>OX443562.1:45853449-48253449 GCA_949372485.1 Cheilosia soror | reverse complement strand
GGAAAGTTCATGCGCGCACTTAATTTCATTTCAGTTTTCTATGCATGTTTCGTCCGATATTCCGACGGCTTTTTTTAGATATGGACATATAATGTTCGTCAACGATATGCATTGATAGATATGAACCGTTGATATGGGGCCCTACTCTCCGAAAGTCAATCCTATTCGAAAGTGCTTTTCGATCCGCTTTTGAATTCGTAACCTGTAATACTTTCCGCTTTCGAAATAGACAGTATTAAACATTCGGTTTCGGAAAATTTTACTTTCGGAACGAAATACAGAGTTGAGCTCCAGAAATGCAATGTATATATATCTACCCAGCTAAAAGCAACTTCCTTATTATGCATATAAAAATATAAATCGCAAGGTAAATAGATGAGCAGATAGATCTATATTTTAGAATACAAGAGCGTGGCTGTTTTCTATCTTTAAATAGTCTGCCACGTATAATAATTTTAGGGGTAACAAAACGGAAAATGTTAGATAACCAGGTTTCACAAAATACTGAAAATCATAGATCCGGAAATAGAGATCTCGGGCCCTTTTGGTTTTAATGGAAATTTAATTTTCGATTACGAAAAAAAGTGTTTAAAGAAAAAGTTTGCTCCTACTAAAGATAAAATATTTTGCTGCAATCGAAGCTAGCAGCTCGTCTACTAGGTATGATATTTATCGGTATGGTATATAAAATAAACATAATAAAAGTGGTCCTTCTGAAACAGACCTTCACCATCAGAAGCATCCGTATCAGTCGAGCTTATTTTAAAAAAACCGGGTTTTTCATTGAAAAATCGGGTTTAGTGACAAGTCTTAAAGGGTTTGCGGACAAGGCAAAATTATTCCTGTTTCTGAAATGAGTCAAATCAACAGAGATTTAGTTATACCTACTCTCCGATGGTTGTAAGATTTTAGCGGGAGTTAGCGGAGCGAAAAAAACATAAGGTGTAATTTCTATACTTTTCCGGGTGTTGAACCTGTGTTTTTTGTAGCTTACCATACGTTTTACAGCATTGTACAGTTTTTTTTAACATTCTAGTATGATTTGTTTCAATACGGCACTCGTTTTGGTGTTTTGAATGTAGTGCGGTATAGAAGATTAGCAGTGAGAGGCTAGGAAGCGAAGTGTATACGCAAAGCATGCCGAATACCCAATGGCTATTTTTTCTAAGACAACGTTGAAGTGAAGTTGAACCCCATAGTTGATATGGTGCCCTGGTTTTAGTCACAGATTTATTCTAGTCAGACATGGAGTTTGGTTTGCCGTACTACCTAATTTCGTCGGCTTTGCCTAACCTACGATTTATACAGTTAATTATAACAACATAATCGCAAATGACAACCCCAATTGTCCGTTCCCTTAAATTTGCGCATTCGCATATTATCAAATTTCTGAAGACTGTGGTTAAAAATGTAGGGAAGCAACGTTGAAAAACAACTCCATGCAAAGATGGATGGAAAAGCTAGCCAGGCTTGCAACATAATCAGACGGAATTGGCCTATCATGTCGGTTTGATTATTTTTAATGCGATCTGTAAGTCTGGCACTTTATAATTATGAAAGATTCAAGAAATTTGTACATGTCAAACGGCGTAATACATATTTTCTTATGGTTGTATTGGGCTCGAAATACATATACATCTAGTCTAGGTATACCTACAGCTTTTCTAAAATATGGAAGAAATGCTAATTTCTCATTACCCACCTGTAACTTAATATGTACACGATTTTACTCAGCTAATAAATAAATAAATAGATAACCGATACGCAACTAAATGCTCCAACACTCCTGACATAGGGGCATAATATACATATATCTACATTAACAAACGTTAGCAATGTATTGGCAACTTGTTGATGCCTGATCCCGATTTGGTGTCCAGGTTAAATTTAATAAACTCACACAGAGGAGACCTATGCAGCCGGTGCTCTTATTAGCATTAAGATATTTATTTTTAATTTATGTCATAATAATTATATTTAATAATAATATGTAATAATAATAACAACAAATTTACAAAGGTGAATACTTTCAATATAAAAATATCTATTATGTGTATTAAACTGAAGGCTAAACATAATTATTAAGAAGGTCCTTATAAGGTCAAAGAACTTTTACCATTCAAACTACCTAAATGTCTGACACAAAATGATCTAGATACCAACTTCATTTAGTTCTACATTTATTGTGACAAATTTTCTCTATCAGTTGTTTGCTTCGCACTGGTTCTTTATTTCACCATTCCGACAAGTGTATCACATATCACAATAATGTGTTTCGTTAAACGCATGCACCGGGGAGTGTGTTTCCTACAGGTACCCTCATAAGGACCAATCATTTAAAGTGTTAGGAATGAGTCAATGAAGGTTTAGTAAATTATTTATAGATTCCACTTCGATAATCTTCCCCATAAAAACAATAAATTATACAACTTTCCCTTTTCATCGCACAGGTCAATTTAAGTGTGTCCTCTGACATCAAATAAAAGGTAATCACAGAGGAATCATAAACGTAAAAGAAAAAAAAAAAGACGCTCCCTAACTTGGGTTTATAGACAAAAAATGACGTTCAATACCCCTGGGAATATTGGCTCTCTGGGTCAATCCTATTGTTATGATGTACACTAACTCAATGCTTTGGGGTTGACCTTTCAAATATCAATAATTTATTGATTACTTTTGAGTCCCAAAATAATATTTCGACTGTAATTTACGTAAAATTCGTGGAAATTTGACTTTGTTGTAGGTATAGCATGCCGCTACGATTTAGGTGTTTTTAAATGTTACTACAAATAGATGTGAAATTGTTTAATTTATTTCAGTACAGCAATAAAATAATGTTGACTGGACTAACGATGTGACTCCCTTAAGTGTCCACATTAAAAACAAAAAGATGTTATAAATTATCGAAACGTTACCCCGCATACTTCTTTTAAAGCGCAAAATGTAGAAATATAAACAAAAGTCAAAACGAAATTGGTACTATTTTCGATGGCAGTTAATTTTGTTTTATGCCTCTATTGGTCATATATATTTTTCATAATATTGTAAATGATATTCGCCGTTTAACAAAAACACCAACGTAGCCCAAAAGAGACAAATAAAAAACCATGTTTTCGGGTTTTTTTGTTTTCATCCAAATTGGAATTTCAGCTATGCATTTTTATAACTCGTAATAATAATAATTTCTCAAACCTTTCCCACTGAATACGTAGAACTTTGAATGTCTCACAAGGTAGAGGATGGCGTGCAACAATAAAAACCAAAAAGAGTTAAAAAAAAGACATCCCAGGAACATATTATTCAAATGTGTGTTTTACAAGTTACCTTTCGCTGTCATAAATCATAAAGTGATCCTTTTCTGATTCTCTATTTGGTCTGAAGACGACGACGACGACGACGACGATGACGGCGACGGAGTCTGGGTATGTGTTTCTTGAATGTGAAATTCATTGGACATGGTCTCTAAATAAGATAACTTCTCCAACAACACCAAGCTCAGGAATATGCTTTTTTTCTGGGGGTCAAAATGTTGTCCTCTATTTTATTTTTTTACATTCTGAAGTCGAAACGTTATTGATAATCTTTTTATTTTTGATTTTTATTTCAGGTGAGAAACCGTTTAAATGTGAACACGAAGGTTGCGATCGACGATTTGCGAATTCGTCGGATCGTAAAAAGCATTCGCATGTGCATACGTCGGACAAACCCTACAATTGTCGCATCAACGGCTGTGATAAGTCATATACTCATCCATCGTCACTGAGGAAACACATGAAGGTAAGATATTACGGGTACCTAGTTTAAATATTATAGTACATATAGGTAATTGTAAATTAATTAATTTAAATTTGATGGCAATTTGCTTTTGTTTCCGCTGTTGTTTCTGCTTCCATATCAAAAACATATTTGGCTGATGTTGATAACAGATCGATTGAGGTTACTTCCTCCGATCGGGAAGCCCATGCCCGCTACCGATTGTACTTTTCTCTGGTCGCAACTATTTCTATACCATTCCGGCTGGGTCATTCGTACAAGTACAATATAGTGTGTAATTGTAATCCGAAAGAGAAGTCTTCTCATGCTAGCGCAGGAGACTTATATCTTTGCATCTCGATTAAAAATCTTATCATATGTAATGTTCCATCAGTCTGTGTGTTAATTTCTGCCTCTGAGGTAGTATAAATTCACCAACTCTGACAGTATGAAAATGGATTCTAGGTGCTTTGACGACGACGATAAGCACCACCTGGCTGACTAGAAAGTATACCCAGTGTCTAATCTTGTCAAAAAAAAAAAACGATGATTTTTGATTAATTTATAATCTAATGCGTTGTTGAAAAAACCAAAGTTGCTAAATCCCGTCTATGATCGATCACACTACATATTTCCATTAATTTTTCATTTAAATCCGCTGCTATTTTCTTTCAATTTTTCTGAGCGTTTAAGGAAAATGTGGAAATTGAATACTTACTGCGAACAACAGCTCTAATTCGCATGGTTTTCTGGGATGTATCCTGGCTAATTGCTAATAGCTCGGACTCCTAACGAAATGGGTCGTAGGTATATATAATGTAAGTTACAAGTTACTAGCTCACTATCGCACAGGATATTCTTCTCTGAAAATTGATCGGAAAAAAACTGATCAGGACAAACAATTGCTGTGCACGTAATCAATCGATTATAGTATGAAAACATGTTTGCCGAAAGTTTAAAATACCAAAATTTTCGTTGGCAAAAAATTCGGCGATTTGATGAACGAATATAATTCAAGGAGCAACATAGCTTAGCTATTCATATTGCTTCTTTGTATGTAAGGCTTCAGTTATAGCCATCAGTAAAATGCATCCGTAAAAACACGAAACAGAACAAAACTGAAACATTTAACCATAACATATCATAGGAATTCAGTGGAATACTTCGTAAGGCCCTAGTTATAGCTATCATTGGAACAAATCAGTGGAATGGTGGTTTCATTTTTTTGACAAGTCGGTTATAGCAATCATTGAGAAATTCCTGTCAGTGAAAGAACCTGTCAGTGACTTTTCAACAAACGAGTCTAGGTTTTGGGGTTAGAGTTGATCATTGAAAGCAAAACTGACAGCTGAGAATAGGAAGAGAATCGAACACATCAGTAAAACGATTGGGTTCCAAATTGGAGAAACGAGAATCAGCTGTCATTGAAATCGATTTCGATCAGTGAAATAATAAAATTGAATTTAAAGATAAGTTTTAGTCAGAATTAAGTAATTAAAATTCCACAGTTGACTATCTTTATTTTGATACCAACTAAAGCCAATATAGTTTGATTATTCGTCTTAAAATCGGAAAACAAAATTTTCAATGATGCATTTCAATGATAGCTATAACTAGGGCCTAAAACCGGTTGAGAAGTTGAACAGAAAAATTTTTTCGTACGGAAAAACTTATAAATTCGTTTCCTAGAAAATTTAGAGATCAATTGCTAATTTTTTTTTTCGATGAACTAACTTTTTAATTCAAAAGCAACATTTTAAAACCAAGATTGAGTTCAACGATTAAGTTTAAGTGGTCCAAAAAAGCAGAACAAAATTTTTTCGGTTGCATTTTACTAATGGCTATAATTGAAGCCTAAATTGCGCTAAATAATTATCCTCAGTAAATTTGCTGACTGCTTGGTATCGAGACAGAAAGGTCTCTTTTTGAATAAACGACCAAAAACTATTCAATTTTCGCGACACGTTTTACAAGTCTTTTTGTCTTAAGTACTATAGCCACTCATAAAAATATATTGAACGGTGGAATAAATAATAAAGTAAAAGTTAAGTAAATTCTATTGTGGTGGAAAATGAGTTTTCAGCAGTCGAAAAATTATCCTGCTCCGGGAGCAAGGTAATACAAATTATTAAATTATTATTAGGCTAATTTATTTACTTGAATGAGACACAGAGTTTTAATCAATTCTAAATTTATATTTTAATGTTGGAGTTTGGTAAACTTCTCATAAGTGCAAATTTTTTTTTTGGTGACAAGATTCATATTATAATTTCAATTGGAAAGGAGGATGATTGGAGGGTAGGGCTAGAAAGGAGGTTTGGAGGTTTTGACACTTTTGGATTGAAAAAGGAGGATAGATGGGATGGTTACAGTATAGGTTATGTTGACTTTGGCAAAAGTCCAATAGGTTCAAATCGCACGATCGTAATGGCCAGTTTACGTTGCCTTTCCGAGAAATAACGATGCTATTAAATCGTTTATGCAGAATTTCCTTTGCGGCATCAGCTGAGTGACACGTAGTACCGTCCTATAGGAACCATATGGTGCACATTTATATCATTCAATTACCGTTGATGGTGGTAGCAATGTCATCGTCGTTTTCGAAGAAATACGTAAGGATGATGCCGCAACACAATCCACAACAAATAGCGACTTTCCGCCACTTGATGGACCTCGGTAATTTTACTAGTTGACATACCTTTTCATCGAAAACTTGGGCTCGTCACTGATGATGAAGCGTCCGCTTCCAACTACTCCAGAACCAGGTCGGCGAACACACGACGCTGTCTATGGTCGTTTTCCCCTAGCTCCTTTGTCATTTGGAATTTGTATTGGTTTTTTTGTTAATAGAGGAGTTACACGTTCAACTCCCGTTAAAAAACAAATCATTACATTTTTGTTCACTCTTTGCAAATTAGGGTGCTACTACAGCTATGGCATTATTTTCTTCTTTCTTATACACAGCTACGATTATAATGCTTTTACTCTTTTTCTCCTACCTTTAGCATAAAATATAGGGCTTAACGGAGCAAAATTTAGTTTTTATTTCATCTAATTATACTCCGCATGTAGCTTCCAAGAGATAAGTCTATCATATTTCCTAACAACAGCAAGGCGTATGTCGTAATCTTATATTTTGCGATTAATTCTATAAATTATTTGTTTTGAAAAATGTTCTGTGTATAACCACATTATTATAAGTACAATTTTTTAAATAAATTAACCATGAATAATTATTTTCAGGTTCACGGAAATTTGGATGAGAAATCACCATCTCACGGTTACGACAGTGAAGGCGAAGAGTCCAGTTCATCTAGCATAGTCACAGGAGGTGCGCAAACACCACCGACGCGGCTTGCTGATTCGGGGGCAAAATCGTCACCAATGTCAATAAAATCTGAATCCAGTGGTCTTGGCCATCCACTTATTGGGAGCAGTGGCATCAATAGCAATAACGATTCCAAGTCTCCCGCGCTCTTAGTTTCTGCCTCATCATACCTGCCTCCACCTTTGGGACCACCCCCATCGCATCATCATCACTACCATGGTTCAACATCGGTTCCGGCTGCTTCACCTGGAAGTACAGCCGCAAACGCAGCCTCAATGTTAGTGACTGGTCATCACAATCACCATCTACTGTATCACCCTTCACAGCATCATCCACCGTCCGAATGGTATCCCACAGCCGCTCCAGTATCAGGTGAATCAATAAATCATCCCCTGAATCATTTCGGGCATCACCACCATCATCACCACTTAGTACATCCTGGTGCAGCTACAGCATATTGAAATATAGGAATTGAGTAGGCATAAATTAAAATATGTTACTTTAAACAAAAAGTAACACAAACAATTTCAAATTAATATAAATTCTGGAATGTTAAATACCTGATATGTAGGGAATAAAATCTAAATAAAAGCAGCAAATAACTTACCTATCGCCTGTTTGTATGTTAATGCCAAACTACGTATGTGCTTATGTAAATACATAATTAACGATTTTTCAGGCAGATAAAAAAGCTTTTCTAGTACAAACTAAAACCTAAAATAATACGTAATTAAAGTCTATAGAGTAATGTTAAATAAAAACAAAAATCTCTAAACTACTTAATTCAAAAATATTGCCGCAGATCTACGATATTTTTATATGTATTCGCATTTTTACGCCATATTTATAACGCTGATGTTCTGGAATCGTATCTTTCCCCTGACGCCCCACTTACATAACTACATTGCTAAAAGAAGAAGTTTCATCGAATATAGTATAAAAAAAATTAAACCAAATAGTGCCTGTTGTCGCTCTGTAACTATTTTACTAAAACAATTGAATTCATTGGTACCACTTTGGTCGTCTCTTTCAGTGTAAATTAACCCGTGTAAAAAAAAATAAAATACATAATATGAACACTAAACAAAGTCAAAAGATTTTAAAAACCATTTTGTGTTTATAATATATACATAGGTACAGCAGTTTAAGAGTACTAAATTGTATTTAAAGTTAAAATAATAAGATATATTCTATTGTATTATATTTATTTTTATTGTCGATTATATATTTTTATTTCCTATATTTGTATATACATATGTACGTTATTTTTAATTATTTGTATTTCATAAAATATGTATATTATAGAATTTATTATAAAAAGTGTAAATTATTATTATAATTATTATAAGGATTGTGACTACTATAGGTAGGTGATGACAAAATAAAGCAGTATACATAATAATTTATTCATATAGAAAAACCGTTTTGCATTTTTATTTTTGTATAATAGAAATAGTCTTGCAGAGTTGCTATATTATTTCAGGGTGAACCTGTGCCAGAGCCCACGACTAACAAGCCTCTTCAGTTATCTATGTCCCTAGCCCTACGTACATTTTATTAAAAAATACGCGGGACTTATATATGGCCTAAGGAGTTGACATTGAAATTATGGTTTACCTAAATTCACCTAAATACAAGTCAATACGCTATGAATTCATGTCTTTTGCAATGAATTCTTCTGAATACATCGAAATACTTCTGAATTTCCTAAATTCAGTTGAATTCTCAACGGAATTCACAATTAAGTAAAAATAGGAATTCAGTCCTATTCAGCTGAATTCACTAGCATTTTTTGAATTCATGTGAATTCTGTATTCAAGGGGCATTTTAAAAAGATGAGTATAGGTACTTCCCCCTCGAGAAATGCGTTTTTATAAAATAATTACTTTGCTCGCTTTTATTTAGGACAAAGCTAAATGAAACCAGACCGCTAACATTTTTACTAAGTATGTATGATGTATCTGCTGTGTGGTTCATAAACTGATACCTACCAATAAAAGTAAATAGGTATAAAGTTAACTGAACTGGTCTCAGAATTTTTGTTTTTCCGGGGCCCGAATTATATAGAATAACATGGTATACGTATAACATTGCGCATGTCGGCGTTCTATCTCCTTCGCACATTAATACGTCACGTGTATCGCAGTATTTTGATATTTCAGTGCAATTTGTACAAGATCAATGATCATTTGTTTGCTTCAACAACTTCACCCCTGACCAATATGCGCTATTTACACCACGAATTATTAAATTATTCTCCAAAAAACTGTAAAAAGCTAAAATAATCGAACGATTAAGATAAGAGGTTTCTTCTTTGTATTGCTGGGGTGACTCGCAGAGATCGTGTGAGAATCATCCGAATACAAGACCTAATCAACGCAGAGCAGCTAATTCCACGAACGGAGTACTTTATGCTTCCAGGCCAACTATAATAGAATTTCAAAATATGCCATAGAATTCACTATACCTACCACTATTATTCCGCTTAAACCCAATTTCTCACTCGACCTGAACTTAAATTTGGTGAGTAGGTATGTGTGTGTTTTTTTTTTTTTTTTTTTTTGTTGAAGGGAATTTTCAAATCCTGGAGCATTCAGACCAATTCCGGTGCATTAGCATTATACTACCAAGCAGAAGCCCTTTTTGGTGTAGTTGTGGAGGAACTCTGATATTATTCATTTCTCTTTATTGTCGGTGGCAGAGTGTTGCAGCCCCCCCCCCCCTCGCCGGGGCTCGAACCAACACCGCCTCGGGTCACAAGCAATGACTCTAACCAGTACACCGTGGTATGATAATCAAATCTTGTAAATCACATTCTTATAAAATAACTATGTTTTATATATTTCACAAACTAATCGAAAAAATACGAACGAGAACTACATTTGAACTGCGATTCACGTGACGTATAGATGCGCAAACCATAACACAATTTTTCTCCGAAATGTCATACCGTGTTATTCTTTCTATATATACCTACCTTGCCTGGCTCAGTTCCACACACTTACAAGTTACAACCGAGGCATGTACCAATAGGGTTGTTCAAATCCATTAGTTAATTTATTATAAACCATAAAAAAAACACTATATGGGGGAAAAGTGGTTCTATTCAAATTTTCTTCAATTTCCGTAACTCCTCCCTTTTCAACGCGACGTATTCCTTTTTCGACCAGCTCTTACTCCATATTGGATTAACGGGTTACACTGCATCACTTGGTTATGGATAGCTTTAATAGGGATACTGTCTTTTAGAAATTCTATTTAATTAGTATTGCTCATATTATGTACTTATTTATTTGGACAGTTGTTTCCTGGTTTTTCTTCCGTTATCTGCAAAGATGCTCGTCGGGCCAGAAAACTCTCAAATGTTTCCTAGGCGTTTATCTATCCATCGCCTTCCGTGTGCTGCACCGATAAATCAAAGCCAGTTCAACGTTGGAGCGGAATAGTAGTGGTGTTGAAGCTAATTGCATTTTTTCGCACTTATTAAACAACATTTCAAAAGAAGTATGTTACCTTTGCCCATTCGACCCGTTTATAAAATAGTGCTCAAAGAACGTTGCTAATCTAATCGGAATCACCATAACCACACACAGCCTTGCATCTATAAAAAGCTGAAACATTAAAATTACGTATTAAAAGTATACAATCTTGAACTCAAGTATTATTAAAAAAATATCTGCAGAGGGAGTGATTTGTTTGTTAAATAGTAACAATTAAAATATCTACTATATTTAATGTGGTTAAACGGTCATGGAAAACAACCTATAACCCTACAACTCTTTTAAGTCGAATTTAAATTCCAACCACTTATGAATCTATACATAGAACGACTTTGCTCACATGATGGCAGTTGAATTTTCCGCATTACGAATTTGAAATTTATGATTTTTTAATTAACTTCCCAACGAATTGGTTGCGTGTACATCATATTTGGAACGAATCGATCACTGATTTATGGCTAAAATAAATTTATTGGGTAGTTGCGTTTATCATGATATCGTAGTGCAGTGCATAGTCGAAAATAGCATGACTATAATATTGCTTGGTGTGGTTATGAGCGTTTTACCTTTCACAAACATTAAATGTTATCTACGTTTGTATTATGTTGTAATGGGTAGGGTGTCTGATCATGTTGTAAAATGAATGGAGAGGAAGAACTACTTTCACCCAATAAAATTTAAAAAAAATAAATTTTTTTATTAAAACAACAGCAAGAAGAGTTCTATAAAACGGTTGTTAGTTTGTACTACAATACATTATGAATCAAATGTGTAGGTACTAATGTCGACTACTACTTGGCTATTAGCTTAAATTAATTGTATGTGAAACAAGTTTCCGTTTTCGGGTTTCTATATGCTTTTAAATAGTTTGGTATTAATTTTGTTGTTACATTTGTATTCTAATTATATCCATTACAGATTATTAAATAAATTTAATTGTTTCTACAAATCACAATTGAAAGAAAAGCAAACAGAAAAATTATATGGTATTTGGTGTTGAAAAACAATAAGATCATGTGTAGGTGCAGGTATTCAAATAGTGTGAACCTATTTCAACAGACATGAAATCAATAAATCATCCACTCCACACACATCTTATTTGGACATTGCAGTTTGAATAAAGTAAGACTACAATAAAAACTAGAAAGTAATAATGAAAAGGTTTAAGTATAATATGAAAAGTTCCTGCCAAATATCTTTACGAGTTTTGGCCCCCTTGAGTTTTTGCCTGAAATTTTCCCACGCCTATACTATAGTAGTTAAGGATTCTCTGGCAACAAAATTTCTTTTATGTAGGTTGGTACATATTTGTTACTTTGGAAAGTGTTGAGTGCCCCAGGCGCATTGCATATGTAGATAGATAGATAATTTATTTTCGTATTGAAATTTACATTTGGTTTGCCACCGCGCAGTTTACATACAGAGATTTGATATTTAGACTATATCTTTCTACTGAACAATTAATTTTAAATCATGACTAAAATAAATAATATTTTGGAATGATATACTTTGAAGGAAAAATACGTTAAAAACATTCAATACAAATAGAATAAATAAATAAATAAATTAATAAATAAATAAATTAAATTAATAAATTAATAAATTAATAAATTAATAAATTAATAAATTAATAAATTAATAAATTAATAAATTAATAAATTAATAAATTAATAAATTAATAAATTAATAAATTAATAAATTAATAAATTAATAAATTAATAAATTAATAAATTAATAAATTAATAAATTAATAAATTAATAAATTAATAAATTAATAAATTAATAAATTAATAAATTAATAAATTAATAAATTAATAAATTAATAAATTAATAAATTAATAAATTAATAAATTAATAAATTAATAAATTAATAAATTAATAAATTAATAAATTAATAAATTAATAAATTAATAAATTAATAAATTAATAAATTAATAAATTAATAAATTAATAAATTAATAAATTAATAAATTAATAAATTAATAAATTAATAAATTAATAAATTAATAAATTAATAAATTAATAAATTAATAAATTAATAAATTAATAAATTAATAAATTAATAAATTAATAAATTAATAAATTAATAAATTAATAAATTAATAAATTAATAAATTAATAAATTAATAAATTAATAAATTAATAAATTAATAAATTAATAAATTAATAAATTAATAAATTAATAAATTAATAAATTAATAAATTAATAAATTAATAAATTAATAAATTAATAAATTAATAAATTAATAAATTAATAAATTAATAAATTAATAAATTAATAAATTAATTTATTAAAAAATAATAAATTAATAAATTAATAAATTAATAAATTAATAAATTAATAAATTAATAAATTAATAAATTAATAAATTAATAAATTAATAAATTAATAAGTTAATAAATTAATAAATTAATAAATTAATAAATTAATAAATTAATAAATTAATAAATTAATAAATTAATAAATTAATAAATTAATAAATTAATAAATTAATAAATTAATAAATTAATAAATTAATAAATTAATAAATTAATAAATTAATAAATTAATAAATTAATAAATTAATAAATTAATAAATTAATAAATTAATAAATTAATAAATTAATAAATTAATAAATTAATAAATAAATAAATAATAATATTAAGTAATAAATAACAAATAGTAGACCACAAGTAACAAATACTAAATAATATAACAATAATAAATAACAAAATAATAAATAATATATAACATACAATAAGTATAATAAATAACAACTAAAAATGTTCTCAAATTTATTTTTTTATTTGAAAGTACAATCCTTCCGGTTAAAAATACAAAATAATTTCATTCAAATAGCTGCCTCGGCTGGCCATGCAGTAGCCTACACGATCGGTCCAATTTTTAAGCACATTATCGATTGTGTGCCTTTAAAGCGTCAATTGTCTCTGGCATGTCGGCGTCACACTTATCTTTTACGGCACCTCACAAATAATAGTCCAACGGTATCAAATCGCAGCTCCGCGGTGGCCAAACGACATCAGCTCTTCGGCTGATAATGCGATCTTTAAAAACAGGGCGCAAAACATCGAGTGTAGCTTCGGCTGTGTGGCACGTAGCGCCGTCCTGTTGAAAACCACGCTTTGGTTTATCGATGAGGATGCCAGTTTCTTTCACTTTTTTCACAAGATAACGAACATACGGAGATGACGGTGCTTCTCTTCTTCCAAAATCCGTACGCAATTTTCGCACACATTCTGCAACATTACCATGATTTTCAAAGTAATGTCGCAATATTTCCCAGCGTTGTTCAAGCGTATACACAACCATATTCGTTCAGCGGAAGGATAAAACTAATTATCTGTCAAATCAGACATGAGCTAAGTGTTACCATTCGCGAAATAAGCACTAGTTGAAAAAAAAACGTTAGATGGCGGACCCTTTATGTATTTTCAAAGTTCCGGCAAAACTCCGTTTAATTCCAAGTAATTTGCAATCGGTTACAACGATGCCGGATATAACGATGAAAATTTAACAGATTTAAGTCTAAAAACTGTTTATAACGATACTAAAAATCATGTACATGTCGTGGATGTTTAAGAAAAGCGGCATAACTCAAAAAACTCAATTTGAGTTAAGTAGGTATACCTATCGACTAAGAAAAGAATAAAATTCTTTTCCTTTCTGTAAAATCGGAATAACTATAGTGCCTCAGAATACCGCCAGATGGATAATGTGACAATTTTTAATTTACCTCATTTCTGTGTATGTTTATGTGGAAAAGCGGCATAATTTGTGCTGTGCGCAAAAAAGTAGACAATAGTTTCTTGAAAAACGGGCTATTTGTTGTTGTGCAAACTTTTATAATATAGTAAGTACTGTTCCACGACTTTTCCTACATATTAAAACGAATTGTGCCACTTTTCTCAAAAGCCCCTTTTTTGAAGTGACACTTTTATGATTTATGCCATTTTGCCTAAAAATACTTTTTCACAAATCTTTTAAAAAAATCGGCTTTAGCTATCGTAATTTTGAATAAAGGTACAAGTAAAATATTTTTCTGAAATATTAAACTTGCAATACCTTTTTTTAAAGAACAGATTTTTAATCATTTTCATTTCCTAACAGCGACAATATTTTAACGTTATTATTTTTTAAATTCCATGATGAACTAAATTGAAAATGATAAAAAGGTTATCTTAATATCATGCATTTTTTCGGTAAAAGTGACTTAACTTGGAAGTCGCCAGAAAGTACCTTAAATTTGTATGTCTAACATTATTTATTCTGCTTATCCTTATTATGTTTGATTACATAAAATATGGAACTATGCAAATCAAATACACATTTCCGAAGAAAAACATTTAAAATGTTTAAAAAAATTAGATTTGTGTAAAATTTTCTGACTCAGAAACTTTAAACCGCTCTACTTAAAAATCGTGTTTTTTTAGTTATGCGGCGATGTCTTCATGTTTACATGTGTTCCACTTTAATAATAATTATTTTCGGATAATTTTCTGACACTATCATGGTGAAAAACGAACTCAGTTGTCAAAAATTACCCTGTGCGGGTAGGTAGCAAGATAATAAGTTATCCTATAGAAAAATATGTTGCCAGAATGTTAAAGACAAAATAAAATACAGAATTACATAGTAATAGTCAAATAATTTTTTTTGTTTTAACATTGAAGTTTAGTGAACTTCTCTTTTCAACAGTGTCAGGAAATTAGTTGAGGAAAACTATTAAGAAAAATATGGTATTGGCATACATAGCGATTGCAGTCACTGGTCTGTGTTCTAACAGGTCTACGTTCCATATCTGGTATCTACAAACACAAAGTGTAGTCCAAACATTGGACAAATATTTTATGCAACCAAATGTACAAAACATTCTCAAATTAGTTATTTCCGTCCTCGACAATTTTCTTGAACCTAAAGCACTTTTTTTCATAAAGTATGTACCTACTATAGATAATTGGTGTTGGTTTTTGATTTTTTTTACTGTAGGTACCTACTTGATAAAGCGATGAACCGTTTAAAACGATGAAATTCTAAGGTCCCTTCAACATCGTTATAAACGATTTCTACTGAACTTTCCTCTTGAATTATATCATAGTCTCGTAATTGTTTACATTTTTTCCTTACATGTTATTTTATTTTATAAATTTAAGTTTAGAGTGTACCTATACAATGTGTATAATAAAATAGTAGTATGATGTATAAATATTATGGGCACTTAGAAATATAAATGTATAACTATAATTCTCCTCCAGCATTTGACAGAAATGAAACACATTATAAAACGATCATCTGACAATTATGCAGGTACACCAAAAGCAAAATGTTTGCTTGTATAACTTAAACTTGAAATAAAAGTTGTGACATTGTAGGTATGACCTTGTTTCAAAACAAGCTCATTAAGCTCATTAAGCTCATTAAGCTCATTATATCGACTCTATAAGGATTTGAACGCCCTCTTCTTTGATTGGTGTTTGTTTATACAAATTTATGCTGTCATTACATTGACATTCCATTTGTAACGCACATAAGGAGGCGTTGTAGGTATGACAAACTATATATATTATTGACCAGCATCACTTTCTTAGTCGATCTAGCGATGTCCGTCTGTCTGTCCGTTCGCACGATTACGGCCGTAATTTAAGAGCTATCGACTTGAAATTTGGTACGCATGCTTTTATCCACCAAACTGAGGCTAAGTTCGATGATGAGCAAGATCGAATGAAAACTACTACTACCTCCCATACAAAATATATAGCTATTTTATGTTAAAAATTAAATTTAAATAGCTACAGTAAAGATTGCAAGTTTAAACTTTGCACATATTGTTTTAATAATATTTAAAATTTGTTGACAAAAAATGAGCTGGGTCGAATAAAAACTACCCATACCTCCCATATATCTTTTTTTAATACATACTACCTACATAAAATATTTTTTTTTTTATTTTTACAATAATACAGTACCGGGTATTTGAGCTTCGGCATAGTCGAAGATTATTGTCTTTTTTTCGTAACTTCAAAAGCGACGATGATAATAATACTGTGCCATGAAATAAAGTATTATGCAAAAAGGTCCAAAGCGTAATTTTGGACTTTATTTCATTTTCAAAAGTGCAATAAAGTCCATATCGAAGTGGAAATAAAATCCACAATGCATAAACAGTAGATTGTGTATGGGGGGGCATGCTGCCCCCCTGCAACCCCCCTGCTCGTCTTTCTTTTAAATAAGAAAGTGCAATAATGCCCAATGACCCAATGACAAAGTCCAAAATTACGTTTTGGACCTTTTTGCATAAGCCCTTATTTCATGGCACCAATAATACATTTAATTGCCTCACAGCTCGGTAAATTTTCACTTGTTTTGGTAAGTTTTGGAAATCTTTATTAGGTAAGCTATAATTATTATGTATGCAGTATGCTTGCACAATATAATGTAAAATTGTTCTGTTCTTGCCAGGTACGTATGAGAACAAAGCAGAAGCATGCGAAAAATGCAATTTGCACCAATCGGATTTTGCAAAATGCAATTTCTTGTGACAATATACAGACAAAAATAAATAAAATACTTGATATTGTTTAAATTATATGTATATGTAATTAAAAGAATATATAATTAGGTTAAACAACGATCAAACCATTTAGCTGTAACACATGCATTGCTGCCGTTCTAAAATTCGAGGAAACAGAATAACCAGAGATTGCACATTTTTGTTTACAAAAAAGCTTAAATAAAACAGTCGGACAGCACTGAGTAAAGGCTATCCTGTAAGCAGTTTTGATGAACTCGCTGAATGTTGCAAAACGTGTGACTGCTTCAACAATCCAAGCAAAATCTCACCAATTGCTCGATGACATTTGAGTGTTTTCGTTTCTCTCCGCCGCCGGGCGCCGTGAACCAAAAGAGCTAGTTCTAATGTTTGCTTCAACGAAATATTGGCTGCTAGCAGTCCATGTATAGTAGGTACATAATGTCAATGACTTCAAAAAATAACTTTTTTAAAACTGCAAAATGTAGGTATGGGAAACCTGTTCTTTTTGATGAAGTTTTGAAGCACGTTCGCGAAATCGCATTTTGGTTCGGTGTATATAGGGTGTAAAGACTATTATGTAAACCGTACCTAACTATTTTCAATCTAATTAAATAGACAATTTTTTACATCTTCTCACCACTTTCTACCTAGATCGCCGAAACCGATCACATCAACAACAAATCATGAATTTCCTTGAACCTTTTTCCGTTAAAGCGTGTGAATCAGTTTGTATTAAACTTTTGCCAGCTCTCTGCATACGAAACTTTTTCTAACAAATCATTCAATGTTCTACAACAGGTGCATTGGCAACTCCTCGCCAGCAATTCAAATTGGTACATGTAAATCATTTATTATACAAATGCTACAGTTCACCAAAGTTTCACCGCCATAATTCATAGGATCGTGAACGAGCTTAACATTTTCCGAAGTGCACATAATAATTTTCTAAACAAATTACAAAATAATTGAATAAATCTTTTTGTGCTGCATATATGTGTATACATTCGTACACTATGCATGCTGCCAGACCAGAACACAGATTCAGATTAACCTGCACCACAAAAGTAATAATGCTCTTCTGCTTTGCATATGTACATCATCATGATATGGGGATACGAAAGAGGATATATACGAATACGAGTAAGTCCGATCTATTGCATCGTTTTCTTTTTTTTTTCGACTGAAGTGAAGGTCTCACGGTCGGAATGCGTGCAGACAAATCTATGGTATGATTCCTTCAGCAGATCGCTTTCGTACATTCAGATATCGAAAAATGGAAGAGTAATGTTTAAGTGAATGGAACTAAAGGGGAATCCGTAAAGTCGGCTATAGTGTTTTATATGCCCCAAGTAAACTGTGCAATCCATAATATTGCTTTGGGGCAGCATGGATTCTCACAATGGACATTGGAACGACAACTCGAGTTGTTAGTATTTTACAACACATCTGGTCGTCATCAAATATCCAACTGCATATGCTGCTATAAAAAGAACAACATTTAGGATTGATCTTGCTTCGAAAAATGAGCCTATTAATTTCATTAGGTAATTAAAACAAGTGGTCTTAAGGGTTTAAGATTGAAGCGGAGGTGAATTTAAGTAAGGTATATATAATACCCAGATGGAATCATTATTTGACAATTTTTACTATATAACTTTATAACACAAGAAAAATTGGCATGTATAAATGTACTGGACCTTTGGGAAAAAATCCATCCCCGCGTAACGCCAGTCTATTTTTAGCAGTTATTTTGTTTTCATAGTTTAAGTTCTGAAAGAAGCCAAGTTTCAACGCCAACTTTTCTTCTTAAAGACTGCGTTCACACCAAAATTCGCAAAGTCAAATGTGCCCCGGTGTCAAATGTACCCCAGTTTACCCTACTAGAGTTTTTATAAAGCAAATGCACTGCATTGCAGGCCATGGCCAACCTTATAGTATGGTTCGATTACCAGTAAAACACAAATTACAACTAAATAATTATTTTCCACTTTTCGCGAACGTCTGACAAACATTGAGATAGTATAACTATTAACTGTCCTGGAGTTTCTTGATTCTGCAGAACTGCTGCATTAAAAACGAAGCCTAATTTGATTTAAAGGAACGTTATGAACTTTGACAGTTTTGCTTCAACTCTTCTAAGGCTAGACTAAGGCGTGTTCTTGTTCTTATTCGAAATTTGATGTAATCTTTGACCACAATTTTTGATTTGTGAACTTAATAAAAGTGTTTTCTTTATTGTGATACAATATTATGATGGCATTATTCTTAAAGTTTTTATAAATTAAAGCCAGTTTAGTAACATTAACATTAACATTAATTATTAAAAAAAAGTAAAGAACCTTTGGAGCACATTTGACTTTTGCAAATGGGGCACATTTGACATTTGTTAAATATGCCCCACATTGATTCCATCGCAACATACGGCGTGACACACCTTTAGCTACAAAAGAAGGAAAGGAACTGGTAGAATATTTGAAAAAGTGATATTTTTGGCTTATCAAACGAAACTTAAAAAAAATTGTATATCTATAAATTTATCAAGGATAATAATATTAGCTGCCTTCCGAGTTGAGAAAATTCAAAAAAGCTGGTTAAAAAAAAGGTTAAAACTGCTATTGTCAAATGATCCCCTTGTATAATATATATATATATATGTAAGTCTTATCTCAAATAATCAACGCATCAAATCCAAAAAAAAAAACATTTGAATACACCATTGGTTTAGGAAATATGTATAGATCTTTCAAAATTAATGGTCAAATGTACCCCAGTTTGCCCTATATAGAGTCAAGAAGAATGTAAAATCATCTGGGGTGAGCCAACCAGCAGTCGTCAAAGGCTGCTTCCTCGAGAACCTTCATTACCTACAGCAGGGTGGTATAGGAACTACTTTTGGAACTTGTGGTGTGGTAGAGTAAGTGCGGCAAATATGGCCCACGTGGGTAATATGGTCTTGGCCTACCATTATTATATCATTAAACAAAAAGCGCATGTAATATACATTTCAAACAAGTTCAGACCAGTTTTGTCTCTGTCGATCGTAGTAGGCGTAGCACGAGGATCTCCAAAATAATTATATAGACCGTAGTAGCTTTTTTCGTTATTTTTTTTTTTTTGCAATTTTTTTGGTAGATAAGTTTTGTTAATTTTTTTCACATTGAATTTTACTTAAATTCGATAGGTAGTCGAAGACTAGTCTTAAATATTTTGTTATTTTTTGTGAAATCAGAATTTAAAAAAAGTTTATCAGC
This sequence comes from Cheilosia soror, assembly GCA_949372485.1. NCBI lineage: Eukaryota > Metazoa > Arthropoda > Insecta > Diptera > Syrphidae > Cheilosia > Cheilosia soror. The sequence continues at coordinate 48,233,086 of OX443562.1, read as the reverse complement.
TCCAAAGCAAAAAAATAATTTTTTTTTTTCGACGAAATTTTTTATTTTAGATATCGCATGATTTGATGACTTTGGATGATGCAAAGGTAGAAAATTCGTTGTGAAGCTTGGAAAATTTCGGATAATTGTGAAATTCATTGTGATAAAAGAGAATTTGCGTGCATTTTGGGTGGAGAAGTTACCGAGATAAATAATAGATTGCGCTGTGCTGCGATCAATGCCACAACCCGACAGATGGCGTTATACGTAGACTAAAGTCGTTCGCAATTTGACAGGTGTCCTTTTCGCATTATCATTTTCTATTGAGCAAATGTGCTTTTTACTAGCAGTGTTTTATTATCCCTCTAGAGTTTATCCGAAGGCGTTAAATTGGGGCGAGAAGGAGTTCGCCGGGTCAGCTAGTATTCAAAAAATGTGTAGTTAACTAATAAAAAAAGTTTCATCAAAATCGGATCCAAAAACCGAAGATATAAGGTAATTATAAAAATGCGTATTTTTTGGCTGTAAAATTAGTCAAGCAACATAAGGTAAACATTGCATATAGGTACCCAACCTTGCACCTACTCGACCAAAAGCAGAGAGATTGCACGGGGGGCAGCATATGCCCCTAGAAGCTACGTTTTTTGTAAAAAAAATAAGTCAGTAAAAATGTTTATATGTTTAAATACAAAATATTAGCCCGTGCGCTTGAAAGTAAGCAAAATGTCAGTACAAAAATTCTGTGGTTAAAATGTAGCTTTTTTAATTAGGTACCTCATAATTTCTGCCTTTATGTTTGAAAAAAAAGTAGTATTTTTTAAGTCCTCCACGAGATTTTCTAAAAGGTGGGAAGCCTATACATAATATAGTGGAGGGTATCAAAACATCGGCCTGGTCGATGATAACACTTTTACTTTTTTTTTTTTTTTTTTAATTTAAACTTTCATTATGTATTTCTTTTCAGCATCAATAATTAATTTATTTCCTCATAATTACATCAGTGCTCAGTTCACTAAAACCACTACAGTATACATTTGTCATAAAATATCTATGACACTGTCACCGTCCCTGTTTCTGTAGGTCTAGCGTCTAGGTAAAACCAACAATATCCATACCTAGGTATAGTATCCACACTGCGCCAGCCGACAGTGAAGGTGGTTGAAATAAACGGACGGCCGTGTGTCGTCGCAACGACAGCGTATTTCACATAGTTTTCAATAACAGGGTGGATGTATTTTTTAGACATCCAGTGAAATGACTTCGACACGTGCCGACTGCATACGGCACACTTCATAAATTCAGCCACAGTAACAATTATTATTACAATCAAGGCAAAGATTCCTCTGCCCAAATCCTGTTGGCGTGCAAGAGGATTTACATTTCTGAATTTCCTTTCACCATTCAACTTTTAGCGGAAGTCATACCCTTCCTTTAGCAGTAGTATTAAATGCTTTGATATAAGGAATTGCAAGGGAAAGACTCTATGAGGACTCTTTAATAAATAAACTTGGAAACGAAGGAAAAAGTTGAAAGTGTACGTTTACCAAAGTTTGTTTTGTGTTGTGGTTTCAAAGGCAGTGCGGAAGTTAGGGATGCTATTGATACCAAACCAAACACTGTTATGATTTATTTAACTTTTTTAATTGACTTTTTCCTCTCATCCTTCCTGGCTGAACAGAACTGAATATAAAGGGATAATAACAGGGGTTTGTTGACGACTTAACATCTATTCCGTCTCTATAAATACTTATTTAGGTTAAGTATTTATGATAAAAAGAATAATATTTTTTCAGTAAACCTTACTTTGTATTCAGTCCTACAGATTATTACTTACAATTGTGATTTATTTTTATTAAACTTCGTTGCGGATGAACCGCATGATCTTCGCAGATGAACGAGAAATGCTGTCAAAATTCCTCCAAAACTACAGGTAAATTCAACTTTTTTTTTGATACATTTTCAGAAATTCGATAGGTTACAAGGGAACCTATAAAATAAGTACATAGTTACAATAATATTGTCCTTACCGCAGTTAAAATGCTGCACAACTGGACTTAGAAGAGCTTTCCGGCCATATGAATGAACTACTTAAGTTTGTAAATGCCTCAATGAGACAGTTAAGCAACCCTTAAGTGTGGGAGCCATAAAGCTTTAGGGCAACCTTGTTCAATGCCTCCTTAAGCGGATTGCAAGCCCTCATGCCCCTTAAACGTGTGATTAATATACTTATGCTAGTATGCGTCTATAGCATATTTAGTTTCTATTGCAAAATAGCAGATTGCATACGCGTCGTACTTTTTTAACTAATAGAGAAAGAAAGTGGTAACATCCATGCGCACTGGTCAAGTCTTTTACAAAAATGTTTCATTTGCATCAGAAATTCAGGACTTAAATTGTGTCCACTCCTATCTTATCTTCGCTTCTCTATATAAAATCAACGGTTACGTCTTCAATTCTAGCCAGGGCAAACTATATTTTCAGATTTATAAGTATATTAATATAATATAGAGCTGGATTTGCTACACAGTTTTGAGCTCTCTGAACGTCATTAAATTTTAAGGATAAGGTAATGTATTCCGTGATAGGTACTTGGCCAAAACATTTCTGTAGGAGCCTAGGAGGATCGTCGAATGACCCGTTTCGTTAAATTTCCAGTCTACTGAAGGCTACCGTTGATTGGCTAAAGATATCTCCGATGACCCCTGATGATCTCCAGCGCAAACTCCGATGAATACAGTTTTTAAAACTAGTCCAGTGCGTTTTGGAGTATTTCGTTATTAGAACAAGATTGGTTGGTCCGCAATATGACCATTTTCTGTGAATAAAGTGCAATACAATTTGCCCATACAAACATCATTTACATCACAACTATAACCCTAAGTCCTCCGATAACGACCGTACTGTACCGAACTTTGACCTGATGGCAGAAACCACCCCTGATGAGGAATATTACGAAAAACGCAAAATGAATTGTCCATTGTATTCGGATGTTGTTTTTTGGGCCGCATTAACTGAACTAGATTTGAAGAATTTTTTCCGTAGCCAGGATTGTACTACCTATTATTGGTGCTTCTAATGAAGCTTAACAAGGAACTCCTAATGTATTAGAAGATATTTATGGTGTCCTCATCCACATGCCACAAATTACATCTTAAAGTTTTTTCTACTGCGCCACCTCTCGCGAACGTCTGACAAACATCCGAGAGTATGACTGTCATGAAAAAGCCTCTCAATTCAGCCGTTCGGACTCGGCATAAAATTGTAGGTCCCTTCCATTCGTCCCAAAAATAGAAACTCACACAAAACGAATGGTTGCGAGAAGCTAGGCCTTGGGTGTCACCCGCCTGTTGCGCCACCTATTTATTTATTTTTTCATCCACATGCTTCTGCGGTTTGAATATAGACCAAGACTTGCGTTTTTTGCCTGTTATAAACAATCGCCCCTATCATGGTATCCGTTCGGAGAGTAATTTCCTACACGAATACATTTTTGTCGTATATCGTGGTAAAATCAGGGCTTCCTCCTACTCCTATAGCAGAATATCTAATGCGTTTTGGTCCAAACCCTTTCATGTTTGCATGAAGTAATGCCTCAGGCGGGACAAAGAGCCAGACCGGAGCGTACTGTCGTGGTACATTAAATTCGGGTAATAACCATCCGAGATCAGATTATTAGCGTTAACCATCGCCCTTGCAACGTGCCTTTCGAATCACCTTAATTAGGAAATTGTCAATCCTATTCAATCGAGCCCCATCGTATAGGGTTTTGCTGGGATACTCAGACTCTGAAGTTCTAAACAACCATAGGCAGGTTGTGAGACACTGCCTCTCAAACACCCGAATCTTTTCCATATAGGAAGGCGCTATAATGAACCAAATGGGACAGCCATAAGCGATGATCGGCCTTATAAGGGATACGTAGCATATGACCTTTACAGCTCTACTCTGGAAACAAGTTGACTGCTGCGAAACATTCTCCTTGTCAGAGCATAGGCCCTCTTGGCCCGAGCAAGACAAGCATCTATATGTTTGTCAAAATATAGAAAACGGTCGAGCCAGATTCTAAGATATCTGATCACGCTTCGCACCGCCAATGGTTGTCCATTTTGTCCAATAATGGCTAATTTTCGCCAGTTTTTTCTGGTATCCCTAGAGGCCCTAGCCAATGGAGTACTGAACAGGATTGTTTCCGATTTTTGGAAATTGATTTTTAATTTCCAATCATCGCAATACCTCTTAATTTGATCGAAGTCACGCTGCAACAGGATGTTAATGACCTTAACTTTTGGACCTGATCTATAAGTCACTAAATCGTCTGCGTACGCTATAATATGTCTGACGTCTGAGGGAACCCAACAGATCACTCGTGTAAATATTAAACAGGATCGGAGAATTCACCGCTCCCTAACAAGCCGTTTTTAATTTCAAAGACTTTGCTCGAAGTCACGTTGCAATTTTTGACAACGAACTACTTTCCCATAAACATGTCATAAATCATATACAGCAATGAGTTTTGCATACCCAACCTAACCTATAGTCAGCTTATAGAAGAGCCCCTCGAACCATACGGTGTCGAAGGACTTCTTAAAGTCGACCATGGCAGGCACCCGTGCATTGGCTCTTGCTTTTGTGCCACTGAATGTTGGACACCAATCTCGACGCGGCGTGAATCGTTTCATGCCCCGCTCTAAAGCCAAACTGATTGTCCGGAAGAATCTTATTTTCTTCAGCCCACTTCAAAAGAGCTCTATTAACGACCTTATTGAATACCTTGCTAACATTCGGGAGCAAACTAATTGACCGAAAATTAGCCGGGTTGGTCCTATCTTTATCCCTTTTGGGGAAGGATGTACCACCGCCATTTTCCACAGCGCTGGATAATATGCATTATTCAGGGCATTGTTAAATAGCGTGGCGAAGATCTCAATAGCCGCTTCTACAGGCAGGTGTCTTTATAAGACATTTGGGACACCGTCAACTCCCGCCGACTTTTTATTTTTAAGTGACTCCAAGATACACATACACAAGAGCTCATCTTTGCTGACGAACAACTGGGAATTTGTCCTTACATATCGGCGATTATGCCGTTTGCAAGGTTGTCGTCATTGAACACAGCGAAACCGTTGTTCTCGGATCGCCAATTTTGAAGTTCGGTGCGCAGATAAAATATGCTCCTGCATAAGAGGAGCTGGGCCAAGCAAAGATTCTAGTATATCCTAAGATCTACTGCGCCTGCGCTATATTGCAATCTACTGCGCTCAATCATCGGTAGGGTGGTGATTTTATGGAATAGAACAGTGGCAATGAGTATTTTATGAAGTTGTTGGCACAGAGCCTATGCGTATCCCGTATTCGTTGAAATTTGTTCCTGTATATAGACCGAACTTGTCACTGAATACGAATATGTGACGCAGTTTATATTTTGTCATTCACACGAATAACGTTTTTTCTTGAATTCGTTTAGTAGTCGGTACTTTTGGAGCTGTGCGTGTCAAGATGGGAGACGAAATCTTACCTACGGCCTAACTAAGTACGTACTTATATGAACTAACAGCTGATGTACTAATGTAAGGAACCTTTGGTGCGCGAGTGAGTGGTTTTTTTTTATCCCAAAATTTGACTACTAATTCACAAAGTCTAAATGTAAGTATGGACATCAACTCACTGGACACCAAAAAAAGAATTTCACATAATAAAGTTAATTTTCAGCTCGGTTAGGAGTAGCAGAACTCCTTTGAGTTCCATCTGCTTTTCTTATGATTTATGCACGAGAAGTCCCTCTACCTGCCTATAATAAATAACATGAAATACCTCTCTAAATAAATCTCTCTGAAGAAGTTTGTAACGTGTGCTGTGCGTGTCCATCATTCTCGTGGTGATGGTCTCCTTTATTTTGATTGATACTCAGTAAACATCGTTTTGACTCTGAAAGCATTTTGGGAAAAATATGTTTACCTCTCATTTTTACCTTCATTCTTTCGTAATCTCTCAAAAAACACGTCAAATTAGCATATCAATTTATCCCCTTTTAGAAGACCAATTGATTTACTTATGCAATTTAGTGGATTTTTATTCCTAACTCTTATTCGTTTTAATTACTGCACTAGATCTTACCATTCGTTCTGCTGAAGTGTTAATTTTGTTATTTTATTTCAGATCTGACAAGAACAAGTCTACACAAATCTGATCAAACTAACAATGCAATAGAGAGATACTTATACGGATTGTAATAACCAGCAATACGTGAGGATAACAACAACAAAAAACAACTAGAATTGTCTTCGACTGGCGGAACTACATTCGAAAATCCTTGAAATCATTTGGAGTTTATTATGTGCTGCTTACATCCATTATTCATTAAAGACATTCCGCCTGTCAGCTCGGCAGTGTTTTTGCGCCAAATTTTTTGTAATACCTCTGGCGTGTGTGTTTGATTAGATCAAAAGCGATCACAACTTGGACAGATTCGGCCCATAAAAACCACCGATCATTATGGGCCAATGAAGAAGAAAAACGTCAGAGTCCGACAATAAAGAGAATGAATGGTAACCTGCCAGAAAGATGTTATTAATGTCCGATGCGGTAGGTTCAATTTGAAATAGTAATGAATGACGGACAAGCATTCTTAAAGGATTTTTTATGATTGGCAACAATCATATGGCGAACGAACAGTCTAAGGAAGTTAAATTCATTTGTTTGGATGTATACCGACAGTTTTTGTATGCGCTGCGTTTGTGCTGCTTTGCCAACAACGATGGCTATTCCATAATATCACTCATTTGGCATTCTGATGAAATAAAAAGGGACATTTTTAAAGAAAATTACTGCCGAGAGTGTATTAATTGTGCGGGGCGCCACGTCTTTATAACTTCTATGTCACTTAGCCGCCACGACGCGCATACCTTTTATATTTTTGTTAGTCTGTTCGTGGTAGTTCGTTATCCTGATACTATATATTTTTACAGACGATTGAATTTATTAAATATTTTATTTATTTATTATTGCTCACATATTTATTAAAAAAATGTTATTTAATAATTGTGATATTTTTTGTGTGAAGATATTTAATCAGCGTTTTTCTTCAACTTTTTCTATTTAAATACCTAGAGGAGAGTACGATAACTGTGGCGCCAAAAATTGATAGCGGTTTTTTCTAGAGGGGTTAAATACAAGGACTTTTTACTTTGGGAAGGGGGAGGGGGTTTATCTGGCTTCGTTTTGGAGGCAGGCGTAATTTAAAGAAAATGATTCTTTAAATTTAAAAAAATTTATTATTATTATTATATGTATTATATGTATATAAGTCAGGAATCTATTCTTGCATATTATTTTTAAATAAAATAATTTCTGTTAATAGTTTTTGAAAAAAAAACACAATTTCAATTGAAATTTAAAGACAAACATTTGGGAGAGTACCTACAATAATTTGGTGATGAAAACTAATGACGGATTTATGTAGACGAGTTAAAAGTTAAATACAAGCATTTTTCCACTTTCTCAAGAACAAGAAGACATATAATCTGGTTTTCAGTGTTCGTTTAAGATTTGGGCGGAAAACAAACACTATAAATAAATTAAGTATGTATGTATATATTTTCTCAATATTTAAAAAAAATGTGCACGACTGGGTCGCACGAAACTTTCTCGTTTATTGCGAATTTCATCCCAACTGACATTTGAAGGAGGCAAGGAGCAGCGCTGCTCCCCAAGAGGTCAAAAATGTAGTACGGGGGCTTTTAAAATGTAGTACAATGTAGTACAATTTGAAAAAAGAAAAAAACAAATAAAAACACGAATAATTCCTTTATAATGATTTTTTTAAGTAAATAAACATGAATTCATAACTAAACAATTAAGAAAAAATTAAATACAATAACACAGCTCGAAAAATAATCACAGAAACTAAAATTAATATTACATATTACTAAGTAGGTACATAGTAGATACCTACTTACAATAAAAAAGAAAAAACAATATTCGAGTTTTCTGATAAAAACTAAGTACGTGATGATCACGTTTAGAATGCTTATGTATTATGTTGTCTTAAATATGTACTTTGATCAAAATCGTTAGAGCGGTTTTTTGTAAAATTATGCGGACAAATGTTACAATTTGGATTCGAAAAGCAGCTAAACTAATTAGCTGAAAAATAAGTACGACGTATTCTTCAGGATATAAACATTACCTAACAAATACATTTTTAACTAAATCGAAAACGGCGTTTTCGAGATATGTGTAGTTTTTAAAGTACCGTTTTAAGCGATTGGTGTTGAAATCAAAGGACGCGTTCATGGCGTCGAAAATGGCGTTTTAGAGATATGAGCAGTTTTTTAAAGTAATATTATTAGGGATTGGGGTGGATATCAAAGGACGCAGTCTTTTTAGGGAAAATTGAGTTTGCTATCGAGTTAAGAATGACAATTGTACGAGAAAAAGTCAAATTTTAAAACTGCCGTTGCTGTCATGTTAAGCATGGATACATTAACTCAACTATCAATTTTGGTTCAAATCGTTGGAGCCGTTTTCGAAAAAATTTCAATTTAGACATATTTCGTAAAATGTATTTGTAAAAATTTTATATGGGGCTATCATAAAAAAAACAAACGCCCCCCCCACAAACTCTAAATACGAAGTTTGAAGCAAATCCGTCCAAGCCTTTAGATTCCCCAGGGGTTGGACAGACAGACATACGGACGGACAGAATTGCGAGACCCGCTTTTTTGAGTGCCCCTATCATCGTAATATCAGAATTGATCAAAATCTCGAGTTCGGAATTTTGTACGAAAACAATATCTTTCTCTTACTACGTATATACGAGGAAGTTAAAAACAGCATACAATTTCTTTGCTATTTTTTCCTAAAATTTGAAGTTTGAAATAATTTTTTCAAAAAATATTAACAGATATAACTTGACTTAAAAATAATATCAAAGAACAGATTGCTGGCTTCCAAAAATCCTAAAGTCCTTTATTATAAGTTATAATTTTTCAAAAAAAAATTTAATTTAAATATTTTTTTTTAAATTACCCCTCCCGCCTAAACGATGTGAGATAGACCCCCCCCCTCCCATCGTAAAAAAAATGCTTGTATTCGACCCCTCTATGAATTTTTGTCGCCTCAGTTATCGTACTCGTGCCAATGGCACGATTTAAGTAACTAGCATATTCTAATATTTACCTATCTATTTAGTGTAGGTACGCAGTAATCATACAATTTTGTATATATTTACACTAATCACTGTCACTGACTCCGTAACGCTCCTTACTTTCTTATATTTTAGTTTTCTCCTTATTCAAAAAGCCACGCCTACTTTTCATACATATTTAAATCATCAAATGGGCATATTTGCTCTAGAAAGCTGAAACTAGTTTTAATAATAATAACAATAGATAACGAACCTATTGGGGTAAATGGAAAATTGATGTTCATCTAAGTAGATGTGTATTTTTTAAAATTGACCGAAGCACTGAATTAAAACCGGTTTTAATTGTATTAAATTTATTGGACCTATAGTATGATTTTTATCAACATTTAATAAAATATATCTGCATTAAAGCTCGGTTTGTTCAGAGCTGACTGAATCTTTGATTACTATAGATTTTTATTTTGTTAATTCAGTTGTTAGAATTAATCTATGGCTAAAATTGCTTATTTTGTGTGTAAGTATACGTTTATTTTCGGTAGGTATTTTTATTTTAATGAAGTTTTATTTTTTTTTAATTTATCTGCTAGTTCAAAATGCAATGACAAAGCGAATACGAAGCAACACACTCTATGATCGTCCCAACTTCGACTATCATATTTTTAAACGATGTGAGTTGTATCTCCGGTTTTCATAACAGACAATTTATTTCATGCAAATTTCGATTTAATATGCAATAATCCCAAAATCTGCCGTTATTTCTAAAGAAAGATGTAATTTTTAAAGATTTCAAGGACCGTTTAATAAAAACCAAACCAATGAAAATATCCCTTTGATTCGTGGACCATATTAGGTATTCAAATGATTATGAATAGATACAACTACATATGTACATAATTTTCTTTTGCAATTTTTTTCTTCTATTTACTTTACTTTTTGTGGTAATGTTTTCTTACTTTGTTTTTTTAGTGCTTGCATGTCCCTATATTTGATGAACGTACCTACTGTTATAGTCTTTCGTAATTTTTCTCCACGTATGAAACTTTTCGCTAAGGAAAACCGCATTACTTTTTTTTACTTTAAACGATTGTTCTGTACTTTTTGTCAAACTGAACTCGCCGTTCAAAATAAACACAACCGATAATGAACTTTACTTTAAAACACACATAAGTTCTACATTTACAGTGACCTACGAAACATACAAGCCAGTACCTACCTGTCCATATATAGATGGTAGAAAATGAAAAGAAACTAGTCAGAGGAGGAGTACGAAACCCTTTCCAGGAAACGGAACCATATTTTAAATTGATGAATATTGAAAGAAAATGCTAAAAATTATGCAATCCGAAAACCTAATCGGGAAATGTGTTCAGTTTAACAGCGAACACGCTCCTAACCCTATATAGCCTATAATTATTATCGATCACGCATGCCAGCAAGGACTCGATCGAATAAAATAAACTATGTACTTATAAACTGGCGCGGCTAAGGTATTTGGTATAAGTCCTAAAAATAATGTCATATATTTTACCACTCTAAATTAATGCCATAGTCATTCATATCATAGGTAATATAAAGTCTTACTTTAAACTCAGTTTGGATCAATGAAACTGGATGAACCAAATTGTTACGATTCCGCAACATTTTGCAAATATGTATTCGTTACACATTTTCCACTCACCCAAAAACAATTCCAAGCCATACATTTTTATTTTACATAGCATCAATTCTAAAGTCTTCATTTCCTCAGTCCCAGTATACTGGCATAAAAGTGAAATTTGTATTTGTTTGTTCTTTTGTTCAAACGTCTTTTTTTATAAAAACTTTTCCTTCAAGCATCCATTCTTATATCTATATCTACTCCAAAACAGTGTTTTCTTTTATAGGTATACATCAACGTTGTTCATGCTTTCTGTAAAAATAAAATAAAATGTCATCGTCAGATACTATTTATCCATCATTTCGCAACGTCGAAAGAACGTATGCATATTTTATATAGGTAGGTATGTTTTATTTTAGGTACCTAACTACATCTTAAAGTGAAACAAAGGTAAAACAACAAGCGATTTCATATTTCGCTGCGTGGAAATTATACGCACAATTCTGTGATATATTAAATATTAAATTGTCATTACGATTAAATCCTCCACCAAACATGAGTTGTTTGCAAAAATAGTTCATGAATATTGGGTGGCTTTCCCAATCACTCGTCCCTTAAATTAACCGAAAAATGCTCTGCGATCTGCAATGACTTAATGATGGCAAAATTTATTGTGCGTGAAGTGATGAGAGCGAAACGATGATGATGACGACTATGATAACTGTGTGGGCGGTAACGATGATAGAGCCCTAATTTATTTTCATCCCTAATGATCCCAAGCAATTTGATGCAGGAGGTTTTTCAATTTAAATTTCATTTCAATAGCAGCAAAAACAACCCTTGTGAAAATGTATATTTTGAGGACTGTCAGCACACTAATACTAATATTACACCTGTCAAGTGCACTCGATGTGACTGTGATGTGAAATCATAAAAGGAATTCGATAACATCCTTATAAAAAAGGAAGGTACAATTATGTTTATCCCTCGTTTGGATTCAATTTTCATCTTCGTAGATGACAATTAATTTCTGAAAGAAAAAGAGTAGTGTATTCTCGATGAGTTTAACTACTACCTACTTTTTAAAAATATTTATAATACTAGAACTAATGCGGGCGCCGTGGTTAATGTGCTAGAATATAGGGCACACAAACTATGTACATATATCTTAACGTTTTTCATATTGCGCCACCTCTCACGAACGTATGACACACATTCGAGAGTATAACTAGGCTGGGAAAGCTTCCCAATTCATCCGTTCGGATTCTCCATAAGACATTCTGTCCAAACAAGAATTATCACATAAACAATGATGGCGGGCGCAGTAGCGCAGTGGTTAGTGTGATGGACTACTATGCGAGGGATCCCAGGCTTGACCCCCCGGAAAACGCAAATTACATCGTAAAGTTTTTTCTACTGTGACACCTCTCGCGAACGTCTGACAAACATCCGAGAGTATGACTGTCCTGAAAAAGCTTCTCCATTCAGCCGTTCGGCTGAAACTCACACAAAACGAATGGTTGCGAGAAGCTAGGCCTAGGATGCCTACCCGCCTGTTGCGCCACCTATATATTTTTTTAGGTAGCCGAATTAGTGCTTACTTAAATTTATCAGAACCTTAAGAAATTAAAAAAGTGGCTCTAAAGTTAGTTAAGCTACAAAAAATGTCAAACCGTTAAAAAAAAAAAAATTTGCCTCATATTTGAATATAATGTAATTCATATTCAAAAACCAAAACAAATAAATAATAAGAGAAAACAAAATTACATAATTTATATTCATAACTAACTGTAGGTAGGTACACGTCCGGCTTTGCGGGTGGCCAACAATGTATTACTTAAAAGTGTAAGCATTCTATCAGGACAATGAACAACAATGTTAAAAAAAAATTATCAGCTTTAATGAGTATCGAAAAATGTCATTCCGCGGTAATTTTTAGTGTCCATGCTTACTTTTACGAAGTCACAATGGCGAAAATTTCCATATAAAATTATCCGCTGTGACCGTCAAAATATTTAAGCTGAAGATTAAAAATGATTATTGGTAAATTCCATTAATGAAAGATGCTGAATATTAGTGCGATGCGCAACTGGGCGCCTGAGCTAAAAACGACAACGAAAGAAAAAGGATTGCAATCGATTTTATTTATTTATTTGGAGTGTATATGTATATCGCATATCCATGTGTCAATGCGAAAAGAATAATAAAACAAAAACACCGCTGCGAAGCTCAAAACTAGAAGTAACTATATTAAAAATCTAGCTCCTGGAAAACTTTACATACTGCTCGCTACTGCCACAACCTCGCTTTCCGGTAGTTAAGCATAATGTGCATAATTTTCACCTCTATCAGCTCCACACCAACATAATGGTTGGTATTTAGTTTCTGCCTTGAATATTAGTTTGTGCCTTGGGTTTGCCTTAAGGGTACCTTACCTTTAACAATATACATAACATAACACCTAAATTTCTTCACGGGATAGCAGATAACATAACACCTAAAATTCTTCACGGAATAGCCAGCCGTGACGTCAAATTGAAGTCAGACTGGCATGCGTATGACGTGTTTAGCATGTGTGTACTCATAGCTTAGATATAAATCGGCTCTATGAAATTAGGCCCCAATTAAAAAAGGAAAAAAAAAAAAACGCCCCAAAAATGATGTAAGCAACAACAACGTTTTGTAGTAGGATGAGGGTGATTTTTTATTTTTGGGGCAAAATTTAATTTTTGTTTTGTAATTATGCCAAATTTTGTAAATTATTACCAAACCTTGCACCTACTCCAAATTCTATAGTGACCAGAGTATCTCACTTTTAGACACAATTTTAAGATGTTTGTTAAAAAATCTGTCGCCGCGACAGAATTAATAACACCAAATCTAAAAATGGGGGAATTTGTTCCATTAGGAATTTTCTCTCAGTGTCTTTTGGAGTAAGGCATCTCAGCACAGGGGATTTTGGAAAAGGAGATTTCATCACCAACCCAAATAAACTTATTATGAACTTAGAGAGAAGAAGAAGGCTTTCAAGGTGTGGATTCACTTGGGGGACACTCATTCTCGAAACCTGTACATTGAGGCGCGAAGAACTTGCAAATTGGCTGTTAAAGCAGCCAAAGAACAGTCTTGGAAGGAGTTCGGCGAAAATTGGACCGTGATCACAGATCTGCAAGCAAGGTGTTCTGGCAGACCATCCGCCGTCTTAGAGGAAGGAAGTGGAACATTATCGAAGGAGTCAAATCCAAAGATGGTACACTTCTTTCTAATGAGGAGGACATCTTGCGCAGATGGAGCGAGCACTTTTCCGAATTGCTCAATCCAATCCAGGGCATCGAGGATGACACATCTATCGCCTTAAGCAGGGCGGAAAATAGTCCCACGGTAGAGGAAGTCACTTTTGCTATCAAATCGCTAAAAGCTGGCAAATCTGCCGGAGTGGATGAAATCCGGCCAGAAATGCTAAAGGCCTTAGGTGAAGAGGGAGTCAAATGGCTCTCTCGTGTCATTAAAGTGGCCTGGGAATGCGGCGAAACACCCAGCGATTGGCAGATTGGGGTGATTGTGCCCCTTTTCAAGAAAGGGGATAAAAGGGATTGCTCCAATTACAGGGGTATATCACTTTTAAGTCTCCCCGGAAAAGTCTTTGCCAAGGTGCTGGAAACGCGTTGCAGAGCTGTGGTCGAGCCACGATTAGGAGATGAGCAATGCGGCTTTCGTCCCGGCAGAAGCACAACCGACCAGTTATTCACTCTCAGAATGGTACTTGAGAAGGCTTGGGAGTATGCTACACCTGTTTACGCTTGCTTCGTAGATTTGGAGAAAGCATATGACCGAGTCCCTCGAGGGAAACTCTGGAGTGTATTACAGGAGTATGAAATTGATGGTTCTCTCTTGAGAGCCATTCAATCTCTTTACACAAACTGTAAAAGCTGTGTTCGGGTAAACGGCGTTAAATCAATACCTTCCACCGTGGGCGTTGGACTTCGTCAGGGGTGCGTCTTGTCTCCTCTCCTTTTCATTACTTATATGGACTGGATGTTACAGCGCAGACTTGGCGAGGAACCTTTCGAATTGGGAGATCTGAGGATAAGTCATTTGCTCTTCGCTGATGACTTGGTCATCCTTGGATCCTCTCAGACTGAACTTCAGCGCGCACTCGATCGGTTTGTAACCGTTTGTGTTGAAGCTGAGATGAAGGTAAACGTGAACAAATCTGAAGTGATGGTCGTCTCCAGAACGCCTGTTCAATGCACTCTGCATGTTAGTGGAGTCCCATTGAAACAGGTGGAGAAGTTTAAGTATCTCGGGGTCTTATTCACGAATGATGGAAGGAGCAATGCCGAGTTTTCCTGTAGGATTGGTCAGGCTGGGTCAATTTTGAGACAGCTTGGTCATTCTGTTATTAGGAGGACTGAACTTGGTGTCAAAGCTAAGTTGTCAGTCTTTAATTCGGTGTTTGTTCCAACTCTCACCTATGGTCATGAGGTTTGGGTAATGACCGAAAGAATAAGATCGCGGATACAAGCTGCCGAAATTAGATTTCTCCGTAGTATTGCTGGTGTGACCCGTAGAGATCGCATCAGAAATACCAGAATACGTGAGGAACTCAATGTCCAGCAGCTACTTCTCCGGACGGAGCGATCCATGCTTCGGTGGTTTGGTCATGTTAAACGCATGTCCCCGACCAGGATTCCACGACGTGCTATGGAATCCGTACCATCGGGTAGGCGTCCTCTAGGTAGACCAAGGATGAGATGGTTAGATCAAGTCCATAATCTCTCCTATACCCGTATGGGGATTGCCCTTGATGATTTAGAGTCGATGGCGGAGGATCGAGAGCTATGGAGGGTCCACTTGAGCAACCTACACCCGCGACCCACTTAATGGACAAGCGGACCATTGAAAATGAATGAATGAATGAATGAATGAATGAATGAATGAATGAAATTTAGGTTCAGAAAATTTGAGAAAATAAAAGTTGAAAATTCGCACGAATTTTAAACTATTAAAACTGAGGTGGTGTCAATCGTCTAAGATGGCTGGGAGCTGGGACATGTAGAGGTAATAGACACCAACGCTTCGGCATGTAGAGTCTTCAATTCCAACCCGAAGGGACAATGCAGTAGGTGGCAGGCACAAGTGGAAGGGGACCTCAAAGAACTTGGAGTGCGCAACTTGTAGGGAACGGCATAAGTTCAATGTTAATTTCAGGCATTTCCGTAATATTTCAGAACTTTTCTAAATTATACTGTATAAAAATTGGTTAGCAAAATAAGTATTTAGAAAATAAAAACAATTTGTCAAAAGTCGAAAAAAATATTTTTCATTCCGACCGCAAGCCTTGAACTAAAAAGATTGATAAATAAAATGTAGCTATTTATTGACGAAAATAATTATGAAAATATAGATTGTTCTCGAGATATAAAAAAAATGCGCCAATTTTTAACTATTATTTTCTCAAATTTTCTAAAGCTAAAACTAAGAGTTATTTCAAAAACGGAGCTGGCTTTTCTATAGCTCAAATTAAAAGGTATTTCCAAATCTGAACAGGTTTTAAGCTATAACAAATTTAAGAAAATACAAGTTAAGAATTCGCGCGCAATTTCGTGAACAAACTGATCGATGTGTACTCACAAATTCAATTGTCAGTCCTTGAAACCTGTAACGTCCTGCCCTTGTAACAACTGTATAATTCGCGTTTCTTCTAGTAGATTTTCGTTTTCATACCAAAATCAGAAAATGCCCCAAATGATCTTCAAACCATTTCCTTTAACTGAAATCACCCCAAAAAATTAAAATTTCATAATAATTTTTGTTGTTGTTTGCCAATTATTATTTTGGGGCAATTTTTCATAAATGGATAATGCGGCCATATTTACTTATGTAATATTTTTGCCCAATGTTTGGGGCCTTTTTTCATTGGGGCATAATTTCATGCAGAAAGATAAATCATATGGAAATGATTTACCTATGTCCATCACACTGCACGCCTTTTTTGCAGTACCATGATAATAGTTTGACCAATAATATATTTTCTAATTTTACCACAATCATTTTCAATGCAGGCTATGCTGCAGCCTGCACGCATTCAAATTGAACTTAATTAGAATACTATAGGTACTATTTTCGTTTTCAGTTATCCACAATTTCATCGGGTGCCAGTTTGTCTTACACCAAGTTGTTCACATATAAGTGTAAACATTTATTCTCTTCATAAATGATGTAAACAATAAATAGAAAATTATATACGAGTAGCTATAGCGAGTGCTCCTAAACTATAACCACAATAATTTTTCACACATACTAAATATGCCATCTGTTTACAAACTTAGTAGATCCCAAAACAAATTGATGTTGCTTTGGAAAAACCTTCATGAACTAATCTAGCTGAAATCAAATTACCCAGCGATACTCTTGTTTAGATAATAAGTTCTAAACAAAAGGAGATGTGCCCTCTTACAGCCCAAGTGAGGTAATAAAATGCTTGCTGTAGTTTTTTTCAGCGCATCAACATGCTCGTATAACATACAGCAGCAGCAACAGCAGCCACTCGGGAGCCATGTGCAGCTGCATGCCGGTCACGCTTAAATCACAGACTGGCAGGCATCGTGAGGTAACACTAAATTATATACGAGTTCATCATTAGCACCTAATGACTACTTTATAATTTGAACATCGTCTTACTCTTTTATAATGATACTCGTGTGCCCGTGAGTCTGGTGCTTCAAAATTTCAGGAGCTACCTCTTCCCAAAGCATCGGAGTGTTAAATGTTTCAGGGGGCGTCACTTGCAGTCTTCACAAGAGCCCAATGATAAATGCCCGGATTTAGGTTGCGATAATTGTTTCGTATGAGATCGTTAAGTGTGAATCTGCTTCAGGATGATGGGTTCTATACAAAAGTTACTCGCTGCATTGTAGCATAAATGCAAGAACGATCTGAACATAAAGCTGTCAACAGGTGAGTTTGTTTTTCTGTGGGAATGGTATAGTTGTAGACATGATGAGCCAGACCTATTTGAAAATAAATTTGAAATTTTGTGTTGATCTGAACTGTATTTTGGTGGTGGACAGGGCATTAACTTTCGGAGTTTGTATGCATGATGCACGTAGCTAGCTGTTTTGGCACGTGTAATTTCATGAATAATTACAAATACACGGGTAGAGGAGAGATTATGGACATCCTGGGTCTACCTAGACGAGGCCTGCCTCATGGTACGGATTCCACAGCACGTCTTGGGGTTGGTTGGGGACATGCATCTTATTCTTTCGGTCATTATAATTACTCAAACCTCATGATCATGATAATAGTTAAGAGTTGGAGAAAACATCGAATTAAAGACCGACAACTTTTGACACCAAGTTCAGTCCTCCTAATAACAAAATGGCCGAGCTGTCTCAAATTTGACCCAGCCTGACCAATACTACAGGAAAACTCAGTATTGATCCTTCCATCACCCGTGACCCCGACCCCGAGATACTTTATCTGCTTCACCTGTTTCAATGGGACTCCACTAGCATATAGAGTGCATTCAACAGGTGTTCTGGAGACGACCATCACTTCAGATTTGTTCACGTTCACTTTTGCATTAAAGTTCAGTCTGAGAGGACTAAGTCATCAGCGAAGAGCAAATGACTTATCCCTTAGATTTCCTAATAAGAAACGTACTTTGCCAACACTGCGCTGTAACATCCAGTCCATATAAGTAATGAAAAGGAGAGGAGACAAAGACGCTCACGATGAAAGGTATTGACTGAACGCCATTCACCCAAAAACAGCAGTTTGTGTAAAAAGATTGAATAGCTCTCAAGAGAGAAACGTCAATTTCATACTCCTGTAATACACCCCAGAGTTTACCTCGAAGGACTGAGCCGTATATGCTTTCTCCAAATCTATGTAGCCTACGTAAACAGGTGTAGCGTACTCCCAACTCCCAAACCTTCTGAAGTACATACCATTCTGAGAGTAAATAACCGGTAGGTTGTGCTTCTGTCCGGACGAAAGCCGCGCTGTTTATCTCCTAATCGTGACTCGACCACAGCTCTGCAACGCGTTTCCACCACCTTGGCCAATACTTTTCCGGGGGGACTTAAAAGTGATATACCTACCCCTGTAATTGGAACAATCCAATACAAGAAAGGGTATCGTATACTTTCTTGAAAAAGAGCACAATCATCCAATCTGCCAATCGCTGGGAATTTTTTCCTCATTTCCAGGCCACTTTAATGACACGAGAGAGCCATTTGACTCCATCTTCACCCAAGGCCTTGAGCATTTCTGGCTGACTGACACTCCGGCCACCTTTTAGCGATTTGAACGCAAAAGTAACTTTCTCTACCGTGAGACTATTTTTAAGCATATCCCATTCAGTGTTACCGATGGGCGACATAAGTCGCCAAATGGCGACTTTTCTTCTGTCAGGACGCGTGGCGACCACATTTCGAAATAAGCGTTTTTGGGACCCCTTTCACAAATACAGGCGACATTGGGACGCATTTTCAAAGCTTCAATTTATTTCTCAAATAACACCCAAACATTTTGAAGTATACATAAGCATTTCCGTGTGTTTTCTGCTTTAATAAATTTTCACATGTTTGTTGAATAGTTGTAGTAGGTACCAAACGGAATAAAATAACCTACAGCGCAACACTTTCTATTCCAAACGTCAACACAATGCCAGTAAAGTCTTATTTGCTTCTATACAAATGGGTGCGCTTTTTATTACATACTAAATGACCCGGTGAAGTTCGTACCTACCACCTAAAATTTATTTATTTGTAACTCTTTATAAGCGATTATGAGTCCCAATCAACCTTCCAACTTCACAGTTTAAGTTTCGTTTGGTGATTAAATGAAACTCGTTCGTGTAATTCAAATGAATTCAATGTCTTTTATTTATCTACATATACAAATTTAGATCAATTTAACTACCAAATTTCAAAGCTAAAACTATAGTGTTTTAAATTACTTTTATGGGTCGTGCTATTCCCCGATTTCGAGTCCCACCTTATTCCAATTTTTATGGATAATGCACATCAATTTTAACAGTCTTACAACTTTTCAAATGCATAATTTTTTTGTGTGGGAGGTGCCACGTCCCTTTATCCAATTTTTATGAAATCTCGCCGAAACACCTTCGGGCCAATAGTTAAGATTTTCTCAATATGTGAGCCCAATCCACTCTGCGGTTTTCGAGATATAAGATTTATAATAATTTTTTGTATGTCCAATTTTGACCAAACTTCACAGAAACTCCGTTTAGTCAATAACGAAGAGTCTCCCAAAATTTTACTTCATGGTTCATGGTGGTTTTCGAGTTTTGCGATTATTGGTGGTGTATATTCCTATACAAAATGGAAATTTAAATTTTTTATTGTTTGGGACGCATTTTTGGGCTTGGGCGACCTTTTTTGGAGACATTTTAAAATTATCCATCGGTAACGCTGATTCCCATTCATACAATGAACCAATAGCGTCAAAAGGAATCGTCGTCAGGTTGGTATTGAAAATATAGGCTATATCGGTCAAAAAGTCTGGTTCTGGTATACCTACCTCTCACACCAAACCAACATTAGACCCATGCTCATTGCTCATGCCTGCACGTAGGTACTAACTCACATGGTTAACTTTTTGCATAACTTGTATACAGTCGTCGGCATAATTATTTAGACAAAAGTAAAGTTAATTCTATTCATAAATTTCAACTTACTTCATGTAAATTTTGGCATCAATGGAAAGGTCATCTTAATTCCGTTTGAATGATACAAAACTTTACTTAACCCATTAAGTACCCATTCGAAATTTGAAACTTTTGTAAAAGTCTACTTTTTTGACTTTTTTCCTCGGTCAAAAAAATTTTTTTTCTGATGCAAAAAGTTTCTTCAAACAATTCTAATAATGACTGCAAAAACAATTTTTCAAAAATCTCTTCGCTAATATTTTTTATGATTTTTTGAATGGGATGATCTCAGAAAAATTTTGTATGAAAAGGAGAAAAAAGTGGCTAAAAAAGTCATTTGTAGTAATTTTCAAAAAATCATAAAAAAATACATATTAGCGAAGAGATTTTTGAAAAAAAGTTTTTGCAATAACTATGTATGCAGCAGACTGTATGTATGCAGTAGAGAGGATATCAAAAGCAATTGCCAGATCATTGATAGATAACACTTTTACTTGTATTTTTATACCCTCCACAGGAAGGTATATTAACTTTGTCATTACATTTGTAACGCCAAGAAGGAGTCACCGGAGACCCTATAAAGTATATATATTCTGAATCAGGATCACATTCTGAATCGATTTAGCCATGTCCGTCTGTCTGTCTGTCCGTCTGTCTGTTGAAAACACGATAGCGTCCAAACGAATGGACCTAGGCGAATAAAATTTTGTCAGAGGACTTCTTTTTACCGTCGTCAGGTTGGTATTGAAAATGGGCTATATCGGTCAAGTACTTCTGGCACCTCCCATACAAAACCACTATTAGACCGATGTGTCTCTCCGTCTGTTGAAATCACGATAGCGTCCAAACTAATCGACATAGGCGAATGAAATTTTGTGAGAAGATTTCCTTTAATCGTCGTCAGGTTGGTATTGAAAATGGGCTATGTCGGTCAAGTAGTTCTGGTACCTTCCATACAAAACCACTATTAGACACATGCGTGTTGTACCTATACAGTACATACAGTGGAGGCTATCAAAGCATCGGCCAGGCCGATGATAACACTTTTACTTGTTTTTTTATACTTTCATGGCTGGATTTTTAGCTGGATTTTTGTTTGAATTTCTTTTACTGTTTTTTTGACTGGATTTTAGATTTTTGACTGTTTTTTTTCCAGTCAATAACAAGTTTATAAATAAGGCTTTTAAGTGTATAAGCCATCACATTCTTTAAACTATTGTTTGTACTTGAAAAAAAACTTATCTTTGAAAAGTAATTTAAAATGTAAACCAAATGTTATTAAGGTCGTCCGCAATTCTTACATCTACATCTGTAGCGACATCAACCATTTTACACAAAACATGTTTTACCAAGGATTCTCAGCAACCAAAAACCGCCTTTCAAAGAATTTGGAGGGTCTTTAGTTGGACATAGCTACCTATAAAATGGTATGCATAAGTAGTATAATTTTATTTATATAAAACATGAATTATTCGAACATTGGTTACAATTTAGACATTGCATTGCATTTTGCGTATTTGGTTGAGTTTTACGTCGCATAAGAAGTTTATAATAATTGCTTTGAATGGTCTATACTTTTCTAATGTAGAAAAGAAAAGAGTGCAAGAAATGTTGTAGTTTTGTTGAAATACTACCTACCGGTTTATATTATTATTATCCATTTGTCGACTAAGGAAAAGATCACAATGCTTACACTTGCACAGAAAAAGATCCAATTATGTTGTTTTTATAATTTCGATTTTTGTTTTTTTACTTAGAACTGGAATATTATATTATTTCGTGTATATTTGAATGATTTTGCGTACAACAGGCTCAAAAATTATTTGCATTTGTTTTATCCCAACCAATAAAATAAGGAAACATCTTACAATTTAACAAAAATAATTAATTAATATCTACAAAAAATGATCTATGCAGGCAGTTTATTTAAATCCACTCCTATTACAATTTTTGATACACTAATTTTGATTGTATATGCAACACTCCTCTTGAAAATGACGTAAGGGTATTAAGCTAATAGCCGAGATAAACAAAAGCATGACTTTTTCAACATTAACATTTAACCCTACAATTAACTATACATATTCTGATAACTAAATTTGTTTTTTGGTATGAGAATTTTGGAAAAGTGAAGTGTTAGCTGCCAGATTAAAGTTGATTATTGTTAAGGCGGAACAACTATATGTAGTCGATATTTAACAAGCTCTATGTCTATTCTAAGTCGATGTCGTTGTCGAGTAACTGAGAGTCTACTTATGCCCCTATTCTACTAGCCATGCCCGCGGCTCCGCCCGCCGGTTTCTTTTCTTTTAAATAAAATTAAATTTAATTTGAGTTATCATATGAATCATATAAATGAGTTATCATATAAATGTAGGTACGTCTGTTTATATTTTTTTTTCTCTTTTTTAAACTTACCGGCAATGACTAAATGGTTCCGAGATAGCCCCTATACCACCGTTTCCCCTTTGATTTGATAATTTATACTACGCGATCATATTGTTATACTTTCCATACCGGTAAATCTGAAATATATGTAGGTATGTACAATTGTGCATACCAACTTACGCAGTCAAATTCAACTACGCCATTCATGAGCATGTACAAAGTACATTCTGAATGCCCGTTGTGCGAGTGCGAGTAATAATTCTTCTATTTTTAAAACGCAATTTATAACTACCCTAAGCAGAACTGCATTCGTTCGCACTTGACCAAATAAGATATATTTTCAATTTATTATATATCACCCTCTGGAAGTATTGCCGAACAATTAAAAGCATGTCTGAATTGACTTACATAGATTTATGTATATAATGACAAGTTGAGCGTAGTGAGGTAATAATAGAAAAGTCTGCACCTCCTTTTTTCAACTCTTATACAACTAATTTTGAAAAACGATGAATGAGGCTTGTAATAATTTTGGCTTATCTATCAAGATACAAACTTTTAAGTTCATGCGGCTAACGGTTCGTGAGGCCCCCTTTATTCCCCGCTACTCCTTTACTCCAGAGCATCTTTAAATTGTTTTTGGGATATATCTTTCCGATTATGTTGAGGTATCGATTATCCTTCTGCTTCCTCCAAAGACTGATGTATGATACAATATGTAAGTTCAAACCAGATCTTATTTGACAGGTGGTAGACAGGGTCCCATCCACCTGTCGCCCGGTGAGATACCACCACATCATGCTATAGGCTCCGTGAAGTAGTTTTGACTACGTTTCGGAGTTTGGCAGATGGGCCGGTGCAAAACGGATGGGACACAAAAGCCATGATGCAACTTCCTGAGATAAAGAATTCCGGAGGTAAACTAGTCTCCCTTTCCACCTCTAGTAAAAGAAGATGGCACGCTAGCAACAACTCCTAAAGAAAAGGCAGACCTTTTCGCTAGCATGTTTTCACTGAACTCCACCCTAGATTCTGCACAACTAGAGCCACCAAATATCCCGATGGTGCAAACATCGATGGCAGAAGTGAAACTTCGGCCTCGAATATTTCAACGCATCCTTAAGGAACTAGATTGCAATAAGGCAACGGGACCCGACAGAATTTCGGCTATAGAGCTGTGCTCCAGAACTTGCACCTGTACTATGTAAGCTGTTTAGCATGTCGTACTCCTGAATTGACTGTGACTCCTAACAGTCAATTCAGGAATCACATGGCAGGACCTCATATCCTATATCGCAAGATCGGCGTCCACTAAGTTGAGCTACCTATTTAGAGCAAAGAGGTACTTTAGCCCCAAGCAACTTCTCCTTCTCTACAAAGCACAGGTTAGACCAGGCCTGGAATATTGCTCCCATATATGGAGCTCGGCCCCAAAACATTCACTTAACCTACTTGACAGCATATAGAGACGAGCAGTTCGACTTATCGGAGACCCTACACTCACATCGAATCTGCAACCGTTGGTGCACAGAAGACAAGTCGCTGACCTATGCTTGTGCTATAGGTACTTCCATGGTAGATGTTCCAAAGCAAACTTTGGAACTCGCTTCCTGGGGATATATTTTCAGAATGATTTTTTCGTTTGTCTTTGAATTTTGGATACCATTTTTTTTCAATGCCTCTCCTGTCAAATTGAAATACGTTTTGTTCTTGTTTCGTTATCAAACTTTTCACAGATTGCTGGTTTTTAAGAAATTTTTCAAAACTTTAAATAAAATGTAAAAGAGCGTTCTTGTTTACTCACTTTTGACACTCACTGTGTATATACGTAGATTGTAGATTGTAGAGGGGGGGTGGTATAGTAAATCCCAGATCACTGCGGCCACAAGTGGGCCTATTGTGATGTCCTCCATTTATAGCTCATCCATGATGCCGCAGTTTGTAATAAAGGCGGCTAGCTCTTTGGGTGTGCTGGCAGCTATGTCCGCTGCTTCGAGGTAGAATTTACCTAGATAACGTTGACGTGTTTTGGTTAAACAGTTGCAGTCCAATAATATGTGTTCCGCTGTTTCTGCGTCCTCGTTGCATAGTCTACAAGTGTTGTCTTGTGTTATGCCCATTGTCATCAGGTGTTTTTTGACTCTGCAGTGCAGTGTAAGAAAGCCTGTGACCAATCGAATCTGACTTCTACTTAATTGTAGTAGTTGTTTCGTTTTTTTATGGGAACTGTTTGGCATGAAGATTTTGGCTTGTCTGTTTCCTTCGGTGTTCCTCCAGAAATGAAGCTTTTTTTCGTTCAGCCAAGTTTTCACACTACTTTTTATAGTGTTGATTGGTAGCCCGCAGAATGGTCTTGGCATCATGAATTGGGATGCGAATCCTTTTCTGGCTAATTCGTCTGCTTTTTCATTGCCTTCATATCCACTGTGCCCTGGCACCCAGATCAGGTGGGTATATAGGTACACACATAATTTAGGTATATTAATTTATAATCTATACATGTAACGAGAATATGTATGCCAAAAGGTGCATCGACCGTATGAAGATGAAATATCAGATTTACTTACATAAGAAGGTGAATCTCTACTCACATGTATTGATCAATTTTTTGAGTGAAACTCTGTATCATTTCTGAAGAAGAAAAATCAGCAAAGTTGCTTGCATTGCCTAACCGTAACCAGTCGTTTGGCTAAATCTTTCGCACGCAAGCAGGCAAAACAAATACAGAAACGAAATAAAAACGAACCAAGTGAGAGCATGCTTGGCTGTTTATCCATTTCCAGGGAAGTGGTTCAAGCCATTGTCTTATCTCGGAACAAGATCAATATTCACGATATCAATATTGTTCCGTAAACTGAAGCCACTTAGGAATAGAGCCTGGCGGACGAAGGAATTGGTTTAGGAAGTTTGTATGTATTCGACCAGCACGAGTTTCACATACCAAGTGGAGATACCTATTGCAGTTGACTGTGCATATTGCACATGCAGCAGCAGCAGGACTGGATCTTAAATGTGAGCATCAGTATCTGCGTTTGATTTCGAAGAATTTGAATTATTTTAGCAACACTACAACTCTTTGGAATTTCAAAGAAAAAATGTCTTAATGTGCGAATTACATGGATTTGTTTTCACTTTGGTTTTGGTGGGTGTCTTGTCGTTGGCTGTGGTACACTTCTCAGAGATATGTGACTCTTAATTTATTCTACACGCTTGGGATGAAAAAATTCGCATGTACCTGAACTACTTTTATCTCAATTTTGAACTGGCGGTAAACGCTACTAGCTACTGCATTTCTTTTGCTGGAGTTCGAACAATAATTCCATATATATCTATTAATATTTTAAGCCGTGCTCCAATAATAACTGGACATCTCTCTTAAGTTGTGGGTGAATTGGTCTTGCTATATAGTGGCGTTGGCCTGGAGTGCATTCTTCCTACACTATTGTGTGGTTTTAGCCAGTCTGATGTCCTCGAGAACCTTTAAAGATCAGAGAGAGAAGCACCAGATAGTTTTGTATCGTGAGGTGACAGAGGCAGATGAATATCCTCGTCGGTGCACCCTCTGCACAGATGCTTTTCTTTCATTTTTAATTTTATAGTTGTGAGTTCTCGAAATGTAAGATGTGACGCTTATGAGTGTAAGCTCTCCTCCCTTATTGCAGAATTTTTTGTTTTGTAACCCTATCGTATCTTGGCCAAATTTTTCGAGATATTATACAGGTGGGGCGTCATTCCCAGCCAGATGAGAAACTTAGGTAAGATTTAAATTCCAATAATTTAACTACCTACATATTGTGAAGGTTTTGCAAAAGCAAAGCACTACTTAAATCATTTTGGAGAGCTTTAAGTGCATTGTTTTCCCCATTCAAATCTGAATGTCCTGTCGTCGTGATCGTAATTTCCTTAACAACGTTCAATAGAAAGATGTATCGTAGCTGTTTAATAGAACTGGTCAAGGGAAGTAAAAACTACAAAACATACATACAAATCTAGAAAGTTTTTCGAATAAACAAGATGTTGACGCTGCTATAAATATATTTTAGACCATAGATAATACTGATGCAAGTATTGCAACTTATTAAGAGAAAAATATTGTATAGGCGAAACAGGCAAAGATATACATAACTTATCTTCAGAAGCCATATAGGTCATCATAATAAACTACACAATTTCGAAATAGGTAGGTATATTTAAAGCCAAAGAATTTACGTGTGGAATAATAAACTCAATTCATTATTTATAATGTATTATACTATAAAACAGCCAAGCCTTTTTGGAAGATAGACAAAATTGTAAAAAAAAAAAACAAGCAAATTATCTGCCTTAAAAATGGTGTAAGTAAATATGTGTGTGTAGACGCAGTGGCTCATACTGTTTAGTGTGCTGGATCTGGACTACTGTTCGAGGGGTTCAAAGTTCGATCGCCGGAAAAACAAAAATTACATCTTAAGGTTTTTTCCACTGCGCCAACTCTCGGCAACGTCTGACAAAGATCCGCGAGTATAACACCGTCCTAAAAAATCTTCTTAACTCAGCCATTCGGATTCGGCATAAGATTGCAGATCCCTTCCATTACTCCCAAAATAAAAATTCACACAAACAAATGGTTGTGAGAAGCCAGGCGTAGGGTGTCTACACGCCTGTTGCGCCAACTACTTTTTTTAAGTAAATAAGTACCTATGTACCTACTTTTTAGACACTGACAATGTGCTTTGTGTAATTTTTTTCAAATAACCACAACAGATCACAACCTTTAGGGAATTTATACAAATAATATTGTAAATGCTTTTATTTCCGGAATAGAAATAAAATAAAAAAGCAAATGGCACCACCAATATAGTAAATCTATTTATCTCGAGGAAATGCCGAGAATACGAGTAAAATATCTAATACGTTTTTATTAAAAATGTTTGCTTATTTTCCATATGCGTGCAAGATAGCTAAGGCAGGTAGTCCCTATTCCGTAATCTGGAAAACCCTCTGGTTGATTAAGAATTGTTGTAGACAGAAAATAATAGATGAGCAATTCGGGTTTAGGCGTAATCACAGCATCAATAGTGATGAGGATACGTAACAGTATTAAGAGTAGGTATGCAATTATAGGAAAATCAACTGGAATGCTACTTCTTGATATTGGAAAGGTGTTGGATGCTGTGTGAGCCATGGCTTTATATAATCTATAAAATGACACGTTTTAATTGTATAGGTTTTTTTTGTCAAGTCGGTGTTTGAGAGTATGTGTACTGTGTAGGTATACATATTAGGTCTATTCGCGACATTTCTCAGCAATTTCGAAAATTTTAGCGCAATTCTCTCAGAGAGCGGAAAATGTACCCAAAAGTACGTGTAGATGTAGATATACCTTTCGAGCTACTGCAGCGAAAATTCACAATTTTAATTAAATTGATAGATAATTTTGTATTCTATCAATATATGTATAACTCATAAACGAGCAACCGTTGGAAAATATTTTTTGTTTATTTCGTCTATCTGTGAACTTTTTGCTTTTGACATTTTTATCAGTAAACGCCCGTAGAAATTCCCTAAGCTGTTTCGTGCCAGGAGCAGGAGGGGAAATGTTCGTTACTCATTATTTTGCTGGTTTTCTCTTTTCCTGTCATTTTTGATGAGAACGTGTATAGACTTTATGCGGTTGCGATCGATAAGTATCGATTGCGTTGGGTTTAAACCGCGTACGCGAATGAACCTATCATTAAAAGTGCATCCACATTACTCAAATTTCATGTTGGTGTACCTTAAGGTTCTGTTCTAGGGCCAATTTTATACATTCCGCCAATTTATCTCGACTTTAAACTGACATTTAAATAGCATATTATGTTATTTATTAACCGAAAATCACTACTACCAAAGAACAATCAACCTTTAGTTTTTTTTTTTTCTTTTAGATTAGTGTTTATTCTTCGCAAATTTTATTTATATCTAAGTTATACCTAGAATTCACAAGATATACATATTTTACTAACAATAAATAAAATTAGGTTTGACATATTAATGTCATCTGCTAGAGAAGAAGAGAAGCAATGGAATTACGTTTGCATTTTCAAAAAATTATTTATTTTAAATTTTTTGTCTTAGCCTGCAAGGTGAGAATGATGAAACAAAACTTGAATTAAATTGACTTTTAAAACAAAAACAAAATTATGAATCTAGAAGATTTAAGATTTCCTTAGAGCATATTTAAAACAACTTTTAGATTATAATTTTGTTCTCGACCTTACGTCGGCTGAGTTCTATCTTGTCCAATGTCCATTTTTCAAATTGTTGGGAAATCGATTTTTAAAGTTTAGGTTCAGTTCAAAGCTTTTATTCAATTAACCAGATTTCTGTTCCAAAGTAATTTTTTTATGGAAGCTCAAACAATTTTATATATACTGATTAAAATATTTTTGTATTTAAAGTTTCTACGAATTAATTAAAAATAAAAATGTGTCACCAAGTCATTTTGGATATTGGACAATGATGTATGGGATGAGTAAAAGTTAGTTCAAATGTTGGATATTGAACAAAAAGAAGTTAAATTGAACAAAATAGAAAATAAAGAAAACGAAATTACGAAAACAGCGTTGCTAATAGTGAATTGATCAAAATCAAATCAAAATAAGTCTTCCAAATTAACTTTTAAAAAAGTTTAGTTAAAGTATTTTCTGTTATTAGTCCTTTTTTACAGAAAGTACAAACATTCTTTTTAAGTGTAATGCATTTATTAAAACAAACTTGATTTCATTTATTTATTTTTTTTTATAAGAAATTAGTTCAAGGAAGAAAGTAATAAAAATAAAAAAGGTTTCAATTGTAAGTAAAATAAAATTAACAAAAACACTTAACAGTCCTAATTATTATAAATTTATAGTAACTTTTCTCACAGTTATAGTTGCAAAACACAGCCTTTATTTATTTCATAAGTAGATATAAAGTTATATTATATTAGACGTAACTTCTTGTAATGCATTCAATGGGTTTTAATAACGTTTTCGTAAAAACGTTGATCTTGAATATTACACATATAAGGAAGCATTGCTTGAAGATCTTTTTTCTTTTCTTTTGAAAACATTCACCCCTATTCCCGTTGGCGTTTGTCGTATACGACTCATGTTTGGTGTCGTTGTAAAACGATGTGCAGATTTTTGTTTTAACTTTTGTTAACAGTTTTGTTTTGTTTTCTATGTGTTCACCATTATTTCAATTCATTTGTTTAAAAAATGTTACAAAAATCGACTAAACAATGAAGTGAAATACGAGTCGTTTATGACAAACGCCAACGGGAATAGGGGTGATTATGTTAAAAATGGTTTTTTCAACTTTTGGAAGCCCGGTTAGGGTAGAGTTGTTTCTTATATTTTTAGTTATTTTAATTTTTTGGAAATCGCCGTTATGATTGGTTTTGTATTTCATTGACAGAATGTCGCTCTTCTGATACTGAATCTGTCTACAATCTCTTAATGGCACCATTTTAAGGTCCAAGCTAGCCTTATTGGAGTTTAATATATCTTCTTTTTTAAGCTGAGCTATCTTGAGTTTAACGTTATTATAGTTCATGCCATTGAAAATACGTATAAGTGAAACGGGACTGTAAACTTCCAAATCCTTTAAATATTTCTCAACAGCGCTATGGACTGCATCCACTTCTTGAACCTGCGAATAACCAGGTTCCGAATACTTAGATATGTCAATAGTGGAGATATGAGATATGTCAATAGTGGATAAAAAGAATTTCATTTAAGACACTGAAAAACATAACACGATTAAGTTTTAAGAAAACAAAAAACTAAACTTTATTTACATTGAAATTTCCTCTGGTAATTCGGGCTCGGGAGACGATAAGTACTCAATTCCTTCCATTAAACTGTTAGAAACAATGTGGATGGATAACAAAATTATGACCAAAATAAAACCAGACTTTAAACTAAAGACACTTACATCTCTTTGGGATCCATTTTAAGATTACCGACGCGACGCGTGTTTCCCCTATGCCGACCAGATCGAAACTGAATGATTGATACCAACTACTATCTGATTTAATGGTTATTGCATTTGATATTGAACAAGATGGAACGGCAACCTAGTATTGGATATTTAACAAAAAATACAGGAAATTGGATATTGGACAAAATAGAAATAATATATTATGCAAGCATATTGGACAAAATATCCACTTTAGCGGATATTGAACAAAATATAAAAAATAAAGTGTTTCTCTTTAACGCGTATACTAAATCTTGTCCAATATAATACAAACATAATTTTTAATGGTTTATTGAACAATCAATACATTCAAAGCACTAAGAAAAGTGGTTTATTGAACAAAATAGATCTCTATAACTTGAAAACTAAAAGAGATAGAACAAAACGGATTTCACCAAACGAAAGAGTGACAAATTAGTATGACTGCATACTTAACTCAATTTCACCAAAAATGGTCTATTGGACAAGATAGAACTCAGCCGACGCAATATCTATAATCTATGTATTAAGTTTACCTTTGTGTCGGCTTTAGTGGTCTAACAGGTATTGTGATGCGATTAAAACACGTTTAATTCACCCTTTTCACCCTACGTTTCGTCGATTTTTTTGTCGACATCCTCAGGGGAAGTTTATTACGTCTTAAAAAACCAAACATCATTAACAACTTTTCTACATTTTTGTCATAGGTACATTATAGCTTACTTACATGGTAAAAGTTATATGTTAATATATTTATCCGTTCTTTTGCATCTTTGACTCCACAAACATGCAATAGATAGTTTAGTTAAATCGGATTTCCAATGATAATGCTAAAACAGAATACTGTAGCTGGTTAAAAATGTTCATTAATGATTCTTGCCCTATATGATAGCGCTTCCTTACAATATTCGTCCAAAGCATCCAATTAAGCCTATTGAGATAGGTAGGTATAGTCCCATTTTGAAGTATTTTTTTCAAAGTAAACCTGCCCCAATGAAAGGTTTCAGGTCTTTCCTCTCGTGGAGATTGTAAAGTGTGCATATATCCGTTCCGTACCATTTCCCCTTACATTTTAAAAATTGTTCCAATTATGTTTTTGTTGTAGAGATACTATTGAATTGAAACAATTTCTTTCGTTGAGATTCAGGTTACACTTTGAATAAAAAAGTCTTTCAGAAGATGCCCATTCTTTTTCTATATGAACGCATATCTTCGTAATAGTTCTATTGGAATTGAGGACACTGCATAATCAATTTTTCGTCACGCACCTAACCTTTTTTTTCTTTGCATATTTTTTTTATTTAGAATGTTATTCTCCAAGACATTTCACTTTATGGATGCCAAGTTTGGGGTGTTTCTGCGGATTGCCGTATAAAAAGCTCCAAATATCACAATCAGAAAATAAGTTTCTTAATTCGATTCGTACAATTAATTGCCTCTAACCCCCAGTTTCACAGTGAGAGTTTACTACACTTTCAGTTTAAACCTCAGTTCAACAATTAATTCGATTTCAGAGATTCGTTTAAGCCTTGAACGGAGTTCATTCTGTTAGTTCAAGTTAAACTATAGTATTCTGCCGTTTAAACCTCAGGTCAGGCGATTGTCAAAAACACAAATATTTGACGTTGTTTTGTGTGTTCTTTGAAAGAAAATACAATGAACGATTTTGAAAAAGTATAAAAGCTAACTACTGTACAATACTGCCAAATTCTATTCATACAATTTTGTTAAACTGAGTTCAATTGAATTGAAGTTCAGATTATATTGTGAAACCGGACGAGTTGAACTTTAATTTAATTGAATTTAAACTCACGTTCAGGTTCAGTTGAACTATAGTTTAAACTTCGAGTGTGAAACTGGGGGTAAATGTTTGAATTTTATCCTTTCGCGTGGGGTTTTGGCATATCGCAAGGGATGGAAGGACATTCGGAACGACGACAGCGACAGCGTTTTCATCACTGCACTGCAATCATATGATACTGGTTCCTTCTGTTCTGAGCCATTGCTCATATATAGCAAATACTTGAATACACTATATAAACACAGCGAATACCTGTTTCTGAGGCATCGCCGATAATTGCATATTAAGCATAATTCGCCAGGGTCAAACATCTTTATGATTTTAACTTACCTTTTCTCAAAGATGCTGAGGCATTGAAAGTTTTGCCAACCAACAATAATATAAGTATAAATAGGAGGAACATTTGTTTGGTATCCTAAGTTCAGTTTAAGAGCCTATATTACGTACTGATGCATTCCCTCCACCTGCGGTAAGGGTCTTAGAACTTAGAACTAAAACAAAGTTTTTTTTTAAAACGTACTCCCGAAATAGAAATTATTAATCTGCATGCATCGCCAGGGAATCAAATATGAGCTCGCCGGCAAAATTTAATTTTCTTCAAACGAAGAATATGCAAATCGCCAAGGGTTGGTTTAAACCCTCGGTTCTTAAACTGTGTTCCGCGGAACCCTGGGGTTCCGTGGAACAGCTCTCAGGATTCCGCGAATTTCTTGAATTAAAAATAAGAAAACACAAAAATAATTTTTGTAAAATGCAATTACAAAAATTTTGCGCAAACATTTCATGCACAGCTTTTGTAAAGTTTCTGCCTAATATCTCACAAAGAATGAAAATATACTCAAAATGAAACCCAGTCTACGATACTAACGGTCAAATTATTTACTCTGGGTGGAAATCAGGTTTAAGTTGATTTTAAACCTGATCATTAATCCGCATTTTTAAACCCGACAATTTAAACCTATATCCATAATATTCGCTTAAAAACACGCACCACGCAACAACAGTTTAAACCAATTTTTAATCCGATTTTAACTCGTTTTAAACCCACGTATTGTCAAATTTCACATATAATGACATTTGGTTTTTGTTGTTTGTCAGTAATTGGCAATTGATTTAATATTTTGTGACATCCGCATTTGGTCCATATCACTAATCGTTGTGTCCAAAGTGAAATGATTGGACTCGTCGCGATACAATAATATTAATACATTTATTTTATAATAGAATAAAAGAAAATTTTTAGATACTACCTACACCTAAATTTTATTCCCAAATTTACATGTGGCGCCATAACCGTTGCCAAAACTAATAAAATTCATTTTTCTTATCTTCTTGCTTTTTATTATATTTTCACTTTCACTTATTTTCTGCGAGCGAAGAAATGTCAAATATGTGACATAAAAAACCCGTCAATGATATGAAATTGAGTTTTAACCCGTGTTAAAATACTTAAACTGGTCTACGAAGTGCAGTTTAAATTCAATCTGATTAAACGCTGACGGATTTTATCTGGTTTACCGACTGAATATTATGGACTTATTGGCTTAATTTTTGGGTTAAACTCACTTAAACCCGGGTGTAAACTTTAATCAGGATTAAAGTGAGTGAATAATATCGCCGTAAGCATTCCGGAAAACGAGTGTCTTATAGATCTGCAGAGTTCTTCTTCATCAAAACATGTATTTAATTCTATATCATTGAAATTTTTTTTGGGTTGGCATTAGGAGTGAATACCCCGAACTTGCCAAACAGTCTATATTAAATTTGCTCCCTTTTGTCACAACGTATATTGCTGTGAAGCAGGCTTTTCAGTGTATACTTATGCAAAGATTAAATACAGATCGAGATTGGGCGCTGTCCCAGATGTGCGAATACAGAGATAGAAGTAAATTTTTAAAAAATTATAAATCAAACAATGAAACAGTTTCAGGAGCTCTAACTTTTTCGGCCAAAGACTTTTCGTAAATCGTAAACAAACAAACTCCAAACGTCAAATCATAAGTTTGTTGGTAAATCTCGAGCAACTCTGAGAAAAAAATATAGATTCGCAAAAGTGCTCTCGAATAGATAGCTTTTTTTGTACCAAACGAACGCAAAAAGTGATCTGGGACAAGAAAAAGTGATTTTTTTGCCTATCGAAATCGGCATAAGAGTTGGGGTTCCGAAATATATTTGGGCCTTCTTTAGGGTTCCACAGCTTAATAAGTTTGAGAACCGCTGGTTTAAACATTTCTCTTATTAAACTCAACTAATCCGTTTATATTTCCATTACAGAACTGCGTGCATAAATAACATTTCAGTCGCAGAATATTCTCGCACGTAAGTAGCGTGTTTCCAGACGTGGCATACCTAAATTAAAAATATTCTCTCTCTAAGTTAACAGTATCCGCTGTACTAATAATCATTTTTAGTGACCAGTTCAGGTTAAATTTTGTGAGATTTTCCTATGAGCATTACATGATGTTAGAATCGAATATATTCCTATGTATATTCTGTTCCCCTAATCGTACCGACGGACATAATTTAGGGCAATAATTGACATGAACACATTCAAGTATTTATAAACGTTTAACGAACCGATTTTTCTTAAGAAAATCCACATCAAAATGAATGTCCTCAGTGTGCTTAAATTAGGACTATTAACATCATTCAAGGACCCAGACCTTAACTGAGTCCGTACAACAAGACCGAAACATCAAATGGCACCTGCCCTCATAGTCAATCCAAATGTTTATATCTTCTTGCGCCCATAATCGGTGTCTAGAAACCATTATACAAATTTGTAATAAAACGAAAACAAATAAAAATATTATTTATGTTCGAACATTAGCTGGAATCCTCCTCCTCAACTTGGTCACAGAAACCCGTCTTCGGACAGCATTTATACATACCTAGGCCCCATGACCATTGCATCTTGCATGAATATTTATGAAAAGCGACCAATCTTGAAATTGGACAGTATTAAAAAAAAGAAGAAAAATGCGACTGAAAGGCGCGAAGATTTTTGGATAAAAAACATTTTTCTTCTATTTTGACACTTTGTTTCCAAAACGACCTTATAGTCCCACATGGTGGAGGCAGGGAGCAATAATAGTGTTCATACAAAGGATTTTGTGTTATTTTTCTGTTGCCCTTTTTCGTGTTCTTTTTATTTTTGTGTATGTGCCTTTCCTTCTTGTGAATAACTTGATTGTTGTTGGCGTTAGGACTGGAACGACGACGACCGTGGAGATGATGACGGCGATCTATTTCATTGGGTTACATGGTACCAATTATGTGAATTGAAGTTTTGAGAACGGTTTCTGAAGAGCTCGTAGCCTCTGGAAACAGAGACACATTGTCAAAATTTAAGATTAATTGAACGATCAATTTAAAGTTTACGTTTACATCTCTTATCCCACACATGTTAGCCGTGTGAAAGATTAGCGTTTCACGGCATTTAAGGTGTAGGTATGTGTTCACCATAGTTTGAATTATATAGGTGTTTTACTCTTTTTGTTTACTTCTTCGTGTGACTCCGTGTCTTTTGGGCTATTTAGAGTCCTGCAAATTTAAATGGTTTTATACATTTTGAAAAGATAATTGAGTAGCGCATATACAAGTCTTATCCTACGTCCTAATTGGCAGCGACGTCCGACAGAGCAACGAGCGATGATTGCTGCATCGGACGATCAAAATATCAAACTGCAATAATCCTTGTGTGTCATCATCATTAAAACACAAACGCGGTTGCGCGATGAAGTAGCAAGGTCGCTAATGTTTGTTTCGAGATCGCTCAAGCTACATCATAGAACTCTAGGTAGGTACATCTGTGCAGCTAGAAAAAAGTTATGGCTTCTTAAACTCAAAATTATGAAAATGTTTTGTTTCATATTTTTACTTAGGGCCACTTGCACCAAATCATTGGATATCTAAATAAACTTCTGAATAGCTAATCATAGATAAACCAATAAATAGTTACTTCCCGGCTTTGTGTTGCACCATTGCAAAATTGTGCCTGGATAAGTAACCTTCGATTTATTTTAAATTTGACAGTACTATCAGTACTAAAAACGCAAAAAAATGCATTGAACTGTCGAATAAATGGCAAATAAAAGCCCCAGACGCAGGCGTTGGTAAATAAGCTCATGCAGTAGATGAAATTAATGTTAGCTATTCCTAAAAGCGCTCTAGGGCTCCAAATTTTAGAAATCTAGGTGCCAGCCACGCTGTAGAAATTTTGTTGCCAGTTTCTGTTGTTTTGCTGTTGTTTCTGAAAATGTAATGTTCTTTGAGTTCAGCTATTCGAAATGGTTTTCTCTATAGAATATTCCTCGGTTATAAAAGTAGATGCATATTTATAAAATCCACAATTTCTTCATCGTCGTCGTCGGAAATTAAATTACCATTCTTAATTCTTGATTTTATTTTTTAACACTACCAAGTACCTAGTTGACATTTTGTTTTACTATTTGACGTTTGTGCACGACTAGTTTAGTTTTAGTTTTAGTTTTATTGACTATTTATTTAATTCAAAAAAAGACATACATAATACTTTTCTATTTTCTTAGTCTAATTGGTTTGGCTTAAGGCCGCCTACCAGATTTACATTAAGTAGTAAAATCTTCTCTAAGTAGATACGTAATATAAATAAGCATTTCAAAAATCTTCCTCTATTATGCGTAACCTATAGCGTAGTGCATTCGTTGTAAAGTTATACAAAACATCCCAACCTCTGTCGCCGTTTAAAATGTTGATCGCTTCCTCTAACTCCAGTGTGCAACTTCCAAAATACTTGCGTCTGAGTTCCCTAAGTATGGGGCAAATTGCCAGAAAATGAAAAACATCCTCTCTCTCCTTTCGGTTACAGAGCTCACATAAAATCGGGAGATCTGAACGGTGAGGTATAAAGTTAAGATTTATTAACTCTCCTCTTATCTTAAATATCGTGCTTATCATTTCGGTTGTGTTTCCAGCAATGAAGTACGTTCTGTCCTGTAAATAGTGACTCATTTTGCTGTAATATGTTCTATATTGAGATTGTTGTGCCTCGTTTATAAATTTGTCGTACGTTTTATGCCCTACTTTTTCCAGTAAGATGTTAAATTTGCTTTTTAAAGATGTGGGTTGCTCATTAGGTGTAATCTGTAAATCCCAATCGCATTCAGACGCCAGCCTATTCCATTCTTGAACGCAGTTTGCCTTAGTCGACAGCATATGGGATAGTACTATTTTTGGTATCCGTTCCTGCTCCATTGCCATAACTCTTACCACATAGTCTAAATGTAGCTTTAGAGTATTTAAAATCAGTGGTGGGATCCCAGTCTCCAGGTGTAGCATGTAGGTAGATGTACTAGAAGGCAGTTTAAATATTCTCTTGACGAAGTATCGAAGCAGTTTTTCTACGGTTTCATAAGAACTATAACCCCATACTTGTGCTCCGTATAGTAATATTGAAGTTGAAGTCGTGTTGAAAATTTTTTGTTTAGCTGCGTGGTTAATGAGTTTTTTATTGAGACAGGTATTCCAAATTGAAGAAATGGCTCGCTTGGCTTCCGTTAATTTGTTTTGAAGATGCTTGTTCATGTTTAAATTGGAAGTAAACATTACTCCTAGATACTTGTATTCACGTACAATATCTATGTCTTCTCCTTGAAACGTCCACTTTTCAACTCGCGAGTACCTGCCACCGCCATTCCTTATAATCATCATCTTAGACTTTGTAAGATTAACAGACAGGTTCCAGGTTTTGCAGTACTTTTCAAGTCTATTAATCATAAGCTGCATGCTATCCACGGAGTCGGCGAGAAAGACAATGTCGTCTGCAAACATTAGAGCTGGTATTCTTGTTCCGTTTAGTTCGATTCCTCCTCCAACAGCATCTGTAATATCGTTGATATACAAAATGAATAGTAACGTACTCAGGATGCATCCCTGCTTTACTCCCATTGTTGTTCCAAACTCTTCAGATATGTTGATTGCGTCCCAGACACAGGCTTTGTTGTTTCTGTACATGGCTTTTAAAACATTTATGATTTTTGTTGAGATTCCAATTTTATAAAGCTTGTAAAAAAGCGCTTCACGGGCTATGGAATCAAATGCCGCTCGGAAGTCCACGAAGAATGTATACAGATTCTTACGTCTTCTTTTTTTGTGCACGACTATCCAGCCTTTTGAGACTGGATAAATATTTTATGAATTTATCCACGGATAGATAAATAAGTGTACATGTGCAACACAATTTTTACCTAATCAGCGGAATAGAGCTAAACAGTGAATAAAAGAATAAATACTGCTGTCAAATGAGTTTGGTGCAAGTGGCCCTTAAAGTGTTTTTTTGTCAAAATTGTTACTTTATAAATTTGTATTTTTTAAATGAAATTGTTATCCTTGAAAAGTTTCCTAAAAATTATGTTACATATAAGCAATTTTTTTTTACAGAAGTTGTAGTAAAAGCCATTTTTCATCAGGCAAAAATGATCAGAAAGAGACTCGATATTTCTCTAAAATAAACTTTTCATAGCACCCCAGAAGAAAAAAATCAATGGGTGTTAGGTCAGGTGGCCAAGGTTTGGTGCCAAATCGACCAGTCCACCGTTCGTAAAAATTTTGCGTACTAGTTCGGTTCTGAAGACAATGCAATGTTTAAAAGAAAATTTTGGATTTTGACTTCCCCTGACCGCTGCATAACTTCATAACACACGAACCATTAGCCGTATTAATTTGAAACTTTGTATGTTGATAGATACCTAAGTCAAAATTATTATTACATGCTTCATTATATAGTACATAAGAAAACAAGCTTAGGTAGACATTAAACAGTACTAAAAAACATCAAATTAAATAATAATAGTTTGAAAAACTGATGAAACACTTTTAAAAGCAAAAACAAATTAACCAATCTTTTTTTAAGCTGTATCCTGGAATGGCCTAAGTGTAAGCCATGTTTGTAGTTATGTATAACAGTGAAATCTCGCATAAGTGGACTGTCACGGGACCGGTCCACATAGGAGAGTATCCACTTTAGACAAAAATTAATATGTATTACAGAAAAACACTATAATTTAAAAAAGTAGCTACACAAAATGATCATATTAAATTTAATTCATTTTCGACACATGTGCATTGCATAGATACATTTATATTTTCTATAGTAAATATTAATTAAAAACAATTGCCTCTGAGGGAAATTACAACCCATAGTTTATTGGGAGACCTGCCGCATTGAAAACTTTACAATTTTTGATGGTTTCCTGGTGTAAGGGCTGACAAAATGATAGTGTTTATGCTAGGAAAAATATCAATGCGATGTTGCTTAAAGTAAGATGAGGATGCGAAGTTGGGTTGTTCAACAAATGTAAAATAAAAATATCCATTAATACATATTATTGATTCTCTTGTAGGTACCTACTAAATGGAGATCTATTCGTACAAGTTACCGACTGCATTAGAAACGAAATATTTTGGGAGCGTTGATCAAGCAGAGAGTTTGTCTGTTAACATGCGCAACGTGCAGTCGCGATCTCATGTGAATTACTCAGATTGTCCATTTAAGAAAATATTTTTACCAAATTTAAGAATCGTCCACTTAAGAGAAAAAAAAAACTCAAAAAAAAAAAATCATATCAGCCAATTATGACACTACATCTTGTCTGCTTAAGGAAGTGGTCAACATAATCAAGTATCAAGTCCATTAAGAGGGAGTTCACTATATATTATTTTACTACACAAACATGGCTTACCCTAAGGGCCTTCCGAGATACGGATACCTACACTTTAAAACTATATTAAAAAATAAATAAAATAAATAGGTGGCGCAACAAGGGTGAGACACTCAAGGCCTAGATTCTCGCAACCATTCGTT
Source organism: Cheilosia soror (assembly GCA_949372485.1). Taxonomy (NCBI): domain Eukaryota; kingdom Metazoa; phylum Arthropoda; class Insecta; order Diptera; family Syrphidae; genus Cheilosia; species Cheilosia soror. The sequence goes on along the minus strand of OX443562.1, from coordinate 48,192,692 downwards.
TGTGTGAGTTTCTATTTTTGGGGCGAATGGAAGGGACCTACAATTTTGTGCCGATTCCGAACGGCTGAATTGAGAAGCTTTTTCAGGACAGTCATACTCTCGGATGTTTGTCAGACGTTCGCGAGAGGTGGCGCCGTAGAAAAAACCTTAAGATGTAATTTGTGTTTTTCCGGGGATCGAACCTGGGATTGGGATCCCTCGCATAGTAGTCCAGCACACTAACCACTGCGCTACTGCGCCCACCTTAAAACTATATTGGTTAATTATTTTTTTGTTTCTTTTTTTAGTATACAACTTAAAAAGCGTTTCATTAATTTTCAATGGTCTGCCTGCTTGTCCATTAAGTGGGTCGCGTTTGTAGGTTGCTCTCGATTTTCCGCCTTCGACTCTCAATCATCAAGGGCAATCCCCATAGGGGTAGAAGAGAGATTATGAACTTGATCTAACCATCTAATCCTGGGTCTACAGAGGACCCCTGCCTGATAGTACGGATTCCATAGTACGTCGTGGGATCCTGGTTGGGTACATGCGTTTAACATGACCAAACCACCGAAACATAGACCGCTCCGCTCAGTCCGTTCCTCACGAATTCTGGTGTTTCTAATGCGATCTATATACGAGTCACACCAGAAATACTACGGAGGAATCTCATTTTAGCAGCTTGTAAATAAAAGAACCAATTTGTTCCGCTGCTAGAATGCAACTGACTTTATTTTTATTCCTTAAAATTGAATTAAACATTATGAACTTAAACTAGGTCAAATAATTAATTAAACAAATGCTGATTCGGGTGCGGATAAACTAGGTCGATTAAACAAAAGTGTTGATTCGGGTGCGGATGTTGTGTTGGTTGCGCTGTGGGGTTAATGTTCGGTGCATTGTGAAATTATGAAAATGATGATTCGGGTGCGGATGTGGTGTTGATTAAGCGGTGGGGTTAATGTGCGGTGCATTAACTACTCTCCCCTTTAAACGGAGCTGTCCGCAGCTGTTTGCAGACTTTTCAGGAGGTCTTGTACGAACTTCTCCCTATCTAGTTCCTTTAAGCTGACATTGTTGTGACCCTCTCTGGTGCGATCATTTCGTTTCTTCCTTAACTTTGAAATAAGGGCACCTAGGAATACCATTGTAATACTAAAGGAAAACAAAGCAAGCCATATTAGACTGTGTGACTTTACTTCCTGTTTCAGGGTTGCGATATGTTCTAAATTCTTCAAATGGACTTCGTTTAGGTATGGTAAGGAGAGCATCGTCAAGTGTTCCGAAAAATTGATTGCTTGTACCCTAGGTGGTTCCGGGCTTAAATGAGCGATCTGCTTGGCATTAGTGTAGATCGTCCCGTTGATCCTTGCTTTTTCATCGAATATCAAAACGTAGGTACCATTTATTAAAATTGGCTGACTATCTCCTTCCTGGACTTCGGCAATTTGGTTGTTAATAATTATGAGACCATCTTCGATGACCTTCACAGGGTCGAGTTGATGAGCCGTCGCTGTTTTGCATAGCGCTGTGTTATTATTCATCAAGTGCTGCACGCACGTGTAGTCAGAGCCCAGTTCGCAAAATGTCAGTGACGTTGCCTTCCTGCAGTTTTTTAAAGGCTTATAGATGGTTTCGCATTGCGCAATTTCAAATGTTTCTAAAACTACTATTTTGTTATCGTGTATTACAGGGAATAAACTTATTCTATTGCATGTGAGCTGAATTATAGGGTATTTTATTAAAAACAGTATCAAATCATTATTTTGCATTATCTTTAACTTAGAGCTATTTAAAATTTCGGTAATGCTAATATTTGTAAAGTGCTCTGCTCTTATTACAGATTCAATTTCTGCGTCGTCTAGTATTATTGGGTTTATTAGGTTCATCTTCCCCAACATAACGGAATAAATTATATTGTCTAGGTCAGTAATCATTGCTTTATTTCTGCTCAGAATAAGCTCAAATAAATGCCCTGTATCAGTTTTAATTTCCTTTGTAGCGTCTAGTAATTTATTCACCGTTTCTGTTAGTTGGTTGATTTTCGTCTGCAACACAGTGTTCACCACGATTTGGCGTTCGTTCGCTTCAATAAGTGCTTCCTCTTTGGTTTTAACCTCATTAAAATCGTCAAAGTCAGGTGTACCAGCTATATATTTTAAGGCTGTGCCTATCAGGTTTATACCACGAGCATGTCGGTGGTGAACTCGGAGAGTATTTAGAAGGTGTAATATTTGTTCGACGTCAACCTGAATTGCCTTCCTTTCGTCAATTTTTTTAAATAATGGTATAAACTTTAGGGTTTGGTAGGACATAATTTCATAGGCCGTTAAATTAGTGCAATGCGTAATGTAACCGCTACTGGTGTAGATGGCAACCCTTCCATTGGGGACAGGAATATAATGGGCGTGTGAATAATTTAGAAGTCTCGTGTTTGCGATTCGTAAAAAAATCAAATGAAGAGCCCTTAGAAAGAAGAAGAAGAAAAAAAAAAATATTATCTCAGGTTATCTTTATGTACTTGCCTATTGTCAATGAGTACTACAGTTCCTAAGTCTCTCTGTATAGTTTTTTCTATAAAAAGTTTTGTGAACTTATTCCCTATTCGTCTATTGGTTCGAACAAATACCTTGTCACCAGGTTTGAAAATTCGTGTCTTTTTTTTTCTATTGTGGTAACAAAGGTCTGATTGTTGAGTCTGTTCAATTCGATTTTTAACTTCGTTTCCTAATTCAGGGGGCATTGAGTGTATTATGTCGATAGGTCTTCGGTTTGTAACGGAATGAATCGTCCTATTATATTTGGCAGTTGCGATAAGGATTAGCTCAGAAGTATCCTCTATATTTTGTTCTAGCTTTATACATCTGGCTATCTCTGATAGTGTGCTGTGGAATCTTTCTACTTGACCGTTTGTTGTGCTATGGAATGGGGGTGTTGTAAAAACGCTAACGTTAAAGTGATTCTGGAGTAGCGACTTGATGGTTTCAGAGTTGAATGATCTTTCGTTATCGCAAATTACGGTCTTGGTGTTTTTGAAAACATTAATAATCTCCAAAAGCGGTTCTTTAATATCGATTATTGCACGAGATTTCACTGGTATTACCATCGCAAACTTAGAAAACTTATCCAAACAAGTGAGGAAGTGTTTCTTGTCTGTTGAGTAGATGTCGATGTGAAGGAGTTCACCGGGTTGGGTGGGTATGGGTGTTCTGCCTATTCGGGTTTTAAGGGGATGTCTTTGATATTTCGCTTCGCGACAGATCTTGCAATTGGAATAGATCTCTTTAAGTTTTTTCCTAATATCTGGGAAATAGTAATCGTTCAGTATTTGTTTCATATTTTCACGTACGGATCTATGAGCTCTGTTATGCTCAGTAATGACAATTTCTTCTTGATCGTTTTTGTTAAAAATATCGGTGACGAATTTTGAAGTGTGCAGAAATTTCACAGATGGAAATTCGTTGACCAAATTGTTTTGGATTTGTGCAAGGATAGGTAGATCACAAAAAATTGCGTTGACCACATCAGGATTTATGCTTTCCTTAAGGATTTCAAAAAGCTCGTTAAAATTGCAAAATGTTATTGTGTGTCTGATTTTTGCTCTAAAAATGATCTTGGTTACTTTTGATGTTTTTTTATCTTCGTTGAGGATTAACTGATTCTTAAAGCAATTTACTGGGTTTGGGACGGTATCTATGGTTGCGGACAGAGATTCTTCGCTGTGTGCCGTTACGGAGCTGGATGATTCAGTTTGCTCCAAGGCATTTATGTGTTGTCTAGATAGTGCATCTGCAACAAAATTCTCCTTTCCTGGTTTGTAAAAGAATTTTGGAGAAAACTCTTCTACAAATGCCTTCCACCTTTTGATTTTCGCATTTGGATTTTTGTCAGATACCGCGAAGGTCAACGGTTGATGATCTGTGTAAATGTTTAACCGTTTAACGCCATACAAATAGTTACGCAATTTCTGCAGGGACCAGACTATGGCCAAAAGCTCTCGTTCATTAGTAGCATAATGCTCTTCCGTTGAGGATAAAGTTCTCGAGATCATTGTAATCGGCCTACCGTTTTGTGACAGCACGGCTCCTAGTGCGTGTGAAGAAGCGTCAGTAGTTAGATCGAACGGTCTGTTGAAATCTGGGTAAAGTAGAAGCACGTCCTCGGAGGCTAAGATTTGTTTAATTTTATCAAATGCTATGAGAGCATCTTCATCTAGATCTATGCTTAAATTTTTCGACTTATTGGTACCAATATTGCCGTTTTCACCCCGCAAATATTTCGTAAGAGGTTTTGTAATCTGAGCATAATCTTTGACGAATCTCCGATAATAACCAGAGAGTCCCAGAAAGGACCGTAGACCACGAAGTGTTTTAGGAACTTCGTAGTTAACAATATCGTTCACTTTATCCGGACAGGTCTTAATACCCTTATTTGATACTAAGAATCCTAAGAACTCAACTTCTTGTCTGAAAAACTTGGACTTTTCGGAGGAAACACGCATATTAGCCTTGTAAAGTTTCGTTAGAATATGGTTAATGTCTTGAATATGTTGTTCCTTTGTTTGAGAAAAGATTATGACATCGTCGATGTAAACGTGACAAATTGTCCCGATTTCTTTTCTTAAAACATCATCTATTGCTCTTTGAAAAATGCTGGGGGCATTTTTGAGGCCAAAGGGAAGTCTGCAAAACTCGTATTTCCCATTATTAATAGAGAAAGCTGTTTTTTCCCTATCTTGTTCTGCTAATTTAATCTGATGAAACCCAGATTTAAGATCCAATGTTGTAAAAAACGAGGATTTGCCTAAATTTGCAAGAATAACGGATGTGTCGGGAATGGGATACTTGTCACTAATGGTCTTTTCATTTAATTTCCTGAAATCTACAACCATTCGCATCTTGCGCTGTCCCTTTTCATCAGTTCCCTTCTTATCGACTACCCAGATTGGACTGTTATATGGCGACCGTGAAGGTCTTATAATGCCATCCGTAAGTAGATCGCAAATTTCTTTATTAACAAACTCGGCAGCAGCCATAGGGTATGGATACGATTTGGAATAGACAGGCTCACTATCCTTTGTTCTTATAGAGGCGACGATGTTAGTATTGTAGGGTAAGGATTCGTTTGGGTCTGCAAATACTTTTGACCAATACTTCAGCAGAGATGTAAATTGTTCCCGTAGATCTGTGGGTACTGTTGTACAGTCGTACGAAATATAATTAACCTGTTTGCAATAAAAGTACAATAATTTCTCTTCCACGCCATTGTAAGATATAGTACCTTTTCTTAGATCCATTTGAGCATGGATTTCTCTTAGGAAGTCAAATCCAATTATACCATCGAACGTATCGAGATTAGGTAAGATGAAAAAACAAGCGTTTCTGCCAAAAACATTAATCAAGCATTTAGATGTGATCTGGTTTGTACCATGTATAGATTTGATATAAAATTGTTTCTCAATTGGCTTTACTCCCTTTAAGTTATCGAGCCACTTAATATAATTTTTAGAAGCACCGGTGTCTATTAATAACTTTATTTCTCTCCCTCCTATTATTCGGCTTACATATGGTAGGAGGGATTTACCCCTAAAAAATTTACTTCATCCAATATCTCATTGTTGCATGCGTTGTCGTACGATTGCTCATATCGCTGCTCTTCATATCTTCCGACGTCTTTATGATAGTATTGTTGGTAGCAATGGTCGTCTATATCGCCGTTATATTCAGGGAGTACTGGTTGTTGTTGTTGGTTTAGATGATTAATTCTCTGTACCTTAGCTATTGGCTGTCGGTCTGATTCACGATACCTTTTGGGTGATCTATTTTGGTTATCTATCATCGGGGTTCTTGAATGGGGACTTTGAATGATCGGCCTATTCTGGTAATTCGTCTGTTGTCTAAAGTGCGAAGTTGATGGATCAACTTCCATGGCCGTCTGTACAGGACGAATTTGATTATTTTGCACTTGTTTATAATGAGGAGAATTATAATGGGCATTCAAGTTTTGTTTGTTGTTCAGGTATTCATTCCGGGTAGAGAAAGAATTAGCAAACGCGTAACGCGCTTGATTAGCTTCTAGTTCCTGAGCAAGTGCTAATGCACTCGGCATATCAATGGGTTTTGATGAAAATAGAATGTCACACATTGGCTTATTTAAACCAGAGATAAAAATTCTCAGAGCATCCTGCCTATATTTCTGACTAAGTGATTCGATGAGTGCAGCGTTTCCCTCATTGAACATAATAGTCTTATTAAGAATTAAAGCCAATTTCTGCTCAATCTGATCATAAAAATCGGTTATAGTCATTCTACCTTGCCTGAGAGTGGACATCTCTTGTTCAATGAGATGAATTGGCCGCTTGTCGGCATAAGTAAAATCTAGACGTGATATGATAGCGTGAAAATTTAGAACAGTATTGAACGAGGATAAGACAAGATCCGCTGAACCAATGACTTTATTTCTTATTATTGCAACTGCTTGGTAATGTTTGGAGCTACCAACATGGTCCTCGAATAACCTGTAGGCAGCAAATGCAGCTTGTCGCCATGAAACATAACGAGCTTGATTTCCTTCGAAATCAGGTAGGGATTTCACTAAATCCAGAGATTCAGTGCAAATTTTGTCCTGGTCAATTATTACAGGTTTGTATTCCTCTACAGTAATTGGAGTTTCTAATGCCTGCAGTCGGTTCGTTAGTTCAGTAACTTGCCCTTCGAACGTCCTCCTAGTATGTTCTATGGCAGCCTGTACTGCAGCAGTAACTACTGTTTGTAGTGTTTGTGCGTCCATTTTTTGTTAAGTCTTTATTCGTTTTGTTAGGGAAGTTAAATTTTTACTTTAAAATACTTTATAAATCAAAACGGCTGAGCACTCCACTTACATGAAAATGATCCTCATTCTGTTGCACTCACAATTTTAAAGTTCTTCTTAAACTAATTTGGACACTGGTTTCAAATTTTAAACTAATTCCTTTTTAATCTTCTTAGGATAGTCTTTAGCACGAGTTTCCTTCTTTTTAGGGTATCGGTTTAGGACTTAGGGCAATGCGTTGCGGTAGACACGGGTCTATTATTCCTTTACTGGAATTTTTTTTGAACCGAACTCGCGTTGCCTTAGAAAAAATATCGAGGGTCACGGGTTTAGAACTTAGGGCAATGAGTTGCGGTAGACACGGGTCTATTATTCCTTTACTGGAATTTTTGGAACCGAACTCGCGCTGCTTTAGAAAAAAATGTTGTTGGGCGCCAATAAAAGAACCAATTTGTTCCGCTGCTAGAATGCAACTGACTTTATTTTTATTCCTTAAAATTGAATTAAACATTATGAACTTAAACTAGGTCAAATAATTAATTAAACAAATGCTGATTCGGGTGCGGATAAACTAGGTCGATTAAACAAAAGTGTTGATTCGGGTGCGGATGTTGTGTTGGTTGCGCTGTGGGGTTAATGTTCGGTGCATTGTGAAATTATGAAAATGATGATTCGGGTGCGGATGTGGTGTTGGTGTTGATTAAGCGGTGGGGTTAATGTGCGGTGCATTAACTTGTATTCGCGATCTTATTCTTTCGGTCATTACCCAAACCTCATGACCATTGGTAAGAGTTGGAACAAACACTGAATTAAAGACTGACAGCTTAGCTTTGATACCAAGTTCAGTCCTCCTAATTACAGTATGACCAAGCTGTCTCAAAATTAATCCAGGTCAATCCTACAGGAAAACTCAGAATTGCTCTTTCCATCACTCGTGAATAAAACCCCGAGATAATTAAACTTCTCCACCTGTTTCAATGGAACTCCATTAACATCAGAGTGCATTAAGCGTTCTGGAGACGACCATCACTTCAGATTTGTTCACGTTTACCTTCATCTCAGCGTTTCATTAGTTTTTTAAACTATTATTTAATTTATTAAAAACAGTTTATCAGGTTTCACATTCAATTGCTTTGGGCTCTTAGACTACTAGGGATGCAAAGAAAATCTACATAGAAGAAGATGTTGCCAGCTATCTATTTCCGTTGTTGACAAATATCAACTTCTTGCTTTTGACAACCTTCCAGAATTGTTAAATGCTGTTGTATCTGCACTACCGTCTCAGCCCCGTCGTATTTTATTATACAATTTTATATTTTATTCCAATTGAAATATCATACATAAATGAGGGTTCCTATAGCTGCTTAATATAATATAATGCTACGGTTCCTAGATATGTACTATACAAATCCTAACCTCATTCTTTCCACCACTTTTATGTGTATATCTGTGGAGACCATCAAAGCATCAACCAGGCCGATAATAAAACTTTTACTAGTTTTAATTAGAAATAGAAATAGAAATAGAAATAAAACTTAACCTGATCTAAGCCATATTTTTATATTTTTCTCGCGGTATAAGCAAGTACATCCCCAACCCAAAATATATTTCATAATTGCTGCAACGAACTTACTAAATCAATACAGAAATAATTGTCTGCTTGGTCTGACCTAATTACAAATATCTATCAGATACAGCAAACAACTCGACGTATACTTTCAATTATTCACATAACAATACAAAATGCGAACGTCTGTCAGATACAATATACAAAGTCGGAAAATATGAGATACAATATCGTGGTCATGACAGCACACAGCACCCCGCATACCAATTCGTTCGCACAAAAGAACACAATTGCAGCAACCAACAGAACATTGGTATAAAACGAATTTGTTGTCCGTCGCCCCGGATAAATTGTCATGAATCTACCACACCATCTTAACGAAAATGTATATCAAATCTAAAGACAGGGTTGCTCACGTATCTATATTATGTAGGCATGTCTATATTTATATACCGTTAATATCCGATTCCAGCCTATACAATACGAATACCTACATACATGAGTGGAGTCCCCATACTAGGGCGATGTACCAATGGCAATGTGAAAGGACATGATGGATTGTATAGTATGCATCTACATATGCACTGAATATGTGTAAACATACCTTCAAGTTACCTGATGAATATTATGTACCTATCATCTACAAGAACTTTTAACGAACACAAATCGTCGAGAGCTAGTTCATTATTCTTATTATTTCCCTGTTGCCACCTTATATTGGAACTTAAACAGAAGGACTGAGGTTGGAACTATCATTGATTGTATACTTTTGTTACGTTTTATGTCATATTAGGTTTTATATATGTCGGACCATTTGTACCTCACTTATCTCCTTCTCCTTTTGTCTGCTGAGAGTAATCACCTGCTGCGACAGTTTATGATAAAATGAACCTGTGCTGGCGATGTGCATGTGCAGTGCAGCGCTTTCAGCCAGGTTCGGTTGGTTGAAAACTCGGCGAAACACTTGCTAAACCAGATTTAGTGGATTCGGGCGCTTGGATGGGATACTTCTACAAACATGGTGTACCTACCTAGATAGTATAGGTACATTATATGTATATATACATAGGTACATATACAATGTACGTACATATATTGTACATACATTCGAACTGCATGTGCTGAACTGCACAGAGCAAAATGGCTCCAGCCAGAGATCTCTGGATTTATGTCATATAGAAACGAATAGTGTCTGATGGTCAGTGCATAAAGCAAACACCAAATATTGCTAATTGTCGAGACTTAAAGAAACTCCAAGGCAATTTGTTTTTGGAAATGTGACAATGGGAGAATGAATGCTCAAAATATTGAAAGTGTATATTATATTGCTTAGTTTTAGAGCTATCCCAAGTAGAAATCGTTGGTTAAAGTTCTACCGCTGTTACCACAATTCAGTAAGTTTTCCATTATGGTCAAAGTGTGTTTAATTTATCAAAGGTGCAAACCGTGTCTCATATAGGAGGGAACCGTGATCAAGTGGGGAATTAGTTTGACTTACTTATATGACCATTCTGTGAAATACACATTATAGTATAACTAGTTTGTTGTACCCGCTTCGCTGGGTATGCAAAGTAATATTTGATAAACAAATTGATTTTATTTAAAGAACTTCTTTGAAAACTACATTGCGTGTAAATTGTCTCTGGTTAATTAATAATCTTCCTTGCTGTTGCTGTGAATTAGATTCAATATACACCTTCTTTTGTCTTGCAACTCTTGATTGTGATAAAGCCACATACAGTTGACCGTGTGAAAATACTCCGGTCTTCAAATGCATACCAACGTGATCAAATGACTGGTCTTGAGCCTTGTTTATTATTATAGCGTATGCTAGAATTTATCGGAAATGGAATCATTGTGATAATTCATGCTCTTATTCAATTTCGTCCAGGCTCTTCCACAATCAATCGAGTTCCATTGCAGTCCTTTTTTAGGGTTCAAGTTTTTCAGCAACATGATGATGACACCTTTCTTAAGTACGGCACATGAGGTGGCCTGCTGGATGGAGTTTGCTGATTGAGGAATTCAACAGGGAAATTTGGTGCATCATTTGGATCTTCAGTCTTCACTGATAACAGAATCGCTCCTATTCATTTCTAATGTCTGCAATTTGTCAGCGCGGCAATGACTCGTTCTGAAAGTTCCTGCATTGACTTTTGCAGCAGATCGCCAAAAATTGTCTTAATTAAGTCTCCTGTTAATATAATTTCCGTGAGAATTTCAACAACGTCGCCTTCATACATTTCTGCTACCCGCGGCAATTTTGCAATAATGAGAAGACTCATATTTTAATAACCCTCAGGATTTTGTCCACAGAGATTCCTTCACGATCGGTTAGTTTTCTCTTTTATATTTAAATATCGCGAAATAAAATTTCCTATTAAAGTACCTGAGGAGCAGTTAGTAAATCAGTGATCTTAAAATTCGTAGCAAAGTACATATTGCCTAAAAACGGTTTCTGTTTTTTTTTGTATCTATTGATTTAGAATTTAGATTTATGAGTATAAATAATATTTTACTTCTTTTTACTTCTTTATTATCAATGTACAAAGTTTCATATTGATACGACAAACTCCTTCGTGAGTTATGAAAAAGTTCTCATTAAAATCATTGCCAATAACTCGAGCCCAAAGCAAAATACCTAAATATTTCTTATATAGAGTATACAAACCGAGTTTGAAGTCGATCGGATGAAAAATAAAAATGTTCCCGTACAAACTTTGACCCCCTAAGAAGGGTTGGTTTTATTTGGCAATTTCCTTTTGAAAACACTAATTGCCGAGCATTACTATAGTAGAGTTTGAACCTTGAAGAAAATTAAAATATATGAAAAATAGGCGGTGCGTATTTGAATAATGAGAAGACACAAACATTGAAAATTTATTCAAATACCCACCGCCTACTTTTATTTAAAATAAGAAAAATAAGAAAAGTAAGGAGCGTTACAGAATCAGTAAGGGTAAATATATATATGATTGCCTATGATTTGTAACCGATTTTTGCAGTGCTTAATCGGTCACAACTTGGAAAATATTTACAGTACAGAAACCACACATTACGGTCACAAAGTGTTGCATGTAACACACAAAGTGATCTGTCAATCATGTCTTTATGTGTTTGTAAGTTCATTCACATAAATAGAATATAATAAAATCCGTACACATATACAAACAGATCCAAATAAAATGTATCTATATTCTATACACATGGAATGAATTGGCATACCCAAACGAACATAATGGAAAATGGTAATAGTAATTAAATAAAAACTTGCATTTCTTCGTATCCGTAGCCCAAATATTAAAACGGAACACAGTTTTACCATAAATATGAATAAGTTGTAGTGGTAAAAACTCACGCGCTCAATAAATATGGAATATTTATATATCCAAATAATTATATTTTTTCCATTGACATCGCAAATGATCTCAATAGCTTTTAAAATGAGTTGAACGAATTGTGAGATATATTTCAGGGTTAAATACACCCATAGTAATAAAGAATTTGCGAATCTAAATTGTGAAATAATTTTTTATTAAAAAATGGATGCCCAATTCTTAGGATCGAAAATGGCGTTTAGTATGGCATATTAGGGCATGTGCGTTTCATTTGGTAGGGGCAATGAGTGCATGTGTTCCCCAATAATATATTGATGAAGTTGTTTTTTTTTTGCTTTTATTAAGTTGCAATTAGTCAATATTTACTTAAATCAGTTAATAACTATTGAAAATTGATGAATATTTAAAAAAAAAAAAAATACATTGAAATAATAATACCTCTGAAATGTATTTTACTGACATGTTTGGTTCCTTATAAAAGCGCGGCTTTATTAATACTTTATTAATATTATCAAAAATAAAAACAAAACTGATACTGTAGTTGTCGTAATTGCGTGCTAAATATTCTACTTTAGCTGAGATAGATAGAGATAGAGATTGCCAATAAAACAAGCCTATTTTAAAAATAATTCCCTCAATTTCGGACTGTATAGATAACTGTAGCCATGTATAGCAATAGTACAATAAGTGTCAGGCGGTAGATTTTTTCCGCTATTGGGGCGCGATTTTTTATAGGTACTTAGGTGCACACTATTTTTACACATAATTTTTTTCCACTTACTTTAAAAGCGCTGCATGATGCTACTACTATATATTCTATATATACTATATATACTATATATATATATATATACTATACTATATATATAGTATATATACTATATGTTCGCAAAATTTGCCAATTAAATTGCTAAAACAATACCTATCTAATTGATATTTTATTGAAAACGATAATTCCATACCTATACCTAAAACGACATACCGTCTGTTTTTATTCTGTGCCCCCTTTACACTCTACGTCTAAGTCTTATATGTGATGTGTTGAGCAATACCATATGTCATGTGAAGAAAAAATATACGTGCGACTTGTGTGTAGTCGCATAATATGTGCATACAAATCCTTCTCAGTTATTCCTTTGTGTTGATACAAAACCTAGTACAATATAGTAATGGTGGAAATAACATTCAACTAATATGTGTAGAAACTAATGCGTCAAATTTTTAAGTATTTATTTAAACAATATGTTTGGAGATTGTGTGCAAATAAAAATACACCATACGGTGACTATAATTTAAAATAAGTGGACATCAAAGTCACGAATTTCTACTTGGGATGCACTTACAAGACACAATACATAGTAGCGTGTTAGGTATATTATGGCAAATAAAATGGCATTTTAGCAAGTGCTTATTAGGCGCAGTAGCGAAGTGGTTAGTGTGCTGGACTACTGTGCGAGGGGTCCCAGGTTCGATCCCCGGAAAAACACAAATTAACATCTTAAGGTTTTTTCTACTGCGCCACGGCCACCTCTCGCCCACGTCTGACAAACATCCTACAGTATAACTGTTTCGAAAAAGCTTCTCAATTTAGCCGTTCGGAATTATTTATTTTTAAGAGCCTATTCAAGGGCTATAGAAAGGAGTCAGCTACGATTTTTCTTGAAAGAAGGAGCAATCGAAAATGAGTCCAATGGGAAAATCGAATGGTAGGTACTAATAATGTTTTTCAGTGGCGAGTATGTATAATTTTCCAGCTAACAATGGCGGCAGTTTCCATGTAAAATTACCTATTGTAGCCTACAATAACCTACAACAAAGTTTACATAAGTGGCGTTAAAAGTGGTATTAGCAAGGCCCACAATCTTTTTATAAAATTGGTGATCCTGGTCTTTCCAGAGTAGGTGCAGTTAAGGTTGGATATATGCAAAGTTTATATTATTACTTACTTACTTAGATGGCGCTATAGTCCGGGGTGAACCTGGGTCGCAACCAACACGCCTCTCCAGTTAGCCCGATCTTTGGCTAACCGCCTCCAGTTGTTCTACATGTCCTAGCCATCTTAGTCGACTGATACGTACTTTTCTGACCAAGTCCATGTCTCTGTACAGTTCGTAGAGTTCGCTGTTAAATCTTCTCTTCCAAAGCCCACCAACGCAAACGGGACCGAAAATCACAAGAAGAATTTTGCGTTCGAAACGACCAAGGAGATCTTCATCCGCCTTTGATAACGTCCTTGATTCCTTCGCCATAAAGCAGGACTGTGATGATGAGGGTCTTATATAAAGTTTCCTTTGTGTTTCTTAACAAGGCCTTAATCAATTGTCTTCTTGTGTAATTCTTCGCTAGATCTCTGCTGTGGTGTCCCTAACTCTCACCACCTCAAAGTTAAAGCTGTCTATCGGTACGTTCTGTCCGATTCGTCGATGTTGTGTGTCCCTTTTTGTTGACAGCATATGTACCTACTTTGTTTTGTCCTCATTTACGACTAAACCCATTTTTGCCGCATCTTTGCTAATACTTGCAAACGCACCAGTAACAGCTCGATGCGTTCTGCCAATTATGACAATGTCGTCGGCGTATGCAAGTAGTTGCGCACAGACTTTTGGAAAATTGAGCCCCTGGTGTTGCCTTGCAAGATTCGCACAATTTTCTCAAGAATGATGTTAAAAAGGTCGCATGACAGCGCATCAACTTGTTTCTTTTTTGACATCAAAAGGTCGGTGTGAGACTGTTTCCTACCTTTACGGAGCAGCGAGAACGCTCGCATTTTGCACAATCTGACAAGTTTGGCAGGGATGCCAAAACTAGACATAGCTCTGTACAGCTCGTCTCTATAAATGCTGTCATATGCGATTTTAAATTCAAAAATAGATGGTGAGTATCTATTTGGACTTCTTGGGTTTTCTCCAGGACCTGCCGTAGTGTGAATATTTGGTCGGTTGTGGACTTACCGGGCCTATAAAACCGCACTGATAGGGTCCAATCATCTCGTTGACAAATGGTTTCAGGCGTTCACACAGTACGGCAAATATGATCTTGTAAGCGATGTTACGGAGACTGTTGCCTCTATAGTTGGCGCAGTTTAGAGGGTCTCCTTTCTTATGGATCGGGCAAACAATGCTAAGGCTCCATTCATCAGGCATACTTTCATCAGACCAAATTTTAGAAACGAATTGGTGTATGCTCTCTACCAATTCATCTTCCGCTGACTTATAAAACGCTTGGCCGATAAACCGTCCGAGCCCACCAACGACATCGGGGCGAAACGCATTTTTGGAGTAGAGTAAAATTCACCCATTTTACTGGAATTTCTTCGACTTTCTGAGAAAGCCGAGAATGCAATTCAGCGATGCGGAGCTGACAATATCAGCACTCACCACATCAGCGCCAAAAATCTGCCACCTGATCCGAGCGAAGGCAGGACAAGATTTTCTTCCCAGAAGAAAATTTTGCATCCATCCGCAGAGTTGTTGTGGTAATCGATAAGACGCTAACTTGCTTAATAGGGCTCTATGTCAGACTCTGTCAAATGCCTTTGATATGTCCAAGGCTACGGCTCTGGATTCCCCTTGTTGTTCAATTGCTTGCATCCATAAGTGCATTACGTAGCTTAACAGGTCTCCAGTGGAACGACGGCTCCGAAATCCGTATTGCCTTAATCGGTGGCCTTCTATATATTTGATTATTTCGACATTTATTGCCTTTTTCCATTACATTGAACGCATTGAAAGTAACGCTATTGGTCGGAAGTTTTGTGGCAGACATTTCCTCCCCTTCTTTGGAATAGGTTGAATGCGAGCGGTCTTCGAGCAAGTAGGAAACGTCTTCTGGGAGTAGGACATGCTAAACAGCTTACATAGTACAGGTACAAGTTCTGGTGCACAGCTCTTGAGTTAGCCGGGATTCCGTCGGGTCCAGTTGCCTTATTGCAATCTAGTTCTTTAAGGATGCGTTGAATTTTGCCATCGATGTATGTACCCTCGGGATATTTGGTGTCTCTAGTTGTGCAGAATCTATAGGGTGGAATTCTCTGAAAAATGCTAGCGAAAAGATCTGCCTTTTCTTTAGGTGTTGTTGCTAGCGTGCCGTCTTCTTTTACTAGAGGTGGAAAGGAAGAGCAACTAAAGCTATTATACCCTCCACAGGAAGGTATATTTACTTTGTCATTACGTTTGTAACGCCAATGTCCGTTTGTTAGCCATGTCCGTCTGTCTGTCTATTGAAAGCACGATAGCGTCCAACCAAATTGACCTAGGCGATTGAAATTTTGTGAGAGGACTTATTTTTATCGTCGACAGGTTGGCACAGGTTGGGCTGTCGGTGAAGTAGTTCTGGTACCTCCCATACAAAGCCAATATTAGACACATGCGTTTACCTGTACAGTACATACAGGGGAGGGTAGTAAAGTATCGGCCAGGCCGATGATAACAATTTTACTTGTTACTTATTGCCTTTGCCATGGACCAGAATGCGCGTGAGCCGTTAGGACATCCAACTACTTTGTTAGTGAATCTTTCGTTGCAAGTTGTCTTCGCCGATTTAATAATTAGGTTGCATCTATTTCGAAGAATTATAAATTCAGATTTTTTTGCTCCAAAGGGTTTGACTGTCATTCACGGAAAGCCTTGTTTTTCGCTACAGTAACTCGCTTGCATTCTTTGTTAAACCAGGGTTTATTTGAAGCAAGTTTTTTGATGCAGTGTGGAATTTAAAGATCAATGCCGAGTAAAATCATTTCGGTTACGGCTTCTGCGCATATATTGACATCTGTATCTCTAAAGAACATACAGTTGCGTTCATGAAAATAGTAGTGCTGCTCTACACAAAACTTGAGCCAAATGAAACGGTACTTTTTCCTTTGAAAATATAAAGTTGCAAACTTTTTGTTTAGAATAAACTGCAAAGAATAGAATAGCAAAATTCCGTTACTTGCGGTCCAAATTTATTTAATGTTGACTATTTTAGAGAGATGCACTACTAAGTTCATGAACACAGCTGTATATCTGCCCATGGCAACGAAGCGATATTCAAAGATTATTATGATCAATATTTTTGTTAGTGAAGCGCTGGCATCTCAACACAGATCATACTATAGCAGATTGAGTCACAATCTATGGGACAAAATATATTTCTTTGCTGGCAAATACAGCGATATGATAAGCACCATCTTTAGCTTTTAGCCCTTCATTAAATTCCACACCTCCCAGATCTTATTACACTCTTGCAACCAAAAAGATGCACCATTTTCTAGCAGTATGACCCCATTCATACAGAATTCCGAATGTCTTTGGAGTACGTACGCTGCTGGAGTTAGATGAAGCGATAAGCATATTCAACGGCGGGAGATTTTGGGACGCATTACAAAGTTTAAAATTGATACGACGAACGGTTCGTGACTTAAGAAAAGGGCCACAAACTAAGTTTGACGTCGATCGGATGAAAAATAAAAATGTTTCCATACAAACTTCGACCCCCCCCCCCCCTTTACCCCTTTAGGGGTTGAAGAAAATCGTCTATTTTCAAAAAAAAAAATATTCTTCAAATTGAAAAAAAAATTCTTCAATTCGACGCATGGTGCATTATGAATCAACGAAATTTTCTTCATTTTTATTACGTATTCTCTTCTTTAAATTGAAAATGAATTCTTCATTTCAACACTTCCTTTATTCATAGTAAATAAATATTTTTCAATTGTATGCATCGATTTTCTTTAAAATAACTTACTTATTCATCAATTTGATACATCCATTTCTCCAAAAATATGTGATAACAAAACAGAAAAGAAACATTTTTTTAAGCTCAAAAACAATTTTTTTTATTTTCTTACCCCCAGTTTCACACTGGAAGTTTAAACTATAGTTCAACTGAACCTGAACGTGAGTTTAAATTTGAAGTTTAACTCGTCCGGTTTCACAATATAATCTGAACTTCAATTCAATTGAACTCAGTTTAACGAAAATTTATGAATAGAATTTGGCAGTATTGTACAGTGTTAGCTTTTATACGACTTTTTCAATACCGTTCCTTGTATTTTCTTTCAAACAACACACAAAACAACGTCAAATGTTTGTGTTTTTGACAATCGCCTGATCTGAGGTTTAAAGGGCAGAATACTGTAGTTTAACTTGAACTACAGAATGAACTCCGTTCAAGATTTAAACGAAACTCTGAAATCGAATTAATTATTGAACTAGGGTTTAAACTGAAAGTGTAGTTTAAACTCTCACTGTGAAACTGGCGGTTAGCATTAGGTACAATTAAAAGTTTTATTTTAAATTGCATATTTAAGAGATTTAACTTGAATAAGTTTTTCGTCATAATTAGATTTGATGAAAGCAGGTTATTGGGAAAAGGTCCTAGTTAAATTTGGAAAAATTAAGCAAATTGATTAAGGTTTGTTTATATTTTATGTTATTGAAAATACAACGACTTACTTACCGTTCAGTAATGGTGATCCTGATCATTGGCTGAATGTTGTTTTTCTTGTTGCTTTTCCTCCGCACATACCTACCCCACGGTTTATCGAACTAGGAGAAAGCTAGCCTAGAAAAGCATATTCGTTTTGGGTAACAAATTATAATAAAAATTCAACGTTTATAATTTGAAAAATATTTATATTACTTACTTATGTTTTTCTTAAACAAGTGTGTTTGTGAAGTTTGCTGAGTTGCTTCAGTTAAATTTGTAATTTCTTTGACACGACTTCACTTTGTCGTCACTTCACTTTCAAGAATGAAAGTTATCATCAGAAACTTCTTCAAATTGATTAATTTTCTTCAATCTTAAGTATAAATACGATGAAAAATCCATATGAATTTAAAAATATGTTATGAAAATTGTTGATTTGAAGAACTGATTTTATAAAAATTAATAAAATATTTTCTGCAATAGCACCTACGGGATATAGTTCAATAAACGACTTCAGTTTGTCAATATGACGAAATTTCATTCGTTTGAATAAAATACTAAATCGGATCACAGTTGAAGAAATTTTATTGATTTTGAATATTAAAATCTCAATAAAACGAAAAATTTGATGAAAAATTGTCGATTCGAATAATAAATTTTTCAAAGATTGACAAAATATTTTCTTCAAAATGACCTACGCGATTTGGTTCAGTGTATGTAGAGGATTTTTGGTATATATTTAATTTGTCTGCTTCGAGGTTTATACCGTTATTTACCATCCAAAGTCGTACGCTCTCGGCGGTTTAGAAATTATTAACACATTATTCCAGAGTTCCATCTGAGTTTTGCGCACCCACAACTTGTTCCAAACATAACCGCATTGTCTGAGCTTTAAAATAAAGCAAACACTAAATGTTTATGTTAAACCATTGTTTTATTTAAATATCATTATCACTGTTATTAAAGAATGTTGCTTATTTTGCACGCATTTAAGGGGCTATACACTTAAATATCATTGCATAGCGCGACTGTTTTAGCTTGCGTCTAAAGTTATTATTTGCTTAGTCTGCTATTTCTGCAATTAGATGTTGCAAGTTGCAACTGCTTATGGTTAGTTTAAACATAAGCCTTTACAAGCACCGCTTGCAAAAGACCTACATGACACTTTTTTTATGATTTATTTTCGTATATGTACGAGTACGTATACAATACAGGATTTTATGCTTGACGGGTTCGTATTGGACCAAAAAAGGCCAGTATGGAGGAAAATCCCGAAAAATTTCTAGGAAACTTGGAAATCTGGGAAGATCCGGTTTTTGGTACCTACATTTGGCCGAATGGCGCTGCACATCGACTTTGACATTTGTTAATAATTCAAAAAACCACCAGGTGGCGTGATTGATCCACTTGCCATTGTGCAATATGACAGGTGTTATTTTCGTTTCGTAATTCCAATTCAATTGGACTTACTATTCCGTGCGGTAGACAAAAGAAATAATGCAATTCCTGGTCACAGGCAAAGTCGGGTAGGTCCAACTACTTTTAAATGATGTATGATAAATTGGCATTTTGCGACAAACTGCAATAAATGATACCAATCACGGGTCACCCGCTCTATATAAGGCGGAGCTTTGGTCCAAGATCTCTTTCGTAATCACGGCCGACATATGATTTCCTAAATGCTTAATACCCTATTCACACACCAAGCCCAAAACTGGGTTTTCGCGAAAACAGTCGAAAACTTCATCGAAAACAGAAGTTTTCCCATACATATTGCGGTTTTCAAAACGAGTTGTTTGAGGTCGTTTTCCATGAAAACGCCACGAAAACGAGTACAATCGTTGGGTTGTTGAAGCAGACACACCTTTTGCAACATTCAGCGAGCTCAGCAAAACTGCTGACAGGTTGTGAGAGACTGAGTGAGAGCCTCAGTGCTGTCGTTTCTTCTAGTTTTTTTTTTTGTTTACAAATGTGGAATCTCTTGTCATCTTTGCACCATAAAGAGCAAATTATTTAGTTTTTCTATAATTTTAGAACGGCAGCACTACTTGCTACAACTAAATGGTATTTTCAGATGTTTTGATTTTGATTGTTGCTTATGTTACCTAATTATTTTATGCATTTAACCACAAGTTAACGATTATCAAATAGCTTAAATAATTCTGTTTGTATATTATCTCAATACGAGCCAAGTTTAGTAACTAAAATAAAAGTCTAGTCGCCACAAACATTTAATAGCTAGTTTCACAGCTAATTGAAACGTCAAACGAAAACGAGTTGGTGTTCGGTGGAATGCATCCACGAGTTTTCTAAACTTTTTTGACGAAAACGACGTATTTCCGGTAAGCTATAAAGATGAGCATGGGTACGTAGACACTTTTCCAATACCATTGAAGAATACAATAAGCATACCATATAAAAATGAAAGACAAAATATTTCTTGTCGCATTAATAACAAAACCTAGTCAAATTATTATTTATTGATCGTAGAACTACGGAAAGTGGAATATTGGAAAATCAAGTATTATCGAAGATCATAATTAATTTAATGACCCACAAACATCCACACCTACGTACATATTTATAGTTTTCTCATTGTAGCGGCATATATTCTGGCAATAACAACACTTGGAGCAACGATCACAGAAGGCATAAAATTAAAATGAGAAACGAATGAATATTTTTTGTCAAAAGAAAATAAACTTGGGCAGTTTATATCTTTCATTTAATTCTGGTCATCCCTGGACATAGCACTCGGAGTCATCGCAACGATCCATTTTTATTCTTACAGTCTGATTCTGATGATGTCGTGCGACCAGTCACACTGTGTCTTGAAGCAATTATCGTTATATACATATTATATATGTGGCGACACGATTTTCTTTAATTCGTATTTTTCTTTCATAATTCTTGCTTTTTAATATGTCTGATAATTTCTTCCCCCTCGTTTTTAGTTTTTTTTTTTTTTAAGTTATACGTAACATTGAGATACTTTTACATATGATTTCATTACAATAACTAACCCGTTGAAAAGGTATTCTATATAGATAAAGAATAAACTATTCATATTCGCAATATTTTGAAAAGGAAAAACAGCAATAATTTGTAACCATTTATGTTCCATGACGAAATACTTTCAGTAGCATTCTCTTTCCATATAAAATTGTTTATTGTGCACAGTGAAGGTTAAAACTGATTATTGGTAAGGCCCAATGTATTTGATTTTAGTGACCAGACGTTCCGCATTTCACATGGCTGTCCCGCATCATAAACTGCCGACAAAATGTCCCTCATTTACAGATTTGCCCCGAAAAGTCCCACAAAATTATTAATATAAAAACGTTCGAAATTATAAGTGAATCCATTTTGTAAATTTTAAGAACTTTGGCGGCTTATCACGAAGGGGAAGCACCAGTATTTTTAATCGACTAAATAGAAAATTTAAGCAATCCATAATTGGTATATGTTGCTCGTCACTTATTGATATTAGCCGTTTTTTATTATCAGGGTGATCTGATCCGGATCAGATCATGAAAATAAAACAAACTGGATCATTGAAAGATTTTATATTTAAGTTGTGGCAACAGTAGTTTTTCACATATCAAATCCAGTACCAATTATGACAAATTTTTTATTGACACCGCCATATTGCAGCCACACGGTACAATGTGACGTCGCAACGCGATGATTTCTCTATTGCACTTGCTCATATTTGAGTTTGACATTTCGCTTGTTGTGTGGGGGTTGTTGCCATATGAAAACAAATCTGCATACATTTGGCATTCAATATTTTTTTGTGGGAAACTATGTTCAAATGTTATGTTCAAATATGCATCATAATTAACCGTATTGTACTGCTAATATTTCCATTTATATTTCTGTGTTATAAAGCGAAACAAAACATCTCGAAAGTCGGAATAGTAACTTATTCGAATTTGAAAAAATGCTAATTATGATTTTATGCTAATTGATTTCATACTTTGGTCTGGCAACATTACTATGTGGCTATAATTTACAGGGGTACCAACATTTAGTGAATGAAATAAAGAACGCCACGAAACAACAACGGGAAATAGTTGAATTAATTTTTAGATATTTCGTGATCTCGATGAAAAGCAGGATCACATGTTGTTGTTGTAAGTGCATGTAAATCGATGATCTATATGGATCATAGCTGATAATAAAAAACGGCTATTATTGACAATGCGGTTCACTTCAAACCAATACTAATTTGCTTCCGGTTGACATTGTGAAAATATACTTTCATTTTGATATACCTATACTACACGGATAAGGACCATTCACATGAGAGCGATTGAACGAATAGATGAAATAAGAACAAACCATTTCTGATGCATTTATGAACAGAAAATTGCACATTTTACTACCTATTCCAAGATTACGATAGTTAATTATCCCATCAAAATGTATTAAGAAGATAGGTTAGGTTAGGTTAGGTTGAATAGGGTGTGAGTTCATCACATAGGACTAGGCACCATATTGGACCCATCGCCATCCCTGGGGAACCATAACGGTCAAATAACCTAAACCACTTCGCCCAAACAATTAATTTTCCTACAGAACCTGAAAATTGCCTCAATTTTGTTCGCGAGGCCAACCTCTTCCAAATTGTCGAAGATAAGAAGATAAGTTTAAAAACATTTTAAAGAGCGAAAGTTCTAATTCCAAACTTCTTGTCGCGAAAGAAAGCACCCTCGGCGCGAATTGTCAAAGTTTATTCACAATCCACTGCCGCGACCATGAAGTGTTCACTGTGAACGGACTGTCAAAACTCGCGAATATTCGTTCGTTCGTGGGTAGTTGGTCGCTCTCATGTGAATCGTCCTTTAGAGAAAAAAAATTTAAAGAATTTTACTGCGATGCGCTGACCGAATATAATATTCGGGTTCGGCAAGAACAGGCAAGACCACATAGCCCTGCTGACGGCCATCAAACGTGTGTTGAAATTATTTGAGCCGTTAAAGTCCATAATGTGTTCCAAACATTTTTGAAGACCCAAAATCTGAGTTCTGTCCCGCATTGTCTTTAAAACATTATGGTCACTATATATTTGATATAATAATAGTAGTACATGTATAGGTAAAGTCGCCGCATTAAGGTGTTATAAATGAATTGTTTTATGTCGCCACTCCTTTGACCTAATAAAAAAATTATATTTGGTCACAAGAAGCGGATCTAAATTCGCAATTTAAAATGCTGTATAGTATGACTATGACCAGAGCTTATTTTTACAAATTCTGGATGAAATTCTCAGGTCAGGCTGGGTCAATTTTGAGACAGCTTGGATATTCTGTTATCAGGAGGACTGAACTTGGTGTCAAAGCTAAGTTGTCAGTCTTTAATTCGGTGATTGTTCCAACTCTTACCTATGGTCATGAGGTTTGGGTAATGACCGAAAGAATAAGATCGCGGATACAAGCTGCCGAAATGAGATTTCTCCGTAGTATTGCTGGTGTGACCCGAAGAGATCGCATCAGAAATAAAATACAGCCAAGTCGAAAAAGAGTGGGCGCAGTAGCGCAGTGGTTATTGTGTTGGACTACTGTGCGAGGGATCCCAGGTTCGATCCCCGGAAAAACCCAAATTACATGTTAAAGTTTTTTCTACTGCGCCACCTCTCGCGAACGTCTGACAAACATCCGAGAGTATGCCTGTCATGAAAAAGCTTCTCAATTGAGCCGTTCGGACTCGGCATAAAATTGTAGGTCCCTTCCATTCGTCCCAAAAATAGAAACTCACACAAAACGAATGGCTGCGAGAAGCTAGGCCTTGGGTGTCACCCGCCTGTTGCGCCACCTATTTATTTATTTTTAAGTCGAAAAAGAAGCTTTGGCATTAGTTTTTGCAGTCACCAAGTTCCACCGAATGATCTACGGGAGGAAATTCAGCCTTCACACCGACCATAAACCGTTGTTGTCGATTTTTGGGTCCAGAGGAAGAGTTTGTGGTAGCCAGCACCAAATTGGAGTCAGAAGTCCAGTCAATTCTTCAGGACAACATCCAGGCACTGCCGCTGACATTTCACATGGTAAGTGCAGCTACACAAAAAGATAAAACTTTACAGAAAATCATACACTACGTCCGCAACGGTTGGCCCGAAAACCCAGATGACTCCACCCTTGCAGCATTTTTCAGCCGCAGAGATGCAGTTTCGATTGTGGATGATTGTTTGCTATACGGCGAACGCATCATCATTCCGGATATTTTTCGCAAAAGAGTTCTCACTCAACTCCAACACCAGGGGATAGTGAGAATGAAGGAAATTGCTCGCTCATATGTTTATTGGCCCACTATCGATTCCGATATCACAAATTGGGTGCGACAATGTCAAGGTTGTGCTTTGGAAGCAAAAACTCCGGTTAAAGCGCTACTGAGTTCATGGCCGGTAGCAACTTTCCCCATGCAACGCATTCACATTGACATCGCCGGGCCAGTTAACTCTAAATACTATTTAATTATAGTAGACGCTTTTTCCAAATATCCAGAAATTTTTCAAACAGAAACCATCACATCAGCTACTATGATACAAAAACTTTCTGAATTTTTCGCACATTTTGGTCAGCCGCAAGAGATCGTTTCAGACAACGGCACGCAATTTGTCAGTGCTTCTTTCCAGGAGTTCTGCAAATCCAGAGGAATAAAGCACACTCGAACAGCACCATACCACCCTCAATCAAACGGGCAGGCAGAACGTTTTGTGGACACGCTGAAGAGGGCACTTGCCAAATTTAAAGAAGGAGGAACGGATCTCGAGCATCTTCAAGAATTCTTATTGGCATATCGATCAACTCCCAACCGTAATGTTCCAGACTTCAAGTGACCAGCCGAAAGTTTCGTCCGAAGGAAAATCAAAACCAATATTGATCTCTTAAAGAAAACCGAGAAGCCGCCAGTCATTCGCAATCATAAAATGGAAGAACAATTTAACTGGAGGAACAACGCAAAACACGGTAGTTTTAATCCAGGGGATCCAATCTACGCAAAGGTTTTCAAGAAAAACAAACAAATTTGGGTTCCCGGCGAAATTGTCAATAAACAGGGAAATGTCAACTTTGCAGTAACCATCTTTTTAGATGGGCATACATCTCTAAGTCGGAAACACATTAATCAACTCCGTTTTCGTTACGTTGAAAACGGCATGGGTAATATTAATCCTTTTTTTAAACATTTCAATTTCGTTGACAGGTACATACCTGCGACGTCGGACACAAGTCAGAGTCATCCTAATGGCATTGCAGCAGCATCACCGCCTACGATTAAAGAGCAAAGTATTCCAAGCTCTCCAAATCCACCTCAAGCGATTTCAACTCCAACCGAGTCGATAGATGAACCTGAGGCAGCCAACAGCAACTCGCATCAACCAGTCAGTCCAGACGAAAGCCAGCAAGGGACGTCAACAACAGGAGCTTACCGAAGATCTACTCGAGCGCGACGTCCACCCGGTTGGCATGATGATTATACGCCGGACTATCTATAACTTCACAAAGGGGGATGTTGGCAACGCTAATTCTGCGAGTGGCAGCACCATCTTCTCGCCAATTATAATAAGATAAGACACGCCATCTTGAATTAAAAAGAAGTGTCTTGTTTGGTACATTAGGTTTTGAACCACGACCAGTATTTGTTCCCTATTCTATTTTACAGTGGCCGGCATAAGTATTTTGACAAAACTAAAGTTAATTCTGCTCATAATTTAAAAGTTACTTCATGTAAATTTTGGCATCAATGGAAAGGTCATTTAAATTCCGTGTTCATGTGAAAGCACATCACTGATATTGTACTAGATCATAAGTTGAAATCTAATGAATATTTTATGTAAGAGGGCGCTTTAGTCCCTCTTGGATTGCTAACGTTAACCTTTTCAATGTCAACCAACTATTTGTTTCCTTCTTCTTATATTAACTCTCGTCGAGGTAAGAACTATTTTTGGAAAAGGAATAAATCGACCCTGAAAATTAACTCCACTATTTTTTTTGATTTCCAATTCTTTTTCCTCCCATATCAACCATCGGCGAGACCCACTTCAAAACCAGCGACTAGGAGCTACCCGAACGCATCCTAAAATTTGGTCCATCAAGCCGCATATATTTTTTGAAAAATCAACAAATTTCTTAAAGATCCCTATATCTTTCAAGAATTTGGCCGCATTCATCATTATCCGAACTCACTATTATCCACACTCAATATTATCCGCATTCATCATATCACATCATTCACATCGAAAAAAAAAAAGAGATTAAAATCATATAAATCTCGATCATCCGCTCATCCGCTCATCAAAATCCTCCCCACACACACATCATCTGGAGAAACTCTGATAAATCAACGATCCCACTCATCATCATCAGCGCCATCGATTAGCCTCACCCTCATCCGTTATCGTTATCAGCGCTGCTGAGCTGACAAAAGAGAGACCACGCTTTGTCCAAAAGTCAAGCTACGATCATCAGTCATAATTTCTTAACAGGTACGTGAACTTCTTTTTTAATCAGTGCAGTAGTGTCATTTGCATAATATTAATTTTTAGTTAAGCCTAGTATCCTGCTCGCGCTAAATTTTAGCGTGCCTAGTCTCCACTTGGTTTCTCCACTCCAAAGATAAATGATCGCTAAATTTTGACAACAACGATTTGTTCATGACAGATATCAGTAAATGTCTGTTTAATTATTCGCGTCAAATAAATCCGTTTTAATTTGAAAAAAGTCGCAAATTATAAGATACGCATATAATATTGCAATGGATAGACGAAGCATTGAAGAAGACGTCGTGATTAGTGCTGCAGCTGAAATAATTGCTATATTAGCTAGTAGAAGACGACGTTTGCCTTCTGTACGCGTGAATCCGTATCTGCAAAAAAGGAAAACCAAGGGCCGATTTGCGAAAGACGTAAATTTATTTGAAACTTAAAAGTACACATTTTGCAGTAAGATTTGCATATTTTTAGTTCTTGGATTTGGTAGCCAACCCAAGTAAGTTTAGGGAGAACTTCCACATGGATACTCAAGTTTTCCAAAACCTGTTTACCATGGTGGAACCCCTTTTATTACCCAAAAGAAACTCGAGGCCAAATGAAAGCATAAGTCCTCTTGAAAAATTCGCTATTGTGATAGAGTATGTATAAATAAATTAATATATCATGAGCCACTTAATTGACTCTTGTTTGTAGATACCTCGCAAGTGGGTCAATCCAAAGACATATGGCATCTGTCTATAGGATAAGTAAGCAATATTTTGGAAGAATTATTGATGAAGTTTGCTGTGCCACATCCCAAGTGTTGAGCAATGAAATTCCACCACTGAATGAAAGTGAGTTTGTTCGAATTGCAAACGAATTCAATGCCACGTGGAATTTACCAAATTGTTTGGGTGCAATCGATGGTAAGCACGTTGCCATAAAGTGTCCAAAAAATGCTGCAAGCCTATTTTACAATTATAAGGTATATTCATAAATAGATAATGCTAAATGTTTTGTCTTTATAACGCCTTTATTCGTTTTTTAGGGATTCCACAGCATTGTACTGATGGCAATATCAGATGCAAACTACAAATTCATTTACATCGATGTTGGTGCATACGGGAGTGAGGGTGATGCAAATGTTTTCAGTGCAACTGAGCTGGGAAGAAATGTTCTGGAAGACAATTTGGCATTTCCGGAGGATATGGAAGTTGGGCCAGATAAGCTTCCATATTTCTTTGTCGCAGATGATGCATTTCCTCTCAAAAAAAGAATTTTGAAACCATTTGCTCCCAGAAAGCCCAACAAATTAGAGAACGATGAACGAATCGCTAATTATAGGATTAGCAGAGCACGACGTTGTGTTGAAAACTCCTTTGGAATTTTATGTTCCAAATGGATATGTTTAGGCAGAACAATGTTTTGCAATCCCGACAAAGCCAAGAAAATCGTTACCGCCTGCTGTTATCTACACAATTTTTTATTAAATAATAGTAGGGCTTCATATTGTCCGCCACAATATGCCGACTATTATGACAACACCGGATGCTTGGTCAAGGGTGAATGGAGGAAAAAAGTGGCGGAAACAGCACTATCGAACTCCATACTTTCATCAAATCCAGGAAGACCAAGCAATGATGGAAAATTTATTCGTAATAAAATAAAGGAATTCGTGAATTCGCCTCTTGGGTCTATTCCATGGCAGCAAAAAGCTGCATTTTTGGAATAAAAAAACCAATGCCTTAAAATTTGTTATTTATTTTTTTAATTTTCGGAGCTCTTGCATTGCCTGCTGATGGAATGTAAGGCCTAACTCCTCAATAACGTCTTCTGGGAGCTGCTTCATGATTCTGTCAAGGTTTGCAAAAAGTGCATAGTTGGTTAGCACAGGCTGCGTAGCAACCGTATCTTCCCTCCGCAGTTGCACCAACTCTGACACACTTTGCGTCAATAAAGCCACGTTATCCAGCATCGGGTCTCTACGCTGTTTCTCCTTGTCCTGAAATCAGAAACACATTGTACGAAGATATATAAGTTACATATAATGTAATTCGGTAATACTCACATACGTGTAGCTTGAAGAAGGAGTATCGTTGGTTGATGCAGGCGATATGGTTGGATCACCAATTGTATTGCTTGAAAATGTCCTATATAACAGTAAAGAAATATATTAGTTCATATTTTCGTATATTGTTCATGTATATTTACGTTCGTTTTGACGAGGCTGGAGTAAGAAAGGATAAGCACTCAGAGTACTCCCAGCTGAGACTGCTTTCGTCATCCAAGATATGCTCGTCATCGAAAATATCGATTTCATCCGCAGCACTTCCCGACTTTGCTTTTTTCCTGTTTGTTGTGTGATACCTCCGACTGTCTTTCAGGGATTTCCATGTTGACTTACATTCATCCACTATAATGTAAGATGTAAAATATTATTGAGTTAATAAACCGAAACATATCTGCAAGCAGAATTGGCAAATCAAATATACAAAGATAACCATAAAACTGTATAGTATATGATATCTGATAGAGACAAACTCAGAGATACCAACAATTAAGTTGTGGCTTATTTGGATTCCGAGGAACATAGTCGAAATAATGTTCCTTTTCAATACATTGACATTTTTGTAGTATTTTCGTGCATAAAATTATGTGCATCTGGAAAACCAGATAAGCCACCAATGAGTTAGTGGTATCCCTGTGTTCGTCTAATTTCGCTCTTCAAAATAGTATATTCTATTTTGCATTTAGATTTATATTTTAAAATTTTGTAGTACCAAATACGTTATGACGTTGGTTGTAGTCATTTTGCAGAAAAAACCAAAAGTCGAAATGGATTTGGTACTACAAAATTTTAAAATATAAATCTAAATACAAAATAGAATATACTATTTTGAAGAGCGAAATTAGACGAACTCAGGGATACCACTAACTCATTGGTGGCTTATCTGGTTTTCCAGATGCACATAATTTTATGCACGAAAATACTACAAAAATGTCAATGTATTGAAAAGGAACATTATTTCGACTATGTTCCTCGGAATCCAAATAAGCCACAACTTAATTGTTGGTATCTTAGAGTTCATTGAAGAATGCTCTAAAAGATAGGATATCCTGTTGAGAGTATATCCTTTTATTTTAAAATTTTGCAGTACCAAATACGTTATGACGTTGGTTGTAGTCATTTTGCAGAAAAAACCAAAAGTCGAAATGGATTTGGTACTACAAAATTTTAAAATATAAATCTAAATACAAAATAGAATATACTATTTTGAAGAGCGAAATTAGACGAACTCAGGGATACCACTAACTCATTGGTGGCTTATCTGGTTTTCCAGATGCACATAATTTTATGCACGAAAATACTACAAAAATGTCAATGTATTGAAAAGGAACATTATTTCGACTATGTTCCTCGGAATCCAAATAAGCCACAACTTAATTGTTGGTATCTTAGAGTTCATTGAAGAATGCTCTAAAAGATAGGATATCCTGTTGAGAGTTTATGCTTTTATTTTAAAATTGTGTAGCACCAAATACGTTATGACATTGACAACATTTTAAAATAAAAACATAAATGCACAACATGATAAAGCATTTACTCTACCAGGCGCTAAAACAATGAAATTAAGCTCACCTGATTTCTCCATTTCCCGTGCAATATGACGCCAGTCGGAATTAACGGCTTCGGTATTGCTGTGTCCCTTGTCCTGAAGATTCCAAATTGATTTTCTTTCCTCCACCAGCCCAGCAAGTTTCTTTTTTTCCTCGCATGAGAACGCGGGTTTGGTTTTCCTTTTTCTTTTATTTGCAGCTTTTTGATTATTTGTCGTATCTTTATCTTCAAATTGAAAATCCATAATTGTGCACACTTTCACAGAAATATTTTTTGAAATGTCAAAATTTAGCTGCGATTTAATGTACCGGGCAGTTCTTTCTCGAGCTAAATAAGTGGAGACCTGTCAACTACCGAGCAGACATTTTGGGTGGCCCATCTATATGAAATTAAGAATTTAGCGTGCGGAGCAGGATACTGCTTTGCTAAACTTCCTCGCTAAATTTTATCTCTGTAGACATTTTTGTATGGGAGATAAAATTTAGCGCGAGCAGGATACTAGGCTTTAAAATTAAAGTCGCAATTATATGCTTATGTAGCGTTCCGCGTAAATGTGTACGCAACGCAAGATACGGTAAAGTGAGGCCATAAATATTATATATAAAACAAAAAAAAATTTAAAATTAAAATTAAATTCCTTTGTGCGAAACATCGGTATTTCGGTAACTACATCAGTTTGGTGTAAAAGTGGTATTTTTCCCTTCCAAAGAATATTATTTCTTCAAGAAAAATAGCGGGGTGTCGAAATAGCGGGAATTACCGTTTGTGGTGTAGTGTACCTAAATCAAGCGGTACAGAATCAATTTCCTTTTGAGGAAAAATTACGTTTTAATAGCGGTGATTACCATTTTGTGTCGCAAATTGTGCCATTCAATTGCTGTGGGGTGAGTCCTATTTTCTTCCTTTCCTTTACAACTACATTATAAGCTGCAAATTTAAATATGATCGGGTTAGAAGATTTTATCATTGCAACAAATCAGTTAACCGAATTTCATCAAAAGTTGCAAAAAATCCCTCCATTAGACCAAACTCCCGTTTCATTAAATCAATCGAAAATCGAATTAAAGGAACTATGGGTAGATTCCTTTTGTCTGCAATCTAACGAAACTGTGAACTCAGAAGATTTAGAAGCCCTAAAATCTAAATATCATTCTTCATCTAGCATCTATATAACATGCTTGAGTGAAATTATTGATTTAGTTCGGAAACTTGAATTAGTTCAGAGTGAATGCAAATCAACCTCGCTTCCATCAGGTAGTCAAGACGTTTCGTTTCCTAGCATTGATTCAAATTCAGCCTTGTGTATTAAGGTTCCGCCTTGCGGCACGGATACGTTTTATGGCGATTATTTGTCGTGGCCATCCTTCCGTGACATGTTCACTGCAATTTATATCAATCACCCAAAGCTATGTGCAGTGCAGAAATTATACCATCTTCGTTCAAAAACAAAAGGCGAAGCAAACAATATTGTTTGTAAATTTTCTCTTACAGCCGACAATTTCAATCTCGCATGGAACGCCCTATCCGATCAGTATGAAAATAAACGGATATTAGTTAACAGTCAATTAAGAATTCTTTTTAATCTATCCGCGATCCGTGTTGAATCTGGCAGTAGTATTAAAAAACTGCAAAGCGAAATTAATGATTGCCTTTCCATACTTAAAGCTTATCAAGTGGATACCAAATCGTGGGATCCGATCTTGGTCTTTTTGTGCTCAAGCCGTCTTCCGCAAAATACATTATCGTTGTGGGAACAATCACTTAAAAAACCTCGGGATCTTCCCGACTGGTCTGAAATGGATTCGTTTCTTACGAATCAATATCAGATTCTAGAGACGGTTTCTGATATTAAGGATCTTAATATAAAGGAACAAAATTCTAAGATTACTCCGATCAAACAAAAACAACAACAACATCGTTCATTCCACACCAAAGCAAA
Organism: Cheilosia soror; assembly: GCA_949372485.1. NCBI lineage: Eukaryota > Metazoa > Arthropoda > Insecta > Diptera > Syrphidae > Cheilosia > Cheilosia soror. The sequence continues at coordinate 48,160,559 of OX443562.1, read as the reverse complement.
CAATTTCAGCTGTCAATTGTGTAAAGCTTCTCATCCGCTCCGCCTATGTCCTATCTTTTTGAAACTAGATATTTCTGATCGAGTCTCTAAGGTTAAAGCTTTAAAATGTTGTTTGAATTGCCTTGCGGCAACACATTTAATCAAAGATTGTCGCAGCGTCTATACATGCATGATGTGTAAACAAAAGCATCACACACTTTTGCATATTCCTCCTGAAATCGAAGCGAATACTTCATCACCCTCTACCTCGGCAGCAGAATGTTCAGGCTCAACGTATTCATTGCAACCATGTCCCCAAATACAGTCCACTGTCCCAACTCAAGTACATCAAGTTAAATCGCATTTCACCCAAAATAACAAACGCATTCTTCTCGCTACTACTTTAATTGATATCCATCAACTTGGTAATAAGTATACTTTGCGCGCGCTTTTGGATCCGGGTTCAGAAGCTAGTTTTATTTCAGAGGAGGCTCAACGAAAATTGAATCTCCCAGTTAAACCAATCCAAGCTGATATTTCTGGCATGAGCGCTGTAGTTACAACGACTTCCTCGAAGCTTTGTTCATTTGTTTTGAGCTCCAAAAGATTGCCGTCATTTTCTATTATAGCTAGTGCAATTGTCTTAAAGCGTTTGACGGGTCATCTACCTTCTTGCATGATAAGTCTGGAGGAACTCGGTGGTCAATTAGATTTTGATCTTGCAGATCCTTTCTTTTATGAAAGCTCTAATATCGATTTTGTGATAGGAGCTGATTTATACCCTTTTGTAATTTTGGAGGGTATTAAACATAACATTTATGGATCCCTTGTGGCTCAGAACACTGTTTTTGGTTGGGTTCTTTCCGGTCCCTTGCCACAGGATCATATAAAATCATTTTCAACTATCCTTTCATATTATTCTGAAGTTTCAATCGATCAGCAGTTAGCTAAGTTTTGGGAAGTCGAAGAGATCTGTGATTCAGCGCCTCTTTCTATCAGCGATGAGTTCTGCGAAAAATTGTACTCAGAAACCACATCAAAGGACGCAAATGGTCGTTACATAGTACGACTTCCTTTCAAGGACTCCTCAACTTCGCTCAACCCCAGACCTGCATTCCAATTATTCTAAAGTACTAGAAGAATACTCTGCTCTAGGTCATATGAAGGTTGTTCCGCCACTCGAAATTCTTCATGATAACAAGATCGCATCGTATTACCTGCCCCATCATGCAGTCATTAAACCGGACAGCACGACCACAAAACTTCGGGTGGTATTTAATGCGTCGAGCCCCTCGAGCAATGGTGTCAGTCTTAATGATATGTTACATAGTGGCCCCGTTTTACAAACTGACCTTATGTTACTTATCTTAAGGTGGCGATTTTATAGATACGTTTTCAGCGCAGATATTGCGAAAATGTATCGCCAGATATGGGTGCATCCCGACGATACTCCATACCAAGGGATTGTATTTCAAGATTCTCAACAGAAAGAGTGTCATGATTATGAACTGAAGACAGTCACTTTTGGAGTAAACTGTGCACCATTTTTGGCGATACGAACGCTTAAGCAGCTGGCTGAAGACGTACAAGAACAGTATCCTATCGCATCCTCCATTCTTAAAAGGGATTTTTATGTTGATGACGTGCTTTCAGGATCGCATGATCTTAACTCAGCTGTTCAAGCTCAACAAGAACTCTTATCGGCCTTGGCTTCCTCAGGGTTTCCATTAAGAAAATGGACTTCCAACAGTTCAGATTTTCTTAAAACCCTTCCTACACCTTTTCTTTATGATGAGAACTTTCTTAAATTCGATAACACAAGTCTTGCTAAAACCCTAGGCTTACAATGGAATGCCAATTCCGATACATTTCAGTTTTTCTTAAAAATTGAAAGCCGAAGCAGTGAATTCACTAAGCGATCTGTATTATCGACTATAGCTCGCCTCTTCGACCCAGTGGGTTGGTTAGCACCGATTTTAGTTGTTGCTAAAATAATTTTACAGCAAATCTGGCAAGATGGGACGTCTTGGGACATGCCTCTCATGCCCCTAACGTGTCATCGCTGGACATCGTTCTTTGCTGCTTTACCTGATATTCAAAAGATTCAGGTCCCTCGTTGGATTCAGTACGCACCCAACTGCCCCGCACAGGTTCATGGGTTTTGTGATGCCTCTGAGAAGGCTTACGCTGCGGCATTATATTTACGCATAGGCACAAGTTCAGACAGTTGGTCCTCACATCTTCTTTGCGCAAAAAGTAAGGTAGCGCCAGTTAAACAAATTTCTTTGCCTCGACTGGAACTTTGTGGTGCTGTACTCTTATCCAAATTGCTAAAAAAGGTCCTTAAGGAATTAAATATCCATGAATACGAACTTGTTGTTTGGACGGATAGTTCTATTGTTTTTTCTTGGGTAGATAAGCCCCCCTTTACCGGGAAAACTTTCATAGCAAACCGGGTTTCTATTATTCAAACCAATTTGCCAGATGCCAAATGGCGTCATGTGCGCTCAGCGGATAATCCCGCCGACCTAGCGACTAGGGGATTATCTCCTGCAGAACTCAAAACAAATGAATTATGATGGTGAAAGAACTTCCCACAAAAGTCCTTTATTAAATATGAACCCGATGATAGACACTGATGGAGTTATTCGAGCTAATGGAAGGCTATTATCTTCTACTCTTTCCTACAGCGAAAGATTTCCTATTTTACTGCCATATAACGCACACATGTCGACACTACTCGTAACCTTTCTTCATAGTCTCTCCATGCACGGTGGAAATCAGCTTGTCTAAAGACTTATTCGAACTGAGTTTTGGATTCCCAGGGTTAAAAATCTTGTGAAAAAATGCATTCGATTATGTAAAACATGTAGAATCCATAAAAAACAAGTCCAAACACAAATTATGGCTGCGTTACCGATTGAGAGAACCATTATTTCGTTGCCCTTTACACACACAGGCCTCGACTTTGCTGGACCTTTTACGATAAGGAGTTTTTCGGGGCGAAGTTGTCGGGTCTCAAAGGGATATGTTTGCGTTTTCGTGTGTTTTGCCACAAAAGCCATACATCTGGAAGCGGCAAGTGACTTAACCACGGATGCATTTCTCGGCGCTCTGAGCAGATTCATCTCGAGACGCGGATTGCCAAAAGTCATCTACTCTGATAACGGAACGAATTTTGTAGGTGCTAGCAAAATACTCGTAAAAGAGTTCGATCGATTTCTTCAAACCTTCTCTTCAGATGTGACAGAGAAATATAAAGATTGTGGACTGCAGTGCAAGTTTATCCCCCCTGGCGCTCCGCATATGGGAGGTCTCTGGGAAGCGGGAGTTAAGAGCTTCAAATCCCACTTTAAAAAAGTCACTGGAGATCACATGTTCACCTTTGAGGAGTTTTCAACTCTTCTAGCCCGAATAGAGTCTTGCCTTAACTCAAGACCTATTTCACCAATATCCGAGAGCCCCAATGATATTCCTCCTTTAACACCTGGGCATTTTCTACGAGGTGGCCCCCTTTTGGCTTTCCCAGAACAGGAGCATGGCGATCAATCCCTCAGCTGTGTTAAACGGTGGGAACGATTGAAGATACTACATCATCAATTTTGTATTCGTTGGAAGGAAGAGTATCTCAAAGAGCTCCATAAGAGATACAAATGGAAGCATCCCCAGAGGAATGTAACAGTAGATGATTTGGTAGTTATTAGGGACGAACGGCTTCCTCCAAACGAATGGCGATTAGGTCGTGTCACCAAACTGTATACCGGTTCCGATGGAAGAGTGCGCGTGGCAGACATAAAAACCCAATCTGGTGTGCTAACAAGGCCTATTGTAAAACTTTGCGTTTTAACTTCAATTTGAAAAAAAAAATACATAAATCTCACAACGTATGGGTGCGTATACGCAACATTTTGTTTTTTTTTTGTATTTAACTTTCTTTTAACTGCTTTGAATTTTATTTGAATTATTATTATCTGCACTGATTAGGAAGGAATGTCACGTATTTGTTCTGTACAGCCTGTAATAATAATTCCAGCTCTTACATATTTTATATAATTATGTTTACTATCCTCTACTAACATTTCCTTCCCAAACGGAGTGAGTGGAACCCCTCCGATAACAAAAGGATCCCCTATATGATATACAGATTGAATTGAATTCTTCATAAAAAATATTAGCGAAGAGATTTTTGAAAAAAATTTTTTGCAGTCACTATGAGAATTGTTTGAAGAAACTTTTTGCATCAAAATATTTTTTTTTTGGAACCGAGGAAAAAAGTCAAAAAAGTAGACTTTTACAAAAGTTCCAAATTTTCAATGGGTAATTAATCGGTTAAGGAAAGTTTTGTATCATTCAAACGGAATTTAAATGACCTTTCCATTGATGCCAAAATTTACATGAAGTAAGTTCAAATTATGAGCAGAATTAACTTTAGTTTTGTCAAAATACTTATGCCGGCCACTGTATATTAAGATTTATGAATTACAATAAATGTGAATATCAAAAATACGGAGCGGAATTATTTCACGGAGCACAACACTTACCATCAGGCAGGCGTCCTCTAGGTAGACCAAGGATGAAATCGTTAGATCAAGTCCATAATCTCTCCTATACCCGTATGAGGATTGCCCTTTATGATTTAGAGTCGATGGCGGAGAATCGAGAGAATGGAGGGTCCACTTGAGCAACCTACACCCGCGATCCACTTACTTGACAAGCGGATCATTGAAAATGAATGAAGGATGAATGAATACTTATTTTCATAATTAAATGTTTTTTAATAATGTAAATAATTATATCAGTAGATAAAAGAAAAAAATGCTAACTTATTTTAGGTATCTATTATATATTTCAATTGTTTATATAAGGGATTGTTTAAACCAACTCTTAGCTCATCTTTACTTCGAAATATCGAAATAGCCAGAGGGCATCGCGCGGAGGTGATGCCTGCAAGGGTATATAGATGCAAATTGGCAATATTACCCATCTCCATAAATATCGAAAGCACTGCATAAACATAAGACCTATTGATCTGTATTTAGAATGAATGGTTTACGCGGCTAGAAATGTTTATATTAATGTTATTTAAAAAGGGTTATACCTAGGTATTAATATATTAATATAGGTATTAATTTGCTGCTTTGGCTCTTTTTAACATTTAACTACATACTTAAGTATATTCAATATAACTTCATAGATACGATTTGTAAAATGCTTAAAATAGATATTCATAAAAAAATCCAAGTGAAATTGTTAACCGGTTTTTTTAATGGCGCCAATTAGGCTTGCAGGATCAACAAAATGTTTCCTGTTTTTATATACTTTTTGGACAATAGTCCCCAAACGTTCTCAATAATTATGTATGTCCGGAGAGTATGGCAGCCACTAGTGCAATTTTACATTTTGGCCATTTATCCACTATTTAACGACCCTGGCAGTAGGTATGAATGGGGCCGTTATGGTATGTCCATGGAATCCGTTCAAAAATATTCAAACAATTTGGAAAAGCATTTTGTAGTACAGTTTTGTATACATTCGCGTTCGTTTTCGATTTAACAAACTGCAGTTCACAAGTCATATAATATCATATGTGCAGAACATCGTAATGACAACTGCACAGATGTGGTGGCTATCTAAAACACAGGTCGTGAATGAAATAGTTTTAGCCATCCGGTCCATCAAGGTTGAACTTATTTTCATTGGAAAACACGACAGTCTGCCACTCCTTGCCAGCGATGACACTTTACTCCAATTGGAGTAGATCTACTTCACTTTTTCACAAATTTCAGAAATCTACTCCCTACTTCACTTTTTTTCAATTTCCCATTGTCTACTCCAATTTTAAATTTGTAGTCCATTTCTTTATTTTGTTCACTAAAAAAAAGAATATTGGACAATATTCTAAAATATTTTTTAAGCCATTAATGACAAGTAAGTAGTATTTACTATGTAGCCACTTTATGGATTAATTTATTTGAATTTATCTGAAAAACTTTTAGCCCCAAGACCCAACCCAAGTAAAACTATATTTAGCAAATTAGAAGGTAGAAGACATAATGATTAGATAAAAAATAAGTAACTCTGAGCGTAGACGAAATTCGAAACATTGGTAGATCCAATATAAAATAGATTATATATTTTAGGCCCTTAATGTTAAATCAATAATACCTTACGAGGACTTGCAGCTCACAAACTAGAGTCATTGCCATTGAACCTATTCTGATGATCCAAAATAAATGGGATTTTTTTGACAAGTTTTTCCAAAAAAAAAATTTAAATATATATACGTATGTTATAGAGACCGCCAAGATTCGTGTTTCATTAACAATTGATTATTCTATATAAAAAAAAATGATTTCATTAAAATTAGCAAGCTGATATTGTCGTATTACTTTTTAAAAAATGTTGAACATATTCAGATGATCGGGAGTTATTTAAGAAGGAATCCCGAAATTGATAAGCTCTACTAATTAAGCTTTTAACAAGTAAATACCTACAATAACATTCCCACAAACGCGTCAATAAATTTTATCTCACACACTGCGATACATATAGCTTGTCGTTTACACCACATTGTGTTTGAAATAAATGTTTTATCTTTTTTTAACTCGTGCTCAGAATTTTAATGTGCCATAATAGGAAGCTTAAACAACCCAACTCTAAGATACAAATCTACATAAATGTCACTTAGTTTTGTTATTCTTTTCTTTTTGTGTGCGGTTTTTTATTCAAGGAGCCGTTATTGCCTATATAGATTGTGAAGAGGCAGACCAATGCAAGAGTGGAAAGCAAATGATAGTCGAGTTCGAGTGGGACAATGTCTTACTTAAATAATGTATGTTTGTTTCGACATTTTACATTTTAATTAACAAATTAATTCAATTGAAACTGTAATAGGGACTTACGAGAAACGTGAATGGCATTTGAATTAGAGCATTGTGATATGACGCTAATACCGACTCACCATACATCAAGCTGAGTTAGGCACTACATAAATGTCAGTGTCAAATGTATGTCATTTTACAAACAAAAAAAGAGAGAATTCATAATTGCCTTTTTTGATCTTAAACACGAAACTTTCAAACGCTATTTCTCAACACTTATGGGAGCTAAAGTTGTAAAACTTGGAACATTAATGCACCTAGAGTAGTGGAAATTCGCATAAAAACACTATAGTATTTTATACATAATATATTGCAAATACTACAGTCCTGGGAACACTTTAATTTTTTGTATGGTCAATCATCTGTAAGACCAAATTAAAGTAAACCGTTATGTTTTTAACATTCTAAATCAGTCCATATCATTGAAATTCCAATTCAAACCGATTTTTTCTGCATGCTTCATCGGATATCAATCGCACCTAGCGATTTGTAAGCTTTTTATTATGCGCATGGTAAACAATTTTTTTTGTTATATATCACCTAATCCTAAAAAGTTGTGTATAAATGTGTTTATCTGACAATTTTTCTGGGAATTCCACGATCAGAAATGCCACATTTTTTGAATGAAGTAATTTTTGCACAATTTTTGTCCCTTGACATCTTTGATTTCGAACGGTAAATTTATGTTTAAAACAATAAAAAAACATACAACAATCTATTTCGTACCAGCTTTGATAAAAAAATGCTGGCCAATTTTGATTAAAATTACTTTAGTTTGACTGTTTTTATATGGGAATTTCCGCTTAAAATTTACTTTTTTCGAAGATGTCTTTGCAAAAAAGTGGAATTTTAATGATATGGACTGATTTATAAAGCCAAAAATATAATGGTTTTCTTCAATTTGGTCTTACAGATGATTGACCATCCAAAAAATAAAAGTGTTCCCAGGTCTGTAGTATTTGCAATACATTATGTATAAAATACTATAGTGTTTTTATGGGAATTTCCACTACAGTACATTGAAATTCCTGAGCACGAGCAAAGCCGGGCGGGTACAGCTATATAAATATAAAAGAGGAAACTAATTGAGTGTGAAAAAATCTCTGTGTACCAAATCCTGAGGACTGCGGGAGCAAAGCCCCGAGCAAAAGCTATTACATGTATGTATAAAACAATTTGTCCTGACTGATTGGTTATTGGTGATCATCGCCCAGCTTAAACGGTAAGAGCTATGAAGCTGAAAATTCGAAACGAACTTCCTTTTCAAACTCCGAAGTGGGGAAAAAGGAGGGTCAAAATTACTAGGTATTTGAAAACTATTTCCATTCGATTATGGTTAGTGTCAACACCTCTCTTAACGCCTGACAATCATCCGAAAATAAATATTGCGGATTGCATAAAGGCAATCGATACCCGAATCCTTTTTTGATAGTTCGTAAGTTGCTCAAAAACCTTTGATAAATTGCCTTAGGCGGCTCTCAGATTGGGGAAACAAGCAATAAGCAACTAAGCAACTAGCAACTGTCAATAAGCAATACGCAACTTTATTTTAGCCTATTCTCACATCGAAGCAACAGTATTGCCTGAAATTTCTAACTAACATGTCATCCGACGACTCCGATGAATGATGATTCGATTTTTCTAATGTGGTTCAATTTAAGAAAAAAAAAAGACAAAAGAAAAGGAAATATTGGGTGCACCCTGCATTTACTAATTTAATAAATCATGGTGGAAATATTTGCGCTAAGGAACTCAGAGCACATCCCACCCAATTTCAAAACTGTTATCGAATGAGCCCCGAAACGTAGTATGCGCAAATGTGTCAATAATGACAAATATTGCTACTAGGAAGCAATATTATGTTGCTTTTCAACATGCGCTGTGTATCGCTAGCGATAATTATTGTAGCAACCAGCAACATTTTTCGGTCGAGCGATATTGAGTTGCTTTGATGTGAGACCTCGATTTAATTCTATGTAAAATAACTGTGAGCGATAATATTGCGTGTTTCCTATTGCTAGTTGCTTATTGAATGTTGCCTCAATGTGAGAGCCGACTTATACTTATGAGCTCCCTTTCGATAGGTATATATGGTGAGTTGATAAACCTTACTCTAAAAATTATTAAAGAAACAATATTATGCCCCCTCATGTAGCTGACCTCCCCGTGGTGGGGGGCGGGCAACATGTCTAGGTTCACCTAGACATGGCTAACGAAGCACACACCCAATGATGACAAAGCGACGAAAGCGAGCCTCGGATATTGCCAAGCCTGTCAAAATAGGGCGCCCTTTGGAGCCAGGCCTGGAGGGTGGCAGTTTGCGAGCGTCTGGTGGTCGGCTTGTCACGCTCGGCAGTCGGCCGTGTTTAACCCGAAACGGCTACGAGCTTCCTGTCAATGGTTTCGCAAACCATTATGGGGTCCAGAGGGTTGATGCGCTATGCACCAATAGGGGCATAAGTGGACTTTCGGTTACTCGACAACGAAATCGACTTAGGATAGGCACGTGGAACATCTCTTCGCTCACGGGAAAAGACCTGGAGCTTGTTGGGGAGGCTGTAAAATATCGACTAGATATAGTTGGTGTTTCCTCAACAAAGCAAAGGGGTTCTGGAACTGTGGACCTTGCAGATGGGTGGAAACTCTTCATGTCGGGAGTAGCACCTTCAATGTCTGCTCAGGCGGGAGTAGGGATACTCACAAGTCCCAGGCTGTATTGGAGTGGATACCATTAGGAGGGAGAGTTGCGATCTTAAAGCTTAAGCTTGAAAGATCAGAGAAGTTGTTGGACTTTTGTTGTTCAAATGGAATGTCCATTATGAACACTTTCTTTCGACACAAAGATATCCATAAATACACATGGTACCGTCGAAGTGTTCAGCAGAAATCGCTGATAAATTTCTTTGTGGTACCATCGTGTATTAAAAGGATGGTTTGTGATGTTCGTGTGTTGAGAGGGGCTGAACTGTCAACTGATCACCACCTGGTGTTGTGCAAATTGTATCTCAATGATCAAATACCTATCCTGCCAAAGCGTAAACCAAGAATGGTTACGCGCATACGGTGGGAGGGACTACAGAACGATGAGATACGGGAGGAATTTGCACGGCAGGTTTCTGCAAGGTTTGAACAAATTCCAAATGTTCCATTGAATGTAGAGGAAGAATGACAGTTGTTTTCAACAGCAGTCGTTGCTTCTGCAGGACATGTTTGCGGAGTGAAGCGGCTCGGTGTGGCGGCTGGTGGTGAGAAAAGAACTGCGTGGTTTAAAACGCCCGGAGTTCAAGAAGCTATCAGGGAGAAGAAGAAGGCTTTCAAGGTGTGGATTCACCTGGGGGACTCTCATTCTCGAAACCGGTACATTGAGGCGCGAAGAACTTGCAAATTGGCTTTTAAAGCAGCCAAAGAACAGTCTTGGAAGAAGTTCGGCGAAAAATTGGACCGTGATCACAGATCTGCAAGCAAGGTGTTCTGGTAGACCATCCGCCGTCTTTGAAGGAAGTGGAACATTATCGAAGGAGTCAAATCCAAAGATGGTATACACTTCTTTCTAATGAGGAGGACATCTTGCGCAGATGGAGCGAGCACTTTTCCGAATTGCTCAATCCAATCCAGGGCATTGAGGATGACACATCCATCGCCTTAAGCAGGGCGGAAAATAGTCCCACGGTAGAGGAAGTTACTTTTACGATCAAATCGCTAAAAGCTGGCAAATCTGCCGGAGTGGATGAAATCCGGCCAGAAATGCTAAAGGCCTTAGGTGAAGAGGGAGTCAAATGGCTCTCTCGTGTCATTAAAGTGGCCTGGGAATGCGGCGAAACACCCAGCGATTGGCAGATTGGGGTGATTGTGCCCCTTTTCAAGAAAGGGGATAAAAGGGATTTCTCACTTTTAAGTCTCCCCGGAAAAGTCTTTGCCAAGGTGCTGGAAACGCGTTGCAGAGCTGTGGTCGAGGCACGATTAGGAGATGAGCAGTGCGGCTTTCGTCCCGGCAGAAGCACAACCGACCAGTTATTCACTCTCAGAATGGTACTTGAGAAGGCTTGGGAGTATGCTACACCTGTTTACGCTTGCTTCGTAGATTTGGAGAAAGCATATGACCGAGTCCCTCGAGGGAAACTCTGGAGTGTATTACATTCAATCTCTTTACACAAACTGTAAAAGCTGTGTTCGGGTAAACGGCGTTAAATCAATACCTTTCACCGTGGGCGTTGGACTTCGTCAGGGGTGCGTCTTGTCTCCTCTCCTTTTCATTACTTATATGGACTGGATGTTACAGCGCAGTCTTGGCGAGGAACGTTTCGAATTGGGAGATCTGAGGATAAGTCATTTGCTCTTCGCTGATGACTTGGTCATCCTTGGATCCTCTCAGACTGAACTTCAGCGCGCACTCGATCGGTTTGTAACCGTTTGTGTTGAAGCTGAGATGAAGGTAAACGTGAACAAATCTGAAGTGATGGTCGTCTCCAGAACGCCTGTTCAATGCACTCTGCATGTTAGTGGAGTCCCATTGAAACAGGTGGAGAAGTTTAAGTATCTCGGGGTCTTATTCACGAGTGATGGAAGGAGCAATGCCGAGTTTTCCTGTAGGATTGGTCAGGCTGGGTCAATTTTGAGACAGCTTGGTCATTCTGTTATTAGGAGGACTGAACTTGGTGTCAAAGCTAAGTTGTCAGTCTTTAATTCGGTGTTTGTTCCAACTCTCACCTATGGTCATGAGGTTTGGGTAATGACCGAAAGAATAAGATCGCGAATACAAGCTGCCGAAATGAGATTTCTCCGTAGTATTGCTGGTGTGACCCGTAGAGATCGCATCAGAAATACCAGAATACGTGAGGAACTCAATGTCGAGCAGCTACTTCTCCGGACGGAGCGATCCATGCTTCGGTGGTTTGGTCATGTTAAACGCATGTCCCCGACCAGGATTCCATGACGTGCTATGGAATCCGTACCATCGGGTAGGCGTCCTCTAGGTAGACCAAGGATGAGATGGTTAGATCAAGTCCATAATCTCTCCTATACCCGTATGGGGATTGCCCTTGATGATTTAGAGTCGATGGCGGAGGATCGAGAGCTATGGAGGGTCCACTTGAGCATAGGCCTGCCAGACTTCCCGATTTTGGCGGGACAATCCCGACATTTGAACCGTGTCCCGATTTCTGTCCCGATATACAAAATGTCCCGATTTTGTCCCGATTTTCTTTCTTTTTATTCTACTTCGTTTGAAAACGATCGGAAATAGCTAACAAATAAATTAATATAAACATGTGTTACAAATCATAACGACTACAGGCAATTGCAATTGTTGCTGTGAATGCATTCTACCATATAGAAATATGAAATAATGAGCTGTAAAGTGCTAGTCGACAGATATATAAGTACTTTTAAACTCAAAAAACTGTGGCAGTCTTATTGTTTGTGGCGGCTAGTGTTTTCGATTCTAATAACGAATACTGTTTTAAAGTAGGTACATAAATATGATAACTAAATGAACATTAACTAGCATTTATTCGATGCTTCGCTTTTGTTGCAGAAGTTCCTAATGCGCTTTACTAAGTGCTCGCTAGGATCAAAGAAAATGGATAGAAGAAAAAAAAAAAGAAAACTGAACCCACATTGGGCCCAAACAAAATTTCCAAAAAATCCCCCCAATAGTGGGACTTTGTTCTTTATAAACTAAGTCCCAAATTAACTTACTCCCAACCTCCAAATCCAACAGTGACCCCAAGCAGGGGGGTTGCATACACCACTGTGCCTGCGGAAGTTGATCTCCCATTAGGCACAATTACATGAGTGGGGGGCATGCTGCCTCAATTGATACTTAATTCATTAATCCATTGGGAATTAGTTCATAATGAACTACGAACTACCTCCCAAACATATGAACTAAATCCCACAGCATAATTGGCGAGACTTAGTTCATTTGGCTAGTGGGAGTTAGTTCCATTTGGGACTTAGTTCGTAGGGCCCACTTACTCACCACTTCACTGCGCGCCTTGCTTCAGAATTTACCCATACAAACATTGTCCTCCTTTTTTGCCCTTTTTGAGTTTGAAATTACCCAAATCACTTCTAAGTGCTGAATTTAATCAAAAGAGGAAATTTGTTTCAAAATATTAGCTTCCTAGCTTTTATTGTATGGGCTGGACGTTGACCACCAATCGCCAATCAGTTATTAGAAACTGTTTTATATATAAGAAGATGTCTTTGATAATGGTTATTGTTATATTGTATTTGTCAGACATTATCCGTTGTTAACAAGGTTACCTTTTATTAAAATGAATTGCAACTATAGTGGTAAAGATGTTTGCACAGGTTTTTTAAGGAAGATTTCATTCCAAACGATAAATATATGCAGTATGTTTATGTTATGTACCCGTACCTAACTATTAGACTGAATATGGAAAGTTTCTGAATTATTATTACGTATGTATAGGAGAGGTAGCGTTAAAAAAGCGTTTAGTTTTCCTTAATGCGTGCATAAAAATGTATGTTTTTTGTATGTCCCGATTTGTCCCGATTTTCGGGCTTAGTGTCCCGATTTTAATAAAATTTCATCTGGCAGCCCTACTTGAGCAACCTACACCCGCGACCCACTTAATGGACAAGCGGACCATTGAAAATGAATGAAATGAATGAACAATGTTATAGGCATACATATACATACGTTGTGCGACTGTCATTATATACATATACAATGTAGTTTTAAATTGATTTCACTAACCCTCTTTACTTTACATTTATTTGCTTCTTTTAACATGAGTTGTGTAAATTTTTTTACCAATTAATCATTCTTATTTAGCAAAGCTTCCATAATTAATTTCGCCATCCGTGTGATTACCCCAAACTCATTTTCCGTAAAATGTTATCACATGACAAAATCAATTCTTATTCATACGCTCGCTTACACTAGCTCTCGTACATTAATGTAAATCCTTAATCATTGATTAACATAAAGCAAAAGTTAACCCCAAAGGAATACAATAAATTTAACGGTGACATTACTTTTCCGCGACGACACTTGCCTTTACACTCCATCCCACACAACAGAGAACAGAAGCCCCCTCCAATTCCTTTAATGCACTTCTAATATGTCCCGAATACTGAAAACGTATGCCTTCTGAAAGATGTACCCCTTCAATATTATACTTTTGCGGAGAGTTTGAAAACATTGCCACCCCACCACTGGCAATAAAACACAAATAAATTGAAACTGAAACACTTTGTGATAACCTAACCACCCTTAGGCAGCAAAATCTGAAACACAAACTTGACGAGGGTGGTGAATCGCATTCTATCAGCGTAGCCCAGAGGACATTATTAGATTTCGTCAATCACGTTAACGTTGCTTAAAAATGCCCATGGGATGGAAATAACGCCGTACCGCGTCTTTGGTAAATTAACAGGATGAATGTGTGTAATGCGGTTTAATCTGATAGATATACAAGTGCAGTTAGGGTTCAAGCGATTTGAAGGATGACGGATTGTTTTCTTGATTAAATCAGTTTGTTTTTATTAATAGACTTATGTTTCCCCATCAGTTAGGGGGTTGCATTGAAGCGGCTCCCATAGCCTTTGCGTTTTACGACAAATGAATAGGTTGCTTATAATTTAATTTAAAAGGTGAATTATTCGTTAATGGATGCAACAAAAGATCTATTCAAACCTATCTTTCTGGTATGATTAGGTATATATCACGATTGACAGCATGGTGCCTCATCGTCACCTTTCTCAATGAATCACTTTAGTGAAAAGTGTGGATTGAGCGTAATATGTACCTCTCTATACGCATAGAATGCTGGGACACCCAGTAAGGGCGAACAAATTTCTGAACAATTGATTACAAATTTCAGAATTCTATCAATCATAGCACCTCTTGCGGTTATCTTAGGTCACTCCGTGGGTAATTTCAAATTAATGGACTTCAAACCAATTTTATTCTGTAATGGTTTCTCCAACACGCATACAATACGAGTATTGTTAAGTTCTCCGCGCCTTTGCTAATTACTGTTTTGGTGTAATTTTATAAATAATGAACAAAGTTCGCTTAATGAAAGCATATTAATTGAAGACCACCCACAGAAAGCCCTAAGTGTTAGATACTTACAAGATTTTGTGCATCGAAGCAATAGATGCAAATACAAGCAAATACAATTCAAGTTAGTCGTTAGGTGATTTATAGAAGTTATAGAAGAGAGTAAAAATAGTACGGAATATAAATAGTGCTGTTTCAACATTTTTCAGTTTTACCGCTTGCCTCCTTTCTAAAAGGTGAAGCTGTTCAAAACATGAGCTTTTTTTAATAGCTACAAATGCCTTGCTTTTTCAGATTGCTGTGTGCAAGTGCAATATTACAAGAAGAAAATGATAAGAAAATAATTATTATGGAAGTTACTTAGATAGGTACCTATACTAACCTTGAAAAAGTACGATTTTTCACATGTGTAATATTATCTTAAGGATATATTGAAAGAGACAATGACGATAACAATATTATCTGCGCCTTCAAGAAAGCATTTAGACTAGGTGATGCGCTGGGCTAAATTTTACTTTTATTTTGGAAAAATTTGACAATCGATTCCTAAATTTTGGGTAAAAAAAATTTCATATAAAAAAAAAAATTGTTTTCATTATAGTATTTTTGAAACTTTGGAGGCGTGCCACGATGTTAATATAACATCATGCTTAAGGCACTTAAATCAATCGGACTGTACAAAAAACGTTATTTTCGAATGTGCAGTAAAGTAAAATTTTGCCATGTTGTCATATGAATTTTTTAACTCCATGCTTAAAATAATTGGTTAAAAATGATAACTTTAGGCTCGAAAACTGGAGAGTCTCCAATCTGGAGTGACTCTCAGACCACAGATCGTCTACGATCTGGGTCTCGAGGACGAGGCTACTAAACCGTTTAGAAACCCCAAGAAGGCACGAGTATGATAACTATGGCGCCATTTGGAAGACGGGAATCTTTTCTTTAATATTATATATGTAGGTTATTATAGTTTATAGTTTTTGAAAAAAATGATTTCAAAC
Organism: Cheilosia soror; assembly: GCA_949372485.1. Classification (NCBI taxonomy): domain Eukaryota; kingdom Metazoa; phylum Arthropoda; class Insecta; order Diptera; family Syrphidae; genus Cheilosia; species Cheilosia soror. The sequence continues at coordinate 48,144,663 of OX443562.1, read as the reverse complement.
TTCAAATTTAAATAAATTTAATAATAAATAAATCATCATAATCATAATCATAATAATCATACATAATAAGGGGTTAAAAGGGGGGTGGGGGTCAAAGTTTGTACGGGAACATTTTTATTTTTCATCCGATCGACTTCAAACTCGATTTGTATTGTGTACTCTATATAAGAAATATGTAGGTATTTTCCTTTGGGCTCAAGTTATTGGCAATGATTTTATTGAGAGCTTTTTCATAACTCACGAAGGATTTCGTCGTATCAATTTGAAACTTTGTACATTGATAAAGAAGTAAAATATTAACTATACTTATAAATCTAAATCAATGGATAAAAAAAATAGAAACCATTTTTAGGCAATATGTACTTTGCTACGAATTTTCAGAACACTGACCTACTAACTGCTCCTCAGGTACTTTAATAGGAAGGTTTATTTCGCGATATTTAAATATAAAAGAGAAAACTAACTGATCATGAAGAAATCTCTATGGACAAAATCCTGAGGGCTTTTAAAATTTGAGTTTTCTCATTAATGCAAAATTACCGCGTGTAGCAGAAATGTATGAAGAAGACATTGTTGAAATTCCCACGGAAATTATATTAGATGGAGACTTGATTAAAATAATTTTTGGCGATTTGCTGCAAATGTCAATGCAGGAACTTTCAAAACGAGTCATTGTCGCGCTGACAAAAATGCGCAGATATTAGAAATGAATAGGAAGATAATCGATTTGATTGGTAGTAACTCATAAATCTATTTAAGCGCCGATTCTGTTGTCAGTGAAAACTGAAGATCCAAATTTTTTTTTTATATTTTATTGGTATAAGAATGTACATTTCTTTTGTTATCGCACATACATATGTTCAATACAGAGATGTGATATATTAATGATATCTTTCTACTGAAACATTATTGAAAGTAAAATCGGCTCTTCTGAGAAAAATGCGTTTAGAGGAAAATACCAAAAAAACCTCTAATTTAAGACAAAAAAAAATATGAATCAATTCAATTAAATTGTTATGCTAATAATTTAAAAATGATTTAAATGCCTTTAAATAAATAAATAAAATATAGAAATATAAATATATATAAACAAATAAGAAAATTAATAAATAAATAAATATAGAAATAAAAAATAAAAAATAAATAAATCAATAAATCAATAAATCAATAAATCAATAAATAAATAAATAAATAAATAAATAAATAAATAAATAAATAAATAAATAAATAAATAAATAAATAAATAAATAAATAAATAAATAAATAAATAAATAAATAAATAAATAAATAAATAAATAAATAAATAAATAAATAAATAAATAAATAAATAAATAAATAAATAAATAAATAAATAAATAAATAAATAAATAAATAAATAAATAATTAAATAAATAAATAAATGAATAAATAAATAAATAAATAAATAAATAAATAAATAAATAAATGAATAAATAAATAAATAAGTAAATAATCAAACAACAAGTAAATAAGAATAAATAAATAAATAATTAATTAAATAAGTTAAGAAATAAATAAACAAAAATTATATAAACAACAAATAACAATGAATCAGTAACACTTATTAAGGTTAACATTTTAACAATCAGAAGAATGAAATACCAGTTACATCCCAAAAAAAAAAAACAAATAAAAATAAAAAAAATAAAAAAAATGAGGCATTGTTACTAAGCCAACTCGTTAATGAGAGGATTATCTGCATAATCGCATCTCGTAATAAATGCATTGGTAAGTTTTTGTATTATATTGAAGACCAATTCAACATTGCCCTTAACATGGAGGTCAGCGGTTGAGTGATGCCATGGGAGATTTAGCATCATTTTTAACAGTTTGTTTTGCGAAATCTGTAGTTTTTTAATATAGCAATTAGCACAATTACCCCAAACTGGACATCCATACATCATTATTGCTTGGAAAATAACTTTGTGAATGATTATCTTATTTCCTACCGATAAGAGCGATTTTCTGTTAATAAAGGGATAAAGTAGCTTAAGAGCAATATTTACCTTCCTTATAGTTTGTGTATTGTGTACATTAAAAGTCAATTTTGAGTCGAGATATATACCTAAATATTTTACTGAGGATTCCCATTCAACCTGCGTACCATTAACTATAAGTTGCTGGCTAGGAAGAAAACAAGTTTTCTTTCTTCTAGTAAAAAAGATTGCCTGATTTTTATCAGCATTCAACTTGATCTTCCACTTATTGTAATATGTTTCTAGTATTCTTATCGCATTGTTTAGATTTGTCTCAATATTAAGACCAAATTCATGCGATGAAAATATTGCTGTATCATCAGCATAAATAGCGGCTTTGCATAAAGGTAGTTGTGGGAAGTCTGAGATATATAGATTGTACAATATTGGACCGAGGACAGAACCTTGAGGAACACCAGAGTTAAAGAAATTAGAATTAGAGGCACTACTATTGACGTAAACACTAAATCGACGGTTGGACAGAAAACTTTGCACTATTTTACATATGAACGAAGAAAAAGAATAGCGAAGTAATTTATAGATTAGACCGTTGTGCCACACAGAGTCAAATGCTTTTTCAATATCGAGTAACAACATTCCTGTAGATTTTCCGATACTACGGTTTTGTTTAATGTGATTGCAGATTCTAAGCACCTGGTGAACAGTACTATGAAACCTTCTAAAGCCAAATTGCTCATCTGGATATATATTTTTCTCCGAAACAGTTTTTAAAATTTTTTCTTTAATTATTTTTTCGTAAATTTTACTTAAATTACTAAGTAAGCTTATTGGCCTATAGCTTTCAGGCTTTTCGGACGGTTTGCCAACTTTAAGTATGGGAAATATTGCATTTTTAGACATGCGTATATTAAAAAAGTTAAAAACCTTATTCCAACTTTAGGCAACTGGATAATGTACACATTTTTTATGCCATCAAGTCCGTCTGTTTTTTTTACTTTAAGAGTACTTATTACAAACTCAATGTCTTCCTCTGAAATAAATGCATTTTGTGGTGTTTCAATGACACTAGACGTGTTAAAATCATGAACTGCATCGTTTACCTGTATAATTGTATTTTGCTCTCCTAAATTTTGAGTTACATTGTGGTTTTTTGCAAAATTTAAAGCAAGTACCTCAGCTTTATCTAGATCACCATAAGCAATGCTTCCCGAAGTTTGTAACGCAGGAATTCGTCTGTTTTTATTTTTTATAACCTTAGCAATATTCCAAAACGGCTTAGCATTTTTGTCTAAGCTTTTTAATTTGTTGTTCCAGTTGTAATTGCGTTGTTGCTGAATTTGAAGAGCAATCAGCTTATTGAGATGTTGAACATTATCTCTAAATATTGGCTGACGATACCTTTGCCAATTCCTTCTATTAGCATTTCTTACCTTAATAAGCTCAAGAACATATTGGGAAAGTTTGGGGCAAAAACTCTTCTTAGCAATTTTTGGGACAGCTCTATCGGCCGAACTTAAAATATGATTGGAAAAACTCTCCAATATCGAGTCACAATCTGCGTTTGTTGCTATATTTTCAAGGTTCATGGGAATATTTTGGAGTTTTCTCTTAACTTGAGATCTGTACAATGACCAGTTTGCATTTTTCAAGTCAAGGAAATATTCAGTCTTTCGTTCTGCTGTACTTAAAAGCTGACAAAAAACAGGATTGTGATCCGAGCTAAGCGCATTAACGGAAATCGGTTGAGACATAAGACTAGGGACATTCGTAAGAAATAAATCAATAATAGAGGGACAACCACGAGAGCCGGCTGGGAAGTAAGTCGGGCTTGGGGGGTACAAAACGGATACTGGCAATGCATTACAAAGATCTGACAATATGTTACCAAATGAGTTTGCTCTACTGCAGCCCCACTGTCTGTGTCTGCAATTTAGGTCACCACCCATTAAAAAATTGTGATTAGTGGTAACAAGTTTTCTCAAATCGCTTTTAAGGCCAATTTTTATCTCTAAAGAAATATTTCTTCCAGGGAAATAAACGCACGTTATTTTAAACCCCGCTTGATTGTTTAATTTGATTTCAATTGAAACATTTTCAACGTACTTTGTTTTTACAACAGGTAAAAGAGAATGCTGAATTGATCTTCGTATTAATATTGCAACACCTCCACCTCTTCTGGTAGTTCGGTCAACACGATAACATTTGAATACAGAAGTGGATAGGTTCACACTTGAATTAAGCCAAGTCTCTGTCACCAATGCAATATCCACATCGTTGGTATTCAAATAATTCAAAAATTCTGTATGATCTGAAGATCCAAATGATGCACCAAATTTCCCTGTTGAATTCCTCAATCATCAAACTCTATCAGCCATGCCACCTCATGTGCTGTTGATTAAACAAGGTGTCATCGTCATGTTGCTGAGAAACTTGAACCATAAAAAAAGTACTGCAATGGAACTCGATTGATTGTGGAAGAGCCTGGACGAAATTTGATAAGAGCAAAAATTATTTCCTCATGCAATCACTATAATCAGCCCTGTCACAGAATCCATTCGTAGGAAATCCCCGAATGAAAGCTACGATACGAACTATGAAAAATTGACTTCACAATTTTGTTGCCATTTTGTTGCTAAGCTTTGGTTGCCTTCGGGTCTGTGCTGGTATGCTAGTTTCCCTCCTTAGCTCGTCGGTGGTCGTGGGACTTGACCCTTTGTGCCTTGCAACAAAAAAATTGTCATACCAGACTTGCTTCGAGGTGTTTTATGACGCTGCGAGAAAATTTTTCTTTACCCTGCCTACCTTTGGCTACCACTCTCGCCTAAGTAGCCCCTTATGCCGCCATCTTTCACCTCCTACTCCGAACAATCCTTCCCTATCCTTCCCTTTTCACACATCGTTCATGTGTGAAAATTATTGAAATGAATTGGGAGTCAACTTTTAAATAATTAAATAATTCTTCTTTTTTAACAACAAAATAATAATATAAATTGTTAAAAAATGGATTCAATTGTCTTCTCAAAGCGAAATCTGAAAGTTCTGGGAAAAATACTTCGCGACTCTTCTCTCTTGTGATCCCTTTGATTTAGATTATGCAACGTACGAGTATAGAGAATTCAATTATTTCTTTTATGTTTTAAAAAGAATATTAAACTTAAAGGTTTCAAAGAAATGTTCGACTCAATATACCTATATTAGAGGAGCTAGAACATGAGTTTGTCTCGGGTGTGCTTTCGTGTTCAATAACTTTTATTTGTGGCTTATTAGTTGTGTTTATCCTATTAAAGCAACAAATATTATTAAGAACCAAAAAAAAATTCTTATTGATAAAATTCTTATTTTTTTTATACAAAACACAACCTATTGCTCATCACAAATTTTTAAATTTAAGCTGGCCTCGACTCCAGTAATGCGTTTCGCCCCGATGTGGTGGGTGGCCGGTGGGCTCATCAGTAGACGACCACCACATCTGATCTAGACGCACTGTTTGCTCGATTTGCACCGAGACTAATGATTTTTCAATCAGCAAGTGACTGTGAATCATACCTCAAGACGAATCTTTGGTTCAAAGACTATCGCCGAGAGGATTTGTTTTTTGCTCAGGGCCTGGCTGATCCAATTAATCAAACTGTTTTCAATCATAAACATTGCTGTGCAAACATCGTTTTTCCCAACGTCTCCGACACAAATTACTTGCCGTAGAAAAAGAGGTAAATTTTCCGTTTCATTCGGATTCAGAGATACCTAATTCTACGAATTTCGAAATTCGTAGCAGATTTTCCACTACGAATGGATTCCATGATGTATTTTTCGGGATTCGTAGCGGATTTAGTTCCAATTCCCAGAATTGATCTCGCTCCAACCGACACAACATAACCTTTCATATTAAAACGCCGTTCAAGACCGCAGTCATTTGATCACTTTGGCATGCATTTGCAAGCCAACTGTATATTTGGATTTATCACGATCAAGAGTTGCAAGTCAAATGAAGGTGTATATTGAATTTAATCCACAGCAAGGAAGATTATTCATCAACCAGAGACAATTCACACGCAATATAGTTTTCAAAGAAGTTCTTTAAATAAAATCAATTTGTTTGTCAAATATTCCTAGTAATAAATAAAAATTACTTTTTCAACATTGAGAAAACAGATATTTAATTTATTTATAGCTTTTACTGCCCAAATCAATTATTATTAATCGAACACTGAAAATCAGATTGATGTATTTCTTCTAATTTTTGAGAAAATGGAAAATTACTTTTATTAGGTGAACTATTCAATATAGTGAACCACCAAAATTTTACACAGACTACTCTAAATAGTGCACTATGAAAATCTCGATATAGTCAACTAACTCAGCTTTTTTCGCGTAATTCGACGAAAAATGTTCCGAGTTTGCAAAGCGCCTGGATGTCAATAATTATACATAGTAAGGGAAAGATACCTATTGTTTTCGTACAAAATTTCAAACTCGAGATTTTGATCAATACTGAAATTACGATGACAGGGGAATTCAAAAAAGTGGGTCTCGCAATTCTGTCCGTCCGTATGTCTGTCTGTCCCACCCCTGGGGAATCTAAACACTTGAACGGATTCGTTTCAAACTTCGTATTTAGAGTTTGTGGGCTTCCCGCTTGGAAGCGTTTTTTATGCTATCCCTAATATTAACGGTACTTCCCATATACAAATTTTACGAAATATTTTACTACATATTTAGATATTTTGAAAACAGCGCTCTAACGATTTGAACCAAAATTGATAGTTGAGTTAATGTAGGCATGCTTATTGCTTAACATGACTGCATACCCAGTTTTTCGCTAAAAAGTCCAGCAGCGGTGCTTTTGAAAATTGGCTTTTTCTCGAAAACGGTAAAATCAATCTTATTTTTAAGGTACTATGTATTGTCATTCTTAACTTGATAGCAAACTCAGCTTCTCTGCGTCCTTGGATATCCCAATCCCTAATAATTGTACTTTAAAAAAGCTGCTCATTTATCTCAAAAACGCCATTTTCGATTATGATAAAAATGTAACTGGCAGGTAATGATTAAATCCATAGTAATACCATTTGCTCATTTTTGAGCTAAACATATGCAAAACAGTGTTTTTTGAACCATGAATGCGTGCTTCGATTTCCACCTCATTCGCCAAAAATGGTACCTTAAAAACTGCTCATATCTCGAAAACTCCATTTTCGATTTTTATGAAAATGTAACTGCTAGGTAATGTTTACATCCTGAAGAAAACGTCGTACTCATTTTTAGCAAAACAGTTTAATAACAGTGCTTTTCGAAAGTTGTAACATTTGTTTGCATAATTTTACAAAAATCCGATCTAACGATTTTGATCAAATTACATATTTAAGACAACATAAGCATTTTAAACGTGATGAGGCACTTAGTTTTTCTAAAAAACTCAAATATAGCCGTTTTATAAATTTTTATCAAAAATGACTACCCAAATCCCGACCATTGAAACCATTTTTTTAATTAATCAAAAATGGTAATTCGAAATTCATCGCCTACTCGCCTTCTTTTCTAAGAAAGTGTCAGTTCGGGCGTTTTGAAATTTTAAAGTAATAAAGTATTGTAGTTAGTGCGTATGTTTATGTTTTATGTAGTATGTAGGTATTACGTTTTTAATTAACAAGGGCAGTTAGTTTTCAATATTTCCCAACATGTTGTTTAAGCATTAAGCGTCTCATTTCGTTCCGCGAGGTATGATACTGACTTTCTGTCAATATTTTGAGCGGGAAACAGCTGTCAGTGTCAAAATAACTTATGATTTAAAAAAAAATCAATAGATGGCCCACCCTGTATACCTATGCTTTATTACATTCTTCGTTGTTGCGTTGACTTTGTAATCAGAATCATCTTCATCCAGAAACAGTGTTCTTTACGTTTGAATGAAGATTACTTCTAGTTAGAAACCCCATCTCTTAAAACCAAAAGGCATTTGGTACAACATTTTACAAATGTTTTGGTGTTAGTGAAAGTAGGCGTAAATCTCGCAAACAAATCGCGATTCGCAAAAATGCTGTGAATGTGGAAAATACCTATTGCTTTCTTTAGAATATTAGGTCATTTCTAGGGCAAACAAATATTCTCTAAATAATCTGAAAAAGTGTTTTTCTTGTCACGAATGAAAATGTTCGCACGTTTTTCAGTTCACTTGTGTTGATAACACAGAAATTGTCGATTGTCTATTATCGGTTAAATCAAATGCCATTGGTTTTGACCAAATACATCCCAAGTTTGTCAAAATAATTCTACCGGTCATTCTTCCCTATCTAGTGCATGTCTTTAATTTTATCATTACTACTGGTATTTACCCCGAACAACGGAAAACTGCAAAAATTATACCCATTCAAAAAAGTCCTAATAGTAAAGATTACCGACCGATCTCTATCCATCCTTATCTCTCTAAAATCTTCGAGAGGGTACTGCAAAAACAAAGAAATTCACACATTCGTACGAACAACTTACTCACCCCAATGCAGTCCGGATTTACGAAAGACCATAGTTGCATGACAGCGATTATCGGAGTTGTGGAAGATATTAGGGTATCACTGGATTCTGATAAAGTGACCTTTTTAGTGCTTCTCGACTTTTCGAAGGCCTTTGATACCGTCGATCACATTAATCTGTGCAATAAATTGTCAACGCTATTTGGTTTCTCAAATTCGGCAGTTACCCTAATATCTTCATACTTACAGTCTAGAAAACAAGCAGTCTCTGCGGGTCATCATACTTCCGACTTCCTTTATAATAGTAGAGGGGTGCCACAGGGCTCGATTCTTGGACCTCTCCTTTTCTCGCTATATGTAAATGAGATGCCTTCACTAATATCACCATCATCATCAGTCCATATGTATGCTGACGATGTCCAGTTGTATCAAAGTTGCCCTCTTGGTATGATAGAAGACTGTGCAAGCTCAATCAATATTGACCTTGGGAGGATAGCCAGCTGGTCAGAGAAAAACGGGCTCTTTCTTAACCCCCTTAAATCCAAATGCGTTGTTATTAGTAAAAAAACATTAGATCTTTCTTACTTTCCCGACGTAATTCTTGGTGGTTCCAAAATCGAATATGTCGACACGGCCAGAAATCTGGGAGTGGTTTTTAATAGGGAATTGACATGGGATACCCACATCAATGCGGCTGTTGGCAAAGTGTATGGTATTTTACGTCAACTGTGGACATCACACTATTACACTCCCCTGAAAACACGTATGTTGCTAGCAAAAACACTCATTACTCCAATTCTTACTTATGGTTGCGAACTTTTTTGTAATTGTGATGCTAATAGCAGGAGAAGGCTTAATGTTGCATTTAACAATACCGTGCGTTACGTTTTTAACCTTAAACGATTTGATCGTATCTCCAGCTATACGAAATTACTTTATAACACGTCCTTTGACCACCTGCTTCGTTACAGATCTCTAATTTTGCTTTCTAATGTGATTCAGACTAATCAACCTAGCTATCTCTTTAACAAACTGCGTTTTAGTACCTCAAACAGATCCTCTCAACTTATACATCCACGGTTTTCTTGCCTTACATCCGAACGTCAGTTTTTTGTAAACTCCATCCGCTTATGGAACTCCTTGCCACTGCATGTTCGAAGGGCAGGCGGCACTCGGCGGTTCCGGACTGAACTTAGTTCTTTTTTCCTTAACAATTTCGACTAGTATTTGTTTTTTTGTATCTTTTATCAAACTTAATGGAGTTGTATGATTAAGTTTTATTGTAAAATTCTTTTTCTTTTTTATTTTTGCCCCCTCTTTTCTCTCTTTAGTTTATTATTATTTTTTTCTTCTTATAAATACGTTTATTCTTTAGCTTGTTCAAAATTGTAATTTAAATAATTGTAATTTTCACTATCTTATAAGACTCTTTTGCCAAAGTGTAAGTTTTCTATGAAATAAATCTAATCTAATCTAATCTAATCTAATCAAGTGAACAGCCCTTTTTTAGTAGACACCTACCTACATTATTTGAAAATATTCAAACACGTACCTGATTTTTTTTGAGTAAATACCATTTGTATGTATTCAGTCTAGTTTTGTAAATATTTAAGTTCTGTTCTGTCAGTATAACATTGAGCTTGGGAAAAGCGAACCTATAACGCTTCAACAGCGTCCGAGATGCTTGCAGATGTATGTTAGTTCGCACTTAAACTGCTGCAAATTGTAGTCTTCTGGAAATATATCCCCAGGAAGCGAGTTCCAAAGTTTGCTTGTCCTGTAACAGAAGGAGTTTTGGAAAGATGATGTCCTCGCGGTCGTCAAGTGTACTGTATGGTCATGAGCATTAGCAGCCTGTCTTGTGGGGCGCCCAAAAGTTGCATTTCGAGGGATAATGTCCTTGAGTTCCTCGGAACATTTACCATGGAGTACCTATAGAACAAGCATAGGGCAGCGACTTGTCTTCCGTGCACCAACGGTTGTAGATTCGATGTGAGTGTAGTGTATTAGAGACCAATAAGTCGAACTGCTCGTCTCTGTATGCTGTCAAGTAGGTTAAGTTAATGTTTCGGGGCCGAGCTCCATATATGGGAACAATATTCCAGGCCTGGTCTAACCTGTGCTTTGTAGAGAAGGAGAAGTTGCTTGGGGCTAAAGTACCTCTTTGCTCTAAATAGGTAGCTCAACTTAGCGGACGCCGATCTTGCTATATAGGATATGTGATCCTGCCATGTGATTTCTGAATTGACTGTGATTCTTAGAAGGTGCATTGAGTCCTTGGGATGGATTGGATGGTCATCCATTTAGATCTGAGGAACTGTTGATGCATTTTTTCTAGAAAATGTTGTGAGCAGTGTATTGTTCGCATTAAATACAACCAAGTTGTCTTTTCCCCACTTCAAGATTTTGTCCAGATCATCATTTAGAGAACTAATTTTTTCACATCTCTGACAATGTGATGTAGCGGCATTCACAGGCCCACTGTTCGAGATGGAGGATATAAAAGTGCTGTGATCAGCAAAGCTGTAGATATTATTACATTCGGCTGGGATTCGAAAAGATAAAACACTATTCTGTTTTCGTTTTCTTTAACAAATCTCTTTTATTTACAAGGCAATAATCACTTAAAAACACTTTTCCACTTATTAGAAACTTTCCACTTATTTTATATCACTACCGATGCTTTTTCGAACTTCACTTTACACGGATTAAAAATAAACTGCCGTCTCGTCCGCGATTTCGCAACACAATTTATACTCCCAACTAAAGCTTCTCGAATATTCTATACTCCAACCGGAAAAATAGAGAAGGTTCTATTCACCATTCGATGAGTTTCAAAGTTTTCGAACTTCCGTTGAATAAGTTCATCCACTGTCCATTAGATGACGCTGCGATCAATAAGTAGTATCTACTTTTAAATCCGCACTACAATATTAGCCGTTTTTTATTATCAGCGTGATCTGATCCGAATCAGATCATGAAAATAAAACAAACTGGATCATTGAAAGATTTTATATTTAAGTTGTGGCAACAGTAGTTTTTCACATATCAAATCCAGTACCAATTATGACAAATTTTGTATTGACACCGCCATATTGCAGCCACACGGTACAATGTGACGTCGCAACGCGATGATTTTTCTATTGCACTTGCTCATATTTGAGTTTGACATTTCGCTTGTTGTGTGGGGGTTGTTACCATATGAAAACAAATCTGCATACATTTGGCATTCAATATTTTTTTGTGGGAAACTATGTTCAAATGTTATGTTCAAATATGCATCATAATTAACCGTATTGTACTGCTAATATTTCCATTTATATTTCTGTGTTATATAGCGAAACAAAACATCTCGAAAGTCGGAATAGTAACTTATTCGAATTTGAAAAAATGCTAATTGATTTTCATTCATTCATTCATTAGATGGCGCTACAGTCCGGGGTGGACCTGGGCCTCAACCAACACGCCTCTCCAGTTAGCACGATCTTTGGCTAACTGCCTCCAGTTGCGCACTCCAAGTTGGTTGAGATCCCCTTCCACTTGTGCGCGCCACCTAAGGCGAGGTCTTCCTCTACTGCGTTGTCCCTCCGGGTTGGAATCGAAGACTCTTCGGGCCGGAGCGTTGGTGTCCATTCGCTCTACATGTCCTAGCCATCTTAGTCGACTGATACGTACTTTTCTGACCAAGTCGATGTCGCTGTACAGCTCGTAGAGTTCGCTGTTAAATCTTCTCCTCCAAAGCCCGTCAACGCAAACGGGACCGAAAATCACTCGAAGAATTTTGCGTTCGAAGCGCCCAAGGAGATCTTCATCCGCTTTTGACAACGTCCATGATTCTGCGCCATAAAGCAGGACTGGAATGATGAGGGTCTTATATAGAGTCTCCTTGGTGTTTCTCGACAAGGCCTTACTAATCAATTGCCTTCTTAGGCCAAAGTAACAGCGGTTGGCAAGTGTAATTCTTCGCTTGATTTCTGATGTGATGTCATTTTCAGAATTAATAGCGGAGCCGAGGTAGACAAAGTCCGGAACTACCTCAAAGTTATAGCTGTCTATCGTGACGTTCTGTCCGATTCGTCGATGTTGTGTGTCCCTTCTTGTTGACAGCATATATTTCGTTTTGCCCTCATTCACCACTAAACCCATTTTTGCCGCCTCTGTACTGATACTTGCAAACGCACCAGTGACAGCTCGCTGTGTTCTGCCAATGATGTCGATGTCGTCAGCGTATGCAAGTAGTTGCACAAACTTTTGGAAAATTGTGCCCCTGGTGTTGGCTTGCGAGTTTCGCACAATTTTCTCAAGAATGATGTTGAAAAAGTCACATGACAGCGCATCACCTTGTCTAAATCCTTTTTTGACATCAAAGGTCTCGGTGAGATTGTTTCTGACCTTTACGGAGCAGCGAGCGTTCTCCATCGTCATTCTGCACAACCTGACAAGTTTGGCAGGGATGCCAAAACTAGACATGGCTCTGTATAGCTCGTCTCTATAAATGCTGTCATATGCGGCTTTAAAATCGATAAATAGGTGATGAGTATCGATTTGGACTTCTTGGGTTTTCTCCAGGATCTGCCGTAGTGTGAATATTTGGTCGGTTGTGGACTTACCGGGCCTAAAACCGCACTGATAGGGTCCAATCAGTTCGTTGACAAATGGTTTCAGGCGTTCACACAGTACGGAAGACAGGATTTTGTAAGCGATGTTAAGGAGACTGATGCCTCTATAATTGGCGCAGTTTAGAGGGTCTCCTTTCTTATGGATCGGGCAAACAATGCTGAGGCTCCATTCTTCAGGCATACTTTCCTCTGACCAAATTTTAGAAACGAGTTGGTGTATGCTCTCTACCAAGTCATCCCCTGCTGCCTTAAAAAGCTCGGCCGATAAACCGTCCGGTCCTGCAGCTTTGTTGGACTTCAGCTTGGATATTGCTATCCTTACCTCGTTTTGGTCAGGTGGACGGAAGTCTTGGCTTTCATCGCCCAGGTTGAATGGTTCATTCTGCCTGACAGCGGAATTTGTGTCGTCTTCGCCGTTTAGCAGTCTGCAGAAATGGTTTTTCCATGTCCTCAGCACCGACTGTGACTCTACTACAAGGTTTCCTTGTTCGTCTCTACAGGTCTCTGTTCGGGCCTTGTTCCCGTGACACGTTCTTTTTACCTTTTGGTAAAACTTCCGAACATTGTTCCTGGAGTAACACCTCTCTATTTCCTCGATCGCGCGCTTCTCATGCTCTTTCTTTTTCCTCCGGAGAAGCCGGTGTTCTTCCCTCCTTTTTTGCTCGTAGAGCTCACGAGCTGCTCTCGTCCTTCTCTGCAGCACCGCTTTGTAGGCCAGTTGCTTTGCTGCATGTGCTTGCCGGCACTCTTCGTCAAACCAGGGGTTTCGCGGTGGTGGTCGGGTGAAACCTAGCACATCAGTTGCGGCTTTTCTGATGGCTTCTTGGCATCGATGCCACTAGTCTTCAGCACTTGATGCTGGCTGCACAGGACTTCTCGAGAGGTTGAGGGAGACGCGATCGGCAAAAGTTCTGGCAGTTTGTTGCGTTTGTAGCCGTTCAACGTTGAATCTTCTCACAGTATTTCCTCGTTGTTGTGGTGTCTGGGATATCCGCATACGTACCTTGGCTACAACAAGGTAGTGATCCGAGTCTATGTTGGCCGCTCGGAAAGTTCGGACATCTAGAATATTGGAGGAGTGCCTTGCGTCGCGTCGATCGCAACATGGTCAATTTGATTAACCGTTTGATGGTCTGGTGACCGCCATGTTCCTTTGTGAATGTTGAGGTGTGGAAACCGTGTGCTTGCTATAGTAGCCTTTCGCCCCGCAGCAAAGTCAATTAGCCTAAGTCCGTTTCCAGACGTGGTGTCGTGTAGGCTGTGCTTTCCGATTGTGCTACCAAAGAGGTCCTCCTTTCCTATTTTGGCGTTAAAATCACCTAAGACAATTTTAACGTCGTATTTAGGACATTGCTCATATGTTTTGTCGAGGAGCTCATAGAAACATTCTTTGGTAGCATCGTCCTTATCTTCTGTGGGGGCGTGAGCGCATATCAGGCTGATGCTGGCGAATTTAGCCTTGATGCGGATAGTTGTAAGGCGCTCACTTACGTGTCGAAAGCTCAAGACTTCTTGCCTAAGTCTGCCGCTTACAACGAATCCGCATTCAAATAGACGCTGCTTCTGCTCTCTGTAGCAATCACCGTAGTAGATGTAGGTTTTCATCCTTCTTTTGCCTGGCCCATCCCACCGCACCTCCTGAATGGCGGTGATATCTGCCTTGTAGCAGTCTAGGGCCTCCGCTAATTGTTCGGCTGCACGCGGTCTGTTCAGGGTTCGAACATTCCACGTGCAGACCCGAACGTCATTGTCCTTTTTTCGTTTTGCAGGGTCGTCAACAGTGAATCCATCCGTATCCGAGGCTCTTGGTTGCTTCGTAACCATTAATTTTTCCGTGGTTGGGTAGTTAGCCCCACGCACAACCCCCAACCTGGAGGACCAGGCCCTAAGATAACCCTAGGACAGCGGGTCGGATACTCCGTTGGACACTCCGCTCTTTAAATGTTGGTATTTACTATTTTATATGGTATTTGTTAATTTTGTAACTGTAACTGTAAGAGAGCGCCAACTATTTTTTTGCAGATTTGAGCTCAGCGCATTAAAGTCAATCAATAAACAAAAAGTAGTATTTTTTTCGAATGGGCAGTAAAGTAAAATCTAGCCTATTTTTAATAATCAAATTGTCAGCTGGTTTATTTATGTATGTAGGTATGTATTATATACTTTTCAATTTATTTATTTTTCACCTATCCATTCACATATTTATTTATTTATTCATTTAATTATTTATTAATAGGTATATTTATTTATTTTTATACGAATTCTAACTGTGATATTATTATTGGCCATAAAGGACTTAAATCATTTGTAATTATGGATAAAGTATAACTGACGTGTCTATATAAACGCATTGCAACATAACAAAAAGTCGATTAATCCGTATCGAAGTTCATCACCACAGGACACATTTAAAATTAATGAAAAATGCAAAAACGATTCTTTCTCAGAATCATTACATTGAATGACGTCAAACATTTTTGCTAAGTCTCGAATAGACTGAACAACACACTGTGACACAATGAGAATTGAATCTCGTGCTATTGATCATAAAAGCATCGTTAATCAAACCATTAAGCAAATAATGAATACCTAATTACGGACGAGGGCGAACGTATCCCAACTGTATAATCCTATAAATTAGGTAACGGAATGCAAGGGACGTGTAATTGCTTTTTGATACGGGGAATGCAATGGAAAATACGAGTATAGAAAAGATATCTATGATTACTGCTTATGCGCAAGCACTGTGAGTAGGTTAGGTAAGATTAACGGGTTGGTATAGAGCGGGTTGAGGCCTACTGTACGTGTACCACACTTAGGTCCTTGTGAACCAATAGGGGTATTCACTTAAACGCGTAAAAGCCTCGTAAACTGCGTAAACTGCAGAAATTTACACCCTCGTAAATGAACTGTCAGATTTTGTATGGAGAATAGTTTACGCAGACCTCATAATTTTCCGCGACGATTTAGGCTCGAAACCAACCGCGGAAAGTTACGCAAGTCACAAATGTCAAACAGCCCGTATGAATTGTTTGTTTGATTCCAGATTTATAGTCGATTTACGCGGTTTACGCAAAAACATTTCCGAGGGGTGTTCATTTAAAGCACCGCAGAAATTTATACATTTACGAGCTGCATAAATTTATCAAATTAAGTGAATACCCTTATTGTGATTATGGGGGATTAAAAGTTGGTCCCCTTATTACCCTACGCCGTCCATTCATCCTGATATCCTCACAAATCTGTAAAGATCAGAAAGTGAGACGTCAGAAAGTTATTTTGGCTCAGGTTCATTATGAAAACTAAGCAAATTTATTTTTATTTTTTTAAATTGACCTATTCTGAGATGTACCTTCTGTCAAATAATTTGTCTGTGGAAACTTTATTTTCTATTTTTTCCAATTTTCACAGGAAAGTGCATGTATTTTTATTGACTGAAAAAACTTTACTAGTGCTAAATACCCCAGAGTAAATATAATTAAACTTCAGTTCCAGGCGCCTGCCAGACAGTTAATGACATACCCTTAGCGGAGCGACGAAGTCGCGTGAGCGGCTAAACCCTGCGAAACAAAAGGTTAAAAATTCTGTTAGCGAGCGAAGCGAGCCACCCACCTCATACTTTAAATACACCAAACTTTCTTACTGACAGTTACACCTTATGTAACTGGAATGAGTCACATAAACATGGTTTTATAAAAAAAAAAAAATATTAAAATTAAAAAAAAAAATTTATTTCGTCAAGAAGAAAATATTCTCATTCTCTAACTTACTTTTTCCAACTACTGGGGTCTTTTGAAGGAGGTCCGAGGATGTTAAGATCAGTTTTGAGTTGTTCCCAGAGAGCGTTTATTTCTTCTTTTGGGCTCTTTGTAAATCCTTGAGCAATTCCAGGATTCTGCAAAAGAAGCTCCACCATTCTCTGGTACTGCAATTTGTTTGTTTAAATTTTTGACCTTTAATGAACCAAAAATGTTAATTTTTTCTTAATTCTGCAACAAACTTACGGTTTTTCATTTCCTTTTTGTCTGCGAAAAATCAAATAGTTCGTAGATTTATGCGAGAAACAGATTACCACAGCACCAGCAACAGCAACTTTGACAGCAACAGCAACTTCAACAGCAGAAGTCGCATGAAACACATTGGAAACATCGACAGCAACTTTGTCAAGGGAGGAAAACAAAATTTGTTGAGAGTTGATTGCAACGCAGCATTGCCACATTACCTTTTATATCTTCCAAAATAAATGGTAAAAGCGAAAAAAAAAATGATATTAGGTACATGACTTTTCTTTTAATAGCTTGTCAAAAATTAATTTTAATACAACTCACGACGATTGAATTAGTAGATAACTCGTTTCCACATTGCAATATAGTAAAACTAGAATTCAAAATCACGTCCCACCGACAGTAAATAATTTGACGCCTGCAGATCACAAAAAAGAATTGATTTCTTTTGCCAATCGAAAATGAAAGGCAATCTAAATCAAAAAAAATAAAATAAAATAGTATTTTATAAATAATTTATTATAAGAATAATTATTTGTAAACTGCTGAAACTTTTTTTGTCTATATCTGGTAATAATGCTGCACCTTCAGTATGTCAGCATTCGAAAGTTGAGAGAACTGAAAAAGTCACCGTGGTGTTGGTAGCCGTTGCACAGCAACATTGAATTTAGGACTTAGCTCTAACGTCGATGTCGATGTCGATGTTGCTGTGGTAATGTAACTTCAGCCATTAAAAAGCAGGGGCTCTAAAAAGTGCGCTGTGGCTGTCAAAGTTGCTGTTGCTGTTGCTGTGCCAATCTGTTTCTCGCATTAAGTGTCAAAATACCGGTTCATTCGGATTCAGTGATACCACTTTCTACAAATTTCGAAATTCGTATTAAAAATGTGTACTACGACGGATTCCGTGATAGTCGTGAATAACTCTCCATCGTCGCCTGATTCTACTGAAGAAGACACTAGGCTAGACATGGAGAATCTCGATTAATAAAGGGGAACTCTTGGCTACATTATCGGCTCGGAAGGCATCAACACAACCATAGCGTAGGCTACTCTACCTGATTGTAAAATTCACATAATTCTGTGATGTACTAATTCACGGATATTCGATCCTAGATTTTATTTTTGATTTAGTGACGCTTAGCTTTATTGATTGCAGCGAACTGTCGAGATTGCTGGCGTCGCAGTCACTTTGGTAGAAATGATAGCTATTTCGAACTGCACCACTAAGTCATCATCAGACTCCATTTAAGTGATTGTTGTTTGAATAGTTTGAATTCTGTCCTGACAGTGAATGTGGGTAATACACGGAGAATTGACTTTCAGATTTGTTGTTAATGTCATTTTCTCAAACAATAATTCATAGTCTGAAATTCGACAACAGAAATTGTCAGGGTCAAACCCAATTAGCGAGAATCGTTGTTACTCCTCCCTTCCCCACTCAGTGAATAATATCGAGAAATGTTCAATCAGCAAAGAATAATGAAAGAGTGAAATCAAATTATGATTCCATTTATTGACAAAGAAATAACAATACAAATAATAAAATGAAAAAATTAAGCATAAGAATCTTAACAGAAATTTAGTGATGTTCGCATGCACCAAGCTTTACTTCTTGCTTCTAGCAGTTGCTGTTGCCTTTGGTTTCACAGATGAGCTTGTTTTCTTTCCCGTTGACGCTTTTGAAGTAGATGCCTTTGATGATGATGCAGTGGCCTTTTTCTTAGCCTAAAATGAAATAATATTAAACGATAATATATTAAGAAATTCTATAAAAATTAAAATTCATTATTTAATTATAGGCAAAGAGTTCACCATTGATTCACTTCTAATGTGCAAAAAATTCCACAAAAATATTTCCCATTTTTTTTTAAAGGAGAACTATCGGTGGAAAGAAATTCCGACTGGAATTTTAATGCGGTTTCTCAAAATGTTTCCTCTATAAATCTATCACTTCGGCTCGCGCCAGATTTTATCACCGTTCTTCTCTCCAAAGTGCAGATAAATTTGTAATAAAGGATATAGATGAGACAGAAAAACTTATTTTATTGGCAATCGGATATTGTTTTTAGTTATTTCCAAATTTTCAGCTCGCCAATTTAATGTAACCACATCCCCCCTCTCAACGCGGGTTATTCTTCTATAATTAAAACGCTAAATCCTTCAACACTGAGAATGCCCAAATTAGCTCTCGGTAAGGATGTTGGCTAAAATGGCTGATATTCGACGTTTATGTCGACTATCTGATGTAGTAGTGTCGAATATCTACAGGCTTTGTTCTTAAGTCAAATTTTGGGTTTTTCATCCGCTTTTGTATGAATGAATGAATGAATGAATGAATGTAGTTTATTTAGCTTTAAAAGCCATTTAGATTACAATTTGTACAATTTAGTTTATAACTAATATAAATTAGAATCCTAAAAACTAGTATATAGTTCTAACATATTCGGTCAGTTCTCTTTTAAATTTATTTAAGTTATTGTTGTTCTTAATATCTATCGGAAGAGTGTTGTATCCTTGAAAACCCATGTAAAAATGGTTCTTTGACCTCTTACTGTTCTTGTTCGTTGTATTCTAAGGTCCTCATTGTTTCGAAGGTTGTATACCGCCAATGCATTAGTACGAGCATTTTCACACAGGTAGCCCGGGTACATATTGTTTTTAATTTTAAATACGAATATCATACATAACATAAAAAGTCGTTGATTTATATTTAACCATTTTAAGGCATTTAACATATATGTGATTGGAGTGTATCTACTACATTTTAAAATAATTCGCATTACCTTATTTTGTTGTACTTGCAATCTATTTTTTGACTTTGTGGACACATGTACAGTAAACTAGCACAATAATCAAAATGCGGCTTAATCAATACATTACAAACATTTACAGCCGTACTCATAGAGATATTTTTTCTGATTTTACGTAATACACCAATTTTTTTTAAATATTTTCTTACATAGATGATTTACATGTTCTGCAAAGCTAAGTTGTTCGTCTAGTACAACACCGAGATATTTTATTATTTTAACTTGTTCAATTTGTTCATGATTTATGTACAGATTTGCACTTATTGACACACGTAGGGGAAACTGAATAACATACACTTAGTTTTTGAAACATTTAGCACCAGTCTATTTATTTTTAGCCATGTACTTATTTTTTCTAGATATAGATTCATTTTATGTAGGCAGTCCACAGTATCCTTTCCAGAGATATAGAGTAAGCCGTCGTCAGCAAAGAGAATTAGTTTTGAAAATTTTATTACTTTGGTCATATCGTTAATAAAAATTAAAAATAACCACACTCCCAGTATTGTGCCTTGTGGAATCCCTACACTGACAGATATTGGCACAGACATTTTCCCATTCAGGGATGTGCGTTGTGTTCGCCCCATTATAAAGGATTTGAACCATTTAAGTTCAGTCGATTTTGTGCTCCCTGGTTGTCACAATAAACTGTTGGCATAGCATCTTAATTTAGGAAACCAAGTTCCTTCTTCCTTCAGCAAATTTCGCAGATATGTTGTTTCTTTAGCTGCTTCCGTACTTTGTTCTGTACTTTGACTAATCAACTTACTAGCTTCTGCTTTCTTGATTCCCAAGTCACAGCAGCGTTAACAAGCTTGAAAACGAATTCTATATACGATTTGCGGTCTCCTGTTTCCACCTCAGTCAGCCCCAGATTTCTTGATCATCAGCTGATGACTTTCATTTCCATTAACGATTCGGCTACAGACAAAAACAAGGCCTCACTGCAATGAAATTAAATTTGGCATTCGAATAGAGTTTTGCCTAGCCAGTGGCGCAAATGTGTATTTTTTTCTATTATTATTATTATTTTAGTTTTATTAAGCAATAATGCCACTATTTTCAATTTTACATTTCATTGCTTATAATTGTCATATACGTGTTGCATTTTGAGTTTAATAATTGTAATTTAAATTTAAATTTATTAATATTGAATTCTACTTTTACATCATTCGGCAGATTATTAAAAATTTGTATACCCTTATAGAACACCATATTTTGCGTTTTATTATCTCTATATAAAACGCAAGTTAAAATCATTATTATTTCTTAGGTTGTATGAATGAGAGTTGGCACTTGTCGACAAACGCCCTTTTAAATACATGGGCAATAAATTATTTTTAATTTTACATATAAATTGTAAATAGCATATAAATAGCATTATAAATAGCATAGTACTCATTATTATATGTTGTTTGATAGTTAACCATTTTAACATTTCTAGCATTATACTTATTGGAGTGTATCTATTGCAATGGAGAATTGATCGCATTGCCTTATTTTGTAATTTTTGCATTATGTGCATCATACGCATACTTACAGAACCCATTAATAATATTCAAAATGGGGTTTGATGACGGTATTGTATATTTTTATTGCCATTTCCTGGAAGTCGATACCTTGTTGTTAGCATACTTTTTCCACTAGTCGAGTTCTTATCTTTGAACACTTCCATCAGCATTTAACTTTGTTCTTAAAACCCATCTACAGCCTACTACAGATTCCGTTGCAGCTTTCCACTCGCTGGCATCTGGTCATTCCATCGCTTCACTTACTGTTAGGTTTACTTGGTTTGTTTCTTCTGCTAACTCAGCCTTTTGTTTGTATTTGGCTACTAGCATTGCATATTAAACAACGTACGTGGTCTGCCCCTTCTGCCAGTCCTTTCAAGTTTTGGCCTTTTAGGCCCCCTCTTAAGTGGAGTTTGATTATTATCGGTATCCCAATAATTGTGATTCGTTACAGCTTTTTGATTGATACTTTCGTTTCATGTTTGAACTTCATTGCTTTTCTTGTCATCAGAATCGATAAAGTCAGTTTGGTCTCTGTATTTTAAAATTTCGTTTCGAGTATATGCTTCTGCTGACCGCTTTGTGATATATATATCAAATTCCATAATTTCTTTTGGATTTTCTACAACTTTAACACATTTTTACAGCTTCAACACATTTCGACCCTTCCATGAACTTGGGTTATCTGCTAACAACAATTCTTCTAGCAGCTGGATCCCATAGACGATTATAATTTTAATTATAATTCCTTTCAATTGCAAAATACAAATTCTTGCTGTTGCCAAATGTCTATGCCCCTTTTGTAGCAGCTGATGGAACTCTCCAAAAATTATTTTCCGCTGTCTTTTTGCAAACGTTTCGCTGTACAAGACCACCGGAAAATTTCGTCAACAGCAGCGTACTAGGCTTTAGTTAAAACTTCAGTTCAACAATTAATTCGGTTTCACATTCTATAGTTTAAGTTAAACGACAATATTCTGCCGTTTAAGCCTCAGATCACTTGACATAGTGACATTTTAAAAACACAAATAATTGACGTTGTTTTGCGTGTTCTGAAAGTCATGCCCATGATCGTGCGTCCATGCACAAAGGAAATCATGTGTACCAACTTGGCGATATAAAAGTTCAGCTGGCTTCAGCTTGCACTATAGAAATTTACTCACTAATATTGCCTCATTTCAGTACAGGTTATCTGATTATAGCGGAACCGGTAAATGCGCTAGAAAGAATCAAGCCTATTAGGCAAAATCTTTTATCCATTTTTCCTGTTATTCTGTTATGAATTTCCATACAAAAGTTAGAACTCTCAAAAATATTTTACGATCTCTAGAATTGGTATTCTGCGTGCAAAAATCTTTTATGAATTCTGTTATAAATCATACCAGATTAAAAGACAGAATTTTGTGACTTTTATCATAAAAGATTCTTATTAATTAGAAAGTTTTGGACTGAAATGGATATCAATACAATTTTTCGTCAACGAAATGTTTACAAAAGAAGACAAATGTAATAAATGTATATAAACAAGTGGGTACTGGGTAGGTATGTAGTTGAAAATAATTTAGCAATTTATATTTTTGGTTTAGACGAATCCAGTTGTTTTTATTCAGCTCAAATTGGAACAATTTACGCAAAACATGAATACCTACGACCATTTTATTTTAAATTCAGGTAAATTGTATTTCTAATTATGTAATGACGATGTAAAGTTGGATATTTACTTCAAGTTTCTCGCGACACTACAATTTTAAGGATACGGTTCATATTAGGCATCAATAGGAAGCAACCACATTTTTGGTTTATCGCAGCCCAGTACATCGAGATCGATTCAGTTGGTTACTGAAGTAAACAGTGCTCTCTAATTGGATTTTGCTGCATGGAAGGACAATATATTTTATTTTTCTCTGTCGTAGTAGATAAAGAGCCCGTGGTATGATGATGAATGTGTGTACAGGAAAAAGGTGCACACAAGAAAGCGCTGCAGAGCAAAACAAGGGCAGCGAGAGAAGTGTACCGAGACAGGAGAAGGGAGGAAAAGAAGATCCTGCGTAGAAAACAAGGGCTTACGCAGCTTCCCAGCTCAAGGAGATCGAAGAGCCGTGCGACTGGACTATCAGCTCAATATGCCCCATCTTCAAAAAAGGCGATTCTATGTCTTGCAAGAACTATCGAGGCATATCGCTGCTTAATGTCGCATACGAGATCCTATCCAACGTACTGTGTGAACGCCTTAAACCGTTCTGCAACACACTAATCGGCACGTACCAGTGTGGCTTCCGGCCCGGCAGATCGACTATAAACCAAATTTTCACACTGAGGCAAATCCTGAAAAAGACCAACGAATTTCAGGTCGAAACTCACCACCTATTCATCGACTTCAAAGCCACGTTTGATAGCACACATCGTCAGGAGCTCTATATGGCAATGGCCGAATTCGGAATCCCGGCAAATCTGATTCAGCTGTGTCGCGTGACGCTGGAAAACACGCACTGCAACGTGCAATTTGGAAGCAGCTCCTCCGATCTATTTCAAACTTGCACCTGATTTCGGCAAGGAGACGCGCTAGCATGCGACTTCTTAAATCTCGTACTGGAGCAGATAGTGCGCAGGGCAGGTGTCAACACAGAAGGATCACAGAATCCTTCGTATTCGGAATTTTGCTACGAACCCCGAAAGAACTATCACAGAATCCGTCGTAGCAAAAATGTCCACTACGACGGATTCTGTGATAGTTCTTTCGGGGTTCGTAGCAAAATTCCAAATACGACCGATTCTGTGATCACCCAGATAATCTTCTTTGATCCAATCTACTCTCTTATAATCGGAGAAGGGATCATACTTTTATTACAATGGTGCTTGAGTGGCCTAGATGCAATAGGTACATTTGAAGAAGAAGAAGGTGGGTTGTTAGGGATATGGATAAGGGCAAAATAAGGAAGAAGGTTGGTTTTGAAGCTCCACTTCGAGACAGATTTGTTTTTTGGGATCAGGTCTTGGTCTTGTTACTAGGCTTGGTGGAAACAGATTGAAGTATCTTATTACTATGAACGTTTGAGGCTTGTCCGCGCACTTGCATATACCCATCTTACCTAGGTTGATATTAGCACCATCAGAACTTAGGAATAACCATTTATACCTAATCGGGAGGTCCACTTTAAAGTTGCGATTGCTTTTTTGGTGAGGTAGCAGGAATAATTTGCATTGGTAATTTGTTGAACATATAGAGTTTTGTCAAATTAAAGTAAATGTAGGTCTCACTCCCTCACTGTAGTGCATCTTTCTTTTCCTTTTCAATGAACGCACACATATACCAATATATTGTAAGTTATTTTGTTCATTCTGTCGTCGGCATTTATCACAAAGGAAAACTCTTTGATGAACACAGAGTTTCGTTTATTGAGGGTGACACAAATGCCCTTACAAGCAACCCAATCAACATTGAGAAATACACTTAAAAGGAAGGAGTGCGTTGGCGTAAAAATAAACAAAAAACAAGTGTTATCACAAGTATATCACGAATTATGCAAAATGTTTGCCATGTGAGTTAGTAGAAGAAGTACTGTGTACACTATATGGGAGATACCAGAACTACTTGACCGACATACCCTATTTTCAATACCAGCCTGACGACGATAAAAATAAGTCCTCCCACAAAATTTAACTCGCCTAGATCGATTCTGGACGCTACCTTACCGTGGAGAGTATAAAAAATGTATATGAATCAAATTCGAAGTCGAATGAGCACTGCAATCTGAAAAAATAGATGTATTTATATGTACAGTGCATATATCAACAGGTTCCTACATTGGACAACAAGCTAAATGCGAATTACGAATGCAATCCGTATATAAGGCTGCAGTTATAGCTATCAGTAAAATGCATCCGTAAAAAAATTGATTCACTTTTTTGGAGCACTTAAACTTATTCGTTGAACTCAATCTTGGTCTTAAATAGTTGCTTTTGAATTATAAAACTAATTCGTCGAAAAAAAAATTAAGCAATTGATCTTTAAATTTTCTAAAAAAAAAGAATTTCTTTATTTTTCCGCACGAAAAACTTTTTCTGTTCAACTTCTCAACCAGTTTCACGAAGTATTTCACTGAATTCCTATGATGTGCTATGGTTAAATGTGTCAGTTTTGTTATATTTCGTGTTTTTACTGATAGCTATAACTGAGGCCTAAGGCAACATTTTTTACCTCTTCGGTTTGCAGATGAGAAAGCGCCGCATTTTAATTTAAACTTAGATAACATTATCATTACCCAAAACAGGATGAATCAATTTTTTCAAACATTAGGAACACATTTTCTTGAGCTCTATAAACGTCACCCAAAAAGCACGGTAGATTTTTCTTTAAAAAATTCAGTTTCAGTACCAATTTGCCAGTGCACAAAAATGCAGAATTGTTCAAGCACTCGGTTTATATGCGTGCATGATGGAAAATAAGTCTGACTTATAGTGTTTGGGTATTTGTTATTAATTACTAATTGCGTTAATGTTCCATTTTTTTGCATCTGAAAAAGTGGTAGATTTCGATTTGAGGGTGGTAGAATTTTAAGTTGAGCAAAAAGTGGTAGACATACCACTTAAGTGGCATTTGGTATAAATAGAAATTATTTCCAACATCCTTTTGGTAAGAGATTCATTAAAATAACATAAAATAAAAAGGTAATGTTCTTTTTGTGGTTGAAGGATTGCTCTGTAAAACCGGCCACCAGAGTTTAATCTGAAGTTTAACTAAACCTGAACAAGAGTCTAAACTTTTTGTTTAACTCGTTCTGTTTCACAGCATATAGTAACATGAACAACATTATGGAGACATTGCGGTATTTCGTAAGAATACAAAAAACAAGAATATTTTCATTAAATTTGTGGTGTTTTTTTTTTAAATAGGCTTTATAGTACACACCGACAAATAATTCAATGTGTCGTTTCTAACCAATTTATGGTAATTGAAACAGAGTTGTGTTTTGAACAGTTTGTATGCAAAGGTCCCTATTATTTTTCACAGGACTGTATATCTAAGAAGTGCAGCTACACACCAGCACCCTTTCGATCAGGTTGCCTTTTAGGGGCGAGAGGGCTCGTAGTAAGTCTACGAGACATGTGTGAGGCGCAAACAACAGAGGGCTGGTGGTTGAAAGACCACCCCACTAAATGCATGCAGCGAATCAATTGTCTCTAGACCTAAACCAGGAGCGACCCAACCCTTAATTTAAGACCCCCGGGTGGAAAAAAAAATCTAAACAAAAAAAAAAAAAAAATAAAACAAAAAATTTAAAGAAATGTAAAAGATGCCGATATTTCGACAGTCTCAGCAACAACCAAACCAAGCACGTCGGCGGCCAATGCGGCCATTCACCTTCAGGGGCCAATAACACAACATAAAAAGTCAACAAGTCTAAGTTCACTTGCCTAACTAGTCTTGTGCGACAAGTACAAATTAATTCGTAACGTAAACCGTTGCACTTGTCAGAAGACTTTAATTTCCTTTACTTGTCGGCATTCTTCGACAAGTGTTTAACAGGTGAAGATGGCAAAACATAAAAAATTATGCTATTTTAACTAAAATAAGAGGGGGAAAAGATATCATTTTTGGTGCTTTCAGTGATCCTGACAAACGAAAATAAATGTGCAAAATGTAAGAAACACACAGTCTGGCAAAAAGCCTAAACGTAGTTCCGCAAAATAAGAATTGGACGTATATAAGGGACGTATTTTGGCAAAATGAAAGAAAAGCGCAATTGTAAGTACTAACTAAATAAGTTACATTAGAATTGATACGTTAATTACGCAAACTAAATGTTAGTCATTAGATATTACACTAAAAAGGCCACCTGTCAGCTTTTGACTAACTCAAGTCACCTGTCTTGAACCACAGTCAGTGAACCACAGTTCTACAAGTGTTTCTTGACACTTGTCGTGTTATGTTACAGAAAGAGAAAAATTATATATTGTCAAAGAGTTCACGGACTTCTCGTTTTGTGTTACATAATTTTTTAAAATTTGTAGAAATTCACTTGGCCTACAACTACTTGTCGCGTTGTGTTGCAGGCCCCAGTTCGCACTAGTGGACGAGGTCTCCACAAATGGAATGTCCATAGACGAGGCGTGGGGGAGCATTGAGGCCAAGTTTTCTGATAATAACAGAACACATCGTTAACAACCAAGGGGACCTCTTCCAGACTTTGAATCCCCCGAGGTGGTTACGGCATATCGGGTGATCAAATGCGCCGACCAATTTTCCAAGGACTTCCCTGCCGAGCCTGGCGCCTGGCGCCTCTCGTCACTTTTTTTTAACCACTACCGACTAACCTATCTGTCTGCAATAAGGGTTCGACCCCTATCTTTCTCTTTCCGCGTACGGAAACATATAGGGTGTCGGAGGAGTTCCTCGATATCACAAACAAACGCTTTCTAAATCACAGCACGCCTACCTGAAGGGCAGATCCACGGAAACAGCTCCCCAATAGTTAGTGCGGACAATCGAAAAATCCATACTACAAAGAATACACCCTAGGCCTAGACATTGAGGGAGCTTTCAACAACGTGCATACTGAAGCTATTCTTGAACCTCTGGTCGAGCTGGGTATAGAGGAATTTATTAATCATCATTATTTTATGCTGTTTACTACCAAAACTAAAATACTCGATTTTACCCTCCCCGCCTAAATGGTCAACCACTCACACCAAAAATTAACTGGAAACAAAAGATCGAACACAGAATAAGAAAGGCGTGCGTTGCCTTCTACGCCTGTAGCAAAAGCTTTGGAAAGAAGTGGGGACTTCAACCAAAGATGACTTTGTGGATGTACACAGCCGTAGAAAGGCTTCCATATAGGTTTGCCTACTAAAGCTCAGTGGAAGAGGGACCAAGAAGTGAAGGGCTTCAGGGGCACAGTCATATACACCGACGGATTTAAGATTAGCTGTGGGTGTGTGAAAGGGACCTACAATTTTATGCCGAGTCCGAACGGCTGAATTGAGAAGCTTTTTAAGGACAGTCATATTCTCGGATGTTTGTCAGACGTTCGCGAGAGGTGGCACAGTAGAAAAAACCTTAAGATGTAATTTGTGTTTTTCCGGGGATCGAACATGGGATCCCTCGCACAGTAGTCCAGCACATTAACCACTGCGCTACTGCGCCCACTGCGGCCAAACTAGGTATCCCATATAACCCTCACTGCCGAGAGGTTGTGGAAATACAAATGAAAGAGAAACTCTCTCCCATTTCTTCTGCAAATGTCCGGCACTAGCAAGAGCCAGATTGCGCGCATTGAACCAACCATTTGTTGACGACCTTAGTGACATCTCGTGCAGAGGTATACAGGATATTATCCGTTTTCTCAACTCCACAGGGTGGTACCGACTGTATCACAATCACATCCCCAATAATCATCGTGTCGTAACGAGTCGTGTAGCTCATCTATGAAATCGAAAATTTGTTGAATGAAAGTTTAAATTCTCACTGTAAAACTTGGTATTAGAGAAATTTCTGCGAATCAATTGGATCTAGGCTCTGGAAATTCTTATCAAAGCACCGACGCCGATGTTTTCGCTAAGAAAAGTCGACAGCAGAGTACTCCTGTGATTTATACTTAAATTATTTCCTCAGATATCCAGATTCTCCACTCCTACACCTTTTACTATTTGAACCACCTAGAATGTATGTATGTACTTGAATTCCAGGAGTTATTGAACAACTGGAGAATCTGGATATAATAGAACTTTAAGAGCCCCTGTGCATGTACATTCATGTAAATTCTAGGTAATTCAAAAAGGTAAATCGGATTTTGGTGCTGTAACGAACAACAGCTTAAATATACCTTAATTAAATTGTATCTAATAGATGGTTTAGTGGTATTACAAGTAATTGTTAGTTAGGAAATTATCTGCGTTCATGCTAGAGTCAAATACTTATTGGAAAGCCCCTTATACAAATCGGTCATCCGAATTTCGTGCTAGCATCAATTGAGTAAACAGGTTATCTACGTTTATGCTCGCTTGTCATCTAGACAAGATGACGGAGCTGGATAACAGTATGTAGTACTTTGACCAGTGAAGGCGAACTTGTCAGTATAATCACCCTTATTGTCGTCGTGGTCCACGACGCAACTGTTTGGTATTGGCGAATAAAATGAAGGAAATATTCCTTTGGTAAATCTAAAATAAATAATTAAATAGTAGGCCCAACACATACATATAGGCCACTAGGCCTAGCTTTTTTCAGCCTTTCATTTGAGAATATTTTTTTTCCCAATAAGGACCTATATGTAGAATCCGAAGGGCTGAATGAAAGAACGAACTTTAAGATATACGGCTAGCGAGGTATCCGTCGGAACGGAGAGTTCTCCGCAACGTCGGAGAGGCTGAATTCCAAAACGCAGTACTTCTGCATTACTGCTTAATCAAGCGTTCCAAAACGCAAACGGGTTACTATGATGCAATGCATAATTTCCTAAAACGCATTGTGAACGCATCAACTGCGCAAACAAAAGCAAACAGAGCATCGTGAATGATTATGATGCAAATGTCATTTGACATTTCACTTTACCGCCAAATAAAATGGATTCATCGCTGGAGTCGTAAGTAAAATAATATATTTTGTTATAATTTGCCAATTTTACTTATTTGCAGCAATAAAAAGTGGACGAATGAGACAATAAAATTATTAGTGAATACCCGAATACAATTTGAACCAGATTTCAGAAACAATAGAAGGAAGAAAAAGGTGCTTTGGAGGGTGGTTTTGGAGGAGATAAAAAAAATTAAGCCAGATTTCGGCTTTTCGGTGGATGAAATCACTCGAAAGTTTTTGAACCTAAAGACCAGCTATAAAAGGATAAAGGATAGAAATTGTACGACTGGAGAAGCGGCAACAAGTTGGGAGTTTTTTGCAGATTTTGATAATGTTTACGGAACACGGCATTCAGTCGTTGTTCCACCTGATAATGTGGATGCGTCTTTGGAGGAGTCAGATGAAAACAATATGGAATATTTTGAGGAAGTAATAGACGAACCGGATGCTTCTGAAGCGCGCAACTTCTGACCACCACACAATAAACAACGGAAAAAAACAAGCGAACTGGTTGACTTCATCCAGTCAGAATCGGATAAGGACAGAGAATATCTGAAGCAGTTAGTGGATATTGAAAGCGCCAGGCTCAAAGTGGATCAAGAAAGAGTGGAAGAAATGAGGGAGTTGAAAGGTCTTCTCATTCAATTAATAAATTGAGTAAGTCGTTTGTTCTGCAAATAAAATAATAATCGAATTATAAATTTTAATTCTTTCATTTCATTGTGCCGTTTAGATTTTTTCAAGTTCGGACCGTGTACCTCGATGGCCTGACTACTTATTTATTAAACAAAGCAAATGTGAAATGAACTGTAATATTTTTTTTTTTCTGAGTTAATTCTTTTTAGTTTATTAATAAATACTTAAAATGTAATGAGCATTTCTGACAAACTTTAGGCAAAATAATAAAATTGTGAAGAATCACACATGACATTACAATTCGTTTAACTAATGGAATCTTTTGCACAGGTATAAAGTTCAAGATTCTAAATTTCTTTTTTAAAATACCGAATGCTTGCTCAATAAATACGCGTGTTGAGCTGTGGCAATAATTAAAACGCTTCTGTTCCGCTGTTAAGTGTCCATTGTCTCTATATGGAACCATTAAATGGATATCCAAAGGGTAGGCCGAGTCTCCAAGTAGATGATACTCCGGTGGTACTTTTACTTTGCCGCTTACAATAGCTTTTTGTTAAATTAAAAAGTACATTAAAACTTACCAGAAAACGTACTTCTATTCATTCGAAAATGACTAAAAAACACATCGTTTGGATAGGATTCTATAATTTTTAAATAATTCCTACACTTCGGTATATTTCTTTTTATTTGTTTAATTGAAGAAAGCAAACACATTCGCCGAGTAAACTGCTTCCTTCTTAAATAAAGAATATGCTTAAACGTGTTGGCATTGTACGAACCAACATTGTTTATTAAGCTGTTAAAAATTAAGGTTGTTACTAATTGTTTGGACATTATTGGTGTTTGAGACATTTTACAATAGTTCGCATCAAAGTCGTTCCAAAACGTCAAAAATTGCAAAACATGACAAATGCAAAGCAGCGCAAAAGCATTCATAACCTGGCATCAGAAAAGCAGTGTGCATTCACAATGCGCATTTTTTTGACGTTTTGGAATTCAGCCAGAGCTGTCAAAAATATCAGTAAAAACGCCCTTAATCGCACTGAAACGCAAGTGTGCGTTGCATATTTGTCGGAACAAAGTTCCGAAAAGCTGTTCCTACCTAAGTATACCATACCTCGAAGCAAAAATCCTCCGATTCGTATGAAAACGGAGAATTTTCCGTTCCGACGGATACCTCGCTGGGCCGATAATTTGTGTTTTTCTCGAGATATTAAAATAAATAAATATCAACAAAAAATATGCATATAACTATACTTTACCTTTATGAGATTATCATTCTCCAAAGTATCATTTTCCTCCTCCGAATCGACTGCTGCTTGTCCTCCTTCCTCATTTTCCATCAAATCCATTAGATCGTCGCTTTCAGCTGCTTCGATTTTCTTCTTTTTTACAGCTGTAACCGCAGAATATGAATATGGCAGAACTTCTTTATTGTATGCTCTCGTTAAAGCAGCTTTAACACGTCCATCGACCGCCTCCATTATACTCTTTTTTCCCGGCCAGGTAGTCAATTCAATTAGTGAATCTATATCTTCTCTTAATAGACGATACTCTTGAAGAACATTTAAGCTTTTCTCGACCCCTTCCATGCCGCTTTCTTTTAATGGGCGTACAATACTTGATAGGAGATACGGTGCATAGTCCATACGAACGGAAAGACGAGAACCAGATGTTCGTATTCTTGTATGATCGTGAATCTCTTGAGCTAATCTACTTCGTTTATTTGTTTTGGAATATTTTCCCAACCATCCGGGAAAATTGATTTGCCCTGTGAAATGGCCCTCCATGTATTCCCCTGGAAGAACTGAGCTTAAAACAGCTTGTACTGGTAATAGGGTCCATGCTGAATTTGATCGTATGCGCCGGTCAACCAAATCGCCTAAACTCAAGGCATCAGCTGTCAAGGCAACCTTTTTAGTCACTTCTGATCTAAATAAACATCAAACATTTTTATACATAAAAATGTACATTATCTTCAATACTGACTTCGGTCCACTTGGAGATACCATGAGATAATTTTGTTGAACAAAGAGGGGAGCCATACTATAGTCGTGAAAAAATAGATCCGCTTTATCCGCCAGCGACATTTTTTTGTGATCATCAACGGAGAATACTTTTCGCACGACCTCCCATGGACCCTGTAAACAATCGAAAGAAGAGTCAATAAGTTGAGTAAAGTATTGCTATGTCGGTTACCATTTTCATGTCTTTCTGTGCAGTTTTAGTGTTGTTAGACTTCAACTCGATTTCATTTCCAGCACTCAGCAAACATATGTGGTTAACCGATTGTCGAATGTCATTGTTGGTTGCCAGAATTATTTCGTCAATTTTTTCATTACTTAGTTTAATCTTCTCCTTGAAACATATACTCCTAACAAAACCTTTAATTTGCTCCAAACGTGGTCTAATAAAACGTAGATCATAACAATAGTTTACAAGTGAACGCATTTTCTGATGATTTCGATCATTACACATGCATATAACTGGTACATGTGAATCTTTGATTAGTGCTATGAGTTCTTGAATACCTCCACGATCTTCATTTCCTGCCATTCCGTCAACTTCGTCCATTATAAGAACATGTTTCTTTGACACTATCTGCATATTTCCATGGAAATAACCATAAAGGGATTTATTGGACAGCAACTCTGAGACTTCTTCTTTAAGAAGGCGCTTGCTCCGTGTATCTGAAGCATTAAACTCGACAACATCAAAGCCCAATTCTTTGCAGACTAGCGTAGCGGTTGTAGTTTTGCCTTAAATGTTCATCATTAAAAGATTTTAAATGTGGAATCACTATTTAGTTTACCAACTCCTGGTGGGCCTGATAAAAGTGCTGCTTTAAAATAACTTCCATCATCGCTTTTGGCCCAAGGATTTGGTTTTTGTAATTTTTTTGACCCACTTTGATTTGTATGCCATTTGGTTAACCAATTCAATAGTCTGAAAGTAAAAAACGATAGTATGTAGTATATATTACAAAATTTGTAATTGAATAAAGGACTATGTATATACATATATACAATTTTGTAATTATAAAATATTTTAAAACAAAAATTACCAAAATTTAGTTCAGTTAAACGATTTAATCATTTTGCCAATTAAATTAGCGAATTGCTTTATTTTTGTTAATCGTACTTGGCTCTTACGTTTTTGCAAAGTCTTACAATTTGTCTTTACTAGGACACCTACCACTTTTCCCCTCTAGTTTACTAGTATGTACTTGGACTTCATTGGCTTAGTGATTCTGATTAGTGTGCTGGAGTACTGAGCGAGAAGTCTCAGGTTCGATTCTCGATAAACACAAATTACATTTTCGTTTCGAGAGAAACCGTCTGAGTGGCGGTTCAACTTGCGGCCTCTGCTATTTTGGAGCTACCAAACAGTTCTTAAGCCAGATATATGGAAAACTATCAGACTTTTCAGTCAGCCTAGGCAAGTACTCGTCTATATTTCAGGCTGAAGTCGATGCCGTCAACCACTGCGCTAGAATAAATTTATCTTCTCAGACAGTCAAGCTGCTCTTAAAGCTCTAGATCATCTCTTATAAAATTTACTGAAAACGAAAAAGCTGACTTACTGGCCAAAGTCGGCGCGACAACGCCACTCGTCGGACCTGAACCCTTCTGCGGCGTCAGTAAGGGATGCTTCAGGGAATACATTAGGAGCTTAGCTCAAATCGAATCTAATAAACTCTGGCTTAAAGCACCTGGGCAGAACTGAACCAAACAGTTCTTCCCAAAACATGACACTCAACATTGGCATCTTGGATAAAACTTCAGAATGGAGGGATATTATTTTGAAGTAAAAGACTTTGCCTAACTAAGCTCTATGGTGAAGCCAGTACATTGACATCACATTTAACATCAAGCAAAAATTGTTCTTCCCAATTTATGATTTAACGGTGCTTTAAGTCGCAAAACTCTTTAATGAAGAGCAAGATGTATAAGTTCCTTATAATACCTAATCTTGCTACATGACAAAGAAGTATAGAAGTTAGTATGTATATCTAAGACCGATGAAAACACTCCGTTCTTTTAAGCAAAAAATTCTCTGTGTAATCTTCGACGTAGTTTGTACGGAAGGAGTTTCGAGGAAAAGGTACAATGAACGCCTATCAAAAGTAAGTAGTGGATTACATTACCTAGAATTCTGTCATATATTTTAGAATCAAAATATTTACATACTTACTTTGCACAATTGCTTGCGGGTCCCTGTTGACCTATGATTTGTTTGACAGACGTTGGCTTGTACTTGTCCACCCATGCGACATTACTATCATCAACTGTTTCCCCGAGTTCCTGTTTAATTTCAATTACAGTTTCATCTTCACATTTTTCCAATTTAATTTGACTGGTTTTAGTTTCTTCTTGTTTTGCTTTGATTTCATTTTTTTCTTGTTTCATCTTAGTCGTAGTGAATTCAACCTCTTGCTTACGTTTAGTGGGAGTTATCTTTTTGTGAAGAGTCTTGCTTTCTGTAAATTTGTTATCTTGCTCAGTCTTCTCTTGCCCATTTGAATTTTTCCTTATCAATTCGAAAAACCCATCAACGCTCAAAATAGGAATTCCAATTGATTCAGCATCAGCAAT
This sequence comes from Cheilosia soror, assembly GCA_949372485.1. Lineage (NCBI taxonomy): Eukaryota > Metazoa > Arthropoda > Insecta > Diptera > Syrphidae > Cheilosia > Cheilosia soror. The sequence goes on along the minus strand of OX443562.1, from coordinate 48,109,488 downwards.
TTTTTTTGGTCCAGCATCTTCGCCAACAATAAGATAATTTAGTCTTTTGCCTACAGTTGAAGTTACCTTCCCACCGAGCTCTTTAATAATCGAATTTGCCTCGTCTCTCTCGATCGATTCAAGAACCCCAGTAACAAGGAATGAAAGTCCTGCTAGGCAGTTTGGTTTTCCCTAGAAATTATTATTATATACCTATTATTAACAATATTAAAGTTTTATTAACATATAATAAATTATAACGCTATTACATAGTAATAATTAAATACCGCTAGCTTAATTTAAGACTAAGACCCAATTTAGTTGACCAAATCTAAGGATAGAATTTTGTAAACAGTTTTTACATCGTTTGCAACGAGTTCATAGTAGCAAAGATACATGGTAAGCGAAATTTGGCGCTAAAACTCTTGTGCCCAGATTTTTAGCAAGTGTAAGCTAAAATGCAGCTGTCAATAGATTTGGGTATACATATAATCAAATGCTTTTTATGACATTCTATAGGTAAAAAAGTAAATAGGCGCAACAGGACCGTATAGGCACCCTAGGCCTAGCTTCTCACAACCAATCGGTTGTGTGAGTTTACAATTATACCGAGCCCGAACGGCCAAATTGAGAAGCTTTTTCAAGATAGTTATACTCTCGAATGTTTCTCAGACGTTCGCGGGAGGTGGCGCAGTGAAAAAACCCTTGAGATGTAATTTGTGTTTTTCCGGGGATCGAACCTGGGACCCCTCGCACAGTAGTTTAGCCCACTAACCACTAAACCACTGCGCCCAGTAATGACTAAAGTAGGTATTCAGCAATTTTTTCGTGCATAGATGCCTTCGTAAAGGTGATAAAATTCGTCATATATTACTTGATTTGTTAATCTCATGATCGGACTGCAAGCGGTCCTTAAGCAACCAGTTGCCTTTTCTAAAAAGACAGAGCTTACGGCAGAGGTGTATTGGTTGTGGGGTGCACTCCAGATTGTAGTGCCACCTCAGTAAATAAGTTGCACCGCACCTAAAACCTTTCGTAGTCCAACACACAAACTGACCCCTGCACCATTTAAATTTAAAGATATGTAAAAGAAAATTTAGTGCAATAGCCTAATGATACCTTTGGAATCTCTTTGCTCCCAGGATTAATAACAGACTGTCTATTCTTAAACTTTTGATACAGGACAGCTGCCACTCGCTTACGTTCAAATCGTTCTTCATCAGAGAGGATACCTGCAATTCAACGTCTGTAAAAACAAGTTCTATATAAATAGGAAACACATTTACTTGTTTCCAAATCCGTTCTTTTCTTTCCTTTAGATTCAAATGCATCCTCGTTCGATGACTTTTCCTGCTTTATAGACTTTAATTTTTTTAAATTTGAAGGTTTCTTTTCAACTCCTTCGATCTGATCAGTTTTGAGCGGTGACTTTTTGTCGGCTTTGATAGTCTTTGCAATTTTTATGACTAAATCCGGAATTTCTGACTTTGTCGGTGTTTTTCTAGCAGCCCCATTTACCTCTTCACGTAAAATAGTTAATGATTTGTTAGGCGTGCGGGGGCTACGACGTGATGGTTCTACAGATTCCCTCTTAATTTTGGTAGGTGTTTTGCTTGATACTGCAGAATTGCCGATTAAGTTACTATTTATTTTATCACTTGAAGTAGCGGCATCTATAGGCTTCGACCTCTTTTTATCTTCGCGCGTTGCTTCGCCGGCAAACATAGATGTAATGTCAACTGGTTTACGACTTTTCTGTGACGCAATTGGCAAACTTTTCAACTTGGATGGCGTTGGATCTTTTGAAACTTTTGGTTTTTTATTTGAAATGCCCGTCGCTTGTTTGTTTGGATAGTCTTCTTCATCGCTGGATATTGTGCGTACTTTTCTTTTGCTTGAAACAGGTTGCAAGGGCTGCGAAACAGTAACCTTTTTACTGAAATAGGAGTCAATGCCCTGTAATAAATAATATGTCATCGATACAAATTTTAAATTTTAAAGTAGAAATATTAATTTAATTTACTCTCTGCATCTTGTACGAATAATTTAACAAAAACGCCGCAACGCAACTTTTTAAAGACGATTATGACACTCCTGACTGCTCCCGTCGTGCCGGACGTTTAAATTGAACAAAACTTCGTTATAGGCCATAGATCAAATAATAAATAGATAAACAACTTTTATTTGCTTGTCAACCCAGAACCAATTTATACACTCCGTGCTTTGTCCGGTGTTTTAACTTTTGTGCCTTGATTGTCAAATTGTCTTTATTTCCTTTATTTCTCATTTGTCGTTCGCGGTGGTAGCTGCATTTTCGTGGTAGCACAGAACAGACACAATTCGAAAATAAAGCAAATGTGCGGTTAATGAATAAAGCGAACGGTTTACGAAGAGGGCGAAAAGAGAATACAAGAATCAGATGGGAATTCGCGGCCCATCCGTGTTCGGTTATCCCCTGCACTTTTAAACCACTTTACATTGACATTCAAGAGTCGTACGACAAAAATCATAGCCTGTAAAGAGAGTCCCAGCATTTTAATCATTTACTTATTATATGGACTGCTAGTGAAAAGTCACTTCATATAAATTTTTCCCAGAAAATAAACATTTTTTTGTTTTTAGACTTTTTATCTTTAGGTTGTCGTTTGCTTACATTTCCAGACTATTATTTATGAATATTTCACTATTCTAGAGAATTGCTCATTCTATTCGTGTGTATAATCTGCATTCTGCTTTCAACTATGTAATACTATGGAAGACACAAACCAGTAAGAATAGACCGTCGACTCCTCCCACATAACGGACTTTGCCAACAAGCTGCCGGCGAGACCAGGATTTTTCATGTATTGGTGCTGTACAAAATCAAAGGGGCGCCATTAACGCACGCATACTTGAAAAATCCTAGTCGCATGGTATTGCATAGAAAAACATTGCCGCCATTAATTTTGACATTTACACGTATTCACAGACAGTGAAATTCTTTCCGGGGGGAATCGGGTAGGTGTACGGGAAGTCGGCGGTCTATTCTTACTGGTTTGTGATGGAAGACGGACCGGCGAACTCTACGTCTTACGCAGCAAAGGTGAGGGAGAAGAAGAAACGAGTTTCAGCAGCAAGAGAGGCAGGTCGGACGATGTCGCGGATCCTAGTGACGCGAAAAAGATGAAGGCTGGGACTTCATCGGCAATCCATCGAGGGCAAAGCGACCCGAAAGATGAGCTTCTCGTTGCTGTAGTAAACGAACGGGAACCTTGCGGTCGTCTGACAATCGACCAGTGGAAATATGTCGAAGAAAAGTTCCAAGACGCCCTGTGGAATGAATTGTCCGACACGGGAAACAAGCAATTCGGTGGAATTCTTGAGAGGGTTCATCCTGGAGAGCAGCGACTCATGGGAAGGCATCAAACTCAAATGCATGACGGTGGCTGAGTTGGCGCTATACACTCCGCCGACGGCATGGGTTTGGGTTCCGTGCCCTTATACTTACCCAGAGAAGCTTCTAGGGCTTCTCCATGTGCAAAATCGGGAACTCAAAGTCGACACATGGAGAGTCCTAAAGACGGGACCACGTAAATAAGGAAAGTCTTCCATACCTGGAGAAATCCAATGGTATGGTAAGATACAGTATGGGAAGAATAATGGTCAAAACGACTAAGGGCAAGGACGAGGAGGAGCGCCCTGTTAAAGGTGATGTATTAGGGCAGCCTTGGATCAACAAGAACAACGTCATCCAAGGTCTCAAGAACATGAATTACACGTTGTTCTATAAGGGAAAAGGTAAAATCAGGACTTGTATCTTAATTTAAAACCATATAAGGGCTTTTCTTTTGAATAATTACAGTTCAGGAGACTTGATTGCAGTAATCTGCGAAATCTGTCTAACAGCCTACCTCCCATATGACTCTTAGGTAGTGATCCCGGAGAATTTAAAGAAGCTGGCTGGTCAGACAAACTGGATGCACGTAATGGGCTGTGATGTGAATGCCCATCACTCTAAATAGTGATTTGATATGATTTTATTGTATCGTCCAACCTCATACTATGTAATAGAGGGAATTCACTTACTTTTGTAGTTAGAAATAGGGAGGAGGTTTTAGATATCACCTTTGTCTCCAATACAGAGACAAGGGTTGTGGACGAAGCGTCTATGTCGGATCATCGATGGATACGCTTCAAAGTAAACTTCCATAGTAGGGCATGTAGTTTTCATAGGAATCCAAAAAAAGCAGATTGGGCTAAATATGCGGTATTGGGGTGTCAGCATCTTGACACCCAGCCCGGTCCTGGCAATACTGCCTAGGACTTGGATAGGGCGGTGGAGCTGATAAACAAAACACTGACAACGGCATTTAAGAAAGTATGTCCGGAAAATAAGACACCAAAAAGGGTACAGCCGAAATGATGGAATAGGGAGATAGGTCTGAAACGGAAAGAAGTAAGGAAACTCTACAATAGGGCGAAGTTGATCAGAGACGACACCACATGGAATGAGTATACTGAAAGCAAAAGGCAATTCAAATACTTAATCAATAAATAAATATGCGGCGTAATAGGCAGTGGACACCCTAGGTCTAGCTTCTCTCAACCATTCGTTTGTGAGTTTCTATTTTTGGACGAATGGAAGGGACCTACAATTTTATGCCGATTCCGAACGGCTGAATTGAGAAGCTTTTTCAGGACAGTCATACTCTCGGATGTTTGTCAGACGTTCGCGAGAGGTGGCGCAGTAGAAAAAACTTTAGGATGTTAATTTGTGTATTTCAGGGGTTCGAACCTGGGATCCCTCGCACAGTAGTCCAACACACTAACCACTGCGCTACTGAGCCCACCAAATACTTAATCAGAAAATCCAAATGAGTTTCGTGGAAACTTTTCTGCGAATCAATCTCGGATACAGATAAGGCTTCGAGACTACGCAAAGTGTTCTCAAAAGAGGCGAGTGTACCTAGCTACATCAAAAAGAAAGACGGTATCAGGGCCGAAAGCAGTCAGGAGGTTCTGGTAACCCTGGTGGAATCTCAGTTTCCGGGGGCTACTATCCCAGAGGATTCTGAGCTGCAAAGTCGTACAGACATCAACAGTGACGCTCTTACGAGGGGGGAGATAGTTGATCTCATAAATCAGAAAAAAAATGCGGTGGGCTATACTCTATACAGTCCCTCAAACCGTATAAATCCTCGGGCAAAAAGCACCTGAGAGGGCGATACGAAAAATTACGGAAATTCTAAGACAGAGTCTAAAACTAGGGTACATACCAGCAGCATGGAGGGAAGTGAAGGTGGCTTTCATTCCCAAAGCTGGCAAGCAGGGGCATACAACAGCCAAGGATTTCAGACCAATCAGTCTGTCATCTTTTATGATAAAAGCCCTAGAGCGATTATTAGAAACTCATATCAAGAGCAAATGTAATAATGGATTCTTAAGCGAATCTCAACATGCATACATGAAGGGAAAGTCAGTAGAAACAGCTCTACATAATGTAGTAGTATAAAGCGTGCCATGTCAAATATGAACATTAAACACACCATAGTTTTTTGGGTCTGCAACATGCTTGCTAGGAAAACTGCTCCCTGGGACAAAGTTTTATTAGAATGTCGGTGACCAGGGGAACACCACAGAGGGGAGTCCTTTCACCTCTCCTTTGGGTGGTTGTTTTGGATGACATAAGAAGAAACTGAGCTCCAGGGGAATAAGTGCCACAATTTTGATCTGCTGATGACCTAGTTACTATCATTCAGGGAAAGTTTTTAAACACTAAATGAAATTATGGACAATGCCTTAAGAAAGGCAAAGGGCTGTGGACTTAACGGAGTGGAATTGCCTTTGTCTGACAAGGCAAAGTATCTTGGGTTTATTCTGGACAGAAAACTGAACTGGAATGCAAATGTAGGGGAAAGAATTAAAAAGGCGTATAACGCATTTTTCATTTGTAAAATGGACACCTTTCTACACCTTACCCCACTTGACTTGCACATAAACCAACTTGCGGGAAGTAGCGTGCGCTTCGGCTCACAATCTTGGGCTACTTTAGAGAGGGCAGTTTTGGCCACTGTACAATACCTACTAGCGGAGCTGCTCCCGGTGCAAACTGATGAAATTCATCCTCTGATCGACTTCGACACTCCGTACGAGGTATCATACCCGGAAAGATATGAATGGCAAAGGGATAAAGTAATTAAACATTGCGAAATAGCAGTCTACACAGACGGCTCGAAAACAGCGGAAGGTACGGGTGCTGGAATCTACTCCGTAGACTCAGATCTAAAAGTGTCTATACGACTGCCGGATACAAGCAGTGTCTCCCAATCAGAAGTTCTGGCTGTTCTGAAAGCGGCAGAGCTAATGCAGATGAGATCTATATCTGGAAAGGATATAGCCGTCTACATCGATGCCGCACTCAAGGCACTGGAATCTACGAACATAAATTCTAAATCAGTCAGGACCTGTCGCACAATGCTTTAAACATTATGCAGTCAGAATTGAGTGAGACTGTACTGGGTACCAGGACACTGCGGTATAGCTGGAAATGAGGAAGCTGATTAGCTTGCGAGGAGAGGCGGGGAATTGCAAGATGGAGGAGATATTGGTATTAAACCACCTCCTTGCATCATAAAAAGCGATATTAGGATAAAATAAATAAGGAAGCCGACCGGAGGTGGCAGTATCTAAGGCACTTTGGCCGCAATACGACCGTAAAAGATCTAGGGAAACCCTCAAACTAGGCAAAGAATAGCTCAGGACACTGATCGGCATATTATCAGGGCACTGTCTTCTTAGAACACATGCCAAAAGGCTCGGGTTGGCAGACTCGGACACTTGCAGATTCTGCAATGACCTGCAAGCCGAAGAGGACATAACACACCTACTGTGCGAATGTGAGGCAATATATCGCAGTAGAAGGAAATTTCTGGGCAGGTACTTCTTCCAACATTTAGAGGGAATAGATAATACCAGCTTAAGGGGCTACTTGGTTTTCGCCGGAAAAAACACTTTCTCAAGGGCAAGTGTTTAGGTGTTTTTCCATTGTAGGTCACTGCAATTGGTTACTCTTAGGGATCTTTATGGTGCCTAGTGCCGTATGCGACATCTCATACCCCTTCTTAACCTAACCTTAGCTCTAAAAGAATGCGAAGAATAAAAATGACTTCAAAAAGACTTCAAAGAATTCAAGCAATCAAAAAGTATTGCATTCTTTTGACTTCAAGTCATTTGAATGCTTCAGGTGATTGCATTCCTTAAGACTTCAAAAAATACTGGGATTTCGATTTTGAAGTCAAATAACAAAATGAAGTCTAAAGATTCCAAAATTTATATTTTTAATCAATTTACTGCAATTTTTACTCAAAAGACTGTGATTTTTTACAGCTTTAGGTATAATAGTGTTATACGTACTACATACAATTTTGCTATACACGACCAAAAAAATGTCTCCACTGTTTAAAGCTCGCGAAAGAATTGTCTGGCGTTAAATTTAGACATTTCCGAAACAAAATAAATTCTCAATTATCATTTAATGGTATAGGTACTTGAAAAATGATCTAAGTGAGTAGGAAAAAAGTGCAAAATAACAAAATAGTGGCAATAACATATTGGTGCGTGTTCCATCTCGATTGACAATTAGTGTGCGTGTGTGTGAAACTAAGAATTTAGCGTGCGGAACAGGATTATACTGCTTTGCTAAACTGCTTCGCTAAATTTTATCATTGTAGACATTTTTGCATGGTCGATAAAATACTGGGATAGTGGGCTTAACCACTGTCATAATGAGGTACATAGGGATTAGTACAGGACGCTATGACGTCACGAAGCCGAATATTTAAGCTATACGTTGCACCTTGTATTATCTGTACCTAGGTAACAGTAACAGTAGATACTTTTGTTCTAATTCTCCCATGATAAACAGAATATAAGGTATGCTGACTAGTTTTGACAGCTGTGGTGTGACGTCACAATCATCTGGTTCTGTTCGCAGAGAATAAAACGCTTTTATTTCATTTGATGGTTTTTATTATTTTTCTATTTTTACAGTTGATATTATTTAAAAATAGTTTGTTTAAATGCTTAATTCTAAAATACAGTCTACATCTAAAAAACAATTGCTTAACGTTAATATCCAGAGGTACAGCTTCTGCTTGTTTTATGTGTATTTCCATGAACTTTCCCTCTGTAAACAAAAGTTCATTATTGTTTTTAATAAAGATATTTTCTAATCTTCGAATGTTCTCTAGGAACGCATCGCTTGGCTTTTTAAGCCCATTTTCGGATATTTCATCCACCCACGTAAAGCTGCTGGAAGTGTTGGGGTAATTGGTTATTTTGCATTTTTTTATTATGAATCCTGCAAGATATTCAAGGGCATCAACCTTCAATTCGTCGAATTCAAGTGATGAAATTTCGTTGGATTCTGATTCTTGCTCAATATTGTGTTCTTCTACAACTTCTGAATTCATTTTTGGAGTCAACACTTTGGAAATCATTTGAGCAACTAGTTGATTCTCGTGGCAGTGGTCTTCGTCTTTTCTTTCAACGTTGCTGTAGTCGCTAACTTGCTGTGTTGCATCGGATCGTCCTTAAAAGTTAAACTTTTTGTTAAAGTAACGTAAGCAATACTTATTTATTTATTTGTTTATTATAAATTTTGATTAATAACACTACCAATTACCAACTAAGACAGCACGAACATGTATGTTTTATTGAATTTAAACTGACTTACCCAAAATACAAGAACGTAATCTATATTTAAACTCTAGTGGTGTTGGGTGGTCATGAAGGCCACCCTTAGATCTAATAACTCCAAAAAATAGCTCTAAGTCATCTTGGTTAAGTCTATTTGTAATTATATATCTAAAACTATGATTATGTTTGACATAATCAAATAGCAGAGGCAAAGATGCATTGCTTAACAGAATTCCCTTTTGAAAAGGGAGAAGTGAATGTCTGGCAGGTGTTCGCATATTGCGTACAGTTTCACTCATTGCATCAATTATGCTGCACTGTTCCTCTAAAGCTAATCCAAAGGCTTTCATCCTCTCTCTAGCATCAATAGACGGGCATTTGGAATTGAACACGTCAAACCAATCATTTGTGCATTTAATAAACTGAGAACATTCTAAGGAATTTGGTGGAAGTGTTTTCCCGAGAGCCAAGCATCGTCTTATGGATGCAGAAACAGAATGCGAAAATAACTGAGTGGCAAATTTTACTTTTTGACGATCGCTTTGCTTTACCTCTAGGTGCTTATTTGATATTTTGAAGCAAATTTTTAAATCAAGCGTTTCCAGATCGAGAATACTTCTGACTGGAGCGGCATTAATAAGTTTGGCGTTTAGGATAAATCCAGTGTCAATGAAATGGTTCCTCAAAAGTTTTATCATATGCGGAATATCAGCAAAGAAGAATATCTTTTTCATAGGGTTGCATGGATGAAAAATGAAAGGTTTCACCTCCGAAATTGAAAGTTCTCTCCATACAGACACATTTGTTGGTCCCATGTCAGAAACTACAGCTATGACTGTAAAGCAAATTTCATCCAGTTTTGAAATGATGAATTTTAAAACAGTGGCAGTCATGGGTGCATCAAAATCGTAGTAGACAATTTGCTTCCAGTTTTTGACTAGCCCTCTTACCATAACAACTTGTGCATATTTTTTTGGACCCATAGCAATATCGTTAGCCTTGTCATATTCATAGCTAGACCTAACTTTTATTTCGTCGAAGGAGAGCACACATAGCCTTTCATTTCCGTCAAACTCCCACTTAGACATCAATTGAATAATGTTCCACAGTAAACCTGGTTTTATTTCAATTTTATGAGCCCAAGCACGTAATGTTGATGGGGCGGGAAAGGGAAAATTTCGTTTTCGAAGTAATCTGTAGGCTCTGGGACCAGCTGAATACAATGACATTGCTGAAGATATATCATCAGCTTTCCATCGTGGTTGCTTGCGGTGCTCCAATTTTTTAAATTGGGATGAAGTAAATAATCCTCTAACAGCCGACTTCATAGCCTCGTCCTTTTGTGCCTGCTGGTTTTTTCTTTTGATTGACCTTTTTAATCTGCGAACTTCATTTTCCAGTTCCATGATTCTCAATTCTTTGCTGCAATCGTAATCAACTCTACGAAAAAAAGTTAAATAAAATCGTATTTCTTCAAATTATTTTCAAGTAATTTACTCTGTCTGAGCACTACCATTTGTATAGTATACAAATTCTTCCTGATAATGCTCTTCTTCGTAGGAATGCTCTACTTGTGGACTTTCGGGAATAAAGTTACTTGTGGAGCCTGATTGACAACTGTACAACAGCGTTAATATTTTATAAGTACATTTCAATAAAATAAGTTACCTTTTGAAAGAAGCGAGACATTCTTTAACAATCTTTTTATTTCCTCTGATTTCTTGTCTCTTGGCTCTAGAAGATGTTTCACTTTCATTTGGCAAATTCATTGATGGTACTGATCCCATCAACAATACCCTTTTATTTTCAGGAACATTTAAAAGTATATCCCGAAGTCTATAGTCACCCGTAACAAAATGTTCTGAGCAAATACGACTGTTTTTTACACTGAATTTGCTTTTATTTCCACACGCATTAATCCATTTTTTACACACTTTTGCGTCTTTAGGAAAATAGTGGAATCTTAAGGTTTTTCCATTGTTGTTCTTGTCCGGCGAATTTTTACAGCCCAAAACAGCACAAACAACCATTTCTTAATTAATATCTTTACTTTTTAACTGAAAACACAAAAACAATCTCAAATAGAACAACTCCAAAAAACATAAACAACTCTGCTTGTCAACCTCTCAGATGATTGTGACGTCACAGCCCACGCAAAATGGCGACTTGAGTGTATTGAGTCAGCATACCTTTATTTCTGTTTATCGTGTAATTCTCCCATCTGTCATAAAGTAAAATGGCGTTGTCGTAGTTGGGTGTGTGACTATTTCTGCTCACTTAAATAATTAAAAGAAAAAAGTTATATATAAAATTCCCTGAACAAGCAAAAACTAATCAAAAATATTGCAAAACACATCAGCAACGTTTTTTGTTTTGTTTTAGTGACTATGATTTTCCTAGTCTAAGTGCAATTTTTTTCGCTGATCAGTTTTTTCTCGCACGTCCTGTTTTTTTCATGTTTTCGCTAATAATTACTATTCCCGTACGTTTTTCTGGTATCTATAAATAATAAATTATTCGTATATAATCTGGTTGCTAAAAGAAAGAAATACATTATTATAAGTGCAACGATTCCAGTGTAAAATCTAATAGATTTACTTTTTTTGCAATAACAAAGTTCCACTTACAGGGTGTAGTCAAGTCTAATGAATCGAAAATCAAGTTGAAATGAATATCTGTGTTTGCCCTAACATTCGCTAAGAAAAATTTGTGTGTTTCTGGGCGTATTAATGAAATATTAACGTAATAACGTACAAAAGGTTGCTAAATAATATTTCTGAGAAGGGTGTGTGTGCTACCTGCCTACACATTTGACGAGTCACCATTTTAACTGAAACAAAATAGTCAAAACTGCATAAGTGCCAATGGACTGAGTGGAAGTCATCGATAATATTATACATAGATCCACACACAAAAACAATAATGATAACAAAACGTAAGTAGACAAGAAGATTGAGGTCATTGAATTTCTTTGGTGGACCTGTGCATGAAAATCATATTTTAAACTCTTTTTTTTTTTTTTTTTGAATACATAATTATGCACACAACCATTGCCCAAATAAAAAACTAGGTCACGCAGTCATGAGGAAAAATTGGAAGAAAATTAACAAAATCTTATCAGTGCATCTATCTATATAATATTGATAATTGTAGTATGTACCTACATAATGTAGGTTACAAATATGTACATTACTGTAAAGTTATCAGTATTAATGCATTTTAAAAAATTTGTTTTTATTTTTAATTACGTCGGATATAACTTTATTTTGTAAATACCAAAATACGCATTTAGCTTTTAGGTACATGTATTCATAAATTCATACATACATATTCCTGAAAGGTACTTGTTGGAAATTTTGTAAGATATGATGGGAGTAAATGGATGAACAAGGAACAGGAAACGACAGGAATCTTTGAATAGTAATATAAATAATAAAATAAAAGTGCTCGACAGGGTAAAGTTTATTCAACAGCCAAGAAATATTCGCCACTCCCTTTAACCCTTATATTTTTAGTTTAGCCACTGTATAACATGTAGGTAGGTTTTCATATCAAAGGCACGAACTAATTTTATTATTTTAACTTCTATTTCTGCAGCAGCGCATGATACATTAGCGATTTCCACTTCTAAAAAGCAAAATGCCTGGCATTTGCTTTATCTAAACATAGATAAACACACGTATTTTCGCTTTGTAAGAAATGTGTCGCGATGATTAGTTGGATATACAAAATTTGACGAGTTAGATAACTCCATTTGATTTCAATTCGCATATATATCGTATGATGCCTATGTAGGTACCTGTTACTAATAATTTTTATTAAGATAGGTACCTACATTTCGGAGTTTTTATTTTTTAGCATACCGAAGTCCTGTTGTGTGGAGTGTGGAGATAGAAATAGATGTATATATTAATTTTTTTATGTATTTCTTAGCTGTAAAATATATGATTATGTACATACTTACAATTCTTGCAACTAAAGATAAATAAAATTATTATATGTAGGTACTTCTAATAAAAAGGCTAAAATATTGATGTTAATTTTTCTATACACCCTAGACGCCTGGTCCGCTCTTCGTTTTTCCAAAATTGTTTTTTTTTTTAATTAAATAACTGGAAAATAATTTTTTGATCGAACATTCGCGATCGAAAACAGATGACGCCACTCGAGCTTCGATTACTCACAACTACCTACACTTAAATTTGCACTTCAATCGCCGGCAAAATCACAAAACTAGGTAGATATGCGGGCAACTAAACAAACTTAAGATACCTACCACACTGAAAGGTAAAACAAATAACTTTGATAATCAACTATGAAAATAATAAATAATCAATGTTTCCAATTTCAAATTAGAACAAACGGTTTCCGTAAAGAAAATCTCCCAAATCATAAAAAGCAAGCAGACAAATACGATCTTTACGATCAACATTAAAAAAAAAATTGTTCGTACAAAATGTATGAAAAATCAATTATTATGAATTTTTCAATTTCAAGCATATGCAACGGCGAAAGATTTTGGGACGCATTACAAAGTTTAAAATTGATACGACGAACGGTTCGTGACTTAAGAAAAGGGCCACAAACTAAGTTTGAAGTCGATCGGATGAAAAATAAACTTTGGCCCCCTCTTTAAGAGTCGAATTTCCAAAATTGGAGAAATATATTTTCTTTAATTCTCATAGAAAGTACATGAACCGAGTTTGAAGTCAATCGGATGAAAAATAAAAATCTTCCCATACAAACTTTTACCCCCCCTTTTACCAATTTAGGGGTCAAATTTCAAAAAAATTCTTCCTTAGTGGTTGTATACATCATAAAAAAAACCTCTGTGCAAAATTTCATCTTTGTAGAGCAAATGGTTTATGCAGGGCGTTGATCATCTGTCAGTCGGATACTTCATTTTTATATATATAGACTTCCTTAGTGGTTGTATCTCTTCTCTTCTCTTCTCTATCTCTTCTCTTCTCTTCTCTATATATGTAAAACAAAGTGGGAAAAAACTGTTTCCCTCTGTCGCCCGTAATTTTCAACCGATTTTGTTGATTTTTTTTTTAAATGTCGGTAATTACGGTGATTGGGTGATAGGCTAAACAAATTCAAAATCGGACAAAGGGGCGTGGCACCGCCCATACAAAAAAAAACATTCAAAATCTTATATCTCAAAAACCACAGAATCGATTGAGCTCAAACTTACAGATAATCAAAGGTATTGGTCGTGGAGTGTTCCTGTGAAGATAGGTCAAAATCGGATAAAGGGGCGTGGCACCTCCCATACAAAAAAACATTCAAAATTGTATATTTCGAAAACCACCGGATCGATGGAGATCAAACTTACAAAAAATCTTAGGTATTAGCCGTGGAGTGCTCCTGTGAGGATAGATCAAAATCAGACGAAGGGGCGTGGCACCGTTCATAAAAAAGCATTCAAAGTCGAATATCTCGAAAACCACAGAATTGATTGAGCTCAAACTTACAGGTAATCTTGGGTATTGGGCCTAGAGTGCTTCTGTAAAGATTTGTCAAAGTTGGATAAAGGGGCGTGGCACCTCCAATATAAAAAAATGAAAACATTGTCGACCGAAAATAAATAAAATAAAATAAAAAATAAAAAAGCAACAAAAGGCCTGCGAAGCTGTCAGGGGTCAGCTAGTACATCATAAAAAAGACCTCTGTGCAAAATTTGTTGAGCAAATGGTTTATGCTGGGCGTTGATCATCTGTCAGTCGGATACTTCACTTTTTTATATGTATATAGATATATGTTTCCCAACTGTATTAATAATCTAATTATGTACATAGGTACATTACATATATATTTATATACCCTCCACACATGCAAGTGTCCCTATTATTTTTCACATGACTGTATGTAATATTTTGATTCAGGAACAAATTCTGGATCTATTCAGCCATGTTCGTCTGTCTGTTGAAAACAATAGCCGAATCGACCTAGGGTTCACTGGTCAAGCAGTAGAGTAGGTTAAGTACTTACAAATAATCTTTTAAAATCAATGTATGTGATGTATGCTTGTACACATAGCCAAATCTGTATTCCGATCTTTATTATCGCCTTCAATGTGCCACGTACATTTAAATGTGTTTTAGGATGTCTGGAAAGGTAAAGTGGTGCAAATTTTAGACTTACATTACAATAATTAAACCGAATAGGTGGGGGTTGGTAAAATAAAGAAAAAAAAGCCTAACCTATACGAGAAAAGTTAATCGTCAAGCTAAAAAGTTAATATTTTGTGCTTTGAATTCAAAGAATACGAAATCCTTCTGTTATTGTAAGGAATGAAAATCAATAATCTACATTGATCATGGGGGTAAAATAAAAAAGGGCTGACAAAATCAAATTTCCAAAAAAAAAACTTAAAAAAATCTGGCATAAATTTATATTTACATCACCTCACATCGAGGAGTTTCATCACCCATCATTATCATTCCCTACGAAAAACATTGTCTTTACTTTTATGTCTCACAGAGAAGAGCACATAGCTTTTCATGAAATTTTGTGATTTGTCTTCGTCAGGTTGTTAAACGAAACCAAGTACATACTTACATGTCTAACATTTTACATGACTTGTACGTAGTGGAGGGTATCACATCCCGGCAAAAAGGAACTTAACATTTTTCAAGACATAGGGCAATTTTTGTTTTGGGTAGGTACCTATGCAGTGCTCTCTACTTAAAAACTTTTGAGTTTATATTTTATTTTGGACTGTTAATTTAACCAAGAGTACTATACGAAAACTTGAAGTTTCCCTCTATCACAAATCTACTATACAATGGTTATGTACTAATAAAATGACAATATCTACAAATAACACAATATCTTTAAATCAGAAAAATACCCTCTTTAGACAAATATTTAACTAATGTATGTCACTGTACAAACTGACATTAAAATGTTAACAGTATCACAAACACCAAAAACCTAAATGTACTTTTTTATTATTATTATTTTAACAATGTATGTAAAATATGCACTGCTAAAATTTTTAATTTAACGAGCACTAGCTGCAGAGGCTTTCGGCTCAAACCATATTGTAAAAAAGAGCCAAGCCCTCTTACATATCTAGAAAAAAAGTTAAGTATAATTAGTCGGCAACGAAAAGAAATGATATCTAAATCTACGCCAACTTCTTAGTTTAAGAAGGTTCAATGTTAAAAAAATTGGTAAGTTCACAGGTCGAATTTTTAAAAATCGTATATTCATTCATTCATTCATTTTCAATGGTCCGCTTGTCCATTAAGTGGGTCGCGGGTGTAGGTTGCTCAAGTGGACCCTCCATAGCTCTCGATCCTCCGCCATCGACTCTAAATCATCAAGGGCAATCCCCATACGGGTAGAGGAGAGATTATGAATTTGATCTAACCATCTCATCCTGGGTCTACCTAGGGGACGCCTGCCCGATGGTACGGATTCCATAGCACGTCGTGGAATCCTGGTCGGGGACATGCGTTTAACATGACCAAACCACCGAAGCATGGATCGCTCCGTCCGGAGAAGTAGCTGCTCGACATTGAGTTCCTCACGTGTTCTGGTATTTCTGATGCGATCTCTACGGGTCACACCAGCAATACTACGGAGAAATCTCATTTCGGCAGCTTGTATCCGCGATCTTATTCTTTCGGTCATTACCCAAACCTCATGACCATAGGTGAGAGTTGGAACAAACACCGAATTAAAGACTGACAACTTAGCTTTGACACCAAGTTCAGTCCTCCTAATAACAGAATGACCAAGCTGTCTCAAAATTGACCCAGCCTGACCAATCCTACAGGAAAACTCGGCATTGCTCCTTCCATCATTCGTGAATAAGACCCCGAGATACTTAAACTTCTCCACCTGTTTCAATGGGACTCCACTAACATGCAGAGTGCATTGAACAGGCGTTCTGGAGACGACCATCACTTCCGATTTGTTTACGTTTACCTTCATCTCAGCTTCAACACAAACGGTTACAAACCGATCGAGTGCGCGCTGAAGTTCAGTCTGAGAGGATCCAAGGATGACCAAGTCATCAGCGAAGAGCAAATGACTTATCCTCAGATCTCCCAATTCGAAACGTTCCCCTCCAAGACTGCGCTGTAACATCCAGTCCATATAAGTAATGAAAAGGAGAGGAGACAAGACGCACCAATGACGAAGTCCAACGCCCACGGTGAAAGGTATTGATTTAACGCCGTTTACCCGAACACAGCTTTTACAGTTTGTGTAAAGAGATTGAATGGCTCTCAAGAGAGAACCATCAATTCCATACTCCTGTAATACACTCCAGAGTTTCCCTCGAGGGACTCGGTCATATGCTTTCTCCAAATCTACGAAGCAAGCGTAAACAGGTGTAGCATACTCCCAAGCCTTCTCAAGTACCATTCTGAGAGTGAATAACTGGTCGGTTGTGCTTCTGCCGGGACGAAAGCCGCACTGCTCATCTCCTAATCGTGCCTCAACCACAGCTCTGCAACGCGTTTCCAGCACCTTGGCAAAGACTTTTCCGGGGAGACTTAAAAGTGATATACCCCTGTAATTGGAGCAATCCCTTTTATCCCCTTTCTTGAAAAGGGGCACAATCACCCCAATCTGCCAATCGCTGGGTGTTTCGCCGCATTCCCAGGCCACTTTAATGACACGAGAGAGCCATTTGAGCCAGTGGATTTCATCCACTCCGGCAGATTTGCCAGCTTTTAGCGATTTGATCGCAACAGTAACTTCCTCTACCGTGGGACTATTTTCCGCCCTGCTTAAGGCGATGGATGTGTCATTCTCAATGCCCTGGATTGGATTGAGCAATTCGGAAAAGTGCTCGCTCCATCTGCGCAAGATGTCCTCCTCATTAGAAAGAAGTGTACCATCTTTGGATTTGACTCCTTCGATAATGTTCCACTTCCTTCCTCTAAGACGGCGGATGGTCTGCCAGAACACCTTGCTTGCAGATCTGTGATCGCGGTCCAATTTTTCGCCGAACTCCTTCCAAGAATGTTCTTTGGCTGCTTTAACAGCCAATTTGCAAGTTCTTCGCGCCTCAATGTACCGGTTTCGAGAAGGAGAGTCCCCCAAGTGAATCCACACCTTGAAAGCCTTCTTCTTCTCTCTGATAGCTTCTTGAACTCCGGGCGTTTTAAACCACGCAGTTCTTTTCTCACCACCAGCCGCCACACCGAGCCGCTTCACTCCGCAAACATGTCCTGCAGAGGCAATAACTGCTGTTGAAAACAACTGCCATTCTTCCTCTACATTCAATGGAACATTTGGAATTTGTTCAAACCTTTCAGATACCTGCCGTGCAAATTCCTCCCGTATCTCATCGTTCTGTAGCCCCTCCCACCGTATGCGCGTAACCATTCTTGGTTTACGCTTTGGCAGGATAGGTATTTGATCGTTGAGATACAATTTGCACAACACCAGGTGGTGATCAGTTGACAGTTCAGCCCCTCTCAACACACGAACATCACAAACCATCCTTTTAATACACGATGGTACCACAAAGAAATCTATCAGCGATTTCTGCTGAAGACTTCGACGGTACCATGTGTATTTATGGATATCTTTGTGTGGAAAGAAAGTGTTCATAATGGACATTCCATTTGAACAACAAAAGTCCAACAACTTCTCTCCGTTCGCGTTCTGATCGGGGTCACCGTGTTTCCCAATCGCGCTGCCCCATGTCGAGAAATCCGCACCCACGTGAGCATTGAAATCACCCATCAGGATATAAGAATCCATATCTGCAACCTTTTCAAGGGCTGCATCAACTTCATCTAAGAAAGCTGCGTACCCTGACTCCAGATTCGGTGCATACACCTGCACTAGAGCCAGAGTTGATCTTTCAAGCTTAAGCTTTAAGATCGCAACTCTCCCTCCGTATCGTATATATATATCGTATATACATATCTATATATAGTGATGGAAAAAATAATAGAAACAAGCGTGTTCTTCGTCGCTTATCGAAAAAATAAAATGGTTTAGGGAAAAAAGATAAATTAAACCCATACTAATAGTTTTGTAACAATGTAATGAAGAAATGTGACATTAAAGTTTTTAATAAAAAAGGAATTGAAATAGTGAATAAATGTCGATTCTGGTTTTCCTTAATTTTGGCCTGGAAAAAATAATAGAAACAAATTGTGTATTATTATTTTTTTCTGTGAGGAATTAATTTACAGTAAAGATGTTACATATCCTTTTAATACTTGGTCGTTGCGCCCTTTTTTTTAATAACGGCTTCACATCTTCGTCGCATGGAATGAACCAACTTGGCACAAGTTTCGGGAGTTATAGAGTGCCATGCATTTTGAATAATTGACCACAGTTCTACCTTGTTTTTGGCTCTGCAGCCGCCGATCCTGCGCTTAAGAACGCCCCATAGATGTTCTACCTTGTTAAGATCAGGAGATTGTGATGGCCACTCCATAACATTGATTTTGTTCTTACGAAACCATTATTTGGGCAACTTTGAGGAATGCTTTGGGCCATTATCCTGCATTAACTCCCAATTAATAGGCATGTCCTCTTCAGCAAATGGCAGCATAACAGTGTTTAAGATTTCCACGTAGTCTACGGCACACATTTTATCCTTTACCATTAAAGCTGGACCAACCCCAGGTGCTAAAAAGCACCCCCAAATCATTCAATTTCCTCCGCCATGTTTAAATGTCTTCTTTGTATATTTGGGATCGAGTTCGGAATTATTTGTCGTCTGACGTACATTTGCCCATCGGAATCAACCTAATTGGCCATGGTTTCACCCGACCATAAGACGTTATTTCAATTAGCACGGTGGAGGTGTTTGTTGGCGAAACTTAGTCCCTGTTTAATATTTTTTTTGTTCAAGTATGGAACTTTTCTGGGACTTGTTCCAGGAAGACCTACTTCCCTTAATCTACTTCTTATTGTACTACTTGTAACTGGTGCGTTTAACTAATTTTTTAGGTCTGTGGAAGAAAAAATGGCTTCTTCTTGCACGACTATGCAAGACAGTTTGTCAAATCGTGGAGTCTTTTTTTGTTTTCTGCCTCTGGTTTCTACTTTATCCGCGGTACTAATAATCATTTTTAGTGTCCAGGCTAAGTTTTACGAAGTCACAATGGCGAAAATTTCCATATAAAATTATCCATTGTGGCCGTCAAAATATTTAAGTTGAAGATTAAAAATGATTATTGGTAAGGCCCTATGACTTGAATGGATAGCTGTGAATACTTTTAAGAACTTTTTTTAGAACACCTTATGACATTAGTTTCATTCATTCATTTTTTTGACGTCTTTTCTTAGCTTTTTTATCACCTCACGCTCAGAACTGGTGCAATGGACTTCAAGACCCACTTTAACAAAATGTTAATTTCGCTGTTTTAAGATTTTCATCTAAGAAACATTAAATTACAGGATAAACTAAGTTACCACTATTTCAATTAAAATAAGACCGGACTTTACTTGAAAACCACTGGTGCCGACTGTTTGTTTCTATTATTTTTTCCAGCCAAAATAACATTTTTGGTTGGTCATACTTTTTACTGTTACACGAAAACCAAAAGCTGACAAGAGCAATACCTTGGTAGGTACTTCTTCGACAATTTGGAAGAGGTCGGTCTCGCGAACAAAATTGAGGCAATTTTCAGGTTCTGTAGGGAAATTAATTGTTTGGGCGAAGTGGTTTAGGTTATTTGACCGTTATGGTTCCCCAGGGATGGCGATGGGTCCAATATGGTGCCTAGTCCTTTGTGATGAACTCACACCCTATTCAACCTAACCTAACCTAACGTAATGCGTGAACCGATTTTGATTCTGGAAATTTCCAATGAAAGGTGACGTTATAGCATGGTTTATAAGTGTATACGGTCTTTGTAGGTGTATGTTTAAGAGTTATAGGGGCGTGGCATCTCCCATACAAAAAACGCATTCAAAATCGTATGTCTCGAAAACCACAGAATCGATTAAGATTAAATTTACATACAATCTTAGGTATTGGCCCAGGAGTATTCCTGTGAAGATTGGTCAAAAATGGATAAAGCGGTGTGGCGCTATTCTTCGACAGTCACGGGAGCCAAAGTTTGTAAAATTTGTAAAATTTATATATGTCGTGCCTGGAAAATCTGAAGTTTTTATTTTTCCCACAGGATCTAGTATTATGCCAAATTTAATGATTCTAGGAATGCAGGAAGTGCGTCATAATTTTGATGATCATCATCTTAAGTGATTGAGTGATTGAGTCAGTCAGTTACGACTTTCGTGGTTTTTGAAATCCTGTATGTTGAGAACCACTAATGCGACAGGGATGAAATTTGGCGAGGTGGACATTTTTAATGAGCTTGATAAATGCTTCAAGTTTGTTTTTGGCTCAATTGGTTCCGAACTTAGAGGGGGTTCGAAAACAGCCTGAGTTTGTTCCTCTAAAAACGGTGTATACCTTTAAGATAACTACCGTGCCCTTTGATCTATAGATATTACTCTAAACATTTTACTTTTAGAAACTAATTAGAAAAAGATATGTAGCTTATTTTGCTATTTTAAGTACCTTTTAGAGACGATCATTTCAGTTATAATTGAGCTATCAGTTAAGCATTCAGTTAAGCATTCAGTTAAGCATTCAGTTAAACTGATGTCTAAGTGCAAAAACTGAAGCCTTTAACTGAAATTGAAACTGATGAAATTTCCATAAGTTTTTAGTTCAGTTGTCAATTCTATTAGATATATCTTCTAACCTTCGGCTGCCCACAAGTGAAATGAAAGCTCAACTGAATACCGTACTGGGGACTAAATTTACTACCTTTTTTAACTGAACTGATAAGTGAGGCGATAATTGATCATTTATGTGGGGTATTAAAGTTTCTGTTGAGAGGGGAAATGCGCGACATTTTTGAGTACTTCTTCCTAAATTACTTTGTTTTTGTGATAATAATTTGTGGATCAGTCTATTGAACCAAAACTCGTTGGTAACCGCAATTTATTCTCAGCAACTTACTAGTTTCGTTACACATTCATTCAAATGATATGTGACAACTAAGTGTAGTCCATGATGGAATAAGTATAAGGTGGTCTCGTCGGCTGCCTAATCGTTCGTTTTTTGGTCCCACGCCGTGTCCAGCGTAGACACGGGCACGATTTTGCGGGTGGTGCGTTGCTTGAACGCACCGCATTTTTTTGCGGGGAATGCGGAAAGTGTCCAATTAGAACACGATAATGCGTTCATGCGGATGGCTTTAATAAACTGCTGTCATTCTGTGTAAAATGACTTCTATTTCGGCAAGAACGATTTTTTTGATAGAAAATAGCTTATTGAAAATAAGAATATTAAAAAATCTAAAAAAGAAACGCGACACAACTAGTGCAATATATACAGTTAAAAACATTCGACATTTCAGAAAACTTTGTTCCATTCCTTTTTCGCAATCCTTCTCTGTCAATTATGAAATAAAAACTTCCATCATAATTTCCGCACGATAATGCGGGCAAAATCAAACCAGTTTGATTTTCAAACAATGCTTGCGATGCGGGAACATCGCAACGCACGGATTTACCGCAAAATCGTGCCTACGTTGGACATCTATATTTCCCAACATAGGTTTGATTTTGTAATCAACGCACGCACCGCATTTCTCGTGGCTACGCTGGACAAGGCGTTAACGTTCAGTGAGCGTTTGCTTGTTGAGGTGGAGGGTTGTGTGCGGACGAATTTGTTTGCAAAACGTCAACCCTTGTGCAAAAAAAAAAATGTTTTTTTTTATTATAATAGGCAACTTCAAACCAATTCCACTCCACTTAAAGGATGAACATACTCTCTCTGCAAACTCTATTGTCGTTTCACTTACACTTACTACGCTGAACCCTTTCACACGCACTTATTACTAGTATAGTTAAGGGACTACTTTTTGCCGACGAGACCACCTTATATTTATTCCATCATGGTGTAGTCACGAGATAAATTTGTACTTGCGAGAGGGTATACTGACTGTGTGTTGAGTTCTCAGTCCAGAGTGCCTAATAAAGGCATGGATGTCTTCTTCAACAACAGATCTATTCAGGATCTCAGAACCAAATTTACTAGCGGCAAGAGCACATAACTTTTTAATCTATAAGGACTTCAAGTATTCAAGACGCTTCCTAATTTACCATGCAGGGATTAATGCCCCTATTGTGTAAAACAACTACAACTACAGTTGAGTTGTCTTTTGGTTTTATGTCATTCAAAAATCGGTATTGTCCGTATTGTCATACACGACCTTGATAGAAAAGTGGTCTGTCAAAACACAACAAAGATGGCGGTGGTTGTCTATAAGTTGTTAGTTAGTTTGGGTTGAATTGAAGACAACTCAACTCAACTAAGTTGTGTTCTACAATCACCAAAATGGTGATATTCTTCGCGGATATTATGTTCATTGTACCTAAGTCACGATAGCACCTCCTTTATTGACATGATTTCCGCTTAGAACACGCTATTTCTGTTTTAGACGCGTCTGTATAGAAGCAACCGAAGTTCCTGCAAGACCAAACATACTCTGCCTGGAGGGTATATGTATAGGCTGCGAAATTTTAATTGAATTAAAGCTGGGGGAGAGTGTAAATAGGTTTTTTCATTGATTCTTGTTTATTTAGAATAGACGAGTGACCAGATTGTCAACTGGTCTACAATACAAAAACATTGCTTAAATGCGAATTTTTTTACTTTTTAATTAATTTATGTGGAATTTTATTAAATTATTCTAGTATACCTCTACATATTATTTTTCTATAGATAAAAGCAAACAACATTTTTTCAGCTTAATTTTCCTTTAAAATATTGATTAACTCTGAGAGTATATTGTTGCATGTAATCTCCCCAAGCACAGGGCATCTGCCCATAAAATTGCAAGACTTTCGATAAATGTTATCCAGTTAGATTAGATTATAGGTCGGGAAAGCATTAATGGGACTCTGGCACTGCGGCCGCTTTAAAGGAGCCTATTGTGCCTTCTCTGGTCAGGTCATATATCCATATCAATCCGGGTACAGTCCGGAAGACATAGATCTTCTCTGGGGTTGTATCAGCCAGACTTGCAGTAACGATTTCTTCACAAAGGAAAGAGCTGGACATTCCATTAGTATATGAAGAGAGGATTCGTCACTCTCCATCTCCAGAAATAGTGTTTTCCATGAGGCCATGGCCATTAATTATACGTCCTGAAATATTTTGTACTGACACCACAGAAGTGTTCAGGTTCGACCAGTTATGCACTTAATGCGCCACTCGTATTATCATTATCATTATCGTAGTTTAGGCCAAAGTTTGATCCCAAACTTTAAAGCTCTTTGAACCGATATATTACTTACTGATACTTAACACATTCGATTGTTTATACAGGGTGTCCCAGTTAAGAAGGATAATCCTTTAGGGGAAGATTCCTGAAGTTATGCCGAACAAAAAATTTGGAGGTGTTTCCACTTAAAACGCTATAACTTCTAAACTTATAGGTACAAAAATAGTTTTGGGCATTTTGAAAAGACAATTAAGTAGAACATAAAAGTCTAAAGCACTTCGGTTACATCTGGGCAGCTACAAAAAAGTTATGGCTCCTTAAACTCAAAATTTTGAAAATTAGTTGTTACATTTTTTTTACTTAAAATGCCTTTTGTCAAAATTTGTACTTTATAAATTTTCATTTTTTCTATGAAATTTTTATCCTTGAGAAATTTACTAAAAATTTTGTTAAGCAACTTTTTAACGTACGATCAACAAAAGTTTTAATAAAAACCATTATTTTTCAGACAAAAATGGTAAAAAAAGTTAACTCACTGAAAATCTTATAAAATCTCTTAGAAAAAATGCAAATTATAGTACAAAGTGAATTGAACACCGTTCCCCTTGCCCTTATAACATTGTCAGCTCCATAATCGCGTTAATAATTTCGTTATTGTTATTCTTGAGCGCTCGAATTGCCTTGGCTGTTGTTGTATTCGCTTGCGAAATGAATAGCTCAATGTCTTTTTCGTCAACTCCAGTTTTATATACCTCTTCCTCTGCGATTGGTGCCACTGAGGTGGTTGTGCCAACGGTGTCAGATGTGCCGGTAGCCGATTCTGTAGCCTTGAACTTCTCAGCGGCGGCTACTTGAGCTTGTTGTGAAAGATCCTCGATCTTGGCCTCACCAAAGATGATGTATGTATGTGTATGGAGATTCTTGTACACATCGGGGTTGTTGATGACGAACAAAATGTTCTTCGACTTGCGAATGGTAAAACGGTTGACGCCTTGGATTTGCTTCAAACCACATTTCAGCATGATTTTGCCGTCTTTTAGCCGCATGACTGCTTGGCCTGTAAAACTAAATCAATTGGCTGGTTCCAACGCCATCCACCCACTTGAGTTGCTCCAGCAGTTGCGTCCTTCAACTAGGGGATAGTGTTATTCAGTGTTTTTTTTTCACATTTGACACTTCTTATGAAAAAAAAAAAAATTAAGCCTGACATATTTCTTGACATCTTCGTGTCAAGAAAGAGCTTTTAGGGAAAACTCTTCGCGATAGATGTCGCATATAATGCGTGTGTTTTTTAATTTTTTCCACTTTTCTAACTTTTTAAACATTTTTCTGAATGTGATTGTGCCTTCAGAATGTTTTTCTTCTGAATGACAAATAATATTTTATTTTTTTAAAGTGCTTATGAATATTCAGACGGAAAGAGCAGAATCAAGTCAATCGTTTTAACACATTGCAACAGAAAGACAATTACACGAAGCATTTTTTACTTAAAATAAGCAAGAGGGTTTCTATCTGCGTTTTATAGGTTCCATGTTTCTACTCCAAAAGGGTATAGTATACCATAACCAGCCGCGACCTACTTATTATTTGCTCGGCGCAACCTGCAGTTCCACTCTCGGATTCGGATGTCTGACGTTCGAGTTAATTTATATTATTTATATAACTTAGCTGAAGTTAAACAAGGATGTCTATAAAAATAGTCTATTAATGGTGTTTCCACCACACATCGGTATGTAAACATTTTTAAGCGTAAACAATAAAGCAAGATGGGTTGATGTTAATTTATGTATGGATGTTTGCACATACACACATATGGGTTTTTGAGATACTTTTCGTGTATATACCTATACGCAGTGGCTCAGTGGTTAGTATGCTGGACTACTGTGCGAGGGGTCCCAGGTTCGATCCCCCGAAAACACAAAAATTACATCTTACAATGACAAACATCCGAGAGTATAACTGTCCTAAAAAAGCTTCTCAATTCAGCCGCTTGGACTCGGCGGAATTCTAGGTCCCTTTTAATCGTCCCAAAAATAAAACTCACACAAAGGGATGGTTGTGAGAAGGCCTAGGAGGGTGTCTACACGACTGTTGCGCCCACTATTTATTTATTTTACATACCTATGCGTTTGCATCGGACATCCGTGTCGGCGAGTTTAGGTTTTCTTTACCGTTGACTCCGCACATGTCTCAAATGTGCGTGTGATAAACTGAATTGAGACTGTTATTGAGCATTTCTTATAAAAACAATGTATAAACAAATACAAAATATTGTATACATCATAATTATTTTTTTATCTTTCAGATGGCCATATTTTGACACTGAAGCAAAATTCGTTGCCGTGGTACAACGACAATCGCCAAATACACTCTAATTTAGTTCGAAAATATTTATAAGTCCCTTCAACTTTCCAAAAATAGTACATAAATAGAATTTGTACATCTTGATAAACGCCAAACTAACCAAAAAGGAATATAAAAAACTCGATTGAAGGAAGCTATTTTAAGCACACCAGTCGGAGGACATAAACAATTTGAAAGGAAAAATACCTATTTCAAAAGGAAAAATAAAATGTCTGTAGCTGAAATGGGACCTGCAACCACAACTGGTGGAGTTTCAGGCGGTCGTATGACGCATTCATTGAGCACCCCGTCTGGAGTGGATGGAACAACGTCGACTCCGCGACACCGTGGTGGGAAAAAATTGGCAGTAAGAATACAGATGCTTGACGATTCAGTTACGATGTTCCAAGTTCAGGTAAGTCTAATCCGACTGCGTATATGTGCTGCATTTGAAATTAAAACATATTATATCTACTGAATTCTTTATTTGAAAGCAAAACATTGTTTTCAGGCGGTTGTCTGATGTCTGATCTTACCGGCGTTTGTCCGTGGAAAATGTGTTTATACATTGTATTCCTTCGCGCGCGCACAGTAAAGCGGCTTTTGGTTCCACAAGTGCGAGCTTCGTGCAAGCCTCTTGCACGCAAAAACTAAAAATAATAGACCGCCAACTTCCGTGCACCTACCCAATTCTCCCCGGAAAAATCCCCTCTTAATTACCCTTTCTGTGTACCAGTGGCGTGGCATCCATATAACCCGATTCCTACCGAGTAACCTTTTAAAAGTTTCAGTTTCAGCTACACAACAATATTTACTTAAAAACTACCAACATAAAACCCACGGAATAAACTTAATAAGTATCTATTAGCTTTTGCCCGCGGCTTCGCTCGCGCAGTCCTCAGGTTTTGGCACACAGAAATTCCTTCACAGTCTTTTTTATATATATAACGCGCAGGAAACCTACCTAAGAAAGTACCTAAGGAGCAGTTAGTATCTCTTTAAATTATGTCTAACGTCCTATTGGTGAAAACACTTCAAAAATATAGATATTATGAATTAGTTTGTGAAGCACGGGATCCCCAACAAAGATCACACTATAGCAGACTGAGCCACTATCTATGGAACACAACATATTTCTTAGTTAGCCAATCCTTAATTATATTCCACAATGCCCAGATCTTCCTACACTGTGCAACATATGCAACCGGAAAGATCGTGAGGATGTGTACCACTCTCTAGCAGTATAACCCCATTCTTACAGAATTCCGGTTGAATATCTTTGGAGTACGTACGATGGAGTTAGATGAAGCGATCAGCATATTCAACAGCTATATGAAGTTTAGACGCATTGCAATGTTTCAAATCGATACGACGAACGGTTCGTGAATTAAGAAAAGGCCCCCTTTAAAAGGGGTCATCGCCTATAACTCGGACCTCAAGCAAAATTTCCAAAATCGGACAAATTAATTATCTTTATTTGTTATAGAGAGTACACTAACCGAGTTTGAAGTCAATGGGCCTCCGCACACGAGACTAATTCTGCCGGCCAACGTTACCAGATTATTTTTGCCAAAAATGCTAAAGCGGGGGCGGAAAACTGCAGAAACTGCTAAAAAAAAATTGTAATAAATGCTGAAAAAACTGCGATAGATTTTTCCACGAATAATAACTGAATTTTTTACTTTTTAATGTAAATTCTAGTGCATTGTTTTACATTTACAAAAAATTCATATTTGTGTACGTCAAACTTCCATAGCTCTTTCAGTCGAATTTTTCTATTACTCAAACTATATGTTTCTCGTTTTCGTTTTCAACTTTTGGCCTTCATTACTCGAAGTTTCTATAACTCGAATTTATTTTTTGTCATTTTGAGAGTTCGACTTATGGAAGTTCGACTACATTTGTTATTAACGTTATTGTTATAAAGATAACGATATTTATAGTCATCATGTAAAAGATTATATTTTCTGCATTTAAATGTATTACCTACAAAGTTAATAAAAATTCAATTATTCCGAATAAAGAACATTCGAATTTATTAAAGGCAACATTTTATTTGTTGGAATAAAGTTGTAACAGCTTCAACTTACATAAACGTCTGCAGTACTTTACCTTTTAAAACCCGTACTCAATCATGTCATATCATATCAATGCGTTATCGCATTAAAATTTTCCTTTTCCGAAAACGGATACCTCGAATGTAATTTGAGCTGATTTCTGCTATTCCACAACACATTGCTGCATTTTAAAAAGCTTCATTCATGTCTTGAAATTGTGAGTTTTATCAATTTTTTTATAGAGGTAGCCAATGTATGAAATGGTGCTAAATGTTGACTAAAAGTGTTTTTTTCAAAATGTTATATGAATATTTTTAAAACTGCTAAAAACTGCGGATATTTACAAAAATGGTAAAAAATCTGCTGCATGTGAAATTTATGATCAAATCCTGCTAAAATCGCAGGAAACTGCTAAATCTGGTAACGCTGCTGCCGGCATAAAACCAATTTAGTAGGCGAGGGGACTGAAGTGAGGGAAAAAAACGGAATAAAATGTTCTGCCGAGTTTGAGCGGTTGAACAAGGCATAAAACGAATCCATACACAACTTTCAAAATATTTCAATTGTGAAAATAATTCTACACAAATGAAAAGGGGTAATTTTTCTGCCGGCAGAAATCATCCCGTGTGCGCTCGAAGTATGGTATAAAAACGGTTTTCTGCCGGCAGAATTAATCTCGTGTGCGGAGGCCCAATCGGATGAAAAATACAAATCTTCCCATTTAAACTTTGACCCCCCCCCCCCCTTTTACCCCTTTAGGGGTTGAATTTCAAAAAATCCTTCCTTAGTTCTTGTATACATCATAAAGGAAACCTCTGCTTCAGCTTTCTAGAGCAAATGGTTTAGGCTGGGCGTTGATGATCTGTCAGTCGGAATCTTCATTTGTATATATAATTCTATATAGATACATGCAGCGCAGGCTACACACCCCGACCCCCCCCCCTTTTTCAATTGGACTTTGTTTTCAAACACACGCCCTTCTCCTTCTGTATCATTAGTATCAGAACTGCCCACACTCTCTGAGCATAACCAAAGCTAAAATAAAAATAACCCGAAATTATGTCAGGTTATAAAATCTCTCGCTGGGTAGAACAAATTTGTCTCCTTTCTCTTTTCTACACTTGCGATTTGCTTAGTTTGGTCCTCTCTGTTCAACTCCCGCTTTTTTATGCAAAAAAATAACCCGCTTTACTTCGGGTTATTTGGTGGGTTTTGTCTATGCGTATCTTTTTTCGCTGCGCTGCTGTGGTGTAATTGAGTATTTCTGTAAAATAACACGCTTTTCTTCGACATATTTGGTGAATTTAAATTGTGTGTGTGTCTCCTATCGCTGCGCTGTGCTGTGATGTTCCTCGGTCAGTTCCCTTTTTTACCTAATTAATGATTTTTCTGACTTTTTCTAAGGGGAGTACCCCTTGTTCAAAGGCCACTTTCTTGAAATAAAATAACACGCTTTTTTCCGACTTATTGTGGAGATTTGTTATCTTTTAAAAAATAAACAAACTGATGTGTTTATAAAGTTTATAAAGTTTATAAAGTCGCTAAGTGATAAATAAAGTGTTTTTAGTCTTGGCTATGATCTGCGTAACTATATAAGTTTGACGAAATTTTTCAAAGAGTAAGTAGATGATTTTGCTGAACCTCCACAAAAACGCCGAATGCTCGATTTTGATTTAAATACTCATTTCAAGAACCTTTATGTAAAAATAAAGAAAAATATTATAGGACAAGATATAAATCGTTCACGCAATTATTTTTTTTGATTTATTGAACAAATCGAAATACATATGAAAGTTTTGCACTATTTTATCAAGAGGAAAAAATATCTCATTAATTTAATTTCTTTCTGGAGTTTTCGATTTTATGGTTTTAAAAAATTAACTGAAGGTTTTGTTTGATATCTTGCGACTTCGACTTACCATTTAAAATTATTCACGCAACGTCACTGCTGTGTACCCTTAATGGCCACATATGCTACGGTGCTATTCTTGTGCTATTGCGGTATTTTTTGTGATGGTATTGTGGTAGACTATATAAATAAGTAATGTAGGCGGCAATTTTTGCGGAAGTGTTAAGAAACGTTGGGAATAGTATGGGGCACTAGTCATCCTACACTAGATTCCAGCCCACAGGGGCTTTACTGGAAACGAAACGGCTGACTCACTGGCCAAAGTCGACGCGACAACGCCACTCGTCGGACCTAAACCCTGCTGCGGTGTCAGTAAGGGATGCTTTAGGGAATACATTAGGAGCTTAGCTCAAATCGAATCTAATGAACTCTGGCTTAAAACACCTGGGCAGAACTGCAAAAAACAGTTCTTCCCAAAATTCTCCCCCAGAAAATCCTATTTTCTAACTAATCTGGATAAAAACAACCTAAGAATCCTGACAGGAACTATTGCTGGCCATGGTCTTTCTTATGAAAAAACACCTTCACCGAATCTTAGTCTCACCAGACCCCACATGTAGACTGTGCCTAGATAGTGATGAATCCTCTCTTCACGT
Source organism: Cheilosia soror (assembly GCA_949372485.1). NCBI lineage: Eukaryota > Metazoa > Arthropoda > Insecta > Diptera > Syrphidae > Cheilosia > Cheilosia soror. The sequence continues at coordinate 48,078,692 of OX443562.1, read as the reverse complement.
TCTCATTGAATGTCCGGCTCTCTTCCGTCTTAGAAAGAAAGTCTTTGGCGAAGAAATCGTCACCTCAGCAAATCTTGCTGAATCACCCCCAGAGAAGATACTTGTCTTCCTGACTGTCTACGGAGTAAAAAGATGGCTCTCGGGCCCTACCATAGATGGCACAATAGACTCCTTTAGAGAGGCCGCAGTGCCAGAGCCGGTAAAGGCTCTGCCGACCAATCATATAATCTTAAGGGGCATTACATGTAGGTACTGTTTACATTTAAGATGAAAACATACTAAAAGTAAACGGCTGGTTAAAATGATTTAATTTTGTGGATTGTGAGTGATATGTGACAGGTTGCGTCAAGAATGCTTCAATTCGAGAAATAAATTTGCTGTCCTAAATTTATCTGTTTAATGTACATACATACATACCTTAGGCCTACTTTTATATTAAAACTGATATACATACAGCTGTGTTGTATGTACCTAAATTATTTTTAATTTTACTGCTAGGTTCCAAATTTCACTTTCACTCGAAATGAAATCGGAAATGAATTTTTGTGTTCTACATTTCATTGTATTCGATTTTGATTTCAAAATTCTCGGAATTGAGACAAAGTGAAATTGTGATTTCGAAAAAATGTCGGAGTTTCCGAATCGCTCGAAATGCAGAACATTGAAAACGAATTCACTCGATTTGAAATTTCGATTTCACTCGATTTCTGGAACCTAGCTGTTAATATAACCGAAAACTTAACTATGATGTGAATTCTCTGTAACTACTGAAAGGGACGAAATCTGTCACTTTGATTTATACAGACCCAATACATAAATAATCCTATGCGTGCCACAGCTTGTAGGCAAAGTCACGTTTGTGGGCGGATTTGCGGTCTATTATACAAAGTTTTTGTTCACACGCTTCTCGCACAAAAAATCTGCTGAATTTCTTTACGCTACTAGGTGCGAGAAGCTTCATTCACTAATTTTCTATGGCCCGCTTATCGATTAAGTTCTTATTCTTGCTCGAGTTCCGATACAACCCGCTACAGACTAGCTTAAGGTGGAATATTTTTCCACATACACCGTCGCATCGTTTACCGTTTTCAGCTAGCACCTGTACCTTGACACTTTTTGCACTTTTCGCACTTATTGGCTTTATTGAATAAAAGAGCCTTTCGGCACATTTGAATATGAAACTAAAATTGACTAATTGTGCATCCGAAGAAAGAACTCATTTATTTGGTTAGATCAGTCAACGTCACGAAATTAAATAAGTTATGAGTTATTCAAAGTGGCACAATCACCCCAATCTGACATTCGCTGGGAGTTTCGCCGCGTTCACAGGCCACTTTAATGACACGAGAGAGCCATTTAACTCCCTCTTCCCCTAAGGCATTGAGGATTTCTGACAGGATTTCATCCACTCCGGCTGATTTCCAGCGATATGAACACAAAAGTGACTTCCTCTATCGTGGGATTATTTTCCGCCCTGCTTAAGGAAAAGGATCTGTCATCGTCCTCAATGCCCTGGATTGGATTGAGTAATTCAGAAAAGTGCTCGCTCCATCTGCGCAAAATGCCTCATTCGAAAGAGGCTTTGGATTTCATTACTTCAAAATTATTCCACTTCATTCCTCAAAGACGATGCCTATTTGCAGATCTGTGATCATGGTCTAATTTATCGCTGAACTCCTTTCAAGATTGTTCTTTGGCTGCCAATTTGCAAGTTATTCGCGCCTTAATGTACCGATTTCGAGAAGGTGAGTCCCCCAAATGAATCCTCACCTTGAAATTGAAAGCCTTGTTCTTCGCTCTGATTGCTTCTTGAACTCCGGGCAGTTCTTTTCTATCGACAAGCCCTCACACGGGGGGCCTCTTCACATACGAATCTATATCTGGAACCTTTTAAAGAAAGCCGTGTACCCCTAGATTCGGTGCGTACAAGTTTTGAACTTTGAGTTGTTAACCCTGTTCCAACAACTCCACCTGCATTTCGACCTACTTAATAATGCTCTCTAATGATGCTCGCTTATCTTACGAATGGATTAGCAGAGCATAGCACAGAAAGTATTTTTTCTGGCGAATACGGTAACTTAGGCGCCGAAAATGTATAATGGTTTTTTGTAGAGGTGTTAAATACAATAACTTTTTACTATGAGAGGGAGGGGGTCTATCTCGCTTCGTTTAGTTGGGGTGATAATTCAAAAAAATGTGCACGACTGGGTCGCACGTAACTTTCTCGTTTATTGCCAATCTCGCAAAATCTCAGATTCATTTCATCAAATTTTACGTTTAAAATAATACCTACTCAAGATGTACTCAGGTTTAGTAACTGAACCCTCGATAATTAAAAACGTAATACATACTACATAAACATACGTATTAACTACAACACTTTATTACTTTCAAATGTCAACCCAACTGGCACTTGAAGGAGACAAGTAGGCGATGCATTTTGAATTATATTGCCACTGAAGTTTTGGCCTTTACAAAAATATACCATGTGTGAATACAGATCGGGATTTGGGTAGTCATTTAGAAATATTCATAAAACGGCTATTTCCGAGTTTTCTGAGAAAAACTAAGTACGTGATCATGTTTAGAATGCTTATGTTGTCCTAAATAATTATGTATTTTGATCAAAATCGTTAGAGCGGTTTTTTGTAAAATTATGCTGACAAATGTAACAAATTTGGATTCGAAAAGCACTGTTATTAAACTGTTTAGCTGAAAACTGAATACGACGTATTCTTCAGTATATAAACATTACCTATAGCAGTTACATTTTCATCCAAATCGATAATGGTGTTTTTGGGATATGAGCAGTTTTTTAAAGTACTATTATTTGGGATTTGGGTGGATATCAAAGGACGCAGTCTTTTTAGAGAAAAACTGAGTTTGCTATCAAGTTAAGAATGACGATAGTATCTTAAAAATAAGTTTTTGTTAAAATCGTTTGTACCGTTTTCGAGAAAAAGCCAATTTTCAAACATGCCGTTGCTGGACTTTTTAGCGAAAAACTAGGTATGGAGTCATGTTAAGCCTGCCCACATTAACTCAACTATCAATTTTGGTTCAAATCGTTAGAGCTGTTTTCGAAAAAATCTAAATTGTGTAATATTTCGTAAAATTTGTATATGGGAATTACCGTTACTATTAGGGCTGCAATAATACAAAAAAAAGCCTCCTAATGGAAGGCCCACAAACCCTAAATACGGAGTTTGAAACAAATCCATCCAAGCGTTTAGATTCCCCAGGGGTGGGACAGACAGATATACGGACGGACAGAATTGCGAGACCCACTTTTTTGAGTTCCCCTATCATCGTAATATCAGAATTGATCAAAATCTCGAGTTCGAAATTTTTTACGAAAACAATATCTTTCTCTTACTACGTATACGAGAAAGTTAAAATGACATCTGTTTCGAACGATTAGAATCTCAAAATAAGCGTGATTGCTATGTTAATGTTTTTTTTTTTAATTAAGTACATACCTACAGATAGAACACCAATAATCTTCTATTATATAAAAATTGAGCCCTAAAATGTTTGTCGTCGATTCACGCCTTAACGCATTTACCGATTTTAACCAAACTTTCACACATCTTTGGTATTAGTCCATATACGTTTTCTGTGAATATTGGTCAAAATTGGACAAAGGGGCGTGGCACCGCCCATACAAAACAAAAACATTCAAAATCTTATACATATCTCGATCTCGAAAACCACCAAATTGATTGAGCTCGAACTTACAGACAATCTTAGTTATAAGTCCTGGAGTGGTCGTGAAGTTTGGTCAAAATTGGACAAAGGGGAGTGGGTCCATACAAAAATAACATTCAAAGTTGTATACCTCGAAAACCACCAAATCAAATGAGCTCAAACTTACAGATAATCTTAATTATTGGCCACTGGAGTGCTCCTGTGAGTCAAATTTGGTCAAAAGGGGAGCGGCACTTCACAAAATATTCAAAATCGTATACCTCCTATACAAAAAACATCTATGGGGTGAAACTTGATGACATTATATCTCGATAACCGCTGGGCCGATTTTCATTTTTCTTTTTTTCTTTTGTTCGTATTGCTGTATTTCAGGTTTAGGCAGAAAATTCCACCAAGTCGATTTATTATCATATCTCGCATTTTACGAAAGAACAATACTACCTAAGACCTAAGCAATACAATTCCTGTGCACTGGCAAAGCCGGCCGGGTACAGCTTCTTCGACAGTCTTGGAATTGAAAGCCAAAGTTTTTAAAATTTGTAACATTGATATAAATAACTAGCGAACCCCCTGCACACTTTGTAGTGCAAAATATGAAAATATAAAAATCAATTTCAAATTCATTTAAATCAATGGTAAACAGTTTCTATTGTAATGCCCTGCTGTATTCACAACACTTGGTTTTTTAGGATTCGTATTGCCTACATAATATTCTTGTCTATCAGGATAATGCGCATCAATGTTAAAAATTTGCGAAACTGTAGCTCGCATGACTGTCGAAGAATAACGCCTCCTCACCCCTTTATCTATTGTTGACCAATCTTCACAGGAACACAATCGATTCGGTGGTTTGAGAAATATAAGATTTTTATTTTTTTTTTGTATGGGCGGTGCCACGCCCCTAGGTCCAATTTTGACCAATCTCCACAGGAATATTGTTGGGCCAATACCTAAGATTGTACGTAAATTTGAACTCAATCGATTCAGTGGTTTTCGAGATATAAGATTTTGAATGTTTTTTTTGTATGGGAGGTGCCACGCCCCTTTGTCCAATGTTGACCAATCTTCACGGGAATACTCCTGGGCCGATACCTAAGATTGTATGTAAATTTGAATTCAATCGATTCAGTGGTTTTCGAGGAATAAGATTTTGAATGCATTTTTTGTATGGGAGCTGCCACGCCCCTATAACTCATGAACCAATACACCTACAAAGACCGTATGAACTTATAAACCATGGTATCAACGTCACCTTTCATGGGAAATTTCCAGAATCAAAATCGGTTCACGCATTACAGAGAACATTATCGACAAACACAATTGACCATGATTTTTATATATATAGATGAAAGTCAATAATATTGTCTAGGCAATACGATTTCTGAAAAAAACAAAAAATGTTGTGTACCACAGAGCATTACAATAAAAACAGTTTATCTATTTAACTATTTTGCACTACGAAGTGTGCACGGGCTACGCTAGTATCAGATAAGAATATACTTCGTTAAAGACAGTTGCTGTGATTGACCTCTTTGTACTTCAGCGGGGATTCATTTTGCTATTTAAGCAAACACTAATTAAGTGTAAACTTCTGCAGTAAAACCTGTAAATGAAAACGTTATTTTCATCTCAAAGTCTTAATACTTCTAAATGCAAATTTAAAAATAAGTGACATAGTTTATCGCTTTTAACTGTGCAGTTCAATTTATTTAAATCTCTTTACAATGAACCAATAGAATAAATTACTAAAGACGGATCTTTAATGAACAAACAACGCACAATATAATTTATAGTCCAATACAACCGACTATCATTAAACGGCGAGGGTAGATTTCTACATATCTTTATGTATAACATGTGTGTTTACTCATGCAATTCAAAATTGAGTGCATACGCGTAATCAGTAGTTCATTGTATAATCATTGATCGATTAATCATTGTCATCTTATCAGTATATTATGTTTTGATTTTCTTCCTGGAGACGATAAAAGGTAGTTTTTTAGGCCATAAGTCGTGTTGCTTTTTCTTAGGTAATTAAAGTAAAGTCCTGCGACAACTACAAAACTAGGACAAAAAAGGCATTTGAAATTTTCATCCGATCTTTGCCGTGTAAAAACGACAAGCGTCAGATTTAGAAGAGTCGTGTATTTTTGATTTGGAAACGACAACGGTAATCGAGGTGATTATTTTTTTTTAATTACCCTTCTCGATAAAACGAAGCCAGATAGACCCCCTCACATAGTAAAAAATAGTTGTATTTAACCCATCTACATAAATCCCAAACGAATCGATCTATGCGAATGAGAGGACTTCTTGTTACCGTCACGTTGGTATTGAAAATGAGCTATATCGGTCGAGTAGTTCTGGTACCAATATTAGACCCATGTGTTGTGTACGTACTAACTCACATGTCTAACATTTTACTTGGTTTATATGCTGTAGAGGCAGCGCCGGATTTACATTTTTTGGGCCCTAGACCTTTGCAAGAAATGGTGCCCTCTTTTCAATTTCCTTTTTATTATCTGGAATATATCTTGACAATGGACATTACCCAATAATCATTTATAATCATCAACTTAAATATTTTGAAATGAAAATATTCATCGTTGTGAATTCTTTAAAGTTAGCCTGGACACTAAAAATGATTTTATTAGTACCGCGTAATGGTAAAGGCGCACGAAATGATGTCCTATCAAAATACTAAACTTTATCCAAACTTTAAACCAAAGAGCAGTGGCTGAAAGATGCTTGACGAGTTTCTTGTGCAAGTGTTTTTTTTTTTAGGATTTAAAAAATGTGTAGGTCAGCGATTGATTCAAAAATTTGTTGGAAGATTATAAGTTTGTCTGCATTGCCCACTTTGAATATACAGGGTGTTTCGAAGTTCAATCTCAATACTTTGGGAAATGATTCGTGGGTATAATATAAGAAAAATAATTCTACCGTTAGTGTATGTCTCCAATGTGAATATCATTTCCTAAGAATTTAAGAAAAGGCTTACTTTGGTGTAGGTACCTTCACCCAAGATAACACAAATAATTCAGCAGTGCATAAAGTAGTGACGGATATCTTATATATTCTAATTTACCACCAATGGATCCTCGTAAATTTGCACATCGTTTTCCAATTCACATAAACTTTCTATACCTAGATGTTCGAATTTCCTTCTTTTTTCGATTCCCTGAATGATTCCTACATTGACATTCGCACCTAAGCCAAACCTTTCACACGATATAGGTAAGGTATCTCTTGGGATTCTCAAATGAAATCGCCGGCGCACACAATATTCTTCCAGGAAATTCGAAGCGAACAAAATGCGAACTGCCTGTTTTTCTGAGATGTGAACCCATAGACGCATAGTCGCATAGTTTATATTGTACATATTTATAAAAAACCAAACCAAACCAAACGAAAACGGCAAACAAGGAACAGCAGGAAGGTATGTACAAATTTATGTACATTATGAATGCCTATGACATCAATCTGTATTTAAATATTTAGAATACTTTGATGAAGTTTTGTTTAAACCCTTTTGTCAATTATAGCTTTTTATACATTCCCGTCAACCACAAGGTCTGGCCAGATCTGACTACATTTTGCATAAAAATAAAAGTGACAAAAAAGAAAATATGAAAGAACTTATTTCCTTTTTAAAAGCCTCGATTTTTCTAATCCACGGATTCTTCACTCGCTCTTCTATCTACAGTATTACCAACGACATGACAGACACACAGAGAAAAAAAAATACATGCATCGAGTAAAATTATAAAACATGCATAATTTGAATAATTTGAGCGGAAAGTACATGAATTGACAAACTCTACTCTCTATCTAACGGGTTTACGGTATACGGATTCCCAAATGGCCAAATCACAGAACATTCGTGTTGACCCTATCATGGAATTTCAAGAAGCTGTTGCCATTGTTTCTTAGAGAAAACTTAAAAGTCTGGCCAGACCTTATAGTTGTCAGAAGGGGTATAGTGTGACATTAGAACAAAAAACTATTTTCGTTGACCCTATGGCCTATCCTGAACTTTCAAGAAGCTATTGGCATTATGTTTTAAAGTAAAATCCCATCAAAAGTCGGAAAGGTCTGGCTAGACCTCATAGTTGATAAAGAATAGGGAAGAATTGGAAGGATCGTCATGTAAATTCAAAATTTAATTGCTGTGTTTGTTTTGCAGTTTTTGTGGTGCCCCATCTGTCGTGATGCCCTAGGCCTGGGCCTTGTTGGCCTACGGGTAAATCCAAGGCTGTGTGGAGGGTATCAGTTATCAAATCTTGTTATTAATTAATTTTCTAATCAAGTGCGAGACTGGGTCACACCAAGCCAAAATCTTTGGAGCAGTAAAAATATAGGAATAATCGGGCCTAGCGAGGTATCCGTCGGAACGGAGAATTCTCCGCCGGAGACTCAAATTACTCAAATTACTAATTTGACATGATGTTATTTCGTGGTACATCAGGGTTTTCCTATTTAGTGCTTGATTTTTCGTATGTCCCCTGGAAACACAAATTTAAGCAACAAATACAACCAATTACTTTGCTAAAAGTTTATTTCTTTATTGCTTTCATTTATCAACACTTCACTGCAAATCGTAAACAAATTCCGCAATCAATTCCTGTCGGAGCATATCGGAAGAAAATTCGTATGAAGCTGTCAAAAATATCAGTAAAAACACCTTGATCGCACTGAAACGCAAAACGCCAGTGTGCGTTGCAAATTTGTCGGAACAAAGTTCCGAAAAGCTGTTCCAAAGTATACCTCGAAGCAAAAATCCTCCGATTCGTATGAAATCGGAGAATTTTCCGTTCCGACGGATACCTCGCTAGGGCCGAATATTCAAACAAAAATCGCTTAAGTGAAATATAGCGAAAAACGGGGATCGCTTTAGAATTTACAGTCACAGTGTCTTTATAGCAAACGGAAATTAGATAAAGTTAACCTTTTACTGGGTCACAAAAAGGCTGAGGCTTCGAATATAGGAAATCGACTTGCACGTAAAATTATTATTTTTTACTTAAGCTTAGTAGGCTGCTCGAGCTAAATTTTAGCTCCTATACAAATTAAATTCAGGCGAATCCATATAGCCTAGCGGTACGCTGCTTCAGCTAAAAAATAATATTTGCATTTCAGACTGTACCGCATGTATCTGTCACAATTTAGCGCGCCCATTAATGGTTCGGCACATTTTACAAGCTAAATTTGGACAATTCATTGGGCCTATTCGGCAAAATCGTTTATTCTGTTATGGATCATAATATGCCCCGACCTTAAATATCTATAAATCGTATTCTGGGCTTTGAACTTTTATGGAACTCTGTTGTGTAACTTCGAAAACTGAACATAAGTTACGAATCTGTCAGCTGAGTTTTTATTTTTTTTGTACGTAGTCACCTGATCAAATTTGTGCAAAAAAAATATTAAAATGAAGGCTCAAAAGAGTATTTTTTGAATTATTATAAACTAAATAATTATGTAATAAATACTGGAACATCTTTTTAGGAAAAAGACAACAAAAACCACGACAAAGCAAAAAGAAATATATTGGTCTTACGTGAAGCAAAACCATTTAAGGCGTTGTCCCTCCGGATTAGACTCGAAGACTCGGAGCATTTGTTTCCATCCATGTTCTAGCCATCTTAAACGACTTACTTTTTGATGATGTCGCTGTACAGCTCGTATTTCGTATAGTTCGTCGTTGATTCTCTTTCTCCAAAGCACGTGAGCGCAATGGGACCGAACATTTTACGAAGAATCTTTCTCTCGAAGCGACCGAGGAGATCTTAATTAGCTTTAGATAGAGTCCAAGCTTCAGCCCCATAAAGCAGTATAGTTAGTTGTTCGGGATAGGGCTCTACTACTCAATTGCGTTCTTAGCTCAAAGAAACAGTGTTTGGCTTTGGCAAGAGTTATTCTTCGTTTAATTTCTTCTGAGATGTTGTTGTTAGAATTTATAGCAGAACCGAGGTAGACAAAGTCCCTCACTACCTCAAAGTTATAGCTGTCGATCGTGATGTTTTGTCCGATTCTACGATGTTGGGTGTCCCTTCTTGTTGATAGCAAAATTTGTAGAGCAAAATAGAAAAATAAAAAAATCAATTTAAAATTCATTTAAATCAGTGAAAAACAGTTGATATTGTAATGCTCTGTGGTACACAATGTTTCTCCAGGAATCGTATTGCCTAGATAATATGCTTGTCTATCAGGACAATACATATCAATGTTACACATTTTAAAAATTTGGCTTCCAAGACTGTCAAAGAATAGCGTTTGCAATGTTTTATTTTTTTTTTGTATGGCACTCCCCTTTGTCCAATTTTTCCTCGACTCGGCAGTTTTCTAAATACATATAAGATTTTATATGTTTTGTTTGCAGGGCGGTGCCACCTTTGTCCAATTTTAATCACTCTTTACAGAAACACTCATGGGCCAATGCCTTAGACTGTCTGAAAATTTGAGCTTAATTGATTTGGTGGTTTTCCAGATATAGGATTTTGAAAGTTTTTTGTTTGTGTGGGTGGTGCCCTTTGTCCAATTTTGACCACTCTTCACAGAAATACTCTTGGGCCAATACCTACGATTATTTGTAAAATTGAGCTCAACAAATTCTGTGGTTTCCAGATAGTATAAGATTTTGAATGTTTTTTTTTGTACTTTTTTGACCAAACCATCATTACATCCTTTGAAAGTGAAAAATTTAAGATCAAGGAATAGCATGACAAGAAAAATAGACAGCGTAACGAAAATATAACACTTTTTCTCGTCGATGAATTTTTGACGCACTCTATAGGTGTATTTTTTTGAGAATCTATAGCTAGTTCACTTTTACTTTTACATGCAAAACTTGTATACTCACTTTTGGTTTTGTTATACTCACTTTTGGTTTTACATGCAAAATTGTTATACTCACTTCTGGTTTTCTTATACTCACTTCCCAAAAAAATACGCCTTATGTCAAAAATTAACGTGATTAACTATCACGTAACCTAGCAGTGAACACAAGCTGGGGGTTGCATTACGTGTTTATTTATTCTGGACTTAAGATTCAAATTGTTAAAAAATTAACTTGAACTGTGCAAAATAAGGCCCTCAGGGCATGACGGAAATATGGCCATATGTCGCAAAAAATATGGTCTTATGACGCTTTTGCAAAGTGACGTTCGAATATGGCCTTATGTCGCTTTGTAAAAGTGTAATAATGCCATATTTTGAAGTATGACCATAGTTTCGCTCGAGCAGCGTACTAAATTATAAAATTGAAAATTTAAGAAATAAGCCCATAGTATCCTGCTCGCGCTTAATTTTAGCGAACGCACTTCTTTCCACAGCACAGATAAATGCTCGCTAAATTCGAAGTACAAGATATAGATGGAACACGCTTTCATATGTTATTGCCGCATGTATCGCTTACATCGATTTTCAAGTTTTCCATGAAATAGTCAATTGAAAATTTGTTTTGTTTCGAAAATGTCAAGAAAAACGGCGATTTAATGTACCAGACAATTCTTTTGTGAGCTAAATCAGTGGAGACCTTTTTCGGCCGAGTATAACAAAATAGTACGTAGTACGTATAACACACAATATTTTTATACCCTATATGAAACTAAGAATTTAGCGTGCGGTACAGGATACTGCTTTGCTAAACAGCTTCGCTTAATTTTATCTCTGTAGACATTTTTGTATGGGAGATAAAATTTAGCGCTAGCAGGATACTGGGCTTTACTGTGTAAACATTTTGGAGAGGAAATTTGTTTTTTATATGTAAGATGACCCCTCCTTTGCATATACCCGTTTCGCACCTACACCAAATCCTACAGTGATTTTTTTTTAAGTTTAAGTTAAAATTTGTGTTTAATCTCGGTCCACAAACTAACCACAATATAAAACTTGAAGAAAATTCGCCCAGTCGCTGATATAAACTGAATCACCTGTTTGCGATACCTATTGAACCTGGAAGGTTAGGTTTGAGGGAAGTGTACAGCTTTAAAAGTGCTGTGCTACCACGGGGGCCTTTTGTTCCATTGTGATCCCTTGGTTTTTGGTCGTGGATAAAAATTTTCATTTTATTGGACAACACAAAAAACATGCATAAACACTTTACCTGGTTTCTTGGAGTTGTTCCTTGGCGGGGTTGGTCTACTAAGTAAACCATCCCGTACTTTTAACAAACCTGATTGTGTTCGTCAGTGGTACCTGCACTATGTCCTATAGGTCTCCGAAAAGTCTGTCTCCCATGTATCGGAGTCGACTAGTTTGGAGGTTTGGGCATTCGCAGAGCAGGTGCTCGGTGGTCTCCGTTTCTTCTAGGTCTTGACAGCTCCTGCAGTAGTCTGGTGAGTTAATGTCCAGTCTTAGGGCCATGGTACCAATGGTACAGTGGCCTGTCAGTACACCTGTTAAGATTCGAATATCTCGTTTATTCATTTTTAGAATACATCTTGTTCTTTTTTCGTCGATTCTTGGCCAAAGGCTTTGTGTCTGTTAGACCAGGTGGTGTTAATTTTTGCCATTGATTTTTGGTCAATATTTCTTTTTGCTACACTAATTGGGATGTCTATTGATGCAATGAACCTGGAACCTCTCGGATCAGTTCAAAAGTGCATTTACTCGTAACTCCTCAGTCACTGTGCCCACACGCTCTGGCAAAATGGTGAATGTAATTTCAATTCTTTTACGTCATTGCACATGATTTTGAATCAATTTGGTTGTTTCCGATAATAAATGTGCTCATGACCCGATTTCGCAGGTACGTTTTATGCAATATGACACGCTTATCTAGTTTAAGTATGTATAAATGTACGAGTATTTGTCAAGTTTTTTACTTACGATGCTAGAGCGTTATAATGCAGATCAAGGACTGTAGTCGTTTCCCATTCAACATTTTCATTGTGATGTGAAGGAACACTTATGTTTTACCAGTGGTCTTATCTTTATATGACAAATTGTCCATATTGATTTATTTCGATGTAGTACGTATAGTGGTATTCGTTAAAGAATTATGTACTTTCCCTTGTTCAAGGAAAATTTTAATGTCAAATTTACCAGAGCACAAAGACTCAGTGGATCAATAGATGCGGGGTTCTCATAACTAATAAGTTGATTTGAGTTTCACACTTGCTTCTATATCCCTATCCGAAAGTTTCTAATAATTACACAGGGTATCAAGTTCGATACAATACAATTATTACATAGGTTGTTAACATTAAACAAAGGAAAAGTAACTCAAGCATTTAATTACAACAAATTGTAATCTTGGAACTCATCGATAAGTGTATCTATATTAGCGAAAACTTCATTGTGCACTTAATTCCAAGAAAACAAAAGACCGAACTTTAGTGAGCAAAGAACAATAGAATACAGGATGTTTCCCACAGCATACGGAATTGGATTAATACCGCTAAACTCTTGAAATAAATTTTTAATCAAGTTTAAATAAACTGGTTTGTCTTTCCGAAGATCTGTTGGGGACAATGTAACCCAAAATAGTAAGATAAAAGCTAAGCGGATACAATAAGTTATACTTAGGTAACGGTGCAAATTATCTTCGACCCATCCTCCTGACATACATCTGGCACGTCAGACAGCACATATAGCTAGAAAAAACTAAGTAAAAGTGTCATCCTGGGCCGATGCTTTGATAATTTCCACCGATTGATTTAAGTGGATAAAAAGCTATCCAACAGAACCGGAACAACTTGAAAACCTCTATACCGATTAAGATGATTCTTCTTTTGTTTTGTTCGTCTTGATTAAGGGGGTTTAGCTAAAAAAAATCTGCTCGCTGCGTCCTTGACGATGTTAGTGGAAGGAAGCATAGTTTGTAGAGCGGCGCTTGTAGATGTCCTCAGTGCGCCCGTGATGCACAGGTATGCCAATCGCCGAGTCTTCTCTAATACCTTTTGTTCAAGGCCGGCCACCACACAACGATGCCATATAGAATTATTGGTCTTATGACCGCAGTAATGCATTATATTGGGTTGCATGCCCCATCTAGAGCCGACAGTCGGAAAGCCGGAAACTCGCCGGGTGGCGAGTGTCTACAGTGAGCTAGATTTGCAGATAGAATAGAGTTGTTTTTAACCCGGTCCGTTTTTTGTCTGTTACGATAAGCTGATTTCTTTGTGGTATAGCTACAGTTCAAAGTGAAGGATATTTACCGCTGGTCCGAAAAAGAAGGACTGTCCGATACTATCCAGCCGGATATAGCAAGAGAAAGATTGTGAGACGCGAAAGTGACGTTTATTACTTCCTGCCGATTTTTGATAACAAAAGTAGGGCCATTTCCTCTATGTCTGTACTGCCCCATAGCTCATAGTGTGCATTAGTATCACACGCTAACACAATGGCCTTCTTTTCCTCCGTTTCTCAGACAGCCCGTTGTAGTCCAACTGATGGCGGGTCATCTTCTTCATAGGGAAGATAACTGGACGTCAGCCAAACCGGATTGCCGCTCGATGGTGTTAGCTGCGCTGCTGCAAGGTCGTCTGTGCTATACTGGGGGATGACAGTTAATTTTAACGATGTAGCATAATCACGTGGTTCGATTGGAACCCACCCCCAGCTCTCGGTCGGTGGGGGACCGAACTGCTGTCCACAACCTCAAGCTTGGCTCCTAAAAATTAATTAATTTACCGGTTTGGATAATTTTTGTTTTGTATGCATTGCCTTAAAAGTTTCATCACAATAATTAACAGTTGTAAAAAATATGGCACGATTAACGAACACAATGTACCTCTTATTTTTCCTACCAAGCGCTATGCACCGTACTGCCTACCTACTCGCACATAGGCCACATCACATCGTGCTTGCGATTTAAGCCCATGACCCCAATGGAGGGCAGTAACAAAAAATTATTTGATCAACTAATATCTGATATTTAACTTATTGTTTCTCAGAAGAAGAGAAGAATTACCTATAAACAGTTAAAAGTTATGAATATACATAATGTAGTGGCAAGTTGAATAAAGCAAATTGAAATAAAAAAATATGGGCGTGTGCAGGCCCGTACACGTGAAAGAAGTGAAACTTCTGGATCGCCATGATGGAAGTTAATCTGTACTAGTCGTAGCAACATTGCTAACCGGTACAGACGGCTCTATCACTGTTTTATTGCCATCCTTCGAATCAGATGATGGCTCGCTACTGACATTTATCGTCAAGGGTTGCACGTTAAAGCCAATTCACAACGACGCTTTACGGCGTGCGTGCGTTGACAGATAAAGTAGGACCAATGCTTTCCTATGGTGCAAGCCAAAATGCGGCTTCAGGCTTCGGGTCGTGTTTAGATCGTAAATATCGTAAAGTCCAACGCGGCGCGCAAGTAGAGCAACTCTCTACTTTCAGGTGCGTTGGGCGGCTTTGACATTTCATTTTCGGTTTGGTTTGTTCGATTTGATAATATTTAATGTGATAGAGCAATGCCGTTCATTGTTGGAGTTGCATGTTCACTTAGGCTATATACGTACTCGTTTTTAGTAGATTATGAGGTTTTTGCAATACAAATTAATTATTTTACTGTGTGGAAATGACGAATAGTATTTTTGTTGTAATGCTACTAGTGATTTCTTTAGATTGTTAAACAAAAAAATATGTGCTCAAATGTTATGTCCACGCTTTGATATTTTAATTTTGTCTGAAACTACTCTGTATTTTATACAATTTATAAACGAAATAAATATTTTTGTTTAGAATGTTTATAGTTTCTTTTTCTAGTCGAGGGGAAATCTAGTTTTCTGTGATGTGCAAATGATAGGTATTAATTTATTACTTGGTGTGCCCGCTCTTTTGCTCGTGCCAATGAATTGAAATGCTTAGGTAGATATAGCTATATATTTTTTATTGTCTATCGGGACAATGAACATGAATATGCGTACCTTTGCCCGACTTTGACCCAAATTCACGGGAACTCTCCGTCCTATATCGAAGATTCCTTGTAAATTTGAACTCAATAGGTGGGAAGGTTTTGAAGTCCAGCCATAGGAATATAAAAAAATATCTGGACAAGACAGCAAAGATCTTCGCGGAAATACAGCAAAAAAAAACTCCGTGTACTTAATTAATGCAATGAACCTAATTAGAGGGTCATAAAATCCTTACAATATGCAATGTCATTACTGGCGATGGGTAACGGGATGTGTTAAAAACCCAGCGAACGACGAGAAGCAGTACCTGCGATCGCATTCGTTCGAATGCCCAGCATACCACTAGATGTATAATATAACTGAAATAAAATATAAATATAAATTGAAAAATCGAGTAAATCGTCGGTATCCATATTTGAGAATTTATCAATAGGTTTTTTTTTAAGTAGCCACGGCAAGTTTTTTTTTTACAAAATTGCACCTCTGTATTTTAGTGACTGAACTTCTTTCCACAACGTAGATAAAATATGCTGGCCATTTGGTAATCTTGCACACTTAAATCGATTTTCAAGTATTCCACAAAGTAATCAATTCACAATTTAAAGCGAAGGGATTTTCGATGTAATTTGTCCATATTTTCTCAACTAAACTAAAAATCTACCTCCCCGCTGAAAGGACTATTATGGGAAGGCATGTACCTGTGTATCTATGTATTTATCGTTATTTATTTATGCATTTTTTACTGTTTAAAACACATTTCCTTTTAATTCGTGCATTAAAATAACAATTATAAGCAAAAAGGAGTAAACTTGCATTCTGCTCTGAATTCGGGTGTATTAACATAAACCAAACAGAACTTTTAATCTCTCATACTCTAATCTCTCAACGCGGCAACGCTTTGAAGCGGCATTTAGTTTTGGAAAACGGTCACTTGCGCGCGTTGACATAAAGTACGGTAAAGTTTCTAAAACGCCTGTCAACGCACGCAAGCGGCAAAGCGCCGTTGTGATTTGGCCATTAGTCTTGGCGCCATCCGTAACAGCTGGCTGCCTGACTTCCGTCTGGCCAGTTTTTTTCTTTTTGGGATGAGGGTGAGGGACCATAAGGCCCGGCATCCAGGCCAAGTTCCCTAGCGAGGATACCACGCCCGAGATAACTCTCTCATCCTTCTCCTGAACTCTGAGGACTAACTCGTCCATGCCGTAAGAAAAGCGATAACCTCTTCTACTAAGCAGGTCGAGAGATTGATTGTTCATGAGAAAAGAAACCAGCATTCCCTTCTCTTCCGGTTCGCGGGCTTTAATTAATGGGAGATCAGGGTGGGCGCAGTAGCGCTATGGTTAGTGTGCTGGACTACTGTGCGAGGGATCCCAGGTTCGATCCCCGGAGAAACACAAATTACATCTTAAAGTTTTTTCTACTGCGCCACCTCTCGCGAACGTCTGACAAACATCCGAGAGTATGACTGTCATGAAAAAGCTTCTCAATTCAGGCGTTCGGACTCGGCATAAAATTGTAGGTCCCTTCCATTTGTCCCAAAAATAGAAACTCACACAAAACGAATGGTTGCGAGAAGCTAGGCCTTGGGTGTCACCCGCCTGTTGCGCCACCTATTTATTTATTTATTTTAGATCAGGGTTCTGCAGACGAATTAGTCTTAGGATGTCTGCTTTTTTGGTGGGACCCGGGGGTAGCCAAACGCATCCTCTTAAACGAACTGGAATGTCGCTCCAGTGGAGTAGCTACAATTTTGCGTTATTCCACAGGGGACTAATCTTTGGGATCGTTACTTTGCGAAAGTCGATCGCACTACTATTTTTGCATTTTATGAGTTTGTGTAGTATCCACCATCCACGTCGCACTAAACACGACAGGCCCTGCCAAGGCACCTCTTACCATACCACATATCAGAATGAAATTCTGAAATGAAGCCTGTTTTGTATTATACGTCTCTTGTCTTATGAAGATTATTAATATACACCATGCCATACGGCATCGGGCGTACGATCATAATATACATGCATATACAACTGACCATAGCACTCACTGCGAAAACAAATTAACCTTTTTCAGTTTTTTTTTTGTTTGCTGTGTCGCACGATCGCAAAAGTATAAACATCCATTTGTAGCAAGGTATTATGTGTATGTATATACATATTTTCACTTCAAATAATACATTCTGTCTAAAAACTTTTAATAAGGACGTGGCTATAAACGACATAGCCTATATCAGTCTCCCAGTCTTAAGGCACATTTTAAAAAAAGTTTCAACGAAATCTGTCTAGTAGTTTTCGAGTTTTTAGCTGACAACGAAAATTCCTACAGTTTTATTATATGTATAGATATATAAACAATATACATTTCTTTACAGGCCAAAGCAGTAGGGCGAGTACTTTTTGAGCAGGTTTGTCGTCAATTGAATCTTCTTGAGGCGGATTATTTCGGCTTAGAATACCAGGAGCAATCAACGCATACAAAGTACTGGTTGGATCTTGAAAAACCACTCAATCGACAAGTTGGGCTGTCACTAGTAGATCCATTGCTTCGATTTTGTATAAAATTCTATACGCCAGACCCGGCTCAACTAGAAGAAGAATACACCAGGTAAAGTTTAAGAGCTAAACGGTTGTCTTAATTAAATATTGCATATCTGATTCTTTTATCATTTTTTAGATATCTATTTTGCCTTCAAATTAAACGTGACTTAGCCACAGGTAGCTTACAATGCAATGACAATACAGCAGCATTAATGGCGAGTTACATTGTGCAAGCATCGTGTGGAGACTTTGTGCCCGAAGACTATCCAGATCACACGTATTTATCATCGCATCGTTTTGTTCCTCACCAGGATGCTTTAATGCAAAGAAAAATAATGGAAAATCATAAAAAGCATGTGTAAGAAATTCGGTGTAAATTATAAGTAAAAGTCATGGGTACATTATTTCTCCAATTTTTTCATAGTGGTCAATCACCAGCTGAAGCCGATCTTAATCTGTTAGAAACAGCAAGACGTTGCGAGTTGTATGGCATGAAAATGCATCCTGCGAAGGATGTTGAAGGTGTCCCATTAAATTTGTCAGTTGCTCACATGGGTATAGCAGTCTTCCAGGGTACAACCCGAATTAATACATTTTCATGGGCAAAAATTAGAAAAATATCATTTAAGCGAAAACGTTTTCTTGTTAAGTTACACCCTGAAGGATATGTAAGTTATTTAAAGACTATTGTAAAATTAACCTATTTAAATGTGGAATCGATTGCACAGGGATATTATAAAGATACTGTGGAATTCTTTTTTGATGGTCGAAACGAGTGCAAGAATTTTTGGAAGAAATGCGTTGAAAACCATGGATTCTTTCGGTGCGCATCTGTTCACAATCCACCCAGACGAAAAGCGAGAGTTTTGTCTAGAGGAAGCTCATTTCGGTAAGCAAATACAAAATTTTATAAGTACATTTTTGATGTTATAACTTATTGAATGAATTGTTTTACACCCAAAGATATAGCGGGAAAACACAAAAACAAATAATAGAATTTGTTAGAGAAAACTACGTGAAGCGGCAAAATTTCCAAAGGTATGTATACTTGATTGTTTATAAAAATATACTACTTCGCCTTAAATCATACAGTGGCTCTACATGTAAGCCAATTGCTCTGTATTGGATAGTTTTTCACCTTAGAATTTTATAAGCTTGTCTACTTTTATATTAAAAATGTAAAATATTATATAGAGCAGTTGGCTTATGTGATAATAAACCAATGTATGTCTAATAAACACAGTTTCGAAATTGTTTTACAAAACATGATAAAACAGCTCGAAAATGTGTGGATTAGAGAATAAATAATCACACTTTTAATTTTTATTTTTTATTTATTAAATTTCTTTTAAACTAAATTGTTTATCCATGAACATTCGAAACTGATTACAGTACTTTAGGTTTATTTATGAATAAAAACTACCTCGAGCTAAAATACTTCGCCTTCCGCGTATGAACACATTCGTTTTCGTTTGGTATGATTCTTTATATGCGATGTTATTAAGCCTTAGACTTGATTCGCGAGTAAGTTGTTAAGGATCATCTCATCTTCGCCCCCTAGTTGGCAGTGAAAGATAACTATGTTACTTATAATTGTACATAAAAAAGGTTATCCTTGGACGAAGGTGGTATAGAGCATTGTTCTCAAAGTATTATGTTAGATCTGATAGACCATTCAATTTAGGCATAACGTTTGTATTTTATTTTATTGGTAAAAGTCATCAGTTCATTTTTGATTGAACGAAAGTCTAGGCGTTGTTTTTTTGATCATAAATTTTAATTTTTCTATCAATAGAATCACAACTTCGCCCGCAACCGCATTTACACAATTTATTTTTATTGGTTAATTTATTATGCCTAAATTATTCTGGATATGTCAACATGGATACTATCCACAAAAATAATTCGAACATGTTTCCATTTGTTAATTAAAGTTGTATTCTTTGGACATGTTTGTACTAGGTCCGGGGGAGTCTTTAATATTTTCAATCGGTTAGCAGTAGTAAATTCAAGTGACTGCTTTTTGTTGTTGTTTGAGTATTTAGCACCGCCTGATTCGACATTTTACCTTGTGGGGACATTTATTAAATAACGGTCCAGTGTGACACAGGTACCCGCTCTTATTACCTGTTCAGCGTTTTTTTTTTTTCAATAATCCTAATTTTGTAAAGCTCATATTTATCTACGGGTATAAGTCGGACGACTTTAATAAAGAGTTCACGAAATACACACTAACGCACTTCTGAAATGACTAGTAGACTTAATTCACAAACATATGAATGTGTAACTAACGTGGACCATGTTGTAGTAATCGAAAGATACTCTTTGTAATATGCTAAATTAGGTGGACTTACTTACAGCTTTAATCAGTGCGAATGTTCTGTTATTATTATGATTTATTTACTGGTATGTATTTCATATTGTCATAAATTCAGCCATTATGTTTTTTTTTTTTTTTTACTTTGCAACCCCTCCCTCCAGTCTTTTACTTCCAAAACATTTGCATATAAATTTCAATTATTGCTTGCGGTTACGTTTTGATAATTAAAATTGAGGCTGCCGATATAACACAGTAATATTGATACAATTTTTAGAAAAGAAAAGAGGATATTGGAATATTTTTATTGTAAAAAATGAGCCCGGGAATATAAATTTTACTAATGCATTTCAATTCCCTATAATTGGATTATTTAAGTAATCGCGTTAAATTTGTGAAATCATTAAACTTCTATAAGTTTTATTTACTTTACATATTACAAACATTTTGAACTAGCATACTATTTATATAAACGTACATTCTTTTAATTTTGAAACACAACAGCTCATCTCAAGAGCACTGTTTGTTAGATCTTAGCAATCACCTTTTGTTGTCATTTGTGTGTATTATACTTTATACATTTGCTTTTAATTTAAATTTTTATATATAGCCATCAGTTCAGATATTTTTAATTAAATTATTTTAAGTACCATAATGCGAAAACTAGATGCAGATAATGTAATTATGACTGAATAATACACACGTCATCATGCAGTTATCTCAAAATTCATAGATCTAGAAATGACCAAATTTCAACAAAAATAAAGAAATAAAGCAAATAGTAAATGACTAATAACCTTTTCGAGATTTTAATAGTGAGAAATATAAGATATAAAGAAAAACAAAAAAAAAAAATTTATATGTGGCCTCACTACATACATATTATATAAGGTTATATAAATTGCTATCTGGTTCGGCAGATTTACACTGTAAAAGAATATTATAATGTATGCAGAGTGAAGAGTAACAACTAATTCGTAATCAGATTCATTTTAAGTGATTGTTATTAAACAGCTTGAATTCTGACAGTCAACTCTCCTTATATATATCTATAAACTACTTGCGAAGTAACTTTTGTTTTCCCCTGTAATTAAATAAACTTGCATTTCGTTGTCAATTAACCTAACGCCTACCACTTGCGCCAATTGAGCGATAAGTACAAAGCAACCCACGTTCTCTCGGGTTTTCGATTCCAGCAATAAAAAAATCATCCGTTCCGAATTAGATCCGCTTACTGTTGCTTTAGATGGCGCTCATAGTCCGGGTTGGACCATGGCCTCAACTAACAAGGCCCTCCTGCCAGCTCGGTCCCTAGCTAGCTGCCTCCAGTTTTTTTTTTTTTTTAAACATCCTGACTCGCCATGGACGATATAGAGGGAGCACTTCGACCTGTAAGGTCTTTTGCTAGAAGCGTCAGAAATTGGTTAGGAGAGTGGTTCTGATACCACAGAGGGCCGGGCATTCACACATGATATGCTCAGCTGTTTCGTCTTCCTCAAGACAAAGTCGGCACTCCGGTGAGGCGACTACTTGCATATTCTTTAGGTGATATCGTAAACCATGGTGGCCTGTAAGGTAGCCTACTAAATTTTTGATATCATGCCTGCGTAGATTTAGGATCTTTTTGGCATCCTTTTTGAAAGGTTCTATCGCTTTTTTGGCTTGTCTAAGTCCAGGGATGGCCTCCCAATGTGAAATGCATTTATTGCGATTTAGAGATTGAACAAAACGGTTCTGGTCCTATAAAAGGGGATACCGAGCCCTTTCTGGCTAGTTCATCAGCATTTTCATTTCCTACAATACCCTCATGGCCAGGAACCCAACATAACCTGATTTTAATTTTGGTACTGAGTGTCTGGAGGGTGTTGAAGCAGTGAAGCACTGATATGGAGTCAATAATATATGAGCTAAGGGCTTTTATAGCCGATTGACTATCCGTGAATATGTGGATGTTAGCGCCCTTAATACCTGAGTTTAAGATGGTGTTTGCGCATTCTTTGATGTTATGGAGCTCTGCCTGAAAAACAGTAGGGGTTTTCCCCATAGGTATTGAGACATTTCGGTTTGGCCCATGAAAACCAGCTCCCACCCCAGATTCCGTTTTGGAACCATCCGTATACCACTTTAGGCCACTTTGGCAGTTTGGTGGGCAGTTACTTGCCCATGCTTCTCTACTTGGGATCTCCGTGGAGAACCGTTTGTCGAAACATAAGGTTTTTGGTATGCGGTCAGTGACCGCGCAGATCATTTCAAGTTCAGGAATTTCCGAAAGAAGTGCCATTAGTTCCGAGTGGTACTTGTGACTTAACTCTTTCGCTTGTAACAAACTTACCGAACTGCGAATTGCCACTTTGTTGATATATATGTGGAGAGGTGTTAGTCCTATAATGGCTTCTATAACAGCCGTAGGACAGGTGCGCATGGCGCCTGATATGCCCAGACATGCTAGGCGTTGTACCTTCTTGAGCTTTGAGATGGCGGTTATCTGTTTGACTTTGTTCCACCATACTACTGAAGCATATGTTATGATGGGCTGCCTCCAGTTACGCACAACAAGTTGGTTGAGGTCGCACTCCAATTGTGCACACCACCTGAGGTGAGGTTTCCCCTGCTTCGTTCTTCCTGAGGGGTGGACTCAAAGATTTGTCGGGCTGGTTCCTTGTTGTCCATACGCTCCACATGACCTAGTCGTTGTATTTTGAGCTTTCTGACAAGTTCAATGTCGCTATATATCCCGTAAAGTTCGTCGTTGTATCTCAGCCAACCTCCATCGATAAGGTCTATGCTTCTGCAAAATACAGCAGGACCGGTATAATTAAAGTCTTGTAAAATATTTCCTTCGTTCTCTGAGAGAGGGCTTTACTTCTTAGATGCCTCCTTAGCCGAAACAGAAACAGCGATTGGCAAGAGTGATTTTTCGCTTGATTTCTACGGCTATTTCGTTTTACGAGTTGATTGTAGCTTTTCTTGGGCTTTTTCCATCCCATCTTACTTCCTGGATGGCTGTAATAACGACTTTGTACTTGTACAGGGTCTCTACCAATTTCTCGGCTGCACGAGGCCTCGTTTGCTAGTGTCTTCAACTTTTGGATCATCCATATCCGAGGCTTGTCGTCGTATTGTAACATGTGTTTTTTTCAGTGGTAGGGAAGTTGGCCCCTTCCAGGATAAACCTTAAAAATAGATTGGCTAATTTTTGTTTTTTTAACTTTCTCGTAGGTATACGTAGTAAGAGAAAGATATTGTTCTCGTACTAAATTTCGAACTCGAGATTTTGATCAATTCTGATATTACGATGATAGGGGAACTCAAAAAAGTGGGGTCTCGCAATTCTGTCCGTCCGTATGTCTGCCTGTCCCATAGCTCTGAAATCTAAACGCTTGGACGGCATGCTTAACATGACTGCATACCCAGTTTTTCGCTAAAAAGTCCAACAACAGCACTTTTGAAAATTGGCTTTTTTTCGAAAACGATAAAAACGACTTTTATCAAAAATTTATTTTTAAAGTACGATAATTCTTGACTTGATAGAAAACTCAGTTTTTTTTTCTAAAATGACTGCGTCCTTTGATATCCACTCAAATCGCTAATAATAGTTCTTTAAAAAACTGCTCATATGTCAAAAATACCATTTTCGATTTGGATGAAAATGTAACTGCTAGGTAATTTTTATATTCTGAACAATACGTTGTAGTTAGTTTAATAACATTGCTTTTCGAATCCAACGTTGTAACATTTGTCAGTATAATTTTACAAAAAACCGCTCTAACGATTAAGATAACATAAGCATTCTAAACATGATCACGTACTTAGCTTTTTTCAGAAAACTCAAATATAGCCGTATTATGAATATTTCTCAAAAATTATTACCCAAATCCCGATCACAACCGGTATATTTTTGCAAAGCCCAAAACTTCAATGGCAATATAATTCGAAATTCATCGCACACTTGCTTTGAAGGAAGTGTCAGTTCGGGGTAAAATTTGAAATTAATAAATTGTTGTAGTTAATACGTATGTTTATGTAGTATGTATTACGTTTTTAATTAACAAGGGTTCAATTACTAAAACTGAGTACATCTTTAGTAGGTATGATTTTAAACGTAAAATTTGCTGAAATTAATCTGAGATTCTGCGAGATTCGCGATAAACGAAAAAGTTCGTGCGAGTCGTGCACATTTTTTTGCTTTTAGTGCAGTACCTAGGTACTTATAATTTTTACTGACATTTCACTTACTTTCAAGGGAGCCGGCTAACATTTTCTATTTAAAAACTGTTTTGTAAGTCTGTAAGTCAGTAACAATCGCATAAACAGTGAGATACGTATGGGGAGCATGCTGTCGGACTGGCAGAACTGTCAGATCGCAGAACAATGCAAAACTCGAATGTTTACTAGTTTTCCGACACATAAATGTTTTTCTGCATAACTGAAAGTCACTGCATACCTACATATCAATTGGATACAATTCCACATTGCAGTTTGGAATGGAAAATTCTGTAATAAATGATTAAATGATTTTTAAGAGCATTGTCGACCAGATATTTTTTATAACTCACGAACCGTTTGTCGTATCAATTTGAAACTGTGTACATTGATAAAGAAGTAAAAAATATGTCATAAATCGAAATCAATACAAAAAAATAACTTAAAACCATTTTTAGGCAATACTACTACGCTACGTATTTTTAGATCACTGATCTACTAGCTCCTCAGGTACTTTTATAGGAAGGTTTCTTTCGTGATATCTAAAAATTAGTTTAAAAAATTTTACAAAAAACCCTCCATCGAAAACCACAAAACCGATTGAGCTCAAATTTTCACAAAATCTTTGTTTTTGGCACGAAGGCTATTCTGTGAAGTTTGGTCAAAATTGGTGAAAGGGGCGTGGCACCGCCCATACAAAAAAAAAAAACATTCCAAATTGTATGTCTTAAAAACCACCAAATCGGTTGAGCTCAAACTAACAGATAATCTTAAGTATTGGCCGTGGAGTGCTCCTGTGAAGATTGGTCAAAATTGGAAATAAGGCGTAACACCGCCCATACAAAAAACATTAAAAATCGTATATCTCGAAAACCACCAAATCGATTGAGCTCAAACTAACAGATAATTTTAAGTATTGGCCGTGGAGTGCTCCTGTAAAAATCGGACAAAGGGGCGTGGCACCTCCCATACAAAAAAAAAAAAAAAAAAAACCAAAATCTTATACCTCCTATACAAAAAAGCATCTTATATGGGGTGAAACTCGGATGACGTTATATCTCGATAACCGCTGGGCCGATTTTAATGATTCATTCATGATTTTATGTTTTGCTTGTACATATTGCTGTATTTCAGGTTTAGGCAGAAAGAAAAATCGAGAAAATGTAAAAATAAGAGCATTTTTCAATAGGGTGATCTCTTTTGGCCCACCTTGTACATACAGTTGGAATGAGGAATGAAAAACGATGATATATATTTATTATGGCGAATAGATAGTTATTTGCTTCTTCTTTACTTGCATGTACTAGATCTTCTTTTTCTTTCATATATAAAAATGGAAATTACCAATCATTCATTCATTCATTCTGTACATCTCGAAAGCCGCCGAATCGATTGAGTTCAAATTTACAGACAATCTTTGGTATTGCCTCGAGAGGGTTCCTGTTAAGATTGGTCAAAATTGGAGAAAGAAGCGTGGCACAAAACACGAACTGTCGTGTATCAGAAAGCTTTGCAATAAACGAAATTGTGATGTTCAAGCAAACAATCAAAACAAAACATTGCAATCGAAATATAAATAAAACATTTTGAGATTCGTTGCAAGTTTCAAATTTAATGTTAGAAATTAAATCTTTTTGTTGACGTGTTTTCTTCATTTTTACTTTGCTTATACATTTGCAATAGCTATTCACAAAGTCCCAAAACGATCAACAAAGAAAACAATTCTTTCTTAGAATTAGAATTTAGAATGTACATTCATATGAACAAGAGATAATGTTCTCTCAGTCCGCTATATCAGACCTGTTCTCTCCAGTTGGGTTTTGATTGCTATTTCTTTCTTGGAGTATAGGGAACAACAGATTTTTTTTAATATTATACACGTAAATAGTATCTAGTCTCCTGATTTCGAAATCTGCATTATAAATATGTATGAAGTTCAATACATAATCTATATACGGGAAGCATATACTGACTGAGCAAAATTCTGATGCAGGCGTTAAGCCGATGGTTGTAATAGCATCTTGAACAGACACTAACAATAAAAAACTTGTTTTGAAGGACGATTACTGTTAGCCCCAAATCATTCGGTCTCTGGCGAAAAAGATTCAATAAAACACTTCGGGCTATACAGTGACGCTGACTTGGTCAAAAAGCCTAAAAAAAAACCGAATTGTATGAAACACAGAGAAACACATTATATGAATTACGCACCAACTCTACTGGTTCTTAAGGTCACCCAGCCGAGGAAGACCCCATCATGCCCATCTTGGGTTGCGCTCACGATAGAAGAGCCCCAGCCACTTTTACGTTCGTAATAGGTTTTGTAGTTCTTCATGAACTGAAAGCTCCATCTAAAGTAAGTATGTAGTCTTAGTAGTTTAACTTATCCACTAAAATCAACACCGCCGGCCGCTAGGTATGGCAACAGCACTGAACATACAATCCATTTTCACCAAAAGAGTGAGAGCGGAAGGAGTTATTCCCGAAAAATCTTTTTAAAACCCTAAACTTGTCCTCGAAAATCTAGGTTTCGTTGCAAAAGGATGCAATAAAGGATTTTGGGTTACCTATTTTACTTACAATCTATTAAGTTAGAGTGCATTCTTAGTGTTATACATATAAAAAGAGTATTCCTACAAACGACGAGCACCGTTCCAATAACGTCTGTATCGTTTTACAGACCCTGCGTAACTGCCTTTGGTCCAAGTCATCACCAGAAAGACACAAAAGCGCAATGCTCTCTCTGTGCACTGCATTGAGGGTATTCATTTCATAACCCTCTGAGTGCGCTCATTTGTTCGTTTGTGCCTTTCTACGATATCAAGTTTAACGGTATGTAGGGCTACTAAATCGTCCTTACAAATAACGAATAAGTCTTGATGTATTTTAGGGAATTTCAACCTTATCGGTTCTAATTGCCTAAATGTTTGTACTTTGGAAGTTCAATTTTGTCAATGTTTGACATATGTAGCTACTATCTTTATCGTCAAAAAGCGCTTTTCATTTACAAAATTTTTGAAAATACATAGGTAGTGGTTGAACACCAGTACAATTGAGGTTAATTTTTTATGTTTTCCAAGTAAACTTTTTGCTACTTTTAAAGTCCCTGGGCCTAGCTTCTCACAACCATTCGTTTGTGTTAGTTTTTTTTTTTTTTTTTTTTTTTTGTACGAATGGAAGGGACCTACAATTTTATGCCAAGTCCGAACGGCTGAACTGAGAAGCTTTTTCAGGACAGTTATACTCTCGGATGTTTGTCAGACGTCTGCGAGAGGTGTCGCAGTGGAAAGAATCTGAAGATGTATTTTGTGTTCTTCCGGGGTTCGAACCGGGACCCCTCGCATAAATGCATGTGTACATATGTTTATGCATTTACCTTGGTCATTTGAAACACCTCATTTTTGTCTTATGTAAACAGTAACCTTCTAAATAAGTGTCTAAAAACATGGTAGTCTGGCACATTAAATGGTACTTATTAAAACAAATCCGTCATGAGCCCCAAGTTAGCATTTCCATCCGACAAAATTAAACAGGTAGATACTTATCATCCAGTTTACTTCCAAATAGGCATGTTGTAATAAGAAAGTTTAACTGTGCTTTAGCCTGAAATATGATAAGACCAATAAGGTAGTCCAAGGTCAAATTGCCAATTTGAAGTAATGTTACATGTCGGTTACATTTTCTCCTTTTCCATTAACTGAAACCAAAAACGTTTTAATTTTAATTGTTAAAAATAAGAAATGTATACATTCAATGACAAAAAATTGCAGTAGATTTACGCCAGCTAATGTAGAATAAAAATAGTGCACACTGTTTTGTGTAAATTAAATTACTAGCTGACTTAGAGTTTAGTATTATGTAATTTCAATTGATTTAGCACGTGGCCCAAAACCATATAATATTCCACGCATACATACATTTATGTGTGTATATGTTAAACGACATGTACGTACCTACACTAATAAACACAGTAACATCTTTGACATGATCTAGGCATAAATCCTTTAACTGTAATCTAAGTTTAATACTTTTTATTTGTAGTTATTTCTATTAGTTTGAGCATTTTTCGCTTATTATTATTATTTATGTTAAGTTTTAAGATAAGGAATCAGTGAAAGCACTCAACTTTATTTTGGAATAATAAAACAAGATATCCTCTTGTCTTTTCTTTTGGTGCAGGTCTCAGTCATTCCGCCAAGGGCCACTGAATGCTAGTAGTCGAAGTCAATCGCATTCGTATGTGAATTCCAGCATTTCAGCCAATCCCCTCCTCCCAATTGACACTGGTTTGTATTTATTTTATTTTGTTCGTAGAATTTTGTTAGTACTGCTTTATATTTTTTTTTAGTTTTGGTTTTACTTTTTTTATATATTATATAAATAATATTGAAACAAAAAAAAAATATAATAAAGATGTAGGAGTGTTTTAAAATGTAATGTACTTATTTAAAATTTCAGCGGATTGGGACTATCGCAATCAATGCAACGTCTCGACGACGCCTTCTCTGACGAAGAAGGGAGCGGATACCTTGGATCGCCGACAAGACAATCCTACAGACCCCACGCATTCTCAAGTAATTCTGCACACTGAATTGTCGATAATATAAAAAAAAAATATTATTCCAACAATGTTTATTGTCAATTAAAGGTCACAGCAGCCCAGGTGGAGATTTATCAGACGAAGAGTTATGCTCCGGAATCGCCAATCTCAGGGGCGGAACAGCTACACCCATCGGCAGTGGGTATGGACCAGCTGAATTCGAACCGATCTGTGTGTCCTCAGGCTCAACAATCATGGAGTTCTCCCATCCACAGCAACAGCAATATTCGAGGCCAAGATCGGGATCGTGTGCATCCAGGAGATCACAATTTAGGTAAGTTTTCTATTGATAAATAATTTGCTTTAAATTTGACTTTTTAATTAATTTTATATATTATTTTATGATTTGTTATCCTTACAAGTATAAATTAAACTGGATCTATGGTTGATATCTTCCCATTATTTTTAATTTTAATTTTGTAAGAGACTACGATACTCTCCACTTACTTATTTCTCACCCTGATCTTGGTACATATTGAAGTTTCGTTACCTAGTTGGGACCAACGTTAACAGAACTTGTTAAGGTTTGCATTTTGTAATTAAAATAAAGGCTATTCTCTACCGAATATGAAAAACAATAATTAAACAGTCTGCTCTGAATGCATTCTTTGGTAAAGTCACTCGATGCGTTTTATTTTACAAAAGGTAAAATATAGCCCGTCCCAACTTAAGTGACCTTGCGCAGGTCTCTTCACATCAGGGATTTTATTCTCTTAGCGACAACAAAACAACATTTCCAACCAGCTACTACTACAGCTAAAAAAAATATGTGCGCATTTCAAACAACCAACATACCAGTGCTTGCGAAGACATCTCTCTCAATCGAAGATCGAGCCATGACTGATTGTCCACACAGCACCGTCATTGGCGTATGCAAAAGATACACATTTACCCAGCCCAAAGAAAAGGGAAATTTGCTGGGTGTTGCACTTCTCAAGTATGTGTTTAGCAGAGTATATCCATTAATGAGTAGGGACACTCTCCACGTGTTTCTTATCAGTTTACAATTTGCAGTACACATACACGAGAAATAGACGGCACTAAAAGTGCTCTAGTAAAAGAGGGATGGAAGAGTAGTCGAACTATTTCAAAATGTGGTACAGGGTGTGACATAAAAAAAAGCAAAATCAATTTGTAATATTTCTTATTGAACATTTTATATCTAATATATATTCACATGTGTGCTACACTTAAATATTTTTGTTTGTTGGTACATTTTTTGTTATTTTTATTAAACTGTTTTAGAATAAAGTAAACCCGTACTCGGACGTAAAATTTGATAAGAAATTCCTTATTTTGATTTTTGCAACAGTTGTAATGAAATTCATTTTTCAAAAAGTTAAAAATATTCCCCTCAAAATTATTTATATTATATTGGAAATATTTTTCAAAATGTCCAAATTAGGTGTTGCCGACCATTTTAAGCGCATCGTTGACTTGCCATACATGTCTTTCGAGAAATGTCTTTCGCAGATCCTAGAATCCCCCGAAATTTGTTCATGTATTAAGTGTTGTCTGTTTATGCTATTCAACCACTTCGCTTTTCTAAAAAAAATTAAGAAATACAACACAGATTTATATTCATTCTTCCCCGATCTATAATTTATATTGCTTACCTCTCACTATTATCCGGTATTTTGAAATATTTAACTCCAAAATTTTCTTTCTGCTCTCGCCCACACGCCAAACATTTAACATAATGTTTTCCCATTATTTTATTTAAAGTTCTTAAACTATGCAAACTTGCACTTCAACTTTTAATTTTCACTATTTTTAATTGTTTGCCACACGCACTGACACTGAACACCCTTTACTTCGTCAATTGATGGTAATGAACGACTGATAACAATCCAACTCCAGGTCGCCTTTAAAAATACGTGCGAAAAAAATGTAAAAAATCCCCTCTACAACCAACCTAAGTAATTAGTATGACCATCTGCTGTGAATTATATTACCTAAAAAGTGCTGGCAATAAAACTTAAAATCGTAAAATATGGTAATTAACGAAGTCGTAGCAAGGCAAAAGGGTTGAATTTCGTGATAGAGAATGAAACATTTCTTTTTCATGTCCATAACAAAGACCATTTAATCAATAACCAATGGGAAAAACTACAAAATTTGTTTTTTATTACCAATTCTACGAAAGTAAAGCTGGTTACCTGATCAACCTGCATGGTTGAGAGAAAATACTAATATACTGACATCACTTCAGGTCGCCTTTAAAAATGCTTTATGAAAAAACCCACAATCGTTTGTCGTACGCAGCAAGCCCCATGTAGTGGTACAGGCAAAATGTGTTGTGTACCCTTTTTTTCTCAAGCAGTCGTTGTATGCAGGTAAAAAGTATTCTTTCGACCTGCTTCCACTTATTGTACGATTTTTTCTGCATTTTGTTTTGTGGTAGTAGGAAATGCATATGTAGAGAGAGTGTCCCTACTCATTAATGGATATACTCTGGTGTTTAGTAATGAAATCCAACGTTTGGAGTATTATTATAACAGCGTAAAACCCACTATTAAAAAGTGTTGAAATGAAATTTTCGCTATACTTTGTAATAAATGAAAAATCTCTTAAGACATGAAAAATTTCTCTTAAATAAAGTGCTACTGCGCATATTGGGATCTTTCTTTTGCTTTGGGACGGGCTATACACTCCTATGCACATGAATAGGGACAAGATTTTTTAATCATTTCATGTTGTATTTATCTTTCTCATTCCTAAATATTGGTATTTCCTTATGCTATTATTAGTACATAGTAATAGGCTGCTTTCAGGAGCGAACTAAATTCTCACAACTTTACAGTTAGATGTTATGTTGGTTCTTTTTTGACCATGCAAAAAAAAGTGAACTCTTTTGCAGCACTTGAATAGGGACAGAGGCAATTGTTTTGCTGTGGATCAATTTATTAAAGCTGAAGGTATTTTTATTTCGCGTATATTTTAATCGTTTTTCAATCAAATGAGGTGAGGAAAAGTTGTAACTTAGCTCAAGTCATTTAGACAGATGCATTAGTGGTTGTCTATGAGTTGTTAGTTAGTTTGGTTGTGTGAAAGTTGAGTTAAATTGAAGACAATAGGGACATTAGTCAAAAGCTCATTATCATTACATTTATACTTTCTACTTTCTACTCTGAGTCGCTAGGATTGGATTCTACTTACCAGTAATTCCTTCCGATTGGCAAGCAACGATGTTAAGCCACCCAAACCCGCTAGTCGTTGTAAAACTTTATCGATCCGTGCATGATATCTTCGCTATACCGTAAGCGAACATTTTACTCTCTATGTTGTAGGTTTTCCTCTCTGAATTATTGACTGGTATGGTAGCTCTATCTTGGAAACAATCTCAAGCAGCTTGCATGTGCAAAGAGTTATTTTCACGTTGCACTCGAGATACTTACTGCCCCGAAATAGTTCTAGAGAAAAATGTTTTCACATAAACATAAACTTATCGTTTTTCGTCCTTTCCTCATTTTACACAACTTGCGATCCAGAAAACTTATATTTTTTGCAAAAAAGAAGAAGAAGAAAAAGCTCATTTATTGCTTATTAAGTTGTGTTAAGTTATTAAAATTTAAGTTCTTACTGTATTTTTTGTATAATTTGTAAAGTGTTAATTGTGTTCCAGAACGGTGAATTTTATTTAAAATTTGTGCATGCAAACAGAAGACGATATGATTTGAATTGCTTATTTTCAAGTTAATTTGGTTTGTAGCAAAGCTTATAA
Source organism: Cheilosia soror (assembly GCA_949372485.1). Classification (NCBI taxonomy): domain Eukaryota; kingdom Metazoa; phylum Arthropoda; class Insecta; order Diptera; family Syrphidae; genus Cheilosia; species Cheilosia soror. The sequence goes on along the minus strand of OX443562.1, from coordinate 48,045,736 downwards.
GTTAAATTAATGACAATATTTGGATGTCAGTAAAATCTTACAATTTTAAAAATGTCATCATACAGGTCAGAGCCACTTGTCCCTCTTGTACAGCAACAGCAGCCCTCGTCGAGTCTCAGTGGGCTCCCAAGCTTGTGTCATTGTGCCGCAGCAACAGCCGCTAACCAACAACAGCTCCAACAAATTCAGTCAATCGGGAGTTCTTTCGGTGGATCACAACAGCTCCATGGAGTTCGAACTGGAGGAGGAGGAGGCAGCCTTAGCAGAGGAGGCAGTGGATTCGGACTTGACAACATCTACCACCAATCGGGAGAATACTGTCCATCTACTGGAGCAGTCACAACATTCCACACCAGTCCATTATAGCAGTACCAACTATTCGATGTCTAAACAGTGTTTACTTAATAATAATAATTCAACAGAGACCGAAACCGATAATATAATCTACACAGACATCAACGATATATGTCATTACAAATATCCAAACGAATACGCTAGTAAAATAGAACATAAAATTTCCAACGAAAACAATTTGAATCTCGTTAACGATCACGATATATACGCGACAGTTAATCGAAAGACCAAATCAAAATCTAGAGACAAACATTTAAGTGACGAATTTATTGATGAATCTATTATTCAGTATACTTTGTCAAAACGGAATCAGTTTAATACTAATACATCAAACGCACATCAAAATGACTTGACGAATAATCGTTATATTGGATCCAACTACAATAATCACCATCACAATGACTTGAATCACCCATCCGATTCGTCTTCGGACTATTTTGGGCTAAAATTGAATCGCAGATGTGCCGATGATAGACAACTTACACAATCTGATCGTTATTTAGGTTCGGTAGAGTCGCAGAGTTCACAGTCACAAACGGGTCGCAATACTCTATCGTTGCCGAGAGCGTCAGAGCTTTCTGGCGTTGACTCTGTCGACTCATATGACAGTCATTATATAACACATCATTCATTGGCGAATCTTCGAACTGTGATCAACCCCAACTACATGATGTACCGCGATGATGAAAAGCTTGTACAATCTACTGATGAGAGAAGCTCGACCATTTCGCCATTAGATAGGTTTAAAAATTCGTCGGAAAAACTTGAATATGAACTATCAAGCATAAATTTGTATTCGGCAGCGCAATACAAACCACCATACACAGAGGAAAATATTTACGATCAAGTGGAAAAGGAATCTTGGCTCAGAAGCAGCTCATGCAAAGACCTTTATGGCGGCTTTTCATACTTTGAAAATGAGAAAAACAAACCAACAACAGCGTTTGAAAAAGAATTCCTGACATTTAATCGAATAGACTCTCCAGTAACGCGTTACGATGATTCGCGCCATTCCATGTATATAACTAAGAATCATTCAATTGATGCTTGCCAAGATTTCTCTGCAATACCGGACTCTAAAGTCTACTCATCGAGCTACCCTGGTAGTACTTACAATGCTTTCGAGAATCAAAAACGAGCATATGGTCACCAGTTGGATTTTACTGGTTCACAAGATGACATTTCGCACGACAGTTACGAGCTATTGGAAAAATATGACAATGCATTTTTTGATAAGCATATTCGATCTGATGATAATATTCGCTCCTGTTCTATGGACTCTGGAAATTATATTCCGAGTGATGACGAAAGTGTTTCTGAAATTCAAAAATACCGCTCGGCAATGGATGTTAAGTGTAAATCTGCCGCAGACATTATGAATGAGATTTGGGATTCTGAAGATCCAAGGTATTTGCCACGTGAAAAGCTATGCGTCAAATCTGATGGAAGCTTTTACAAAAAAGTTAAGGAGGCCTTTGGTTCAAGGACGTCAAGTCAAGAGAGTCGCAGTGATATTTATGAAACGAAAGCTTCTCGTAGTTCAGATTCTAGCAAAAAGTCTCGTGATAGTTTGTACCATACAGACAGCAAAAAATCGCGTGAAACTACAAAGAGCAAGACGTCAGTGGCCTCAAGCCAGGACTCCAAGGAGTCCCTTATTGGAGAATGCTTATCACGTAATTACGAAATGCCTATGACTACCGGTAAAAAGGTGAAGAAAATTCCCAAAAAGGATCAATACGAAAAGCATTCCAGTGTAGAGTCTAAGAGTGATTACTATGATGCAGTTGAATCTCTAGATAGCGATGGATTTGGGGGGCGTCCAAAAGTAAAAAGTCACGATTGTTTATTATCAGATACACAAAGCTCTACATTAAACAGTTCCTTCTATGATAACCGTGACACATATTCAACATTTCCAACAAATAAAAGTCACAAAACGTCGAAAGTACATTCGATTAGTCTTCAAAATGTGGAAATCGAGAGAAACGCCAAGTCATTTGGAAGCAAATCACCGGAAGCAATCAATTCGGCGAAATGTCGTGAGGAGAAGGAAGTTCAAACCTATGACTCTATTGACAAGACGCCTACTCTACAAAGCAATGGCAAGCAGTCGCACAAAATTGTTGCCTTTCGACGAAGATCTGATAGTGAAAATATATTTAGTTTCGATCAAGATAAGATTGAGTCTTTAACAAGTTGCAATAAACAATGGGAAAAGACGGAAAAGGAGGCGAAGAGCAAAAATAGTCCTGAGTATCCATTAACCCCAGAATTAATATCCGAATTTGAAAAGCAGATACATACTCCAACAACAAAGAAAGTCACTCGAAAAGAGGAACTTATGGCCAAAACTCATTTTGAGGAGTATAATCCAAAAGTTATGATTGATTCGACAGCTCCATTGCCAAGTGTTCTAGTACCATTAACGTATAGTCACGCAATTGTTGAGCGGACTAAAAGTGATCCAAACTCGCTTGCTAATCGATCGCGATTGGGCAGTAACTCACGCCGGCATGTTCTAATGCATCAAAAGTCTATTGACTTAACGCCTGCTGATTCCAGCGATGAAGACTACTTCTACAAGCAAATACCAAGTGCTCCACCATTGTGCAAGGCTCATGGAAATTTTGAAATTCCTAAAAGCTATGACGTGCCAGTAGTTGCAGTAGATATACCGAAAACCGGGTTCGAAATGCCGAAGAGTTTCTTCCGTGAATACGATCGTCGGGGTTCAAAAGTGTTAAGGGAAGACATACCCTACGTGCTGCATAAACGTCATATTATGAACGGAACTGCTCCCTCTCCAAATGAAAAGAAACATCAAAAACCGAAAAGTCCAAAGTCACCAAAGTCACCCAAGTCTCCTAAATCACCCAAATCGCCAAAATCGGAGAGTAAAACAGTTAATGTTGGTGATATTTTGCCTGAAATTTTAGATAGCCTGCTTCCTGAACAAGGCAAGGATTTCTTATTCACCCAAAATATCGACTTGTCAAAAGTCGACCCCATCACTCTCGAAGTTGATAAGTCAATTCCCACCATTGAACTCTCGAGCCCTAAACGTGATATAACCAAGCAGATGGATACTAAGATATTGGAGAAACTTAATAAAAAGTTAAGCCAGATTGAAAGTGATTCTGCCACGAGCTCTAAAACGGAAAGCATTCAACGAGAACAGCAAAAATGTAGTTTAGAACAAAAGCAAATTCAGCTGATTCAGAGTCTAAAGAAAGAACTTACAGCGCCATCTAGGAAAGCAGCTGCTAAACAGAGAATAATACCCAAAACAAGACCAGTGAATAAGCCAAAGAAAGGAAAGACCCGAATTACATCATTTTCTTCCGATGACGAAAGCTTAGACTCGGATGATGTATTTGGTTCCGCTGAAGCAATTCCATCGCGTTTGGAGTTTTCGCCACCCCAGTCGAGAAAGGAGATTGAACCGATTTTGCGAATCGAACAAAGTAAATTGATTTCAGCCGCGTGGGGACGAGGCCAAACAATGAGCTCTACAGAAATTGAGGGATCTCCGCCACAGTGCAGGCGGCTGGCTGAACTTGAAAGTCGGTATCACACCCAGAAACTAGATCCTCCTTACACGAATGCGACAGAGCTGCGTCGGATTTCAGAACGCTCAATTTCAATACCGAGTTCTGAAGAAGAAAATCATATCGTCAATAAAAGAATCGATGAATGTACCGGGGACTACCAACGAAATGAGAACATTCCTTCCCCGATACTGGAACACTCAGAGTTTCTTCGCACGGAAGACGAAATCTATGCGACATGTAGTGAAGACAAGATTTCTGAAGCAGATATAGATTACACGCTTAAGAAAAACGACCTCAGACTTTCACCGAGATCAGACTTTCCGAAGTCCAGAGTAAAACTGATCGAAGAGATTATAGATTCGTCTATTATCAAGAGATCCAAGGGTCATGCTCCAATTTTATTTGCACACGCTCGTCTCAATTTGTCAGAGGGCTCGGCACTAGCGTCCTTGCAAAGGCAGAAGGCAACATTAGAATCACCAACAACTGATCGTAGAGCTAAAAGCTTAGACACTCCAGTAATTTCAATGCATAAGCTACCACCCATGAACGCATTCTCTTCCAAAGATGATACTGTTGGTTTCGAGGAAGAAGCCGAAATTTTGGAAGAAAAAACTCTTCAACAGGAAATGATTAATGCTGAAGAAGAGACCCCTGATAGTGTGCATTCCTGTGCCGGATCTATTCCATCTGCACACGTAAGCCATGCACCATCAAAATATGATGCGGTTTTGAGCAACGTTGGTATAGACACCGAAGAACACGACCTTCTAAATCAGTTGCAGTTCATTGAGAAAATAGCTCTGCAAGGAGTCAAAATCAAGGATAAGAAGAAATCCAAAATGCAGCTCAAGAGCGGAGATCATTTGATTCTGGAAATACCTAAATACAAGTTCGATTGGTCACCTTATAGTTCATGCAATAGCTCAAGAAAAACATCACCTGGAGTATCCCGTGCCAGCAGTGTAGAAAGCGCTGGTAGGGGGAAATCAAAAATTCGTTCAAAAAGTCCCGAATCTGCCAAACCAAAATCCTGTCGCGGAAACAATATTGATATCTCAAAGAAAGACAAAAAACCCGCTCCTAAGGAACGACCAAAGTCCATTGAGCGGGAACGTAGACTGAGTAAAGACAAAAGTAAGTCGCAAGAAGAAACTGAGGCTGACATTGCAAAGCGTAAAGAGAGACAGCAAAAATTATATGAATCCGCAATGAAACAGACTATTACCATGCTAAGTCCGGTTAAGGATCAACTTCCAGCGTTTCCGGCTCCTGAAGATAAGATTTCTGTAAAAACAGAAGGGGATAAAATTATTATAGAAACAGAATTTAAGAGCAAGGCTGAGGATCACGTTTTAATAGCGAAGTCTCCGCGGAAGCTTGACACTTCATTGGTAAAGTTTAGTCGAAGTTTCGATGAAGGCCGATTCCAAGAGAAACTGGAAAAGGCAAATCGCAGCTTTGAGGATCGCAACAAGTCATTTGAAGAATCTGAAAAGTCAGACGTCCCAAGTGATATAGTTATTAAATCTCCGAAGAGAATTGCTAAAAGTCAGGAAATAAAGCAAAAAATCGAAGGAAGTGTGGTACACAAAAAGATTGATGCCAAATCAAGCAGCTTGGATAAAAAAGCAGAACCACATTACTTGGATATTGATATTAAAGCCAGAAGTCTTGATGATAATAAAGAGAAACACTTAAAATCATCTCCAACCGAAAATAAAAAAACAGCAGACGAAAGGCCGCCTATAGTGCGAAGTGCAATCGGTGATCGACGTATGTTTGCTCATCAGTATAACATAACTGAGGAAATAGACATGCAGGCAGTTATATCAGAGAGGAGGTCACTCGACCTATTGAAGAGGCAGTCTCTACCATCGGAAGACACAACTAGAGATAGTGACGGAAGTCGTAAGCCATCCACCGGAGACAGTGTAGATTCGTATGTTTCTGTGGAAGAATCACATTCTGAAAGCAAGCCAGCGGCCACAAACGAAGGCTTTCCACATCGAGTTCCAACTATTGAATGTGAGGAGCCTTCAATTGACGAAGACGATGACAACTCAAGTGAATGCCGTCACTTGAAAGTATCACGATTCGATGCTAATCGCTTGAGCCTTGACAGGAGTCGCAGCGATGAAACTGGCTCTTGGATGACGGTAGAATGCGAAGAATATATTGGATCTGATACATCGGAGAACGAACCACGCACATTGGAACCAGACAGAAATATTTTTGAAACGCAGGCAACTTTAGACGATGCTAGAGATTTCAATACAATGGAATTTTCCTGTGTCACGCCCACGTCAGAACCGAATATTTTGGTAACACCACCAAACGCTAGTCCATTACTGGAGAAATCTGTAATTGAAACGTTTGAGAAGCATGTGGAAAATGCTGACTCCGAGACAAAGCAAAAAGGAAGTTTATCTAAGCAGAGTGATAAATCCAAAAGTTCAGATTCCTGGACAAGTGGGGAAGGAGCCACGGTAAGTCCACAAAGAGAAGGACGACATGATTGGAGTCTGTCAGTTAGCGGTAAAGAGAAAAGTTCAGTTGACGAAGAATCAAGTGTCAGTTGCTCGATTGCGCGCCCATTGGGCATTTCCCAAGATTTTGGAGACCTTGAGGAAAAGAAATGTTTAGAGCTAAAAGAGCAGATGCTTAAACTCGATCTAGAGAGTACCGAGCGCAAAGAAAGCGTATTGACTGAGGAGGTAAAAGCAGCCACTCCAAAAAAAGCAACAACTCCAACATTAGAAAAGCAGAGCCCCATCGATTTGGGTACAAGCACTGAGATATTTCAAGACGCTATTGAGGAAAAAATTTCACAAATTCTCCTGAGAGATGACAGTGAGTCGAGTTCAAATGGGTCGGTAAACCTCCCAAAAATCTTAAAACACATTCGAACTGGAACTTCAAAGAAACTTTGCTTAACGGCGGATGAAAATGGAAAGAAACTTAGTGGTAAGTCTGGCAGTGATCGCAGCTCACAAGAATCAAAATCAAGTTTTGATTCTAAGGCATCATTAAGTGTCGATTCAAAGGGCTCTTTCGAAACCGAAAGCAGTTCAGGGTCACTTGGCGCTGCTCAGCGTCGAGGTGAACTACTTCAAAGAGAACAACAACCAACCTGGAAACCATTTCCAATTGAAAGTTCTGGCAGCTCGAGTGTAGAAGATTGGCAGAATATAGATCAAGAATCGTTTGAGCGATTTGATAACTCGATCGCAATAAAAGATTCCTCTGACAGTGATTTTAAGGAAATTTCACCCGAAGATCAAAAGGAGAGTGACACAAGCTTTCAAGATGAGCTTAATGACTTTCCAACTACATTTGGATATCCAGCAATGACAAGTGCTTTAGCTGGCATTGGTGTCAATCCCACAGACATAATAGGATATACCACTGGATTTACAATCGGAAGAACGCTTTCACGTATTTCCGAGCGAAGTACTGCCTCTGAAAAATCAAGTATGGAGGATGACGTAAGCAAGGCGTCTACGCATTCAGTCAGTATGCGTGATGAATCTGTTGGCTCAACTGACCATCAACCCAGTTTAAGTTCAGACTCTCGAAGTAATACCAATTTGGCATATATATCGGATGCAGATAGAAGGACTTCAGCAGAAATGCCAGAAATACCTTGCGACTCAGCTACTGGCGATCGCTTGTCAAGTATATGCAGTTTAAATGAGCCGAAGTCTCCTACTGTTGTAACTGGACGATTTTCCGTCACTCAGGTAGATGAACTGCCTCCTGAAGAAATCGACAGACACACATTATTGTGTCTTTCAAATGCTGGAAGTCAAGACTCAGAAGACTGGCCTCTACCAGAAATACCATACGATCATGTTCCCATAAAACCGGCTGAGTCGATTTACGCAATGCCTGACCTCGATAAACCAGTGCCAAAAACGTTCTGTTGGAAAGCAAGTATGTCTTTTCAGTCTCAAGACTCACAAGATTGGCCATCACCGCCATCGAGTGCAATGGAAATACCATTTGTTGAAAATGTGGAAACCTACTATGCCAACGAGGCTCAAAGTGCAGATCAAGTGATGGTAGAGTCCTTTACTGCCACCGACTACACCGTGGAGGAACCCGCCAGTGATTCACAGAGTGATAAGCTTCCTTCAGAAGATATAACAACACCACCAGAGACAGCCAAAGTGTTGCCTTATGAAGAAACAGCATACCTTATGTCATCTCCATTTGAAAATCAAACAGAAATGGATGATTCCTGTCTTTCCAACGTGCAATATTCCACCCCGACTTGCATAAACTCAACCTTAAGCTCCGTATCTTGCTTGTCATCATCATTCAATGTAACGTGTTGCACCGCCTCAAAATCTCTACACAGCGGCGGCTTGCTTAAAGATACGAGTCCAGAACCTATCATTATTTCGCAGCCAACTCGGTCTCCCCAAAACCGTAGTCCTATTTCTGAAGAAGAGCTACTCTCCAACGATGACGTATTTATGCCCGGAACGGTTAAGATTCAATTATCACCAGATGAAAGCCGCACAACCGAATATGGGCGCAAATACTCACGCGGATCTAATAACTCTGACACATCCATTGACGATATACTGTCCACATCGGGTGGTACATTTATTGACGACCAAACAACTGTGCGTAGAAATTTCGAACTGCGCTTGAGCACTGGGTCATATAAAAAATGCAGTCATTCAAGCCATTCTGAAGAAGAAACTAGTTCGATTGGCACAGATCTTGATGGTACAGTGCGAATGGGTCTACAGCAAAAGAAGTGCACCCATAGCTCTCATTCAGAAGACACGTCCATTGGTCTTAGTATTTCGGAATGGTCTACCGGAACGAATACTGTACGTCAATATGCTAATTTATCAGGTTCTGATAGTCTATCGGCTGTCTCGAACCATTCCTGTGGAGCGAAGAGTGAGAAATCTAATCATACTAAGTCCAGCATGAGTTCTATCAACAAATCCACTGAAAGTCTTAATGAAAAGAGCGCCAGTTTCTCAAGCAGCAAAAATAAATTTTCTGGAGAGAATGGATCGTCTGACGGATTGCGATACGAAATTCTGTCGAATTCCGAAACAGACAAGCTTTCAGAGTCTGCAACGAAAAGTGATGATACAACACTTACTCTGACTGAAATGGCTCAAACCATAACCGAGTGGTCAACTTCAAGCAGTCGTACCTTCGTTGGAGGTCCACCAGATGCACAGCAGACAACGGAGAATCGAACACGACGGGGCAGTTGCATTGAGTATGTACCATTAAAGCATCCACGTAACGTAAAAAAACCATCGCCACTTGGGGATAAAAAGACTTCGTTCCCAGCTATTCACAAGAAAAGCTCGTCGAGCGGAAGTAATAATGGTCATAGCTCTGAAGATCTCAATTCAAGTCCAAACAAAAATGCCACGGAGCCTTCTAAAGAGCAGCCACATAGGGTACCTCCACCTCGCATTGTAGCAATGGAAGAGAAGGATCACAGTAGCAATGACGCTTCCAAAAAACGCCGTTCACTAGAGCTTATGTCAAAGTTATACCAAAGTCAAGATATTTCTTCCGAAGGCGAAGCCTTCGTTGAACGTCTTTATGCTCCAAATGAGAAACTAACAGAACGCTACCAGAGTCAAGAATTTGTTCCTCTTCAGACTCCACTAGTGACTCCTCCAACAGCACCTCCGCTACCAGAAAAGCCACTCACAAAGCATCACAGCTATGACGATAAGACTTTATCAAAGTCTCAAATAAGAGAATACAAAACAAACAAACTGCGTCAATCTCATTCGTTTCATGAACACCTACTTTCTTCAAATCAAAGCTTTCCATGCATAGAAGAAGAATCAATTGGTGGAGGGAGCTCCACATCCGCAACTACAACGACAAACACAATAAACAGTGAGCCAACAACGAGTACAGATAACTCATCTCCAATGCCACATCGTGCTGATAAATTAGCCAAATGTTCACCTTATTATTCCAGTAGTCTAAGCTCTGAATCGCCTCCAAATCAAATAATACAAAAACCTCCCCGAAAAGGATCTTTAACAAGATCCAATGTAATCAAAAGTCCTCCCAGCGGTAACGATACTGATAGTTCGTTGGATTTAAGAAAACAAGATCCGAAGCTACGAAATCGTGGCTACCGCAAGAAACGTCCAATGCCAACGAAACGTATGCGCTCCGAACGTATCCTTACAGAACAAGAAAGCTCAGAGTGTTCCGAGGACTATTTGCCCGAAATCGAATATGGCAGCTCGGAACTGTCTCAACCGGACAGTAATCAGTATCCGGAATTTGATGAGGAACAAGAGACTGATGACTATGAAGAATATCAGCCGTATCCAATATATTCATGCGGTAAATTTGAGACTTTCGATATGTCATCCGATAACGTGGATGAAATGGGATTCCCCCGATATGATCGTTTACGTCACATAACAAACCCCATTTATCACCAATCTACATCGGCCAGCGCTCTATCAATGCCTCTTAATCATCCAGTGAAACCAGCGCGTCAAAAGAAGCGTCAATTGAAACGCGAAGAATCGGTAAACCCTGCTAGTGAATACTTTGTTTATGAAGGACATCAATATAATCAAGAGGAAAGCGGCCCCGAATCCAAAGCCGGTTTATCTGATGACTTTTGCAATTCCAGCGAAGAAAGTGCAACAGGCGTACAACAAAGCACCGACTTGGAGCTACCTTATCCAGATTTCTTATCAGACTATGAAAACGAATCGGGTGACATGGAACACTACGAATGTGGACTAGATATTCGGGTCGATCCACCTCCAAAATTTTCAAACGATTCTGACTAATTTACAAAAGTTTATTATTATATCTTTATATTAAATTAATTCAGAGGTATTAAGTTGTAACTAAAATATAGGTATTTATTGTTACAGTATTTTGTCGCTCAAGTTTTTCATGGTCTCAATCACGTTGAATAAAAGCACTGTTCATTTATCGAATATTCAATATTATTTGAACTGCACCAAAAAGAGAGTTAAAAAACAAACAATTTTTTTCTTAATACATATAAAGAATACATATTATAATAAAGAATTTTCTACACGTGCTATACTAGTAACTCTGTACTACCGCACATGAAAAACAATAACTCTGTACTACCACACATACAAAACAAAACATTAACTCGTGTACTCTATGTTAGGAAAACAAATCTGAATCTTTATTATCTTTTTCAATAACTGAAGATATATATTATATATAGCAATATATATATAATACATATACATAGATATAAAATTGCACTTCATAATAAAACTTATAAAAAAAACGTATCTACGAATAGGTAGACACATATTTGTTGTTATTTTACTTTACTACATTTGAACAAAATTATATTGTATCATAAAGAGATAATCAAAAAGAGACTTGGCACAATGGCACCTTTAATAAAACTTAATTTCAAAACTACCCGTTCACCATTTTACCATTTAAGTTTGAATATGTGATCTATTTTATGTAATGTACTTCTCCTTTAAAACCAACTTCAAAAACACTCATAATATTTTTTAACTTCGTTATAAAAACTATTTCTTTTGTGGCCTTGATGTTATAAAATGTAAAAAAAATGGCATTATTTTATTTATACAGAATGCGTTTAGTTCATAAGAGCATTTGTTTGGTCTTTGCATTTCTTTTGGAGTTGAAATCACTAATCGGCACTACAACCAGCCAATTCGCCTTCACTTCAATTGATATGACATTAACACTTCTTTTGTGTTTTATTTGGAAAACCAAATGAAGCATTCGGAATAACAAACATATAAGAGGTTTTCTTGATACGATGCTTCTCAAAAAGTATTTCTGTTTTTGTAATTGAAAATCAACCCAAAAGCACGACCATAAATTGGATCCCTATATTTTGATACCAGCCAGCTGGTTCCATTGGATAAAGGATGGATTGAAATGTTGATACAAATGAATGAAAGGCGACATAATTACGTATATTGTTTAAACTGGGCTGAATTCGGGTCGAAATGGAGGAGGTCACTATGCTTCTTCGATAGTGACGTGGATGCCGCCGCTGAAATGATAACAAACACCATTCTTCTGGGTATGACTATGAGATCCTTTATTTCTAACAGAAAAAATAGTATTTTACCTAAGGAGAATGCTTGTTGGTGCGGCTGTCAGTTTGAGAGAGATGAGTTTTCGGCCTTATAAAGCAAACCCAATCGAAGAAAACCGAACAAAGTTTCCAAAGCTTGAAACTTGACCAAAAGCTACGACAAAAAATACTTCACTGTCCCATGCAGTAGTAGTAAACAGTTTTGGTCTTTCGTGAAAAATATTACGAACTCCACCACGTCGTCAATTCCTACGACATTCCAGATTGCATCATGTCTCCACCTGTGCTCGAGAGCGTCGAATACTTAATGGGACAAATACATCTTCGCACTCGCACAGTAGCAAGAGTATTAAAAGATTTTAACATTCACAAATCCGCTAGTCCAGATGGTATATCTTCTGATGAGGTGTTCTTCAACGCTGGCAAAACCACTGCGTAAGCTTTTCCATTTGTCCTACTCTTCTGGACTCTTTCCGAGTAGATGGAAAACTGGTGATAAAAAAGGTGATTCTTCTCCACCCACTAACTACCAACCCATTGCACTTATGTACGTCCATTCTTTCCAAGGTCATGGAAACGCTGATAAATAGTCAGCTTATGAAATATCTTAAATCACGTTTTCGTGTCAACAGGTCCACTGGTGATTTGATGACTTATCTTATCGAGAAGTGAAACTGATCTCTCCAGCACTTCGGTGAATCGAAGATTGTTGCGCTTGATATTTCAAAGACATTTGACAGAGTTTGGCCCCAAACTCTTTAATAAGTGCTTACGGGATCGATGCGTCTCTCATTCAATGGATTAGAAACTACCTTTCTGGCCGTTCAATTCAAGTTTTTTTTGGATGGTTTCAAGTCTGAAACTCACCATATAAATGCTGGTGTTCTCCAAGGCTCAGTTCTGTCTCCGACTCTCTTTCTCATTTTTATAAATGATCTCTTGTCTGCATCCAAACCAATTCATTCCTTCGCTTCGACAGCACTCTCAGATTCTCATATTCTTTCCAGGGCTCACGTCCCTGCTCTTCGGCCGTAGAACGGCAACGTATGTTAAGCTCATTAAATTAGGACCTTGACATCATTTTAAAATGAGATTTAGCCAATAGAGTGGAATTTAATGCGTCAAAAACACAATGCTGTCTGCTGTCTCTAAAGCGTAACCGCAACCTACAGCCATTATCGATGAATGCCACTTGCATCACCGAAACCGTAAGACTTTCCATTCTCGGTATGTGCGTCCATGACAACCTTCGTTGGAATGACCATATACACGAAGTCGCCAAGAATGCTGCGAAATGTCTAGGTTTTCTTAAACAGTGCAAGAAATATTTTAGCTCTTCTGACCTGGCTGTGGGCGCAGTAGCGCAGTGGTTAGTGTGCTGGACTACTGTGCGAGGGATCCCAGGTTCGATCCCCGGAAAAACACAAATTACATCTTAAGTTTTTTTCTACTGCGCCACCTCTCGCAAACGTCTGACAAACATCCGAGAGTATGACTGTCATGAAAAAGCTTCTCACTTAAGCCGTTCGGACTCAGCATAAAATTGTAGGTCCCTTCCATTCGTCCCAAAAATAGAAACTCACACAAAACGAATGGTTGCGAGAAGCTAGGCCTTGGGTGTCTACCCGCCTGTTGCGCCACCTATTTATTTATTTTATTTTATTTTTTTTGACCTGGCTACAATATATAAGGCGTTCATTCGCCCCAAACTTGAGTACAATTCCCATATGTGGGGCCTGTACCACAAAACAACAAGTTTAGTTAAACAGGCGAATTTTAACAATTAACAATATTTTCTGTACCACCAAAGCATAATTAAACAATCGCCTTAACAAGTGTTAACACAAACTCTAACAAGTGGGAAATTTGATGAATTCTCAGTTTCTGTACCACAAAACAGCAATAGTTAAAATTGATTGTTAAATTGTTGCAAAATTCTAACTGATGAATAGAAAATTGTTAGCTCGTAACAAGTTATATTTTTGATTTGGTATTAGAGATTTGCACGTAAGCAGCTCTCGCGTTTATGTTATTCAACAACACCACCGTCAGTTCATTTCCAATTATTGACAAAAAATCGTTTGTCAGTTGATTGACCAACTTATGAACTCGATGCCAATTAATTTTCACTGTCAATTATAGACAAGTGACATTTTGTTTGACAATTCAGCTATTTCCACTTGTCAATCAAATCCTTTGTCAGTTATTGGCAAACGCTGTTTGTCAATTCATTGACAAGCAATTTTTTTTCCACTTGCCAATTTTTTAATTGGCATAAAAATACGTCGATCGTCAATTTCAAATCGACAACCTAACATTAGCGCGTTTCAAGTATAAAAAAAAAAGAATTTCAAATAATATAATATCTACTTCACTGAAACTCATTTCACACTTCAGACGATTGAATGTTTCTTTGATTTCTTGTCGATTACTAACTCTAGTGCAATGGTATGGTTACCGTTATCACATTATTTTGGTTAGATTGATAGAACTCAAATACAAATATCATCGATATGCTAGTCTATCAGCGTCAGGGCTACAGCGAGATGTTTGTCGCAATGTATTCTGATTCTTTGAGAGACATCCCTTTAGATACTCAACCGGGCGCTTCTCGTATTCGCTCCTATTTCTTTATTCGGGGAAGTTTGAATTTTGAAACATGATGTTCCCCGCCGTAGTCGATCGTGAAGTCAATTAGCTTTTGTTCCGGAAGTGGTGTCGTTTAGGGGTAGGATTTGCTTGTCTTATTAAAGGCACTACTGCAGGTAATTTCCAGGATGTCGCGCAAACATTCTGGAACTGTCGTCTATCGAAGATTTTGCTGCTTAGTTCACGTAGGTCATTTAAAAAAATAATTACTCTCTTTATTTTTAAGAACTCGTGTCGTTTTCAACAATTAGAAATTAGAAGATCGTATGAACTTATAAGTTATGAAAGGGTCGCGTGAGTCAAGAAAAAAACCTTTGTTTAATTTTGTTAATCTACAATCGAATAAAAAAACTATTCCTGTGGAAATCAAAATAAGAGTATATTAATTGATAGCCCTTTAGCGTTAACCACAAGACTGATTTAAAAATCTCATAAGTGCAGACATCTTTCGCACATTTCCTCTTCTTTTCTATTTCATTTTTATTTCATTGCAATTATGAAAACATATTATAAATAAAATCCTTTTCGTGAAATAAACACACTTTTTCTTAGAATCATTCATTTTCATATTCGTAAATATACAATATAATAATCCCAAACTGTAACAAGCTCCGACAACGAGCAAGCCAAACTCTTATTCCTATTTAATTCAGTAAAAAAATAATAAGAAAAATAGAAATTAACAAACATAAAGATATCACCAATGTAAATTGTTGTTCACTCGCTTCGGAACAATACTCTTTTCCCTAAATACAAACTTAAAACCTAATATTACTATGTATGTTATCATTATCATTATACAAATATGCAGTCATATACAAAACAATATATAGAACTGAATCTAGTCTTGTTAAAAAAATTTAATAAAATATTAATAGCTCATATTATATAAAAAAAGAGTACGTACTCACATTAATATATTCTAAGTTTTATCTAACAAAAAAAAATATTTAGCAACAATGTAGAGTGTAGATTATCTTTTTAATTAAGAATTGTTATACAGAAAATAATCAAAATCAAACCAAAAACACGATAGATTTTCTAATTTATTTTCAAGTACATATTTCTATTGTGCCAAATTTTAAATAGAATTCTTAAGTAAACGTTTAATTACTTTGTATATTAATACTAAAAAAACACCCGGTACTCACTCGTGTGTGTAAAAAAACTTACATTTTACTATACGTTTTTATGGGTATATCTAGTGTGTTTGGCTTTTATGTGTTAATTTCATTTGAATTTGTTGGCATTTGATAATTTGTTTTGAAGCTTGGAATACAAGTAAAAGGCTTCCATTCCTCTAAAAAATAACTACATATACACATTTACAAAATTAAATCTAGTATATAGTTTCCGACGTGTTGGAGAAAAATATAAATTTATCTGGGTTATTGAAATTAGTAGAAAATGTAGATTTTAGTGACAATTAAAATAAAAGAAAAGGATTTAATCAGTCTATTTGAGAAAACACATGTTTTCTAAATCGTTTTAAATAAATATGTTGTATTTAAATCTATTAATCAAATATTCATAGTGTTTTATTACCCATTTCGTTTTATTTATTATACGAGTGCCTATATTTGTTGGTTACCCTAAATCTTCAGCACCGCATATCTATATATATAAAAATTGAGCCTTAAAATGTTTGTCGCCGATTCACGCTTTAACGCATTTACCGTTCTTAACCAAACTTTCGCACATCTTTGGTATTGGTCCATACATGAATCCTGTGAAGTTTGGTCAAAAATGGACAAAGGGGCGTGGCACCCCCCATACAAAAAAAACATTCAAAATCGTATATATCGAAAACCACCAAATCGATTGAGATCTTAGTGATTGTCCCTGGAGTGGTCCTGTGAAGTTTGGTCAAAATTGGGCAAAGGGGCGTGGCACCGCCCATACAGAAAAACACTCAAAATCGTATATCTAGAAAACCACCAAATCGATTGAGCTCAAACTTACAGATGATCTTAGTTATTGGCCCTGGAGTGGTCCTGTGAAGTTCGGTCAAAACTGGACAAAGGGCGTGGCACCGCCCATACAAAAAAAAAAACATTCAAAATCGTATATCTAGAAAACCACCAAATCGATTGAGCTCAAACTTACGGAAGATCTTAGTTATTGTCCCTGGAGTGATCCTGTGAAGTTTGGTCAAAATTGGACAAAGGGGCGTGGTACCGCCCATACAAAAAACATTCAAAATCGTATATCTCGAAAACCACCAAATCGATTGAGCTCAAACTTACGGAAGATCTTAGTGATTGTCTCTGGAGTGGTCCTGTGAAGTTTGGTCAAAATTGGCAAAGGGGCGTGGCACCGCCCACACAGAAAAACACTCAAAATCGTATATCTAGAAAACCACCAAATCGATTAAGCTCAAACTTACAGATGATCTTAGTTATTGACCCTGGAGTGGTCCTGTGAAGTTCGGTCAAAACTGGACAAAGGGCGTGGCACCGCCCATACAAAAAAAAACATTCAAAATCTTATACATATCTCGAAAACCACCAAATTGATTGAGCTCGAACTTACAGATAATCTTAATTATTGGCCCTAGAGTGCTCCTGTGAAGATTGGTCAAATTTGGTCAAAGGGAAGCGGCACTTCACATACAAAAAAATTTTCAAAATCTTATACCTCCTATACAAAAAACATCTTCTATGGAGTGAAACTCGATGACGTTATATCTCCATAACCGCTGCTGGTCCGATTTTCATTATTCTTTTTTTTGTTTTGTTCGTATTGCTGTGTTTCAAGTTTAGGCAGAAAGAAAATTCCACCAAGTCGATTTATTATCATTTCTCGCATTTCCCGAAAGAACATTATTACCTAAGACCTAAGCAATACAATTCCTGTGCACGGGCAAAGCCGGGCGGGTACAGATTTTCGATAGTCTTGGAATTGGAATCCAAAGTTTTTAAAATTTGTAACATCGATATAAATGATGAAAATCAATAATATTGTCTAGGCAATACAATTTCTGGAAAAAAAAACAAAAAAAACAAAAATTGTTGTGTAAGACCTATAGAGCATTACAATAAAAACAGTTCTTCTATTTAACTATTTTGCACTACGAAGTGTGCACGGGCTACGCTAGTATAAACTAAATTTCTATGAACAGACACTAAAATATTTGTGTAACATTAATCAGTTTTGCTCGCATTGACAGTCTCTTGATCGACATTTCAATCATTCGCCTAGTTCGATTCGTTTGGACGCTATCATGTTTTCAACAGAAGGACAGACGGACATGCCTAAATCAGTTCAGAATCAGAACACAAAAGTAAAGTTAATTCTACTCATAAATTTGAACTTACTTCATGTAAATTTTGGCATCAATGTAAAGGTAATTTAAATTCTGTTTGAATGATACAAAACTTTCCTTAACCCATTCCATTAAGTACCCATTGAAAATTTAGAACTTTTGTAAAAGTCTACTTTTTTGACTTTTTTCCTCGGTGCATGCTTCCTACCAAAACATCACCACCGTATTTAAAGAGCTCCGCTGGTAAACCATCAGGTGGTGGAACTAGTTCTTCATTGACTGGACGTGGGTTCTCTTCTTGCCCTATCACTCTCTCTACATGATTCCCATTAAGCAGCTGCTGGAAATGCTGCTTAAACACATCTACTATTCCCTGCGCTTCGGTGACTAGGTTTTCTTCGCTGTCTCGAAGAGCCTGCGTTCCGGTTTTGTAGCCAGCAGCCAGTTGCTTGGCTTTTTTATAAAACCTCCGGATGTTATTACGATCGCGCGATTCTTCGATCTCCATGAGCTGGGAAGCTGTGTAGGCCCTCTTCTTCTTCTTCTTCTTCTCTCGCTGCCCTTGTTTTGCGCTGCAGCGCTTTCTTGTGTGCATCTTCTGTCACCTTTTTCCAGTACACGCATTCATCATCATACCACGGGCTCTTTCTCTGGAGTGGCTGGTACCCTGTCGCGATACTGGCACCACTGGTTGTTGGCGTTTGTGGTAGGTGAGTGCACAGATGAGAGTTTCGTAGTCAGGCGTTCCCTGTAGGCTCTGGCTACTCCAGGTGTGCTAAGGCGTCCAACGTCGAATTTCTTCTTCTGGGCGGTTCGCAGCTTCTTCTCGTTGGACACTGCAAGCAGTTGGTTAGGTACTGCAGATGAAACATATGTTTCTGCGAATATTAAAAATATTTTTATTATTTGCAGAATTTTGTAAAATAATCCTATCAGCTGTGTAAGCATAAGGGTAGAGATTATGTTATTGTTTTTCTCGTTTTTTTTTTTTTGCTCTAAAATGTCGCTCTTGTTTTAGACAATTATTCTGTTACTGTCTTTTGGTATCCCTTCGTGAAAGTGTGCTTATAGTGGCAAATGAATGATTAAGTCGTTAAATCCCAGAAATGAAAATATATGTTATGCCTGAATGGATATTTGTTTTATTGCGGAAAATTATAATCGGGCATGTGCAAACCGCATAAAACATAAGTGCAAATGAGTAGTGACTACCTACATTAAACAATCAGTAATAGCTTTAGTTGCTCTTCCTTTCCACCTCTAGTAAAAGAAGACGGCACGCTGGCAACAACACAAAAGGCAGATCTTGTCTCTAGCATGTTTTCAGAGAATTCCACCCTAGATTCTGCACAACTAGAGCCACCAAATATCCCGAGGGTGCATACATCGATGGCAAAAGTGAAATTTCGGCCTCGAATAATTCAACGCATCCTTTAAGAACTGGAGTGCAATAAGGCAACTGGACTCGACGGAATCCCGGCTATAGTACTCAAGAGCTGTGTACCAGGACTTGCACCTGTATTATGTAAGTGTTTAGCATGTCGTACTCCTAGAAGACGTTTCCTTCTTGCTGGAAGACCGCTCGCATTCAACCTATTTCAAAGAAAGGGGGGGGGGGGGAATGTCTGCCACAAAACTAAAGTCCAATAGCGTGTACAGTGGCTCGTTTGTTTATGTATACGGAAACTGCAAGCAAGAGTACAACAAGATGCAAATGACGAAAGCGTGCGTATGAAGTGCAGCTACGTAGACAGTAGGCCTTAGGCTTGCAAGCGGAGCAACTTAAAAGCGACTTCTCAAATCTGCTCAATCTGCTCCCTGTATTGCGGATAAACTTCTAGATGGAAAATAACTCTGGAAGAGGTACAATATGTAATCTGAATGCTAAAAATAAGAAAGTACCAGGAGACGATTGTATTTCATTTTATAAGACTTGTACGCGTGAGTTCCTTTTAGCGCATGTATCGAATTCAATCGAATTTTTAAAAATGGAGATATACCCGAAAGCTTTCTGAAATCGTTTTTATTCCCATCACAAGAAAGGTGACATAAACGACATAACAGACACTGTTAAAGGTGGAATCCAGTTACATCGAACAAGTATCCCTGCTCTCATGTCTGCCGATGATACTTACCACTGCAATTTATGAATTGACACACAAACAGGTCACATGACATACTGCAATTTACCTTAAAACGCAATGCATCTGTCATTTTTCATATATTACTACAAAAGCTGCGGTAACTTTTTCGTAAGTTTCTCTCTGAGAAAGAATTCATCCGCACGACTGCCATTTTGACAGTCATTTCCATTCTTACTACAAAAGTAAAGAAAATAACCTAATGAACAAGTTTTGTTGGTTATATAAATAAACTTCTGAATAGATAACCAAAGATAAACCCATAAATAGTTACTTCCCGTCTTTGTGTTGCACCATTGCAAAATTATGCC
The DNA here is from genome assembly GCA_949372485.1 of Cheilosia soror. Classification (NCBI taxonomy): domain Eukaryota; kingdom Metazoa; phylum Arthropoda; class Insecta; order Diptera; family Syrphidae; genus Cheilosia; species Cheilosia soror. The sequence goes on along the minus strand of OX443562.1, from coordinate 48,025,364 downwards.
TGAATAAGTAACCTTCAATTATTTCAAATTTGACAGTACTACCAATATTAAAAACGCAAATAAATAAACTCATGAAATAGATGAAATTAGCAGATATTCCAATAAACGGTCTAGGGCTCCAAATTTTACGACTTACGGCTGATATTTTTATTGTTACTTTCCATAGTTAAAAAATACAGCAACGTCATAAGAAATAAAACAATAAAATAAAAATTAAACTCCAATTATCTTTAATTACTTCCAGTAAACGCAAAGTTAATCTTCGAAATATTCCTGGAATGTTGATATTTATAAAATCCACAATTTCTTCATCGTCGTCGTCCGAAATTAAATTAATATCCATTGTTGAAATTAAATTTTTCATTTATTTATTCTTTATTTGTCGATTTTATTTTTGACAACACCAAGTACTTGACACTTTGCTTTACTGTTTGACGTTTGGACACGACTATCTAGCCTTTCGAGACTGGACAAATATTTTAGGAATTTATCCATGGATATTCGTCCCGGCAGAAGCACAACCGACCAGTTATTCACTCTCAGAATGGTACTTGAGAAGGCTTAGGAGTATGCTACACCTGTTTACGCATGCTTCGTAGATTTGGAGATAGCATACGACCGAGTCCCTCTGGAGTGTATTGCAGGAGTATGGAATTGACGGTTCTCTCTTGAAAGCAATTCAATCTCTTTACACAAACTGTAAAAGCTGTGTTCGGGTAAACGGCGTTAAATCAATACCTTTCACCGTGGGCGTTTGGACTTCGCCAGGGGTGCGTCTTGTCTCCTGTCCTTTTCATTACTTATATGGACTGGATGTTACATCGCAGTCTTGGCGAAGAACGTTTCGAATTAGGGGATCTGAGGATAAGTCATTTGCTCTTCGCTGATGACTTGGTCATCCTTGGGCCCTCTCAGACTGCACTTCAGCGCGCACTCGATCGGTTTGTAGCAGTTTGTGTTGAAGCTGAGATGAAGGTAAACGTGAACAAATCTGAAGTGATGGTCGTCTCCATTGAAACAGGTGGAGAGGTTCAAGTATCTCGGGGTCTTATTCACGAGTGATGGAAGGAGCAATGCTCAGTTTTCCTGTAGGATTGATCAGGCTGGATCAATTTGTCAGTCTTTAATTCGGTGTTTGTTTCAACTCTTACCTATGGTCTGGTCATGAGGTTTGGGTAATGACCGAAAGAATAAGATCGCGGATACAAGCTGCCGAAATAATATTTCTCCGTTGTATTGCTGGTGTGACCCGTAGAGATCGCATTAGAAATGCCAGAATACGTGAGGAACTCAATGTCGAGCAGCTACTTCTCCGGACGGAGCGGTCCATGCTTCGGTGGTTTGGTCATATTAAACGCATGTTCCCAACCAGGATCCCACGACGTGCTATGGAATCCTTACCATCAGGCAGGCGTCCTATAGGTAGACCAAGGATGAGATGGTTAGATCAAGTCCATAATCTATCCTATATGAAAATGAATAAATGAAAAGGATCCATGGATAGATAAATAAAATGTATACCGGCAGCACAATTTTTACCTAATAGAGGTAAACAGTGAATAAAAGAATAAATACTGTTGTCAAATTTACTTGGCGCAAGTTTTTCCCCGAGTATTAAGTTTAATTTGTATTAGGGCTCTCTCTAAACTCTTGGCGACTTTATCATTTTGGGCATAGGTAACACTGCGGCGCAATGACGTAACTTGAAGGATAAAAGCCAATTCACAATGCCGCTTTGCGGCTCGCGTGCGTTGACAGATAGAGTAGAACCAATGCTTTGCTATGGTGCAAGCCAAAATGCGGCTTCAGGCTTCGGATCGACTTTAGATCGTAAATATCGTAAAGTTCAACGCGGTACCCAAATAGGCAACTTTCTACTTTCAGGGCCGTTGGGCGGCTTTGACATTTCATTTTCGGTTTGGTTTTTTCGATTTGATAATATTTAAAGTGGTAGAGCATTATGGCGTTCATTGTTGGAGTAGCAAGGGTTCACTTCGTACGTACTCATTTTTCGTAGAATTGAGTTCTTTCAAAATATATATTATTTTTGTTGTAATGCTGCTATAGTGATTTCTTTAGATTGTTGACGAAAAAAATATGTTCTCAAATGTTATGTACACGTTTTGATATTTTAATTTTGTCTGAAACTACAATGCTTTATACTTTATACGATTTATAAACGAAATAAACATTTTTGTTTAGAATATTTTCTTTTTCTAGTCGAGGGTCAAACTAATTTCCTGCCATGTGCAAAGGATAGGTACAGTCACGACTGATATAAGAAACCTCTAAAATCCAATAAAAAATGTTTCTTATATCCGAGTTGTTCTTATATGCGAACACGTAGATAAGAAAAATAGTTTCACGGTGTTTCCACATGCGTTTCTTATAAGCGATGTGTTCTTATATGAGTGTTTCTTATATCCGTCGTGGACTGTATTAATAATTTTATTACTTAGTATACCCGCACAGGTTTGCTCGTGCCAACGAACTGCATTACTTAGATATATTTTTTATTGTCTGTCGGGACAATATAGGTACACGAATATGCGCACCTTTGCCCGAGTTTGACCCAACTTCACGGGAATTCTCCGGCCAATATTGAAAATTCCCTGTAATTTTGAACTCAATCGGCTGGAAGGTAGGAACATAAAAAAATGTCTGCACAAGACACCGAAGATCTTTTCGGAAATACAGTCAAACTTCTTTATAACGAACTTCTTTATAACGAACTTCCTTATAACGTAATTCTCTCTAAAATGAATTTCATTTTGTTCCCCTTCCCCTTCAAATATATCCCTTAAAAATTTGGTTCTTTTATAACGAAATTCTCTTTATAAGGAACTCATTTTTTTGGCCCAAAAGCAAAAATGTTTTTTCATAACGAAATGTCAAATTTGAAAACAAAGCTTACTTTGATTTTTTGTTTTTAATTTAAAAAGGGAACTCCCCGTTTTGGCAAGAAATTTCTTAAAGTGATAGTGAATGTATGAACAAGTTACATATTGCGTCGAGTATTGCGTAGCAGAAATTTTACGCATATCAACAGGTCTCTCGTTTGAATTTACACTTTAAGTTCGTGAAACGTTTACCTATAATCCAAAGATTGATATGGGATGTTATATTCAAACAGGAGATGAAACCTCAGATGATGTATATTTTCACCTTTCTAAAAGTGGAAGATTTTTATAATGAAACAAAGAACAAAACTATGAACAGTGCAATCGAAAATTGATATGTTTTTAACGAAAAAATAAAAAGATATAAATTTTTTTAGATTGAGTTCTTTCTTGTACCTACCAATTTCCTTTGAAAATATAAAGGTTAAAAAAAATTATTTTTCTATATAACAAATTTTGTATAAAACTTCTCTATAACGAAGCAATTTTTTGTTCCCTTGAAGGTTCGTTATAAAGAAGTTTGACTGTATAGCAAAGAAATGTTCGCGTCCTTAATTAATACCAGGCAATGGCCCTAATTAGAGGGTCATAAAATCCTTTCAATAGGTATGCATTGTCATTACTGGCGATGGGTGACGGGATGTGGTAAAAACCCAGCGATCGACGAGAATTTATTAGTATTTTTAAATAGCCAACGCAAGTTTTTAACAAAATTGCACCTGTGTATTTTAGTCTCTGAACTTTTCCACAGCGCAGATAAATGCTGGCCATTTGTGTAATACAGGATATATAGATTGAAAAATGAAAACACACCCAAATGTTATGCAACATATTTGTATTATTGTTATTTCTACACTTTCTTGTTCACTTAAATCGTTTTTCAATTAGTATTCCACAAATTAATCAATTTACAATTTACTTTCATGGGAAGGCATGTAGATACCTGTGTATTTATCTACATTTTAGCACCAGACAACTCTTCCACAAAAATCTCCAAAAAAATACTCCACGACAAAAAAAATGAAAATACATAGGTATTGTTATTTATTTATGCATTTTTTACTATTTTGAGCAAATTTCCTCTTAAGAATAACAATTATAAGAGAAAAGGAGTAGACTTGCATTCTGCTCTGAATTCGGGTATATGAACATAAACCAAGCAAAACTTGCAATCTATCATACACTAGTCTCTCAACGCGCCAACGCTCTGCAGCGGCATTTAGTTTTGGAAAACTGCGGCTTGCGCGCGTTGACATAAGTATCGTAAAGTCTCTAAAACGCCTGTCAACGCACGCAAGCGGCAAAGCGACGCACGTATTGAATTGGCTACAAGGTTCGAAAGCAAACAACACAGATACTCAAATCATAAATCGTCGTCTTCCGTGACATTATAACATTTTTTTTTTAAATTAGTCCATGATAATATCAATATGCACACCGCATGCTTCTTTTTTATGTCACAAAGAAAACTACACTGCGTCTGTTAAGGGAATGTGCTTTCAATGTGCACTCAGCACCTCAAAGCAGAACAACGACCAAGAATAATCGTTGCTGATATTTTTCGATTAGATGAAATATATTTAATTTGATCGTGTACGATTTTATTCTATAGCTCAGTTTCTGGATAAAACAGAGAGGTGGTTGATAGCTCAAAATATTTTGGCTCTCTTTTTTGTATTGATTAAAATTTATTTGAGAATAGGCAAGTTAAAGGCAGTGAAGTAAACAAAAGGGATTTTTGTCAAAACGGTTCCAAAGGACATGTCTATAAGCGACATGGCCTAAAACCATCTCGCAGTCTTAAGAAACATTTCGAAAAAGTGTCAATTAAATCTGTCCTGAAGTCTTCGAATTTTGATGTAACAAAGAAAATCCATTCAGTTCTTTATATATTATGTATTATTTTCATGGATATGTATATCTATTATTAGTAGGTACTTCGAGAGTATTTTTTTAAGCGCCGTAGCAAATCAATACAAATCTAATTTGAAGCTGTAAAATTTGACTAAATTCTTATAAAAATAAAAGCGAAATCATGGATCCAATATTTAATTTATTATGCGGAAGATCGTTGGGTTGTTAAAACTATGAAATTAAACACTTTTAATAATTTTTTTTTATTGTAGATGTTTATAATGGAATTAATGGTAACATGTCCTTGGATCGAAACTTAGAAATAAGTTCTTCTTCTCCAAATCACTATCATGTGGGGTCGGATAAGTCTTCCTCACTTTCACGATCAGAAGCTGGAACATATGACGTTATACAAGCTGAAGCTGATCACAAAAGCAAAAGCGAAAACAATAATAACAACATCACTTCAACACCAAAACATGCTGTTTCAAATCCTGACATTGGATCAGATGCTGAAGCAAAGAAAAAAGTACATACATATATATTTATTGATATTTGCTTGTTTATAGTATTTAATAAATAAATTTCAGAAGTGGCCTTCAGAGAAATCATATTTTCTGGCTAAAGAACTTCTTATGACTGAAAGAACCTATAAGAAGGATTTAGATATTTTAAACAACAACTTTCGACAAGAGCTTTCCCCCGAGGACATTGACAATTTGCAGCCACTTTTCGAGATGTTAGATTCCATGGTTCAACATCACAGTATATTTTTGCGCGACATCGAACATCGAATAGTTTTATGGGAAGGGAGCGGCTCGCACGACGCCCATCGAATTGGTGATGTAATGATGAAAAATATGGCTGTTCTGCCTATTTACGACGAATACATTCAATCACATATAGACATTTTAAATTGCCTCAACGAAATGGTCGAAACGGACGATCGTTTCCAGCAAATCTACAAGAGCTTCGAACAACAAAAAATCTGTTATGTGCCCCTAGGAGAACTTTTACTCAAACCACTTTATCGGTTGCTACATTATCAACTTTTGCTGGAACGTATGTTATAAATTTTTAATATTATTATTTATGCAGGATTTTTTTACATATTTGTGTTTTTTTGTGCAGGCTTATGCGATTTTTACTCAGATGAGCATATCGATAACGCTGACTGTCAGGCTATACTCCATATACTAATTCGATCGACGAAAAATATTCGAGAACAGCTACCCGAATCAGAAAACTTTGTGCAATTGTGTGAGTTGCAACGAGACATAAGTGGTTTCGATACACTAGTTCAACAAAATAGAAAACTGATACGACAAGGCTGCCTTTTGAAGCATTCCAAAAGAGGACTCCAGCAAAGAATGTTTTTCCTCTTTTCCGACATTCTTATATATGGTACTAAATCACCCATAGATCAAAATTTTCGTATACTAGGTCATGTACCAGTTCGTTCACTATTAACTGAAAATGCTGAGCATAACACTTTTTCGATATTTGGCGGACAATGTGTGATAACAGTAAGCGCTGGAACAACCGCCGAGAAGACGCTTTGGCTGGCCGAATTGTCAAAATCGGCAGCGGATATCAGAAATAAGCCACCGACTCAACTCACATTAGCATCTTTGAAGAACTGCAGTGAGTATTTCTATTGAAAAATAATTTTTTGTAAGTATTGTTGCTAACTTTTCAATCAAACATTTGCTCTGTTATGGCTGGCAAGAAAAGAAAGATGCCAAACGTTTAGGTCGATGTAAGTAGTGGTAGACAAGTTGTTATGCATAATTGTAGATATATGTGGGCTACATTACAGACCGTATGCATTTTAATGTTCGGGAAACAAAATTTTTAGATTGAATTGTGGTATTGCTGTACTTTTGTATCAAGTATCCGCTTGCTTTTTAAATGATAACAAGACCATGATAATATCCAGAATATGGTACTATTTTAGTGTATTTGGTTTTGGATGGCAGATATTTGTTCAAAATTCCACCGTGTCGGTGGCCGATTTCTATTCATTTACTTGAGGTTAACGTCCAGAAAATGGCAGTGGTTAAAACAAGCAAACAACTACAAAACATATGACTGACAAAAAGTTCCAATAATAAAAAATAATAGAAATAACGAAACTCATTGAAAGGTTGCAAAAGTGATGTTAATTTTTTTTTTATAGAAATTACGAATGTTCGCCCATTCGGGTATATGATTCAATTAACCAAATCTAACGAATTTTCAAACGGTCAGAAGGAGACTTTTTTAAGAACCTGTGAATCCACCTTGCAGACAATACAATTTGCAATCAAAACAAAAAAAAAAAAAGGCTTGCAATGTACTGTACAATTTTATAAAACGGCATTGGCTCCACTCCGTATATTTGTTTTAAATCTTGCAATTGGTTTTTCGATTTCGGTAATTTCAACCTTTGATATTTAATTCCGGATGCTGGTGGAGTACTACCTGCCTTAACCATTAGATTTAAGAATCTGCTGAGTTTGCGTAATGATACCAACCCCCCACGTGTAATAAATGGCCAAAATTAAAAAAAAAAAAAAAAACACGTTCAACTTAATTAGATGCAGTACCCACAAAACTATAAAAAATAGTCAAAACACCGGATAGATGGAAATATTTTATTTTTTTTAAATCATGCTAATGCTAACTGAAACACAATGTAACTGGGGATCATGAAGAATATACAAAGATTATACATATAAATTTCCTTCAAAGTTTTTAGTTTTATAAAGAACTAGCTGAACCCCCGCCAGCTTCGCCGGCCATTTGTTCCTTTTTTATTTATTTTTTTATTTTATTTTATTTATTTTCGGGCGACGCCCCTTTATCCAACTTTGACAAATCTTTACAGAAGCACTCTACGGCTAATACCTAAGATTATCTGTTAGGTTAGGTTAGGTTTACGGGTTGGCAGAGCAGGGTAGTCCTGCCGTGCCACACTCAGGTCCTTGTGGACCCATTGTGATACCCAGGGGGTTAGCCGTTGATGTTGTTATGGTCAGCTTCATGTCCCTTCTTATGGTGTTCACTCGACGCAGTCCAGCCATCCTGACGTCCTCAAAAACCTGTAAAGATCAGAAAGTGAGACATCAGAAAGTTCTTGTAGGTCATGGAAGTAGTGACTTCCAAGTGTTCTGTTCCTCAAGTGACAGAGACTCGGGAAGTGACAGAGGAAGTGAGGTGTATCCTCATGAACCTCTTCGTCGCCGCAGCCTCTACATATATCGTCATCCTTGAGATTTAGTTTCATTGTATGGTTCCTTAGGAAGTTATGACCCGTTAGAGCCGCTACCAATTTAGACAGCGATGACCTGTCAAACTGTAAGAGTTTGATGGTCCGGCCGCTGTCATACCTCGCAGGTAGTTAGTCCCTTCCACCTGTTATTTGTTTTCATGCGAATCTTGTTCTCCACTCGCTCTCTCAAGGCTGCAGAGTGGTGGCTTGATCGACTGTAGTGCTTGATCATGATCCATTGCGGACCCTTTTCTCGCTAGTTCGTCGGCCCTCTCATTGCCGGCTTTGTCACTGTGCCCAGGGACCCAGCATAGGACCGTGGTGTGCTGCGAGCAAAGAACCTTAAGCTCTTCGCGACAGCGGTGAACTAATCTGGATTTTATCTCAGTAGCAGAAACTGCTTTAATAGCCGCCTGGCTGTCAATGAAAATGGTAATATCATTTCTTGGTATTGCCATCAATGACACCTTACGGGCTGCCTCCGCGATTGCCAGGACTTGGGCTTGGAAGACACTGCTGTTATCAGGAAGCCTGATTGAGCATTGTATATATAATTCCTCCGAGAATATACCTGCACCGGTTCCACAGTCCATCTTCGATCCATCTGTGTAGATGGATATCGATTTCCTTTTTGTGGGTTCATTTGTGTTCCATTCATCTCTACTCGGAAACGAGCAGGTGAATGGTCTATCAAAGTTTAGATGTGGGATTATATAGTCAGAAGTGACATCATTCCCAATGTATTTCCCTAGAATCTGTGCGTGCCCAAAGTTGCCCGGGTTCCAAGTGCCGGTTTGGCTAATTCTTAAGGCACTTTTGGTAGCAGATTCCTCCATGTACAGGTCTAGAGGAGTCAGATTTAGAATTGCCTCCAGTCCAGCCGTAGGTGTGGTTCTCATCGCACTGGTTGTCCCTATACACATGCTAGTCTTTGTATTTTTGTCATTGACTTAAGATTGGTCGCCTTGCCCGCGGCTTGCCACCAGACTACGCTGCCATATGTGAGTATAGGCCGCACGATTGCCGTGTACATTCACAGGATTGTTTTGGGGTTCGGCCCCCACCTCCTGCCAAAGATGCGGTTACATGCGTAGAAAGCATTAGCTGCTTTCTTCACTCTTTCATTGACATTCGGCTTCCAATTAAGTTTTCTATCTAAAATCATTCCTAAATATTTCGCCCTATCCGCCACCTTCAGAGGTATTCCCTCGAGAGTTGGTGGCTCGAATAGTGGTATTATTCTTTTGTTTGTAAACAGGACAAGCTCAGTTTTCTGGGGATTAACCCCAAGGCCGCATTGCTTTGCCCACGTGTTGAGCACTCTCAGTGAGTTTCCTAATAGGTCGCTTATGGTCGGTAAGAATTTCCCTTTTGCAAGCAGGACTACATCGTCTGCATACGCAGTTACCGTGACACCCATATTATTGAATTTCAGTAGTATCTCATTCATGACAAGTACCCAGAGTAAGGGGGAGATGACGCCTCCTTGTGGAGTGCCTCTCGAAGCAGTTACTCTAAGGACAGTGTCACCTAGTTTCGCGTTGATATTTCTTTCGCTAAGTAAGTTAACAATCACATTGGTGATAGACTGGTCAACGCTTAGATCCTGTAGTGACCTTTTTACTGCGCACGTTTTAACATTATTGAAGGCTCCTTCAATGTCTAGGAACGCAGCTAGCGTATACTCTTTGACTATTAATGACCTCTCTATAGTGCTAACGACCTCATGCAACGCGGTTTCCACCCCTCTGCCCTTGATGTAAGCGTGCTGAGATTTGGAAATCGCGCTGTCATCCAGTCGACTGCGTACAAAGACGTTCATTAGTTTTTCAAAGGTTTTCAACATAAAGGATGTTAGGCTTATAGGCCTGAAGTCTTTTGCGGTGGTGTGACTAGATTTCCCCGCCTTCGGAATGAAGACGACCTTGACTTCTCGCCAGGCTTTAGGAATATAGCCACATTCCACACTGCGAATAAACAGTCTTTTTAGGACCGGCGTAATAATGGTCTTAGTTTTCTGGAGCATGATTGGAAAAATCCCATCGCCTCCCGGGGATTTGAACGGGGAGAATGCATCAATTGCCCAGTTTAGTTTATCTTCGGTTATAAGTTCTTCTGGAACTGTCGCTGTTGCGGTAACAAATCTAGATTGGTTTGTCTGATTCGTAGTGCATCCTGGAAAGTGAGTCTGCAGCAACAGACTGAGAGTTTCTTCACAGGATTGTGTCCAGTTTCCATTAGTGTCTTTGAGATATCCCGGGGCTGCGGATTCTTTGTAAGTTTGATCCCAATCGCTTCTGTGGTTTTCGAAATATATGATTTTGAATGTTTTTTGTGTATGGGAGGTGCCACGCCCCTTTGTCAAATTTTGACCTTTTTCACAGGAACACTCCACGACCAATACCTTTAATTATCTGTAAGTTTGATCTCAATCGATTCTGTGGTTTTCGAAATATACGATTTTGATTTTTTTTTTTTTGTATGGGCGGTGCCACGCCCCTATGTCCGATTTTGAACTTGTTTAGCCTATCACCCAATCACCGTAATTACCGACATTAAAAAAGATCAACAAAATCGGTTGAAAATTACGGGCGACAGAGGGAAACAGTTTTTTCCACTTTGTTTTATATATATATATATAGAGATAAATTAAGTTTCCGTCAAGCGATTAATGAACTTTATATATTTACAGTTGCCGGCATAAGTATTAAGAAAGGCCATTTAAATGACCTTTCATTGATGCCAAAATTTACATGAAGTAAGTTCAAATTATGAGCAGAATTAACTTTAGTTTTGTCAAAATACTTATGCCGGCCACTGTACGTAAAAAAAAATTCGCACTTCCAAAACTGAATACCAAGAACCGTCACAGGTTTTTACGCCACTATTGTGTATCCAATGTATTTAACATCGGCCAGATTACTATTATTAATTAACCAAGCTATTTGCCTGATATGTACAAAACAATTTGCTGATACGTATCATCATCATAACGCAAAATTTAAACATTTATTTAAGGTACTTACTGTACTTACTGTATCGCCGTATGTACGATAAGTTGTGATTGGAACACAATTTTCAGCATACGTATGCTGATTCAACATATCGTCTAATACTAGCTTACTTACTTGAAATCTGTAATTTAAAGTTTTTTTTGTTATTTACTATTATTTATACGTATATTTTATTTTTAAAATGTAGGCTCCTCCGAAGAAGGACTAGACATATGTGGTCTAGCAAACGGCAACAATTCAACTCAACTAAATATTCAACAAAACAAAACACCTCCATCAAGATGCAACACAGCTCTACACGTATGCTGGCATCGTGGCGCAACCGTCGGCCTGGGAGATCACCTCGTTAGTGCTGAGAACCAATTATCGGGCTATCTATTGCGTAAATTCAAAAACAGTTCTGGTTGGCAAAAGTTATGGGTTGTTTTTACTTCCTTTTGCTTGTATTTCTACAAGAGTTATCAAGATGAATTCTCACTCGCTACTTTGCCGCTCTTGGGGTATTCAGTTGGACCACCAGGACATCAAGATTCTGTACAGAAAGAATTTGTTTTTAAGCTATCGTTTAAAAATCATGTTTACTTCTTTAGAGCAGAGAGTGTCTATACATACAATAGGTTTGTGTCTGATGTCTTACTTATAAGTTGAAATAAACTGAATATTTTATTTTTAGATGGCTGGAAGTTCTCTGCAGTACTACTCAAACACAGAACTTCAAAAGTTTCCAGATTCATAATTAAGCTGACTAAATTGTTTTATGTTTATTACTATTATATTTAAACCGGCAATATTAGTTATTTCAATAATTTTACAATATGATATGTTAAAGTCTTTCGTTTACTTTTACTTCTTTTTTACATTTTTTGGAGTAATTGTAAATATGTATTCCTTACTCATAATAACAAAATGATTAACAGTGACGTTCCGGGAGCTATGGTCTGGTAAATTGTATGTTATTCTTACTATTTAATGCATTTAGAGTATTATTTACAAATATGTCTTGTATTAATATAAAATTAAATAATATTGTCTGACATTAATCGCATTAACATTCACGATATATATTTAATATTATATAACATTTGTACATAAGTTTAGTCCTAAATAAAAGTTTATTAACAGTACGTAATATCATTTTATAAACATACTTTGTATTTTTCTTACCTCCAATCCAACAGGTGTCATCAATCGTTTATTGTTCTTCCACTCTCTTTTCCTCCTTCTTCTTATCTACTACATACATATATACAAATGTGTCTGTCATAAATATGTTTTACCCGATCCATGCTAAGAATAAGAAGTACAGGAAAGAGTGTATATCACATATACAGTGTACGTGAGTGAGGCCGCAAGATATGAAAAAAAACCAGAGAATTTGAAACTCATCTGTCATTTTGCTGGGGAAATTTCAAATTTTGTTTGAAATTTCAAACTGTTAAAATAGTGAAATTACGTATTTAACTTAATAAAACAGTGAAAAAACAGTGAATACAGTGAATAAATACAATTTTTTACCGAAAGAAATTTAAAACAACATTTCTGTGTGTGTTAAATTCTGCAAAAACGAGCATAATAAGGAGAGAAACAATTTTTCATTTCACATGTAAATTTTATCTAATATTCCACATAAAATAATGTTGTTAAGTGTTTTTTGGGTAGATATATTATTGTGGAACACTTTTAAATTAGTATTTCATGACATTTTGTTGCAAAAAAGGGAATTTGGTTGAAAACAAAAATATACTTTATTTATCTGATAGCATTTGATTTAACTGAAACTCATCTGTCAAATCGAAAACTCTCGTTCAAGGACGAACAATTTTTTTTGTTGGTGAGGGCAAGGCGCTTAAATCGGTTGAGCAGTGCAGTTTTCTTGTTATAAATAGAAAATATGTTTAAATGTATTTCTTCTGTTGTCCTGTTATCGTGACGGTTGGTATCGTCGTTAAGATGTTGAAGACATATGTCTTACAACGGAGAAACAGCTAATGCGAGAAACAGATTACCACAGCACCAGCAACAGCAACTTTGACAGCAGCAGCAACTTCAACAGCAGAAGTCGCATGAAATACATTGGAAACATCGACAGCAACTTTGTCAAGGGAGGAAAAAAAAATTGTTGTGAGTTGATTGCAACGCAGCATTACCAGATTACCTTTTATATCTTCCAAAATAAATGGTAAAAGCAAAAAAATGATTTTAGGTACATGACGACCTGCAAAATGTTAGAGCAAATCACGTACCTACCTACTTAGTACCAGCAGGTATGTACCAGTACAAAATTCGAAAAACATATCTGATGTCATTTTCGACAGTGTTTTTCAGATGTTTGCTGCCCAATCAAACATCAAATCAACATTTGTATGTACTTTTCTTTTAATAGCTTGTCAAACATTAATTTTAACACAACTCGCGACGATTGAATTAGATAACTCGTTTCCACATTGCAATAGTAAAACTAGAATTCAAAATCACGTCCCACCGACAGTAATTAATTTGACGCCTGCAGATCACAAAAAAAGAATTGATTTCTTTTGCCAATCGAAAATGAAAGGCAATCTAAATCAAAAGAAAATTAAAATAGTATTTTATAAATAATTTACATAAGAATAATTTGTAGACTGCTGAAACTTTTTTTGTATATATCTGGTAATGATGCTGCACCTTCAGTATGTCAGCATTCGAAAGTTGAGAGAACTGAAAAAGTCACCGTGGTGTTGGTAGCATTTGCACAGCAACATTGAATTTAGGACTTAGCTCTAACGTCGATGTCGATGTCGATGTTGCTGTGGTAATGTAACTTCAGCCATTAAAAAGCAGGGGCTCTAAAAAGTGCGCTGTGGCTGTCAAAGTTGCTGTTGCTGTCTAATCAAAACTAATGGACAAAAAAATATACAATTTTACGGAACAGATGTCTAATCGCGTATGGCTAAAACGATCGAACGACGTCGTCGATGCTGCTACTTCGTGTAACAACCAAAAAGGATGATCGTCGAAATGAGTGAACGATCATCGTTTCTTGTTGCTTCACGTAAACAATTTAACTGTCAAATACTGTCGTCGAAATGATTCGATTGAACGATGGCTCTTTGGCAATCGTTTCATCGTTTTTGGTATATTTTCTTTCCATATAGGGTCTTTTAAATCAAAACAAAGGTTAAAAGAATATTGTTTCTATTAAATCTTTTATAATTTCGACAAATAGTACTCTCCATTATGCATTTGTACGGTGAAATGTGAAAATATAGAAAAAATATCCATTTCCTTCATTCCAGTTAAACGAAATAGGTACCTACATTAGAAAGTTCACATCACACTCTTGTTATGTTCTCTTTGGAGTAGGCAATGATAGAATTGCATTTATTAAATTGGCTTTAAAGAATGCATTCACTAATTTTGTCTTATATTACGACCCTTACCAAAAAATGTTTACCTTTTTATCTATTTCCACATAAAAGACAACAACACACACAAATTGCATTTATACCTTTTTTATCAGTTTTCAGTTGGCACAGTTTCTTTACAGTTCAAAACGAAAACGATGAACGATTCGATTGAACGACGCTATTGTGATGTTACATCGTTACGTTTTGTTCAATCGTCGAGACGATGATCGTCTGAAATGTTACGCGAAGACCTCAGATGTATGACCGAATTATTATCAGATGGATGTAGATAAAATGTACCAAACTAAAATTTATTTAACTAAGGAAAATATATGTGATTGTGTTTTTGCATTAAAATTAAACCTAAAACTAAAAACTGAATTTTATTTATACCTACGTTTAAAATTTGTAGGTTCCTGTAAAAGGTACGTTTATTTATTAAGGCTATTATTAATAGCTGTGATTCTTTAAAGGTGCCTAAGTACTTCTGAGAAGATAAAAACCATAACCTAGTGCTTCCTTAAAGCTCAGCTACATATTTTCCTACTTTATCACTTTTAAAGAAACGGGTAAGGGTTACATCGTCCGCCCCAGCACTTTGGCGTCCTAACTCTACGCTGGCCCCTTAGGCCGGCCCTGTGTCAATGCATTTGTGTTAGTGTAACTCACACTATTTTGAAAAAAGCCTCACTGTTTCCTCGATATGCCCCTTCCTGTACTTCTTATTCTAAGGATCCATGATCGACTGTTAACAACAATAATAATGGGTCTTCGAAAAAGCGCTTTACGAAGGAGCGTGGCACCTCCCAGCTTGACACCAAAATTTACGATTTCAAGGATTTGGGACTTTCAGGCCAATAAATAGCAAGGAGAATGAACAGTAAGTTCAACTGTTATGATAATTTCGATTGGCAATCTGAGATTTTTTTAGATTTCGTGTGGCCAATCGAACAAAAAAAATTATACTGAGCTGTTCTTTGTTGGTGTTGGTGGTGTACCTGCCAAAAGTTGTTTACCTTTTTTGTTGTGAAGATTTTTTTTCGTAGAGTGTTTTGTGCAGGACGTGGACCGTGGTGAACATACATACACTCGGAATATTTATTATGAGATTTCTTTTATAGTTATTTGAAAATGTATGAAAATCTTGAAAGTTGCAACCACTCTAAGAAAAAAAAAATCTTCACAACAAAAAAGGTAAACAACTTTTGGCAGGCACAACACCAACACCAACAAAGAACAGCTCAGTATACTTCTTTTTGTTCGATTGGCCAGACGAAATCTAGAGAAATCTACAAAAATCTCAGATTGCCAAAAAGTCTGTCAAACACAATTCTAACTATGTTCTGTTTGAAAGTAGAATCGGAACCAACTTTCGATTAGAATCGAATTACATAGTTGCCCCCCCCTGGGAGCTTATTCCCAAATGCGCGGCGGATCGCTTTTCATTACGGATTTGTATTTTTGTATTTCCAAAAGCGATTTGATCCAATCACAAGCGATAGCTATAATTTAGGTGACGAATTGCTGGCGGATTTATTGCGGATAAAAAACTAATGTCGTTTTCGGTTGGTCGTCCAGAACCGTCCGAAAGAACTCTCCGCGATTCTGAATTCAAATCCAGAAGCAAATTTCTCTTCTTTTCAGTAGAAGAACTGTCAGTTGAGTGCCAATCGAACGCTTTCAGAAGAGATCGGATTGCTTCCGCACGGTTCTGGACGACCAACCGAAAACGACATAACTAAATTCTTATGACGGGGAAAAGCTGTCAAACTTTTGAGAAAATAAATGGAAAATTGGAAGTCTAATTGGAAAAAACTGGAAAGCACAGTTCGCATTTGAGAATAAGCAAAAGCGAAGACGTTCGAAATCGAAGTATCGATTTCAATACGATCCACCGCGCATTTGAGAATAACCCCCTGGCAGGACGAAAGCCGCTTTCAAACGGTATTCTACCCACATATTTGTGATCAGGGTAGTATGACAAGTATTTCGAGTATACATGATTTTTGGTTATATCAATTATTTCGAAAACTGACTTTTTCAGAATTTCGAATTGTTTCGATTGCGGAGTTGTTGCTTATATTGCCGTTCTCCCATTCGAAATGTGGATTCGTCGTTGGAGGCAGACTTAGGCAAGAAGTCTTAAGTTTCAGCTGTGTGAACGAGCGCCTCACGACAATCCGCATCAAGGCTAAATTCGCCAACATTAGCCTAATATGCGCCCATGCCCCCACGGAGGAGAAAGACGACGACACCAAAGAGAGGTTCTACGAGCTCTTGGACAAGACATACGAGGAGTGCCCTAGCTATGACATTAAAATTGTCCTATGTGATTTGAATGCAAAGATAGGAAGAGAGGGCATCTTTGGTAGTACTGTCGGAAGGTACAGCCTACACGACACCACCTCCGATAACGGATTTAGGCTGATCGACTTCGCGGCGGGGCGAAATGTTGTCATATCAAGTACGCGGTTCCCGCATCTCGATATTCATAAAGGCACTTGGGGATCTCCCGATCAATCAACCGTCAACCAGATTGACCACATTGCGATCGACGCAAGGCACTCCTCCAGTATTATGGATGTCCGAACGTTCCGAGGGGCCAACATTGACTCGGACCACTACCTTGTTGTAGCCAAGGTACGCCTTCGGATATCCCGAACACCGCCAAGACAAGTAAATACTGTGAGGAAGTTTGACGTCGGACGGCTAAAATCGCAAGAGATAACCAGATCCTTCTCCGATCAAGTCTCTCTCAACCTCTCAAGAGGTTATATGCAGCCAGCATCAAGTATTGAAGACTAGTAGCAACATTGCCAAAAAGCCGTCGGAGGCGCCGCCTCTGATGTGCTTGGTTTCACTCGACCACCACAACGAAACCCCTGGTTCGACGACGAGTGCCGGCAAGCACATGCAGCGAAACAAGAGGCATACAAAGCGGCGCTGCAAAGAAGGACTAGAGCTGCTCGTGAGCTCTACGCGCAGAAAAGAAGGGACGAACACCGGCTTCTCAGGAGAAAAAAAAAGAGCACGAGAAGCGCGCGAACGAGGAAATAGAGAGATGCTACAGCAGGAATGAGGTTCGGAAGCCCGAACCGAAGCCTGCAAGGACGAACAAGGGAACATCATAGTAGAATCGCAGTCGATGCTACTATGGAAGAAATACTTCTGCAGACTGTTTAACGGCGATGACGAACTAAATCCCGCTGTCAGGCAGAATGAACCATTCAACCTGGACGATGAAGACCAACAATTACGTCCACCCGACCTGGACGAAGTGTAGATAGCGATATCTAAGCTTAAGTCCAACAAAGCTGCTGGGGCAGATGGCCTAACCGCCGAGCTATTCAAAGCGGCAGGCGATGACTTGGTTAGGAGCATGCACCAACTCATCTGTAAAATATGGTCGGAGGAAAGTATGCCCGATGAATGGAACCTCAGCATTGTTTGCCGGATCCTCAAGAAAGGAGACCCTCTGAACTGCGCCAACTACAGAGATATTAGTCTTCTTAACATCGCCTACAAGATTTTATCTGCTGTGCTGTGTGAACGCCTGAAGCCTTTCGTCAACAACCTGATTGGTCCCTATCAGTGTGGCTTCAGGCCAGGAAAGTCTACCATCAACCAAATATTCACACTGCGGCAGATCTTGGAAAAAACCCAGGAAGTCCAAATCGATACCCACCACCTTTTCATCGATTTTAAGGCCGCCTATGACAGCATTTATAGAGACGAGCTATACAGAGCAATGTCTATTTTTGGCATCCCTGCCAAACTCGTCCGTTTGTGTATGATGACAATGGATAATGCACGCTGCTCCATCAAGGTCGGTAAAGAACTCACCGAGACCTTCGATGTCAAAAAAGGATTTAGACAAGGCGATGCGCTGTCATGTGACTTCTTCAACATCGTTCTTGAAAGAATAGTGCAAAACTCAAACGCTAACACCAGAGGCACTATCTTTCAAAAGTCCGTCCATGTCACTGGCGCGTTCGTGAGCATTGAGACGGAGGCGGCAAAGATGGGTTTGGCGGTCAATGAGGGCAAGACAAAGTATATGCTGTCATCGAGAAAGGACACCCAACACCGACGTCTTGGACAGAATGTCACTATAGACAGATATAACTTTGAGGTTTTAAAGGACTTTGTCTACCTAGGCTCCGCTATAAACTCAGACAATGACACCAGCGCTGAGATTAAGCGAAGAATAACTCTTGCCAATCGCTGTTGCTTCTGAGAAAGCAATTGAGTAGCAAAGCCCTCTCTCGAACAACTGAAGTGACCCTTTATAAGACCTTAATCATCCCAGTCCTACTTTATGGTGCAGAGGCATGGACTCTAACAAAAGCGGATGAGCTTACTCTTGGTTTCTTCGAGTAATTTTCGGTCCCGTCTGCATAGACGGTGAATGGAGGATGATATACAACGACGAACTGTACGGGCTGTACAGCGACATTGACCTAGCCAGAAGAGTGAAGGTCCAACGACTGCGGTGGCTGGGTCATGTAGAGCGAATGGACGTGAATGCTCCGGCCCGGAAGATCTTCGAATCAACACCCGAGGGACGGCGCAGTAGAGGAAGACCGCGACTCAGGTGGCGCACGCAAGTGGAAGGGTACCTTAACCAGCGTGCGAAACTGGAGACAGCTGGCCAAAGATCGTGCTGGCTGGAGACGCTTGTTGGTTGAAGCCCAGGTCCACCCCGGACTGTAGCGCCACCTTAAGTAAGTAAGTAAGTACATGGCTATTGTTCCTGGATGTTTAGTTTCTAGCTCAGTTTACTTTCTAGAATATTACCTAGATATTTGGCGTGTTTTGTGAATTTTAGCTCTTGGTCTCTAAGTTTAGGTGGAGCATTATTAGGAACTTTGTATTTCTTTGTGAAGAGAATTAGTTCTGTCTTGGAGGGTTTGACATCAAGTCCAACTGTATCCGTCCATTTTACTAGTTTTTGAGAACTAGCTTGTTAGCGAGCGATTTTTCAATATTGTCTATTAGCGAGTGTAAAGCTGTCTCTACCGAGAGACCTTTACGATAAGCGTGTTGGGAATTGGATAGTGAGTTTGCTTATACATAGTTTCTTTCGAATATAGTTGTCGATGAGTTTTTCTACAGTTTTTAAGAGAAACGAAGAGAGACTGATCGGCCTAAAGTCCTTTGGAGAGACATGGGAACCCTTTGGTATAAAAACTACCTTCACCCCTTTCCATGAGGCAGGAGTGTAGCCGAATTTAAGGCATGAGCGGAAAATCACTTCTAGCCAAGTGTTTAATATTTCAACGGCTTTTTGAATCTCCACTGGTGTTATATTTTCAGGTCCCATAATCTTAAACGAAAGGAAGCTGTGAACTGCCCAGTTTATATTTCGGATGTTCACTATCTCCTCCGGTATGTTTTGGACTAGGTGGTGGGTTAGTGTAGACCTGTTAACGTCTATGGTATTACTTGGAAAGTGGGTATTCATAAGGAGATCTAAGGTCTCTTCGCTAGATGTGGTCCATTCTCCGTTAAATTTTTGAATGAAGTGGGGCATATGTGGTGATTTGGAAATAATCTTCCTTAGCCTCGAGCGGTAAATTTATGTTTAAAACAGTAAAATAATTAACGGTTTACTTCCATATGGTCTTACAGATGATTGACCATCCAAAATATAAAAGTGCTGGCAGGTCTGTAGTACGCACACTACCGTATGTTTGAAATGCAAAAGTGTTTTTATGGGAATTTCCCTTATCTTCGCGCCAGTTTGGCAATCGGTCTGTAGTGTCTTGAAATACTGTAAACATTGTCAGAAGTTTATGTCGTTTTCGGTTGGTCGTCCAGAACCGTCCGGAAGCAATCCGGAGCAAGCAATTGGTATTCAACTGACAGTTCTTCTACTGAAAAGAAGATAAATTTGCTTCTGGATTTGTATTCAGAATCGCAGAGAGTTCTTCCGTACGATTCTCGACGACCAACCGAAAACGACATTAGTGTGTGCCAACATTTGGCGTATTTTTTTGGGAAGTGAGTATAACAAAATCAAAAGTGAGTATAACAATTTTGCATGTAAAACCAAAAAAAACTGGTTAAATCTTCGATATTGCGTTTTCTTGCGGTGTAGGGAATGATTTTAATTTGGGTTTTGCCCAACCAACCCTTAGTAAAATCCTAACAGAAATGTTATCGAGGAATATGCCCAAAATGGATAAACATGCATTACACGGCAGAAAAAAGGAATTGTGCAAAAATGATGTTTTACCAAAAGGCTGGAATTTCATTTGATCGGGGTTTGTTATTTTCACCCTTAATAATAAGAGAATTATGAAATCACTGCATAAATATAAACAATTACCAAAACTCACGTTTTTTTCTTAAATTTGCATCTTAGTCGTTTAAAAATTTGCAATCGACACTAATCGGCGTTTTATCAGTCGTTCTGTGCAACTAAAACGACAGTCAGAATGCGAAAAACTGTGTAGAACTTGTGTTTCACACTACTTAAACGGCACATGTCGTTAAACGACATAAAACGCCTAGAAAAACGCCACATGTAATACCGATTTCAAAAAACGCCATTTATCGTTTAATATAAACGCCACGTAGAATAAGGGTGAATGGTAACAGACAGGCTTGTAGATAGTGCCGCCTGAAGTGCTTCTGCAGAACCTAACACCACACCGTATCCACCACCAAAAAAAATTTCACAAGATTAATTAACTCACATTACGATACGAGTAGAAACGTAAACTGATTTGGAATCCGAATCGATATACTCGATATACTCCATCCAAAACAAAAACAAAAGCGCATATCAACAGGTGCTCCCTGATACCGCGTCTCCACGAGCAATATTTCATAGCTTGCCATATAATATGCTATAACACCGCGTCTCCACGAGCAATATTTCATAGCTTGCCATATAGTATGCTATGAAAATTGCTCGTGGAGACCACAAATAGTATTCTATGACCTATGAGAAATGGTATTCCATCTATTGCTCAGCTCATAGCTTGCTATCGATAGTATTCTATGGGGTGTACTTTTTTGTTGTGACGCATGTGTTTTCGTGTGATGGCTATGGAAATAGTAAGATATGAAATGCCCACCCTACATTTTATTGCATACTATCGTTATTTCTTTCTATCAGAAATGACAGATGGCAAGCTATGAAATATTGCTCGTGGAGACGCGGTGTATGAGAAATGACAGATGGCAAGCTATGAAATATTGCTCGTGGAGACGCGGTGTGAGGCTTCGACTAGGGTACACACAATTCTCCCACAACTACATACTTAACAATGAAAACCCTCCAATTGCGCGTTTGTGTTTCCCGCATTTCCAGTCAGACACAGACTTGCTTCATGGCTGGCACTCACAATTGAATAAAGGGTTTTCAATTGGCACGGGTTCAGTGTTATTATGAACTTTTTCTGAAAATTGTGTATTTGGGGTTGTGAAAATCGTAATTATCGTATTTTGTAAAAATGTGTATAATTTGGTAAGGTACTTATAAGGGTACTTAGAAAGATGTACAATTCTAATGAATATTATAAGCGGACATATGCAATTGCTAGGTATGCCCAAATGCTGGCTCTGAGTATACCTACCCTTTTTGCAGAAGTCGCAGAAGTCTAGGAGCAAGCAGTGTAAATATGTACTTGTTTCGCAAATTCCCATTCCGTCTTTGAATTATTTTGCAACGTGTTTAATTCGCAATGTTTTTCCCGCGCTTTTCCATTTCGCTTATGATTATACAGCATGTTGTTGTTTTCCCGTTATTTAGACAAAGGCAGCATAATAAGAAGTATTTTAGAAAAAAAAGATGACTATTTCGATCTTGGCACTTGCCTCTAATATAAAACTATATTAATTTGTATTTATTATTATAAATGTTCATATGGATATTCTTAATTTTTTTAAAAGATTTTTGTTAATAAATTTGAATTGAATTCTGAACAAAAAGAGGAATTTTAATTTGTTTGTTTAGTATTATACAACAGTTCACCTTTATCTTGCGTTGGGATTTGTTCGCATTTTGCTATAAATTTCGCCGCGATTGTAAAACAAAACATTTCGCGAAATAATACAATGCGAAATAGCAAAATGCGAACAAAGCACAAGATAAACATTTGCGAGATGAAAAATGCGAAAAGATGTTTTTGCGATACGATTACAAAGAGAAATAAAAGATTGCCTAACAAAAATTGCGATTTGATGAAATGCGAAATAAATTAAAAGCAAGACAACAAATTGCGAAATGATTATGGCGAAATGATAAATTGCCAAAAATAATCCGCGAGATGACCCCTACTCAGTGCAAACACCTATACTTTTCAATGGCAGCACAATGGACCTATTCTTGTTTAAAGTGCACCTCGTCGAGGACCACTTAAAACCAACCATAGCTTTTAGTACCTACCTAAAAACTTGGTTTTCATTACTTGGATGCGCGAACCTTTTAAAGTTTACAGTATTCTTATAAATTTCAACAACAGTAGTGGTAGGTACTGAAGCAACTACACTTGTCCTAAATGTTCAAACGTATGTCGATTTTCTTTGGGCTTTTACCGTTTTGCTCTCAATCTCAGATTTTTCCTGCCCCAATCGAACATGAAATGAGATCAATTTTTTTTGCATTTGTGTTGGTGTGTGATTTGACAGTCAGCTGTTTTCAAATTTCAATTTGTGTTTATAAAATTGAATTGTTAATTGTTAGTTTTTTACTTGTATTTGTACAATAACTACTTACTTGTTTTGTTTTGAACTAGAACTTCGTCCTTCCCCATGAAAACAACCCCATACCGCGATCCACTCGTCTACATTAATATCCATTTTCATATTTTCAAATTTATTCCACAATAGGTAGGGGAGACAGGGGCACATTTGAACCATTTTTGCTTTGAGGTCTCATAAAATCCTATTTGTTTAAATTATTAAACTCACTTTAAGAAATGCAAATAAACTTTGATTTGGACAAATAACTACGTAAATTTAGTAAGGGCGTATAATTTATTTCTATTTAAAAACGAAGTAGGTCCTTATGTTCAAAGGAACCCCCCTTCCCCATACGGGGGCACTTTTGAACGGCAGTAATTGTAATTGCTATTAGCAGCTAATAAGTTACTACATGCTTTGTATTTTTTTAATAAAATAAATTAACTTTATTTTTTAATAAAGAAAACAAAAACGACTTAGCAAAAGCAAACTGAAATTTTGAAATTACTGAAATAGGTATTGTACAGACTGAAGAAACTTTCTAAAACAAAAATGAGTTATTTTATTAACCGAACATAAATTTTTAAAAAAATTAAGACAAAAATTATCCTCGATGTTCCCGGAGCGTTAATTGGTGGTGGTACCTTAGCTTTTAGTTCAATGCCACTTACCCCTTGTTCAAATGTGCCCCGACTATTTTGTTCAAACCTACCCCAATAAGTCAAGCGACAGAAGAATGTGCGCAAATATTTATATTTTTCATATTTGTCAAAAAACGTACCTTTATTCGTTTTCAAATGCAGTTGTGCCTTAAAAATATATTTTACACAAAAAGAAAAGCTCACTATAAAATGTGTACACTCTTACAAATAAGAATAATTAAAATATGCAATTTAAGCATAAAATCTCCTCATGCGTCTACTTCCAGGCGACACGACTGCAAAGACATCCGAAAGTCATTGACGACTAAAGAACACGGTATTACCAAGTTTAAATTTTGGTTTATAAGTATGTACTTTGAAATAGTTTTAAAATGTTGTTTTATTAGCAATGTGCAAATGTGTCTCACGTTCAAATGTGCCCCAGTCTCCCCTAACAATAACTAACCTCAAAGTTTGACAAGAGTCACTTGTTTTGGTATTGGTGAAAGTATGTGCGAATCTCTCTCTCGAATCGAGATTCGCAAAAGTGATCTCAATCTTAAAAAAAGTGCTTTTTTTTGCCCAAAGAAAATTGATTTTGACAGACAGCTGATTTCTAGAGAAGAAAAACTGCTCTGAATCTTATGTCGATTTCCATTGGGGAAAAAAAAGCACTATTTTTATTATGAGTAGAGAAGTTCGCTCCACTATGACGTTTAGAGTCGGAGGGCTTAAAATGTAGTCCAACGTATGTTGTGTATATGTACATCTTAGCGACAGTAAGTTGATTAAGAATAATTAATTAAAAAAGAGAATCGAATTCCTGGAGCGCTCACACTCAAATTCCATTCCATTGTCCTATAAAGCAGAAACCAGTTTTTTTGTTGGTAAAATGGTAAAAATGCCAACGAAAATTGAGCAAAACTTTAAAAAAATGTAATTATTCTCATAACGGTTATCTATATTAACAAATAACTCAGCAATTAATGGTAGACATAATATACATATTTTTTGCAGGGAATATTTTTTAAGATAATAATCTAGCACTATACCACGGGAGCCGGCCAAAGTAGGGACCATTGGGACCTAATTCAAGCCTTTAACCTTTCTGTAGGCATATATTCTGAGGAACTTAGTTATTCCTCGACATGCGACATATGTATTTTGAGACATTGTAACATATGAGACAACTAATGGTTGGGTGTGTATGAATCGGGTGGGCGCTGATTGGCGTCAACTTGGCGGTGCCCAGCTGTTGCAACTTTTTCATACACATCAATAGTGCTTATTTTACCTCCGCGTGATAACCACCGGGTACTGGTCTCGCCCATCCAGGCTTGACTTGCTAAACTTATAAGCGCGAGTGTTGAACACGAAGAAAATAGCAACACTATAATGCTCTGTCGGAACTGACTGTCTGCGCGAGTCTCAGAAGTCTAACATGAGCCCCTCAGAAAGAGGACGTGCGGCGGAAGAATTCACACGATTGAATCAACGGTGACGTCAACAGTTGGCATGGCAGATACTTTAATGAGCTACTCCGACATATTTGGAGCTGAGGTCATTAAGGATTTTCAATACTAGTCAGGGTGTTGAAATAGAGATGGTGGCGGAAGAGCCCTTAATGGGTCAACGGCAGCACTCAAATCCCCGAAGCGGGTTACTGACTCCGGAATATCCGGCCCCTTTCGCCCAAGGGGTCACAGAAAGGGCCTGGCCCTCCAGGTTGGGGGTTGTGCGTGGGGTTAACTACCCAACCACGGAAAACACCGCCAGTTACGAAGCAACCAAAAGCCTCGGATATGGATGGATTTACTGTTGACGACCCTGCAAAACGAAAAAAGGACAATGACTTTCGGATCTGCACGTGGAATGTTCGAACCCTGAACAGACCGCGTGCAGCCGAACAATTAGCGGAGGCCCTAGACTGCTACAAGGCAGATATCACCGCCATCCAGGAAGTGCGGTGGGATGGGCCCGGCAAAAGAAGGATGAAAAACTGTGACATCTATTACGGTGATTGCTACAGAGAACAGAAGCAGCGTCTATTCGGATGCGGATTCGTTGTAAGCGGCAGACTTAGGCAAGAAGTCTTGAGCTTTCGACACGTTAGTGAGCGCCTTACAACTATCCGCATCAAGGCTAAATTCGCCAACATCAGCCTGATATGCGCTCACGCCCCCACAGAAGATAAGGACGATGCGACCAAAGAATGTTTCTATGAGCTCCTCGACAAAACATATGAGCAATGTCCTAAATACGACGCTAAAATCATCTTAGGTGATTTAAACGCCAAAATACGAAAGGAGGACATCTTTGGTAGCACAATCGGAAAACACAGCCTACACGCCACCACGTCTGGAAACGAACTTAGGCTAATTGACTTTGCTGCGGGACGTAATGCTACTATAGCAAGCACACGGTTTCCACACCTCAACATTCACAAAGGAACATGGCGGTCACCAGACCATCAAACGGTCAATCAAATTGACCATGTTGCGATCGACGCAAGGCACTCCTCCAGTTTTCTAGATGTCCGAACTTTCCGAGCGGCCAACATAGACTCGGATCACTACCTTGTTGTAGCCAAGGTACGTATGCGGCTATCCCAGACACCACAACAACGAGGAAATACTGTGAGAAGATTCAACGTTGAACGGCTACAAACGCAACAAACCGCCAGAACTTTTGCCGATCGCGTCTCCCTCAACCTCTCGAAAAGTCCTGTGCAGCCAGCATCAAGTGCTGAAGACCAGTGGCATCGATGCCAAGAAGCCATCAGAAAAGCCGCGACTGATGTGCTAGGTTTCACCCGACCACCACCGCGAAACCCCTGGTTTGATGAAGAGTGCCGGCAAGCACATGCAGCAAAGCAACTGGCCTACAAAGCGGCGCTGCAGAGAAGGACGAGAGCAGCTCGTGAGCTCTACGAGCAAAAAAGGAGGGAAGAACACCGGCTTCTCCGGAGGAAAAAGAAAGAGCATGAGAAGCGCGCGATCGAGGAAATAGAGAGGTGTTACTCCAGGAACAACGTTCGGAAGTTTTACCAAAAGGTAAAAACAACGTGTCACGGGAACAAGGCCCGAACAGAGACCTGTAGAGACGAACAAGGAAACCTTGTAGTAGAGTCACAGTCGGTGCTGAGGACATGGAAAAACCATTTCTACAGACTGCTAAACGGCGAAGACGACATAAATTCCGCTGTCAGGCAGAATGAACCATTCAACCTGGGCGATGAAAGCCAAGACTTCCGTCCACCTGACCAAAATGAGGTAAGGATAGCTGAATGATAATATGTATCAGCGAATCAGTGACGACGATATCCAACTCGTAGAGAACCAAAGAAAACCCCTCGATCGAATAATTTGTATTCTATATTTTACCAATAATACGTAAGTTACCAAGAGACGTCCGACCTGGATGATGTCCAAAAAGCAAGAGAGCAATACAAAAATGATTAACAGAAAGTTTAGTTAGGAGAATTAGAATATAAAGAAGACTACAAAAAACTCAGCTAAAATTACGTTACATATTACAATGATTTTAGAGAGAACAAAACTGTATGCGCAAATGGGTATAAAAAATACAGTAATTAACAATATTATAGGGTACATTTATGTTGTTTGGTAGGTAATTATAAATTGTGTAATAAACAAAATATCAAATCCCAAACATTCCGCCCCCGCTGGAACGAGTTTCAGGACGTTGGTAGTGGAGCCAGCTTGGTAATTGGACGAACAACCGTTCCTGCAGAGGTCCGAACAGTGGCAACACGTACATATTGATCTGCTCCAGGGTTGACAGCCTCGATTCGTCCCAGCATCCACCGCGTTGGAGGAAGGTTGGGTTCCTTGATAACGACCAAGTCTCCAGGCTTTAAGTTTATACTGGCTCGGTTCCACTTGGGTCGCTCCTGCAGTGTAGTCAGGTACTCAGAGTGCCATCTCTTCCAAAATCCCTGTACCATGTTCTGGAGGTGGTTCCACCGTGAAAGTCGATTTGTTGGAGTTTCCAGGTAGCTAGGTTCAGGCACAGCTGTGAGGGGTTCACCTATAAGGAAATGGGCTGGTGTTAATGGATTTAGGTCAGTGTCAGAAATGGAACATATAGGACGAGAATTTAATATTCCTTCAATCTGTGTTAGGACGGTACATAGTTCTTCGAAGGTAAGTATCGAGGAGCCAATAACACGTCGCAGATGAAGTTTCACTGATTTGACACCAGCTTCCCACAGACCACCGAAATGTGGCGCGGAGGGGGGAATAAAGTGCCAAGCTATGTCCTCTTTGGCAAGAGCTGCGGTGATGATGTCATTGTGAGCTTGTGCAATGACTAGCTTGTGCATTTCAGTGAGGTACCTACGGGCACCTTGAAAGTTTGTGCCGTTGTCGCTATATATGTTGGCGCACCTTCCACGGCGAGAGACAAACCTACGTAACGCTGCTATAAACGCTTCAGTGGTGAGGTCACTGACCACTTCGAGATGTATAGCTTTCGTCGACATACACACGAATAGGCAGATGTATGCTTTTGATAGTTTTGAGTTGCGAACACGAGATAATTTGATGGTTAAAGGGCCAGCGTAATCACAGCCAGTGTTTAGAAATGGGCGGCTAGGTTGTATGCGATGCGATGGTAGGTCACCCATTATTTGCTGACTTGTAAGCTTTCTCTGCATGAAGCATGGTTTGCAGCGATGAATGATTTTTCGAATCATATTGCGGCTACCCAATATCCAAAATTGTTGACGAGCAAATGAAAACGTTTCAGAAATTCCGGCGTGCAAGTATCGTTGGTGAAAATCTGTCAGTATAAGAATAGAAATGTTATTATTTTTAGGCAGTATGATGGGATGCTTTATATTAAAAGATACGCTGGCGTGTTTTATGCGTCCTCCTATTCGAAGAAGTCCATCGTTGTCCAAGAACGCTGAATACCTTAGCAGCGTTGATTTTGGCGAAAGTTGGTTTCGATTTTTCAGATTTTCGATGTCATCTCCGAATGACCTTGACTGGACATATTTGAGTAAGCCGATCCTCGCAACTCGTATCTCCTGATACGACAGACCGTATTTCGCTCGAAGAGTAATGCTACATCGGCAATTCGAGATGAACCGGAAACAGTATGCAACAATTCGTTGCAACTTGTACCACGAAGAGGATTTGTCGATTAAGTTTTGAATGACATTACCATCTAACGAAGAGACCAGTGTATGCCTAGAGATTTGCCTTTCTTTCCTGTTTACTGATTCACGCTCGACGACATCTGAGGAGAAAATCGATTTGGGCCAATGTTCTTCAGATAAAGACAACCAGGAAGGTCCGGTCCACCACAGATCGTGAGAAGGAAGTGCCGAAGGAAGTACTCCGCGCGAGGCGCAGTCTGCCGGGTTCGATTCGGATGGGACATACCGCCACGAGTACCTCGGAATCGTCTCAAGGATGGCGGCAGTACGATTGGCAACGAAAGTGGTCCATCGGCGAGGGGGAGACGAAAGCCAATGTAGCACGATTTCCGAATCGCACCATGCAAATACCTTAAAGATCTTGCCCTGTACCGATGATATAACTAGTGACATCAAGCGAGCTAACAACAACGCACCACAAAGCTCAAGACGCGGTATAGAAACGGGTTTTAGCGGAGCCACTTTGGTTTTAGCAGCAACAATGGTGACTTTGTAGTCACCGGTAGGACTCCTGGATCGAATATAAACAACAGCGGCGTATGCAACTGCAGAGGCATCCGAGAATCCGTGTATTTCAATCCCTTCGTCGAATGGAAAAATATGTCGCGGAACCTTGATATTTTCAAAAAATTGAAGTTGCTCTCGGTAGGTATCCCATTTTTTAGAGAGTCCAACGGGTAACGGGTCGTCCCAACCTAGTTTCAACTCGGATGACCACAGTTCCTGAAACATTATCTTAAAGAGTATTACCGATGGAGCCAATAAACCAAGTGGGTCGAAAATACGTGCAATCTCTGAAAGCAACGTCCTTCTTGTCGCAGGAGACGACCGAGAGTAATGTTTCGCCATTCGAAAGGAGAATACGTCCATTGCAGGATTCCAATACATCCCTAGAACTTTAATTAGAGACTCTGAACGCTCGGGATCAACAAACGAATATTCACAATCTTCAGAAGGTAGCTTTGCGAGGAGAGCCCAACAATTGGAGCTCCATTTCCGGAGTTGTAGCCTTGCTTCGGATAATAACGCTACCAATTCCGATTGCAATTCTAGCAAAGCTTCTATGGAGTCAGCTCCTGTCATAAAATCATCAACATAGACGTTGTTTTGCAGAACTAATGCAGCCTTAGGGTATTTCTGTTTGTAATCCTCTGCGATCTGTTTCAATACACGAACTGAGGCAAATGGAGCCGATGCTGTGCCGTATGTTACGGTTAATAGACGGAAATGGTCGATTGGATCGCTGGGGTTATTCCGCCATACGATTCGTTGGAAGTTAACGTCTTGACTACGAACCCATATCTGGCGGAACATTTTAACAATATCAGCTGCAAAGACGAATCGATATTGTCGAAAGCGTAAACTCACACCTATTAGGTCCCGTTGAATGGGAGGACCTATCAGAAGTTGACTGTTCAAGGATTGGCCATTTGTATCTAACACCGAACCGTCAAATACGACCCTAAGCTTTGTCGACGAGCTTTCTGATTTTAAAACTGCGTGGTGAGGAAGATAGAATTGTTTTTCAGGTTCTGTCGAAATCTCATTGGGTGGAATAGGTTCCATGTGGCCTAGGCTCAGGTATTCCTGCATAAATTTGCAATACTGCCGATGGATTTCAGGATTACATTTGAAGCGGCGTTCCATGGAGTACAACCGAGAAACCGCTGACTTGAGAGTGTCACCGAAACGAGGAGAAGGAATTTTAAAGGGAAGAGCCACGACGTATTTTCCATCAGGGGAGCGAGAAAATGTTTTTTGAAAATGTTCCTCTGCTGGGTCGTTGAAAACTGCATCAGATCTGTTTGGAGGGACTTCTTCCATCTCCCAAAACCGCTGCAAAAGGCCATCGACATCAACCACAGAGTGAAAAGAAGACATCCCTAAGTCACAACTACTAGAATCGAGCAACTCCCCAGTAATAACCCAGCCAAATGATGTGTTCTGGGCAATAGGAAGTCCTTGGGCTCCGCGAATTTGTTCTGCTCTCAGAATTGCCCAGACCTTATCAGCTCCTAACAGTACGTCGACAGAACTAGATACATTAAAGTAGGGGTCAGCCAGATTGAGCTTTTGGATATGCTCCCAGGCTGCTGCATTAAACGGTTTGGATGGCAAATTTGAAGTCAGTTTGCCAAGTACGAATGCATCAACGGATAACTGTTCTGAGGTGTAACGAGAAAGGAGATTAATCGACACGCAACCATTAGTATGCCCGACCTCCCGCGACGATAGTCCTGTTATTGGAATACGGGCATGAGTTCGCCGAAGACCGATGCGTTGTACGAGTGATTCCGTAATAAAGGACGATTGCGATCCCGTATCGAGTAATACACGGCAATCAATAAGAACACCCTGAGCATCTCTAAGTTTAGCAAGTATAGTTGGAAGAATAGTCTGTTTTCTAAAGCTAAGCTCCATCGAGTGGTTAGTTACGAGTGTGGGGCCTACATCAGAGGAAGTGGAAGCAGTCGGTAGAGATTGGATCTCCTGTGCAGCAGGCGATAGATTTGGCGCAGTCGCACTTTGGCTTGCATCGGAGGCTAACGAAGAATTATTCCGTGCATTGTCCTGATGTACTAGGGAATGATGACGCGCCTTACAGATGCGACAGCGAAACGATGAGCGACATCTATTCGAGGAATGCCCAGAACGGAGGCAGTTGAAACATAGAGAGTATTGTTTGACGAATGTTCTACGCGAATCAATGTCTAGCGTAAGGAATTGAGAACAATGAGATGCAGTATGATCTTTTTTACACAAAGGACATAAATTAGTGTCACTTGATTTTGCTAAGTGAGTTCGAATTTGGACGGATTGTTTCGCGCGCGATGTAACTGAGCGATTAATAGTCTGACACGATTCGAGAGCGTCACATCGTCGTTCAAGAAAGTCAATTAAATCATTTATTGAGCTATCATCCCGAGACCCTATTTCTTCAGCCCATGCCTGTTTTGTGTCTTGATCGAATTTCGATAGCAGAAGGTAGATCAACCACGGATCGCGACTATTTTTGTCGATTGCATTTAATCCGCGAATCACTTCGTCAGCACCATCTGCAATTTTGCGAAGTGTTAAAGCATTTGAGACACTAGTGGAAGGCAACGAAATGAATGTCTGAATTAAGGATTGGACGATTAAGTTCACGCGATCATAACGACTCTCAAGCTTATCCCAGGCCTCTATATAATTAGCATCCGAAATAGAGATATGCTTAATTAGATTCGCCGCATCGTCGCGCAAACATGATTTTAAATAATGGAATTTTTGCGTTGCGGTCAAATTTGGTTTATTATCGACCGAACCAGTAAATAGATCGCGGAAGGAAGGCCAGTCCTTGTAATTGCCCGAAAACGGAGGTACGACTATTGTTGGCAAATTCACTGTGGAACACGTGTTCACACTCGCAGAACTGTTTAGTTTTTCAAGAAACTTCGATTGTTGATTAGCCAAACGCGTTAAAACAGATTCCTCACTCACAGCAGGTTGAGCCGAAACCTTGCGTTCGCGAATGGATTTCACTAATGCTGCATGCGCTACAAAATATTTCGTTTCGTATTCACCGAACTCGGCTTCAAGTGCATCTACATTTTCGTTTGCTTCTGCACTTTCTAAGCACTCTAGGTGTGTAGTTGCAAAGTCTTTCCATGCTTCCTCTAGTCTTGTAAATCGAATTTCTAATGCTTCTAAGAGGGTGGATGGAGTAATAGTCTCTACAAATCCAACGACTCGTGTTAAACGACCTTTCGCATTACCGAGCTTATGATTTAATGAACTCATTTTGGATACGAAATAATACTAAGCAAATTAGTAGAGCCAGCAGACAAATCTGAATTTATTTCAGCGAAGCACCTTACGAAATTATAACAATTACGCTATAAGTCAAAGGGAGAGTATCGCAAAGATATAAGGAATTCTTCCTTTCCGCAATCACAGCATACAAATATCACGCGCGTTGTCTAGCGAAAGGTTTAATTTAGTTCTAATCGAAAACAACAGATTTTCTTTAATATTCGGCTTCAGAAGGACCAATGAATGATAATATGTATCAGCGAATCAGTGACGACGATATCCAACTCGTAGAGAACCAAAGAAAACCCCTCGATCGAATAATTTGTATTCTATATTTTACCAATAATACGTAAGTTACCAAGAGACGTCCGACCTGGATGATGTCCAAAAAGCAAGAGAGCAATACAAAAATGATTAACAGAAAGTTTAGTTAGGAGAATTAGAATATAAAGAAGACTACAAAAAACTCAGCGAAAATTACGTTA
The DNA here is from genome assembly GCA_949372485.1 of Cheilosia soror. Lineage (NCBI taxonomy): Eukaryota > Metazoa > Arthropoda > Insecta > Diptera > Syrphidae > Cheilosia > Cheilosia soror. The sequence goes on along the minus strand of OX443562.1, from coordinate 47,992,160 downwards.
CATATTACAATGATTTTAGAGAGAACAAAACTGTATGCGCAAATGGGTATAAAAAATACAGTAATTAACAATATTATAGGGTACATTTATGTTGTTTGGTAGGTAATTATAAATTGTGTAATAAACAAAATATCAAATCCCAAACAATAGCAATATCCAAGCTGAAGTCCAACAAAGCTGCAGGACCGGACGGTTTATCGGCCGAGCTTTTTAAGGCATCAGCAGGGGATGACTTGGTAGAGAGCATACACCAACTCGTTTCTAAAATCTGGTCAGAGAAAAGTATGCCTGATGAATGGAGCCTCAGCATTGTTTGCCCGATCCATAAGAAAGGAGACCCTCTAAACTGCGCCAACTATAGAGGCATCAGTCTCCTTAACATCGCTTACAAAATTCTGTCTGCCGTACTGTGTGAACGTCTAAAACCATTTGTCAACGAACTGATTGGACCCTATCAGTGCGGTTTTAGGCCCGGTAAGTCCACAACCGACCAAATATTCACACTACGGCAGATCCTGGAGAAAACCCAAGAAGTCCAAATCGATACTCATCACCTATTTATCGATTTTGAAGCCGCATATGACAGCATTTATAGAGACGAGCTATACAGAGCCATGTCTAGTTTTGGCATCCCTGCCAAACTTGTCAGGTTGTGCAGAATGACGATGGAGAACTCTCGCTGCTCCGTAAAGGTCGGAAACAATCTCACCGAGACCTTTGATGTCAAAAAAGGATTTAGACAAGGTGATGCGCTGTCATGTGACTTTTTCAACATCATTCTTGAGAAAATTGTGCGAAACTCGCAAGCCAACACCAGGGGCACAATTTTCCAAAAGTCTGTGCAACTACTTGCATACGCTGACGACATCGACATCATTGGCAGAACACAGCGAGCTGTCACTGGTGCGTTTGCAAGTATCAGTACAGAGGCGGCAAAAATGGGTTTAGTGGTGAATGAGGGCAAAACGAAATATATGCTGTCAACAAGAAGGGACACACAACATCGACGAATCGGACAGAACGTCACGATAGACAGCTATAACTTTGAGGTAGTTCGGGACATTGTCTACCTCGGCTCCGCTATTAATTCTGAAAATGACATCACATCAGAAATCAAGCGAAGAATTACACTTGCCAACCGCTGTTACTTTGGCCTAAGAAGGCAATTGATTAGTAAGGCCTTGTCGAGAAACACCAAGGAGACTCTATATAAGACCCTCATCATCCCAGTCCTGCTTTATGGCGCAGAATCATGGACGTTGTCAAAAGCCGATGAAGATCTCCTTGGGCGCTTCGAACGCAAAATTCTTCGAGTGATTTTCGGTCCCGTTTGCGTTGACGGGCTTTGGAGGAGGAGATTTAACAGCGAACTCTACGAGCTGTACAGCGACATCGACTTGGTCAGAAAAGTACGTATCAGTCGACTAAGATGGCTAGGACATGTAGAGCGAATGGACACCAACGCTCCGGCCCGAAGAGTCTTCGATTCCAACCCGGAGGGACAACGCAGTAGAGGAAGACTTCGCCTTAGGTGGCGCGCACAAGTGGAAGGGGACCTCAACCAACTTGGAGTGCGCAACTGGAGGCAGTTAGCCAAAGATCGTGCTAACTGGAGAGGCGTGTTGGTTGAGGCTCAGGTCCACCCCGGACTGTAGCGCCATCTAAGTAAGTAAGTAATGCACTTCTCCTGAAACCTTGACAATTGCGGGGAAAGCTTAAAACAGGCAAACTTTGTAACTAGCATCCTGAAAACATATTTCCAGAGGACTACAACTTACAACATATTAAGTGCAAAACTAATGCTTATCAGATTCTATTCGCCTTTCCTGTTTCGAAGTTTTCTTAATTTGCACATTTCATTTGGTCTTAAAGTTGTTTCATTTGTTTGTACGTAGTTTCAAAATTCGGTAGGAAGTATGTAGTTGTTCTTACACCAAGGTTTGTAATTTGTAATTTTGTAGAAGTCGTGTTTGACTGCTTCTAAAATCGTAAATATCGGAACTAAAAATCAGCAAATCGTAGAAATCAGGCCAAATCAAGCAAAAATCGGAGCGTCGTATTTGCTTTCCAAAATCGTCACAAATACGATATTTACGACCGCATAACAACGCTGCACGGGTTTTATTACCCTTGCCAGTCTGATTGGCCGGGAGGATTACCGCGCTCCATGAGAGTGTACAGGAGAACTCGAGGCAGTCAATTCCTAGCGTGCCCAAGATATCGGCTCGGCCTTTCGCAGATTCCAACTTGACGAATTTTGTATTGAGACTTGGGCTTACGTCCCTACAATATATGTAAAACTAATCCAGAATCTCAACGTTAATGATCATAACCAAACCCGGTTGTTTGCTGACTTGGCTTCGGACAGTTTAGAAGATGCCGCAATTTTGACCGAAAAATCATATTTAGCGACGAGGCGCATTTTTAGATGAATGCGGGTATGTGAACAAGAAAAATTGCCATAAACATTGAACGACGATATTTCAACGTCGTCCCGTCCTTATTGAAAAACCTTTTAGTTATTCTTCAGTAAGATCAGTAAGATCAGCTTCAGCATCTCTAGGGAGCCGCAGTATGAAAAAGTTTGGGAACCCTTGCCCTATATGCAAATAAAACCAGCCGAAAGCGGCTGTTTAGATTTTTTTTAATATTGTAAATATTCAAATATTCAATATTGCAGAACAATTCTTGAAAAGACGTCGCAATAGATTTCATTTTGTTTCTAACCTGTTAATAAGATGGCAAATAGTTTACTATTTAACATCTATATACTCCTATCTGATTTACTCTACAAGTGTACACATTTAAAGTGAATAAAGACTGCTATCCGTACTCACGTGCCAACTTTCGCGAACAAACATAAACAAAACAATCTTCTAACAACGGAAAATACATTTTCTTTGGGTGGTATAAGACAAAGAACCAAAGGAAAAATAAAAAGAAAACACTATTTATAGATATTCAAGTTCAAGACAGCCCAGTCTGTTGGCACTCATACTTGACATAGTTCGAATTGCTCGTTTTTTTTTTTTGTAGATAAACAACTATGCATTAAATTTGATTAAGGTGTTATATTTCTTAAAACATTTTTTAATTACATAAATTTTTGCTCGAGATTTTCACATGATACAAGATTTTTGATGACAAAATTTAGAGGATTCAAATCAGTCTGAAGAACTTGAGTAATGCTAAACTACTAATTTATATGTCCTCATAACCTTTTGCTTAATTATTATTTAATTTTAGTGGACAAAAAAGCATGTCCAGTAACAAATAGATTGCAGGATGGCTAAGTATTTCCAATGTAAAGACAACAAATAAAATTAATCACTTATCAAATTTGAAACATATCGAAATAAGTAATCGGTATAAGTATGTTCAATATTTTTGAAAAATAAAGGAACTTAATGGTTTTATCTATGTATCATAATAGCGACAAATATAAAGTTATCTACGGATTATTTTTATACTTGATTTTTACTTATCATGTACACTGAGCTAGAAAGCGACACAAAATACATTAGTTTTCTTATATATTTATATTGGCATATAGAAAATATGATTTTGTCCCGTTATGCTTGTGTGAAATCAAACTTCTTGGTAAAGCTTGTTAAGTCACATTTTAAAGGTTTTTTTTTGTTTACATATATTTATTAAGTGAAAAATAACGATTCTACGTGTTGCTGTAATTTGGATGAAGCATATCAATTATTAATACCAACACTCTTGTTTATCTTTGAGAAAACAATGTTCTACTTTACTGTGGAATTTTTATTTGCTGTTATGCATGTATGTATATATTTGACATTTTCTTTTTGATTCACTTCGCGATATTTTTCCATTCAAATAGTGTCTATTAATTTCTGTTAAGTTATTTTATTTCTTGTTGTTTGTATATTTATTATTTACGAAAAATAAAAGAAGTTAGTAAAACGTGGCGGATGGCTAATCAATAAAGCTTTGTTCCACACAAGCTTTCACTCGTTTCTCGTATTCGCGGCGATTCTCTTTATATAATTGAGCAGCTGTTGAGTTAGCTGGTGAATTTGGATTGGGATCACTTAATAAAGACTGCAAATAAATATATTTGGTTAGTGGTGACGTGTACTTAATATTAACATAAGTAAAATACCTGTATAGATGTAAGAATAGCTGATACATCATATGTGGGACTCCATCTGTTTTGTAAAATATCTAAACAAATTCCTCCATCAGCGTATACATTTGGATGAAAAACTTTTGAAACAAATCTGACGGTTGGAGGTTTATTCGGATATTCTTCCGTAAATTCTATTGTTAGTTTAAAGGTTCCATCTTCAAAGGGAGTGTCATGTGGACCAAAAATCACAGCATTCCAGATCATGATATTATTATCTGTTGGCGCTCCAGAAACACCTGTTGGTGGATCTTCTTGAAGTCTGAAATATTTATAATTTAACAATACATTTGAAATTGTCTGAATTTACATATAAAAATATTTAAATTGGTTGGCTAACAGCTGGCTAACACAATTTGTCCGACAAATCTAAGATCTATATTATATGTATATGTATTTAAAAACAAAGTCGTGAAATATTAGATTTCCGAAAGGACAATTTTCATGGCAATCTAATCCATACAAATATAATCACCTTACGAATTCAACTGATTGTTGTCAACAGCCAACATTGTTATTAGGATGGCCATCAGTATCTGGTTTTCCTAATGGCTTAGCTTAGAGAATGCTAAGCTGGGGTTGGTTGGGATTATCTGATTATATTTGAGTAAGGAATTTTGGAATTTGTGAACCCAAAACTAAAGTTACTTCGCATAAAATGGTGCTATAAAAGCGCTTCAAAACAATTCTAAAACAATTGTATGTGTATTTAATTTTTAAATTACTAAAGACAGTAATACATAGTTATTTTTAAGAGTGACAATTCATTCATGGATGAATGAATATTCATTTTTAATGGTCCGCTTGTCCATTAAGTGGGTCGCGGGTGTAGGTTGCTCAAGTGGACCCTCCATAGCTCTCGATTCTCCGCCATCGACTCTAAATCATCAAGGGCAATCCCCATACGGGTATAGGAGAGATTATGGACTTGATCTAACCATCTCATCCTTGGTCTACCTAGAGGACGCCTGCCTGATGGTACGGATTCTATAGCACGTCGTGGAATCCTGGTCGGGGACATGCGTGTGACATGACCAAACCACCGAGAATGGATCGCTCCGTCCGGAGAAGCAGCTGCTCGACATTGAGTTCCTCACGTATTCTGGTATTTCTGATGCGATCTCTACGGGTCACACCAGCAATACTACGGAGAAATCTCATTTCGGCAGCTTGTATTCTTATTAAGAGTGACAAATAAAAGAAAATTTCAACATTTCCTTTCGCAAAATCATTCACAAAGGACCTACTAAAAAGTGATGTTGTTAAATCGGAAATGGAGAAAGCCTTATCTCTGAATTCTTTTGGTTTCGATAGTCTTAAATACATTTTAAATCTAAATGTAATTGTGATTACAATTTGTAAATTTAAATTATGTTCACCATTCACTTAACGTGGGCAAACCCGGAACGATACGTTTGACAGTAAAACTTTAGCCCATATTCACAGAAGCCCGTAAATGCAAACACAGCATTTCGAAGATGACCGTAAAATAAAAGCCTGTACCAAATACATAAGCCCCAGGGAGGTTGCAGGGGGCAACATGATCTTTTGTTTTACGGACATTTGATTTAAGGGCTTTTGAAATACAGGCTTTTGGATTGCAGGCAAACGTACCCTACCCCTCTTTTTTTGTTTCTGCATGAAAACAAGAGATGTAGGAAAATGCATTCTTTATAATAACTGTGGGGTTTAATAGTGTGTCAATGTCAATCAATTTTAAATACCCCTGACGACGGACGCGATTTGAATATTGTATACATATTTGGTACTCGTTATAAAAGTGTACTGTTAGAGACTGTTCTATAGTGAATCGGATTAATAGGATTCAATAGAAATAATCCAGGGTAAACAATTTGCGATCAGATTAGAATTGCATTTTATTACATTTTCGATTAAATAAGTGTCTGCTAATACATATCATCCAGACTTTCTTTTGTAGAGCTTCGCTAATGCATAATTTATGTGGACTTTCTTTTGTAGAGCTTATGTATGCAAAAAAAAACACAACCCACCGCAATGAAACGTAGACTCCCGGTGTGATTTTTGGCGGTGAAATGTTCCGAAAAGTTGATCGGAGGTATCCGTCGGAACGGAAAATTTGCCGATTTCATACGATTCGGAGGATTTTTGCTTCGAGGTATACTTCGGAAGACCTTTTCGGAACTTTTTTCCGACAAATATGCAACACATACTGGCGTTTTGCGTATCAGTGCGATCAAGTGCGTTTTGACTGATATGTGTGACAGCTTCATAGAATTTTCTTCCGATATGCTCAGACAGGAATTGGTTGCGGAATTCGTTTACGATTTGCTGTGAAGTGTTGATAAATGAAAGCAATAAAGAAAAAAACTGTTACAAAGTAGGTAATTGGTTCTATTTGTTGCTTAAATTTGTGTTTCCAGAGCAAAAACAAACGAAAAAACAAGCACTAAATAGGAAAACCCGATGTACCACGAAACAACATCATGTCAAATCAATCATCAATGCGTCGTTGCATTTTAATTATTCTTTCCGAAGGTTGTTACCTCGAATGTAATTTGAGTCTCCGACGGAATATGCGTTGCGGATAATTCTCTGTTCCGACGGATACCTCGCTAGGGCCGATTACCACGAAGCAAAATTCTCCGATGCGTACAAAATCGGAGAATTTTTCTTTCGGAACGGATAACACGATTGATTAATGAACGCAATAAGGAAAATACAACTTTTTATTAACATAAGTTTTTGTATTTATTGTTTAATTTGTATTTCCAGTACAAAAGCTAACGAAAAAACAAGCCGAAGATGGACACCTCGAACGTAATTTGAGTCTCCGACAGGGTATGTGTTGGGGCCAATTCTTTGTTCCGACGGACACCTCGCTAGGGCCGAATATGTGGTATGTGAAAACAGCAATTTTGATATCTTGAGACTGAGCTCTGAGACAGAACGTTTGCAATGAGATAAATCTCAAATTGATATGCAAGACTGCAAGACTAGGTATATGCTAAATGACTAGCGACATAATCTGGGTGATCACAGAATCCGTCGTATTCGGAATTTTGTTACGAACCCCGAAAGAACTATCACAGAATCCCTCGTAGTGGAATTAAATTCGTAGCAAACATTTCCACTACGACGGATTCTGTGATAGTCCTTTCAAGGTTCGTTCGTAGCAAAATTACGAATACGACGGATTCTGTGATCACCCAGAATATGTAATAGAGTAGTATAAAATGTACCCTATATTTTTGCAATAGAAATACCTATTATAAAAGGAATATTGACAATTTGTCAAACTTTTAAATTTTTAATAGAAATAAAATATTAATTGTATTACAGCCATCTGCAAAGCAAATGATTGTTTATAATATAACTGAGACTATGTTTACTTCCCTTTTCCCTATTATTTATATTCCACAAGAAAATATCTACAAATTGTAGATGTAGGTACCTATTAATGTATAATAGTTTTCGCTGAAGGACAACATTTAGTAACATTTATTAACAGACACTCCTTAATAAATAGGCAAAACAGGATAGAAGAGAATTCCGACAAGTTATTTATTGCAGTGTGAACGATGAAATGTATTCAATATATTTAAATTGTTCTGTTAACAAAATTAGCAACCCACATACATACATACAGTACATAATGTATATTGGTTGCAGATTTTTCCTTCCTTTATCTTGTTACGATTTATTCTCGTTACCTACATTAACAGCGCCGCATTATACACTATTTTCTATAGAAAAAAAAAAACAGGTAATGAATGTACACGAAAGAATAATGAAGGTTTTTCTAAAATGGAAGTAAATCAAATAATAAAACTTTTCGAGACCAATATATTTTACTATGTCTAATTAATTATATACAATTTCTTTTCTTCTCAATACAATGGTACGTACATATCGACGTTATGAGCAAAATCGTCTGACTTCAACTTTGCAACTTGCAAGCTTGGAAGAAAATTTCGAGAGCAATTTGCAATTTAAAGCGTCTAAAGGGAATGATATTGAAATTGTTTTATAATTTAGTTACCTTTTAAAATCTCTCATTAAACGTCTTCGAGCGGGTGTGGACATTTTTGGCTACGATAAATACTAATTTTTCCTCGGGCAAACTTTTCACGAAACTCCGTAATGAAATATTTTTTTACTTTTGTCCGTCAAAGCGGAACAAGGACAGTAGATACGTGGTTAGCCACATTAATGTTCCTCTTCAACTATCCTGTTGTCTCTCTTCTATCAAGAATATATTTTGGAAGTCGGTATTTGCCTCTCGTTCCTATATTTTGTCTCGCTCGAATAATATAAGAATAACAACTTTGTATTCATTCAAAAGTGTGTTCACAAAGTACAGTGTAATGACGGAACACTAATTAGAGGTGAAGGTGTATAATTACAAAAGAAGGGGGATGAATGAAACCGCAAAACAACTTGCGAGAATAAGGCAATGTCGCAGTTATTGACACATACATTTCCCACAATGATGCGCCCCTTTTTTTAATTATCTTCTTGCCTATCTGCCATCGCAAATAATTACAAGTTAAGATCGAGCATACCTTTCAACGGCAGCTCTTTAAAAACAAAGTAAAAAAACTGTCAAAAGACATTTTTCCATGAACCATTTGGTCCCAAGAAGGCTAGGGCCGATCGTCATGACAATTGTCGATTGCGTCGATTGATTTGAGCTATTCGTACGCACAAATTTTTTACACTTCCAAGAGAAAGCATCGACAAGACATTTGTAATCGACTACAAGCGACTGTCAAATCGACAAATATCAATCGCAATCGACAATCACAGTAGTTGTAGATCAACGATCAACTATCGACTATCAACTATCAACTATCAACAATTTACCTCACAACATAAGAGCAATAGATAATCTACCTAATTTTAAGACTGCTCTTTTTATATATGTTAAAAATGATGTAATTTGATCTTTCAAAGCAAATTATCTTAAGTAAAGAATTTGAATAGATGTTAATTTGTAATAATGCAAAGAAATTGCTATTAAGCCAAATAAAGCTAACTAAACTAAACTATCGACACACAGGGGTTTAGTTCTTCCTCGAGGATTTTAGGAACGAAAAGTTTCAGAAATTGAGAGAAATGGCAAAATAAAACACGTAAAATTCGGTGGAAACGTCTTTCGTGATTTATTAATCACTTCGGTTTAATCACGATGTTAGTGGAAACGTAGTATAGATCAAAAATAAAGCAGTTTGTATACAGCAATAAACCCACCTTACGACTGTAGACAAGTGCAAGACACTCCAGGGTTCATAATTCCTTTTAGGCCGTGTGTCAATTGTGCTAAATAATTATCCTCGGATAGTTTTCTAAAATTATGGTGGAAAACAACTTTTCAGTTGTCAAAAATTATCCTACTCCGGGAGCAAGAAAACAAATTATCTTATAGGCAATTTTTTTACGTTTTCTTTTGCTTGAATGTTTTAATAATATTTTTAGATTACTGCCACTCATTTTTTGTTTTTACTTTTAATTTCGAAAGTAGGAATTGTTTAATTTTTTATCATTTGTTGCACTTCGATTGGACAGCTTATGCCAACATCTGATGAAATGTCAAATTAATCTCTTCTTTTTTGGTGGAAGCACTTCAAGATTAATTTTAATCCTCTTGCACTTAATCTCGGGATTAGCATTCGGTGGAAACATAGCATAAGGGTAAATAAAAGACTGAATTTCGACGAAAGTGCTTTCTTTCACTCTTAGCCAACTGTCAACGGACGCGAAGCACAGATAGAAAAGTAGAAAGTAAACCTACTTTATCCATGGCATCCGGCACCTTCTATAAGCTGCTGTGTATTCTATCAACCTGTCAGTCAAATACGTTACCGCAACGGATGTGACGGATTCTATAGGTCGGGGCCACGTCAGGCAATTTTTCATAATTTCAGAGAGAAAGATCAGTTTTTTCACAGTCAAAGCTAATGATGTGTAAGAGTGAGGTCACAAATCTCCATAAAAAAGTTATAGTAGTTTAAATTCAACTGATAGGCCTGTTGTCTCACTCTTCCACATCATCACTGGGAGCGAACAAACTAATTGATGAAATGGGGACAAACCACTTTTTTTTTGCAATCCACATAATTTAATTCGCATTTCACAAACTAGCGAATAAAATATTCGTTCGAACTTAACCTCAAAGGCTCAAACTAGACATTTACTCTGCGATTCAATCCGGATTCAATTCGAATTGAGTTCCATGTAAACACTGGTCGGATCGAAAAGGATCGAGTTTATCATGTAAGAGAGTGTGCGTTCTTTTATTTCGTTCTCTCCTCATTTGCTTGTGATTTTTTTTTTCGGTTGGTGGATTTAGACTTGTGTGGAGTAGTGAAAAAATACACATGTTCCATATAACCCAATTCTATTTCAATTTGGTGAGAGCGAAAACAGTGATCAAGTTTCGATTCAGTTTGAATTCGATATTTCAATTCGTTTATTAAACGTAGTAATCGCGGATAGAAACTGGTTACTGAAATTCGGGAACTGCCGCGATCTAGAAAAGTGTTTTTGTGAACGGACTGTCAAAACTTGCTAATATTCGTTCGTTTAGTTGGCCGCTCTTATGTGATGTGATGTGAATGGTAATCGAAAGCCACACAAAATCTAGGCACTGAACACATCCATTAGAAAGATAATTGTAAATAAAAGGTTGACAGAAAATTACTTTCATTTTTCAAATAATTGATACTCTGTGGCGAGTGGAGGACGACACTCAAATCACATTCAAACACTCAAAGTAGAAAGCATCTACCTAAACGACAAGTAGAAATTAATTTGTTTACCTTTATTTTGAATGAGCATCATTATTTAACATTTGAAATATATTGCTAATTGTTATAAAAAAAAGAGGTACAGTTTATAGGATATTTAGAAATAGTACCGTTCAAGTGGTTTTAGCATTTACAAATTGAATGTCCTATTAATTAAGCCACGCTTGATCAAGTATTTCGTCTTTAGGGCGTGCCTCTGTTTATAAAATCATCGTGAAGAGGAGATTTAAGTACATTATGTACCAAATTTGAATTTCTATTTACAGATGGCTGTTCTAAGTTCATGTTGGTCACCGTGCATTTGGTCTAATAATGTGAGATCTGGTAGCTATGCTGTAGCCGTATACACCGCCGCACTGTCGATTGTATTGATAACATTAGTAAGCACTGAGTCTATTTTAATTATTAATTAATGGTAAACACAAAAATGTTTGTTTCAGATATGTTATATGCTATCAGGTGGCGAATCTTCCCAATTGTATTCTCCACTATTTGAAACAGATATAAGAAGTTCAATGCCCATAGTCGGAGGATTCTTCATATTATATTTTGTCCTGCTAGCCATAGCTTCCTATTTGGTTTACGTTGCCATTAAAATTAAGTGAGAGCAAGAAGTGGTCAAAGCAGTGTATAAATAATACTTTATGTTCCTTTACAGCACCCGCGGCTGGCTGTTGCCCTGGTTATTTTTGACTGGGTTTGGAATTCTCTTTCAATTTTGTTTTGGGCTGTGGCTGATTGGAGGATACTATATTTATGTAAGATCAAGCTTATAAAATTGAAGCGAAAGTTGTTAATCCTAATACGTAATCCTATGCATTTGTGTCATTTTTTATTTTATTATTTTTAGCTTGAACAAACTTTTTCGGCCTTACTAAATTTTGTTTGGATGTCTTATAATGTAAATATTAAGCTGTGACCGACTATATTATAAATGTATTCTAAAACAAAAATTTCATTTCAGGCGTATTGTTGGCTCTGTGTTTTCTCACAATACCAGATTTTCCTCAAGTACCAGAATCCAAATATTGAACTTTTAATGCCCTAACCCTAAGGGAGCTAGTTGACCGATAATATGTGTAGGTAATAAGTTTATTCCGTCCATAGAATATCTTATTTATTTAGTTTGCTATATTTTAAAACTTTGTATTTCTTTTAAAGACGATTAATTTTTTATATTAATATACATCTCCATTATATACAATACCTAGTCTTTTTTTTGCAGGACAGACAAATGTTTTTAGTTTCCTACATTAGGGCATACCTATTCATAGTTATACCCTAAGCAACTCCAACTCGAATCTAAAAATGGCATTGAGTAAAAATTCGTAAAAGTATTCGTCCGTCGTTTGAAACAATGTTCGAGTTAGATGCATCAAATTGAAGTATAGGGCTCTTTCGCTTGCGGGGTCATTAAAAGTTAAAGGAAGAGAACATTGGCATATTATACATATATCAGTGTTTTTCAATCTTATCAGAATAAAGGCCCCTTAAGCACATAAACCCCATTTGAAATTGAAATAAAAAAAGGTGCAAATTTGCACTATAAATCTAAATCTATAAATCTAGTAAAATGTCACTAGTATGCGTCTTGCAGTATTCAATGTTAACATAACCGTAATTATATTGCACATTTGTCATATTGCCTCCCAATAAGAAAAAACTTAAAGACGATTGATGTTCGTGTGTATGATTGTAAAACCACCATTGAAGCGAATGAGAAAAAACCTGTGGGTACTTGGCGAACTTGATTCAACCCTACAAACTCGACTGTTCCGAAAGATTTGTGAAGATATGGGATCACTTTACCAAAATCTTCTTTTTCACACAGAGTTAAGACCGAAGAAAGGTTTTGACGAGGGTTCTGAAGCTCAAAGACGAATTGCTAATGTACTCGCAAGATGCCACCCGTCCTCCTTTAAGGAGGACAGTCCTACTTTATAAGGTGATGTCCTCCGTCCTCCACAAAAAGAAAAATGTCCTCCACTCACAATAATTACTAAAACAAAGAATATAAAATTCCCTCACTTCTTAAAAAGTACGATTTTATTTACAAATGTGGCAGCAATAGCAAATACATACATTAGAGTCAAGTTTTAATATAAACGGCAGCGCCTGCAAAAGAGATAGTATCGTGTTTCTCATCTCTGAAGTCTGCATCCGCATTGACCAGACCATTAAAGCTTAGTACGCTGCTGCTGCGAAATGATGTCTAAAAGAGGTAATTGTAGTAGAAATTCTGGCGGTTTAAACTTCCTAAAATAACCGGTTTTAAGATAAACCGGCTTCCGGTTTTTTTACGAAAAAAACATACAAATTTAAAAATTTATTACATTTTTATTGAAAATTATATTATTTATGAAATGAACACACTAAAATGTAATTACAAAAAGATTTCAATGAATTATATACTACATAAAAATTTAAATTAATAGCTGATCACATAAATAAATACATCAACAGGTTGGCCAATATTTTTCTTCCAACCTATTCATAAATACTCTTTCAATTATATGTTGGTCTGTGAGTCGACTCCTCTCATCAGAAACAACATCATTTAATGTGGAGACCAATCGTTCAGAAGCTACAGAACTTCCGACAAGTGACAAATATTTTTGAGCAATAAATGACAAACTCCGCATACATGTTTGGCTCTGCTCCCAAAAAAAAAATGGATAGCTCAGTCTGGGTAGCAACGGTTGCTGAAGATAAAGCCGCAGTTCATTCGGAAACGAATCTTCAATTTCGCATGGACTTGTCTTGGCTACCACCTGGTCATGTGTTGACCAAAGAGTGTTCACACTTTTAGTTCTTTCAGCATCCACATATTGAGTTTGTAGTGTAGGTGAAAGCTTTCCTATTTCACCCAAATGCTGTCTTATTTCTTGGCTTAAGTTTGTAACTGCTTTACTGGCAACAAGGGGGTTCATGTACGTTTTTTTAAAACGAGGATCTGAGAGCGAAGCATACCACAGCAGAGGGTTCTGCACTACTTTTGCGCTTCTGTCTTTAAGGCTGATTAATAGCTTTTGTGATAGAACTTTGGCTGCAACATGTTTAGGACTCAGATTTTTCATTAATGCGAAAGCAAAAGCAACAAGTACATACATAAATGTAAAATGCTGGAACATTCCATCATGGCTGGAACAGAGTAAGATTTTTTTTTGCTAGGAGAAAATGCGAAAATGCGAAAGTGAATAAGCAAATGTTCCACGGTTTTTTTTACCCGGAAAACCGGAGGAGAACCGAGCAAAAAAAATACCTGAAGAAGTGCGGTTAACCGAAGCAAAATAACCTTTAACGGCAAAAACCGGCCGGTTTTTCCCATCCCTAAGTAGAATGCTTGGTACAATTCTCCACTCCCTCTCTTCGCTTACGAAATTTTACATTTCTTTTGACGGTGGCTACACGATTCATGGGAATGAATTTTAAATTTAAATCTGCTCTCCAATTTTTCTCTCCAAACAATAGCTTAATTCGTAGCTAAATTTTGAAATATATAGAGTACGTTGTGGATAAAAGTGTCAAAAATTAGCCTGAGAAAATGTGCCGAAACATTAATGGGCACCGCACTAAATTTTGACATATATATGAAGTACCTACAGTCTTAAATGAAAATTAATTTTTTTAGGTGAAGCAGGGCTAAAGATATTTGCTTAAATTTTGGAGAGAATTTCGTATGGCAATGATTTCCCATGGTATATGAAGTACCTACAGTCTTAAATGAAAATTAATTTTTTTAGGTGAAGCAGGGCTAAAGATATTTGCTTAAATTTTGGAGAGAATTTCGTATGGCAATGATTTCCCATGGTAAACCATGGGCCTATGCTTTTTAAAGTATGCGTGCGTAAATGGCGCTCCTTTTATTTTGTACAGCACCAATACATGAAAAATGCTGGGCCCGCCGGTAGCTTGTGGACAAAGTCCGTTATGTGGGAGGAGTCGATGGTTATGTGACCTGTGCCTAGGCTTGAATGGTGCTGGGGATGTAGAAACAAAACAGCATCGCTAGTGGAGCCCTCCAGATACCTGGTGACACAAACTAGTAAGAAACAGTTCTTACCTCTGGTTGGAATAAATGTAATAGGCACTATGGAACAGAAGGTGCAGAAATTCAAAGAATGACTCGTTTTACACGCACCGGTTATTCACTTTAGAGAATGTGATGGTAAAGAGGATGAAAAGTGCAGCGGGTAGCCGAACACGGATGGGCAGCGAATTCCCATCCGATGCTTGTATTCTCTTTTCGCCCTCTTCGTAATTTCGCGCGTTTGCTTTGTTCTAAACCGTACTCGGTCGCGCTGGATATCTGCATTTGCTCTATTTTCGAATTGTGTGCGGTGCGCTGCGAAAATGCAGCTACCACCGCGAATCACAAACCAGTAAGAATAGACCGCCGACTTCCCGTACACCTACCCGATTCTTCCCGGAAAAAATTACCGTCGATGAATACGTGTAAATGTTAAAATTAATGGCAGCAATGATTTTCCATGCTATACCATGGGCCTAGGATTTTTCAAGTATGCGTGCGTTAATGGCGCTCCTTTGATTTTGTAAAGCACCAATACATGAAAAATCCTGGGCCCGCCGGCAGCTTGTAGGCAAAGTCCGTTGTGTGGGAGGAGTCGACGGTCTATTCTCACTGGTTTGTGACCGCGAATGATGAATGAGACATAAAGGAAACAAAGACAATTTGTTAATCAAGGCACTAAAGTGAAAACACTGGACGTATAAATGCACCATAAGTGCCCAAAAGAAGTATCGGACGACAAAGCACGCAACGTATATAAATCGGGTCAATGAAGATGCGAAACGCGACGGAGAGACAAAAAAATATTAGCACGGCAGTTAAAAAAGGGCTCTCCGAGCTAGAGGAGTCCCTGGATAATATCGGGTTTACTTCGACAAAAGGACCAATCAACACATCGTTTTCCGCCGACTATTGTATAGAAACCAGCGTAAACAAGAGGTCACCACCAAGTCCTCCCGAAAAACACGCAGAGAGGAAAAAACGGCCAGCTCGAGGAAAAAAAAAAACACTATCAACAGGAAAAGGTCCGGTGAAATAGGCAGTACCTCAAAAGAAATCCCCTTTAAAGACGAATGAGGCCAGGAAATGCTTAAAAAAACAACGACCAAGCTACCATTCAAAAACGAGAACGTAACTGATAGCGGCGGTACTTTAAGCTTGAAAGAGAAGGAAAAAACGAAGAGGCCACAAAAACTTAGACCTGAAGCGATCCTGATAAAACCGCAGGGACCGAAGAAGTGCGCGGAAATACTTCGATAAATACGTAGCAAAACCAACCCAGACGACACGAAAAAAAAATCAAAGCAGTGCGCCAAACAAAATCAGGCGACCTTCTGCTGGAACTAGACCTCAGATCCAAGGGCAGATATGGACTTAGCCATCCTTAAAAGCTAGTTTGGGGGATAGGGCTAACATCCGACATCTGGAACCAAAGACAACACTGGAGATAAGAGATATAGATGAGCTCATAACAAAAGAGGAAATAGAAATATGTAGTTTTTATTTCTGACTAGATGACCCGGTTTGTTTGGTTTGTTTGTAACTCTTCATAAGCGATTATGATGAATCCCAACCAACCCATCAACTCAGTTCGTTGAGATCGGCAACATTGGCCGCACTATGTACAGTTTAAGTTTCGTTTGATGGTTAAGTGGTTATCGATACTTACGAATTTAATTTTTTTTTTGTATGGGAGATGCCACGCCCCTTTGTCTAATTTTGAACAAACTTCACAGCAGTATAATGTGGAGGTAAAGGGGGGAGTAGGCTGATTTTTAAAGTTCTTTCAGCGTTGCTTGGGTAAGACTATAGGCTAACTAAAGGTGGGGCGAGAGAAGGGCAAAGGTGGCTATTTCAGCAAAGCAATAGTGACACTTACCGGTGTTTAGCTAGCCTGATGTATTCAACTAGGTCATGTTTGCTCACACCACGCTCACACACTTCAAACATTTAGCGATTTATGCTCTTCCATATTTTTCGTTCATTGATTCCTACGAGATAAGGATTGAGCTTGGTTGCTCTCCCTGACTCGTTCCAACAGACAAAGCTCCTTTATGGTTATCCCTGTAACCTTCTTTCGCTCGACGTTAACATAATATGTTGTACAATGTTTTTGGGGGTTGGTACTTCTTTAATTGTCTTTTCTATTTCTCTGCGTTCTACGCAAAAGCGTGGGCACTGAAAATATACGTGCTGCGCATCTTCCCTGGCATCTACAAAGTTAAGACAGGTGGCAGATTCATCGAGCCAAATCTGTTCAGATACGCTAGGAAGTTGCAATGTCCGGTCAGAAGCCGGCTATGCTAGAACTTTACTTATCCGTGTCACCGGTTCGTCAATTTCTGAAATTTTTGAATAATTTCCTTTCCTTTCTTATTGAATTGGTTTCATCTCTCCATCCAAGTTCAAATGTTTCGCTGTATTTCTTCCAGCCTGATATCTTTGATAGAATCTCGGGGATACTGAATTTTGGCATCGTGGGTCCTTTTTAGTTCGGTGGCTATAATATCCGCTGGTAGCATTCGCGAGATGACGCATATAGCATCATCTGATACAGTGCGATAAGCACAGCATACTCTTAGTGCAAATAGTCGATTGACGGAGTTTATCCTTTATGCATAAGACCTAATTTTCATTGTTTAGCCCATATCATATATAATGTTCCATAGGATAGGGCCTAATGTAGATACTTCTGGGATTCCGCCAGTTATGTGGTATTGCTTTACTCCTTTGTCTGTGTCGAAGATCAGAAACCGTTTCTCAAAGTATTCCAGTATTATTTTAATTAAAAACCCTGTCGCCCCCATTAACATAAGTGAGTGTACTATAGGTAAGCTACCAGTTTCCAGAGTTGAATGGCTAACTTCAGAGCCTTATTCGGTATGCCGTCTCAACCAGGTGAATTAGTATCGTCCATTCGTCTGCATACATCCAGGAGTTCGCTTTCCGTTACGGTTGGAATGTTATATAATGTCCAGCGATTGTTCTGTTTGCTCTGCTGGTGTTTGCGGTGGCAATAGCCCCGATAAAATTGTTTGCATTAGAACAGGGCATGAGGGTGAGTGCACTCTTGTGTCAGTATACTGGTATCCGACTATTTGATTTTACCTCTCTAATAACCTAAGCCGCCATGGCATTTGCTCTTCATAGGTTTGTTACAATATATTCTCAAAAACCAAAAGTGTCTTCGCCCAGAGTGTTTATTTTCGACCCCAATCTTTGTGATTTCTTTGGCCTACGTTACTGGGTCATTCTCCTTGACTGTACTTCGAATAGGATGGCCATCAGGTGGTCGATGTGGGTATATTGATCACTGACTCTTCACTTGGTGCGTCTAGATATGGAACAAGTTGCAAAGGTGTATTACGTATTAAGTATTACGTCTAGTGACGATAAGGCTTCTAATAAGGCTTTGCCACTTCTATTAATCCATACACTGCCCCAATCAGTGGCCCATATTCGTTGAAATCTCCCTGGCTCTTTTTGGAGTTTTACCGCGTCTGCTCTGTGTTTGTCTCCCAGTATTTATCGTTCTTCTCTCTTTGGCCTTTATGAACGCTTTGCTTCACCGCCGTTCCTACTTATTTCGAAAATATTTTGGGAGTATGACTGTGGCGAGGAGTCTTCGTTATTTTTGGAGACATTTTCCCCTCTGTTTCAAATGCCAAATTACCAATACCAGCGGTGTGAGCTAGATGAGATTTGGGAGGATGTCTGTTCAGACAGTTTGCATTATCTTCTTGCGTCACTCCCTTAGTTCTTTTTAACGTGGGTGAACGCATTAATCCGGAGTTTTTCTTGAACGATTCATATTTGGATCCCACGAGTATGGGGAAAAGGAAGATCACATCAAAGACCCTTGTAGTGTGGTAAGGCAACAATATAACCAGAGAGCGCCAGATATCTAGAGGGTTCCATAAGCGATGTTGTATTGTTCGCTTTACACCTTGCCTTAGGGACTAATATACGTCCATAGTGAACCAGTTTCTCGCTTTCTCGCTTACCAGCTTTTCGGCGAGACTCCTGCGCCTGCCAATACTCATTTAAAATTCATTCCGGTTAAAGCTTGTTAAAACCGGAAGAGGGTTCACTATGGACGCGCCAATTTATTGCCAACTTTATTTTAAACCCAAGTTATCTACTAATATTCAGTCGTTAAACCCGTTTCATAAATCTTTTCGGCGTTTAATCCGATTGAATTTAAACTGCACTCCGTAGACCGTTTTGTTTAAGTACTTTAACCCGATTTAAAACTCAATATCACATTATTGACAATTTTTTTCTTTGCTCGCAGAAAATAAATGAAAATGAAAATACATATAATAAAAAAGCAAGAATATAAGAAAAATGGATTTTATTAGTTTTGGAATTAAATTTTGGAATTAACTTTTAGTATCTAACATTTCTCTTTGTTCTATTAAAAAATGAATGTAGGTGTATAGAAATTATTGAACACGAGTTCACTCATTTCACATTGGTCACAAAAATTAGTTGTTGTTATGTTGATGTTACAACAAATAAAATCAATTTTCAATTAGTGAGAAACTACAAAAAACAAATGAAATTTTATGTGAAATTTTAGGATAGATTAGGTTAGGTTGAATAGGGTGTGAGTTCATCACATTAGACTAGGCACCATATTGGGCCCATCGCCATCCCTTGGGGAACATTAACGTTCAAAAACCTAAGCCACTTCGCCCAAACAATTAATTTCCCTTCAAAACCTAAAAACTGTTTCAAATTTGTTTGTGAGGCCTACCTCCTCCTCGAAGAAGTACCTTCCAATGTATTTGGCCAGAAAATCAGCCCTTTCGTTACCCTCCGGGTACCCAACACAAGCTCCTGACTAGTTCAGATGTGATGATGAAGGACTCTAATGCCTTTAGCGCAGCTTGACTATCAAGTAGATCCGCAGCTTTGAGCACGGCCAAAACCTCTGCCTGGAACACACTGCATGAGTCCGGAAGTCTTAATGACACGTGTAGGTCTATATGCCTTAGTTTTGGAACCATCCGTATAAATCGAAATTTCATTATCATTCGAAACCTCATTCTTTCTCATACAAAAACGTCTCAAGTGCAGCTGTATGGGTATAGTGCAAAAAGCACCAGTGATGGCAGTACCGGCTGTTCTTTGTATAATACCCTGGTCAACTATTTGTGGCTCTCCTCCAAACAAAACCTTTTCGCAACGGTCCGACAATCACATTTGTAACGCAGCGCCCGGCTTTGTCTGTTGTTTCGTCCATCGATACGAATATTTTGTCGTCACTTATTTCAGCACGAATTTTGGCAAGTACTTCTAGACAGCAGTCATCCACATAGTTTTTTCGAAGGGTTGACTGGTCTGGAACCTTTTTTTGTACGTATTTTTCAATGAAAGCCTTGAATTCTGGATGGTTAACTTTAAGTAGAGGTATGTCACATGCCAAACACATTTTGGTCAGATCTGCATTAAACTCATTTTTTTCACTCCCAGTGACAAAAGATGTTATGGTCTGATTTTTTTGTTTATTCTTCAATGCCACTGCTTGTTGGTGTTTTGCTCGTTTTATGTGTTGCTCAATATAATATTTTTTTCGTGGTTTACTTTTATACCACACAATTTACACAGAAGGACTTTTCCATCGGTATAAAAGTCATCTGGCCCGAATTTCAAAACAAAATTTTTTAGTTTTTGCGATTCTCTGCACGCGATTTTAGGCATTTTAATCTTCAACTCCTTTTTGTTATTGAAGAAATTAAAAACAAATTAAGTTTTCACAGCACACTCTAAACAGAACAGTCAATGAGACAACGACGCGAAATAAAATAGACTGATGCACGCATTCTCGCTAAAAAAAATATCTGCTAAAACGTGCCTAACGGTTTATGATTGCCCGTCAAGGAACATTGTAAGTAGATACATAGTACGCTGCAGCTGCACTCGTGCGTATGTTTCACACAACTTTATTCCGCTATTGTCCGCCGCACCGACGCACGCCGAACCCGGGGATAATTTAATTTTTGTTTGTATATTTGAGTCTTCTGTATGTATAACTTTGAAAAAGGCTAAAAGAGGAAAAATATGGGAAAAGGCAAAAAAAGGCAATAACGGAAGAAAAGGCAAAATAAAATACATATATTTGGCACCAGCAGAACGTCAAAAATGTTTGTTTAAAGTCTATAGTTTCATACGAAGGCAAAGTGAGCAAAATCCTATCCCTGGTCATGAGGATACAAGCTGCCGAAATGAGATTTCTCCGTGGTATTGCTGGTGTGAATAATCTTAGTTATTAGCCCAGGAGTGAACCTTTAAAGGTTGGACAAAATTGGACAAATGGGCGTGGCACCGCCGATACAAAAAAAAAAAAACCTTTAAAATCTTATACATACCTCGAAAACCGCCGAATCGATTGAGTTTAATTTTACAGACAATCTTAGGTATGGCTCAGGAGTTGCTGTCAAATTGGTCAAAATTGGAGAAAAGGGTGTGGCACCGCCCTACAAAAAACATCTTCTATGGGGTGAAACTCGGTGACGTTATATAACTCGATAACCGCTAGTCTTTTTTTGTTTTGTATTTCGGCTGTATTTCAGGTTTACGCAGAAAGAAAATTCCAAAAAAATCGATTTAATCTCATTTTTCGCATTTGATCTTTTGTGTATAAAAACGTTTTATTTTAATTTTTTAAAAATAGGTACTTCTTCTGGAAAAGGCGAACCTATAACGCTTCATCAGCGCCTCGAGATGCTTGCAGATGTATGTTAGTTCTGCACTGCGTATGTAAGTCCGATAATGACCGCTGAATCACTGAAGCTATCCGCCTTCATTCCTATTAAAAAAAATTATTGAACAAAAATATCAAAATAAATCTTAAAATATTTAAAATAACTATTAAATGCAGAACAACGTTTGCGGGATGAGTTAGTAATAAAATAATAATAATATATTTGAGTTATGCTTTTTCAGACGTTGGTAAAAAAATTAAAAATGTTTAACTCAGTGCGCATAATGGAAGCCCGGCCCCTGATAGATATTGATGGTGATGCGTTCCATTATAATAGATCTTTTGAAAGTAAAGGCTGGAACACCCTGTACAAAATTTATAAGCAGATACTATTTACAATACTTTTTTAAATGGAGAATAGACATCACTTGCCGTGTATAAAAAAAAACCTAATCAAAAGTTTCCCCTGTACAATCGCTGAGACGCTGAATGATGATCCGCTTAGTAAGTAGAAGTACTTTAAAACCGAATGAATCTCTCGTTCTCCATCTCCATTTATCTCTAATAAATCCAATATCTGTCTCGTTCCAAGTATACCATGTTTATTTGCTTCATGATCTTTTTGTGTATTTATTTACGCATTCATATCGCGGGGTTTCGGTTTCTTCGATTATTGTAGGCATTTCATTTTCATCTGCTCATACGAATCAGTGTCAGTGCTGTATTGTGCTGCGGCATTTTGGCACATTATAAGCTAAGCACCCAGTGGCTGCGGAATGTGTAGCGTATGCAAAACAGAACGCAATCAATTCGACTACACCGTACCGTGCAATGGATTTCGTATCTACATACTTAAATTTTAGTGTTAAAATTAGTTAGTTGTCTTCTTGCTCTCACTCCTGAAATCGTATAAGATAACTCCGGGTGCGGTGAATATGGCACATAAAAACATTTATCTTCTTCATTGTTATCTCGTGAATGTGTTTAGATACTTATTCCCGCAGAACGGCAAAACACAAAATCAGCTTCAATTTATTAACGTATGAAAACCTTGCAAAAAAGTTCCGAATACATACATATTTTGGTTGTACCTACATACCTTCTATTCTACCTACCTATATTGTTTGGCTTTAAAAGGCTAATAAGTGATTTTTAAACCAGTCGAGTTGAAAAGTATAATAGATTGCGCAGATAAGTTTAATATATTCGGTATAAATTCACATTCAACAAGATTAGCAAAGGGTCATTGAAAGTGTACTTAATTGAAATCAGTGGACTAAATATATGTTTGTGTTTGTGATCACATTGGTGTTTAATTGATATTAATCTGATTGTCTGACGTTCGCGTAAAATGATCAAGTTTAAATCGGTGCACAAAGGCGAAAAATGTATAGATCTTGAAAAATATCGTAACACACCGCAAATGATCCTCAAGTGTCAAGTGTGGGCATAAAACTGCAAAAGTGTTAAAAAGAATCTGTGTGTGATCTTCTTGTGTTTGTGCTTTCTCTTTCCGGAGAGAAAGAACGGAAAGAGAAAATTGTTCGTTCGTTCGTTTTGGTTAGATATTTTTGCCTTAAGAAAGTTTTCTTGTGTTGTTTGTTGTTTTGTTTAAGTAGGTAGCTCTAGCTACATCTAGCCGATTCTGAACTACGTTAGGTTTTAACAATAATGCGACGATTAGCCACTTCACTTACTGAATTTGATTAGAATACCTGAAAGCAACACCTGCTTATGGCGACAGTGAGGTGAGTCAAATGTTTATATGAAATAAGCGAAGCGAATACAATACAGAACACATGCGCATAAACTGTATGCGGTTATGTGCACACATTTTTATTAAAAATGTAATATTTATATAGATAGAAGATAGCTACATATTCTTATTCATTTGTTCAAAAATAAAACTGAAGTAAACAGTTTCACTGTACTTCTATGAAATTTGCAATAATTTGAATGGAAATGAAGTGAAGTGTGGAATTGGAATGTTGGGTAGCATATTATAGGTATGTATATTGTATAGGTCTGTAGAATGCAGATATGTAGGTATAGTTTAAATTAGGATTGGAAAAAGGGATTATTTTCTTTTTCAACATGGAAAAACCGTTAAGAGTCGATACGTTTACACCGCACCTAAATTCAACATTTCAGCAGACAAAATTTCGAAATCCAATTTTGCGTTCCCACTGAAACTTCAACATTTGAAATGACAGCTAGTACAATCAGAATTGATTACCTACTGATGTTTTTTGGGTTTCGAAATCAGAAGTGGTTTGTACCTAAAGAATTCATTTTTTAGTTATATTAATCTAAACATGATAAGTGATGACAAGTGATAAATCAGACATATACATATGTACCTATTAAATACAATCTTAAATAAATAATTTCTATATACTTATATAAAACAAAGTGGAAAAAACTGTTTCCCTCTGTCGCCCGTAATTTGCAACCAATTTTGTTATTTTTTTTTAAATGTCGGTAATTACGGTGATCGGGTGAAAGGCTAATCAAATTTAACATCGGACAAAGGGGAGTGGCACCGCCCATACAAAAAAAACATTCAAAATCGTATATTTCGAAAACCAAAGAATGAATTGAGCTCAAACTTACAGATTGTCTTAGGTATTGGCCGTGGATTGCTCCTGTAAAGATAGGTCAAAATTGGACAAAGGGGCGTGGCACCGCCCATACAAAAAACAAGTAAAAGTGTTATCATCGGCCTGGCCGATGCTTTGATACCCTCCACTGTACAGGTACACGCCATGTGTCTAATATTCGTTTAGTATAGGAGACGTTCGTTTGGACGCTACAGACAGAGAGATACATGGGTCAAATAATGGATTTGTATGGGAGATAACAGACCTACTTGACCGACATGGACCATTTTTAACACAAACCTAAAGGCCATAAATATAAGACCTTTCGTAAAATTTCAGTTTCCTAAGTCGATTCGTTCGGACGCTATCGTAATTTCAACAGACAGGGAGAGACGTGGGTCTAATAGTGGTTTTGTTTGGGAGGTACCAGAACTACTTGACCGACATCGCCCATTTTCAATACCTGACAGCGGTAGAAAGAAGTCCTCTCACAAAATTTCATTCACCTAGGTCAATACCTATACAAAAAACATCTTCTATGGGGTGAAAATCGATGAAGTTTATCTCGATAACCGCTGGGCCGATTTTCATTATTCTTTTTTATTTTTTGTTTTGTTCGTATTGCTGTATTTCAGGTTTAGGCAGAAAGAAAATTCCACCAAGTCGATTTATTATCATTTCATCCATTTTACTAAAGAACATTATTACCTAAGACCTAAGCAACACAATTCCTGTGCACCGGCAAAGCCGGGCGGGTATAACTTCTTCAACAGTCTTGGAATTGGAAGCCAAAGTTTTTAAAACTTGAAACAATGATATAAATAATGAAAGGCAGGCAATAAATAGTCTAGGCAATACGATTTCTGAAAAAACAAAAAATTTGTACCACAGAGCATTACAATAAAAACAGTTTATCTATTTAACTATTTTGCACTACGAAGTGTGCACGGGCTACGCTAGTATAATATACAACAAAATATTCTTCATCGGATAGACGGATTCCGTTGATAAATTTTTCCTAGTTCCTATGCTTTATTAGCTTTTATATAGAGATGAGCTAAGTCGTGATTTCGCAATCACAGGTGAAGCTGTGACTGTGATTTTAAACTGTGACTGTGACAGTCGCAGTTTGAAAATCACGAGCCACGAGACAAACTCCCAACGCGAAGCAAGGGAACGTGTAGATACAAATCACAGTCTGAAGTATTTTTTATTATTTATATTATTTCAGTCACGACAAGAATCACAGCCACAAAACAAATCGCAGAAGAGTGAAACTGTGGATCTACTTGATATGGGATCAATATCCAACAAGAATATCGCTATCTACATTGATAGTCAGGCTGCGCTAAAGGCGCTAGAGTCCTTCATCATCAAATCTAAACAAGTCAGTAGCTGCCGCACAATGCTCAGAGCACTATGTGCTCAGAACCAAGTCAGATTGTGTTGGGTACCCGGACACTGCGATATTGAGGGTAACGAACGGGCTGATGTTCTGGCGAAAACTGGAGCTGCCTACTATATGGTTGAATATAGTAGGCACAGGGTCTCAAAGGCTCTGTGGCCTAAGCTAGATCGGAAAAAATCTGTAGAACTACTAAAGTTCAGCAGATCAAGGCTAAGAATGGCAATAGGGATACTCTCCGGGCACTGTCTTCTAAGGAAGCACGCTAAGAGATTAGGTCTAACAGATATACAGACATATCACAGGTCATAGAGGATATAACTCATCTCCTCTGTGAATGTCAAGCTATTGCTCGGCACAGGAGGAAATACCTTGGTAGGTACTTCTTCGACAATTTGGAGGAGGTTGGCCTCGCAAACAAAATTGAAGCAATTTTCAGGTTCGGTAGGGAAATTAATTGTTTGGGCGAAGTGGTTTAGGTTATTTGACCGTTAAGGCTCCCAAGGGATGGCGATGGGTCCAATATGGTGCCTAGTCCAATGTGATGAACTCACACCCTATTCAAACTAACCTAACCTAATTGGCATACTCCTTGAAAAATCCTGGACTCGAAGTTTTGACCTTGGTCCGAGTGCAATTCCAACGGTACACCGAATCTGCTCACCTAGTTAAAAACAATCTGCTCTATCACGGTTTTGGCTTCTTGATTAGGGAAAGGGGCTCCAGTATGGAATTAGTTCCTTTTTCCTTGAGCTTTCACTCTCGGGCCTTTGCTGGCCGCACACGTTACGCATCTTCTGCACCAGTTTTCTACATCATCCCTTGAGTGAACCCAGTAAAAGCGCTCTTGCACCTTTTCGATCGTCTTATTTATTCCTAAGTGGCCCCCGGATACTCCATCATGCAGTTCTTTTAGTACTTCACTTACTTTCGACCTGCTGCATCACAAATGACAAATGACTTCCCATCCGAGCTTTCCCATCTTCTCCTCAAAATGGCGTCCTGCACATGAAGAGAGTCACATACCCATAAAGGTACTTATGGAAGCGTTTTGTCGCCAGGACTAAAGCGAGAAGTTCCCGTCTGGTTACACAGTAGTTCCTTTCTGGCTTGGGGAGAACTTTGCTGAAGTAGGAAACTACTTTCTCTTGGCCATCATGCACCTGGGAAAGGACGGCCCCAACTCCCACATTACTAGCGTCTGCCTCTGCATCCACAATAAATGTTTTTCCCGGAGTGGGATACGCTGGTATGGGGGCTTCACACAGCTGCTGCTTAAGTTTTTCGAAGCTCTTTTCACACTCACCTGGCCATTTGAATTGTTTTCCTTTTTCTGTCAGTTGATGAAAGCTCTTGGCAATCCCGGCAAAGTCCTTCACAAAGCGTCTGTAATAGGTCGCAAGTCCCAGGAAGCTCCTCAGTTGAGGTTTGTCTTTGGGATCCGGCCAGTTTTTCACTGCATCGACTTTCTCTGGGTCAGTTCTGACCCCTTCGGAAGAGATGATGGGGGCGAGATATTTTACTTCCGGTCTAAAAAGAGCACACTTTTTCGGGTTCAGCTTCAATTGGGCGCTTCGCAGTTTCTGAACCACTTCCTTCAAATTGTCTCGATGCTCTTCAAACGTTTTTCCCACCACGATGACATCATCTAGATATATCAAACAGGTTTTCCACGTTAGTCCCAGCGAAACTCGCTCCATTAGCCGTTCAAAGGTGGCTGGAGCATTGCACAGTCCAAATGGAATAACTGTGAATTGCCAGAGCCCGTTTCCTGCTGTAAAGGCTGTTTTCTCGCGGCCTTCGGGATGGATCTGCAATTGCCAGTAGCCACTCTTCAAATCAATGGCGGAAAATCATTTGGCGCCGGATAGTGTATCCAGAGTATCGTCAATCCTTGGCAGAGGGTAGCTATCCTTTTTGGTGACGTTGTTCAGCTGACGATAGTCCACACAGAATCTCGTGCTGCCGTCTTTCTTCTTGACCAGTACAATCGGTGACGCCCACGGACTTTTTGAACTTTCAATCAGCCCTTCCCCTTTCTTTTCCATCGTCAACACCATTTCTGCAAACTCCGTCTGCTTAGCTAATGATAGTCGTCTGGGAGGCTGACGAATAGGTCTTGCGTCCTCTGTGTCGATTCGGTGTTGTACGAGATGTGTCCGACCATACTCACCGCTCTGCGAAGCAAATATTATATCAGCGAACTCGTTGATTAGCTCCTCCGCCATGGCTCGCTGCTCCTGATTCTACTCACACTGTCTAAATATACTCCTCTTGATCTCCGTCATTTCCGTGGATGTAAGAGGTTTGGTAAGACCCTCATTGAATAATTTTGCAACCGTAGTGATTGGTACGCACTTTCCGATCACTTCCCCTCGCTTCAGTTTCGGGCTGCTATGTTCGACATTTAGGACTCTTACAGAAACCATGTTGTTTTTAGGTTATACAAGCATCTTTCCAACGACGTAGTTTTGGTATCTATTTTCTGGATCTGGCTCAACTAGGTCAAATCGGTGGCTGCCAGGATCACCTTCCAGCTTTGTCCAAATAAGTGTTTCTGAAGAAGGTTGTAATATCTCGTCTTCACTCATGACTGTCCTTTGAGCTGTGACATGCTCGTCTCCGTAAATCATTGGAATCTCGACGTTCCTGTACTTTAGTACTTGCAAGCCGATGTCAAGTACTACATCATGCGCCTTCATAAAGTCGTTTCCGATGATGCATTCGTTACATATATCGGCCACTAGGAAGGTATGGGAGAAGAATAATCCCGCAAGATTTATTGTTAGCAGTACTTTTCCATACACCCTTGCCGTTGCTCCAGTTGCTGTTTGCAGACAGTAGCTGCTGGTGTTGTGCAGCCATGACTGGCGAACGATGTCCCTCCTTATGATGGAAGCGGTGGCACCGGTGTCGATGGTGGCCACATACTTTTTCTGGCCGATATGGGCTTCCACTGTCAAACTCTTGTTGCCTCGTTTGGTCTGGGAAACTTGAATTGTGGTCCTGTGGGCGTCGATTCCAGAGACCAACTTCTGCCCCACGAAGTTGGTTCTTACACGTTTCCCGACTGATAATTCTGCATTCTTCAGTTGTTATATCTCTCACGCGATGAAACCCTTGTGATGCTTGGTCAGCAGCTTTCATTGTTAGAGCAAATGCCAGTGCCTCAGGGAGAGTTTTCTTCCCAGCCATTCGTACAGCCATTTGCAGTTGTCTATCCTCTATGGCTTGGATAAACGCCTCCACTGCCATTTCATTGATGACATCCTCTGCTTGCAACTGCTGGAGCGTTTCTCCCCTCTTCTGGATTCTACTGCTCAGTTGTACCTACCCTATATACTTGCTGCATGTGGTCATCTCATCACCAAAGCGCATTTCGATAGCCTTAACCAGTGCGCCGTAGTTGCGTTGCTTTTCTTCGGAAGTAGTTTGAAGCAACTCTGCAGCTGTGCATCGTAGTGCTAGCGTCAGTGCAATGGACTTTTCATCGTCGTCCTATCTGTTAGTCATTGCAGCTGCCCTTATAAATTGGCCATGATGTTTGACCAGGCGGTTGCATCTCCTTCCTTCTAGGGCAATAAGCTGAATATTCTCGGGCTTTCTGTTTCTTTACTTTATCCAGTTCTCTAGCCCAGTTCTCGAAATTTGTCTCGTGCTCTCTTGCTAAGTTCTCGAAGTTTGTTTCATGCTTTTGTAAAGGTTGATTGATGTTGTCAAACTTTGTTTCTTCCTTCTCAAGCTGTGTCTTATGCATATGCAGGCTTAGTTTGTTACCAATCGCGTCGAATTTTACTTCTAGAACATTCTTAAACTCTTCCACGGCATCTTTTTGTGCAGCGGGAATGGAATTCTTCTGCTCTGCGAATTTTAATTCAATAGAATTCTTCTGTTCAGGGGGGAGCATGCCCCCCATGCACATTTCAAGGCGCAAGGGTAACAATTTGTACTCTAAGCGGAGCGACATATAAAAGTAATTTTCACTTTTCTCAAAAATTAGGGAACATAAATCCGGTTTTCAGTGTTCGATTAAGAATTGATTTCGACAGTAAAAACTACAAACAAATTAAGTATCCATTATCATAGCTATTATCTCAATATTGAACAAATCTGCCTACAACTTTTATTTTTTAATTTTTTCCTTAAATTTCAAGTTTGAAAGCATTTTTTTCCAAAACTATTCATAGAAATAGGTAACTTGATTTAAAAATAATATCTAAGAATATATATTCCGGTCTTCCAAAAATCCTAAAGTCCTTTATTGTATATCCAAAAAATGAAAATTGAATATTTTCTGAGGTATATAGAAGATCTGGGTACATTTTGGTCACTATTGAAGGTAGACCGGTAGAGGTAGATGAAATACAATGCAATTAATTTGTAATCGAATATAGGTTATGCACTTATGCGTACCATACAGCTCTTTTAAATACTCTTCTTCATCATCCACCTCCCAGGCCATAGTTTTTACTTTTTTTTTTGTATTTATGTACATTGTTTTTATTAAATTACTTTAGCTTTTGTTCACTTTTCCCCAAAAATCGTTTCTCTAATTCTAAATTTAAATTCAAACTAAAAAAATTCTAAAAATAAACCACATGACCGTTCTCACTTGCAAATTTTGACAGAAACTTCAAGGGAAGGACGCATGCAGTGAAGTAAATACTATGTTCGAATTTTCGAACTTACTTTAACAAAGTAAGATTTTATTCTTACTGATTTAAAGCAATTGCTAAGTGCTTTTGCTTTGCTAAAACCTTTTACTCAGTGCCCATCGTCCACTAGCATTTTTTTAGTACTGGACGCATGTTCTATAACTCTTGCATCGAGAAATTTCTCGATGGAACGCTGTGAATGGAATGAAAATACATTTACTGATATTCATCTGTTTCTGTAACTTTCAATGTCAAAAAGTTTGGAAAGAAATAACTGGAAGTGTGCGAGAAAACCTGTTTCTGTAATTATCGAATGGGAAAAGTTTTTCTCTTCAACTGTAAAATTTGCTCACTAGGTGTGGGGCATGCGAGAAAAGCAGAATGGCAGAGAATAACTTAGAAATACTTACTTACTTAGATGGCGCTACAGTCCGGGTTGGACCTGGGCCTCAACCAACACGCCTCTCCAGTTAGCACGATCTTTGGCTAACTGCCTCCAGTGTTGCGCACTCCAAGTTGGTTGAGGTCCCCTTCCACTTGTGCGCGCCACCTAAGGCGAGGTCTTCCTCTACTGCGTTGTCCCTCCGGGTTGAAATCGAAGACTCTTCGGGCCGGAGCGTTGGTGTTCATTCGCTCTACATGTCCTAGCCATCTTAGTCGACTGATACGTACTTTTCTGACCAGGTCGATGTCGCTGTACAGCTCGTAGAGTTCGCTGTTAAATCTCCTCCTCCAAAGCCCTTCAACGCAAACGGGACCGAAAATCACTCGAAGAATTTTGCGTTCGAAGCGCCCAAGGAGATCTTCATCCGCTTTTGACAATGTCCATGATGCTGCGCCATAAAAAAGGACTGGGATGATAAGGGTCTTATATAGAGTCTCCTTGGTGTTTCTCGACAAGGCCTTACTAATCAATTGCCTTCTTAGGCCAAAGTTAAACAGCGGTTGGTAAGTGTAATTTTTCGCTTGATTTCTGATGTGATGTCATTTTCAGAATTAATAGCGGAGCCGATTTAGACAAAGTCCCGAACTACCTCAAAGTTATAGCTGTCTATCGTGACGTTCTGTCCGATTCGTCGATGTTGTGTGTCCCTTCTTGTTGACAGCATATATTTTGTTTTGCCCTCATTCACCACTAAACCCATTTTTGCCGCCTCTGTACTGATACTTGCAAACGCACCAGTGACAGCTCTCTATGTTCTGCCAATGATGTCGATGTCGTCAGCGTATGCAAGTAGTTGCACAGACTTTTGGAAAATTGTGCCCCTGGTGTTGGCTTGCGAGTTTTGCACAATTTTCTCAAGAATGATGTTGAAAAAGTCACGACAGCGCATCACCTTGTCTAAATCCTTTTTTGACATCAAAGGTCTCGGTGAGATTGTTTCCGACCTTTACGGAGCAGCGAGCGTTCTCCATCGTCATTCTGCACAATCTGACAAGTTTGGCAGGGATGCCAAAACTAGACATGGCTCTGTATAGCTCGTCTCTATAAATGCTGTCATATGCGGCTTTAAAATCGATAAACAGGTGATGAGTATCGATTTGGACTTCTTGGGTTTTCTCCAGGATCTGCCGTAGTGTGAATATTTGGTCGGTTGTGGACTTACCGGGCCTAAAACCGCACTGATAGGTCCAATCAGTTCGTTGACAAATGGTTTAAGGCGTTCACACAGTACGGCAGACAGAATTTTGTAAGCGATGTTAAGGAGACTGATGCCTCTATAGTTGGCGCAGTTTAGAGGGTCTCCTTTCTTATGGATCGGGCAAACAATGCTGAGGCTCCATTCATCAGGCATACTTTCCTCTGACCAGATTTTAGAAACGAGTTGCTGTATGCTCTCTACCAAGTCATCCCCTGCTGCCTTAAAAAGCTCGGCCGATAAACCGTAACTATAACTTTGAAATAGTAAGTAAATAACAGATTAATACCTGATATGTATTAAAATGTAATTTGAGTTCATGTTTCATTAATTTCAGAAATCATCTAGAATTTCAAAGAATAAAAATTAGTAAATTTAATGGCATCCAATTTATCTTTTGCCAGAGGTCAATTTTCAGGTCTAGCACTAGCACCGAACTTTGACAATAAAAAAATGGGACGAGTTAAGCTTTCAGTTAAACTCCTAAGGCGGCTGATATAAATCCATCCAGCAATGGAAACAAATATGCATTTATTATTATTTAAGTGTGAATTCATTAATTTTTTTATTTTGCTCGTTTCTACAATATTGGATCGACATGAAAACCGCCACAGAAAAACACCTGAGCTTTAGAAAGACAAATAAAACGGGGGGAGTAGTGTAAATGCACCCCGAGAACTAAATGATGAAAACAATGGTTTTCAAAAAGTACCCAAAATACGACTGACACTTCATTTTAATTAGTTTGTTTTGCTATGTCAAATGATTTTTCACCTTATTCCACTGGAATGGGAAACAATTTTTCCAGGACCTGAAAGTTTTTGCATAAGTTACAGTTTACAGAACATGAGTACTGGTACTGGGTACAGTTGGGCATTTGTCTCTCCACGTCCTTTTGAAAGAGCCTTCGATTATTTTTCTAAGGCGTCCGTGTCTTGTATGTTGCATCGTACCCTTCGGGGTTCTTGCTTTATTGGAGGCCTTCCTGCTCGTGTAGCGAAGCGTAATTAGATGCTTGCTCTACAAGGGTTGCCACGACAGAAGCCACCCTTGTAGAGTCTGTATTTGGTGAACAAAGTTTACTAAGTGTTGATATCGATATAAGAAATCTGTGGAAATTTATTTAGAAACATCGCATACAATTTTGAATACTTTGTGTTTATTACGGTAAAAATTTGATTCTTCATATTTTTCCTGTTAATACATCTTAGTACCTATTATTATTTTGTTCAGTGAAATGGAAAAAAAACAAGATCTCCATACCGGAACTAAGAAAATTGATCATCCTATGGCTATGGATTTCATAGCCAAGGAATTGCAGTGCTCCAAAGAGATGGTCTATGGCGCAATAAACGTTTTCAATGATACAGGCATACAGGTAGTATAGAAAACCCCAAAAGAAAAAAAAAGGCAAGAAAACCAACCGCTAAAGAAGACAGACTCATTTGCCGTTTGAGAACCGTCAGGAACCGACTATCAAAAGCAGGTCTGCGGGGGTGCATCACGTATAAAGCCACACGTTTCGAAAAAAAATGTAAAATGTCGGTTGGAATCTGCGAAGGAACATGCACTTAAACCCCTCTCTCTCTCTGGAAAAAAGTGCTTAGGAGCGATGAATCCAATTTTAATATGTTTGGATCCCATGGAAAAAAATATGTAAGGCAACCAAAAAATCAGGAACTCAACCCCAAGTAAACCATAAAAATGTTCAAGCATGGTGCTGAAAATGTGATGGTTTGGGGAGCCTGGCGCGGTGTTGGTCCTATTGTGCGTGTGGATGGACGGATGGATCAGCATATCTATAAGAAGATACTAGCAAATGTTATGGAGCCATATGCCTTTGATCATTTTCCAGTGTCTTATATTTTCCAACAAGATAATGATCCCAAACACACATCACGGCTTTTTTTAGGAAGAAAAAATATATGTTTTGAGATGACCAGCGCAAAGTCCCGACCTCAATCCAATTGAGAATTTGTGGGCTGATCTGAAATAAGTTGGGGAACGAAAACAACGAAAAACGCCAGCGAATTGTTCAGAAACTTGGAGAAATATCACCGTTGAGCAATCTCAAAAGTTGGTAGCCAGTTTACCAAACCGGTATGCTGCTGCCATTGCAGATAGGAGATATCCCACAAGTTCTTAATCAAATTTTATAATTTTTAAGAGTTGGACTGAAAAACTTAATTTGTTATATTTATTTTTGAATTTAAATTATAATTACATTTTTTATATAATTTATATTTATAATTCCACACAAAAACATACCTTCTTTTCTTTTTTTGAATTTGTTTCTATTTCTTCTTGTTTGTATTTTACACCCTTACGCGACGACTGGACAATAATGAGTTCAAGATAAGAGCAGTAGATAATTCGCATCAAATAGATAAGCGTAATGAAAAAGCAATTTGTTATTGTATTCTTTAAAAAGTCATTCTTTCTTTTGAAATTGTAAAATGTAGACACTGTGTTTTAGAAGTAAACGAAAATTAAAATACCGTGAATCATGATGTTACTTCAGAGCAGACGAGACGTCTTATAGAAATACAAATAAAATTAACATGGACAACTATAAGGCTGAAAACACACCGGATAAAGCAAAACGTTTTTGATTCTTAAATCAAGAAAACGTTTTTTTTTGAACACACACCGAGCGAAACAGAATGTAACAAAACAAAACGTTTTGTTTTCTTGTTTCGTTTGGTCTGCGTTGAAATAAAACAAAACGGAATTTCCGATGCTTTTAGTGCTTTTTCAGTTGCTATTTCTTTCCACAGCTTATCAATAGTAAGTTTATTGGCATGTTCCTTATCCTTATAATTATAGATAGGGCTTCTGCCTCAATTAAAAAAATCAATTTTTCTCCATCTACGTCCATATTTGTTAAAATTTGCGCACGGAGTAAACATAGAAGCAAATAAAGGTGAAAAGTGCAACGAAAGAAGAAAATAAAAACAACGGATTTTAAATTTTGTTTCGCAAAAACAACATGTCAGCTATCGGCAACGAAACATGTTTTTCTGATTTGCTTTGGTTTTTATGTTTCGTTTCATTTGGTGTGTGTTGCGCCATAAGAAAGTATGCAATTATCAACAACGACGCTGATTCGAAACAGTTTTGTTGTATTCGGTGTGTGTTGCTCGTATGCAATGGCATGTATTTTCGACAACCACAACCGAAACGCTTCAAAACAAAAACGTGTGTTTTGTTTCGTTTGATTTGGTGTGTTTTGTCTCATAAGAAACCATGTTCTCTTGTTTCACGAAACAAAAAAACACGTTTTGCTTTATCCGGTGTGTTTTCAGCCTAACTGAAACTATATAGGATAGTTTCTGAGAAATAAACTGTTAGGCGTGTTTTTTTTATATTTCATAATGGGATTATAAAAAAATTATTATCGGGGCTTAGCTCTTTATAGGGAAGAGTACGATAACTACCTACGGCGCCAAAAATTAATAACGGTATTTTGTAGAGGGGTTAAAAGTTAAATACAAGCACGTTTTTTTTACTATGGGAGAGGGGGGGGGGGGGGGTGGTCTATCTTACTCCGTTTAGGCGTGAGTGGTAATATAAAGAAAATGATACTTTAAATGGAAAAAAATACATTAAAAAACAATGGCAACACTTATAATAAAAGACTATGGCCCTTATTGTGATTGCCGGTCAGTGATCATCACGACAATTGTCGATTGCGTCGATTGATTCTAATTCTCTAGTTCTAGACAGTTCTCGATCAACGATTAACTATCGACACTCACAATAGGGGCCTATATCATTTTTGAAAGCCCGGAATCTGTTCTTCCAAATTATTTTTAAATCAAGATATAGATATATGTTAAATCAAATTTTGGAAAAATCAATTTCAAACATGAAATTTAAGGACAAAAATTGAGGTGAGTACCTACTATAATTTTGGCGATGAAAACTAATGATGGATTTATGTAGAAGTGTTAAATACAAGCATTTTTTACTATGGGCGGGGGGATCTATCTCGCTCCGGTTAGGCGCGAGGGGTAATTAAATAAAAATTATACATAAAACTTAAATAAAATATTAAAAAACAATGGCAACATTTACAAAAAAGAACTATGTATAGTATTTTTCAAAGCTAGGAGGTGCGTGCGCGAGAGGAAATTTTTAGTCAAACGTTTTAGTGCTTTATGCGTTGCAAAATAGTATAGACAATACAATTTTTAGAACAAATACATGTTAAGTGCTCAGCGTGTGCTAACGATTTTATCTTTCCTTCGGATTACCGCAATAAATTTCAACTCTTATGCCCCGTTCACAATGCAGGCGTGAAAAGGAGACGAGAGCGAGGTGAGAATCGCTCTCGCTTGAATAGGCTACGTCCTAATTGGATTGGCATCGCACGACCGAACGATGAACTTTGGTCGGTCGCTTGTTCTTTCTTCTTATTCTATTCTATTCCACTTTACATTAGTTGTATTTTTATGAAACCTCACCAGCCAGTGGTTGCCAGTAGTTGCCAGCAGTTGCCAGTTGAGGCACATTTCACATGCTAATATGTAATTAAAACAACAACCTGCTGACTTGGAGCTGGGTAAATTCGATTCACAATGAACAAACAGGTTGAAGCGACTAAACTACTTTTCATAGCGTTGGTATGAAAAGCTTTTGTGATGTAGCTTGAACGATCTCGAAACAAACATGTGCGACCGTTCTACCACATCTCGCAACCGCGTTTGTGTTTTAATAAGGACACACAATAAAATGATTGCAGTTTGATATTTTTATCGACCAAGGCAGCGATCATCGCTCGTTGCTCGGTCGCACGATGGCTGGCAATTAGGACGTAAAGTAAGAAGAACCGAGGGCCGAGAACTTATTGCACTGTCGTGAGAAGGTTTAAGATTGGTATTTGGTGATATTGAGCTCTAAGCAATTTTTGAAGCAACATGTATAAAACCTGACTAATCTTTTGAAAGTCATGTTGTGAACAAATGGGCTAGCTAAATTTGTAGTGATTAATGGGACACCAGTCCTGGAAAGAGGCCCCGTAGAAGTTTCAAGTCCGGAAAGAAAACATAAATTTTAACAAAATTGGTTCAAATTTGAAAAATGATAAATAGGTATGATATTTATCAAAAGCGTAGGCGCAGGGACATAAGGCATAAATAAATTTAAAAATTTTGTCTTCAGACGCTTTGGAAAGCAAAATAAGACCAAATTCTAACAGTCTTCAAAGCAAGATAAAGCTAAATTATTTTAAGACAAGACCAAATGCTATTTTTCCATAACGAAAATTTGCCTATACCGTTTGAATTAGTAATCGGACACTGATTGCAATATTAACATTTTGGGGACCCTTTTAAATTTTTCTAATTCATTCAAGATAATGAATGCATAGCTATCATTCAAGACATCACAAATAAACTGTTATTACGGTGGGTTTCCTTTTTTCCTAAATCAAATGTTCTATTCGCATAGGTTTACGAATGCAGCTTAGTAACAGTATCGTCAGAATAACGGCTTATGTTGATGACGTTGTGCTTTTGACAGCGGGTAAATTTCTGCCAGCACTCGCTGAACAAATTAATGGCGCCCTCAAGACCACTGACACCCGCGGCCTAACGTTGAATCTCCAGAAACCAAAACTGGTAATTGCGGCCTTTTTCACAAATATAAAAAATGTCTTCTAAGCAGAGATCTTGGCAGTGAATACAGCAGCCAGTGACCAGTGCTGACTTTAAAGATTTTGAAAAAGTCGCAAAAAAGGGGGATTTGCGTAGAAAAAGGGGCAATACTAATTTGCCCACAAATGTCAGAAAAAAACGAGGGAGTTCACTAAAGTTAAGTGGCTTACGCATATTTTCATCTCGTTCTATCTTATTGTTGCATTGAACATGGTTATAGCTAAATTGTTAATGCCTAAACTTATGACAATAGGACATAAATAGCTAATAGCTGATACCACTGGCTGATAGAAAAAGGACGCATTCAGATCCCAATTAATTGTGAAGTAGTTTCGTAAAGCATTTATTATGTCACATTTCGTATTTCATACAAAAGGGTGTTTTTTTTCCAAAATTGGAAGAACTATCAACGAAATACAGAAAAGGGGAAAATATGGACAATTTCGGAAAAGTCGTCTCATTGGGGATAGAAAGAAAAAAAAGGGGCAAAATGCAACTTTAGTCGCATAAAGTCAGCCCTGCCAGTGACCAGTGAGTCTAGTGTGCGGGGGAGAGCCATACTCTGTCACCGACCATAAAGAGAAACGACAAACGCACTTTGAAAACCTTTTCTTGCAGACATGGGTAGGTATATATTTTAATATTTCAAGTGCAGAACCAACATTCGTCCGTAAACTTCTCGAGTCCTGCTGAATCGTTCGCCTGTCCCACTCCCAAGAGAACTATTTAAAAGCATGTATCAGATGATAATAACTGCCACACCCTGTATGAATATTTGATGCGTGAAAAAGTTCAAATATTTAAGTACCTATGTATTTAAAATGTTTGCATCGTAGGCTGGTGTAAAGCTGTGCTCCTACCTCCTACATTACGCAAGCGAGGCAATGGTTGTACTCATCATAGGTAAGGTAGATCGGTTACGATGCCCATCCAATTTCTATGACGCCCGTAGTCGGTGCATATTTTTCTTCTACTTGCAAGTATTTTTGAATGTCTAAAAGCTACTATTTCACAACGTAGCTAACGATTAACCGTAATCAAAACCGCGACCGTAAAATGCGTATAAAATGAATAACAATGAATTACAAAAATAGATGTGATTACTTGATTTGGATTAGTTTTTTTTTTGACGCGTGCAGGTCCGTACACGTGATAGAAGTTAAACCTCTTAAAAAGTATCGGATTGCCCATGATAATATGACATCTATGGGTATAGTATTCCAATGTATATCTGTCTCTTTTCATCGATTGTGACGTTATGCGGTGAACAAATAAATCTTTAGTATATTAATATGTATTTCTAGCACTTGTATCTGACTTTTTTTTTAATTGTGTAAAAAAGAAAACGAATGTAAGGTTTTACTTTTTATTTGCTAAAGTGTAATGCTTTTTTGTGTAATAGCTTTTGCCGAAATCTTGTAAATTTTTGATCTTCTTTCATTATTTTCCTTATTTTTAAGATTTAGTAGGTAGGTAGGTATCCTGAATTACATACATCCGGCGATCAATTTCTTTGTTTGAATTTGTCAGAGTATACTTATTGTTATTATCAGGGAACGGATTTTGTTAACCTAAAAAATCAGAAAAAGTCAAAATTAAACTGCAAAAAAGGCAAAAATGCCTTTTATATTTTAAAAAAAGGTTTTAAGACTTATAATGACACTATACAACCATATAAGCATTTTAGAATTTGCTGCCAACAAACGCCTGCGATTGTTCCTCAGAAAAGTTTTGAAAGAGCTGAAGAGAGGACATAGGCATCAGAGACCATTTAAAAGACTTCTTGTCATCGATTGCAATATTTGGAGGCAATTTTAACTTTTCAGCGCCATTTACTACATTATTTATTTCTTTGATGGTCTTGAGTCTTTCATTTAAAGAAAATAACAACTTCACCAGCTGGTCCTTTTGCTGTTTGCAATTTCTCATCGATTCCCCTTAAAATATTCAAAGTACATATCTAAAATCAATTGCACACAGGACACAAAAAAAAGATAAATAAATAGCAGCAGGTTCGTATATAGGAACCCTAGGCCTAGCTTCTTTGTAAGGAATGGAAGGGACCTACAATTTCCGCGCGAAGTTATGTCGTTTTCAAGCGACATATCTCCGCACGGAGTTGTCGCTTGTCTCCGCACGGAGTTATGAAGTTTTAAAGCGGTGGGTGGCTCACTTCGCTCGCTAACAGGATTTTAACCTTTTTTTCGCAGGGTTTAGCAGCTCACCCGACTTCGTCGCTCCGCTAAGGGTATGTCAACAACACTGTCTGGCAAGCGCCTGGAGCCAAAGTTTATTTATAATTAAATTTATATTCGCATTTAATACAACATTATCTTCGCCGAATTAATGTCGCTTTAAAACGACATAACTTCGCGCGGAGATATGTCGTTCTCAGTTCGGCGGAGATATGTCGCGCGGACTTATGTCGCT
Source organism: Cheilosia soror (assembly GCA_949372485.1). Classification (NCBI taxonomy): domain Eukaryota; kingdom Metazoa; phylum Arthropoda; class Insecta; order Diptera; family Syrphidae; genus Cheilosia; species Cheilosia soror. The sequence continues at coordinate 47,952,090 of OX443562.1, read as the reverse complement.
ACCCATTTACAACTCTTTGGTAGTTTTCCGCGCGGAGATATGACGTTTTCAAAACGACATAACTCCGACAGAAAAATGCGACATAATTCCGCTCGAAAAGTGTACCGGGCGGAGATACAGTCCGTACCATTTGGATAGCCTCACGAATTGACTTTTTAAAAAAAAGGTGTTTCCGTTACTTCTTTCATGCTTACATAAGGTAAGGTGTCCATATACCTCAAACGAAAAAAGAAGACATAATTTACAATCAAAAAACCCCCCTATTGTAATGTCAATTTTTCAATGAATTCATAACATTTCTCATAGTACCTATTTAAAGGCACCCCTTTTCAATGACTCCACTTCTTAGATTTGAATTCAAATTGTCCAAACTGCCGGACAGTTTTCGTTAGATATAAAACATTGTTAAAGATCTGAAAATACTTGTAAAACTGTATTAATAGTAAGTTACAATGATAAGCACCTACTAGTAGTACAATGCCGGAGCAAGTCCGCGGAACCCATTTGTCTACGGAAGAAAAGGCAATAATCAGAACTCACAAAAAACACAGCCTATCAAATCGGTCAATAATTGCTACCAAGATAGGACGACCCCATACCGCCGTTTCAAGTAATTTGTTAATATGGGTGAAAATTATGGCTCTGTTAGAAGATCCGGTCGCCCAAGCCAGGAGAAACAAGCGGAATGCAGGGGCTTATTCCCAAATGCGCGGCGATCGCTTTTCATGGCGGATTGGTATTTTTATATTTCCAAAAGCGATTCGATCCTTTCAAAAGCGATAGCTTTTGTGAGAATTGCTGGCAATAAATCCGCCAGCATTTCGTCACCTGAATAGCTATCGCTTTTGACAGCTTTTGAAAATACAAAAATACCAGTCCGCCATGTAAAGCGATCCGCAGCGCATTTGGGAATAAGCCCCCTGGTCAGATAAGGCGCAAGTTGGATCTTCCAGTAGGCGTAAGAAGAGTGCAGCAAGTGTTGAAGGGAAATCCCAACCTTTGATACACAAAGATGCTGAAAAAAACCGCTATTGCAGAAGCATCATAAGGAGGCCAGACTAAGGTTCGCCAGAAACCACATGGCATGGACCAGGGAGTGGGATTTCGTAATTTTTTCTAATGAAAAAAATTTAATTTGGACGGTCCAATTAACGGTCAATTAACCTAAAAAACAATCCATAGTGTTTTTTTGTTTGATTATAAAATGTAATAAAATAAATATTTTTCCCCTTTAGAATATACCTACTCTTAAAATTTCCTCATTTCGTAGTATAATCAAATCAAACAATGGAGCCGCCCGTGTCTTTATGCTTATTTCGGTCACTGCATAGCATATGGAAAAAAAAATAATAGGTATCTTTCTATTACAAAAATTTCGATATCAATTGGAAATGAATCGAATCCGTTTTTGTCTGCGTTTGGAGTGATATGGACTGGACAACCAATTCCAATTAAGGCTCATTCCCATTCTCATAGATACCGGACTTAAATTGACAAAAAAAGATCCAATCGAAAAAAGAAAGTGTAAAATAGATCGCGGACAAAAAAGAGGACATGTTCTCTTTAAAAGAGATGTTCTGGAAACCGTAACATAAGGAATTATTTATTGAGGGACAAGGTTGATGACTGCTCTCTGAGACTTTGTCAAAATTTGAGAAATTTTTTAAAGCTAACGGAACTTTTGAAACCAATTTTGTTTGCAGTAACTAAAATGTGAATTTTTTTTTGTAACATTAGAATAGCCTCAATCACAGTTTAAGCGAAAATTTATTTTTAAGTGTGAGTGTCGAAGAGCTATCGGGAAGTGATAAAACGGCTATTTTTATATTTTCTTTGGTTTAACTGTTAAAATGGGGAGAACAAAATCATTAAATCAGATTTTGCCAAAATAGAGGCAAGTCCGTAGCACTGTAGCTCATAAAATGAATCGAAGCCCGAAAGTAATTAATTATTTAAAAAATCCGTTTTTATACCGTTATAATACCCTTATTATATGGAAAAAACTAGAAAGGCCGCACTTTTTTAGTTCTTTCTAATCAAGACAAGCGGAAAATCATTGGATTAGTTCCAATTCCACCCACGCTTTGAATAAAATAAGACATTAGGAGTCAGACAAATGACCATAAGTCGGATTGACAAAACTGTTGGACACCTAAAGCGACTAAAGCTGAAGAAAAAACTACCACTAAACAATGCGCGTAAACTACAGGGGCTTACTTTTGCAAAATACCACATGGCATGGAATAATGATGGCAGCAGCAATTAAAAGGATTGACGAAAAGTGATAAATATATAATTCCTTATGTAAGCATGAAAGAAGTAACGGAAACACCTAATTTTAAAAAAGTCAATGCGTGAGGCTATTTAAGTGTTACGGACTGTATGTTCGTCGGCGGAGATTATGTCGCTATCCTATTTTGTTGTACTTGCAGTCTTTTTTTTTTTTTTGACTTTGTGGACACATATACAGTAGACTAGCACAATAACCAAAATGTGTTTTAATATCAAACATTACAAACATTTACAGAAGGGGTAGCGACATATAATTGAAACATTCAATCAATCTATTCATTTTTAGCCATGTATTTATTTTGTATAGATTTTGATTTTATTTTCAGAAAAACATGCCTAATATAAATTCGTCTTGTGGAGACAGGCAGTAAAGTTTACTTTTCGCCTTTTAGTTTACGTGTTACTATGGAAACGAACTTTTTTTTTGAAAAAAATGTTTGCTTTTTTATTTAAATTTTTATTTATGTGTTTTAGAGCACGTTTTCTAGCAGGTTTTGTAAAAAAATTATAGATCACTTCCATGTATTAAGTAAATGATAAATGTATTTAATTTTTGCAACCAATTATTTAAATTTATTTAAAATCAATTCATAATTCTTTATCTTTATATAAAAACTGTAGGAATTTTCTCTGTTACCCCAAAGCGCAAAAACCACTGGACAGATTTCAATGAAACTTTTTTTTAATGTTTTTTAGGGTACGTCCATTATAGTAAATCAGCTTCTCGCTTTCTCAAGGCAAGATTCACGCCGGTACTTACATCCAGCGTGATTTTAGCAGGTGATGGCCATAGTGAACATCGCGTCGCTTTTTTTCTTAAGTTATGTTCTAAATCAATTGCTAAAAAAAAATTCTAAATTAAAAAAATTACATATAAAATATCATAAACATTTTTATAAGTTCCTGCAACGCTTTATACCATACCATAATGAGCTTAAGAGCAAAAGAGAGTAGGTATAATTCAAAGTGTACTACACAAAATAATTTTTATTAATTATTTCCATTTAAAAAAATTGTTTAATTAGTTTTTTCTAGTTTTAAAATTGTTTATATTTATTAGATTTCTATAGGTAATTCATGTATTATTAAAGGAGCTTTACCAATTCTCAATATCCCGTACTACGTATAGTTACAGTACTCCCCGGATAATAGCACATGCACATGGGTATAAAATTGTAGTGCTTATAAGCGGGTTTTCAGTTGAATTGCTATTAAGCGGGGACCCTTGTAATAGCACATAAATGTATTTTTAGCAGGGTATTTTCTCAAATTTATAAATAATTAGATTTAGTTTCAAGTTTTTTTTATTTATTAATGCAAAAAAAATCAAAAATAAAGTAAAATAAACATAAATATAAGAATTCACAAAAAAAAACAAAATAAAAAAACACAAAAATATTGTATTGGACAATATGTACGTAACTCAGTCTTAAAAAAACAAAAATGTTATTAAATTATTAAAAAATCAAAAATAAAGTAAATTAAACATAAATATAAGAATTCACAAAAAAAAAACAAATTAAATAACAAAACACAAAAATATTGTATTGGACAATATTATGTACGTAACTCAGTCTTAAAAAAACAAAAATGTTATTAAATTCAAGAAAATTAAGTTGTTAATACATTTAATGAAAAAAATCTGAAATTTTCTTCTGAATCATTGATTTTTCAGTAGTTTCCAAAAAATGATCCTCTATTTCATCTAGAGTTTTGATAGTAAGGTTGTTTCCATCCAGATACGTTACTAAAGTTGCATGAGCCTTAAGTGCATCTTTCCTTGAAGGAATTTCAACCACATTCTCAACAACTGGAATTTCCATCTCCAAATCTTCATCACCCGTTACTGAACATTCTTCAGATGAAACCACATCATCACAAATTTCTTGGTCGGTTAAACATCCGAAACATTCCAATTCATCATCGCAATTTAATAGTGCGTCAAACTGTTCTTCTGTTGAGAACACATCAATCTCTTCCAATACGCCTTCAACTTCGTCCCCAACGTCTCCATCTTTTACAAACCCAGCTTTCTTAAAACAATTTTTTATAGTCTGTGGAGTAACAAGCCACCAGGAACGCTTGGTAATTTTTAATGCCTCTAAAACATTAATTGATTTTACGAAATCTGGCAAAGTTTGCTCATTTTCGAGTGCCAATAATTGTTTTCGTATAAGATTCCTCCTATAATATGCTTTAAAACACCTTATTATGACATGATCCAGTGGCTGTATAATGCTGGTAGTGTTTGGGGGCAGCATACGAATTTTCACATGTTGAAGTTCCACTCCAGGAAGCAATTTATGGCAACCTGCATTGTCGACAAATAATATTATTTGCCTATTTTCCTTTTTCATCTTTTTTTCGAGGTCTGTTATTATTTGCGTCCATAATTCAGTAACCATCCATGATTTCTTTTGGTGAAAGTACGGGATGGGAATCGTTTTACCTCGAAAGCAATGAGGATTTTTTGCCTTTCCTATGGCATAGACAAATTTTTCTGATCCATCCATATTACAAATAAACAATAAAGTTATACGATCTTTGCTCAATTTGTGTCCTGCGGGATCTTCGCCTTGTCGCATCAAAGTTCCAGTAGGTAGCATTTTGTAATAAAGCCCACTTTCGTCCCCATTAAAAATGTCTTTTTCAGAATATCCGTTTAAAAACGTTGGTAAAATATTTTCGATATATTGCGATGCAGCTGGAACATCAGCATCATTTCGTTCGCCGTGAACTTTTTTGAAACTAATGTTTTCTTTTTTTTGCCACCTCCACAGCCAGCCATTGCTTGGCTCAAAATCAGTAACGTTCAAGATTTGCGCGAATTTTACGGCTTGTTCTTTTATAAGTGGTCCACTTATAACAGCATTGCGGCTTCTCATTTCGTTAAACCACCGAGCAACAGCTTTATCCAGGTCTTCACTGTGTCCTGAACGAACTCTATTTCTCTTTAAGTTTTTATTCCCTTCGACAATCTTACGTATTGCGCTTTCTTTTTGTAAAATACGTGTAATAGTTGAGGCATTGCATCCGTATTTTTCGATAATAGCTTTTCTAGATTGCGTTTTATCTTTAAGTGAATCCAAGATATTGATTTTGTCGAGAATGGAAAGTTCTGTTCTTTTTCTGGGTGCCATGTCTAATAAAGAGAAAGTGAGCTAACATAATTCCACACCGAGATGCAATTTTACCTTTTTTCAGATACGAAATCCTTTCATTCCGTTCTGGGAAAATATTTAATCTTTTTTTGAGGCAAGCACAGAAAGAAAAGCACAAACTACCCGATCGTCGCAGGAGATACAATGACGGCACGAATGCGTTATTGTATCATTTTGCAAATGTGTTCATAGACTTATTTATACATACACTATACACAATATTGTTTTGCCGGCCAGCTGGCCGGAGCGGCGCGCCGGCGCGGCGACCCACTCAAGTGTAGCAGAGCTGCTACCGTTGCAAATGGATACACACAAATCATGTACGTTTGTGAAATTGCAAAGCAAAAAAAAATTCAATGTGCTTATAAAAGGGTAAAATACCAAGTAAAGCACAATTTTTGTTCAGATTTTTATTTGCTAATAAGAAGGGGTTGCTTAAAACCGGGTTGTTATAAAGCGGGTACAATTGCATAGGATGGCGTTTGTAAATCTCAAATCTTAATAATTTGTTGCTATTAAAAGGGTTTTGCTATTAAGGGGGTTGCCTATATCCGGGGAGTACTGTATATCATTTCCAAGGACTTTATATAAAACATATGAACCAAAAAATTCAAGTAAACATTTAATTCCTTACTGCGACAAAGGCAACAGGACAATATTTGGCTAATTTGCTTAAAAAAATAAATGAAATTGTACTGCAACTGCAAAGATCTGTCTTTTTTTATGGACGCTTTCGCCTGGATTCGATGCAAATACATATTCTCTTCCATATTCAACTACTTTTCCCCACTGCTCAACACCAGACAAGCAGTGGCAGATTTATTCGTGATACCTACTATGAAAAAACACTCGAAGCAACTGCATCTGCATATCCAATTGATACTAATCTATTGTGTTGTATTTTCCAAAGAAAAGGACATCTTGAGATCAATCCAAAGCAGGCCGTTGAAAATGACAGACAAATCGCTTTGAGCAGGGCGAAATAGTCTTGCGATTAAATCTTTCAGCCGTATTTATTAAATTTCCTTAAAATGCCTCTGAGAGCTTGTTTAGTTAAACATCGCGTAAGAACTCACGCAACCTCTACGCTACTTTGCTGAAATTGTTATTTATAAACATTTTTTCACTGTTGATTTACTAAACAGGGTTGGTGTCCAGATAAGGAGAAAACTATTACAGAAAATACAGAAAACTAGTACTTTCTTCTACTGAAACCGACATCAGCTGTTTTCTGACAGATTTGTTGTGTAGGTACCTACATACAAATATTTTAATGCAAATTTCGCTTAGAGAATCCGTGCCTGCAAGTAACTTAGCGCTATGTTGTTAATTCAGGCCTTATGAAGATGTAAAACGGGTGAATGTAAAACTTGTGGAGAAAAATCGGTATCGCGACTGTACTTGCGCATATTAACACACACTTTTCCTTGATAAACGGCCCCAAGGCATGTGTCGGTTCTAATGCAGTCTGTAACTTGTACGAATTGTATCATTTGTATCATTATTTATTTTTGTTTTAAATTTGCTGGACAAAGCAACATCACAGTCACCCCTATCGTGGAATCCGCTGGGGGAAAGAATATTTTGGTATCGAATCCGCAAGTTGAAGAGTTCCCCGTTTGGGAAAAATTCGATTTGAACGTTTTTAAGGATATCTACAGTGAAACTTATTCACAGTACCCACTTGGGGAACTGTTCACTTTGCGGATTCGACGATAGCAAAATATTCTTTTCCGTGAATAATTCCCCCGGCGGATTCCACGATAGGGGGTGATTGATATAGACCACTGGCCTCGGAACAGACTATATGGGTTGTAAAACATAAAAGGCAAATTTATTTTTTTAATTAATATCTACTAATATATGGAATATAAATGACATTTTGTGTTCTTTTAAAAATTTCTCTGGAATTTTAATGTTTCTCTTGTGTGGACACTCTCTTATGTGGACAAAAATGTACGGTCCCGTGAGTGTCCACTTAAGAGAGATTTCACTGTATTAATCAGTGTTGCCACTAAAAAAAGTGAATCCGGTCAAATCTGACCGTATGACCGGATTTTTATTTTCTAAATCCGGTTAAAAAATCCGGTCAAAAGTCAAAATCCGAGTTTTTGACCTGAAACCCGGTCAAAAATAGATTATGGTAACATAATATGTATTACTAAAAATATAAAACAAATGTTAACTATCATTAGCCATTTGTTTACATCATATTATTATAAACATTATCCATGTTGAGAAAAAGTTTTTATAATATGTGAATCTTGAGTTTGTAAACTTGATTTTATTTCGTTTGTTTCAAATTTACTGAAACTAGTTTTTCATTTTATATGACGTGTTTTAAGTCCTGAAATACACTTTTAGTGCATGACCATACAACGCCTTCCAATGTCCAGCGAGGCAGGTAGATTTTGAGTGAGTAGAAAGGAGAAAACTAGATAGCATAGAAAATGCGCAGAAAATCCATTTTCAGAAATAATTCTGGCATGGCCTGGGCAGGACATGAAGGTTATTTTTCGTATCATTGTGCTTTCGATATAAATCTGCATTTAATATTTGCATTGATAGAGTGAGGGCGTCAAAAACGGGCGTCGGCTTCGGCTTTACTATAAAATTTGTTTGTGTTTATAATTTCAATATACTTTTACCTGTCAAATTTTATTTCATTGCAATGACGCCTCGTTTTTGTTTGTAGCCAAGTCGTTAATGGAAATGAAAGTCATGGGAAGACGTGTATGGCTAAATAATTATTTTTGGATAAGTTTCTGACACTTGAAAAGAGTAGTTCACCAAACTCTAATCTGAGATTTATCAAATTTCACACTTTTATTTGAAATGCATTGTTTAATTTCCTCTTCAACATTCTAGCAAAAGAAAACGTCCAAAAATGAGCCTATAAGATAATTTATTATCCTGCTCCCGAAGGAGAATTCCATGTGTTATGTTGTAAGTGTCCCAATATTCGCAGTAAATTGGTTTCTGTTTGAACTTGGGAGCGTGTTCGTAATGTATGACAAAGTTTTATTCAAATTACCTATAGAAATCTATCTTTATTTATAGTCAGTAGAGCAATTTTTTTTTCAGCCCAAAAAGCGTTTTCCGGTTAAAAACATTTTTCGTTCCGGTCAAAAAACGATTAGACCGGATTTCAAAATTTTCTCCGGTCAGAGCAAATAGATTTCGGTCAGATATGACCGGAATCCGGTCAGAATGGCATCACTGGTATTAATAGTCTGTTGGGGTAAACGGCTTTAAATCAATACCATTCGTCACCCGTCAGTGATGCGTTTTGTCTCATAAGGTCTTGTTATGTGTCAAGAATCGCTTTGTTTTATGTGTAATATTTTTTTTTCTGCTGATGACGAAAATCTGGTGATCGTATACGGAATACCAGACTACGTGAGATGCTCAGAACTACAGCGAGACTTCGAAAAAATTCTCGGAGCGCATTCGATACCAGATCATTTAACTACCCATATACATTCTAATACATATGTTATAAACAAGTAAAAGTGTTACAATCGAAATGGCTGATATGCTTTGAAACTCTTCACTGCATACAAGCCATGCAAAATTTTGAACCATCATTATACATAATATTATACTTTTTGGCATGTCCGGTGAATCCGTCCCGGTGTTACAAATGTAACAAACACACACTACCTTACTAGGCTGACCTACCCCTTACAAACACGAGCAAGAAATTTCTTTGTAAAATTCACCAGCTCCACCCAACTAGCAATAACAATAATACAATAATACAAAGAGCACCCATGATAAAAAAATGAGGACCGCGGCCGAGCCGAAAGCACCATCAACCAATACCTAATGATGAATGGGTAATGGGTATGCGATGGTACTGAAACACGGAAGTTCCAATTGGAATGTATTTTATATGGCAATCGACCACTTTTTGTAAATATGTATGTATCTAAAATATTAACATTTCGCCAAAATAGCCCTCAGCACATACATAACTACGAACATGATCTACATAAAATTATCATGCATAAATGAATGGAGATGGCCGAACTCGAGAGAAGAAACAAAAGTGTGTACACTTGTGACACATACGCATTGTGTGGCTTTTCGACATTCCGTGTACTACCCTAGCACATACGATTTGTGCCAATACGCTTCATAATGTCGAGTGGTTACCTGCACGGTTCGTATGTATTTTTGAATGTAACTTCAGCATTTCAGTTTGTGTCAGTTTTGTACGAGAAACGTGGTATTTAGTTTTTTGTGCGTCATAAAAGTAGTGAATGCGACGCGATACACCCAAAGCAATAAAACAATTAGTAGGGGGAAAGCGGGAGACTTGAACATATGGGAGACTTGAGACACTCTTAATAACTCGCTTAAATTCCATTCAAATCCAATGAATTTAAATGTATGTGATGCAGAAAATGACGCGCTACTTGCATACAAAAGGAATTCTAAATCGTTCGTTCACTTTTTTTGGTGGAGGAGAAAATGTGTTTTTCAGTACGAAAACTTAAAAAAAAAAAAATTTATATTTTCTCCATAAAATTTATGTGTAACATTGTTTGTAAATAATATTGATGTTACCTAATAATATTGATATTTGACTTTGTAAATACTAGCATAAAACTATGCTGGCATGTATTTAACAAAAATTATAAATGTTATTTTGTTAAAAAATGTGAACGGGAGACTTGAGACAGTTTCTGAGGGGAGAGTTGATCAGTGGCTTTTGCCTATGTGATGCCATATATTTATAAAAAATTAAATTATTTATTAATTTTTGTTTTGTTTCGGAAGTCCATTTAGTTTTTTTTACCTCTATTTTATGTTTAAAAACTGAATTACTTAGTTTTTTTTATATATGTACTATGTATAAACGTTTGTAACATTTTATTATAAGTCTTTTATATTTTTATTTTAAAACATTAAACATAACTTTTTGTTTGTAGATAATACCACAAAATTAATAAAAATTAATTCTATTCAGATTGAAAGTTGATATATTATTTGTTTTATTGTTTTGTTTATAGAATTTGAGCATGTTCAAGTCTCCCCAAAGGGGTGTTCAAGTCTCCCGGTGGTAGGGGAGACTTGAGCCGAAAATCTGTTTTCAAACATTTGGCATTTGTCAAAAATCTCTGGTGTTTATTTTAAGTTGATTGGACTTTTCTTAAAATAGATTTATGTAGCTAGAAAAAAATGCATTTAATATGTGGTAGCGGTCAATAAAAAAAATTGTATGAACGATTTAACAAAAAGTGGCTCAAGTCTCCCGCTTTCCCCCTACCTAAAGTTCTAGTGCAAGACTGCACACAGGGCAATAAAACTGCGGATAGCATCATCATAAATGAAAAACCAACAGCCAACCGATATGTGCGCGCTGTGCTACATTCCGTGTACTAGCACAATTTTATGTAGCCACTGCGCTACATACGAAAAACGAAATGTGTACCATATGTGTACACTATCTGGTGACGTCAGAGCCACATATATATGTTGCGTGCTACATATCGTGGACGTGTACTAGCACCTTTATGAATGAGAATGGAGAATGGAGTGTATTTTATATGGTAATATTGACATATTTTTGTAAATATCTCTTAAGATATTAGCTTTTCGGCAAAACAGTTTTCAGCACATATATAGCTACGAATATGATCTACAAAATAGGAATGTACGCATGCGTGTTTTTTGTTTGTAAATTAATAAATGAACAGTTTTTTGTGCAAATAACCCACCTGATGTATTGTTACCATTGGATTGGAATTGGTCGTTTAACTAGAGGTTATATACCGGATATTGTGTGCAAATTTCGAACTTCTACGTCAATTAGTTCTTGAGATAGACCTAGGTAAAAAATTGGCTTAGTGGGTTCAGACAGACAGACACCCAGACATCGTATCGAAAACAATAAGGTTCCGTTTTGTCCCTGTAGGAACTGAACCTTAAAAATGTATGTATTGAAGAAGTAAACGGGCCCACCAACCATAACCAACCAATATCGAACAGCTAAGGTAGTTCGGTCACGCAAGTTTCCTATTGGGATTTATAGTGATCTAGTGATTTCTAATTAGGCTTGATACGTACAGTAAGGGAAATTCCCATAAAAACACTAGTATTTCATACATAATGTAGTGTGCTGTGCATACTACAGACCTGGTAACACAAACCAGTGGACCGTCGACTCCTCCCACATAACGGACTTTGCCTACAAGCTGCCGACGCAGAGTGGGGAAAATACGGAAATAAATGCTAAAAATGAAATTCGTAATATTGATTTTTTTTAATTTTTTTTAAAAGATATATATCTGTTCTATGTTTTACCAAAATTTGAGAAATTTATGACAGAGAATTTTTGAGATACATCTCACCAAAATTGCCCTTTTTTTTAGGTCAACCTCATTTTTCCCACCTCAATTTTTTCCAGTTTCTCAACTTATTTTTTCTGGAAATTTTGTGTAAGAATACATTGTTTTATGCTGTTATTAAAAAAATTGTTAGTACTTAACAAAATGTATACCTAAATATTTTTTTTTAATGGGATCATCTCAGAATTTTTTTATGAAAAGGAGGAAAAATTAGCTAAAATAGTAATTTTTAGCAATTTTCAAAAAAATTATAAAAAAATATTAGCGAAGATATTTTTAGATGCCAAAATTTACATAAAGTAAGTTCAAATTATGAGTAGAATTAACTTTAGTTTTGTAAAAATACTTATGCCGACCAGTGTATTTACCTATTTATTTATTTTATCTTTTTGATATATGCTTGTATTATTATGTATGTATTTAACTATTTCGCTTAAAAATATAGCAAAAAAATAAACAAATAAAAAAAAAACTTTTTTGTTACAAGACAATAAACTCTCTAATTCAGAAAAAATGCAATAACTTGTCTTTCGTTAATTTTTTTTAACCAAATTTTGTCCAAATATGTGTTTGCCCCATCCAAATAGGTGTGCAAAATGTCATTGCTGTAAGTTTATTAGTTCAGATTTTATAGATTTTTTTCCGCTCCCCCATACAAAGGGCCCCACTGTGCGGCGGGCCCAGGATTTTTCATGTATTGGTGCTGCACAAAATCAAAGGAGCGCCATTAACGCACGCATACTTGTAAAATCCTAGGCCCATGGTATAGCATGGAAAATCATTGCCGCCATTCATTTTGACATTTACACGTATTCACAGACAGGGTAATTTTTTCCGGGGAGAATCGGGTAGGCGCACGGGAAGTCGGCGGTCTAGTTCTTACTGGTTTGTGCCTGGTAACAATTTTATCTGAAAGGCCAAAATGGAAGTAAACCGTCATGTTTTTCACTTTCTAACACCAGTCCATTTCATTAAAATTCCTCTTTTTGCAAACAAATCTTAGAAAAGAGTAATTTTTAAGTGGAAATTCATATAAAAACAGTTAAAGTAAAGTGTTTTTTATCAAAATTGGCTAGAATTTTTTTTTATCAAAGTTGGTAGATACGAAATAAATTGTTTCATCTTTTTTATTGTTTTAAACATAAATTTAACGTTCGAAATCAAAGATGCCACGCGGAAGAATTTTGAAATCGGAAAAAAGTGAACTTCTACTTCATTCAAAGAATGTGAACTTTTTGAACGCGAAATTGGCAAATAAACACATATCTTTTTAAGATTAGGTGAAAATTATAAAAAAAAGTCTAACCATGCGAATAAAAACAAAGCCAGAATTTCCATAACCGTATCTACCTAACCTTCCGTCCTCTCACTGGGGTGTGAGATATCCCACGAAAAATGTTAAACCGTTACCGTTACAATTTTTTGTTTGCCGCGCCCCATAGCTATGTAAATTCAGTTTAACATTTTCTGAAATAGTTGAAAGCTCTTTTGAGCAATTTTAATTTTGTATACATATATAATTTTGCTGTGACATTTTGTGTGGGGTATACACCCCTGTGAGAAGTTCGTGTTAGTATTTTTTTCAGCTTGTGAATAAAGGTTTTAAATGTTATAATTTTGTGTTTTAGTAGGTAATTGATTCAGCATTTGAATAAAAATAGTTACGCAGGATACAAATAAATTGATTTAGTCATAATTAAAATTTTTTTAAGGAAGTCATTTTTACGGTACTGCAAGGGAGGGCTACAAATGGAGCTCGGTTGCACCTAAAAGGCGTTAGGCATCCGATGCGAAATTTAATAACCCAATTAGTGTGTGCGAAATGTCACCAGCCTATATATATATACATTTTCGAGAGATATTCGAATCAGACCACCATTGTTGGGTCTCTTTTCGTCTCCCTACCACTATAAACCCTACCCAGAGAGACTCTCTGGACTTCTCCAGAGTCCTTCCCTGAGTTCGATTCCTAGTGTTAACGCTAGCATCTGTTTATATGAGATCTGTTTCATCCAATGGGTCTCGACCCAATGTTTTCCCAAGATCCTCATTCTTCTGCCAGCCAAAGCCGGACATTGACACAATATATGTGCCGCTGTCTCAGATTCCTCCAGGCATAGCTCACAAGTATCATCTTCTTTAAGGCCCATCTTCCTTAGATGATACCCGAAATTACCATGACCTGTAGTTAACGCCACCACCCATTTCAATGTTCCTCGACTCATGCTTAGAACCTTTCTCTGAGTGGAGCAGGTCGGCCATTGTATTGCCATTTTAGCTTGTCTACATTGTTCCACGGTTGACCACCTTCTCAGGTGTTCTGCCGTGATCCATTTGTGAATCAGCTGTTCTACCATTCCTCTACCAATTGGAGAGAATAGTTCTGGTCCCAGCAACTTTTCAGTTGACCCCTGTTTTGCAAGGGAGTCAGCCTTTTCGTTGCCGTCGATCCCTATATGTCCTCGTACCCAAGTCAGTGTTACCTGATTTTTAGATGAACACTTATTGAGCTTAAATACACATTCCAGTGCCAGTGATGTTGTGATGGTTGTCCGCTCCATGCATCTAATCACCGCCTGGTTGTCCAGTGCTATTAGGATATTTCTTCCTTCCACCTGACTCTCAAGCAAGTAATCCAACGCATGCAGCAAAGCAATCATCTCAGCCTGGTATACTGAAGTGTGTTTCCCGAGGTTAATGTGACGGGCTAATTCCAGATCCTCTGAAAAGATTCCGGCCCCCGCTCCGCTATCCATCATGGATCCGTCTGTGAAAATCACGATTTCACCATTCCTCTTTTCTGGAAGTAATCCATTCTCAATACGAGTTCTGTGATTCCTTTCCATAACACGCACCTTTGTTATACCATCCATAGGCATATTCAGCTCCCTAATCTCGTTTTTGACAAGCTCCAGGATCCTTCTGTGTCCATAGATGGTACCCCTATTGTGCCATTTGGTGTTGTGCGTATTGCACCTTTAATTCCTATACATGCTAAACGCTGGACCCTATCCAGGTGCTTCTTAGCAGTCTTCTGGGAGACTTTCGCCCAGTTCGTTGTTAGTTCCGATCCGAAAAGTGTTAAGGGCTGAAATTCCAGATTTTTCCTCTTCCTAGTGAAGATTATTAGATCTGTTTTCCCCGCATTAATGGAGAGTCCTTGTTCCAGACACCACCGCTCAACCACTTTGAGTGCACTCCTCATGATATCCGCTGTAACGTCTATGAATTTGCCTCTTGCCATTACTGCTATGTCGTCGGCATATCCCACTGTGTGAATGCCAGTTGCCTCAAGTCTGTCGAGAAGAGAGTCCACAGTGATGTTCCACAGTGTAGGTGAAAGAACACCTCCTTGTGGGCAACCTCTGCTGACCCTTCCTCGGAGTTTTGAGGTTCCCGTCTGGATATTTATCGCCCTTGTATTTAACATATTGTCCACCCATCTTACCACCAGTGGGTTAACTCTACGTTTTTCCAAGGCTTGTTTCAGACTTTCAAAGCATATCTTATCGAAGGCACCTTCAATGTCCATTATAGTGGTCATCGCAATACCCCCGGTATTTAGCTCTTCCTCCGCAGCGCGTACCACTTGGTGTAGCGCTGTTTCTGTAGACATACCTACCCTATAAGCATGTTGTCTACTATTCAAAGGATACATCTTAAGCGCCGTACTCTCCATATGGTCCACCACCACCCTTTCCATTGTTTTTAACAGAAAGGATGTTAGGCTAACTGGTCTGAAGGACTTTGCCTCGGTGTAATCCTTTTTTCCCGGTTTTGGAAGGAAGACCACCTTTGCCTCCCTCCATGTAATCGGGATGTAGCCTATTGCTAGGCATGCAACGTATATGTTCCTGAGCCTTGGTGCAATTACGTCTACTCCCCATTGCATTAGACCCGGAAATATACCATCTGGTCCCGCGGTTTTGAAGGGTGAAAATGTTGCTATCGCCCCCCTAACCGCTTCTGGTGTCACGATCCGTTCTGCTTCCGTCCTATCCATCCTGTTCGTTCCTTGTTTCCTTGGAGCCCAGGGCCGTTCTGACTTATAGCTTCCTGTTAAGTGTACTTCCATCAGGACCTCGTTTGTTTGATCCAGAGTTTCCACTATCTCCCCCGCTCTATTACGAATGAGTCCGATCTTGGAAACTGGGTCTCTGGAGACAATCTTTTGTAGTATACTGACTTCAGATGTACTCCTCATACTCGAGCAGAAGTCCCTCCACGACTCCCTTTTACGTCGTCGTAGAGCAACATTCATCTCTTTCTTTTTCGCCTTGTATTCATCCCATGCTTCGGGCTCTCCCCTTCTCATGGCATGATTGAAGGCCTTCCTCACAGGCTTCTTTAGCTTTTCAAGTTCCCGACACCACCAAGGCGTAGGATCCTGTTTTTCCACTAGAGTAGGTGTGCAAGACACTCGGTACGCATCTTCAACAGCTGATTGCAAATGCTTTAGCTGTGATTCTACATGCCAAGTATTTTTCGGTATTCCGAATTCCATTACATTCAGTTTTTCCTCCAACACTGTCACCAGCCTATGTGCGATTCTTAGTAAAAATAAAATTGCATTACGTTACATGCATTTCATTTATTGATGCACTCCGCTAACAATGGTTTGCAACAAAATATTGCTAAAATTGCATTCATATGCTTCAGTAGAATTTTAAAAAACATAGATAATATATAATTTTTTTATTTATTTTTAGCCGATAGCCCTGGTAGCTAGTGCTATATTTTGTTTTTATTATTATTTGTAATTTACTTACATAATAATAAAGAAATAATAATAATAATAATAATATTTATTTTTTAATAACTTCTCTGAAAATTCACTTTTATTTAATATATATTTCTTTCTGATTTTTTTCTTAGTCTAATTTTAAAATCAGTTTTTTTCTTTAATAAGTTTTTTTTTTATTATTATTATGAGTGATATATTGTACCTACACTATATTATTGTACTAAAAACATAAAAAATAAACAATTTTATTTAAATTTTGTATAAATTTATGATTGGGGTATGTCACACCCCAGTAGGAGGAACGTGTAAGAAAAAATAGGTTGGAGGACGGAAGGTTAGATACACTTCCCTTAAATAATTCCCCTAGCAATCAAATTGTATTTAGTTCGATTGAATGTAAATTAGACAAAACTACAAATTTACCGTTTTATCAGTACGTACCAGCTTAGGAGAACCCAGATTTTTGTTTTTGTTTTTAATATGACTTAATTGTGTACAAGAGCAGTTGTACAGGTTAAAAATTCTAAAACAAAATTCAGCATTTCAACTTGTACTTTATGTTTTTTATATGTACTAATAAATATAAAATATCTAAACTTATTTTATTACTTTATTTTCAGAGCAATGCTTCGTGACGTTCATTCACCATGTACATACTACATCAGCGGATCTTACTCAAGAAAAAAATGTTAGGTTCTGCAAATATGTACACAAATTCATACCTTGCAAAAATTGGCCGAGCGCCAAATCCTACAAATAAGCTTGACGTACATAATATTCCATGCGCCTACCGATTAAAACATATAAAATCGACAAGGGTATTTTTCGTAGAAAAACAATAAATAATAATCCACAACTCACAACTAAAAGGTAATCCGAAGGAAGAAACACATCGCAGTTAAACGCAGGTAGATACCTAGTTTTACATTTTCCTTTAATTAAAACACATAAAATATCCAAAGATAACTTATCCAAAAATGTTTCAATCTATTAATAGACATCTTCTAGCTGAAAACATCTCCGAAGTTGAATTCATTCAGTCGCTGAGTAGAGTAATGTGCCAAGCAGTCATAATAAATAAATAAAACTTTATACTTTTGTCTTCCATATTTACTCGTTAGGTGGAACGAAATTTGGTTATTCGAATTGATAATGAATAAAAAAATGTCAAGAAGTGTTTGCTCGACTATGAAGAACGGTTCATCGCCAAAGAAAATCCATATAAACACAAATGAAGCGAAAATGGGCGATGAATCGATAAATTCAAATGCACAGACGCAAGAAGCTTTAAAATTAACTGTAAACAAACGCGAAGCGATGAGTATTTCTACGCAGACTCGAGTAAATCACCCATGCTGTGAAGATGATTCTCATTTATATAGACGGGAAAGCTTCTCGGCAGCTTCACCGGCGCCACTAGTAGCACCACAATCCTCTTCATTGCTAGCATCAATTCATGAGGACTTTGCATACACGAATAGCAAATTTTATAGAAATAGACTAAATTCGGATTCAGTCTGTCAAGAATCGTGCTCGCGTCGTGAGTTCAATGATTCCTCGTTTTCGACAATCGCCGGTGAAAATAATTCCCATTCATCTATATCTGAATCCGAGGTGTCAACAACAACAATATCATCATCATCGTCGCTGCCCATTTCATCTTCCTCCCCATCGATTTGTTGTTATACAATCGCCAGCCACAGTAAAGCCATCTCAAAACATCCGACGAGAGCAAACGCATACGGCCTCTCGAACAATTATATCCAGAAGCAAAAGTTTACGCGTTCTTTACTTGAAGACAATTTCAACCCAGGGTATAGTGGACATTCGGTACTTGTTGGGAAGAATCGATCCTCAGCGATACCAAAATCGATCAAATCAAAAGTTTCTCCACCTCCTGTGCCACCAAAACCTTTAAAGAAAAAACGTAACAATAGCAATAAAAGTAAAAGTCAGGTCAGTCAACTAAATAAAAATCAGGAGAAAAATCCATCGGATAACTCCTACTATGATCCGGCGAGTTTTCGTAGAAAACTCCAAAGATTCGAAAAACAGAATACACTAATTGGAAAATCTAAGAATAATGTGACGAGGGCACCCAACAAAGACGAAGATGATCAAGGTGACGAACGATGTGAGTTTTTAGGTTGTTTTTCCGCTGGCAATAACACAAATTCAGATCAGAGTGTAAGTGACAACAGTTGTGTTGGTAGTATTAAATCTGTATCCGGCGGTGAGCAAGACTATGATATTGTGTATACAGCGATCGCAAGGAGTAATAATAGCACCAATAACATAAACAACAATAACAATTCTGAAGCGATCGACAGAGAACCCCCATCGTTGTCGAACGGTCGTGAATGGCGCGTGAACGATGAGCGAAAAGATTCAATTAGAGCTAGTAAAAAAACATTACGCTACGATAGTTTCGGTCGTCTAAAAAGTGTTGAGCACAGCGCAACTTTTGGGAATCGGTCGATCAGTGATATTCCTTTCAGCCAACTAAGTTTTGAGCAACATTCAGTTCCCGCTACTGAGTCCGTCGCCGCGTTATCAAGTGCTGTGGTTATTCGCAAATTGACTCCGAAACTAAGTAAGGAACTGCATTTTCGGACCAATGAAATAACGTCCCGTCGTTGCGCTAGCGACGAAAGCCTCATTTCGAGTCGGCGAGCATATCCGGAACACCAATCGTCCTTTAGCCGTCATAAAGAACAAAGAGCAATTCCTATAGTAGCTCATAGTTCCAGTAACGTTCGCAGTCCCCAATACAGCTACCAAAAAGGTAGCAATTCTTCCTTTTCCGATTCAGTGTCGGCATCTGCTCCGAGTGTAGCACAAATTGATGTAGATATAAGTCGCAGTAGAACTCACCACCACCACCAGCATCACCAATATCATCATCAGCTGCCGACAAACAACGAAAAGAGCAAAAAGATATTTAAATCGCTTAGCGATACAAATAACGCAAATCTATCGAAATCTTTAACATCTGGCCAATTGATTGGCGTTCGTGGAAATCTTGGTTCTTATTTTCATAGTGCGTCCACCACCGATGTACAAGATTGCATTTTGAGTGATATTGATATAAATAGTAGTTTAAATTATGAGGAACAAAGCTATATTTGTGATTGTGATAATAACCTTAAGGAAGTGGATGACGCTCAGTGTCATAATGTGAATAATGAATGTGTTGTTGAGAGTTGCTTGTATTATAAGATTGCACATTATCGTAATCAGTCGTCTACTGATTCGCAGTACCAAACCTTAATAGAAGATAATTCTAATAGTAGTGACTTGTCCAATTTTCCTGCTCATATTGACACAACCGATAGTTTGTCAGCGAATTCGTCGACTTCGTCGCTCTCGCAGAGCTTTTCGGCACCCACAGTGCGAGGACCACTTATTTTGAAGCGGATACCTGCCATCGAATCATTTGGATATGTACCTCAATGTCATGCATCCGGAGCCGTCAGTAAAGAGGTAATTTTTTTTTAATTTCAACATTTTCACATAAGGTATACGCATACTACATACTGTCTATATAGTCACTTGGTCATTACATTTGCCACGCCAAAAAGGGGTCGCCGGAGACCTCATAAAGTACACCTATATATTCTAAAAAAAGGATCATAATCTGAATCGACTTGGTTAAAAAATCCGAGTGACTTTTTGCAGATCTTGATACTTTTTAAGATTTATACATATTCTCACTATTACCTACCAATATTACCTTGCACAGCTGTTTTACATCACTCAAAATTTGTTTTCAAAACAGAATTACGAAAAGCCATTATTCAGAACTAATGTGGTTTTCCATTGGGACATAAAATCAATCGTTTTTTGATCCGGATCACTTTTCGTGTTCCTTTGGGACAAAAAATCTATCTTTTTTTTTTGATTCGGATCACTTTTTGCAGATCTCGATAATTTTTGAGATTTACACATACTCTCACTAATACCAATATACCTTGCACAGCTGTTTTACGTCATTCAGAATTTGTTTTCAAAACAAAATTACGAAAAGCCTCGTGAAAAGCAATTATTCAGAACAAAAACGTAAATAATGGACATGGACTTAATTTTGGAACAATTACTATCATCTTCGTCTTCTTCCTCGTCATCTATGGTCTGTGGATTTCGATTCTTCGTCGATATGATTACCCACATTAAATTCGTATGTTTTCATCGACAAACGAAAAAAATGTGCACAGCTGATGTACTGTCTAATAATGCACTAATACATTTACAAAAGCAGATCAATCTGCTTTCATGTTTCATGTGCCACGAAAAATCTAAGGTAAGAAATCAAAGTCTGATGTGCCCAATGGAAAATCACATTAGTTAGACTCTTAGTCTTAGCACAAAAATATTTCGCTTGATTTCGCCGGCCTATAGCTAGACAAAATCACAGAGAACTTAGAAGTTTGTAAAATTTTTTCCCGAACCGCTGTTGTTGAGATGAGAGTCCTTTATCGATGACATTACATACATGCCTACTTCGTGCTCATCTTTGCGTCTCCCTTGCAATAGTTGCAAACGCGCCACTGACAATGCCAATATCATTAGCATTGCATTATGCAAGTGCATTATAATCACTTCAAGTGCATTATATAATCTTATTCTTTAGATGGCACTCACAGTCCGGGGTGGACCACGGCCTCACCCAACAAGCCCCTTCAGCCAGCTCGGTCCCTGGCTAGCTGCCTCCAGTTACGTACACCAAGTTGGTTGAGGTCGCTCTCCAATTGTGCGCGCCACCTGAGTTGGGGTCTTCCTCTGCTTCGTTGTCCCTCAAGGGTGGACTCAAGGTCTAGTCGTGCTGGTGCGTTGTTGTCCATACGCTCCATGTGACTAGCCATCTTAGTCGCTGTATTTTGAGCTTTTTGACTAGGTCAACGTCGCTATATCGATGGTGTTGTGCAAAAAAGACCAATCTGCATTTCATGACCAGGGCCAATCTGTTTTCGCCTGCCGTCTCACAACAAATCAAAAGGGCCAATCTGCAAGGGCCAATCTGCAAATTTCGTATAATGAGTAGTTATGTTTGAGTTTTAAGGGCCAAACTGCATGAAAGCGTTACACTCTTACCAATACAAACTAGATTAAGGTATCCAAAACCTCATTTTGAAAACTCCGTTTATTGCATCAACAAAAAATAAAATAAAAATAAGTAAAGTTCAGAAAGCTGTGTTTAAAAAATGCTTGAGTGTTTCAGAATGTTTCAGTATTTTTAACTCTGCCAATGAGCCTACTGAAATCAAATGTTGCTTTGGAATTAAAAGAAGATCGCGCACTGGCCAATTAGAAGCTCCGCTTCAGCTTTATTTCTCTGATCAACCAATTTCAGAGGCAAAGTAGCGTGATCTTGTTGGTCTCTATTCGAAATCAGCAATTCCTTCTCATCTGCATCATGAGTTTATTGATTTGTCTCATCGATCTACGGTAAATGATTCACTTTACACGTTATTGTTTTTAGTGGGAGCAAGTATAAACAAATTACCACTGCAGCTCACACGCGACCATGCAACATATAGCTGTCCATGTGAAAAACATGGCTGTCGGAGGTAAACTCCGGCAATAGCCGAGTAGCTCCAAAGATTACCCCATACCTCCGTTTTCCCTTCCACCATCTTCTACCTAAATAACTTCTACTGGATCCGAAAAATGTAGCCAGTACAACCGTAAAAGAACTTTTAAAACCGGCCTAGTAGTTCGAGAGATATCCTTTACCACCCCCTTTATTTTCACTCCTCTACCACTACACTAAAACCTAAATGGGTATCAAATCTATAAATGAGAGAAATGAAATACATCGTACCAATAGTTTAAAAATCTAATAAAATATGGCTTACATTATACTATACTAACACCCTCACGGGATAAACATTGAAAATAGGTAAATTGTATTTTTTGCGTTGTGCTATTATTTTATTGTATGTATTGTGATTAGAAATTAACCCCCATGCAAAATTTCAAAGTCCTTAGTCAATGGACATAATATTTCACATAAATGAAAACTCGTCACAGGTATGATTTGATTAATAACGCGATCATATCGTTTTTACTTTCCATAGCTATCTACAACGTATCACAAACTCCTTATAGCTACGTAGTTTGTTTTATGCATATTCATTCCCTATATCAATGCATTTACAATTATGCATTCTGAATGCCCGTCGTGCGAGTAATCATTCTATTTTTAGAACGCAAATCAAAACTACCCTTCCTAAGCACAACTGCAATCGATAAAGCGATTTTTTCGCACTTGGCCAAATAAGATCTAATTTGAATTTATTATATCTCACCCTCTGGATGGAGTAGAAAAACGAATGTTAGCTCAAAATACTCGGTAAAATATTGCCTAACAATTAAAAGCATAACTTGAATTGACATAAATCCATTTATGAGTATAATGGCAAGTTAAGCGTAGTAAGGTCGAAATAGAAAAGTTTGTTTGAAAAGTTTTTGAACACTTATGGGACGAATTTTGAAAAACGATGAATGAGGCATGTAATAATTTTGACTTATCTATCAATATACAAACTTTCAAGTTCATACGGCTAACTGTTGGTGAGACACTTCTAATTCCCCGCGACCCCTTTACTCCTGAGCAATTCTCACCCACCCTACGGACTAAGTTGGCCACACATCTATAAATCAGGAAAAAAATCATGAAAATCGGACGAATGGTTCTCGAGTTATGAAGAAACGAACAGACGGACGTTGCATTTTATAAGTAGTATGGATGGATAAATGCTATTGTTACTTGGCAATATTTCTTAGAATAGTTAATTCGGTTTTTGTTTTCCTTTTTTTTAGTTATAATTAGTAGATTGGTCCTGCGCTGGTGGTTTAGGTAAGGAACTATTAATGCAAAAAGGGCCAAACTGTCAGATTGGCCTTTTAAGTTTCTGCTGATAAAAAATTGATCTTATGCAAAAAGGGCCAAACTACACTATGTTGTTCTTTTTATTATTTAATGTTGACAAGCAGCTCTTTTAATCACTTAATTTTATTTTAATATTGCACGGGATATATTAATCAAACAGGTGGACCAATATCGTTGACTTAAACAACTAAATATGCACCACAAAAAATTATCAAATCTTAGAAACCCGATTGAAAATATCAGATTGGCCCTTTTTGCGCAGCACCATCGATATAGCCCATAAAGTTCGTCGTTAAATCTTCTCCTCGACACTCCGTCGATAAAAACTGGACCGAAAATCACTCGAAGAATCTGAGAGAAAGAGGTTTTCATCAGATAAGGTCCATGCTTCTGCACCATACAACAGGACCGGGATGATTAAGGTCTTGTACAATATCTCCTTGGTTCTGCTAGAGAGGGCTTTACTTCTTAGATGCCTTCCTATCCCGAAGAAGCAGTGATTGGCAAGAGTGATTCTTCGTTTGATTTCTACGCCGATGTCGTTTTGCGAGGTAATTGTAGAGCCTAGGTAAAGTCTTTAACTACTTCGAAGTTATATCGGTCCACCGTGACATTTTGTTCGAGTCGCCGATGTTAAGAGTCCTTTCTCGATGACAGCATCTACTTTGTTTTGTACTCATTAACAGCCAGACCCATCTTCGCCGCCTCCGTTTCAATGCTTGCAAACGCGCCATTGACCGCGCTGAGTTCTCCCGATAATGTCAATATCATCTGCATAAGCAAGTAGTTGAACGGACTTTTGACAAATTTTACCTCTGATGCTGGCTTGTGAGTTCCGTACAATTGCTTCAAGAATAATGTTAAAGAAGTTACATGATAGCGCGTCACCTTGTCTTAAACCTTTTTCGACTTTGACGGAGCAGCGAAATTTCTCCATCATCATCCTGCGCAGACGGACGAGTTTTCCAGAGATAT
The DNA here is from genome assembly GCA_949372485.1 of Cheilosia soror. NCBI lineage: Eukaryota > Metazoa > Arthropoda > Insecta > Diptera > Syrphidae > Cheilosia > Cheilosia soror. The sequence goes on along the minus strand of OX443562.1, from coordinate 47,927,670 downwards.
CGAAATTTAACATGGCTTTGTATAATTCGTTTCTACATACGCTACCATACGAAACAAAAAACTATATATATTCCATTTCTATTAGTCACATTTTTTCAAAGCTGAAAACGTCTTCATTTTTTTTTTATATGAGATCAATCACCTTATCTGGATTTACAATAATATCCGGATGAACAGATATCATAGCAAGTGAACGTAACCATAACGCTTCGGGACATTGTTTTAATCTTTTTCATAAATAATAAAAAATAAATAGGTGGCGCTACAGGCGGTAGACACCCTAGGCCTAGCTTCATAGCTAAAAGGGTTCTTTCAACACTAGCTGGTGGTCACTGGAAGCGTTGCTAAAACCGTAAGCAAGAAATTTATAAGTCTAAAGTAAGTCTTGTCAAATATATCAAGCAATTTCAAAATTTCGGTAGAAGCTGATAACGAAATTGCATTATCAAAGTAAAGTGTTAAACGATCGATGGTAGAAGGTCTTCGTTGACCACGAATCTGTCCGTAAGATTTTGTATTAACGAATCTATGCAAGAAATCAGTATCGGCACTCTAAAATAGGCTTCAGAAGTAGAGGTTTCTGGATTGGAACGCGTTGTTTGTTTCAATGAAGTTCTTCAAATAAGTCCTCGGCAAGTAAGGATGCGGATTGAAAAGCCTCTCTGAAAAAATCTTCGGCATTTTCTCTGATGTCCTTAAGAGAATTCAGAACTTCTTTTGTGCGGTCGATTGTAGAAACGAAATCTAAGGATTTGTTCTGTAGGAAAACTGATAAGGGCAGCGTTAAACTGAATAGTTTTTCGCATACCTACAATGAGGCTTATTGGAAATCACTTTTTTGGACCACGTTCTGCTAGTTATTTTTTCAATACTTATTGAGATGCATTTGAAGAGCTCTACAAAGGAATTAATACTGTCATGCATTTCAATGAACTTTGTTTCACAACAAACAAAATGTTGGTGCGTTTTTTTTTATGACAGTTTTGAAAGTTACATAATATGCATTTGAAAGGTTGCGGAAGAAATTAGCTTTTCACTATAACTACACTAAGGTAATTGCGCATTGCAAGAGTTGACATGGCAGAGCCAGGTTAAAGCTATGGCTTGCACAGTGTACATACCTAGCGTTTGAATACCTACCGGGATAGTCTCCTTGTTTTTATAGATATGAATTTATATTAAGCCCTATTACGATCAACTAACTACCTATTTAGAGCAAAGAGGTACTTTAGCCCCAAGCAACTTCTCCTACTGCACAGGTTAGACCAGGCCTGGAATATTGCTCCCATATATGGAGCTCGGCCCCAAAACATTCACTTAACCTACTTGACAGAATACAGAGACGAGCAGTTCGACTTATTGGGGACCCTTCACTCACATCGAATCTGCAACCCTTGGTGCACAGAAGACAAGTCGCTGACCTCTGCTTGTTCTATAGGTAGAGGTACTTCCATGGTAGATGTTCCGAGAAACTCAAAGACATTGTCCCTCGAACTGCAACTTTTGGGCACCCCACAAGACAGGCTGCTAATGCTCATGAGCATACAGTACACTTGACAACCGCGAGGGCATAAACTTTACAAAACTCCTTTTGTTACAGGACAAACAAAATTTGGAACTAACAGATATCTGCAAGCATCTCGGGGCGCTGTTGAAGCGTTATAGGTTCGCCTTTCCCGAAAAATGTTTTTAAAAAAAAGTGGAGCTATCAGTTGGAAAATTTTAGTTTTTGTCTTTTGTTTAAGACTTTCGGGGATAAATTTTGTAATAAAAGCAATAATATTATATAGTTTGAGGTGATTTTTTATTATTGGATTCAACATTTTCCTATTTTGGGGCAACTTTTCGTTTAGTTTGGGTGGATTTGCATATGAAACTATTTTTGCTTGGCATTAGATTAAGTAAACAATTATATACTACAACACAATATATAAATATAAAGTGATAGCAATAATTTATTTTATTATGTCAGGACCTAACAAAACAGTTCTAAATTTATAAGACTCATAAATGTGAACTACAAGCATGCTAGATGCGTTTACGCTTCATTCGGGACTTGTGTCCCATTTTCGACAATAAAAATTCGGGACCTACGTCCCGCTGGGGTGGGACATAGGTCCCCAATTCAATTAGAATTCAATTAGGGACTTATGTCTCACTAAAGGTCCCGAAAAAAGAATTCGGGACTTATGTCCTCGGGACATTTCGTATCTACTGATTTCGATTCCATTCAAATAAATCACATTGAAATTTGAACTATCTGTGTTTTTAAATTGGGGCGAGACGAAGTTCGCCGGGTCCGCTAGTTTTATATAAAATTTGTTTCATTATGAGCTTACGTTTCAGTTTTCATGACGTTTTGGCATACTTTATTTTGCTACGTAAGTTTACGCAAAAGTAAACACAGATCTTACAATCTTGTCAGATCTGTCAATGTTCTGACAACGACTGACAATGAGCCAACTACCTTACAAAAAAAAATTGTGCGTTCAAACGGTTGTAAGACTTTGGGACAAAATCATTGTCATTTCATTGTCATATGTCTTACAATGATCTGACAATGACTTTTCTGACAACGTTGTAAGGTTGAAAATTATGTGTTCACACGGTCGGCAGATATTTGAATATGAAAAATTGGTCGATCAGTTGGCAGACATTGGGCCGTATGCATAAAAATTAAGTATTTACTAGTAGTAAAAGGTCTAAGAAAGTACTGGTACTAATAGTAGAAGCTTATATTTTAACCCCTGTATTAATAAATTCCGAATAGCGGCGAATTAGCTCTATCACATCTGATAACTCGTAATTCTTATTCATAAACATATCTTAGCTTTCACTGAGATGTCTTAACGAGCGGATAACTTAACTCACCGAATTCGGCATATAGAGAGTGGCAAACTTACTCACACACAGAGATAACCTTGTCCAACTGCTATCCACATAATTTCAAATACGCGTTGGGTAGTTTATACTCTGGCCAGCCAATATCCCACAGACTGCGCCGCGTCTCGATTTCCTGGATCAATTTAAGTATGCTATCGTGCGACCATTCACTCTATACTTTCTTTCTACACGATTTTTGTTTAAGTTTTGTTCAAACGATCGTCAGCAACCTGACAATTTCATTGTCAGATGGATGTCTTACATTGGGCTGACAATGACATTTCTGACAATATTGTAAGATCTAACAATCGGTGTGTGCTTAGCTTAACACTGCTTGTGTATTCATTTGAGGTGGTACAAACCAATACTAAATATTTGACTGCAACCAGTGCACCATAACCATTGATTTTTTTCAATGCAAATGCACGTGGGACAAAACAATTCCCAATTCTATATTATTTGCCTTGTCAAACGTTGCTGTGATATATGGAGGTAGAAAAAAACAATTCTTAAAAAATAAATTTTATAAATTAAATAAATTTTGTTCCAACGCCAAAAAATGGTGAACTATGCAGTGTTTTCCTTTCATATTATGTCTGTAGTTGCTCGGATTTGTAGGCAACCGATGTGCGATTGCCATTTACTTAGCCCGATTTATAGTCTTCCGGTGTTTTATTCTACATTATAGTGAGATATAAAAAAATGTGCACGACTGGGTCGCACGTAACTTTCTCGTTTATTGCGAATCTCGCAGAATCTCAGAGTCATTACAGCAAATTTTACGTTTAAAATCATACCCACTCAAGGTGTAATTAATACCGTAAATACATACTACATAAACATAAACCTACGTATTAACTAGAACACTTTATTACTTTCAAATTTCACCCCGAACTGACACTTGAAGGAGGCAAGTAGGCGATGAATTTCAAGTTATATTGCTATGTACTGAAGTTTTGGACTTTACAAAAATATACCGTGTGTGAATACAGGTCGGGATTTGGGTAGTCATTTTTGAGAAATATTCATAAAACGGCAATATTAGAGTTTTCTGAGAAAAACTAAGTACGTGATCATATTAAGAATGCTTATATTGTCTTAAATATGTATTTTGATCAAAATCGTTAGAACGGTTTTTTGTAAAATTATGCTGACAAATGTTACAATTTGGATTCGAAAAGCACTGTTATTAAACTGTTTAGCTGAAAACTGAGTACGGCATATTCTTCAGGATATAAACATTACCTAGCAGATATATTTTCATCCAAATCGAAAATAGCGTTTTCGATATATGAGCAGTTTTTAAAGTACCGGTTTTAGCGATTGGGAAGGACGAATTCATGGTTCAAAAAAACATGGTTTTTCAACTGTTTAGCTCAAAACTGAGCTAGTGGTATTACTATGTATTTAAGCATTACCTGAAAGTAACATTTTTATCATAATCGAAAATGGCGTTTTTGAGATATGAGCCGTTTTTTAAAGTACTATTGTTGGGGATTTGGGTGGATATAAAAGGACGCAGTCTTTTTAAGGAAAAACTGAGTTTGCTATTAAGTTAAGAATGACAATAGTACCTTAAAAAAAAAATTTGTTTAAATCGTTTTTACCGTTTTCGAGAAAAAGCCAATTTTCAAACTGCCGTTGCTGGACTTTTTACCGAAAAACTGGGTATGCAGTCATGTTAAGCATGCTTACATTAACTCAACTATTAATTTTGGTTCAAATCGTTGGAGCCGTTTTCGAAAAAATCTAAATTTAGGCATATTTCGTCATATTTCGTAAAATTTTTATATGGGAGGTACCGTTAATATTAGGGCTAGCTTAAAAAAAAAAAACGTCCCGAGCGGGAAGCCTACAAACTCTAAATACGAAGTTTGAAGCAAATCCGTCCAAGCGTTTAGATTCCCCAGGGGTGGGACAGACAGACATACGGACGGACAGAATTGCGAGACCCACTTTTTTGAGGTCCCCTCTCATCGTAATATCAGAATTGATCAAAATCTCGAGTTCGAAATTTTGTACGAAAACAATATCTTTCTCTTAGATAGTACGTATACGAGAAAGTTAAAAAATACAAAATTGCGTTAATAGCATGCGTAGAGATAGAGATAAAAAAAATCTAAAGTTAGGCTATAACCTAAATACTATGACCTTTTTCTGTATACCTTTTTCATCTTCCTTATTTCCAAAATATTATTAAAAACAAACATAGCTCCCTAGAACATAACTTCTCAGTTCTTAGGTAAGTCATAGCTGACTTAATTTAATTTGTAAGCAATGACGTGCTTATTTTTTAAACGAAGGCGCCAGAGTTAGTTCCTATCACCCCTTTACCCCTCCCACGTCGCTCACACTTAGTTCAAAATACTCGGTAAAGTATTGCCTAACAATTAAAAGTATATCTAGAATTGTCATACATAGATTCATGAATATAATGGCAAGTTAAGGTAGTAAGGTCGAAATAGAAAAGTTAAAATTTTTCAACCCTTATAGGACGAATTTTGAAAAACAATGAATGAGGCATGTAATAATTTTGACTTATCTATCAACGTACAAACTTTCAAGTTCATACGACTAACGTTTGGTGAGGCCCCCTCTTCCCCGCGACTCCTTTACTCCAGAGCAATTCTCACCCACCCTACGGACTAAGTTGACCGCACATCTATAAATCAGAAAAAAAAAATCATGAAAATCAGACAAATGGTTCTCGAGTTATGGAGAAACGAACAGACGGACGTTGCATTTTATAAGTAGTATGGATGTACCCCCAAGATGGGGAAAAATCCCCACAGACCATCGCTGGTCTGAGCTCTTTTGGACGTACGTGGGGTATGGACCAGATCTATACAGCTCATGTATATTTACCAGTATTGGGTATAAAATCTGAAGTTTAGTGCAATTCGGCAGGTATAATGCCATCTGATCCTGGGCATTACAAGCCCAGAATTGTGGTTGTTTGTGCAGTTGATCTAATGAGGTTAGTGCTCACAAACCAGAGAGAATAGACCCCCAGCTTCGGCCAAAAATGAGAGTTTCATAGAGCCAGTTTTGAAATAAGTAGCTCCGCCTCTTTTTCTATCTGTGAATACGTGTGAATAAGTAAAAAAAGATGAAATAAGACAATTGAGTCTGAGATGGCTTTGAAATAATTCAAATAATTGAAATAATTGACCACTATTGGGACGTGTTAAGCAAATGGTGTGTATGGTGTGGTGAATTAATTGCCAACTTATGTTTTATTAAAAAGCATAATAATTATATTTGCGTAATAACTGTTTTTAATGATATAACTTCCTATGACATTATTACAAAAAAAAATATTATTTTAAGCTGTAAAACTAAATTGCAAGCATAATGAAATCAGCTAAACGGGATTCTTGCAATTTTGTTGATATACATTTTGAGCTCTTTCTTCTTATATTTTCAAGAACAGCTATTTTGGAATGAATAAAGTTAACGAAAACTATTTTGGTCGTAAATAGGCATGTTTATTGTTTATTTTGTCTATGAGGAGAATACGATGAGTGGTTTTTGAATTAGGTTTTATAAAGAATTGGTTGTTCAAAAATTAAAAATCAACATTTGTCACTTAAAACATGGACATTTTAATACAAAACCTTCTAGAAAACGTGTTTTAAAACATCATACATAGGCGCTACGGAATGCATAGCATAGCCTATACAGAGGCCAGGACGCCGTCAAATTTAAATAAAAAAGTGGCATTTTTGATTTAAAAAAAAAAAAGTTCGTTTCCATAGTAACGCGTAAACTAAAGCGAAAAGTGAACTGTACTGAAAGGTTTAGGTACGTAATATTTTAATTTAAAACACGTAATTATCTTATTTGTTTTGTTATGTTATCATAGTTTTGTTTTTTGTGTAGGTATTCTTTTGTTTTTCACAATGAAATTATAGGTAACATAATTTAATAATCCATAAATTTTGACTAACATTCGCGTTTTTTACTATTTTGATTCTATGTAGTTTTGACATTCAAATATAGCGGAAAAATTTAATTGTATTAAAAATATTCCCTGAAATTCGCATATTTGCCCTAGCGAAAGCGTAATAGGTATGTACGTGTACATATATGTTAATAAGTTCTTATTTACACCTCATGCAGATTCCTTGTGTTATAAGCCGATATGACAATGCGCACTTACGATTTGGTGTGCAAAAAACGTATTTCATTTTTAGAATGCAAATTTTCTTAAATTCCATGACCAATTTATTTGTTGGTTAAAATCAATTCATCACATTTTTCTTGTAGTCTGACAAAACAAAATGTCCTCCTCCTTTTTTGTAAATTATTTATTCCAAAACTCAGTAGGTACACTTTAATAAAACAAACAATCAAGGAAAATAAATAAATGTTCGTTAAAACATATAGAAAAAGGTCTACATTTATATCAGCAAAACTAAAAAATCATGTTTGATGTTTTTTTTTATCATCCATTTTAGTTTTGCAGTTTAAAACCATTTATATTTGTACGCTTTTTAAAAAAATATAAGTTGGTAATAATTTCCCCACACCGAACAAACAATTTGCTTAACACGCCCCGATAACGGCCAATTTATTTGAATTATTTGAATTTTTTCAAAGTTACCACCGAATAACTGTAAATGTTACTATGTGCCAGTGTATGCGTGACCAAATTCACCCTCCGTTTACTTTAACATTGCACGCATACTTAACCACGCAGTAACTTTTTGAAACTGGCTCTATGAAACTCTCATTTTTGTCCGAAGCTGGTGGTCTATTCTCTCTGGTTTGTGGTTAGTGCTACGCAGGGAAGTGGGTATCGAGCAGGCTTCGCGAACAAGAGCCGTCAGTAATGAAATGAGAAATATTTCAAAAAATATTGAAACGAAAATTGTCTAGAAGTTTTCACTACTATATTTAGTAGACCCAATTTACTGATCATGATGATTCCGGATTTTAATGTCAACGCATGTTGAAGATCTATGTGGATCTGAAGCTAATATGTAATAAAAAACGGCTATTAAGTTTGATCATTACCATACAAAAAGTAACGACGCGCAAATGTGTGCAATTTTATTTGCATTGTTTTAATTTCTTTCCTTTTCCAGATTATGATGGAAAAACGCCGAAACACGTTGGACCGTTGGCAGCGATTGGGCTTTGGACGAAAATCTTCACCTACTCCAGCAAACCAGGAAAGAGCAAGAAAATCATCAGACAAATCCGAAAGATTAAAAGAACTAACAGAGCTTTTGCGAAGGAATCGTTCCTCTCCTACACCACCTCCTATACCACCACCTAGAAAGGCCAGACATGCGGTTTCGGCAACAAACAGTTTAGAAAAAACCGACGATACCTCCTTACATTGTCTATCTACACACTCTGAAGACATTTTGCTAATGGACCAGGATGAGGATAATGTTGTATCTACAAATTTAAATGCACCATCTTCTAGCCGAGCTGAACAAAATATTGCAAGCAGTAGTAACATTAGCGAATCAAAAAAGCCCATCAGTAAACGATTGCATGAATCGCTTAAACCAAATGCTAGTTTGTCGAACTTTGAAACACTTCTTTCATCAAGAGAAAAGTCGAAATCTCCTCCGCCCGGCCTACATAAAATTGCCGACGAAATTTCCACTAAGCTTTCCCGGCCGGAATCACGGACCGTTATTGGGTCGTATGCTAGAAAGGGAATTCCATTCCGATCAGCATCATTTTCGCAAATTGATTATACATCTGGTAAATATATTGGGGCAACATTGAGTGCATTAAGAGATCGATTACGTGGGGATAAAGCTGTTACTAATTCTGAGACGCATAAAAAAGACGAATCAAAGTTTGAAGAAAGTGTTAGTGAAGACAAGACTGAGCAGGCTAATTATATATACATCCCACTTAAAAAGGCAGAATTTAATATTAGCCTAAATTCTGGCGGTGATGATGATAACAACAGGGGCACTCCTGATGTTATACCTGAAGAAGAAGGCCAACACAAAGAAAAGGGCACCGTACATTTAAATGAGAGCCCAGAATGCGACCTAGAAGAACAAAATTTTGTATCAACTGTCGAAGAACAAACTATAGAAAGACCATTAATTAATTTAGAACAGATATCGCATCCATCAACCCCCATTGAAGTTTCCGAAATATTTGAATCGAACTTGGCTACGTTGGTAGAAGAAGAAATCCCATTGGAATCACCACCAGATAACTTTCTGCAAACAGCAACAACTTGTCTTATTCCGGTTCCCGTGTACGAATGCGCTGCACAAGAATGGAGCCTAGAAAATCCGCCCCATGAATGGGTGGATGTCGCACCAGACGAGTTCGGAATATATCCAGAATCAGTTGATTCAATTGCTCCTGTGACCTTGGAATTTGCTTCTGAAAAAAGGGAAAGTGATCAACTTATTCGGGAATCTGTTCCAATTATTTCTGTCAGCCAACATACTTCAATAAAATTAGAAGAGAGTTTAGAAAAGGACATTGAAAGAGATGCATTTCAAGACGAAACACTTTATTACCATTCAAATCAAGAAGGATCATTTGACTACACAGAGGTTAAGAAGCGATATAGTCATGATGATATTGAGATTGGTAGCGATAAACGATCATCCTTAGACTGTTCTTTACAACGTTTGTGCAGTAACACAGATGAAAGAAAGCGAATAGATAAATCAAAACGCCGCAAGGGAATGTATATTGAGAGCACAGATTGGGTAGAAAGTCCTGCAGTTCGCAATAGTAGAGGACTGGAACTCGAGGTTTCATTGGCCAACTTTAGTGTCATTAAAGGTGATCAGTCCGATGATTGTTCCTCAGTTATGTATTTAAATAGTCCAGGGACGGATGAGAATCAAACGCCAGGATCACTGTATTCCTTAGATTTGAATACTCCTGAATCAGAGTGTAATAAGCCTCCAGTATGGACAAAAACTCGTCACCGTACACATTTGCCATGTCAAAGTTCCGAGGAGAAGGATGATGGTATTTCTACATCTCAATTGGCACATAAAAGTCACTCATTTCTTTGCACCGAATCGGTTTCAGACAACGAAAGCGATCGAACTCCGGCGCCATCAAGAGATCGTTCTAGCCCTAGTCCTGCCCTTAGTGATCAGGATTTTAAGAGATATTCAAAGCGTCCTCTACGTGGTCCATATGGACAAATGCTCGAAGCGGAAATGAAAAAGCCAAACCGGTTACATTTTGAGGAAATACTTGAAGAATTAAAAGACCCCGATTCGTAAGTACTTCCTACGGCTTTACATAATTATTTATTACTTACATCTTTTATTATTTGTTAACAGATCAATACGACGGACACGTGGTGGCCATCATGATACACGATCTTTTGAGGAACATCCGCGTAATATACCACAACATTCAAACTCCTTTCGAGTAAGAAAGTCGAGTACATACCTTCCAATTCCAACACATACTAGAGCTGCATCAACTCCATCTCAAATAGAAAATGTTGCGAAAACATCGGGTCTTTTAAAAGGTAGCTCATTAGAGAAGCGTTACCAAAGCACTCTCGATAATTCGACGAGCTCGGATAAGAAAAGTTATTCTGATGTAGCACGTACTGTTTCCGAAGCAAATTCGAGTAGGTCTATGCATAAAAAAAGTTCTTCTCTTGTACCACTTGACAAACATACAAAACGAAGCATGGATGAGATTCGCATGCCACAGTCTAGTCGATCACCGTCTGAGCGATCTGTACATACAGAATCAAAGGGAAAAGCTGGTCACGGAAAGGATTTGATGCCTACACCAGAGCTATTAGCAGAGCTATTGCAGGGAGCAAGCGAAAAACTAGTTTCTGAGCAACGCCAACAAATGTTCGCAGTAAGTTATTTTTATATTATACCCGTATATATTTTTTCATTTGTCTGAAAAGCGGAATCTACTTGCTAAGATTCTTTGATTGACACATTTCTAATAAATATTGTTCGCAACTTGGTCAAATTAAACTAAAGTTGCTAAAAAAGTTTTCTTAAAACAAAGACGGTTTTGTAAATGGGACATACTATTTTTGTGTTCAGTGGCTTAAAAATACTTTTGTGTACCTACTTTCTTAAAACATCATTCATTTGTTTTTCTTTTAACTTGGAACGAATGGAAGGGACGTACAATTTTCTTCCGAACTCGAACGGCTGAATTGGGAAGCCTTATGGCGTTGTAAAATGTGTTTACCATTTCATATAGTTTTATATATTTTTTTTTTGATTTTACAAACAGTAAAATAATAGGTTTTAGCTAGCATACACACCAACTTTTGTGGTGCGAAACAGACAGGAAGTGTTAGACATCACTCTAGCATCCTGTACTGATTCTCTCACAATTTATAAATGGAGGGTCTTAGATGAGGCATCCCTATCGGATCACAAATGGATTCGCTTTCAAATAAGCTTCCTAAATAAGGAAAACAGTACCTATAGAAACCCAAGAAGAGCTGACTGGGATAGGTACAAGGTAATAGTAGGGCAACACCTGGGGGAGGGGCCAACTCATATGACCAATCCTCCGGACATAGACAGGGCGGTGGACAAACTATGCACAACTTTGAATGAAGCATATGAAAAAATTTGTCCACTCAGGAAAACGGCTAAGAGGTCTCAACCTCAGTGGTGGAACAAGGAGCTAAGCTCCAAAAGAAAACAGGTCAGACACTTTTACAACAGAGCGAAAGTAGTAGGGGATGATACTACATGGGATGAATATGCAGAGAGCAAGAGAGAGTTTAAATACTTGATTAGGCGATCTAAAAGGAAATCCTGGAAGCTTTTCTGTGAATCGATTGCAGATACCAGCGAAGCCTCCAGACTTCGCAAGATTATTGCTAAAGATGCGGTAGTACCCAGCTTTATTAGGAAATCTAATGGTGCATGGGCTGAAAGCAGTGAGGAAGTTCTAGAAGCTTTAGTTGAAGCTCACTTTCCAGGAAGTAGCACTCCAACGGCTTCGAACCCGAATGGGCATTATGAGTACGCTGACGTGTCAACCGAAGCCGAAATAGAACACCTTTTCACTTGGAAAAAAGTGCGTTGGGCTATAATGTCCTTCTCTCAATATAAAGCACCGGGCCCTGATGGCATTCTGCCAGTTATGCTACAAAAGGCCCCGGCTATGGTTACAGGTAGAATCAGGGAAATTTGTATTCTACATTGCCTTAAATTTGGCTACATACCCACGGCATGGAGAAAGGTACGAGTGGTTTTCATACCCAAAGCAGGTAAACTAAGCCATACCTCTGCAAAGGACTATAGACCCATCAGTCTTTCGTCATTTCTCCTCAAGACACTCGAAAGGCTTCTTGATATCCATATAAGAAGCAAGTGTTGCAATGGAAATCTATGCAATGCTCAGCACGCATACTTAAAAGGTAAATCGGTAGAAACAGCTCTACATGAAGTGGTAGGTAAAATAGAACAAAGCTTACACCACAAGGAATTTGCTTTAGCTGCCTTCTTAGACATCGAAGGGGCTTTCAATAACGTTAGGCCAGAGGCAATCAAACGCGCTCTGGAAAGGATAAAGGTAGATCATAGCATCACCAATTGGCTTTGCACGATGCTTGTCACCAGGAATATCAATTCCACTCTCGGACACAGTTCAATAAGAAAATCGGTTACTAGAGGCACTCCCCAGGGAGGGGTTATATCTCCTCTTCTCTGGGTTCTTGTCATAGACGATATACTTAAAGAACTCAATAACGCAGGGTTTAGCGTAACCGCTTATGCGGATGATGTGGCAATTCTAGTTCGGGGTACATTCTTGAACACTTTGAGTGAAACCATGGAATCAGCCCTCAACAAGCTCAGAAAATGGGCGGAAGGGTGTGGACTTCGTGTCAACCCGGAAAAGATAGAACTAGTACTTTTTAGTACAAAATACAAGATACCACCCTTCAAACTACCCAGGATTGGTGGAGTGGAGCTTTCCCTTTCGGATAGCGCAAGATATCTTGGTATGGTCCTAGATAAAAAATTGAATTGGAAACTTAACGTTCAGGAAAGAGTCCGAAAGGCTCATAATGCTCTCTTCATCTGTAAGAGAACAGCAGGAAAAAAATGGGGATTGAGTCCAACAATGATGCATTGGTTATACATCATGGTGGTTAGACCCATCCTTACCTATGGAGCTCTTGTTTGGTGGAAAGCCACAAATAAGTTATATATAAGGGATATGTTGACCAGGGTACAGGCCTGCACTGCCATCACTGGTGCTTTACGCACCACACCCACAGCTGCACTTGAGGCGTTTATGTATCTTTTACCCCTGGACCTACAAATAAAATTGCAAGCAGGTAATAGTGCGCTTCGGCTAACTAACGCAGGGTTCTTCAAAACCAGACAGGTAGGACATAGCTAATGGAATCCTTCTCCAACATCCCCGATAAAACGGATGAAAGTTTGGGGGAAATTGACTTCGACACACCGTACGAAGTACAATATCCAGATAGGGAGGACTGGCAAAAGAATGAGGTTTCGAATGAAAATGAAATTTCGATTTATACGGATGGTTCCAAAACTAAGGAGGGTACAGGGTCGGGTATATATTCCAGGGATATAGACCTACAAGGGTCATTAAGACTTCCGGATACATGCAGTGTGTTCCAGGCAGAGGTTCTGGCCGTGATCAAAGCCGCGGATCTACTTGATATGGGATCAATATCCAACAAGAATATCGCTATCTACATTGATAGTCAGGCTGCGCTAAAAGCGCTAGAGTCCTTTATCATCAAATCTGACCTAGTCAGGAGCTGCCGCACAATGCTCAGAGCATTATGCGCGCAGAACCAAGTCAGATTGTGTTGGGTACCCGGACACTGTGATATTGAGGGTAACGAAAGGGCTGATGTTGGCCAAAACCGGAGCAGAGCTTCCACCTAATGAAACAATTGGGGGCATTAGACCACCAATAGCCGTGGCCAAGAGAATTATTCTCGAGAATATTAAAAACAGGGCAGATCAGAGATGGTTGAATATAGTAGGGCACAGGGTCTCTAAGGCTCTGTGGCCTAAGCTAGATCGGAAAAAATCTGTAGAATTACTAAGGCTCAGTAGATCAAGGCTACGAATGGTAATTGGGATACTCTCCGTGCACTGTCTTCTAAGGAGACACGCTATGAGACTAGGTCTAACAGATACGGACATATGTAGGTATTGCGAAGACTTGCATGTCACAGAGGACATAAATCATCTCCTCTGTGAATGTCAAGCTATTGCTCGGTATAGGAGGAAATTCCTCGGTAGGTACTTCTTCGACAATTTGGAGGAGGTTGGCCTCGCAAACAAAACTGAAACAATTTTCAGGTTCTGTAGGGAAATTAATTGCTTGGGCGAAGTGGTTTAGGTTATTTGACCGTTAAGGTTCCCCAGGGATGGCGATGGGTCCAATATGGTGCCTGGTCCAATGTGATGAACTCACACCCTATTCAACCTAACCTAACCTAACCTAGCATACTAAGTTTGACATAACTGCTGTGTATCAGGTTGATAACTTCAGCACAGCCTTTATTAATACGACGGTATGTATAACTTAAGACCGTCTACAGAATAATGTTTTTTTTATACACTTCGCCGTCTACCAGACTGACAATTTATTTATCACTAAGTAAACAGTAAGCCGTTAATGGCTTTAAATAAAGTTATAGTATGTATTTGTTTTCAAAAATCTCCCTCCATAGTTCATTGTTGTGTACAACATCTGTGTCTCATTGTTACCTTTTCGCGACTAAACCTCTGAGCTTGGGACCTGAAGAAGGACATAAGCGACTCGCAAAATGCGGGCGGTATTGGAAAATGTGGTGTAACACCTCCCGTACAAAAGATAACTGTACCCGCTATTTCTCGACACTCATGTTCTGAAATTGGGAACATATTGATGTCCATCGGTCTAAAAAAGCTGCTTGTGAAATGTGGACTGGATTGCATAAAAGGGGCGTAGCACATCCTATACAAAATGCAACTGTCGTTTGTAACATTGATGTACATTCTAAAAATATAGCGAGACAATTCCTTTGCACGGGCAAGGCCGAGCAAGTAGAGCTAGTAAATAATCCCGTCTTATCTTCTTATCGTATCTTATCTTCTTATCTTATCTCATATAGGCCTAACAAGGTGCACCATACAGACTTTATTTCATTGCAAACGGCTTACTCATTCATGAGATATGCGACAAAGAACCGATTGTTATATTTTAAATATTAATAACGGCTTTTCGAAATGAAAAATAAAAAAAAAAACAGTTGAATATATTAAATTTTCCGCGTTATCCTGAAGCTGAGCAGACTTCAAACAAATATTCAAAACAATTTTCCATCAGTGGCTCCGCTGTCAGCAGTCGTGCAGCATTGGGTTTCATTGCAATAATAGGCGTATTTTTTTTTAAATCTATAGCTAGCTCACTTTTACCTTACTAATCATTTTATAATTAGGAGGTGTACAAACTAAGCTAGATATCAGCGTCTAGAGTTACTCCTCAAGGTGGGGTTCTTTCAGCCCAGCGCTGGGTTCTCGTGGTAAACGAGATCCAGATTAACTTAGAATTTAGTGGAGTTAAAGCAATTGCATATGCTGACGACTAAGCACTGCTCGCGTAACGAAAATTCTTATTCACTATCAGTCAACACATAAATGGAGGTCTATCTATGGTCAACACCTGCAGAATGAAATATAGACTGGGAGTGAATCCACATAACATGGTATTAGTTCACTCTTAACAACAAAATGACAATTCCGGAACTTAACCTGCCAACAATTGAAGGTATTCCGCTAACAATATCTGATAATGCCAAATACCTGGGAGTTATCCTAGATCTTAAATTAAACTGGAATTAAAGAAAGAGTAGATAAAAATGGTAAATGTTCGGACAGACGTGGGGTCCAAATCCTTAAATAGTCATCTTATAGCTTTGCACAGCATTTATAAGACCGATAGGTTATGTTAGGTTTGTGGGCTGGTGAGGAGTACTCCGTGCCACACTCAGGTTAATACTGACACATTGTGCTGGCCGTCGGGGAAAGAGGTTGTCCTTACCCATTATAATCCTGTATATAAGTTTATAATCAATTAGTTATTGGGATATTTTGATGAAGTACATTATTTTGTCTATTGATGTGCTGGAAAGCTCGTCTAGGTCGTGGAAGATGTGACTCTTCGGCTTTTATTGAAGGACGGCCATAGGATTCTTGTGCTACTACCACTGCGGCCCATCTAGCACCACAGCGGTACTAGAGGCTATACATGATCTTAAACCCCTAGACATTTTCGTACAGGAAGCTACTACCCTTCTGCTAAGCCAGACCAAATGCTGGAAACCCAGACTACACTATTGCCCGTTTAGTTTTCACAAGACCATTTACCATCGGCGCAGTAGCGCGGTGGTTATTGTGCTGGACTACTGTGCGAGGGTCCCAGGTTCGATCCCCGGAAAAACACAAATTACTACTGCGCCACCTCTCGCGAACGTCTGACAAACATTCGAGAGTATGACTGTCCTGAAAAAAAATCTCAATTCAGCCGTTCGGACTCCGCATAAAATTGTAGGTCCCTTCCATTCGTCTCAAAAAATAAACTCACACAAACGAATGGTTGCGAGAAGCTAGGGCTAGGGTGTCTACCGCCTGTTGCGCCAACTATTTATTTATTTTTATTTACCATCGGATCAACCATACCCGTGCTGAAGAGGTGCATGAAGACACTCCACATATTTCCCACTACACAGATCTCTACCACATAAGAAATATAATCCTTGGTAGTAACGAGGACTTAGAAGAACTTTCCGATAGGTCCATAAATGACCTAATTAAATTTGTACCCGGGAATGGTTTCCCAACCCGTTTGCTTTTCATAGGTTTCCATAGTGTGGGAATCCTAGGGCATCACAAAAGATCTATATTGATCTTTAGTGTGGCGCGTTCAGGTTTCTTCTGTCTTGTCAACCCACTAACCTTTACTTAACATAACCTACGCAACGTACGAGGTTTACAAGTCATATATACGACATACGAAAATCCCTTCTATATTC
Organism: Cheilosia soror; assembly: GCA_949372485.1. Lineage (NCBI taxonomy): Eukaryota > Metazoa > Arthropoda > Insecta > Diptera > Syrphidae > Cheilosia > Cheilosia soror. The sequence goes on along the minus strand of OX443562.1, from coordinate 47,910,764 downwards.
CAAATTATAGCTTTTTGTAAAAACAAGATTATAACTTGAATTTTGTCAAAATACTTATGCCCACCACTGTACATATATTTAGAATGTGAATTAATTGCCACACTACTACATTAAGTTTCCATTAAACGCAACAGGTTCTTCATCAATACGCAATATTGAAATAGTATTACACACAAAGAGCTATCACTTGCTTTGAGTACTCTAAATTATGTTATCCGGTCTACCATCGGAATAATTTAATAGCCTCAAGTATTTCAAACCACGGGGAAATGAGAAATTTGAAATTAAATGCATTGTTTTCTAATATCGCTGTGAATTCGCACTAAAGCTTTTATTCAAATTAAATCTATCTTGTACACCAGCAAATGGTGCTCCATAATCGAAGTTTAGAACGTTACAAGTACGCAAGCATAGTTGTTCATCGTATATAGGCAAAAGCACCATCCATTGCGCATGAGATAGGCAGGAGATTCGGTTGAAATTTGCTTTGAAAACCACCACGCGAAAATACTCCCCAACATTCTCCTTGTACGTTCTCCTTGAGGTGACGAAAAAATATTTCGTTTCGCGTTTTTATATTTTATTTTATTTTCGCAAAAATTAGTTTTGTATACCGAAACATGTTTAAATTTGCTCTTTTTATCTGTTTTTGATTTTTCGTTCGTTCTTCGAGTTTCTCATTGTTCGATTGTTACTTTTTCGCATCTTAATTCACTTTTTTATGTTAAATATCTACATAAGAAAGTGCGAAAATACACGAGTTTGAATAGTCTGTACTCTACAATCAAACAAAAAAGCTAATGAAAAATTAATATGTTCAAGTTCTGTTTAAAATAAATTCCTTTCAAATCCATACACAAATTAAAGTGTTGTTTTCTGTGGTAAAAGTGAAATTGAACTTATCAACCTTGTGTTCTAGTTAATATAGTGTAATGCTAATGTGATATTGGATTATATCTGGAATGTTAATATTCTAGTTATTTGTGTCCAGAATGATTGTTACCCTCATTGCGTGTGTATGTAGTAATAACAAATAGTTACAAATACGAATTAAAAAGTTTTCGTATAAAATTCAGAACTTTTCCACATGATTTGCACCTGTGTCACTTTTGTATTTTAATTTGAGAGTGTAAAAACATGTTAGGGTAATAGGTCAGCCATCAGTGTATGTGGTAGTATATTGCATCTATATGTAGGTATCTATGTGTATAATGAATGTGTCTATTTTCATTTAGTTGATGCCTTGTAAAGTACCCACTGCTAACATTTTGTTGACATCGTCAACACGCTTGCTACTGCCACCCTCATAGGAAGCAAAGCAATACAAAGCATACTTCGGAGTGTCACTAGTCCCTTTTTATAACAGATACTACATCACCTCTGTGTGTATAAACATTTATTGACATTATAAGTTAACAAAATGTTAGGATAGATTCGCTAACAGTATCTAAGCCTTTGATTCTATATTGTATGTAAGGGGATTTGTTATTCCGTGCATTCCTAGGTACATATTTAGGTACATACCAGCAGCTATGCGCGAGTATATTCTTCCGAAAACTTTTATTATGAGAGTTTTCCAAAAATAAACATGTGGGCAGAAGTACGAGTAGGTATATGTTGGTTGCGTGTGGGAAAGGGGTGAGAAAGCCGCCTTTAGCTGGCGCGGATAAGGTATATAGGTACATATGTAAATCAATGCATATGAGATGTAGAGCGTTTATTTTGGAAATAGCTGAGAGAATGCACATAGCTTTATACGAAATGTGCTACGTAAGGTATACCTACATACCTATAAACACGACCACACTCACAATATGTGACTCTTCAAATAATAAATTTCCACATGCTTGTAGATTCGGATAGTATGTACTTTATGTAAATGTACATTTTATTTATTGTTTACTTGTAATCTAAATTGATATTCTACGAATATTCTTTAAGGGTAATGCAAGTTCTTTATACCTACACCCAGAGAGCAAAATAGAGTAAATGAGATAAGAATATACTGACTAATATAGGTATACTCACCATGTTTTTAGTAAAAACATTTAACATTAACATTAACATTAAACATTCTTTCTAATGAATTGTATCTATTCAATGACTTTCATTGAGTTGGCCAACTTCTCAAGAAAATATATGGATATTTCTAATTGTTTACTTTTCCAATACCTATATGTAGGTATTTGAAGTAAAAGTGACCTTATAAGGTACCTATCCAACATATTTATTTCCTTTGGAGTAGATTTTGTTGATTCATAGGTACCATGTACCTACCTAAAAAAATCTTTAATTTTAAAAATTATAGAGTAGTATTTATAAAAAAAACTATTTTCATGACTTTTTTTATTTGATAAAGATACCTAATGAAAGTTATTATTGATAAATATAAATATCTACAGCCGAAGGCAGGATGTCTCTCGGAAGACAGTTTCCGGTAGTAGTTTTGAAATTTTTGATTGGTAGAATCGGAATGTTCTACAAAATAAAGTGACCAAATTAAAGTGCATAGATCTTCATGAAAAAAATTCAGAATATAAAAATCTCTTTTCTGTATGAATAACACAAGAGCGCGCCTTTTTGCTAACTGTAAACAATTACTCGGGGCACAGTAGCGTAGTGGTTAGTGTGCTGGACTACTGTGCGAGGGATCCCAGGAGATTGAAACTGCGTAATCTCACAAAATTCCATTTGCCTATAGTTCGAATCGTTTGGACACTATGATGTTTTTAACAGACAGACAGACGGATATGGCTAAATCGATTCAGAATTTGATCCTGATTCAGAATATATGTATAAACTTTATGGGGTCTTCGGTGACTCCTTTTTGGCGTTACACGTGTAATGGCATCCTGTGGAGGATATAAAAACCGGTGAAGCGCAAGTCTCACACAATTCTTTGGCGTTTTGGGCAATTGAGGTTTTAGCATTCATAGGTATAAATTAAAATACCTTTGTGACACAACGTGCATTTCTTTTGGTTAACATTTGTAAATTTCCTTTAAAAGTTGTATTTATCAATTTCTAGTAGCTTAAAGTCGTGAACTATATTTAGTATAAGAACAAAACAGAAATTTTAAAATAAATGACTATGAGTATTAACCGCGAAAACCTACGGTTAAGCCTTCTAGAATTGAATGCCACTTCTACGCCTTCTAGTCACAGAAATTCGGAAGGAAATGTTAGTCAAATAGCACAAACAGCAGCTCTACCATCTACAGCAGCACGAATATGTAAAATAAATCATAATGATAAATGTGATAGACTCAGGAAAATGCAGTCAATAACGTGTTCTGATTCGGAAGATGACTCCGAAAGAAGAGCCCACATTGAACTCAATAATAAATGGAATTCTAGCAGTCACGAAGGAGTAAGTTATAAAAACATAAACTTTTTTTTTTGGTTTAATTTCACAATAAGATGTTTGTAGGTAGATATGGTCGTATAATCTATCTATCTATATAAAAATCAATTGTTGTGCCTAATGCTGCCCGTCCACCTAGTGCCCAACTCATCAATTTCGTATTCAACGCATTCAACTCTAATGTACGATGCCCTCAATTTTATCCAACCAACGCGTTTGATCTGGTTGGACAACGTTGCTCACCGCGTTGCTAAAGAAGTGTGCGGGTAGTGTACGAGCTCTTGTTGCTCGTTGAACATGCTTGTGCAACGCGTTGAGAAACGATTTTACAATAATGTGCTGCACATTATCTGTCCAACTCGTTCCTCAACTTCTTACATTTTTTGTTGACTCGAGTTGCGTTGGGTGCGACGAAATGCGTGTGCCTGTGCTAGTTGAGCCATTGGAATCAATCAACTGACATCTGTTTATGCACTGTGCATGGTTTATCATTAAATTGCAACTCAGTTGTCTAGAAAAAGACGATGGTGTAGATCATGGGTGAGCAAACTTTTTCAGGTGACGGACTACTTTTACCTTTTACAAAACTTCGCGGTCCACTTGAAAATATTAACCACAATACTTTGTCCAAGTTATTTTTTTTTATTTTAGAAATAAAATTGTGTTTGGTATTTTTTTTTTTTTTTTCAGAATTCAAAAAATTAATAAAGAGAAAAAAGTTTATTTAACAAATAAAAAAATATGTATTTTATAACTGCTGTACACTAAAAATTTAAGAAATTCAGCAGTTCTTAAAAGTTGAAGCATGACACTGCCAATCGTCTTCTAAGTTTGTAAATCTCAAATACGCATCCAAGTTCTCTTCGGATTTTTCAAAACGGTGATCCCCATTCTTATAAATATGTTGAACAGAGAAATGACGTTAAATAAAGAGCTTTTTTTCAAGTTCACATACTCCTTTTCGCTTATAAATTTGCAGAAGCATCCGAATTATGAGCCTGCAGAGAACATTACTTTGAAGGAGTTAAATTTTCTGATTCGTTTAACTTTCTCCTATTAAGAGGAAGATAGATACTCATATGTATTGTTTTCGTTTCGAAATTTCGAACTCAAGCTCTAGATTTTAATAATTCCATATTACGATATTGGAACTCAAAAAAAATCTAAAAAAAAAAACTCCCGAGGGGACTGCCTTTCGTCATCCCGAATTGGATTGCACCTAGTCGTTCGACTAATCGGCAATATATTTTTGATTCATTTAAAAAAAAAATAAGAAGATAAGTCCGCCGTTTGTCGGATTTCTAAACTTCTTTGATTGAAAATATGACCTAACTTTCAAAAGGTTTTACCCGCCTAATCTCTTGATTACATTGTCAGTATTTAAAAGTTATGTTATTTCTGAGTTGGCATGCGTAAGAAGTCTACTTCTTACTTCCTTAGTACTTTATTTTGGAAAACCTGAATTTTTTGCAAATTTGTTTGGCATCTGCATGCCCACAGGCCAGATTTAGGGATTTAGTTATATGCGACAAGAAAGCTAACCAATCTTCATTATTAAGTTCGTGATGTATTCCATTTGTGGATGTTGGAAAATGTTTTACTTCGTGAGTCCTTGTAAAAACAGATGCCTACTTAACCTTCGAATGTGTTTTATTGCATGTACATATCAATAACATGCGGAAAATTCAAACTTTTACAGCGCAGTGATTCCTAGTGATTACACTGATAACAAAAACCTTGAAAGTAATCCTACGAACCCATTATTTCTGCCCGTCATATAGTAATGAGAGTATTTGAAAATTTGTCACTTTTTTTGACATTGTGAAATAAGTAGTACTTTTTAGTCTTTAAAAATCAGAGTGACAGTTGCGAAAATGTCAACAACCGCAAGCAACTTTGTGCAAAAGAAGGTTTTAATATTATGCTAGAAATTTTGAACAACCATTGGTTGTAAATCTACATTTTTTGTCACCTCACAAAACAAATATGTATAACAATGAACGCGTATAGTACATTTTTTGTTTCAGAAATAGAAATTCTACAAGAAAAAAATGTAATGTAATGTAATGTTGGTTTGTAAGTATAAAAATGAATAGAGGAGAAAAAAATCGCTTTTATTTTATTTAAAAATATTCAATTCAAACTCTTGCGCGGTCGCCGGTTTGCCAAGCCCTGGTCTAGATCTACCCAGCGCAGATCTTTGCGGAATCACCAGTAATAAAACATCTGCGCGCACAGGTAATTAGTGCTAGACAACACTTCCTAATAAAGCAATAAAGTCATGAGGAAAATCCAGAAAGGGAAGGCATACAAAATGAAAGTAAAACGAAGTACCTATGTTTTGCTTTCAGTCACAAATCAAATGAAAAAAAATAAATAAATAAACAAGAAACAATGATCTGTACCCTAGGAAGATCACTACCAAACTGATGTCGAAAGCGAAACTCGAAATATTTTATGAGGGTGCGAGATGCTATCAGCTACCAAGTGCTTCCAACGCGTTGCCCAACAAGTGATGCTTGGTTAAATGTACGAGGGTATCAACGCGTTCTTCAACTCTATGAGCAACCACAACGAAAACGCTGTTGTCCAACTCGAGGAACTTTTTTTTTGCCAAAATCAGACATGTTGATCAACTAGGTGTACGAGGTCATTCAACAATTGAATGAGTTGGTCAACTAGGTGTACGGGGTTATTCAACAATTGAGTGAGTTGGTCAACTAGGTGTACGGGGTCATTCAACAGTTGAGTGAGTTGATAAACTAGGTGTACGGGGCCCGCAACGCGTTCAACACAGAAATGTTCAACTTTAATTGGAATTACGTTGCTCAACATGAACAACGTGAGTTTGTGCACTAGTGTACGAGCCTAAAAAAATTGTTTCTTCAACTGAAGATTTGAATAAACTGTTGAATAAGATTGGTTGCTGCGTTGGGCACTAAGTGGACGGGCAGCATTAGTGAGTCTCACAAAAACTCGAGAACCGATTTGAATGAGTTTTCTTTTGTTTTGTTCGTCTTGATTGAGGGGTGGTTTAGCAGAAAAGAAAATTCAGATAACTAAATGAAAAGCAGGAAAATCAAAATTTCCATTTTTTATAGGAATTGCTATACAATAATTGTCGCAAAACTCGAAAACCACCAAATTGTTTAAACTCACATTTTCAGCAAAGATTTGCTATATGCTCAAAGCAGTTTTACTGAAGTTTGGTCAAAATTGGCGAAAGGGGCGTGATACCTCACATATAAAAAGAAACTTAAAAAAATATCCAGGATCCAGCATAAGATGACTTGGATCGCGTTTGCTGATGCAACTCATAGAAAGCCTTACAAAAAGTAGCCCATAAGCATTTAAGTAGAACATAAATCGTTATGAGTCATATCAGCAAACGGCCCTAAGTATTGTGCGACAATCTCTGGGCTATTCGTGCTGTAGTAAACTTTGTTTTTGTTTACGTTGCTGGCTCACCTACGCAAAATTGGAACAAATCCAAAAAACATGACTGCCGTCTATTCTGTTAAGTGCTATCAGGAATTAACATCTACTAAAAATATTTTTTGTATTTAGTCGTCGAATTCTCAAAGCAAAAGCAAGTAGAAAGATGCCAGATCCAAAAAATTAAAAAAAAAACTAGTAAAAGTATACAATCATCGCGCTGGCCGATGCTTTGATACCCTTCACTGCATCTGCATACAGGTTATGCAAACAGTTAAGCCTATAAGTTAGTACGTACACAGCATATGGGTCTAATATTGGTTTTGTATGGGAGGTATCAGAACTACTCGACCGATATAGACCATTCTCAACCTAACAACGGTAAAAAGAAGTCCTCTCACAAAATTTCATTCCCCTAGATCTATTCGTTTGGACGTTGTCGTATTTTCAACAGACAGACGGACAGACAGGCAGACGGACAGACAGGCAGACGGACATGGCTAAATCGATTCGGAATTTGATCCTAATTTAGGATTTATCGGTGTATGTACTTTATGGGGTGACCCCTTCTTGGCGTTACAAATGTAATGACAAAGTGAATAATACTTTTCCGTGGAGGGTATACAAATAAACATGCCCCCTATCATAAATAACATTTCTGTCGCTGACACAGGGTGCATGCACGCCCATAAGAACTGGATTTTCTCATAGTATGATATAACTAAGAATGATACTCTAGGCCTACCTAATGTTTATGGTTAGTCAGGTCGCGCGCTCACATTTAAGGAACATTATGCTCAAAACTAGTAGAAAGAGGAACTACTCTGCGAGTTACACATAAGTGTCAGTGAAACTCGCAGTGAGACTAATGTGTCTCTTCATTTTGCAAACAAATAAATCTTCTTTTTATACCCTCCATGGGAAGGTACATTACATATATGTATTTACTTAGCCATTACATTTGTAACGTCAATAAGGAGTCATCCGAGTCATGTACTAACATGGCAAACATTTTGCATGACTTGTATGCAGTAGTGGGTATCAAAGCATCCGACAGGCCGATGATAACACTTTTACTTGGTTTTATTAAATAAGATCACTTTTTGGTTTACGCCCATTCAGGCGACAGAATTCTGGAGTCGCAGAGGTATTTACTCAAAAAGAGCCGTAAGTCACCGCGTTTAGGAACATGCACATAGGAACAAACTTGGTAGGCATGTTTGAATCTTGTTTTCGTTTCCTCGTTGCTTGTCAGTTGTGTATAGGCTCTTCTTTCAGCTGGGATGATCCTGCTGTATTGACTTTTGAAGAAGGATCCAACACCCAGTCTGGTATTTCCAATGTTAAAATGTCCTGTTTCGATAAATAACGCAATGTAGCGAGCACATCTGGAACTGTTTTAAGTACGCTCTGAAACCTTTTTGACCCCTGTTATAGCCGGAGTGTCATCCGTAGTAGCTGTAGCTGATCTAATATTCTTTAAGGGATTTTTTTTTCTCAAACGGTGCCTTCTGATCTGGCTACAATATATAAGGCGTTCATTCGCCCCTGTCTTTCCTCCTCAGTACAATTTACAGACATTTAAGACCAATGTGCATCGTAATCTCCTATCTTCTCTATCCCAATTTCCTTAATACCCGCGCTGTGTAAATCACATTCCACTTTAAGAGTAGTCATAACCTCGTTAGCGCGTGTTAATTATAAAAAAAATTACAATTAATGCCCGTGCATAGAGAAAAACAGAAATTAGCCATTACAATCTTATACTTCTTCAACACCCCCAATTTTCTCTGTACCATTTACCGCCCCCGGTAGATCTCTAGCGCCCACAATGGGGCGATATCGCCTACTTTCAGAAATACTGCGCTAGAATCCTAGCACTTGTTGTGAAATATCCTTCAAGCTAGTGCAAAATTACCCGCTGGTTTCAGAAATGGAATGCAATTTGATTAAGTCGGCTCTCACATTTTAGTTGGCTCTCACATTGAGGCAACAATCAATAAGCAACTGGCAATGGCAACAGAAAACCCTCAATATTATCGCTCACAGTTATTTAGGTCTCACGCCTCACATCAAAGCAACTCAATATTGCTCGAACAAAAAATGTTGCTGATTGCGGCAATAACTATCGCTAGCGATACCCAGCGCATGTTGAAAAGCAACAAATATTGCTTCCTAGTAGCAACATTTGTGATTATTGACACATTTGCGCATACTACGTTCTATAAAGTTTGGAAAATAGGTCGGACGATCCTGTTTTCAACACAAAATTCGTTGAAGTTGTGAAAAAATAATTCTGATAGCTAGAAATTTTTGCAATCTGTTGCTTCCATGTGAGATTAGGTTAAGATAAAAAATTGCGTATTGCTTATTGACAGTTGCTAGTAAGTTGCTTAGTTGTTTATTGCTTTTTGCCTCAATCTGAGAGCCGCCAAAAAATAAATAAAATTGGAAAAATAAACAAAAGTGGAGGTGGAGTTCGTCGATATAGGATGGAAATGAATTAAAAGGCTTAAATCATTATTTTTTCGTGGTAAACAAATTTATTTTTGGAGTGAAATGAAACGTAATACCAAACATAATTTTTGTTTCGTAGGCGCTAGAACTTTAGCGGCCGCTCTTACAACTGTGATAATCAGCCCTATCGAGGTATTCGTTCGGAAGAAAATCTGAAACGATCGTCAAATCTCTTCGAATCTGAAATTGTTTTCGAGAACAAAATACATGAAGTATATAATATAAACGCGTTCATTTGACATTTCCATAATTGCAAAATATACCGCAGCTATTGGTTGTTGGAGAACTTAAAACGAAATTTCCCGTGTTGCTGTTCAGAAGTTACGGCCGCGTTTTATTGACGGCTAGTCATCTAGCACATAATATCCCTGATGGAGGAACGCTGGCGTTAGATATCTAGCGGCAACAGCAAAGTGACATTAGAACCAATTTAACTTCGTATTATTTCATCTTCATGAGAGTTAAAAATGTATTTTGTGCCCTCATGCATTTAAATAAACAAATACAATTTATATTAATTACATAGTAGTTTGAATTCCCATTTTATACCAAATTGGAAATATTTGACTTCTGCACTTTCACTTTTGTTTTGACTGTTCGTTGTTTTTTTTTTCAATCTAGCAGTTCATTTTGCTCTAGATTGAAAAATTTTCGCAGAAAAGGATATTTCACAATATGCGCTAGAGCTCTAGCGCAAATGCTGAAATGTCAGTTTTTTTTTATATGGAGTTTGGCATTCCGCTAGTCATCTAGCGGTCAGTGGAACGCGGCCTTTGGCATAACGCGGTATATCGCAATGCGGATCGGATACCTCGGATAAAATTTCTCCGATATCGTACAAATCGGAGAAAATTGCGTTCCGAACGATATCTCAATAGGGCTGATTATGTCTAGCGGCCAATGAAACGCGGCTAATTGTAAAAGCAGATCGATTTCATTTTAACATATTTCCTGCAACACGCAAAATCTGATGTGCATAGTGGAAAACCACATAAGACAGAATTATAGCAATTTTAGCTGGTTGGCACTTACAACCTACAACTTTTATTTAATTTTGTTTTTGGGCCGCTTAATAATGATATTGAAATAAATTACAACGCTCGGGAATTTGTTTCCTTGTTGAATCTATTAGCTATAATACTTTAGAAACATACAGTACAAGAGTTTTAGTTAAATAAAACTTGCTTTAATATATCCACTAAAAATAACTGAGAGAACTCGTAAAGGACTTTAACTATCACCTTCTGATAGCCCTTGGCAAAGAAATTGTCACACCGTAACATCAATTATAAAACTATATAGATTAATAAGATTTCCTTTTTTTTTATTTTTATTTCAGGATACCCGAACTCATGTCGTTCAAGAAATATTTCGCAATGAACAATCATATGTTGAATCTCTACAAACGGTTGTGGTAAAGTACTTTAAAGTTCTTAAATCACCTGAGCATGCTGGCATGATAGATTCGAGAACGGTTGACGAAATATTTTTCATGGTTCCTAATATTTTAGCCATTCACGAGAAATTTCTTGGCGAATTGAAAGCTCGGCTTGATAACTGGGAACCACAACAGAAAGTTGGCGATGCCTTCATAGAAACTGTAAGTTAGTTTCACATATAAAAAAATCATAGTAGGTACCTAATTAAACAACTATCTTTATTCAGTTTTCAAAAACAGAAGTATTAGAGGTTTACACTTCATTTGTGAATAATTGTAATAGAGCAAAAAATGCTATTCGAACAACTAAACAGTCGAGACCTTCGTTTGCGAAATTCCTAGAAAGCACCTCTCGTGAGCATAAAGGGAAGCTCACTTTGGATAATTTGCTCATCAAACCAGTTCAAAAATTTCCTAAGTATGATTCATATTTGTTATTTATTGAAGATAGCTTAATTTTTTTTTTTTTAATTTTAGTTATGAAATGCTCTTTACTAGGCTGATAAAGCATACTGATGGGGATCATCCTGATCAGAAACACCTTCAAGAGGTACTGAAACTTGTTCATGATACTTTAGTTCACATAAACTGCAAGGAGAGAGAAATTTCGGAGAATGGTCAAAGAGAGGCGACGCTGCGCGAATTGGAGGGTATTATTGAGGGGATTACAGAACTAATTACTCCTGATCGGCAGTTTCTAATATTTGATTTGGTGTCAATGCCGTCGGGTCAAGGTGCACGAAAGGAGAGAGGATTTTTCTTATTTAATGATTTACTTGTGATTACTAGCATTAAGAGAAGAAGCGGAACTATTAGAAAACCTAATACGTTAGTAAAATTATAGATTAAGCTGAGTACGTTCTTATTTGTTTTATTTTTTTTTATTTTTTTTACAGAACATCATGCCCTGGGAGTGTAGCATCAACTTTGGATACTAACAAGTACAAATTTCTTACAAAGGTCTCTCTAGATAATTTAGAAATAATTAAATGTAAGTATTCCTTTTTCCATATGACATTCTTATGACTATTAAATTGAAAGCCGATGCACTAATCTATATAATGTTGTTATTGTTGTTCCGACCAACCACTTTCTAAAGCGATGTGACATTACCTACTTCTATAGAATCCTATGGAATTAGATCAACTTCGCGTTACTTACACCCGAATTCCATATAAATTATAATCTGCCATGATATGGCGTTGTATGTCTGTAGGTAATAAGGTTTAACACTAATTTTAAAAACTCAAGATTGGCATCGATTGCGAAAAAAAAAAACTTCAACTTACGGTCCGCCATCCAAGGCAAATTTTGCATCTGAGTCAATTATTACAAAAACCATGTGCCCAACGCACAACGAGCAACGAAATTGTTGCTCCTGTGGAAAGTAGTTTTGAGGAGGACCCGAATAAATTCACTTGAAAAAGAAAAAAAAGAAAAAAAACTAGTGGCTCAGTGGTAGGCACCTGCTATAAAGAAAAAAAAAATGTTCCTACCTTTTGCAATCCTTAATTCGATTTTTCGGATTAACTGACCATATCCACCACTTCTTATAGCCACCACTTCTTATAGCTTCGTTTTTAATTTTATTTTCGAGATTTTATCTCTTTATACGAAGGGCGAAGACACTTACTTACTTACTTTCTACTTATTTATCTAATTTATTAATTGATGTATTTTAGCAAAAGATGAGAGTCTAAGAAAAATTATGAATGAAATTGAGCAGTTAGCAGATGACTGCAATAAGTTGCAACAAATTGCCGAGGTAACTGCAACTATCAAGTATCCACATCAAATTTTAGAAGATGTCATTCGCGATTTGCATCGTGACGTTCAACGACAGCTATCCGATCGTCAATCAAATGATGCCCAGCTGAATATGCTTGAGCTAACGGTCAATCCACCGTAAGTAAAAATCTATACCAGTCGATATTAACTGAAAACATTATTTTTTCACACAGAAATGGTAGCCAGAAACTTGCAGTTATATTTAGTAAAGCGGAAAAACGTTCTCAGTGGGAAGAAGCGTTTAATGAAGCTAAGCAAAAATTAGGTAATAACTATAGACAAAATATATTAATGTGACGAAGCATCACCTGATTCCAATTATGACTTGTTCTTCTAGCTGCGACTTTAGAACGACATCCCATTCCAGAATTTTTGACGTCAATTCCAATCGTAAAGACTAGAGCTGGATTGCAATTTACGTGTGCAGCTCCTACCCTGAGTGAACAGAAAGATGTTTGGGTTTGCAACAGCGATGGATACGTGGGGCAAGTTTGCGTTATGAGCTTGTCACCAGAACCAAACGTTACAAGTTGCAATGGTGTCTGTAACGCACGCATTTTATGTCTCTCTTCCGTACCGGCATGTAGCGAAAGGTAATTAAAATTATGACTTTGGAAATTACAAAGATAAAATCAAACTTTTAAAGTGAGAGCAAGGGGCAACGATCTTCTTTAAATGAGGAAGCTACAGCCAGAGAATTTCGAAAGAGTAGTTCGCCTAGTTTCCACACAAGTGAAAAAAAGAAAACAAGCACAAATGCGGCGAGCAGTGATATACAATTGGATTCAAATAGTTCCAGCGATGACTCTGAGCCTGAAATTTCTTCTCACAGAGATCGGATACCTAGCCCATCGCCAGTTTACGTTGCCGGGTTAGCGACAACGCATCAACATCAAAATCAGGTGAATTTCGAATTGATTTTTTCCTAAAACACTGTAATAAATGTTATTAATCTTTAAGGATTCTATTCCTGATGAATCCGATGGCAATCAGTCCACCATGTGGTTGGGCACTGAAGACGGCTATATACATGTGTACAACTGCACCGACACTATTCGAATAAAGAAAAACAAAATTAAAATTCAGCATGCTTCCGCAGTTTATTCCATCTTGTATGTATCCGCTGAAGTTTACAACAATAATAATTAAGAATATTCAATATAATATATATTTGTGCAGGTATCTAGATAATAGAGTGTTTGTATCATTGGCAAATGGTGATATATGTGTTTATCTTCGGGACAGTGGTAATATCTACGACTTTACTCAAAATTTTGTATGCTTTTGCTAATGCGTTACATTTTTGTTTTTAGTTGGATGGAATACAAGTTCACCGCTTTGTATTTCGATAGGAACGGTATCGAGTCCAGTAAACAAACTTCTAAACGTTCATGGGAGATTGTGGTGTTCGATTCAGGGAATTATTAAAGTTTTGGATACAAAAACTTTGCAGGTGAGTTCGGTTTCTGCAAAATTTTGCGAGCAAGACAAAGTGTGATATTAATAAGAATTACCCGCCTTTTTTGACCGCTGTATGTTGTTCACATTATCAGTTTATAGTTAAGCACGAAATGTTGCCTTTCTGTAGTTTGTTATGCACCGCAAAAATATGTTAATCGGATGTGGACGAAAAAACGAATATTCAAAGTGATAATTATATTTTCCTTCGAAGGTCAGTTCACTTACTATCATCAGAAAATCACATATGGTGGGATAGTAGTACGGATGTTAATCGACCATTTGTGCCGCACGAACTTTTCGAAGTGACAACAAACTTTCAGATGGAGGAATACGTGCTACACGCAAATGAATTACTGCAAAATATTTTTTGCTACCAATAAATAAAGATTGCAACACCTCACCTGGTCAAAGGCCTGCATTTCTTGTCAGCGATCCAAAATCCATATGCACGTGTAAACTGAATTGGAAGTTCAGTCCTCCGCCAGAAATATTCCAACACCTCCATATGGATATTGTTATTGATCCGCTTTCATATTCCAAGTTTTTTCTTTATACATTTTAAGAATGGTCGATCGCTTTACTGGCTGGCCAGAAGCTTATCCTATCACAGAAATTACGGCCTCAACAGTTAGCAAACGAAGAATATGTTGGAAGATTTTGTGTCCCTCGGGGGTTAACGACTGATCAGGGTAGCCAGTTTGAGTCCAAGCTGTTCTCGTAAGTTACTAAATTGCTTGGCACACACCGCATCCGTACCACTGCCCTACCACTGCCTACGGCAAACGCAGGTGGAGCGATTTCACCAACGGGTGAATTCATCCATTATAGCTCGTGGAAACACTACAAACTGGAGTGATGACCTTGTACTGGTGTGACTTAGTGTAAGAACATCAGTAAAGGAAGACTTGAGATGTGATGTCCTCTATTTATAGCTCATCTATGATGCCGCAGTTTGTTTTAAAGGCGGCTAGCTCTTTGGGTGTGCTGGTAGCTATGTCCGCTGCTTCGAGGTAGATTTTACCTAGATAACTTTGACGTGTTTTGGTTAAACAGTTTCAGTCACATAGTATATGTATTGTGTACTGCTGTTTCTGCGTCCTCGTTGCACAGTCTCTGTTTACACTCTCTCGATTGCAAAGTTCTATTGCATGTATTTCGGCCTGAAATCTGGAACTGCTTATATCCATACTAGCGAATAGGGACGTTTTAGTGCACGGACCATTTACTCAGGCTCCAACTCCTTCATTTGTTTTGGATCCATCTATAAATCATACAATAAGTGGATCGTTGGCAAATGTTAGTTTGTTCTGTTCCCAGTTTAGATGGTCTGGGAATGTAACCTTAAAGTTGTGTCGGAAGTTATAGCGTGGTAGACATTTGTCTGTTAAATGTATTCCAAGTAGTTAATTTTGTCTGAATTATTGTAGGATATCAGCGTGGACTATGTTGGAATTTGATTCATGAGCATATAGGCGTTAACCATTGCTTCTTTTATGAGTTCTAGATGAAGTGGTGCGATGTTTAGGATAACTTGAAGTGCAGCTTTTGGTGCAGTTTTCATTGCTCTAGTTGCACAGACCCAGTCTAGTCTCTGTATTTTGTTGAGTTTAGCCTGTGTTGACCACTGCGTTGCTTTATACCACCAAATGGCGGCTGCATACGTGATGATAGGTCTTGTTATTGCCGTATACATTCACAGTGTTATGGGTTAAGTCCCCAGTTTTTACCGAGTAGACTATTGCTAGTCCATAAGGACAACCTGGCCTTTTCAATAGTTTTGATATCTCACCTTCCATGTAAGTTTTTCATCCAGTTTTTTTATTTCCGTACTTCCGAACTCTATTATACTCTATTATTTCGCCAAAGAGTGTAGCATTTCTAAGCCTTTCTCGCTTTCTTCTCTTGGTGAATGCAACTATGGTGCTTTTCTTGGGATTGACTTTGAGGCCAATTTTTGTAAACCATTCAACAACTATGTTTAGAGCCCTCTGGAGGCGATTCGAGATGGTTTCTTTTTGGATTTTTCCTCTGATTAGGACAGCTATGTCGTCTGCATATCGTTGAACATAAAAACCGTTATTACTGAGAATTGTCAGTAGTTCATTTACTACGTAGCTATTATACTGAGTTTAGTGATGCCTAATGAGGTTTTTATTGTTTTGTCCTCTAGCATGCATTATATCTATTTACATGTATTGTCGACGATTCCCATGTTTTGGATACCTCTACATATTTGTGAGAATTCCGTATAAATGCTCCTTCTATTTCGAGGGAACAACCGACCGTTACCTCTTTGTCTCTGAGATTTTTTTCAATTCTTGAAGTAAGGTTTTGCAAGGCGTATATGGTCAATTTCCCGGGTTGGTAGGCATCATATTGATATTTGTGTTTGTTTAAAGTGCCCCGTCTCTTATATGTCTGTCTGTCTGGATTGTTTCCATAATTTTGAGGAAAAAGGAAGTGAGGCTGATTGGTCTATATGACTTAGGTATGTCGTGGGATACTGGTTGGGGGCATGCGTTTAACATGACCAAACCACCGACGCATGGAACGCTCCGTCCGGAGAAGTTGCTGCTCGAAGTTTATCAAATCTTGTAGAAAAACTCTGAACATCTATGCAGTCAATAATTCATGTATGTCCATGTCCACGCCAAACGTCTCAATCGAATGTCAATGTTCCAAAATTGCTTAAGGATTCGGAATTCGTGTTTATAATAGTTGACAGTCCGCCTTGCGCTTTCACCACCATACGAGGGACCCTATAAAGTTCACCAATTATCCTATAGGCTAATTTTTTGACGTTTTCTTTTGCTTGGGACTTGCTAAATTGTTTAAAAGGAAATTAAACACAGGATTTTAATTGTATTTATTTAAGTTTAATATTATGCCTATGAGACGTATTCACCGAGCATTATTAGGATGCAAGTGTATGCTTGTTCGGATTTTCTAAATTCTTCTTATTTTCGAATTCGATCTTTCTCGCTACATCTGTCATCGAAAAGTGCAATGTTCATATATCCATTGGATAATTTTCCAGTATCGTCTTTCTCCAGAAGACAATTTTTTTCCCTGGAATTTTATTAGAAAGGAAAAATTCCCATTATATTAGAACACTGTCCAACCATAACAATGGTCTACTACTAATAAATTATTTTCTGAAACAAACAAATATGTTTTAAAATATTGGCTTCCATATTTGTAAAATTAGACAATATGGACAATAAAAAATTAATAAACTGAAGATAAAGTTAGAATACAATACCCAAATCTTAAAATGTTGTCTATGTTAAATATGATCAAATCTGATGGCATGTTGAAAGTGCTGCCACTGCTCCTCTGCAGGACTTTTTAACTTTTTTTTTATCGCCGTTGGTATCGAAAATGGGCTAAATCGTTCGAGAAGTTCTGGTAGGTACCTCCCGCTCCCATACAAAACCAATATTAGACTATGTGTTGTGTACGTACCTACTACGTACTAACTCACATGTCTAACATTGTATGGCATCAAAGCATCGGCCAGGTCGATGATAATACTTTCGGTTTTTAAAATTAAGGTAGGTAGTCTATGACCTGCACAGATTTATTTCAAGAGTATATTATATTCTGAATCAGGATATAGCCATGTCCGCCTGTCTTTCCAAACGAATCGACCTTGGGGGAATGAAATTTTATGAGAGGACTTCTTTTTACCGTCGTCAGTTGGTATTGAAAATAGGTTATGTCGGTCTAGTAGTTCTGGTATCTCTCATACAATAACCATTATTGGACCCAAGTGTGTACAATGTAATGTACACAAGTCAATGTCTGACTGAGGGTATCTGAATATCCCCGGGTTCGATCCCCGGAAGAACACAAATTACATTTAAATGTTTTGTTTTTTCATTGCGCCACCTCTCGCGAACGACTGACAAACATCCGAGAGTATTTTTAACTTTCTCGTATACGTAGTTTCTAAGGGAAAGATATTGTTTTCGTACAAAATTTCGAACTCGAAATTTTGATCAATTCTGATATTACGATGATAGGGGAACTCAAAAAAGTGGGTCTCGCAATTCTGTCCGTCCGTATGTCTGTCTGTTCCACCCCTGGGGAATCTAAACGCTTGGGCAGATTTGCTTCAAACCGCGTATTTAGAGTTTGTAGGCTTCCCGCTCGGGACACTTTTTTTTTAAGCTAGCCCTAATATTAACGGTACCTCCCATATACAAATTTTACGAAATATGACGAAATATGCCTAAATTTAGATTTTTTCGAAAACGGCTCTAACGATTTGAACCAAAAGTGATAGTTGAGTTAATGTAGGCATGCTTAACATGACTGCATACCCAGTTTTTCGGTAAAAAGCCCAGTAACGGCAGTTTTGCAAATTGGCTTTTTCTCGAAAACGGTAAAAACGATTTTAAAAAATTATTTTTTTAAGGTATTGTCATTCTTAACTTAATAGCAAACTCAGTTTTTCCTTAAAAAGACTGCGTCCTTTTATATCCACCCAAATCCCTAATAATAGTACTTTAAAAAACGGCACATATCTCAAAAACGCCATTTTCGATTATGATAAAAATGTTACTTTCAGGTAATGCTTAAATACATAGTAATACCACTGGCTCAGTTTTGAGCTAAACAGTTGCAAAACAGTGTTTATAAACATTTAACGAAATATTAAACAATTAAGATTTTTTCGAAAACGGCTCTAACGATTTGAACCGAAATTGATCGTTGAGTTAGTGTAGGCATGCTTAACATGACTGCATACCCAGTTTTTCGCTAAAAAGTCCAGCAACGGCAGTTTTGAAAATTGGCTTTTGCTCGAAAACGGTAAAAAAAATAAAAAAAAAAAATATTTTTAAGGTACTATTGTCATTCTTAACTTGATAGCAAACTCAGTTTTTCCCTAAAAAGACTAGGTCCTTTGATATCCACCCAAATCCCTAAAAAAAGTACTTTAAAAAACTGCTCATATCTCAAAAACGCCATTTTCGATTATGATAAAAATGTTACTTTCAGGTAATGCTTAAATCCATAGTAATACCACTGGCTCAGTTTTGAGCTAAACAGTTGGAAAACAGTGTTTTTTGAACCATGAATGCGTCCTTCCCAATCGCTAAAACCGGTACTTTAAAAACTGCTCATATATCGAAAACGCCATTTTCGATTTGGATGAAAATATATCTGCTAGGTAATGTTTATATCCTGAAGAATATGCCGTACTCAGTTTTCAGCTAAACAGTTTAATAACAGTGCTTTTCGAATCCAAATTGTAACATTTGTCAGAATAATTTTACAAAAAACCGCTCTAACGATTTTGATCAAAATACATATTTAAGACAACATAAGCATTCTTAACATGATCACATACTTAGTTTTTCTCAGAAAACTCTAATATTGCCGTTTTATGAATATTTCTCAAAAAAGACTACTTAAATCCCGATCTGTATTCACACACGTAAAATTTGCTAAAATGACTCTGAGATTCTGCGAGATTCGCAATAACGAGAAAGTTACGTGCGACCCAGTCGTGCACATTTTTTCTTTTATTCGCTGACAGTCACATCACAGCACAGGTGTGAAAGTTGATATAATTTAGCTGTCGATCAGATGTTCCGTAATGGAGAATACAGTGATATACACTAAACAGTCCATCCGAGTCATGTTTTGGGTGCCACTGGTTGGTTCTCCTTCCCTTCTCGGGTCTGCAAGGAAACACTTAACTTCCAATGATCTAAAGGCCGTAGTACACGGCATATAGCAAGCCACATGCGTATGTAGCTCTGGCGTCAGCTCTAGTGTACACATATTGTTACACATTTCGTATATAGCACAATGGCTACATAGGGGAAAACTGTGCTATACTCTGTTTCCACGGAATTATAGCTTCCTTTCCAAAACAACACTATTCCGCTGACATGACGTTTGCCGAACTAAAGATCTTTCTTCAAAATCGTCTGAAGTGCTGTTCGGGTTATTTGTGCTATATTTTGGTTGAGTTTAACGTTAACCTCAACCAAAATTTTGTCCAGCGTTGGAAGCTAATTATGCGAAAAAAAAACTAATGACAGAACTGTCCTATCAAAATCGTAGATTTTACCATTTCTTTCATTCATTCATTCATTCATTCATTTTCAATGGTCCGCTTGTCCATTAAGTGGGTCGCGGGTGTAGGTTGCTCAAGTGGACCCTCCATAGCTCTCGATCCTCCGCCATCGACTCTAAATCATCAAGGGCAATCCCCATACGGGTAGAGGAGAGATTATGAATTTGATCTAACCATCTCATCCTGGGTCTACCTAGGGGACGCCTGCCCGATGGTAGGGATTCCATAGCACGTCGTGGAATCCTGGTCGGGGACATGCGTTTAACATGACCAAACCACCGAAGCATGGATCGCTCCGTCCGGAGAAGTAGCTGCTCGACATTGAGTTCCTCACGTATTCTGGTATTCCTGATGCGATCTCTACGGGTCACACCAGCAATACTACGGAGAAATCTCATTTCGGCAGCTTGTATTCGCGATCTTATTCTTTCGGTCATTACCCAAACCTCATGACCATAGGTAAGAGTTGGAACAAACACCGAATTAAAGACTGACAACTTAGCTTTGACACCAAGTTCAGTCCTCCTGATAACAGAATGACCAAGCTGTCTCAAAATCGATCCAGCCTGACCAATCCTACAGGAAAACTCGGCATTGCTCCTTCCATCACTCGTGAATAAGACCCCGAGATACTTAAACTTCTCCACCTGTTTCAATGGGACTCCACTAACATGCAGAGTGCATTGAACAGGCGTTCTAGAGACGACCATCACTTCAGATTTGTTCACATTTACCCTCATCTCAGCTTCAACACAAACGGCTACAAACCGATCGAGTGCGCGCTGAAGTTCAGTCTGAGAGGACCCAAGGATGACCAAGTCATCAGCGAAGAGCAAATGACTTATCCTCAGATCTCCCAATTCGAAACGTTCTTCGCCAAGACTGCGCTGTAACATCCAGTCCATATAAGTAATGAAAAGGAGAGGCGACAATACGCACCCCTGGCGAAGTCCAACGCCCACGGTGAAAGGTATTGATTTAACGCCGTTTACCCGAACACAGCTTTTACAGTTTGTGTAAAGAGATTGAATGGCTCTCAAGAGAGAACCATCAATTCCATACTGCTGTAATACACTCCAGAGTTTCCCTCGAGGGACTCGGTCATATGCTTTCTCCAAATCTACGAAGCAAGCGTAAACAGGTGTAGCATACTCCCAAGCCTTCTCAAGTACCATTCTGAGAGTGAATAACTGGTCGGTTGTGCTTCTGCCGGGACGAAAACCGCACTGCTCATCTCCAAATCGTGCCTCGACCACAGCTCTGCAACGCGTTTCCAGCACCTTGGCAAAGACTTTTCCGGGGAGACTTAAAAGTGATATACCCCTGTAATTGGAGCAATCCCTTTTATCCCCTTTCTTGAAAAGGGGCACAATCACCCCAATCTGCCAATCGCTGGGTGTTTCGCCGCATTCCCAGGCCACTTTAATGACACGAGAGAGCCATTTGACTCCCTCTTCACCTAAGGCCTTTAGCATTTCTGGCCGGATTTCATCCACTCCGGCAGATTTGCCAGCTTTTAGCGATTTGATCGCAAAAGTGACTTCCTCTACCGTGGGACTATTTTCCGCAATGCTTAAGGCGATGGATGTGTCATCCTCAATGCCCTGGATTGGATTGAGCAATTCGGAAAAGTGCTCGCTCCATCTGCGCAAGATGTCCTTCTCATTAGAAAGAAGTGTACCATCTTTGGATTTGACTCCTTCGATAATGTTCCACTTCCTTCCTCTAAGACGGCGGATGGTCTGCCAGAACACCTTGCTTGCAGATCTGTGATCACGGTCCAATTTTTCGCCGAACTCCTTCCAAGACTGTTCTTTGGCTGCTTTAACAGCCAATTTGCAAGTTCTTCGCGCCTCAATGTACCGGTTTCGAGAAGGAGAGTCCCCCAAGTGAATCCACACCTTGAAAGCCTTCTTCTTCTCTCTGATAGCTTCTTGAACTCCGGGCGTTTTAAACCACGCAGTTCTTTTCTCACCACCAGCCGCCACACCGAGCCGCTTCACTCCGCAAACATGTCCTGCAGAGGCAATAACTGCTGTTGAAAACAGCTGCCATTCTTCCTCTACATTCAATGGAACATTTGGAATTTGTTCAAACCTTGCAGATACCTGCCGTGCAAATTCCTCCCGTATCTCATCGTTCTGTAGTCCCTCCCACCGTATGCGCGTAACCATTCTTGGTTTACGCTTTGGCAGGATAGGTATTTGATCGTTGAGATACAATTTGCACAACACCAGGTGGTGATCAGTTGACAGTTCAGCCCCTCTCAACACACGAACATCACAAACCATCCTTTTAATACACGATGGTACCACAAAGAAATCTATCAGCGATTTCTGCTGAAGACTTCGACGGTACCATGTGTATTTATGGATATCTTTGTGTGGAAAGAAAGTGTTCATAATGGACATTCCATTTGAACAACAAAAGTCCAACAACTTCTCTCCGTTTGCGTTCTGATCGGGGTCACCGTGTTTCCCAACCGCGCTGCCCCATGTCGAGAAATCTGCACCCACGTGAGCATTGAAATCACCCATCAGGATATAAGAATCCATATCTGCAACCTTTTCAAGGGCTGCATCAACTTCATCTAAGAAAGCTGCGTACCCTGACTCCAGATTCGGTGCATACACCTGCACTAGAGCCAGAGTTGATCTTTCAAGCTTAAGCTTTAAGATCGCAACTCTCCCTCCTAACGGAATCCACTCCAATACTCTGCCTGACAGCCTGGGACTTGTGAGTATCCCCACTCCCGCCTGAGCAGACATTGAAGGTGCTACTCCCGACATGAAGAGTTTCCACCCATCTGCAAGGTCCACAGTTCTAGAACCCCTTTGCTTTGTTGAGGAAACACCAACTATATCTAGTCGATATTTAACAGCCTCCCCAACAAGCTCCAGGTCTTTTCCCGTGAGCGAAGAGATGTTCCACGTGCCTATCCTAAGTCGATGCCGTTGTCGAGTAGCCGAAAGTCCACTTATGCCCCTATTGGTGCATAGCGCATCCACCCTCTGACCCCCATAATGGTTTGCGAGACCATTGACAGGAAGCTCGTAGCCGTTTCGGGTTAAACCCGGCCGACTGCCGAGCGTGACAAGCCGACCACCAGACGCTCGCAAACTGCCACCCTTCAGGCCTGGCTCCAAAGGGCGCCCTATTTTGACAGGCTTGGCAATATCCGAGGCTCGCTTTCGTCGCTTTGTCATCATTGGGTGTGTGCTTCGTTAGCCATGTCTAGGTGAACCTAGACATGTTGCCCGCCCCCCACCACGGGGAGGTCAGCTACATGAGGGGGCATTTCTTAGTTATAGGATATGTGGTCCTGCCATGTGATTCCTGAATTGACTCTGACTCCTAGAAGGTGCATTGAGTCCTTGGGATGGATTGGATGGTCATACATTTGGATCTGAGGAATTGTTGATGCATTTTTCCTGGAAAATGTTCTGAGCTGTATCTTGTTTGCATTAAATACAACCAAGTTGTCTTTTCCCCACTTCAAGATTTTGTCCAGATCACCATTTAGAGAACTAATTTCTTTTTTCTTTTTTTTTGGTATTGAGTTATGGCCTTTGATTTTATTTTCCTTCAAACAATTAAAGACAGTTCGATCTTTTGCAGAAAATATATCCGCAGTTTTCTTAAAAGCTTCCGTCTTATTTCTTACAAGAACGTAAAATTTATTGGTTGCATCAACGATTGCCTGATTCTTCTTGTGTCCTTCGAAGAACATGACTCAATTTTAAATGTAAATTAACACAGCACAAAAATTATATCACCTCAAATTTAAATGTATGTAAATGTTTATTGCACTGCACTATTTTAAATATAATACACAAAACCCTCTTATTTTTATTTTTATTTTCATTTAGCACTTAAAAATCAAAATTGCAATTAATTAATGAAACGAACTCCATAAAAAACTTGCTCAAATATTAATTCTTCCTTAAAACATATAGCCAACAAATATTGTACACGCAGTGACAACACCTTTTCCTTAAACTTAAATTATATGCTCCGAAAAGCTCTAAGAAAGCTTCATTTCTGAAATCTCCATAGAAAAAACCAAAGAAAAAGGTATTTTTTTAAATACTTCTCCCTATAACGCTTCATCAGCGCCCCGAGATGCTTGCAGATGTATGTTAGGTCTGCACTTAAATTGAAGGAGTTTTGGAAAGATGATGTCCTCGCGGTTGTCAAGTGTACTGTATGGTCATGAGCGTTAGCAGCCTGTCTTGTGGGGCGCCCAAAAGTTGCATTTCGAGGGATAATGTCCTTGAGTTCCTCGGAACATCTACCATGGACGTACCTATAGAACAAGCATAGGTCAGCAACTTGTCTTCTGTGCACCAACGGTTGCAGATTCGTGAGTGTAGGGTCTCCAATAAGTCGAACTGCTCGTCTCTGTATGCTGTCAAGTAGGTTTAGTGAATGTTTTGGGGCCGAGTTCCATATATGGGAGCAATATTCCAGCCCTGGTCTAACCTGTGCTTTGTAGGGAAGGAGAAGTTGCTTGGGGCTAAAGTACCTCTTTGCTCTAAATAGGTAGCTCAACTTAGCGGACGCCGATCTTGCGATATAGGATATGTGGTCCTGCCATGTGATTCCTGAATTGACTCTGACTCCTAGAAGGTGCATTGAGTCCTTGGGATGGATTGGATGGTCATACATTTGGATCTGAGGAATTGTTGATGCATTTTTCCTGGAAAATGTTCTGAGCTGTATCTTGTTTGCATTAAATACAACCAAGTTGTCTTTTCCCCACTTCAAGATTTTGTCCAGATCACCATTTAGAGAACTAATTTGTTCACATCTCTGACTGTGCGATCGTGATGTAGCCGCATTCACAGGCTACTGTTCGAGATAGAGGATATAAGAGTGCTGTCATCAGCAAAGCTGTAGATATTATTATTTGTCGATCCAAGCAAATCGTTGATGTGGAGAAAAAATAGAGTTGGGGAAAGAATAGATCCTTGGGGCCAGTGATGCCATTCTGACCGGATTCCGGTCATATCTGACCGAAATCTATTTACTCTGACCGGAGAAAATTTTGAAATCCGGTCTAACCGTTTTTTGACCGGAACGAAAAATGTTTTTAACTGGAAAACGCTTTTTGGGCTGGAAAAATAAAATTGCTATACTGACTATAAATAAAGATAGATTTCTATAGGTAATTTGAATAAAACCTTGCCATACATTACGAACACGCTCCCAAGTTCAAACAGAAACCAATTTACTGCGAATATTGGAACATAACACATGGAATTCTGCTTCGGGAGAAGGGTAATAAATTGTCTTATAGGCTATTTTTTGACATTTTCTTTTGCTAGAATGTTGAAGAGGAAATTAAACAATGCATTTCAATTAAAAGTGTGAAATTCGATAAATCTCGGATTCGAGTTTGGTGAACTACTCTTTTCAAGTGTCTGAAAATTATCCGAGAATAATTATTTAACGTCTTCCCATGACTTTCATTTCCATTAACGACTTGTCTACAAACAAAATCGAGGCGTCATTGCAATGAAATAAAATTTGAGTGCTTGGGGCACTCCTGCATTTATATCAAACGAATTAGATGATACACCATCTACCACAGCTTGGATCGATCTTCCCAGAAGAAAATTTTGCATCCATCCGCAGAGTTGTTGTGATAATCCATAAGCCGCTAACTTACCTAATAGGGCTGTATGCCAGACTCGGTCAAATGCCTTTGATATGTCCAAGGCTACGGCTCTGGATTCGCCGTGTTGTTCAATTGCTTGCGTCCATAAGTGCGTTACGTAGCTTAACAGGTCTCCAGTGGAACGACGGCTCCGAAATCCGTATTGCCTGTCACTTATTAATCGGTGGCCCTTTAGATATTTGATTATTTCGACATTTATTGCCTTTTCCATTACTTTTGAGAGCATTGAAAGTAACGCTATTGGACGATAGTTTTGTGGCAGACATTTCCTCTTTTTCTTTGGAATAGATTGAATGCGAGCGGTTTTCCAGCAAGAAGGAAACGTCTTCTGGGAGTACGACATGCTAAAAAGCTTAAATAGTACAGGTGCGAGTTCTGGAGCACAGCTCTTGAGTACTATAGCCGGAATTCCGTCGGGTCCCGTTGCCTTATTGCAATCTAGTTCCTTAAAGATGCGTTGAAATATTCGAGGCCGAAGTTTCACTTCTGCCATCGATGTTTGCACCCTCGGGATATTTGGTGGCTCTAGTTGTGCAGAATCTAGTGTGGGTTCAGTGAAAACATGCTAGCGAAAAGGTCTGCCTTTTCTTTAGGAGTTGTTGCTAGCAGTAGTAGTAGTGTAGTTGTTGTAGTAGTTGTTAGTGTCTCTTTCGTTGTAAGTTGTCTTCGCAACGAGCTGAGTGAGATTGCAGCTAATGGCGAAGTCTTCAGCTTGTTTCCCTGCATCGTCCGTTCTGTTAGAATATCGTAGCCAGTCCATGTTATGGGCATTGAAGTCACCAAGTATAATAACTTCAGCCGTTGGATGATGAATATGTATTCAGTCCACCTTTTTGGATAAATGACGAAATAATTTAGGTTCGTTATCGTTTGGCGAACGGTACAGGCAGCAAAAGAATTTAGTACAACTTTGTAGGACGACCTTTAGTCATATTAAGTCGAGATCCGCAGGTTCCATCTCTTCTTTTCTTTCACACGCCAGATCTGTTCGGGCAATCGAAAACGAGGAAGTAGTTCGTATCCTGGACAGCGAAGATATGTGTAGTCAGTGTTTGAGTTTATTTGAGTCTCGGTTAAGACTAGGACGTCTGGTTTTTTTTCTTGTAGACGCTGGTGCACGCAGCTGACGTTGACATTGTTGAATCCTAGACCTCGAATATTGCAGAAATCTGTTGCTAGCTTTCTTCTGTTAGTGACCTTGTTTTGTCTATTTTGTCTTTGTGTTCGTTGTTGTCTGTCGTCTTGCAAGTCCTGTTGGTGAATATTTGCATGTTGAACCCCCTGAGATAGTCCCCTCGGAGATCCGAATGGAAGACTAGTTTACCTCCGGAATTCTTTAACTCAGGAAGTTGCATTATGGCTTTTGTGTCCCATCCGTTTTGCACCGGCTCATCTGCCAAACTCCGAAACGTAGTCAAGACTGCTTCACGGAGCCTATAGCATGATGTGGTGGTATCTCACCGGGCGACATGTAGATGGGATCCTGTCTACCACCTACCAATTATAATTTCCATCAACGGATGAATGTTAACTCTGATCTGACTGAATCAATTTTTTTTTTGTTTTTTAATAAGCAAATTGGCGATCAGTCTGGAATATTTCAAAAGCAATTTCAATGTAACTCAGGGGTTCTGTTTTTTTATTTCAGTAGCAATTTCTTAAGTAGAGTGGCATGCAAACACCAGCAGGCACCAGTGTATTTAAAAAAAAACTCTTCCATAATTCCTGTACTAAACATATAAATTGAATAGAATATAGTACACGGCATGTAGCTTTCATATTTTCATATGTAGCCGGTGTGGTCACATACGATGTGGTTACATATGAAATGTTTACATATAATGTGGCTAGTACTTGGTATGTAGCACAGCGCGCACATATCGTATGTGGACATAACAATTTCAAATGTGTTATGTAGTTTTCTAGTACACGATATGCAATATATTTCACCACATTTATTACGGAATTTGTAACTAAAAGGAATTATAATTAAAATTATAGAAGTTTATAAACATGTCAAACGAGGACATTAAAAATGATATCATTACAACAACAATAATATTATATTCCGCATCCGCATTTATTACTTCTTCTGATGTGAAATCGGATTTTATTTTGATTCTTTGCTTTTGCTGCGCTGATGGTACTGTGCTAATGGTGGAGGGTCTTCTTCCTGATATTCGGGATTTACAAATTCAATATCGTCCACTTCGTGAGATTA
This sequence comes from Cheilosia soror, assembly GCA_949372485.1. Taxonomy (NCBI): domain Eukaryota; kingdom Metazoa; phylum Arthropoda; class Insecta; order Diptera; family Syrphidae; genus Cheilosia; species Cheilosia soror. Next base: position 47,882,769 of record OX443562.1, on the reverse strand, counting down.
CAAAAAAAAAGCAACCCCGAAAAAAACTAAGAGTCAAATTTTTGCAAGAAATGTCCCGGACAATAAATTGTGTGCGGAAAGAGAGTGAACAATTGTACGAAGCAATCTACAAGTTGTTTACAATTACCCACTTTTTGCCATCATTTTCCAGCAGCAGCGTACTGCAAAACGTAAAGGAGAGCGAAATTGTTCGTCTATGATCTCGTTGTGTGTTTGTTCTAGGCTTTAATGTCAAAAGATCAACAGAATTGTTGACCTTTCTTAACATTTTTAGAATGGTATAATAAGTATTTGATCTTAAATATTTATAAATATTTCAGGTTGTTAATCAAATACAAATATCGTCGGACTCCAAACCCATAACAAATATGGCTGTGTCTAATAGTTACGTTTGGATATCAATTCAAAATTCTGCGCATATCAAATGTTTTCATTCCAATACGTAAGTATACTTTTACCCTGATGCTAGATACTTTTTTAATCAGATTTATTTTAACAGTCACCAACTTGTTACCGAAGTTAATTTAGCACCAGCTGTAAACAAAATGCTTTCAAATTGTGATGACATAATTCGTCAGCATAAAGCCGCCTGCTTACGTGTAACATCCCTGTTGTCATGTAAAGATCTCATTTGGATAGGCACAAGTGCTGGTGTTTTATTAACTATACCTGCACAAGGATTTGAAAAGGGTTCTCCGAATATTGTACCCACTGGTATTCCGCATGGTCATACTGGCCACGTTCGATTCCTAACTTTTGTTGAAACGACACCTACGAGAAATAGTTCTTCTAAGTTATCTGATGATAGTGCCGGTACAGACTACAAAAACCGAAGGTAAGAATTACATTTTTATAACTAGATGCATTTTCTCTAAATCAAAATTTCCTTTTAAGATCCTCAAAACACTCTAAAACTAAGTCAGAAACCGGCAATATTTTAATTATATCAGGTGGAGATGGCTATGAAGATTTCCGAAACTCGGGAGCGAATTCCTTAAGTGAAATCGCTGGTCGAGAAGATAGTACAAATCATTTACTTATTTGGCAGATTTGAACTAATAAATGAATTAATTAAAACTGCCTGATGAAATTAAGGGTTTCCAAAACAAATTTTTGTTTTCGATCAAAATATTTGTTTAAATTTGAACAATATGTTGTTATTTTACTTTATTATTTTTCAATGTGCCAAACACTTTCCACTCTCCCGCATTGAATTTTCCATAATATTTTTGTACTTATATTGAACATAATTTGTACCTACATGCAAATATTCATTTTAGTGTTTAAGTCAATTTTAACTCAATGCACTCATACATATTTTGTCGAATTTATTAAACCACTTGTAAGGGTGATTAGCTAATCATATTCATAGGAAAGAATTGATTAAACAAGGAAACAAGTTTGTATTAACCAAGTTTAAAAAAATGTTTAATTATGTTAAAAATGCATAATTATTACTATAGAAGTACATATATGTATATGTTTTATTCATATATAATATATATATTTATTTATTAAAATTAGATCTATATTTTGATTATACATAATTATATTTTCAAATAAATTTAAGGTATTCAAATTATTGCGAAATTGATAGTAAAGTTAAAACAATAGCAAACGATATTTAGTATTTTTTTGTTAGTAAAAATTATTGAATATACGTATATTTGTAAATATTTATAAAAGTGCAAATACTGTGTTAACATAACAAGCATATTATTGTTGTATACCAATTAAGTTTATATTATAAAATAAATAAACATTAAAAAATTATTTTCAAATGTATTCCATTAAACTTTTTCGTAAAAAGTTCTGTCATTGGTCAATTACAGGAAAATTACTTCTTCTTCAGCCGAAATTTATTATTCCCTTAGTAAATATTTTGTAATTAATTACAATCTATATCGTATATAAAAATTAAGTTTTTCATTCACTGATCATCAACGCCCAGCCCAAACCCTTTGCTCTAGAAAGCTGTGAAAGCAAAGTGGTTCCATTTATGATGTATACAAGTACAAGCACTAAAAAAGGAAATTCAACCCCTAAAGGGGTGAAAGGGGGTCAAAGTTTGTATGGGAACATTTTTATTTTTCAACCGATTGACTTCAAACTGTGTTTGTGTTCTCTCTATGAGAAATAAAACAAACTATTTTCTCAGATTTTGGAAATTGAACCCATAAAGGGGTAAAAGGGGGGTCAAACCTTGCGTGGAAAAATGTTTATTTTTCATCCGATCGACTTCAAACTCGGTTTGTGTACTCTATTAGAAGAAAAAGAGATAATTAAACACGATACGACTTTTATGGGAAGGCATGTGTGGCCCAGCACAAAGTCATGAACAGAGAAGGCTGTGGCAGCCGTTGACTATCCGACTATGCTTGGAATACTAAAGTACAAAGTACACGCCCCTATTCTGGCATCATTTATTTCCCGCTCATGGAAAAACGTAAATAATACAGATGTTTGAAATATTTAAAACTAGTCAAACTTTTTGTCAGCGGATGGTACAAAATGTGCATAATACCTATTTTTAAATAATGTAAAAATACATTTCCAAGCCTTTGTTTTTTTTGTGTATTTTTTTATTCTTAAATAATTTGTATCATAAAAAAAATATTTACGTTCTAAAATAAAATTTAATAGCTTGTCTGTTGTGATTATTTTCTCCAGTTTGTCAATTTAGGTTTTTTCCTCACGAGCGGACACCTCTCATAACCGGACAAATTTGTTAGTACCGTCGGTGTCCGCTTATGAGAGAGTTCACTGTACCCCTATAGATCTCAACAATCCTTCCCAAAGTAATTCAAACCTACCAGACCCCAAATTTGTAGTAATATCTTCCAGTGATCAAAACACCCCCCTGTCTTCTATAAGTATCTTCCTACTTTAAAGAGCTATCGATAAGATAAGTACCGCATACGAAAGTATAACGAAACTTCGTGATGGTAGTCTCCTTCTCCTCGCGAAATCTGAGAAAAAACCCTTGCCAATCTCTGCCCAATTTCAAACTTCACACCAACCTAAATTCTTGCAAAGGCACAGTTTACGCTCCTTTGCTAATAAACTTGCCCGAAGAAGAGACTATCAATGAAATTAAATCTCAAGGTGTCACAGAGGTTTATAAATTTAAAAAAACCAATAACCGAAAACCAACTTCGCGCCTCCGGCCTCGTGCTCCTCACTTTTGACCGTTTCCGCATTCCAAACACCGTCACTATTCGTTGGCATACTATAAAAGTGGAAGAATATTTCCCAAACCCCATGCGCTGCCGCAATTGCCAACTCCTTGGCCACACCACCAAGAGGTGCACCAGTGCAGATGCTTGTGAAACTTGCAACCTACCCCCCCCCCCCACAAACCCCAAGTCTGCACACGCGTTTCATGTGCCAACCGTTGGGAAGAACACCCATCGTTTTCTAAAGCCTGCAGACGGTACCTAAATGCCAAAGAATTTCTTAAAATAAAAACAATAAAAAAAATGTAGCATGGCTAACGCAAAGAAAATATTTAAAGAACAAAACCCAATCCCGCTGTTTTCTTCAAAATATTCCGCAGTCGCACAAGGTATATCGTCTACCAGCTTACAAACACCACTCCCCGAAGCTCAAACAACCTCGAGCTCCCCCTCGACCCTAACTTTCTCACACAACTCCTCAACTAATTACCCATCACCATCTCCAACCAAAACAACCGTACAAAGCAGAGTATATCCATTAATGAGTAGGGACACTCTCTCTACATATGCATTTCATACTACTACAAAGCAAAACGCACAAAAAATCTTACAATAAGTAGAAGCAGGTCGAAAGAATACTTTTTACCTGTATACAACGACTGCTTGAGAAGAAAAGGGCACACAACACATTTTACCTGTACCACTACATACGGCTTGCTGCGTACGACGAACGATTGTGGGTTTTTTCCATAACGTACTACAATACAAGCGGTGGCGATGATTCACACATACACTAAGTTAGTGTGCGTTGCAGGCTGTATACATTTTGAAGTTTGTATGCCGGCCATGGGGTTTGCTTTGGTTTTATGGTTTTTATGCGTTTAAATTTCAAAACGACAATAACATTTTTCACGGCATTTATTTAAACAATTAATTATTTATAAAACACAACTGATGTCACATTTATTTATTTTGAATTTATTAATTTTGGCACATATACCTAATGACTACAGTTTGATAAGAACATTTTTCATTTGGAGTTTACAAATTTTTGCACTGCAGGGGTAGACCAAGACTTTAAATTGGTTATATTTTTGAAATTTGTTCTAAAGTTACTAAAACATCTGATTTGGTCAGATTAAAAAAAAAAATAGCTTCTTCCATTAGACTGACGCGATTCCGGTGTCGACGTTGTTCTGGATTCGAACGAGGTGTTCGTTTTCTGTTTAGACAAATACACTGGGCAATCGGGAAATATTACGGGCACCGCTTCTGGGCTTAAACGCGGCCTTTCGAGAAATACGCCATGCACACAGCCCTTCCGTTAGAATATGCTTGCCTAATAATATCCTGAGATGCAAAATGTTTTTCGAATCCACTGTTTTCTACGAGTTTCTTCCGATGGAAAGGATAACGTAGAAACAATCTCATTGATACTTTCGTAGTTACTTCGACATTTGGGAACGCAACACTTTTTTGGCACTGCAATTTGAAAAACACATATTTTTTAAACGCGAAATAGTAGGTAATGCAATATATATGTTTGCTTCATATTTATACACACAATTTTAAATGTAAAATTTTATTACCAAACAAAATTTTTTTTTCATTGAACTCAATTTCTTTTTTAAGAACAATTAAATGTTGTCCTATTTCGACACAAATTGCAACGTAATATGTTTATCACTTATGTTTAAACATTTTAACTCACTTTTCGCGAAAAAATATGATATTTATACCATTAAATTTCAAATTTCTATTCATAAAACATACGCGACGCGAACATTTTGCATTCAAAATGATTCAAATTCAAACGATTCAAACTAAACGTCAGACTACTACTAATACATTCACATTTCAGCGCCACCGCTTGTATTGTAGTACGTTATGGTTTTTTCATAAAGAATTTTTAAAGGCGGTAAACTCGTTTCGATGTGTGTACCTTTTCAGTTTTATGCAGTGTGACCTGCTTTGCTTTTTGGAAAATGATTTTTTATGATTATTTTTTTCCAGGAATTACACCTAATTCTGAACTCCTACCATTAGTATTTCTATCTAAAATATGAAAATAAATGTTTCTACTCTGTTCTGACTTCGCTAAAAATAATGCAATTCGATATTGGGCGCAGTAGCAATAAAAATGATTTCATTCCATAATTGCTAGTTTTTATATTAACTGGTCACACTGGTTCTGCAGTGACGATGGGGTAGGTTTTTTCATAAAGCATTTTTAAAGGCTATAAACTCGAATGCTTATCAGTTGTGCGAAAGAAGTGAAATAAACACAGTACAGGGTGACCCGTGATAGTTTTCGGTGCGAACAAACTACAGCGCAATTGTTTTTGGATTAAATAAAAAATGGGAAAACATATTTTCAAGTGTTTAGCCTGCGCGGTCGGGAACAAAAAGAAAATGCAACTGTAAAATATTTTTATGTGCCGATAATGGAGGGCATTAAGTTTAACTTTATTGGTTTTTTAGTGATAACTCCTGAAACTATCCCTTTTCTGACTCCTTTTTTGGAGGTGTAATTTTTCATTAAAATTTTTTTACGCGCTGTTTATTTTGCTTTTGTTTTGCTTGAACACATTTTAAATACATATCTACGCCTTTTGGTTTTAAAATGAATAGTATTGCTTGTGGTCGAAATGTGTCCTAAGTTATATTAATCTTTAATTCATATAAATTTAAAGACCCCAACAAATTCAGAAGACCATTTTTGGAAAATGAAGAGCAAATCAATTTCTTATGAAATGCATTTTTTAAGTATTGCCTTTTTCGATAAGTCTTCCAATAGGCGTATTTTTTTGGGAAGTGAGTATAACAAAACCAAAAGTGAGTAATACAAGTTTTGCATGTAAAAGTAAAAGTGAGCTAGCTATAGATTCTCAAAAAAATACGCTTGATATAACTAAAAAGATGGCAGCAGAATATAAATAGTCTTACGCCGTGTCCAGCGTAGACACGGGCACGATTTTGCGGGTGGTGCGTTGCTTGAACGCACCGCATTTTTTTGCGGGGAATGCGGAAAGTGTCCAATTAGAACACGATAATGCGTTCATGCGGATGGCTCTAATAAACTGCTGTCATTCTGTGTAAAATGACTTCTATTTCGGCAAGAACGATTTTTTTGATAGAAAATAGCTTATTGAAAATAAGAATATTAAAAAATCTAAAAAAGAAACGCGACACAACTAGTGCAATATATACAGTTAAAAACATTCGACATTTCAGAAAACTTTGTTCCATTCCTTTTTCGCAATCCTTCTCTGTCAATTATGAAATAAAAACTTCCATCATAATTTCCGCACGATAATGCGGGCAAAATCAAACCAGTTTGATTTTCAAACAATGCTTGCGATGCGGGAACATCGCAACGCACGGATTTACCGCAAAATCGTGCCTACGTTGGACATCTATATTTCCCAACATAGGTTTGATTTTGTAATCAACGCACGCACCGCATTTCTCGTGGCTACGCTGGACAAGGCGTTATTGGTATTTCAATTGACTTAATTGCCATTTTAAAGCAACCGAGGAAGAAATAATAAGTTGCTGACTTCATTTCAATTCATTTGTGAATTTAAAAGATCTTTTTCAGCAAAGTAGCTACATGGAGAAAATAGCCAACTGAAAATTTAGAGCTTTCCGGCGTTGAAATAAACGCTTTCAAAACTGAATCTGACTATAAAACTGCTGATTTCGGTAGTGAAAATGCGTTTTATTATAGGCGTATTTTTTTGAGAATCTATAGCTAGTTTAATAAAATAAAATAAAATAATCAAAAAAACCAACAATAAGTATAAATGTCTTAACGTAACACACATGTAATTATAATTTTGTATTTAAGAAAAATGTATGACATATTAAAAATTTTCCTTTTTTAAGCGGAGCACCCTGTGCCATTTTCCGAAAAAATACACCTCCTCTTTTTTCTCTCTCTCACTACCCACTTTATATATCCGTCTATTTCTCATGTCTGTGTGACACAGTAATACTTGCTGATAAGGAAATTATCGAGAGTGTCCCTACTCATTATAATGGATATACTCTGGTACAAAGCAACACAACTAACACAGACACTCAACCACAAAAAATAAGATAGCCCCATCAACTTCTAACCAGAGTATATCCAATCCATTAATGAGTAGGGACACTCTCTCTACATATGCATTTCGTACTACTACAAAGCAAAATGCAGAAAAAATCTTACAATAAGTGGAAGCAGATCGAAAGAATATTTGTTACCTGCATACAACGAATGCATGAGAAGAAACGGGTACACAACACATTTTACCTGTACCACTACATGTGGCTTGCTGTGTACGACGAACGATTGTGGGTTTTTTCATAAAGCATTTTTAAAGGCGGTAAACTCGGACTTCGATGTGTGTACCTACTCACTTTATGCAGTGTGACCTGCTTTGCTTTTTGGAAAATGGTTTCATGCTTCGTTTTTATGATTATTTTTTCCACGAATTACAACTAATTCTGAACTCCTACCATTAATATTTCAATCTAAAATATGAAAATAAATGTTTCTTCTTTGTTCTGACTTCGCTTAAAATAATGCAATCCGATATTGGGCCTAGTAGCAATAGAAATGATTTCATTCCATAATTGCTAGTTTTTATAATAACTGGTCACACTGGTTCTGCAGTGACAATGGGGTAGGTTTTTTCATAATGCGTTTTTAAAGGCGGTAAACTCGAGTGCTTATCAGTTGTGCGAAAGAAGTGAAATAAACACAATACAGGGTGACCCGTGATAGTTTTCGGTGCGAACAAACTACAGTGCAATTGTTTTTGGATTAAATAAAAAATGGGAAAACATATTTTCAAGTGTTTAGCCTGCGCGGTCGGGAACAAAAAGAAAATGCAGATGTAAAATATTTTTATGTGCCGATAATGGAGAGCATTAAGTTTAACTTTATTGGTTTTTTAGTGATAACTCCTGAAACTATCCCTTTTCTGACTCCTTTTTTGTAGGTGTAATTTTTCATTACAATTTTCTTACGCGCTGTTTATTTTGCTTTTGTTTTGCTTGAACACATTTAAAATACATATCTACGCCTTTTGGTTTTAAAATGAATAGTATTGCTTGTGGTCGAAATGTGTCCTAAGTTATATTAATCTTTAATTCATATAAATTTAAAGACCCCAACAAATTCAGAAGACCATTTTTGGAAAATGAAGAGCAAATCAATTTCTTATGAAATGCATTTTTTAAGTATTGCCTTTTTCGATAAGTCTTCCAATAGGCGTATTTTTTTGGGAAGTGAGTATAACAAAACCAAAAGTGAGTAATACAAGTTTTGCATGTAAAAGTAAAAGTGAGCTAGCTATAGATTCTCAAAAAAATACGCTTGATATAACTAAAAAGATGGCAGCAGAATATAAATAGTCTTACGCCGTGTCCAGCGTAGACACGGGCACGATTTTGCGGGTGGTGCGTTGCTTGAACGCACCGCATTTTTTTGCGGGGAATGCGGAAAGTGTCCAATTAGAACACGATAATGCGTTCATGCGGATGGCTTTAATAAACTGCTGTCATTCTGTGTAAAATGACTTCTATTTCGGCAAGAACGATTTTTTTGATAGAAAATAGCTTATTGAAAATAAGAATATTAAAAAATCTAAAAAAGAAACGCGACACAACTAGTGCAATATATACAGTTAAAAACATTCGACATTTCAGAAAACTTTGTTCCATTCCTTTTTCGCAATCCTTCTCTGTCAATTATGAAATAAAAACTTCCATCATAATTTCCGCACGATAATGCGGGCAAAATCAAACCAGTTTGATTTTCAAACAATGCTTGCGATGCGGGAACATCGCAACGCACGGATTTACCGCAAAATCGTGCCTACGTTGGACATCTATATTTCCCAACATAGGTTTGATTTTGTAATCAACGCACGCACCGCATTTCTCGTGGCTACGCTGGACAAGGCGTTATTGGTATTTCAATTGACTTAATTGCCATTTTAAAGCAACCGAGGAAGAAATAATAAGTTGCTGACTTCATTTCAATTCATTTGTGAATTTAAAAGATCTTTTTCAGCAAAGTAGCTACATGGAGAAAATAGCCAACTGAAAATTTAGAGCTTTCCGGCGTTGAAATAAACGCTTTCAAAACTGAATCTGACTATAAAACTGCTGATTTCGGTAGTGAAAATGCGTTTTATTATAGGCGTATTTTTTTGAGAATCTATAGCTAGCTCACTATGCTTATTAAAAAAAACGTCAAAAACGCAAGTGTGTGTTGCAACTAAGTCAGCAACATAGTGTTTCCTCCATATTTACTGATTTTTAAGGAAGATGAAAGTGCGCATTTAACACGTTCGCCTAAAGAATTTTTGGATGCATTAGAAAGTTTATAGCAAAATAAAAAAAAATAATCTTGAAATGAAAATGTATTACTTACATATTAAAAAATAAATGTGATTGATTACAAAGAATTTCTTATAAAATTATATGTAGGCACGTGTTTGAGAGCATGACTTTATCAAAAAATTTAATAAAATAATCAAAAAAACCAACAATAAGTATAAATGTCTTAACGTAACACACATGTAATTATAATTTTGTATTTAAGAAAAATGTATGACATATTAAAAATTTTCCTTTTTTAAGCGGAGCACCCTGTGCCATTTTCCGAAAAAATACACCTCCTCTTTTTTCTCTCTCTCACTACCCACTTTATATATCCGTCTATTTCTCATGTCTGTGTGACACAGTAATACTTGCTGATAAGGAAATTATCGAGAGTGTCCCTACTCATTATAATGGATATACTCTGGTACAAAGCAACACAACTAACACAGACACTCAACCACAAAAAATAAGATAGCCCCATCAACTTCTAACCAGAGTATATCCAATCCATTAATGAGTAGGGACACTCTCTCTACATATGCATTTCGTACTACTACAAAGCAAAATGCAGAAAAAATCTTACAATAAGTGGAAGCAGATCGAAAGAATATTTGTTACCTGCATACAACGAATGCATGAGAAGAAACGGGTACACAACACATTTTACCTGTACCACTACATGTGGCTTGCTGTGTACGACGAACGATTGTGGGTTTTTTCATAAAGCATTTTTAAAGGCGGTAAACTCGGACTTCGATGTGTGTACCTACTCACTTTATGCAGTGTGACCTGCTTTGCTTTTTGGAAAATGGTTTCATGCTTCGTTTTTATGATTATTTTTTCCACGAATTACAACTAATTCTGAACTCCTACCATTAATATTTCAATCTAAAATATGAAAATAAATGTTTCTTCTTTGTTCTGACTTCGCTTAAAATAATGCAATCCGATATTGGGCCTAGTAGCAATAGAAATGATTTCATTCCATAATTGCTAGTTTTTATAATAACTGGTCACACTGGTTCTGCAGTGACAATGGGGTAGGTTTTTTCATAATGCGTTTTTAAAGGCGGTAAACTCGAGTGCTTATCAGTTGTGCGAAAGAAGTGAAATAAACACAATACAGGGTGACCCGTGATAGTTTTCGGTGCGAACAAACTACAGTGCAATTGTTTTTGGATTAAATAAAAAATGGGAAAACATATTTTCAAGTGTTTAGCCTGCGCGGTCGGGAACAAAAAGAAAATGCAGATGTAAAATATTTTTATGTGCCGATAATGGAGAGCATTAAGTTTAACTTTATTGGTTTTTTAGTGATAACTCCTGAAACTATCCCTTTTCTGACTCCTTTTTTGTAGGTGTAATTTTTTATTACAATTTTCTTACGCGCTGTTTATTTTGCTTTTGTTTTGCTTGAACACATTTAAAATACATATCTACGCCTTTTGGTTTTAAATTGAATAGTATTGCTTGTGGTCGAAATGTGTCCTAAGTTATATTAATCTTTAATTCATATAAATTTAAAGACCCCAACAAATTCAAAAGACCTTTTTTGGAAAATTAAGATCAAATCAATTTTTTATGAAATGCATTTTTTAAGTATTGCTTTTTTCGATAAGTCTGCCAATAGGCGTATTTTTTTGGGAAGTGAGTATAACAAAACCAAAAGTAAGTATACATACAAGTATTGCATGTAAAAGTAAAAGTGAGCTAGCTGTAGATTCTCAAAAAAATACGCTTGATATAACTAAAAGGATGGCAGCAGATTATAAATAGTCTTATTGGTATTTCAATTGACTTAATTGCCATTTTAAAGCAACCGAGGAAGAAATAATAAGTTGCTGACTCCATTTCAATTCATTTGTGAATTTAAAAGATCTTTTTCAGCAAAGTAGCTACATGGAAATAATAGCCAACTGAAAATTTAGAGTTTTCCGGCGTTGAAATAAACGCTTTCAAAACCGAATCTGACTATAAAACTGCTGATTTCAGTAGTGAAAATGCGTTTTATTATAGGCGTATTTTTTTGAGAATCTATAGCTAGCTCACTTTTACTTTTACATACAAAAGTTTTATACTCACTTTTGGATTTGTTATAGGTAGGTACTCACTTTTGGTCTTACATACAAAATTATTATACTCACTTTTGTTTTTGTTATACTCACTTCCCAAAAAAATACGCCATATTTTGCATGCTGTATTAAAAAAAAACGTCAAAAAAGCAAGTGTGAGTTGCAACTAAGTGCGCAACATAGTGTTTCCTCCATATTTACAGATTTTTAAGGAAGATGAAAGTGCGCATTTAACACGTTCGCCTAAAGAATTTTTAGATGCATTAGAAAGTTTATAGCAAAATAAAAAAAAAATCTTGAAATGAAAATGTATTACCTACATATTAAAGAATAAATGTGATTGATTACTGGCCGTAAAAATCAAAACAGAGAATTTCTTATAAAATTATATATAGGCTCGTGTTTAAAAGGATGACTTTATCAAAAAATTAATAGAATAATCAAAAAACCAACAACAAGAATAAATATCTTAGCGTAACATACATGTAATTATAATTTTGTATTTAATAAAAATGTATGACAAGTTAAAAATGTTCCCTTTTTTTAACGGAGCACCCTGTGCCATTTTCCGAAAGAATACTCCTCCTCTTTTTTCCCTCTCTCACTACCCACTTTATATATCCGTCTATTTCTCATGTCTGTGTGACACAGTAATACTTGCTGATAAGGAAATTGTCGAGAGTGTCCCTACTCATTATAATGGATATACTCTGCTTCTAACAAACAAAACAGCAAAAACAAAGAAAATACCAACACAAATTTGACCCAAACTGATCTCCCCTTACCATCTGTACCCGCTCGGGTAACCCAACTTAACAAATCAAACTCTCCCACTCACAGTAATTCAAATTCCACTACATTAGACACCAGCTACATATATGCGGCCCCATCTACCATTTGTAAAACACAGAATCGAAAGATATAGAAAGCTTAATGAAATAGTCAACAAGTAAGTCATTTAGTAAAATTACTGAATTATGATACTCTTGTAAAGCCAATTTAGTTTTTGCTAATAAACATAATTTATTTAACAGTGTTGTTTTTTTTGAGAAGCAAACGACGAATTCGGGTTAGAACCATTCACTTGGTTGTATGCCTCCATGTTTGGTAGGTTGGACAGAACCATGACTGAATCAAGAGTCTGCAACCTCCGGCTAAAGTCGATAAGTTTCATAATAATTGTGCCTATGGCGGAATTATTGATCCTTTATGGGATATTGCATAAAGCATAGAGTAGCCACGTCATGGATATGATAAAATAACATGTTTGTTGACTTTGGGCTTTCAGCTTAAGATTTCGAGGGTACCATGCATATTGACAGATATTCTTGTGTGGAAAAAGCTACGGACATGCCACTTGTATATCAGAACACCAACATTTTCTCCATTCGCATTCTGTTTGGGGTTCCACATTCTCCCTTAGAAAGATAGTCACTTCGACTACAAATTCAGTGCCTACCCCTGCATAGAGCTAGACTAGAGTTGATCTTCCAAGCTTAAGCTTTAAGATACAACTCTGAATCCGAATGGTATCCCCTCCAATACTCTGAATACCTTTGCCAGTGATGAAAATCGACTTTTCTCAATTGTACTGAAAACTGAAACAAAATTGTACTGTTTCTTAAATTTATAAAACCAAAGGAAAACATAAAAAATGAATATTTTATTAAAAAAAAAAAAACAAGTAGGTACCTATCAGTGTTATCATTGGCCAGTTTTTATAACCTCCCCAGCATTGAAGTCTTGCAAAATGTTAAGGAATTATTATAATGATTTTGTGCGTGCAGGGAGGTACCGGAACAAAGAAGTCCTTTCAGAAAATTTCATTCGCCTAGGTCGATTCGTTTGGTTGGACTCTGTTGTGTTTTTAAAAGACAGATAGACCGACGGGCGGATACGTACATGGCTAAATAGTTTCAGAATTGCATCCTGATTCAGAATATTTATGGCTTATAGGGTATAGGGTGACTTCTTCTTGGTGTTAGAAATGTAAGTGAATACTTATACCTTCCAGTGGAGGGTGTTATAAAGGCGCATTTAATTGAATCTAAAGCTTAGTACGCAGTTCGAGCGAATATAAATTTTAGCTGCTCTCCAAATTTTCTCTCCAAACATTAAATAAAATCCTAGCTAAATTTTGACATAGAGTGCGCTGTGAATATAAGTGTCACAGAAAACAGCTGTCCGTTGAAAATAACTTCCTTCAAAAATTCATCGACGCGAAAATGTGTTATATTTTCGTTGCACTTTCTATTTTGCTATTCCTAGATATCAAATTTATCACTTTGAAAGAAGGTAGGTAGGTAGGAGGAAGGTATTCATTGAAAAACCTTATCCTTATTTACTTTTCCGCAACACAAAAGAACAGAAGAAAAAATAACATTATCTGTAAAAATTTAGCTAAAAAAATGTGCCGAACCATTAATGGGCGCGGTAAATTGTGACATCTATACATATAATAAAACTGTAGCAATTTTCGTTGTCAGCTAAAAACTCGAAAACTACTGGACAGATTTCAATGAAACTTTTTTTAAAATGTTCTTTAAGACTGTGGGACTGCTATAGGCTAGGTATGTCGTTTATATCCACGTTTTTAGGAACAGTTTTTAACCAAAATGTATTTTTTTAAGTAAAAATATATAGGTAGGTAGTTGCTTGGATTCCATAGGGAGAGGGAAACAAAGGAAAGGAAATGCAGTATTACAAATAAGTAGCAAGATCTAGGAGAAGGAGGAATTTTCTTTTTCTCCTAAAAGCGCGAAAACTACTTTCATTTTAATGAAACACTCAAAGTGTAATTTTAAATGAATCAAATATAACTTTGTGCGAGCGGGCAAGGCGAGCACGGGTCCAGCTAGTATACAATACATGCAGTACAGTCTGAAATAAAAATTTAATTTTTTAGCTAAAGCAGCATACCGCTCGGGTAAATGGATTCGCTTAAATTTAGCTCAGCTAATTTTTGGAGACAATTTTGTATGTGAGCTAAAATTTAGCACGAGCAGCGTACCAAGCTCAAGGTAATACATGTCTTATAGACGCCGGATAGGAACTTTAGTCCATGTACATACATATTAACAGATTAAGACTAATCTTTGTATAGTCGTGTTCAAAATCACTTGTCCAACGGTCGATTGAGTAAACTGTAGATTTTGTACAGAAAATCTACCATTGTCCAAATGATTTGAACACGACCGTACCACATTCAGATAACAATCTGCTATACAAATTCTTAATTTTCAAGATTATTTTGTAAAGAACTGTTTTATTCAAAGAGCTGTAACCTTAATTTTTAATAAGATGTTTAGGTTCTAATAGTGCAGACATTACGCCTGCATTCGATTCTTTAGCTTTTTTTTCGTAATAGCTATTTTGATAAGAAAACATTCTTTAAACGTTTGCGGAAGAATAAGAAGAAATACAAAAAGCACCCCGGACAATGCGGTGTAGGATCTGAAAATATGAACTCGTTGCATTCATATCGCACAAGGCCTATTTCAGCCCAAAACTCAGAAATAGAACTATGTACCTATTTCTATCGTAGTCAGATATGTTGTCAATACTTTTTTGTTCACCAGGAAAATAACCTTAAGACAAATTGGACGATTGAGTTTACTTGATCGTCCAAATGGCACTTTGTGAAAAATTTTGTAATGAGTTAAAAAAATGTCTCCGAAATCAAATCGTTTTTCCACATCTTCGAGAAATGCAGCAAATTTCAAAAAATTATTTTTAACGAAGTACGGTGAGTAATGAATGCATTCAGAATTTTAAAACAAAGGAGTGCGTTCAGCTTATTTTTGTTTAATCCTTATATAATGTCTGATTTGAAAGATATAAAAATAAACTTTCAAAAATTAAAAATAGTACTGAAAATTGAGAAGTGGTACTTGCGTACTCGGGAAAGTCAAATTGTACTGAATTCAGTACAATAGTAAGCCTTTTTGCAACTATGCTTTGCTTTGTTGAAGAGACATCAATTATATGTACATATAGTCAGCATCGACTCCACAATAAAAGCTCCAGGTTTTTTTTGCTGTGAGCGAAGAGATGTTCGATATTCCTATCCTAGGTTAGATTATGTTATGTTAGACCAATGGTTGCGCGGAGAACAGTCACAAGACACTAGGCACCCTAGTGGGTCCATCGCAATCCCTGGGAAATCTATAATAGATGGAAACACGTACACACTTTTCCTAAGGCATTTTCTCAAGTAGCACACTGGTGTATAAATTGGTGTAAATTCATTAATTTTGGTGCAAAATTGAAGAAAAATTCAAAATTTTGGTGTATTTGTCAAAATTACCGGTATAAAAATTACACCATTATATTTTCTGTCCAAAATTTCAACATTTTTTTTGAAATTCGGTGCAAAAAATAAACCGATGTTCAGCTGTTTTTATAATAAACCATTTATGGTGCATAAAATTATTCGCTTCTGAAACCAACCGACATGACATATTTTGTACATTATATTTTGTAGATAAAATACACTATTCGAAATGGCCAACTATATTTCGGTGAAGGATTTACACCTTGTGGAAATTAAATACACCAAACTACACAAGTGTGAAAAATAAACAACAAAATGCTATTGAAATTATTCAGTCGCCATTTCATTCTTAACGAGCACTATATTTTTAGGCTGTTGCTATTCGCACGTTGTTCGGGACACGACTACGTAACGAAATGTCAAAGTTTATATTGCGTCAAGTTGGGGTATGTGGTTCGCTACGCTCGCGGCAAGGACTCTAAACTCCAGTATAATCATTTTCGGACATTATGCCGTACGTTTTGGATCCAACTTTTCTATTATACAGAGGTTTTAATGAAAATAGTATTACGTTACGTTGATTACGTAGTCGTGTCCCGAAAATCGGTAAACGTCAGTTCAGTACAAAATCTGTCAAAATGAACGTGCGAATAGCCACTTCGCCACTTTTTGGAAATAAAAATTGTACTGAAAGAAAATCTCCATTGTATATTTTTTTCACAGTAAATGCTTTTTTGTTAATAAAATTCGCACATAGAGGTTGGTGTACTTAATACACTCATTGGTTGAATGTGCACTATTTGTATGCACCACACTGAGAGTTCGGTGTTTTTAATACACCATTTGGTAAAATGTTCACCATTGAATACACTACACAAATAGTTTGGTGTAATTAATACACTTTTTGGTAAAAAAATGCACCACACCGAGATCGGTGTACTTAATATTAGTGATACAGTGTGGTTCACTTGTTTAGACGTACAAGAGTTACGTTTTATTTCTTGGTTTTTTTCTATTCTAAAGAGAAAAAAACTTATTTGGCAGAAAGATACATTCATACACTATATAACAAATATTACTAATTTTTTAATACACCATGCAAAACCGTTTCCATTTTTTTGGTTCACTTGAATAGACGCACCTGTTAAAAAGTTGAAAAACAACAAAACACCAAAATTGTTTGCGATATTTTTATTTATTTTAGTCAATTTTCAGTTATTTTAATAATGTGTGAGGCAGTACCATTTGATATAAACTCAAAAATTATACTTTTCAAAGAGCCATAATGAACTTTTATGGTAATTCAAGAATATATTTTCTTAAGAAGCTTTGATCGCCACAATCAGCTCTTGATTGTGTTGATACCTACTGATTGTTGCCTCAATAAATTTCACGGGGCAAGATTTTCAATAATATTAAAATTAGGCGAATGTGGGGGATAGTGCAATATTTTAATATTTTTACTGACAATCCATTCTTTTACAAGGCGTGAATTATGCGTATAGGCACGTTATACATCTGGAATATCCATGGAATAGGTCCACAAAGGTGCTTTATTACGAAAAACTGCCCCCAAAAAAAGTTTTGCAAGAAATACTAATATTTTATGGGAAACGATTTCCAATTTAAAAGCGCCGAAGAATGAAATTGCACCATATACCATAACTACCCCTAATTTCAATGATGACGGTTAAAAACATATTTTCTTTGTGGAGATCATGAAAGTAATAGTTATAGTTTAAGGACCATCCAAGTTAAACACCCTTTTGTTCGAAAAGTCGTCTTTGCTTTAATTTCTGGAGACCACTTTAATGTTCATATCCCATGCCATGTGAGACCTTTAAAATGCAAGGCGTGGGTTTCTTGCATGCAGGATTAGGCGGTGGTTTTTTTGTAGTTTTGTAAAATTTGGGTATAAAGCATAGACAATAGCACAACGCAAGTGGATTTGCTACAAATACGATCCTTGCTTGGTAGTTGTTTCCATAAGATACCCTATTTTTTTTTACAAAGTTTCTTAACAAGTGTTCACTTCGAGCTATTTTATGAGCCATTTCACGATTTAAAGCGTTTCGAGAGGTAAGCTTTAACTTTTGCCTTTTCTGCAAATTCAACATTTTTTTTTTTTGTCTATTTAAATAAAATTTGCGCTTCTAAACAAGTGAACCGCACTGTATTTCTCACAATGGTGCATTGTTCTCATTTCTCCTTTAACTTTGGTGCATTTTTTGGATCAATTTCACGAAATGACACAAATCAGCGAATATTAAACACAGTTTTCAGCAAAATAAATGCGCCGAAAAAAGAATATTGCATATAAATTCTACAATTGTGTATTTTTCTTCTTCTTATTTTCAATTAGTGCATTTTTATATCCAAATTTAGGAATTGGTGTATATTTTCTACGACGGCCATATTTTTCAAGGTATATTCCAAAAAATGAGATTCGGCTGGCCGCCATATTTAAACAGAAGACAATGATTATTTATTTAACTATTGTATCGACTTAATTATGTTGAATTTTTTGTATTTTTGACTCGTTTTTAACTATATGTCTCTAAAAAATAAAAAAAAAAATCAGAAAATTATAATTTTCGAAAAACTAAGTTTCACGCATCGAATAAAAAATCTTTAATTATTAAAATTTTTGAGGCGCTCGATTTTTAGACGGGGTAGGACCGAAAATAAATCGGCAGATTGGGCTTAGTTTTGAAATTAGGCACTCACATTGAAATTTGCGTCTATATTATGAATGTGAATAATGTACTTGGAATCAGAACGAATTTCTAATGCTAGCAGATACATCTTTCATCGAAAAATAAAAAGCGGTGTAAGTTTTAGCTCAAACTCTGTTTTCGATTGAAAAAATAAACTTCGGTGTAAATTTTAAATCAGAATAAATTTAAAGTTTCGCATTTTAATACGCTAATGGTGTACTTTATTCATCGAATTATCGTGTATTTTTCACACTCAAGGGAATAGTTTTTCATCAAAATGTGGTGTAAAATGTTTACCATTTGGTGTATAATTTGAGCTAATTATCAGTACATAATATACACCTCTGGAGCATAATATATCCTAGTAACCAGAACAATTTTTATACCACTAGCACAATTTATATACCGAAAATCGGTATAATTTTTGTACAGAAGTCGGTGTTAATTATATACGAGAACACGGTATTATTTACACCGAATCGAAATTAAATGTGCAAAAACTGCATCAAAAAGTGGTGTATTTTTTATATTGAAAATGCATACCAAATATTTTGGTGTATTTTAGACTTTTGTGCTACTTGAGTTATTTCCCTAAAGAATTTAAATATCTTGGCTTAGTTGATAAGCGCTATATCTTGTATACTTTTATACAAGGTATGAAAGAACTATACTTTCCAAGAAATTAGTTTCGCGTACGTGCTATGGCATGATACTCAAACAGTATGATGTGATGTCTCTCCTCGACACCTTATGTCATTACATAATCTACACAGATCCGTGGCTCTAAAAGTCACAGTATTTGGAATGCTTCCTAAGAAGACAGTTGCCGGGCAGGGTCTAAATTGCCTTTCTCAAGTTTGTTATGTCTATCCTAAGTCGATACCGTTGTTAAGAAACCGTAAGTGCATTTATGCATTATTGGTGCATAAGCATAGCCCATTCACCCTCTGACCAACATATTGGTTTTAGAAAGCAGTAATTCAACAGGCAATATCCGAGACTTGCTTTAATCGTCTTGTCATTTTGGGTATGGGTGTGCGCTTCAATATCCAAACCTAGACATGTTACCTGACCACAGATATGTACATATTCCAAAATTAAAAAGATCTATTTACAGTGCAATGTTATGTAAACCTGTAAACAGAAACCTTTATATATTTCACATAATTATTTTAACTATACAATGGTAGACCTTTTGACAACAAAAATATACATTTTTAGAATAAAATAAACTTGATTGCACTTCGTAACGATACAAAATTAATTTAAATTCACTACAAAAGCAGAAACAGGTAAAATGTAAAGGTGCTAGTACACGATATGTAGCACGCCACATATATAGGTGGCTCTGAGGTAATTTTGACGTCAGCGTATGGAGCCAATGGCTTCATACCGTGTCCTAGCCCTCTTTGTGCCACTCACATAAGGTACTCATATGTCTGAGGCACGATATGAGGTATTCGTGTGTGGCTTTTCGGCATTCCGTGTACTACCCTTGCACACACGATTTGTGCCAATACGAATGCAATATGTATTTTTGAATGAAATTTCAGCATTTCAGTTTGTGTCAGTGTGTTTTGTACGAGCAGCATGGTATTTAGTTTTTTGTGGGTCATAAAAGTTGCGAACGTGACGGGATAACTTAAATACACCCGGAGCAATAAAACAATTAGTACCTACAGTTCTAGTGCAAGACTGCACACAGCGCAATAAAACTGCGGATAGCATCATCATAAACGAATAACTAACAGCCAACCGATATGTGCGCGCTGTGCTACATTCCGTGTACTAGCACAATTTTATGTAGCCACAGCGCTTCATACGAAAAACGAAATGTGTGCTATATGCGGAGACTATCTGGTGACGTCAGAGCCACATATGTATGTGGTGTGCTACATATCGTGTACTAGCACCTTAAAGAGAGATGCGGTATTTGTACATACACACACTAGTATAGTACTACATATATACAAAATGAAGTTAAATATATATGTATTTTTATTTATATGCCATACTCTAAAAAATCTGAAGTGATGGTCGTCTCCAGAACGCCTGTTCAATGAACTCTAAAACTGGTGGAGAAGTTTAAGTATATCGGGGTCTTATTCACGACTGATAAAAGGAGCAGTGCTGAGTTTTCCTGTAGGATTGCCCAGGCTGGGTCAATTTTGAGACAGCTTAGTCATTCTGTTATCAGGAGGACTGAACTTGGTGTCAAAACTAAGTTGCCAGTCGGTCAGTCAGTCAGTTCGGTGTTTGTTCCAACTCTTACCTATGGTCATGAGGTTTGGGTAATGACCGAGTAATGTCGATCAGCTACTTCCCCGGACGGAGCGGTCTATGCTTCGGTAGTTTGGTCATGTTAAACGCATGTCCCCGAACAGGATCCTACGACGTGCTATCAAATCCGTACCATCGGGCAGGCGTTCTCTGGGTAGACCCAGTATGAGATGATTAGATTACCTGTCCACGCTTGCATTGGTATCATGTTAATTAGCGCACTTGTGGGTGAACGATTGCGCAAATACACAGCTCTATTGTCATTTCACTCACACTTACTACGCTGAACCCTTTTACTCGCACTTATTATAAGCATAGTCAGCGGACTACTTTTTGCCGACGAGACCACCTTACACTTATTCCATCATGGTCCTGACTGCATCAGAATACACCTTGACATCTCGACCAAAGTCCGATTAGCTCGTTCTGCAACGCCATTTTGTTGCGGCGTATATGCCATCGTCAGCTGTTCACGTATTCGCGATAGCAATATTTGTCATTATTGACACATTTGAGCATACTACGTTTCGGGGCTCATTCGATAACAGTTTTGAAATTGGGTGGGATATGCTCTGAGTTCCTTAGCGCAAATATTTCCACCATGATTTATTAAATTAGTAAATGCAGGGTGCACCCAATATTTCCTTTTCTTTTGTCTTTTTTTTCTTAAATGGAACCACATTAAAAAAATCGAATCATCGGAGTCGTCGGATGACATGTTAGTTAGAAATTTCAGGCAATACTGTTGCTTCGATGTGAGAATAGGCTAAAATAAAGTTGCGTATTGCTTATTGAAAGTTGCTAGTTGCTTATTTGCTTATTGCTTGTTTCCTCAATCTGAGAGCCGCCTAAGTAAAACGATTGACTACTTCAATTTGATTCGATAAAAATGTTGCCTGTTGAGCGATTAATTCAATACATCCACTTTCAGCGCAATAATGGAGGTTACAGAACATTTTTAAATTCTTCACAAATCACACAGCACATTTCAGGCAAAAGCTGAAACTTTGGAGATTGCTTTGCAATGGAATTATTTTTCATATTTCACTAC
The DNA here is from genome assembly GCA_949372485.1 of Cheilosia soror. NCBI lineage: Eukaryota > Metazoa > Arthropoda > Insecta > Diptera > Syrphidae > Cheilosia > Cheilosia soror. Next base: position 47,860,822 of record OX443562.1, on the reverse strand, counting down.
GATTTAGCTCGAAACACTACGTTTTCTTCATCTCGACAATACACTTTTGTAATTTTGTAGTGGGAACGCATCCTGCTATAGTACTTTGTTGTTAAGCTAATATCAGACGATTTATGTATTGTATACACAAATTTCAAGTGTTTATGACATATGTAATATGTATGTACATAAATTCTAAAAAAAAATCGTAGGTACTCAGAAGCGTAGGTATTCCATAAATATTTGTGGTTTAAACGATTTATGTATTTTGATTTAAATGTACAATGTACAAAGGTATCTCTATATAATAAAAAATGAAGATTACGACTGATAGATCACCAACGCCCAGCCTAAATCTGAAATTTTGCACAGAGGTTTCCTTTATGATGTATACAAGAGTACTAAGGAATGATTTTTTGAAATTCAACCCCTAAAGGGGTAAAAGGGGGGGGGGCAAAGTTTGTATGGGAAGATTTTTATTTTTCATCCGACTTCAAACTCGTTTTGTGTACTCTCTATGAGAAATAAAGGAAACCACTTTCTCCAATTTTTTTAATTCAACCCAAAGGGGTAAAAGGGGGGGTTAAAGTTTGAATGGGAAAATTTGTATTTTATATCTGATTGACTTTAAACTCGGTTAGTGTACTCTCTATAAAAAATAAAGATAATTAATTTGTCCGATTTTGTAAATTTTGCTAGAGGTCCGAGTTATTGGCGATTACCCCTTTTAAGGGCGGCCTTTTCTTAATTCACGAACCGTTCGTCATATCGATTTGAAACATTGTAATGCGTCCAATCTTCATAGTTGTTGAATATGCTGATCGCTTCATCTAACTCCATCGTACGTACTCCAAAGTTATTCAACCGGAATTCTGTAAGAATGGGGTTATACTGCTAGAGAGTGGTACACATCCTCACGATCTTTCCGGTTGCATATGTTGCACAGTGTAGGAAGATCTGGGCAGTGAGGAATATAATTAAGTACTTTCTTAGGCAGGTTTCCTGTGCGTTATATTTATAAAAAAGACTGTGAAGGAATTTCTGTGTGCCAAATCCTGAGGATGCCAAATTTGATTCGGCCAGGTTTCAAATTTAACAAAGTTGATTATAAAATGTGTTGCGGTTATTTTGGCAGCGTTTTTATTCGAAAGTGAAATGGAAGACGAAAAGCGAACAAGTCGTCGAGTTGCCACGCAAGCGCCGTATTTGTTAGAGAAAAGATTGGCTTGGCCACCTTTAGTGAAAGTTTCAGAGTTGGATGGAACAGAGTTGGAACTACCTCTATGCGGGATAGTTCTAGATGCGCTGAATCCAATAGCGCTGCTCGCGCGAAATACAAACGAACTTTGCTGGTGCGTTCATGACTGAAAAAGAAATAGCGTCAATTCTCTCTTACTCAATCGTACTGCGTTCTGCGTTCAGTTAAGTGCAGTGCAGTGCAGAATGGCACAGATTGTAAATTGCGCTGTCTTAGCGGTGCAGTTCCATTCAACAGAAAATTTAGTTCTTGTAGTACAGAAATACAACCGAAAACTGCGCAGTATGCAATGCAGTAGAACGTCGCTACGCTACACTAAAAACTATAGAAATGGAATTATGATAATGCAGTATAGAAATTTAATTATGATAATGCAGTATATGTATAACTGTGGGCGCAGTAGCGCAGTGGTTAGTATGCTGGACTACTGCGCGAGGGATCCCAGGTTCGATCCCCGGAAAAACACAAATTACATCTTAAAGTTTTTTCTACTGCGCCACCTCTCGCGAACGTCTGACAAACATCCGAGAGTATGACTGTCATGAAAAAGCTTCTCAATTCAGCCGTTCGGACTCGGCATACAATTGTAGGTCCCTTCCATTCGTCCCAAAAATAGAAACTCACACAAAACGAATGGTTGCGAGAAGCTAGGCCTTGGGTGTCACCCGCCTGTTGCGCCACCTATTTATTTAGTATATGTAAATATATTACAAAATAATGGCAACACTTACAGTAAAGCATTTTGGCTTTTTTGTAAGCCAGGAATCTGTTCTTTAATATTGTTTAAAATAAATTACTGCGCAATCCATTTGATGTGATGCATTTCAAGTGCAGCGCAGGATCGCATGATTTTTTTATTATAGATTCTTAGGATGAAACTGGTGACTGTTGGGATATTTCAATAAAGCAATTGATAGAATTGAAATTAGAATTGATAGAATAGAATTCGAAAATGCAGAAATTTTAACAACGAAAATAATGATGCAAGCCTTAAAAAAAAAAAAAGAATTTTGAAGCTGCCCGGTATATATAAATAAAATATAATAGATAGATATAATAAAATAAATAATTTGACTTCGAATTAGGATTATGCCTTAAAGCCATATAATTTCAAGCACTTTAGGCTAGCAAATAAACAATTAGGAAATATTACCTTAGGAAAACATGGATAATTCAAGCAATATCTAAGGCAGTTATACATTGATAATGTGGCGGGTGCCTAAGCAATTTAACGCAACTTGCCTTAAAACTAAGAAAGCTCAAAACGGCCTTAGAGCTTATGAAAGTTGGCACTCGATTTAGGTAAATTTTACACATGTTTTTCGTTGAGTGTATGTGCAAGTGCACCCTCTTATTTTGTAGAAATGCTAAGTGTGACTATGTGTAAACCATATCTTATCTATCAATCTGAAAACCCCACAGCTTTGAAAAATGTAAGAATTGTAAAATGTATTTCCAACTAAAATTGACCCATCCTGACCAATCCTACAGGAAAACATAGCATTGCTCCTTCCATTACCGATTTCACACTGTACGATTTGCAATTTAACCGCCATACGTAACGGGGTGTCCATTACTAATATTTTGTGGTGTCGACTACTGAAAAAATGGTGTCCGTAACTAAAAACCTGGTAAGGTATTACAATTTCCTGTTTTACTTATTTTATGGAATTCCTTACATATCTGTTGTTAGAACTTTCTTAAAGGAAATTATTTACAGTTATATTTCAAATAAACATCATTAAAATTGATGCAACGAAGAAAAAGTTATGAATTTTCAAAGTCAAAATTTCTCTTAAGGGTGTCGGTCACTGGGTACTTTACCCTATGTAAGGAATTCCATAAAATAAGTAAAACAGGAAATTGTAATACCTTACCAGGTTTTTAGTTACGGACACCATTTTTTCAGTAGTCGACACCACAAAATATTAGTAATGGACACCCCGTTTTCTTAACAGGCCAGTGGTAAATTTTGGGCAAATAAAATATAATAAAAGGCAACATTCTCGGCCCAAAAAATAGACTAAGTTTTATTTAAACTAGCGGACCTGGCAAACGTTGATTTTCCTGCTCGTACATTTTGATTGTCATTCAATTGATCTGCAGCCGTTCTATTTAACCGATGTGTCCGGACTGATTTAAATTTTTGTTGTTGAGTGTTTAATATTTGAAATTTTGTGCCGCTTACCGGGTCCAATTGTGAATCTACACCATTCTTGGACCCACTCAAACACACACACAAAATTTCATCAAAACCGGTCCAACCGTTTAGGAAGAGTTCAGTTACAACACACGTACAGAAGAATTATATGTATACACTAGATTATTTCAAAACAAATGCAATGCTATACCTAAAAAAACTATCAACCTCAAAAGGAATTCTTAAAAAAATAAGTCCATACCGGACGCAGAAAATGTGAACATTATGCGAGAAACAGATTGGCACAGCAACAGCAACAGCAACTTTGACAGCCACAGCGCACTTTTTAGAGCCCCTGCTTTTTAATGGCTGAAGTTACATTACCACAGCAACATCGACATCGACATCGACGTTAGAGCTAAGTCCTAAATTCAATGTTGCTGTGCAACGGCTACCAACACCACGGTGACTTTTTCAGTTCTCTCAACTTTCGAATGCTGACATACTGAAGGTGCAGCATTATTACCAGATATAGACAAAAAAAGTTTCAGCAGTTTACAAATAATTATTCTTATAATAAATTATTTATAAAATACTATTTTATTTTATTTTTTTTGATTTAGATTGCCTTTCATTTTCGATTGGCAAAAGAAATCAATTCTTTTTTGTGATCTGCAGGCGTCAAATTATTTACTGTCGGTGGGACGTGATTTTGAATTCTAGTTTTACTATATTGCAATGTGGAAACGAGTTATCTACTAATTCAATCGTCGTGAGTTGTATTAAAATTAATTTTTGACAAGCTATTAAAAGAAAAGTCATGTACCTAATATCATTTTTTTTTTCGCTTTTACCATTTATTTTGGAAGATATAAAAGGTAATGTGGCAATGCTGCGTTGCAATCAACTCTCAACAAATTTTGTTTTCCTCCCTTGACAAAGTTGCTGTCGATGTTTCCAATGTGTTTCATGCGACTTCTGCTGTTGAAGTTGCTGTTGCTGTCAAAGTTGCTGTTGCTGGTGCTGTGGTAATCTGTTTCTCGCATAACACTTTTCTTGGCGCATTTTTTTCAGAAATGCATGAACACTGTTGTGAATGTCTGCCTTTCGTCTTAGAAAACTGCTTTCATGATTTTAGGTTATCCAGTTAAGGATTTGCTGTTCTTCATCAGTGGTCAGTACAGTTTCCGGTCCAAAAGTTGGCTTGTATTTTTGTACCTACTTTCGGACAAGTTTTTTTGGCATTCTCAAATAAAAATTTTGGAATTTACAAATAAAGGCCTGAGAAATCGTTAGAGATTTTAAACTAACGGCTAAAAGGTATGCAAATACAAAGATAATATTGGTGGTGTCCATAACTAATATCCTTAAAAATGCCCATTTGCGCCAGTAATAGACACCTGTGTCGGTCACTAGATTTATTGAACATTTCATTTCAGTTACTGACACCCCACGTAAATTTAAATTGTTTTGTTATTTTAATAATAACTGACTAACAAATAGATCGGCTACTTAATTATTTTCATTAAAATTCACTGTTCACAGTGTTACTATACACGGTTATATTTTTAAAATAATGATCTGTACTTACGTGTTCCTTAAGGAAATCTCAAGTTTTCTGAAATTCCTAAAGGGTTCAAACCAAAGTCTATTATCACAGGGCACTGAACGACTACAAAATATAAAGAGAAGTCATTGGCCGTATTCACAAATCTAGTCGAGGTAAGTCGACTTGAATTGTCTGGATTCAAATTGCCGTGAATGCGAAAACTAACTTGAATTGTCGGTATGTCACTTCTTGACAATTGTGATTTTTTTTTGTTTTTATAGACGTCGCAATTTTTTTTCAGATATTGGATTTTGGCAGCAAAAGTTGTACTTCATAAATGTATTTCATATTTTAAATGCATTAAACATAAAAAAAGAAAATCAAGAAGAAGATTCGTAAAAAAATCCAAAATATTCGCTCTTATAATTTAGCCATAGCACGATGGATTCAATAAATGCATTGCATACAAGAAAATCCTCAAAAAACTCTCCCTTTAAAGGTTCGTATAAATGTGATTTCGCCAAGAATACTAAACTCTGTTTTCTCCAGAATGGATGGTATCGAAATCTGGAATATGGAACATGCACCTTTCCACGAGAAAACCTGGAGAAAACCATTGTCAGTGATGAAACGTTTTTCTTTACGTTTCTTTATTTAACAACACAGTCGTGGTGTTCAGCATATTGTTTGACTTCTCGCACCCAAATGAAGCTGGCAAGAACATCAGGGACACCACCTACCTGGTTGACATTTTCATGTGTGAAGCTTTTTTGTAGCAGCTGGAAGCATGTTCCACTTTACATCTGTATGAAGTAAAGAGTGCAAACACTAAAAACACCACTTGAATTTGCAACGATACACGGCACCCACAACAGCTGTACAATGTGGCAATTCCAAAAAATTTGCCAGGTAATGTTTGCATTAAAGTGGAATTTCTTAACTTATATGTATTCACTTTATAACCATTTACACATAGGTGCAGATACAGGCCCTGCCATCTTCAACCAGACTAAACTGTCCTGACCCACCCTAGTCAACGAAACACAAGAAGATTAACAATTTAATTATAAGAACTATTACCTTTTTGTTTAAATATGTTTAATAAAGATTTTGCGCAAAGTTCGTGTTCCTGTTAACGAATATAGAAATATATAAAGAAAGATTCTAAAGATACGTTGTACATGTTTCCAGGTGGATAATCTCGTTGCTTCTTCGTTCACTGTAATCAAAATTGTGGACTGAATTTGTGTCTAACCCATATTTTTCCAATCAAAAGATTCTTAAATTTGTTTTTACATATTGTTTTTAATCGTAATACCAATCTAAGAACAACAAAGCGAAGGACATAACTAGCAAAAAGATAACGACCAAACTCGGACACCAGTATTTCTCTGAATCGCTAGATTAATTTGCTCAATAGCATCGTTTTCATTTTCTGTTGCCCCTATCACGGCATTCTTTCGATGTTGTGCTTTTGCATAGATACCTGAAAGAAAAAGGGTGACTAATACCATACATATGGACAATAAAAAAACCAAAACCTTTTCTGTAAAGATGTCCTTCAACTGAGAGACTTTGCAGCTCATGATAAAAGTGAATATTTTCTTCCTCAAACATTTGAATGTCCTCCGGACAAAAGTGGCTTGGAATTTAAAACTAATGCGTGAACCACCTCAAGATACGTGCTATCTTTTAAGTAATACTAATCCGAATCTAGGGATAGCAAAGTCAAAGCGATAGCCTTTATAATTTTCCAACAGGACGTGTTAAAGTATCACATTTGCCACATTTTGTACCACAAAGCAAAAAAAAGTTCACTTTCACACGTCCTCTTGGAAAACTATAAAGGCTTTTTTCTTTGAATTGGGTATCCCTAGATTCGGATTAGTATTACCTTAAAGATAGCATGTATCTTGAAGTGGTTCACGCATTGGTTTTAAATTCCAAGTCACTTTTGTATACTAGCGCAACTTTTCTTGTACACTAAAACGGAATACACTTGAGAGCTTTAAAATTCCTCCCGAGCAGCCAATACTTCAAGATATATGTTATCTTTTAGGTAATATTAATCCGAATCTAGGGATAGCAAAGTCAAAGCGATAGCCTTTATAGTTTTCCAACAGGACGTGTGAAAGTATATATATTTGCCACATTTTCTTGGTATGAAACAACAAAAAAATTTCACTTTCACACGTCCTGTTTAAAAAATAAAGGCTACCGCTTTGACTTTGGTATCCCTATATTCCGATTGGTATTACCTAAAAGATAACATATATCTTGAGGTATCCACTGCACAGTATGACCTTAGTTTATATATTTTTAATTAAATATACCCGAAAAAAACAAAACTTTTAATATTCTACGTTAGGGCGAACCGAAATGTCAAACGTCAAATGGCACAAATGTTGCTACAAATAGACGTCAACTTACTAGTAAGTCGAGAAATTCTTGACTAGATTGGTCGGTGTTGCGAAGAAAGACGTCAACTGAAAAAACTGATCACGTGACCAGTTTTGCCCAATGAAAACTTAGCAACATGAATTTTGAGAGCTGTCACACTTACCAAACTAGATTTGTGAATACGGCCATTTCTTATGACATTTGAGCGCCTGAACACGTTAAAAATAGCTTCCGTAACATCCAACCACAGGAAACCTTACAAAAATGGAAAAACAGTGGCAGGTGTCCATAACTGAGAAGGTGTCGGTCACTAGGTAGTTTACCCTATCTGTTGTTAGAACTTTCTTAAAGGGAATTATTTACAGTTATATTTCAAATAAACATCATTAAAATTGATGCAACGAAGAAAAAGTTATGAATTTTCAAAGTCAAAATTTCTCTTAAGGGTGTCGGTCACTGGGTACTTTACCCTACTACTTTCCCACCATAGTCCATAGGCCAACATATCAGTATCACAGTGCCTCTAGAGCTGAAACGGCCAAAAGTTCAGTAACTTCGATATTTCAATTTAAAATTAGTTGTGCGCTTTGTAGGCTTGAGCCAGCAGCACCCACTATTGAATACAGCTGTCCAAAAGGAGTCAATGCATAAAATATAACCATAACCACAACCACTACATGGTACCTTGAAGCAATTACTTCAACAATCATACCGACTCGCACTCGAGAGTTCTGAGATTGTCCAATTCATTTGCATCCTCTGTGTCCTATATTCCTACTCCCAAAAGTATCTATTTGTCTTTGAGACATATTAACCTTTTAGTACAGCATAAATAATTTCTCTTTATTTTAGAATTGAAGTATATATAGCGCAGTCTCCAGTTTCCAGTGTTCATTTTTCCCGTGGAACATCAGGTGGGCCATCCCGGCAATCCTCATTCCCCATTAGCCATAACACGAGAATCGTCCTTACAGCAACAGGGTGAATTTATATTTCAGTCTGTTGGAAATTGTATTCACGTTCAGTCGACTAAGATTTGTTTAAATAAGTTTGTCAACATTATTCTTACTATTGTACTAAAAGTTACGACATAATACAGAGTGGTGAGGGGCTTGGATATGTATGATGTGATATTCCTTTCATGCATATTTTACGATCGCCCTATATCCATCTTAAGTGTAGTTCCTAATTGGTGTAATAAAAGTAAACACGTATTAAGTGAAATTCTGGGTGTTTTAAAGGGCCATGTTTATTTGTTTATCGAATAGTTGTTCAAATAGTCACTCCTACTTGGAGATGCCACATGCGATACTTGTTTAAAGAAAGTGTAAGGCGTTTTTAATCGGCTATTATGTTTGGTGCCAAAAGTAAAGAGCAATAATATTTAAACACAGATTCATTAAAATTAACGGTTTTAAGAATCAAAAATGAAGTAATAGCTGTGACCGTTTCAAATATTTTGCGTAGTAGACAATTTAGAATTCTTGTAGATGACAATTAACTTAATAGTGCCTACGTAAGGTACATTTGGAAACGTTCCATGGTGAGTAAACAGAGGAATATAATGTGTCTTGTGAAATGTAACAGTAAACATCTTCATTCTGTGGTTCTGAATGTGGATTTGGGCGTTAACGACGCCTACGGATTTTCAGAAATGAAATAATGATGCTTTCTCACAGCGGCATGTGTAACAAATCAATACCTTCATAAGCGAGTAACACTACTTTTATTTAATGCCCTTGAAATATAAATTTTTCACTTGAACTATTTTTGGCTGTTTGGTGTAGGTATATGCGCAATGCGGTTTAACACATTCCAATTTATTAAAGATGCAGAATATATAAAAATAATAATGATAGAGAGAGTTTAGTTATGCTTAAATATTAAGTTAGCGCGGCTAACGTGGCTAACTGTATCGAGTAGCGCCCTCCAAGTTGTTTACAACTTGTCCCGCTACTATAGGCGTCACTAAATGCAAAGTTTTCTTATACTACGTTGCGTTGTCCCTCTGAGTTCGAATCGGAGTCTTTTTCTATTATGTATTCTCAAAAGCATTGCGAAATTTAAGCGAAATTTGTTCTTTTATCAGTAATGGTCAAAGCTAGCAGTATAAAGCAGATTTAATCTTAAACAATGATTCTTACGTTATTCAAAAGATACTGAAACTAATGTCGATTTCCATTGGGCAAGAAAGCCCTTTTTTTCAGACTCAGACCAGTTTTTCTGCTCTAGAAATCAGCTGTTTGTCAAATTCATTTTCCATTGTGCAAAAAAAGCACTTTTTTTTAAGATTTAGATCACTTTTGCGAATCTCGATTCGAGGGCGAGATTCACACATACTTTCACCAATACCAAAGCAAGAGACATTTTTGTAAACACAAAATTGCAATACAAAAAATAGCTGACTGTCAAATAACACACCAACACGAATGCAAACAAAAAGTAATCTCATTTCATGTTCCATTGGGCAGGAAAAATCTGAAATCTGAGACCAAAACGGTAAAAGCCCAATGGAAATCGACATAACTTTCACTTGATACCAAATAAATATTATGTAGGTACCTATAGGATATTCCTTCATACGAGTACATTAAGTGCGTTTTAAGATTAGGTACTATATAATATATGATATATAGGTACCTAGGTATATAAACGCATGAAAATCATCAGAAGATCCATCGGACCATCCACAATACGAACTTAACACAAAAAAAAAATTAAAATGTCTACGATTTTCATATTCATAAACCTTTAAACCTAGTTTTAATGTAAGTAACCAGCCAAATTGTACGCCCTTGTCCCAAATTCTATATCTTTTAGTTCCAACTGATTTCGTTTTTTCACCGAACTTGCAGTCAACACGTACCTAGATTTGTGCACATTTTTTTTTGCATTTAGATAGGTAGATACTCGTATCCAGGACTCTGGTACAATAAAGTATGATTTCAAATAAAGACGGGTCGATTTTGAAGTGGAATAAAAAAAATTGTGTGTGAGGTATTAATATTATTATTTTTTTGTTTGAAAGGTCCATGTATGTGATTATGTATGGAATATAACATAGTTCAAATGCCCGTCGCGGCTTCTTACAGTGGAACAGAACCGAACCGAAAGGTCTAATTTATAGAGAACCTCGTGTGTGTTGGTGGCGTCACTTATACTTATATTCATCCAAAAATGCGCCTTGTCGCTAAAAATGAGATAAAAATTGGTGTCCTATGCCATAGGCTCCGAAGCCCCACTCAGGGAACAAACGGCGTTGTCTAATACCATTAATTTTGAGTTCCTGGGTCAGTTGATTCTTGTACGTATGTAGGCCCAAATCCCTACGCAAAGTTGAAGTCTGCGAAATTCCGACTTCTTGTGCAAAACAAGGACTCCTTCCGGTTCTCCTCTACACTTTCAAGGACCGCGGCAATGGTCTCGGCCGATCTGGCATTAACATCGATCCACCCCAATTGAAAAATGACTTTAGGTATATAAATTTAAATTACTATACATATTGAAAAATTCAACTTAGTGTGCGCTCTGCTAATATTTAGTAGATTTTTGAAAATGGATAATAATAATTTAATAATCTATGTATTATAATATTACTTTAAAAACAAAAAAAAAACTTCACAAGGGCTGCGTTCTATGTTTTTAAAAATGATTCAGTTCAGTGAATATGAAATAAGTGATCGCAGATAAAAGAGAAAATGACTTGCACTCTCAATCAATTTTTAAAAGACAAATGCAAATAGTCTATAGAAAGAGGGAAACAAAGGAAAGGAAACGCATTATATGTATATATATAAACAACAAGATCATGGAGAGGAAGGGCGATGCAGAGGGTGCACATTAAATCTATATCTATACGATACCTACTTATAATAAAACTGTATGAAATTTCTTTGTCTCCTAAAAGCGCGAAAACTACTGGACATATTTCAATGAAACACTCAAAGTGTAGTCTTAAATGGACCAAATATAATTTTGTTTGTTTGTTAAAGGCGAGCGGCGCAAGGCGAGCATGGGTCAGCTAGTATTACATATAATTATAGATGTACGCGGGTGTAATTTAAACCTCCAGATCACTGACCATATTTTTAAAAATTCTAACGAAACGCGTTTTCGTTGAGCAACGAAAATCTGAAATTAGACTTAAACCCTGGATCAGTATTGGGATGTCCCTGGGATGGTTTTTACCTCAAACAAGTGTCGTTTTTCCCTTTTTTTCCCTCCGTACCTTGCCGAAATTACCTTTTACTTTCCCTCAAGTCTTTCTTGAAATAAATATTATTTTACATACCAAAATAAAAAAAAAGTCAAAAAAACAAAACAAATAAACATTCTTTATTCAATTTAAAAAAAGAAATAAACATAAATTCATCAATAAAAAGTAACAAAATAAATTATATTTCTTAGTTTACTATCAATCACATTTTTGTTTGGTCCAAAAATTCTAGCTTATTTACTATAGGTATCTACTATTACTTATCGGAAGTCGATTGCCTTGCAATAAAATTTTATACACTGGGGCCAGATTCCGTAAAATGAAAACGATCGAACGATATCGTTTCGACAATAGCAGTCTGTCTATTGCCACATATATGATAGCGACAGTTTTAGTGGAAACGATATCGTTCGATCGTTTTCATTTTACGAAATCTGGGCCCTGGCCAATAATTTCTTCTTTTTCATTTTCATTAAGATTTGTGGTCATGAACTCAGTGCATTCAGCGCCTAAATAAATATGATTCATCATTTCTATTTTTCAATTTGACGGAATTTACCTCAAAATTGCACTACCGAACAATTTTTTTCCCTTTTTCCCTTTATGCATTTCCCTTTCATGGTTTTTCCCTCGAAAAGGTAAATTTACCTCGACATCCCAACACTGCCCTGGATGAACAAGTCTCTTCTTAAAAAGACTCAAACATGTTGCGTAACAAAATGCAGCAAGCATTCACTCAATCATGTTTTATAAAATCCAAACATTAATTTTTGCAAAAAAATTTATTAATTTTTAATTTAAGTACATATATTCAAATTCAATCAACCAATTTTTAAAAAGGTTAGCAAAAAAGAAATAGACAATATTTAAACCTATTTCTTTGCTTCCTACAATATCAAAAATATTTGATATATTTCTTAAATATAATAAAGGATCTGTCCTTGGTTCCATTTTATTTTAGTAAAGGCTTTTACTGCCGACTTTGATTTTGCATGTGGTTCAGCCGATTCTTTAAATTAAGTTGCAGTTGCAGACATTAATCATGATGTTTTTAGTACCCAGTAGGACAAAATTGATGTATTTCAGTTTTTCTGCGAAAGAATGACCGGACTGACATTATATTTCATGCCTCTACTTGCTGTAGACCTTGTTTGCTAAATTGCATCTGTGATATGCGAAGCCACAATACCCTATATGTCGAAAATATTGGCTGCATGCAATCCAAATTGCTTTAAAATAGGAATAGTTGATGACCGAATTTAAGATTGGTGCGAGCACATCTCAATCTAAAAGAAATATCTGCGATCTGGTCTACGTATCTTTTACTGACTTAGGAAATATTGCTCTTCCAAGAAACTAAAACCAATGGGATCTTTCACTCCAGTACGGAGTTAGCTCCTGGGAGGTAGATACCTCAATCAAATCTAACATTTGACTGTAGTACAAAAATGTGCAATAAGAAGATAATGTAAATGTTCGGTTACCTCTTGCGAAGTATTAAATATTCACATCCCGAATATAATACGAAATACGCATCATAAAAATGACAATGCAATTACAACTTTATTGCGCTTTATTATTTTAGTTATTCTGTATTTCATGTACATTTATGTATGGCTTTATGATTTATGATCTTCTTTGCATCTATCTCATCGTTTGTTCTTTTTCTATCTTTTTATACCCTCCACAGGAAGACATATTCACTTTGCCATTACATGTGTAACGCCAAGAAAGAGTCCCATAAAGTATATATATGTATAAATCCTGAATCAGGATCAAATTCTGAATCAATTTAGCTATGTCCGTCTGTCTGTCTGTTGAAAACACGATAGCGCCCAAACGAATCAACTTGGGTGAATGAAATTTTGTGAGAGGACTCTTTTTACCGTCGTCAGGTTGCTATTAAAAATGGTCCATCTCGGTCAAGTAGTTCTGGTACCTCCCGTACAAAACCATCATCTTTACCCAGCTATATCAGACTGGATAGTATCGGATAGTCCTTCATTTTCAGACCACCGGTATATATCCTTCACTTTAAACTATAGCTTCACTCCCCAGAAATCAGTTTATCGCAACCGGCGTAAAACAGACTGGGTTAAACACAACTTTATTCTATCTGCGAATCTAGCTTACTGTACACACTCGCCACCCGGCGACCAGAGAGAGCTCGACTCGCTTAACAACGTGCTCACTTCCGCCCTGAATGGGGCATTCAGTGGATCCTGCCCCCTCACCAAAATGAGGGAGAGCAAGAAGCCACCGTGGTGGAATAAGCAACTAATTAAACTTCGCCACGATAGCAGAAAGGCATTCAACAAAGCCAAAACCTCGAAGTTAGACACGGACTGGGAGATCTACAAAGGTAGTCTGAGGCTTTTCAAAAAAGAAGTTCGAAAGGCACAACGTAGCTCCTGGCGTAACTTCTGTGAGAACGTTAATAGCGTTAACGAAGGCTCCAGATTACGTAAGATCCTATCCAAAACGTCCACTGTACCGGGTGTACTAAAAAACCCCAGTGGCCAATGGGCAGAATCAGAGGAACAATCACTGGATCTGCTCATGGTCACTCATTTTCCTGGCTGCACGCCCTTCACCGGAAATCCTGACTTCAGGAATAGTACTCTTACCCGGCATATCCAACCACATTAACCGTTTGTGAGGAGAAGCTAAGGTGCACCGTCAACAGCTTTGAACCGTACAAGTCACCTGGACCTGATGACATCTTCCCGGCGCAACTACAGAACGCCTTTGACATTGTCAAAGACATTCTCAGGCACATTCTTGTAGGTTGCATGGGTTGTATCCCATCATCCTGGACTGCGGTCTAGGTTGTTTTCATTCCAGAAGCAGGAAAGACCTCCCATTTACACCCCAAGGACTTCAGACCAATTAGTCTGTCTTCCTTTCTTCTCAAAACTCTCGAGAGGATCATCGACCTCCACATCAAGGACACTGTGGACCGATCACTGTTTTCAAGATCTCAACATGCCTACCAAAAGGGCAAGTCAACCGAAACTGCTCTTCACTCGATTGTTGGCTCGATAGAGAGGTCCCTCTCACTCAAGGAATATAAAATGGCTGCCTTTCTTGACATAGAGGGGGTCTTTAACAATATCAAAACACAATCGATCATCCAAGCCTTAAACAAGCTAAATATTGGCGAACAAATCTGCCGCGTAATCACCCACATTCTAACAAAAAGGATGGTGAGGGCCACCTTTGGCAGCAGCGCTGTCGAAAAACGTGTGCACAGAGGCACCCCACAAGGTGGAGTGCTTTCTCCATTGTTATGGAACATAGTTCTTAACGAACTTCAGATCTCGTTGGAGAGCTCAGGGTGCAAAGTTGTGGCCTACGCGGATGACGTCGCCTTACTCGCTTCAGGAAAGTATCCACAGACACTTTCCGACATCCTGCAACTCGGATTGCGTAAACTAGTCTCCTGGACCGACAGTTGCGGCCTTAGCGTCAACCCGACGAAAACGGAGTTAGTCTTATTCACAAGAAAGATAAAGCTTCCCGCTGTCACTCCTTCAAATCTCAAAGGAACTCCACTCGAGTTCATTAGCAGCGCTAAATATCTGGGGCTGAGGCTGGACAGGAAGCTCTTATGGAGGGAAAATATTGCCGAACGCGCCAGGAAATCCCTAGTGGCTCTATACTCCTGCAAAAGGGCTGTAGGCTCTCGATGGGGCCTTTAACCCGATATAATGCATTGGCTTTATACTGCGGTCATAAGACCGATAATTCTATATGGCATCGTTGTGTGGTGGCCGGCCTTGAACAAAAGTTCCAATCTAAAGGTCTTAGAGAAGATTCAGCGCTTGGCATGTATGTGCATCACGGGCGCACTGAGGACATCTCCAACCGCCGCTCTGCAAACCATGCTTAACCTAATTCCACTAGACATCGTCAGTAAAGAATATGCCACCAATGTGGCGATCAGATTAAGGGAAGGGAAACACTGGAGAGGGCAACCAACTGGACACGCCGTCTACAGACGATCCCTCTGCCCACTACTACCGACTATGGCTTCACTCATGAAATACCGGACAGGAACCAATGGGATTCAGAAAATGTCAGACACAAATCACTGTCAATATTCACAGACGGTTCTAAGACACTAGAGGGAGTGGGCGCCGGAGTCTTTTCAGAGGAATTGAACCTATGCCTCTCCTTCAGTCTTCCGAAACACTGCAGTGTTTTTCAGGCCGAAATTACAGCTGTTCGTCAAGCTACAGCGTGGCTGTTGATTAATTCGGTATCACAAAGGGATATCGTTATATACATTGACAGCCAGGCTGCAATCAAATCCCTAATATCCAGCGAAATAAAATCCAAGGCGGTGGAAGATTGCCGCGTATCTCTAATCGAGATAGCTGGATAGTACAACCTCACCCTCTGCTGGGTTCCTGGTCACTGTGACATCCCAGGGAACTGCGCAGCAGACGAACTAGCAAGGCGAGGCTCCTCTGGCGTGGAAAGTATAAGCCTGCACAACGTGTATGCACCACTTTCCCACGCTAAACAAATAATTCATGCGGACGCAGTAATGCGTGCAGGCCTCAGATGGAAATATTTGGGATACTGCGACACTGGCAAGCTCACGTGGCCAGCTCTGGACTCAAAACGATCCAAGGAGCTTCTTCGACTTAAGAGATCTACCATCTCGAAAGTCGTTAACGTGATCTCCGGGCACTACATAATAGGTAGACACGCGCAAAGGCTCGGTCTGCCTTATAATGACTTCTGCAGAAGCTGTAGAGACGAAGAGGAAGACGAGTCCGTCACTCACTTTCTTTGCAGCTACCCTGCCCTAGCCAATATAAGAAAGGCCTACTTAGGGAACTATTTTCTCAATGATCTCACTGATCTAGGTAACACCAGCGCCGATAACATTTTTAGCTTCATAACAGGCAGCAAATGGTTTACATGAGTAGCCAGTAAAGAAACAGCTCCCCAAATCCCAGTGGTATGCACAATGGGCCGAATAGCGGCCTAAGTGTTTCTCTCATAGAGAGCCACTTTAACTAACTAACTAACTAACTAAACCAATATTAGACCCATGTGTGTTCTGTACAGTATAAAGATAAACTAACTCGCATGGCAAACAGTTTGCATGAGTTCTGTGCAGTGGAGGGTACTAAACACTTTACGATAACACTTTAACGTGTTTTTTTCTTTAACACTTTCCTTTTTTACGTTTGAATAATTGTTAAAGTACCATAATGTAAATACTTGCATTATATTGACATGTGAATTAAATTTTGAAGTGATATTCCTTATACATGAGGCGACGTCCATGGATGTGTTGAAGAAAGTCTGCTCCTAGAATGGACTGTGCCACTGTGGTACAGCAGCACGAACGAAAGTACACCTAAATGAGCGTCGCAGACCCAAATCTAGCTCAATTGTGACTGTCCCATATGTGCTAATCCTTGTTCGGTTGACTGCATACAATGCATACGGCTGTTCTTGTAGTTTGCTGCTGGGTTTGACAGCCAAAACCGAAATAGCAGTGCCGCTGTCTACTAAAAACTAACTGCAGAGGCCTCCATACTAATGTTGCTGGCTGCCGTTTCCCTGCGTAAATGTGCAAGGTTGAGCGCAGTTACGTGCTCGAGCACCATAGCGTTGATGGAACCGACAGATCCCGTTTTTATTTCTCGATTTGTCTCTGCTTGGTGTACGTGCGTGACCATTTGAGCTTCTTCTTCTGAACTGCTGACGAGATCTCGATCCTCCTTCGAGTGCGGCTAGTCTGTGTTGAATATCGAACAGCACATCCTTGTTAATGGCCGGAGTTGGATTTGACCTCGGGGGCAACTGGTGCATTGCCGCTACCGTGGCCGATGGGTAACAGTGGCCAATTACTTTGTCGGCGATTTGGGCGAGGTCGTTTAGATCGCCCGCGAAGGCAGAAAGTACAGCCCTCACGTGAGACGGTAATTTAGAGTAGACAACCACAGTATTTGAAGCACTGCATCTGGTGTGCCTGAGGTACCGGAGAGGTCTCGGATGCGCCGAAGTAACTGCGATGGTTGTGAGTCCTTCTCCATCTTCCACCAGTCGCTGAAGTCGTCGCTCTTCACTTTCTTCATACACTTGCATGAGCCGGGCTTTAACAGCACTATATTTCTCTGACGCGCCGGGGGCGATAGGAGAATGTCAGACACTTGCTGCAGATCCCGCCGTTCCAAATTGGCGATAACGTACTGATATTTCATGTCATCAGAAGGCCTGGATGGAGCGAGAATGGCTTCCACTTGCGCGAACCACAGTGACGGGCGGTCGTGCCAAAATTGTGGCACACGCGCTGCAATAGAGAGACCTGCGATGTGTGTCTGCGAAGTGGTTGCGTTGGAGTTCGACGATGGCGTTGTGCTTGTGCTTGCGCCTGACTGTGCTTCGATTGGTCTCGCTTCAACTTGCTTGGCCGTGGTGCGCGTATCCATGGTGAGTCGATATTGGCGCAACAAATGAAAATATGGAAAAAAAATTAGACTCAGCGGCAGCGAGTAGTTTTTTTTTTATTTTTATTTTATAAGAGGATGCAACGAATTCATCACGTCGGGGTCACCAATGTTACGCAATAAAAGAAGAGTTTTAATACTTCAGAAAAACTTAATCTACTTTTTTGGTTATATAGATTTGATCTTTTTACACGTGTTAATTACTGACGTCTGCTCGCTGTCGCTGTCAAGAAAGAAGAGAGAGATCCAAGTGACAGCTCATCTTGTTTGCAGCTGTCACTTGGATCTCTCTCTTTCTTTC
This sequence comes from Cheilosia soror, assembly GCA_949372485.1. Classification (NCBI taxonomy): domain Eukaryota; kingdom Metazoa; phylum Arthropoda; class Insecta; order Diptera; family Syrphidae; genus Cheilosia; species Cheilosia soror. The sequence continues at coordinate 47,842,506 of OX443562.1, read as the reverse complement.
TTTACGCGGTGTAGAAGTTGTCGACAGCGTTACGGTTGATAAATTTAGAAAAGTCGCAAGAAAAAGGGCCACGGAGAAAAAAAGGGCCATTTAAAGTAATAATTCTATTTAAATTAACAAACAAACAAGATATTGTACTGGTAATATTCTATTTTTAAAACTAAAACAATTCTGTCGCATAAAACATATCATAAAGAAGACATTAAACGTAAAATTAATTCAATAACATAACAAATCAATTCATTAAGCGGTGCAGGTTCTAATCCAAAATCTTCTGAATCATTCTCCGACCGCTCTGATCCCGATTCTGAAATTGGAGGCGCCGCATTGCTCGTTGAAGGAATCAACGAATGGAGAAGCTCACTATCAAAGGTTACGGTAGTGCCCCTTCCAAGTTCTCTAGTAAGGGCACTTACCCTTCTTATACAGGAACAAACTCAGGCTGTTTTCGACCTCCCTCTGACTTCGGAACCAATTAACCAAAAAACTTCAAACTTGAAATATTTACCAAGCTCATTAAAAAGATTCACGTCACCAAATTTTATCTCTATAGCATTAGTGGTTTTCAACATACAGGACGTCAAAAATCGCAAAAACAGTAACTGACTGACTTACTCACTTACTCACTCACTTAGATGATGATCATCAAAATTATGAAGCACTTCCAGTTATAATAGAATCGTGAAATTGGCAGAATGCTAGATCCTGTGGTGCATACACTGGGAAAAGTCCAAAAGTTGAGATTTTCCATTCATTCCATTTTTTTTTACGTTAACCTCTTAAACTAAAAACTTGGCGGACATTTAGATCTCAATACTTTTCGCGGCTAACTAGTTACACACTTTTTTTATATAACAGAGCTTGGCTGTTTTTTGTTTGTTTTTGGTGTGATGTGTATCAATTGAGCCACTTCACAGCAATGAATTTTCTTAAAAGTTTGAAAATTTAATATTTATAAAATTAATATAAATTGTGAAAAAGGGCCAAAATCATTAAATTTTAGAAAAGTGATATCATTGTGCCAAGGTGGTAAAAAAAGTGCCAAATTGCAACTTTAGTCGCACAACGGTCACGCTGGTTGTCGACTGTTGTGGCTGATGGTTACACAGTGGAGAGGTTGTCGACTGTTGTGGCTGTGTCCACGGAGAATGTTGATTGTTGTTCGCCACAGGAGGTTATGCGGGATAATTACCCCAAGAAACTCCTCAAAGTTGTGCCAAAGAATGGTTTTATATAAGAACAAAATCAATGTTATGGAGTGGTCATCACAATCTCCTGATCTCAAACCGATAGAACGTCTATGGGGCGTTCTTAAGCGCAGGATCGGCGGCTGGAGAGCCAAAAACAAGGAAGAACTGTGGTCAATAATTTAAAATGCACGGCACTCTATACCTCCCGAAACTTGTGCCAAGTTGGTTCATTCCATGGGGCGAAGATGTGAAGCAGTTATAAAAAATAAGGGCGCAACGACCAAATATTAAAATATATGAAACACCTTTACTGTAAATTAATTCTTCACAGAAAAAAGAAAAAAAAAACTGTCATCATCATCATTTTTAATGGTCCGCTTGTCCATTAAGTGGGTCGCGGGTGTAGGTTGCTCAAGTGGACCCTCCATAGCTCTCGATTCTCCGCCATCGACTCCAAATCATCAAGGGCAATCCCCATACGGGTATAGGAGAGATTATGGACTTGTTCTAACCATCTCATCCTTGGTCTACCTGGAGGACGCCTACCTGATGGTACGGATCCCATAGCACGTCGTGGAATCCTCCGTCCGGAGAAATCCATTGAGTTCCTCACATATTCTGGTATTTCTGATACGATCTCTACGGGTCACACCAGCAATACGGAGAAATCCGCGATCTTATTCTTTCGGTCATTCTCATTACACTAACCTCATGACCATAGGTAAGAGTTGGAACAAACACCGAATTAAAGACTGACAAATTGGCTTTGAACCCAAGTTCAAAAAAACTAATTTGCTTCTATTATTTTTTCCAGGCCAAAATTAAGGAAAAACAGAATCGTGATTTATTTAATATTTCTCTTCTTTTTTATTAAAAACTTAAATGTTAGATTTCTTCATTACATTGTATCAAAACTATTAGTATGGGTTAAATTTATCTTTTTTTCCGAAAACGTTTTATTTTTTCGATAAGCGACGAAGAACAAGCTTGTTTCTATTATTTTTTCCACCACTGTACATTACATTTGTAACGCCAAGAAGGATTCACCGGAGACCCCACAAAGTAGATATATTCTGAATCAGGATCACATTCTGAATCGATTTAGTTCGTCTGTCTGTCTGTTGAAAGCACGATAGCGTATAAAAATTGCCCATATCGGTAAAGTAATTCTGGTACCTCACACAGAAAACCAATATTAGATACATGCAGCGCCGGATTTACGTTTTTTGGGCCCTAGGCCTTTACAACAAATTATGCCCTATTTTATTATCTGGTAAATATTGTCTATTGACAATGGACCTTACGAATAATCAGTTTTATTTAATCAACTTAAATATTTTGACGGCCACAATAGATAAATTTTAAATGATAATATTCACCATTGTGAATGCCTGGACACTAAAAATGATTTTATTAGTATCGCGTAATGATAAAGGCGCACGAAATGATGTCAGGCTTCGCTAGGTTCCACTAAATCTGGGCGTCGGTCGTCTTTAAACCAAAAAAACAGTGACTGGGACACGTCAAATGTAACGCTTGGCGAGTTTGTTGTGCAAGTGTTTTTATTTAGGATTTAAAAAATGTGTCGGTCAGCGGTTGATTTAAAAATTTGTTGGTAGATTATAAGCTTGTCTGCATTGCCCACTTTGAATATACAGGGTGTTTCGAAGTTCAATCTCAATGCTTTGGGAAATGATTCGTGGGTATAATATAAGAAAAATATTTACAGTTAGCGCTTATCTCCAATGTGAATATAATTTGCTAAGAATTTAGGAAAAGGATTACTTTGGTGTAGGCACACAAAGAGTTCAGCAGTGTATAAACTAGTGACGAATATCTTACATATTCTTCTTTACCACCAATGAATCCCCGTAAATTTGCAAACCGTTTTCGAATTCAAAACTTTCTATAGATGTTCGCATTTTCTTCTTATTTTATTCCCTGACAATTCCTAGATTGACATTCGCACCTAAGCCTAGCATTTCACACGATATGTACATATATGTCAGGTGTCGCTTGGGATTTCAGATGAACTCGCCGGCGAACACAATCTTCTTCCGGGGAATTTGAAGCGAACGAAATGCGAACTGCAGCAGTTTTGGGGTACAGTGATAGATATTAAAAAATATATTCAGAAATTGCGGTAGATCCAGCACATTGGGGCAGAAGTTACACACATAGGCGCATAGTCGCATAGTTTATGTCTATTTATAAAAAACACCAAACCAAACGAAAACTGCAAGCAAGGAACAGCAAACTATGTAAAAATGTATAGGTATTATTATGAATGCCTAAGACTTTAATCTGTATTCAAATATTTAGAAGAATTCGGTGAAGTTTTGTTTTAACCCTTCTGTCAATTATAGCTTTTTATACCTTCCCGTGGGCGCAGTAGCGTAGTGGTTAGTGTGCTGGACTACTGTGCGAGGGATCCCAGGTTCGATCCCCGGAAAAACACAAATTACATCTTAAGGTTTTTTCTACTGCGCCACCTCTTGCGAACGTCTGACAAACATCCGAGAGTATAACTGTCCTGAAAAAGCTTCTCAATTCAGTTGTTCGGACTCGGCATAAAATTGTAGGTCCCTTCCATTCGTCCCAAAAATAGAAACGCACACAAACCAACCAACCATTCGTTGCGAGAAACTAGGCCTAGGGTGTCTACCCGCCTGTTGCGCCACCTATTTTTTTTTTATACCTTCACGTCAACCATAAGGTCTGGCCAGACCTGCACATATTTTGCATAAAAACAAAAGTGACAAAACAGAAAATATAAGAGAACTTATTTCCTTTTTAAAACCCTCGATTTTTATAACCCACGGATTCTTCATTCGCTCTTCTATCTGCAGTGTTACCAACGACATGACCTACGGATTACCAAACATTCGTGTTAACTATCATGGAATTTCAAAAAAACTGTGGCCATTGTTTCTTAGAGAAAGTCGGAAAGGTCTGACCAGCCAACGAATACATTAAAAAAGAAATGATTAAATCACAGAAAACATTTTCGTTGACCCTATCCTGAACTTTCAAGAAGCTATTGGCATTATGTTTTAAAGAAAACTCCCATCAAAAGTCAGAAAGGTCTGGCTAGACCTCATAGTTGACAGAAGGTTTAAGTGATGAAGAATAGTAAGATTTGGAAGGATCGTCGTTTAAATTCAATTTCAATTGTTGCGTTTGTTTTACAGTTTTCGTGGTGCCCCATCTGTCGTGATGCCCTAGGCCTGGGCCTAGTTGGCCTAAGGGTAAATCCAGGGCTGGATACATGCGTGTACCTGTATACAGTACATACAGTGTATGTATCAAAGCATCGGCCAGGCCGATGATAACACTTTCTTTTACTTGTTTTTAACTGATTTTGCACAATATTTTAGTTGATTTACTTGTGTCATCTTTATAAATCCTAAGACTAACGCTAACGAAATAGGAACACTATTAGTTATATCTAACTGTTTGCGACTCACAGCACCTTAAAACCGAAAGACAAATCGCAATAAGAAACAAACTGCTCCTTAAAAATATTAATACAAATATAATTGTACACACGAACACAATTCACGCTGTGATTTACTCGTACGCAGCCCCCAATATTGACTTCTCATCCAATAATAAGCAGTAGGTAAGGTATGTGCCAACTGCCAACATTATAGTCTGTATCGTTTGCCAGCGATGTGATCAATGTGATAACAATAAAGTCAACAGTGTTTTGTTTGACTAGTTCTCTAAATAGATATTATTTATAGTGATATTCAAAAAGAGCGTCTGAAACAGCCTAATGTGAAGTGTTTACTTTGAAACAATCAAAATAACTGCTTCTTTTTTTACATAGTACTTTAAATCAGATCCTAGTAGGAATTGTACCTACTACTACTGTACGACGCACGTGTAGTTTTAATATTTGCCTTACTATTCATTGCTATACACATACACTTTTAAGTATTGAGTAAAACGGGTATCTAAAAAGTTAAAATGCACATTTCTACCCGGAGCATAATGTATTGAACCCACCCGTTATACGTGAAAGCTTTTTAGCCGAATATTTGGTCTAGCAATCACATCTATACTCTGAAACTTGTAAGTATACTCATGTTTCTAATCCAAATTATGTTGTTATTTAATTTTACGCCTCGATTATTAATTAAATCAAATAAACTTGCACAATGCAAGACATACTAATTAAATAGGCACGTTGTTTACTAAATGTTTACCAAATCAACAAATTGGGTCGACACAATTCGGACATGGCTCTCTTATAATGTCTATAGGTATTAGGTAAATATGTGATGATTGGAATGTTATCAACACTTACAGGGCCGGCCTTAACGATTTCGGTGCTCCGGGGAGTCATGCACTTCGCGCCCTTTTATATTACATTAAAATTTAAAACAAGTAAGGGCCACTTGCACCAAATCATTGGATATCTAGATAAACTTCTGAATAGCTAACCAAAGATAAACCAATAAATAGTTACTTCCCGCCTTCGTGTTGCACGATTGCAAAATTATGCCTGGATAAGTAACCTTCGATTATTTTAAATTTGACAGTACTACCAATACTAAAAACGCAAAAAAATACATTGAACTGTCGAATAAATGGCAAATAAAAGCTACAGACGTAGGTAAATAAACTCGTGCAGTGCAGTGGATGAAATTAATGTCGGATTTCAGATAATTCCAATAGCGCTAAAGGGCTCCAAATTTTAGAAATCTAGGTAGTCGTGCCCCGCTATAGGAATTATTTGTTGCAACTTTATCTATTGTTCTGCTGTTGTTTCTGAAAATCTAAAGTAGGTATTTTGGTCTGAGTTGAGCTATCTCATGCGAATAACCCTATGGATTATACGACATGCTGTCGATTCGATTTATGCACTCCTATCATATCGCCGCATTTTATTCGCTGACATCGAAATGGTTTTTTTTCTATCGAATATTCCACGCATATAAAAGTAGCTACATATTTATAAAACCACAATCGTCGGAAATTAAACTAATATCCATTCTTTGTGTTGATTTTATTTTTCACACTACCAAGTACTTGACACTTTCTTTTACTATTTGACGTTTGGGGCTTGGGCACGACTATCCAGCCTTTCGAGACTGGATAAATATTTTATGAATTTATCCACGGATAGATAAATAAGTGTACATGTGCAACACAGTTTTTACCTAATCAGCGGAATAGAGCTAAACAGTGAATAATAGAATAAATACTGCTGTCAAATGAGTTTGGTGCAACTACATACAAGCCATGCAAAATGTTTTCCGTGTGAGGTAGTATAGTACTCGCATGGATATAATATTGGTTTTGTTTGGTAGGTACCAGAGTCCAGAACTACTTGACCGACATAGCCAATTTTCAATACCAACTTGACGACCGACGCTAAAAGAAGTCCTCTCACAAAATTTTATTCGCCTTAGCCGATTCGTTTGGACGCTATCGTTTTTTCAACAGACAGACAGACGGACATGGCTAAATCGATTCAGAATGCGATTCTGATTCAGATTTATGGGGTCTCCGGTGACTCTTTCTTGGCGTTTACAAATGTAATGGCAAAGAGAATATACCTTCCTATGGAGGGTATAAAAAACTTATTTTCAATTGTGTTTGTGTACCGTCTTTATTATTGAATTAATAGAAAGGTGTCTGTGTTAGTAGTATCAAAATATTTAATGAAAAAAAAAACAACTAGGTAAAGTCTTATTTTTAAATTTTTTTTTGTCAAAATCTAGGTTTTCATGATATTTGATTTTCAATCGAGAATGAGGCCAAACAAACTATAGTTAATCTTGTTTGGGACATTGTACACCGTAAGTACGTTTTTATCAACTTTGCTTAAGAAAAACTTCGTTCGCCACTTGCAACGGTCACTGGTATTGTTAACAGAATACGGAGCGATATCCAGGTGTTGGGACATATAACTTTTGGGATTGTGCTTTTTGATAAAATTTAATGTCTCGGTATGTGTGTTGGCTGATTGCACAACAAATCTCTATCAATATCAGATCAAAAGTCATTTTCTCTTGCAGCTTGGAACAATGTTGCATGAGTTCTTCTTAATTTTGATTTTTTTTTATGTTAAACAAGAATTCCAAGCGTAAGAGAAATCTTGCATCTGTTGAAATCGTTCCTTCATAGACATAAATACGGTATTCAAAAGATCATTAAAAAAATCAACTTACATATTTTTTTTTATCAGTCATTGGTTCATTAGAAGCCTCTTCAACTGGTCTACGTTTAATGCGTCTTAATTGGGACTTCCCTCCAAATAAAACATCTTAAGGGCTCGGGAAGTTATTCTAAGTTCAATGGGCCTCCGCACACGGGACTAATTCTGCCGGCATAAAACCGATTTTGTAGGCGAGGGGACTAAAGTGAAGGGAAACAAATGGAATAAAATGTTCTGCCGAGTTTGAGCGGTTGAACAAGGCATAAAACTAATACATGCACAAGTTTTAAAATATTTCAATTGTGAAAATAATACTACACAATGAAAAGCGGTTCATATATATAATTTTTCTGCCAGCAAAAATTATCCCGTGTGCGCTCGAAGTATGGTATAAAAACGGTTTTCTGCCGGCAGAATTAATCTCGTGTGCGGAGGCCCATTCACTCTACAGGGACTTCTCTGATCACAAAAATTTTTAAACTAAAGTAAATGGGCTCTTTGGTCGTTCAGTTCGTCTCGTTTTCGGCTTACATAAGTTAGGGAGGAGTACGACAATACAAGCAATACTATGCGACAGGTCGTGGTAGATAAATGCTGAGTATGAGTACTCATTACATACAAGATAAGTTCATAAAATTGAATAGGTACCCTGAATTTATTTTTTTAATACTTGAAGAAACCATAAATGTGTTCAACGAACTCGATGTGCACAAACTATTTAAAAAAAATAAATAAATAAATATGCGGCGCAACTGCAGTAGAAACCATTCGTTTGTGAGAGTGTCCATTTTTGGGGCGAATGGAAGGGACCTACAATTTTATGCCGAGTCCGAACGGCTGAATTTTCAGCACAGTCGTACTCTCGGATGTTTGTCAGACGTTCGCCATAGATGGCGCAGTAGAAAAAACTTTAAGATGTAATTTGTGTTTTTTCGGGAATCGAACCTGGGATCCCTCGCACTGTAGTCCAGCACACTAACCACTGCGCTACTGCGCCCAGCCCACAAACTAAAGGGTCCGCCGTCTAACGTTTTTTTTTTCAACTAGTGCTTATTTCGCGAATGGTAACACTTAGCTCATGTCTGATTTGACAGATAATTACTTTTATCCTTCTGCTAAGCGAATATGGTTGTGTATACGCTTGAACAACGCTGGGAAATATTGCGACATTACTTTGAAAATCATGGTAATGTTGCAGAATGTGTGCGAAAATTGCTCCGTATGTTCGTTATCTTGTGAAAAAAGTGAAAGAAACTGGCATCCTCATCGATAAACCAAAGCGTGAAAAGCCAAAAACAGTGCGTACACCCGAGAAAATTGCTGCTGTGGCAGAAAGTGTGCGTGAGGCATAATTGGGCCGTGGCCGTTACAGTCAATGGCGATCGTTATCGGGCCATGTTGAACGAATTTTTGTTCACAAAAATTGAAGAGGAGGATATTGGCAACATTTGGTTTCAACAGGACGGCGCTACGTGCCACACAGCCGAAGCTACACTCGATGTTTTGCGCCCTGTTTTTGAAGATCGCATTATCAGCCGCAGAGCTGATGTCGTTTGGCCACCGCGGAGCTGCGATTTGACACCGTTGGACTATTATTTGTGGGCGCTGTAAAAGATAAGTGTTACGCCGACATGCCAGAGACAATTGACGCTTTAAATGACAATATTCGTGAAGCCATTGGTGAAATACAGCTGCACACAATCGATAATGTGCTTTTAAAAATTGGACCGATCGTGTAGGGGTAGGCTACTGCATGGCCAGCCGAGGCAGTCATTTGAATGAAATTATTTTCCATTATTAACCGGAAGGATTGTACTTTCAAATAAAAAAAGAAATTTGAGAAAATATTCAGTAGTTTTTTTTTATAGCATTTTAAGTTATTTGGCGGACCCTTTATTACAAACGACTTAGCTTTACAAAAACCGGTTAGCGTGGGAAAGAATTTTCGAAAGGGAACTTTTAAATTACATTTCCGCTAACATTTTTAAATATAAACAATAGCATATCTTTTACAACCATAAGCTTATTCAAAACCAGTGTTGTTCCACGACGTGTCGTTTTTAATTGTCGACCATAGCATCGTCTGTGTCGTCAATAGGATTGTCAATGTCATTCAAAACAGCTGCTAGTGAAACGTCTCCAGCTCTACTAGTTGATATTTGCTAGTATAGTAATAGCAAGCATACGCACAAGAACTGGACAGGACAGCTTGAATATGCATTTATTAATAAATTCAAATTTAATGATTAAACGACCACAAAAAAAAAAGAAAACCCATATGATGAACATGTCTTTGAATAGGTCAAGTTAAAGAATAAACACGCATCGTGTTGCAATATGTAAATGAAAAACATATCTTTTAAACACACGTGAAGCTCGCTTGAGAGAAAGATTCTTCATGAAATTTTCGGGCGTTCACGGGCTTTCGAAAAGGAGATTCAACGACGAACTACACGAGCTGTACAGCGACTTCAACCTGGTCAAAAAACTGCGAGTAAGTCGTTTAAGATGTGTAGGACACGTAGAGCAGATAGAAACAAATGCTCCGACCTGTAGAGTCTTCGAGTCTAACTCGGAGGAAGAATGCAGTAGAGGAAGACCTCGCCTTAAGTGGCGCGCGCAAATCGAAAGCGACCTCAACCGACTAGGAGTGCGCAGCTGAAGGCAGTTAGCTAAAGACCGGGCTAACTGGAGAGATAGGTATTCAAATTAAGTGAAGTTAAGCTGGCGCATGAACACTTCAGCGCCCCCGGGCGACCGCCCGGTAAAAACCCACCCCTAAAGGCGGCACTGAACACTTATATTTACATGTACTTCTTTATATTATAAAAATAAATTGGTGAGCGGTTAATATCGCAAAATCTCAAGAACTGCTGGACCGATTTGGATGATTCTTCTCTTCTCTTTCACAAAGCGACATAAAGCCAAATTTCAAGATTTGGCCTTATGACGCTTGGCCTTATGACACGGCACCATTTGAAAATCACAGAAATCTGTGAAGTTTGGTCAAAATTGGATAAATGGGTAGGGTATAGCACCTCCCGCATAAAAAAAAACAACTTCAAATTCTTATATCTCGAAACTGATTACAGTAAATTACGCTTATAAGAAACACGCTTATAGGAAAATCACGCTTATAAGAAACCTGAACAAAAGAACCGTGTACGAGCACATTTACACCAATGCAAAAAACATACCTTATAAGAAACACGCACACGCTTATAAGAAAAACACGGATATAACCCAGCAAACATTTTTCTTCAGAAATGAATCATAAATGATTCAGTTAAATGAAGAAAACATTCAGATATGAATTCATTTATGATTCAATTTGAATCCTTTTTCCTGAGAAATGGGCCTTCATTTATGAATCTTTTAAATGATTCATTAATGATTGGAGAAACATTCACTAAAATGAATGTAAGCATATTTACTTATAGAAAAGTGTCATGCAAAATGTCACGATACATCTTCACTTAAGTGAATATTGACTGAATCATTTTTAAATCATCATAAAGATTCATAAATCATATCAATAAATGATTCATAAATTATTGGAGAAACATTCACTAAAATTAATGCTTATATTCAGTTTTTTTTTTGGCTTGAGCCGCTCGTTGGCGTATTGAATGTGCCTCATCGCTGCTTGCTCAAAAATATCCTCCGAAAGGTTGTATTTGGCGTGAATTGCATCTTTAAAAAAAAAAATAAATTTAGTTAATATGAGCTTATAATTTTTGTTTTTTAACTTACTTCGTAGGGCAACTACGGTTGTTAGAGACCGTGCAGATTTTTTAGTCTGAGCACCCCTCCAAGAAAATGCTTTTGCTCGCAGATGCTTTTATTGCTGGTCTTTCTGTCTTTTTTATACTTTTCAATCTTTTCATTTTCGTGAGTGGGGACCACCGTCCGTTGCAAGCAATTAATCGAACTGACGCATCTAATTTTTATATTTTCTTTGTTTCATTTCCAGGTTCCGTTATCACTATCCATTTGCGCAAAAACAAGTTTTCTCTTGCACAAAAATAACCTTCGATCTTTGTCTTTACGATCTTGTGCACCACATATTTTATTCATTTAAGTGAAGGCAATTTGAATGTCGTTTGAAATTTGAATTCTGAAAATGTAGTGCGAGATATTTGTTTTTTGAGATAGCTTGCTCATAATCATTTTTGTTCACTTATGTGAATGAAAATCGAATGTCAATATTCGTTTTAATCTGAAACCAGATTTGATTCACATAAATGAATGTTAAATGAAGGCATGTTCTTCATTTTTACTGAATGTAAAGTGATTCTTCACTTTTACTGAAGAAAAATGTTTGCTGGGAATGAATTGTTTTTACAACACCGATTCTCAGTTTTCCTCTGAAATATGATGTGTATACGAAACTTTTGTATGACAAAAAAAAATGTTCTATTTAAATGTTTCTTAAATATGTACATGCCGAAGAACTCTCAAAGAAAATAATGTCAGTTCAATATATATGTCAATAATGAAATAAATGTCAGTTCAGTTGTGTTTGTGTTCATTTGTGAAACTGAAATAAAGAATTAAAAAAAAAAATTGACGAAATAAAATTTCAATCAAAATGAAACTTATACACTCCGTGCCACTTGAATCTGGTTGGTTTTCTATCGCCCACTGAAGATTTAAAACTAAAGCTTTAAGTATTAATACAAAATTATTAAAGTATGGGGCTTAATTTTGCCCAATTTGAAAAGAACACTTAAACGAAAAAAAAAAAAACATTTTAGAGAATTCTGCATATTTTTAACACAAACATTACTTAAATTTATGGTATTTGGAGTATTTTAGATTTAAAAAAATGTTTAAATTTTTTTGAGCCATCTTTCTGCTCCGAAATTCACACATCCGGTTTGAAAGGGATGCAAATACAAATTGGCTAAATAATTCAGCGAAATCAAGCTCAAAGCTAATTCGATGGCTTGGACTAGTTTAGATACAGTCGAATATTGTTGTCCCGATCCATAAACTTGACGTGTCAATGTCAACCATTGCCAAACATTTTCGATGATATTCACATGGATGAATATCTTGGATTAGGGCCAGGTCCAGCTGCTCCTTCTCGAGGAGAAGCTTCAGGTTGCCAGAGGCGACCTTACTATGATGTAGATTGATTTGAACTACTCTCATTGCTGGTCGTAGCCGTCACCTCCACCATCTCAGGCGCCTTTGTGCTCTCTGCAGTCCGCTTTAGGAGCTTGAGGGTCACCTCGCTCGCTGCAAATGATAGCGGCATCTGCATCTCTTTTTTCAGTTCTGCGGGTGGTTCGTCGAATAGAATGACGTACCCTCTCGCACCATTCTTCGGTTCCTCCTCGGACACAATTTCCCAATCCCTCATCGGAATCTGGGGGTTCTGTGCCTGCAGAACGCTGAGGATCTCCTCTCTTTTTACCCCTATCTCGGGGATGGAGATTCTGCCCTTTACCTTTTTGGGCACTTCTTCTATGGGTACAGCTTTCAGCATTGCTCCCTCCCATAGTTGTGCGCCGTTTAGCACGGTCTTGGCAAAGTCATTTGATACCTGGTCCTTGCAGTCAATATAAGTGATGCCTTTGGACCATCTCATTTTTCCATAAGCGGGGACCTTTGCATCTGTCTTCGCTCGAATGTGGGAGATAATCGCAACATCCAGCGTGTTCTCGATGATCTTTCCACACTCCACAGAATATTGTCCACTAGGTTTCCTCGAGTCTACCACAGCTAGCTGCAGCGGGTTCTTGGTTACCTCGCTATACTTCCCGGTTGGTCCGGTTCCCCACGCGGGTGTTCTTCTGGGGCTCCCCGTGTTCGGCTCATTACGCTTAGCCTTCTTCGGAGCATTGGGGGCGTCTTCTGGCGACCTCAATCTCTTCGCGGCTAGCTCATCTTTGCGCCCTTCAGTAGCGGGTTTCCGTCGGAGTCCGCTCGGGCCCGGTTTTTCGTCGGTCACCCTCTGCTTCGTCCTAGTCTCCCCCTTCGCTGGGTGGCTGCGTTGGGCCTTGGGGTCTGTCTTAGCGACATCGTCCCTTGACCGTTTCGCGCCGTCGGCTTTCTCTTTGGGGCCACCTCTCTTGGACAACATCTTTGCGCCTGGCGGTCTTATCGGCTCAGGCCTCGTAAGAGCGTCCTTCGCAATGGTGTCTCTGGCCCATTCCAGTGAGGCTCGTTCTTTCTCTGTGAGGGAGCTCTTCTCCTTCGCGACGAGGATGCCATAGATGTGTTTGGCCTTTAAGTATTCCCTTTTTCTTAGTAGACCTGGGGATACCTTCCTTTCCTTCGTCTTTTCTTTGCGGGTTTTCTCGTCCGAGGGTTCGGCCAAGAGCCTCTCTTCCTCCTCTTTCGAGATCTCCTCGTCTGTGGTTCCGGCTTCCAGAGCCTCCTGTATTTTTGTGAGGTCGTATGGCTCCACGGGTATTGTGTCGGCCACCGTCTCACTTTCGGTGCTTATCGCACCCTTTCTCCCTTCATCCTTTTTGTTTTCTATGTTTGGATCTATTTTGTTCCCACGAGTATGTCCGGAAAGAACTGTCGATCCCGGCAGAGCCGACATACCGGGACAAGGCATAGAAATCAACCGACCTTGCCTGGGCATCGGAGGGGACCGTTAGCGATCTGCATTTTTAACCACCTGCTGACCATGCAGCCATCGGCACGGGTACCTCAACACCTTGGCTTAAGTGGGATTTTTGCTGGGGTTTACTCCCCGGACACCTTAACTAAAGGTGGGGTTGATCTTAGTTTCAATCCAGAGACAATTGATTGGCTGCAACTCACTCAGTGGGGTGATCTTGCGATCGACCTTCTGTTGTTTGCGCCTCCCACATGTATCGAGACTTACTACAAGCCCTTTCGCCCCGACAAGGCGTCAACCCGTATCCAGGGTTTGATATGGGACAAAAGCAGTTCCTGTGAAATTTGGTCAATATTGGACAAAGGGACGTGGCACATCCCATACAGAAAAAAATGTGTTGAGCTCAAATTTAGAAAGTGTTTGCTTTTGGACAAAAGCAGTTCCTGTTGATTCATTCATTCATTCATTCATTCATTTTCAATGGTCCGCTTGTCCATTAAGTGGGTCGCGGGTGCAGGTTGCTCAAGTGGACCCTCCATAGCTCTAAATCATCAAGGGCAATCCCCATACGGGTATAGGAGAGATTATGGACTTGATCTAACCATCTCATCCTTGGTCTACCTAGAGGACGCCTACCCGATGGTACGGATTCCATAGCACGTCGTGGAATCCTGGTCGGGGACATGCGTTTAACATGACCAAACCAACCTGTTGATTTTGGTCAATATTGGACAAAGGGGCGTGGCACCTACCACATACAAAAAAATCTTAAATATGTTACATCTCGAAAACTACCGAACCGATTGAGTTAAAATATTAAGAAAATCGTTGCTATTGACCCAAAGGTATTTGTGTTTGGCCAACATCAGACAAAAGTAAGTGAATTTATTTTTAATTATGAATGATTTTCATTTAATCACCAAACGAAACTTAAACACACAGTGCGGCCAATATTGCCGATCCCAGTGCACTGGAGTTAGAATCAAATCAATTTTAGGTAGTACGAAGTTCACCGGGTCATCTTGTTTGGGATAAAATTAATAAAGTGTAGATATCTATTGCTATTGAATTTATAGAAAAACAAAAGTTTTCATTGAACTGGCATGTGTGACATATACATAGGTATTGCAATAAGCTGCCTTACTTGAACAGTCGATCAAAATATTTTAACCAGAGAAATCTAAAAAACCTCCATTTAAAAAATAAACAAGTAAAAGTGTTATCATCCGATGCTTTGATAAAAAAACTGCATAAAAGTCATGCAAACTGTTTGCCATGCGAGTTAGTATGTACTGTACACGCATGTGTCTAATATTCGTTTTGTTTGGGAGATACCATAACTACAGACAATTTTCAATACCAACCTGATGACGGTAAAAAGGAGTCCCGGGTCCGCTCACCAAATTTCATTCACCTAAGTCGATTAGTTGCTATCGTGTTTTCAACAGACAGAGAGACACATGGGTCTAACAGTGGTTTCGTAGGGGAGGTAGCAGATCTACCTGTTCGACATAGTGAAAAAATCTTTCAAATACAATTTCTTGAAAATTGTATGCTCTAAAATTTTGTTAACATCATTGGAGCAATAGAAACCGAGATAATCGTGAAAAACTGATTTCATTCACCTTTGACCTGTACATTCCTATTAGTTTTTAAATCGTATATGTACTCAAACGAACATACTTAAATAATTTGTTTACACATATTTTTTCATAGCAGAAGACGTCTTGATTGTTTTTTGACATGAGATCAATCACATTATCTGGATCCATAATAATATCCGAATGAACAGATATCATATACATATGTAGCAAGTGAGCTTAACCTAGCATTCTCCATAAAGCTTCGGGACGTTGTTTTAATTCTTTTCATAGCTGAAAAAAAGGTTCTTTCAACACTAGCTGTGGTCACTGAGAGCGGTGCTAAAACCGTAAGCAAGAAATTTATACTTCTAAAGTAAGTCTTGTCACATATATCAAGCAATTTCAAAACTTCGGTAGAAGAATCACTTGACGATTTTTTTCGCACCAAAGAATTTACTCAGCTTTCACAGCTGACAACGAAATTGCATTACTGTGGTGAACTATGCTTAGAACATGATCACACAAGTCAATTACGTGCCAAAGAGTAACATCTGTTGTCTCTCTATAAAAGAGCTTGATCCGCATTTCTGGAGTCAGCCGATTCTGAGGTGTGATGTGGCACTGAGCACATCTAGTTGCTGCCGATCACCGGTTATTACAATTACCAAAGTAACGTGTTAGCTTTTCCATTTTGTTCACTCGCTCAACTGCAGCAAAACCTGGGAAAAGAGCTTGAAACGGTGCGGTAGAACGTCTTCGTTGACCATGAATCTGCGTCCGATTAATTAACGAATTTTTGCTTCAGGCCCTAAAGCCCCCTCTTGGCTACGTGCCTGGGGACACCTTGCTGTATTTCGTGAGAATACAAATAACAAGAATATTTTCATTAAGTTTGGAGTAGTGTTTTTATGTTTATATTGGCTTATGTTATGTTATGATAGCGGTATTTACTTTATCGACATCCCAAAAAATAATTTAATGTGCCCTTTCTAACCAATTTATGGCAATTGAAACAGAGTTGTGTTTTAAAAAATTTGTATGCAAGTGTCCCTATTATGTTTCACATGACTATATGTGTTATATCAGACACTACTTGTGCGTCCCCAAAAGATAAATGCAACATAATACCAAGCAAACCCACGCTTGACTTCAGATTCAACTGAATCAATACAAATGCATACATCAATGTTTAGCAAGAAACACAAATAAAAGTTATGTAGATATACATATATCACTGCCAACTGGGCATCTTTTCATCCTATCTCGGTACTATCTGCAATTCACCCAGCTTTATATCTCTCTCTACCAACGCTATCTAAATAATGCACAAGCCAACTTAATAAATGACCCCGAGTCCTTTTCCGATTCGTCAACTACAAAAAAAAAATCAGACGACTACCCTCCTTCTCTCTCTTATGAAAACGTATCATTCACGGACCCATAGTCAAGTCTATAATCTCTCCTCTTGTCCTCTACCCGTATGGGGTTGGGATTGGGATTGCCTAGCAATTTGGAATTGTCATCTCTTTGTCAGTTGTGAATTGTGGCACACGTAATGCATCTGAAGGTACAAATTGTACATAATATAAATAACATGCTTTCCATCACTGCATCCCAAGCTTCTTGCTTTTTAAGCATTTCAACAACAATAATTTTGGAGGTTGGTGTCACGCCTAGTTTTTCCCTCTCACCTTGAAACCGTGGGCATTGGAAAAAGTCATATTCCGCGTTTTCAGGGCAGTCAACACATTGTGGACAGTAGGGGCTGTCATAATGTTTGAATTTGTCAGGTATGAGCGAAAACATCCATGACTTGTCAGAAACTGTGTTAGGTGGAACCCTGGTCCCCCGTGTTGTCTGTCTATCCATGGCTTAATTTGTGGTATAAATACAAGCGTCCATCTGTCTTTATCGGATGCATTACAGCGTTCTTGCCACTCTTCTATGCTACGCAATCTTAGTGATTGAGCGCAGCATGCTCAATATATAGCCGGAGATTGCAATGCATGGGCCACTGACTGGGGCAGCAGCGTACGGACCAATAGAAGAGGAGAAGCATTACTAGAAGCCTTATCGTCACTGGACGTAATATTGCTTAATACGGGAAGCGAGCACACTTTTAGCAGAAATGGCGTAAGCTCTGTAGTTGATATCGCCTTTGCAGCTAGTTAGACTAGTTCCCTATCGAGAGCACCCAAGTGGAGAATCAGTGATCAATATACCCACAGCGACCACCTGGCCATTCTATTCGAAGTACAACCAAGGAGAATGACCCAGGAACGTAGGCCAATAAAAAGCGCAAGGAATGGGGTGGAAAATAAACACACTGGATGAAGACACTTTCAAAATGGTTTTTGGAGAATATACAATAAACCCAGGAACAGCATGCCATGGCGGCTGAGTTACTAGAGAAGTAATTAGAGCCTGGGACGATCCATGGGCCGGAAGACGTCATCAAATCGCCGACCGCCAGTATACTGGTGGAACACAGAAATAGCAGAGCTATACGCAGCAAGTGCAATAGAGCAAGGAGATTAGCTTAAAGAACCAGAGGTTTGCCATTACATATTGGGCTACAGGTGCAATACAAGGACAGCCGTAGGGAGCTGAAACTAGCCATCCGCAGAAGTAAACAAAACAGCGTAAATCCTTGGGGTACCGCATACAGGACAGTCATGGCAAAATTCAAGGGTAAGAGCACCCTTATGCCCTGCTCTAATGCAAAAAATTGTATCGTGGCTTTTTCCACCGCAAACACCAGCAGAGCGAGTAGAACAACCGCTGGACATAATATATGAGACCCCAACACCCGGTACTATTCATGGAAGGAGATGGAGAGGAGGAGCAAAGAAATATGTGTACTAACATTGGACGTCAAAAACGCATTCAACTCTGCAAACTGGGAGATTATAGTACACTCACTTGGGTCAATGAGGACGCCAGGGTTTTTAATTAAAATAATACGGTATCCTCTGGAACATTGTATGATAGTGTTCTAAGACTAGAAATCGCAATTGAGGCAAAAATCATAGGCTTTGCCGATAATATTGCAATCACAAACCACTAAGAATAGACCGCCGACTTCCCGTACACCTACCCGATTCCCCCCGGAAAAAATTTCCCTGTCTGTGAATACGTGTAAATGTCAAAATTAATGGCGGCAATGATTTTCCATGCTATACCATGCGACCAGGATTTTTCAAGTATGCGTGCGTTAATGGCGCCCCTTTGATTTTGTACAGCACCAATACATGAAAAATCCTGGTCTCGCCGGCAGCTTGTAGGCAAAGTCCGTTATGTGGGAGGAGTCGACGGTCTATTCTTACTGGTTTGTGATTGCAATTGTGGTGGCGGCGAAGCGAAACACCTGGAAGAAATAGAGGACATTGGAAATGAATGTATTCGAAAAGTGAGGCGGTGGATGGCAGCAGTTGGTCTAGAACTCGCTGAACATAAAACGGAAGCAGTACTAGTAAGCAGTCGCAGAAAAAAAGAAGAGACAATCACCATCAGGGTAGGTGGTCCCAATATAATATCAAAACAGATAATCAGATAGCTAGGCGTGATGATCGACGCGAGGCTCACTTAGAAAGAACACATTGAAAGCACGTGCGACTAAGCTGCTCGGGTGAGTGGGGCTTTGTCCAAATTACGAATATTGGAGGACCAAGGCAGCAAAGGCGGCTAATTTTGTCGAGGGTGGTGCAATCCATCTTAATGTACGCGGCACCCATATGGGCTAAAGCAATGACAATTAAGTCTTATGCAAGAAGGATAAACACCGTTAATCGACTATGTGCACTGAGAGTATGATGTGCATATCGGACGGTGTCAAATAATGCTATATGTATCATCGCGGGAATGCTACCAGCGGATATCTTAGCCCCCGAATTAAAAAGGACCTACACGATGCCAAAATGCAGGATACCCGAAATTCAATCAATGATATCAATGGAAAGAAGACAGCGAAGCATTAGAACTTGCCAGGGAAGATGGAACCAATCTGCAAAAGGAAGATGGACGCATTGTCTTATTCCGGAAATTCAGAAATGGATGGACCGGCGGCACGGAGAAGCAGACTTCTACCTTAGCCAGCTTCTGACCGGGCACGGATGCTTCCGAGCGTATCTAAACAGATTTTGGCTCGACGAATCTCCCACCTGCCTTAACTGTGGAGATGCCAGGGAAGATGAGCATCACGTATTTTTTTAGTGCCTACGTTTTAGTGTAGAACGTAGAAAAATAGAAGAAATAATTGAAGAAGTACCAACCCCCGAGAACATTGTACACCATTAAGCAGGTCATAGCGATAATTATAAAGGAACTTCGTTGGCTGGAAAGAGTTAGGGAGAGCAACCAAGCCTAAGTATATCGCAGGAATCAGAGAACGGCAAACATGGAAAGAAGAACATAAATTGCAAATTGTTTGAAGTGTGTCTCAGCAAACATGACTGAGCTGAATACATCAGGATAAGCCTCCCCCG
Organism: Cheilosia soror; assembly: GCA_949372485.1. Lineage (NCBI taxonomy): Eukaryota > Metazoa > Arthropoda > Insecta > Diptera > Syrphidae > Cheilosia > Cheilosia soror. The sequence goes on along the minus strand of OX443562.1, from coordinate 47,822,500 downwards.
CGATGGAATGCTTGACGGCAGTACCACGGGGTATGGGGCGGCTGTGGGAGGGGGGCTTAGTGGGTAAAAATCCCACACTGTCACTCAGTATGTGCTGGGTTTCGTCTTTAGAAGGTACAGGACCTAGTACTGAGCCCTGTGGTACCCCGCTGGTGATTTTATATTGCTTAGCCCCATCGTCTGTGGTGTAGTTTAAGACTCTGCGCCTGAAGTAGTTCCTCACGATTTGTATGAGGTAAGCTAGTACTCGTAATTCTCTGAGTGCTTGCAGTATATGTTTCCAGTTTGCAGTGTTGAATGCATTTTCGATGTCCAGGGTGATAATTAAGCAATATTTCTTGAATTCCCCTTTCTACCTCCTGCCTTAAATACAAAATGCTTAATACGTATGAAATGTGTAGAACTGACTTTGAATTTATTTTGCAAAGTGTTAAACCATCATTTACATTTCACCAAAAAAAGACACATTCATGCAAAAGCGGGTGGGACTTGTAAAAGGATTGGCCTTCATTTTATATCAAAATGTATCTATTCATTGACAAATATTTTGTTTCTTTGAGAAGAGGACTTCCATCGCTATCTCGCTGGTGTTCAGTTGTTTATCGCCATAGCTATCGTTATCGCAATCGCTATCGGGGTGGTGTGTGGAGGCTTTAAATGTGCATACTTGCGGCAGCGATGATCCGGGATTATCCATACCACCTCTACTCAACAATCTTATCTATTCTAATCTAATCTAATATAATCACCCCTATTCCCATTGGCGTTTGTCGTAAACGACTCATATTTCACTTCGTTTTTTAGTCTATTTTTTTTACTTTTTTAAGACAAATGAATTGAAATTATGGTGAACACATAGAAAAGGAAATAAAATTGTTAATAGGAAATAGGGGTCAATGTGTATTATACGTAGGAATCAAATGTCCGTCGTACGATGAAGACAGCATTTATCACTCACTCACTCACTTAGATGATGATCATCAAAATTATAAATCACTTCCGGCAGTCCTAGAATCGTGAAATTTGGCAGATTGCTAGATCCTGTAGTGTATATACCTACTGGGAAAAGTCCAAAATTTGAGATTTTCCATTCAGGGAGCGTGGTATACGCCCACTTTTGAAAATTGGTTATTATTTATTTGGGCAACTTTCCATTGCCGTAGAATGTTGAATTTTAGTAGAGCGGTAGGCAAGTTTTTCGTCTATAACATCATGATACAACATATACGAATTTGAAAACTTGACCAGTAAACCTACTAATTTTTTTTAACTTTGAACCTTCTTAAACTAAGAACTTGGCGTACATTTAGATCTCATTAAATTTCGTGGCTGACTAGTTACACACTTATTTTTGTTTTATACATAAAATAACTTGGCTGGTTTTTTATATTTATGTTTTTGGTGTCATTGAGGTAATGTATACACAGAAATTTGTATTGATGGATATTAAGACAAAGAAAACATTTCAGAACATTCGAGATGCGTGACTGATTAAACTAAAGCAATGTAGTTATGTATACCTAATTAATATAAGTTGTGGAACATAGGTCACGCAAACCCTTGCATACCATATATCTATGAAAAGGATGCGCATTACACGGTCGAAGTAGTCGAATGAAAGTATACTCGTAGATAAGTGTTTTCATTTCGAGCATACATCAGTCTTTCATTCCTTATCTATTCAATTTAGTGTATATCTACAGGAAATTTATTCAGAAAAACACACTTAAATGAACACTGGGTAAGTGGTAGTGGTAGGTATATGTCTAGGTCATATAGAAAAATACTCATGGAACGATTCTTTTTGTTTTCCAATTACTTTTTGCAATAAGAGGAAGTAATAATGCTAGCATATACACTACACATAAACATATTGTGCCAGGTTCGCGCAATCTATTCTCACCTGTCTGTGCAGCTCCATATTGGCAACTTATTGTAGCAGCGAACTGCTTTAGCTCATTTAATTCTTTAACTCAATAGGTACATACCTACCAACTTATTTGCAAAATAAATACAACCCCAGTACCTAGGGTACCTACATGGTTAGTATAGAATAGAGGTACATATTATAGACACGGAGCTCTCAGAACGTTGCTGTTTGCATTGATTGTTCTCATGTTATTCATTGCACCATGGTTATCCTATTAAAATTAAAAACAGAATTAAAATGCTCGCCCAACAAAATTGAATAAAGACACAATAAAATAAAATAATCGGAGCAGAATTAAACGACTACTTTTCGTTGTTTGTTTCAAGTACAAATAAATTGCGGAACAATAATGCAAAATCGAAAACAGCTGCGATAAAAATGATGCTCATATTAAAGGCATGCTATCCTTTATGACTATGTAGTATAGAGATAGTTTGGGAACCCTTTTACGAATTTTAAAACAAAATGCCTCTGCTTTGATGTTAAAATATTGCAATCGCCATGGAACTCTGCTTTTTGTTTGTTATATGTGAACATTTCCCCATAAGTTCTAAGCGGTGGGTACCTATAAAAAACAGTGGTTTCGACTTTTAAATAATTTCCCATTCTATGTATTACCCCCAGTTTCACACTGGAAGTTTAAACAATAGTTCAACTGAACCTGAACGTGAGTTTAAATTTGAAGTTCAACTCGTCCGGCTTCACAATATACGGCCCTAGCGAGGTATCCGTCGGAACGGAATTTTCTCCGCAACGCATACTCCGTCGGAGACTCAAATTACATTCAAGGTATCCGTCTTCGGAAAGGATAATTAAAATGCGACGACGCATTGATTTTTCCTATTTAGTGTTCCGAAAAGCTGTTCCGAAGAATACCTCGAAGCAAAAATCCTGCGATTCGTATGAAATCGGAGAATTTTCCGTTCCGACGGATACCTCGCTAGGGCCGATAATCTAAACTCCAATTCAATTAAACTCAGTTGAACGAAACTTTATGAATAGAATTTGGCAGTATTGTACAGTAATTAGCTTTTATACGACTTTTCCAAAATCGTTCCTTGTATTTTCTTTCAAAGGACACACAAAACAACGTTAAACATTTGTGTTTTTGACAATCGCCTGATCTGAGTTTTTTAGTTTAACTTAACTTTTTAACTTTTTAGTTTAACTTAAACTACAGAATAAATAAATAAATAAAACTGTGTAACCGAATTAATTGTTGAACTAAAGTTTAAACTTAAAGTGTAGTTTAAACTCCCACTGTGAAACTGGGGGTTAGATGAAAAATGTAAACTTTTAGGTGTACCAGGAATTAAATCAACTTGCCAGAATGCTTGATATTAACGACAACAGTTGTTGTTTCATTTTACATGTAGTTCTAGGTATACCTACTGCATTATTATACAGTCTTAAGGACCATTCACATGGAAGCGAACGAACGAATTGATAAAATGCGAACAAACCACTTTTTATGCATTTTATTATTATTATTATGTAATCTTTATTTTCATTTTCATTGAGGTTACAAATTTTGTTTGAAATAAAGTTTGATTCACAGCTTGGCTTATCTGCCGTCTGCCGCTTTAACTTATGAACATTAAAATTATGAAAAGAGAGAATACAATTATTAGAAGTACATTTTTTTATCCCTATACTCGGAATATATATGTATTACACACATTACAAGTGAGTTAATTTTATATATAAGGGCTTTTCAACTATATCCAAAGTGAACAAAAATAACAATAATTGGAAGCAGAGAGTTGCAATTAGATAAAATATATTGAGATGAGACAAAAAGTTTTGTATTAAATAGTACATAGGCTTTTAGTTTAGCTTAAACAAAAATTAAAGAGCGAAACCAGAGTCTTCACAGATTTGACAGGCTTTTAGTTTAGCTAAAACAAAAATTAAAAAGTGAAAACACAATCTTAAAAAATGTACAGGCTTTTAGTTTAGCTAAAACAAAAATTCAAAAGTAAAAACAGAATCTTAAAAAATTGACAGGCTTTTAGTTTAGCTAAAACAAAGTTAGGGGGAAGAACATTGAATAAGTCCGGGCTTTTAGTTTAGTTAAAACAAAGAAATTATTTACAGTGTCGCAAACGAATTTCGGTAATTCATTGCATGCACGACAAATCGGATAAGCGATCTCCATCCACTACATCCATTAAGGATTTGAGCACATTCATCAAACGTTAAAAAGCTTTTGTCAAAGTGCAGTCTGCGAATTTCCTGGGTAATTGGGCATAATGCAAGAAAGTGAAACACATTCTCGTTCTGATCAAGGTTGCATAGTGAACACCTGGGGTTCAAATCGCTTCTATGCGGTCTGAAGTTCAGTTCTAGAATTTCTGTTCGAATTTTGAAAATCAAACTCATTTCCAAAACTGTTAAATTATTATTAAAGTAATTGTTTGAACCCAAGGTAAGATTAAGCTGCCTATATACTGATCTGCTAGATGACTCTTTTGCTCTATCCAAGCAAAGCTTAAAGAGATTGCTGTCGACAGCAGCGATGCAATCATAAAGATTACCCCTCCACTCAGAAGCGTTGTTCTCATTTAGCTCAATAGATACATTGTTTGCTTCGGCTAATTCGTACCAGTATTTGATTGGAGAGTAGCTGCATCTTAGAGCTATAAGCAGGACTTTTTTTTGTAAGTTGTTCCTAGATCTTTGCATAACTTTGGTGATGTAATCGGCGTTTGCCTTTAAGTTCTTTGTAAAGATATAGGGTAACCCTGATTCTACATGAATTGCGTAGCTTGGTGTAGATTGTGGAAGCCTAAAAATCCGTTTGAAAAAATATCTCTGTATGCTTTCGATCTCATCACGCCTTTGATAACCGTAAGTCTCGTTCGCATAGCAAAAACAACTATTAATGGTGGCATTGAAGACTCTGAATTTGGAAGCAGGATCCACGTCTTTATTCGAAAAGAACTTAGACCACATGGTGTTGATTGCTGTTTTAGCTACTAGAATTCTTTCCTTGATGTGATTTGTTATGTTAAGATTGTATGTTAATACAAATCCCAAATACTTAAACTCATTTACAACTTCAATTCGAGTACCATCCAGTGACCAAACATGTTCTCTACCAGCACGATTCTGCGCTCTGAATACAAGTATTTTTGATTTCGCTGTGTTTATTTTTAGATCCCAAGTATCGCAATAATCCTTTAGTTTATTAATTTGCAGCTGGAGAGTAAACGGATTGTCAGACAGGATGACAAGATCATCCGCGTAAAGCAATACTTTAACATCTATATCTCCGAACTTAATCCCACCTGGGATGCTGTCACACACGTCATCTATAAAAAGAGAAAATATTAAAGGACTCAGAACACATCCTTGTGGAACTCCAGATTCTGTAGGAAAAGTGGATGATTTCATTTTACCATTGCAGACCGCTGCAGACGTATTTGCAAGAAGTTGCTCGTAAAGTCTAATCATTTTTGTCGATAGGCCTAACGCTGCTAGCTTAAATAGTAATGACCTTCTGTTGACGGTATCAAAAGCAGCTTTAAGGTCCACAAAAAATACGTAGAGTTTCTTTTTTTTCTCTATAAACCGTTTTGCGATAGTTGTAAGTGTAAAAATCTGATCCACTGTCGACAGATTGGCTCGAAAACCAGCCTGGAAAATGCTAAGAACGCTATTCCGTTCGACCCAAGTCACTAACCTATGGTAAAGAACTTGAGTGAAGAGTTTTCTTAGCGAGCTTAGCATTGAGATTCCTCTATAATTTTCAGGCAGAGAAGGATCACCTTTTTTGAAAATGGCACATATATTAGAGGTTTTAAAACATTCTGGGAACGCCTCATCCAGAAAAATTTTATTGAAAAGCTCTAAAATATATGCAAGAAATGACTCAGTCGATTGCTTATAAAACTCAGCTGAAATTCCATCTGGCCCTGAGGCTTTATTATTTTTCATATTTTTTAGAGCTGCCGAAATTTCTGACGTGACTAAAGTGGAGTCCAGTTCTTCAATATAGACTCGAGGGAGGGCAAAGGAAATCAGCTTCTGATTCGGGTCTGGAGATAAGAGATCTCGAAAGTGATTTGCGAGCAACTCAACACTAATTGAAGTCGAAATCTTTTTGTTGCACTCTCCCAATATACGAACATTGCGCCAGAAATCTCTAGAGTTTCTGCACCGTGATAAAGTAGACGCTGACTTTTCGAGATAACTTTTTTTTTTCAATTTACATAAGGTTTTGTAGTTTTTGTTGGCTTCTAGATACAAAGATTTAAAAAAAGAGTTGTTAGTTTTCTTAAAAAGCTTAAGAAACGTAAATGATTTCTTTCTTAGCTTAATACAATCTTTGTCGTACCACTTCGATGAAAAAGGGACTGACTGGGAGCTTTCCATCCCCTTAGCAGCCTCCCGTATCGCACAAAAGACTGAATTTGTCGTGACATCAATGGTAGATGTGAGAGGGTTTTTATGCATTTATAAACAGAAAATTGCACATTTTACTACTCCAAGCTGAGGATAATTAACTATTCCATCAAAATTTATTACGAAAACAAGTTTATTAACGAAATTTCGAAATCCAAATCCTATTCACAATCCACATCATTTAAATCGCGTTCCACAAAATAGCGAATAAAAAATTCGTTCGAACTTAGCATTATTCCAAGAGGAGGATATCTTGGAATAATAAAATGTGGAATTTTCTGTTTATAAATGCATAAAAAGTGGTTTATTCGCATTTCTTCAATTCGTTCGTTCGCTCCCATGTGAATGGTCCTTTAGGAAGATCGAAGATGAGAAATGAGATAGTCATAAAAATTAAATATTATGTACCAACAACGTATCAGCAAATGGCACTAAGAAGGATAGCAGTTGTATGTCAACCAGCTATTTGCAACGCCCCGAGTTTTTACTTTTTTTTTCCCAAAGGAACTCATCCTTCCATGGGTAACAGTAGTATTCAAAACTTGCCTGGATTTGTCTCCTATAACCAACTAATGGACGGAAGTAAATGTGGTTTTCATACCCAAGGTCGGTAAAGGTTCGCATGTTAGGCCTAAAGATCTCAGACCCATAACTTTGTCATTAATTCTACTGAAAAATTTAGAGAAATTGATGGACTCTAAATACACTTACACATCTTCTGTCAGTCTCTCAGCATGCGTAGGTATAGTAAAGCAAAGTCGGTAGAAACGGCCGGCCCTTCACTCACTTGCAACAACTACTGCTACATTTTACTATGTTATATTTACATGAGCGATTCAATACGGATTCAATTCGAATTGAGTCCCATGTAAACACTGATTGAATCAAAATTGAATTCAGTCAATCCGATCACAAAATTTTGTGTGATTGGATTCAAAATGATCATGTAAACGTAGATTAAAAAATTGAGTTAGAGTTTATTATGTGCGTTCTTTTATTTCGGTCTCTTTTCATTTGCTTGTGATTTTTTTTCGGTTGGTGGAATTAGACTTCTGTGGAGAAAAAAAAATTAATGTTGTTCCAAACATTTTCAAATGTAACTCAACAACAACGCCGCTAGCTACTAACACAACTACCTATACAATACACGTATTCCGTGGTATAATAAGTCAATTCTATTTCAATTAAATTTTTCAAATTAACAGTTCAACATCAACAATCAAAACTGGGCGAAGCATCGGTTCGGAGGCTCGTCAGTAGAGTTACACCACACCGCGGTGTGATCTCACCTCTTCTTTGGAACATAGTGGTAAATGAAGTATCTACTTCTAATACTAAAAGGTGAAGGGTGCAAGTTAATTGCCTATGCAGATGACGTTGATATCGCTGTCTCAGGAAAACATCTCACCACGCTTAGGGATCTTTTGCAGAATGCCCTCTCTATAGGCACTAGTCTAAATAGACCAACAAATGTGGGCTTGGCGTCAATCCCCAGAAAACTGAGCTGCAGAGTCTACCCTCTCTCTTTCGACTCTTTCGACGGGTTGACGCCTTGTCGGGGCGAAAGGGCTTGTAGTAAGTCTACGAGACATGTGGGAGGCGCAAACAACAGAGGGACGGTCGAAGGTCACCCCTCTGAGTGAGTTGTAGCAAATCAGTTGTCTCTAGACCGAAACTAAGATCACCCCACCTTTAGTTAAGGTGTCCGGGGAGTAAACCCCAGCAAAAATCCCACTTAAGCCAAGGTGTTGAGGCACCCGTGCCGATGGCTGCATGGTCAGCAGGTGGTTAAAAATGCAGATCGCTAACGGTCCCCTCCGATGCCCAGGCAAGGTCGGTTGTATTCAGTGCCTTGTCCCGGTATGTCGGCTCTGCCGGGATGGACAGTTCTTCCGGACATACTCGTGGGAACAAAATTGAACAAACAAAAAATATAAACAAAAAGGATGAAGGGAGAGAGGGTGCGATAAGTACCGAGAGTGAGACGGTGGCCGACACAATACCCGTGGAGCCATACGACCTCACAAAAATCCAAGAGGCTCTGGAAGCCGGAACATCGGATGAGGAGATCTCTAAAGAGGAGGAGGAGAAGCTTCTGGCTGAACCCTCGGACGAGAGACCCCGAAAAGAGAAAGCGAAGGAGAAGAAGGTATCCCCCGGCCTGTTGAGGAAACGGGAATACCTAAAGGCCAAGCACATCTATGGCATCCTCGTCGCTAAAGAGAAGAGCTCTCTTACAGAGAAGGAGCGAGCCTCCCTGGAATGGGCCAGGGACACCATTGCAAAAGACGCTCTTACGAGGCCTGAGCCGATAAGACCGTCCGCTGCTAAGGTGAACAAGAGAGTTGGCTCAAAAGACAAAGCCGACGGCGCAAAACGGCCGAGGGACGATGCCGCTAAGGCAGACCCCAAAGCCCATTGCAGCCATCCAGTGAAGGGGGACGCTAGGACAAAACAAAGGGTGACCGACGATAAGCCGGGCCCGAGTGGACTCCGAAGGAAACCTGCCACTGAGGGGCACAAAAACGAGCTAGCCGCGAAGAGGTTGAGGTCGCCAGAGGACGCCCCCAACGCTCCGAAGAAGGCAAAGCGGAACGAACAGAGCACGGGAAGCCCCAAAAGAACACCCGCGCGGGGAACCGGCCCAAGCGGGAAGTACAGCGAGGTGACTAAGAACCCGCTGCAGTTAGCTGTGGTGGACTCGAAGAAACCAAGCGGTCAGTACTCTGTAGAATGTGGCAAGATAATTGAGAACACGCTAGGTGTGGCGATTATCTCCCACATTCGAGAAAAGACAGGTGCACAGATTCCCGCCTACGGGAAAATGAGATGGTCCAAAGGCATCACTTACATCGACTGCAAGGACCAGGTGTCAAACGATTTTGCGAAGACGGTGCTAAACGGTGCACAACTGTGGGAGGGAGCACTGCTTAAGGCTGTACCCACAGAGGAAGTGCCCAAAAAGTCCAAGGGCAGAATCTCTATCCCCGAGATAGGGGTAAAGAAAAACGAGATCCTGAGCATTCTGCAGGCACAGAACCCCCAGATCCCGATGAGGGATTGGGAGATCGTGTCCGAGGAGGAACCAAAGAATGGCGCAAGAGGGTATATCATACTTTTTGATGAACCACCTGCAACATTGAAAAAGGAGATGCAGATGCCGCTATCATTTGCAGCGAGCGAGGTGACCCTCAAGCTCCTAAAGCGGACTGCAGACAACCCAAAGGAGACTGAGACGGTGGAGGTGACGGCTACGACCAGTGATGAGAGTAGTGCAAATAAACCTACACCACAGTAAGGCCGCCTCAGGCAACTTGAAGCTTCTCCTCGAGAAGGAGCAGCTGGACCTGGCCCTAATCCAAGAACCATGGATTAATGACAATCAGGTGATGGGATTAGGGTCGAAAAACTATGATACATTATATGTAGGAAATAAAGGAAAGGTAAGATCGTGTATCATGGCAAAGAAAGAACTTCACGCACTAATACTAATTCATTTCAGCACAGGCGATCTGACGGTGGTGGAGTTAGAGGGCAAGGGCGAGAGCTGCAGAGTGGCGTCGGCGTACATGCCAGACGATGGCGACACACCAGTACCCCCCGAACCGGTAAAGGCGCTAGTAACGGCGTCAGAACAAGGTAAGAAAAACTTAGTCTTAGGCTGTGATGCTAACGCCCATCATACTATATGGGGTAGCTCTGATATTAACGCTAGAGGTGAGGCTTTGTTTGACTTTCTTCTAAGTACCAATCTGCTCATCTGTAACCGGGGAAATGATCCCACCTTCGTTACGGCGAGCAGAAAGGAAGTCTTAGATGTAACTTTTGTATCCCAAAATAATTCCGTCCAAGTTGCTAATTGGAGAGTATCTAGCAGGGCGTCGCTATCAGACCACTGCTGGATTCTCTATGAATTACAAATGGCTTGTCAAAGTAGGAAACAGTTCAGGAATCCCAAAAGAGCGAACTGGGAAAAATTTAGCGAGGAAGTGAAAAACCACAACAACCTCTGTCCGAAAATAGATCTCACCTCCGAGAAAGAGATCGACGATGCAGTCGAAGCTCTAACAGGAGTGCTCTCCAGATCTTTTGACAAATCATGTCCAAAAAGTGGAACACGAGGGAAGAAGCGCCCCCCCTGGTGGAGTCCCAAGATCGCGGAGCTTCTGCGTAGTTCAAGATCTAGGTGGAACCTCGCCAAAGAGGGACACATCGAATGGACGACCTACAGGGAAAGCGTTAAAATCCTGAAAAGAGAGATCAGATTCGCAAAGAAAAACTCATGGAGGACCTTCTGCGAGTCAATTGAATCTACAACAGAAGCGTCTAGGTTAAGAAAAGTCCTCTCAAAGGCACCGACACCGATGTCTTCGCTAAGAAGAGCAGACGGCAGCTGGACTGAATCGCACAAAGAGACGCTGGAGATACTAACAGAAACTCACTTCCCAGGATGCGCCGAGGTGTCAGACGACCACGCCGTAACAACACAAGGCACAAGTGAGGGAATGGAGGTAGTAACAATCAGAGAGATAATAAACGACAAAAAAATAGCCTGGGCAATTAACACATTTGCCCCGTTCAAAGCACCCGGAATAGATAATATTCGACCAATAATGCTTCAGAAGTCAGAGGAAGCTATAATTCCATGGCTAAGTCGCATCTACACGTGCTGTCTGAGGCTATGTTATGTTCCAAAGGCATGGCGAGAGGTGAGAGTGATATTCATCCCAAAAGCAGGGAAGGCTAGCCACACCACATCCAAGGACTACAGACCAATAAGTCTGTCATCCTTCATGTTGAAAACACTGGAACGACTAATCGATCTGTATGTAAGGCAAGTGATCGGCGATAACTATCTATCAAAATCACAACATGCGTACATGAAGAGCAGATCTGTAGACACGGCGATACACAAGGTAGTATCGGTAGTGGAAGAATCCTTACAACATAAGGAATATACGCTGAGCGCGTTCCTAGACATCGAGGGGGCATTCAATAACATAGAAGCTGACGCAATCCTGCGTAGTTTGAGGAAAGCCCACCTAAATAGCAGCCTATGTAACTGGATTGGACTCATGCTAGGCACACGACGGATAAAGTCGCAGCTAGGGGACGTGAGCATTGAACGAAAGGTGAGTAGGGGAACACCACAAGGTGGGGTTCTCTCACCGCTCATCTGGCTCCTCGTAGTAGACGAATTACTGAAAATATTGGAAAAGGAAGGCTTCATTGTGAGCGCATACGCAGACGATGTAGTAATTCTAGTCCCAGGAAAGTTCACTCCAGTTCTCAGCGAACGACTCAGTTACGCACTCCTATTAGTTAACAACTGGGTCGAAGGGCGAGGACTGGGTGTAAACCCATCAAAGACAGAGATCATGCTGTTTACGAGAAGGAGAGTAATTCCCCCATTTAATCCACCAAGGATGGGTGGGGTGAACCTAACAATATCAAAAACAGCAAGATACCTGGGCATAATCCTAGATTCCAAGCTCAGCTGGAAGGAAAACATAGAGGATCGCATCAAAAAAGCATACGTGGCACTATATGCCTGTAGAAGAGCATTCGGCAACACATGGGGTTTCAGGCCGCACGTGGTACACTGGTTGTATACCGCGATAGTGCGGCCCATCCTAACATATGGTACAATCGTGTGGTGGAAGGCCACAGAGAAAAAATACCATCTCTCAAGCCTCACTAAAGTCCAAAGGGCGGCATGCATTGGGATAACGGGTTCACTACGAACAACACCCACCGCAGCAATGGAGGTGATGCTAAACCTCACCCCTCTGGACATTTACTGTAGCAGTAGAGCGGTCAAAACCGCAATCAGACTAAGAGAGTCTGGAATATGGTCATCCAAATCCTATGGGCACGCGTCCATCGAAGCACAATGGAGCACGGCGAAGGAGAAGATAACCACAGACTATCTACCACCCACACTCGCTTTTGAAAGGAGATTCACAACCAGAATTCCGGACAGAAGTGAATGGGAGCATAATGCAGTTACAGAGGAAGGGGAGATAGCCCTCTATACCGATGGTTCTAAGATGGATGTTGGTACGGGCGCGGGCATCTTCAGCGAAACTCTAAACCTGCGAGAATCATTCCGGATCAACGATGACTGTAGTGTGTTTCAAGCGGAAATTGCTGCTATAACCCTAGCGGCAAAGGACCTAATGAGACGACATATCGCCGATAAACAAGTCACTATATACTCTGACAGCCAAGCGGCCATAAAAGCCATGGAGTCAGTCGTGGTGAAGTCGAGGGCAGTAAGTCATTGCAAGAAATACCTGGACGAACTATCGCAAGCCAACTCGGTGACCCTATGCTGGGTACCGGGGCATATGGATATTCCGGGTAATGAAGAGGCGGATGAGACTGCAAGGAACGGGTCGAAGATGCATGCATCAATGGCCCTAAAATCTGTAAAAACTCCGCTAAGCACGGTTGCTAGGAAGATTGACATTGAATCCTTGAGTAGAACAAATCTACGCTGGACCAATCTCAATACCTGCAGGCATGCAAAAGAATTATGGCCAGAAGTGAGCAAAAAGAGATCCAAATTCATGATCGGACTTAGCCGCAAAGATATCCGCATACTCACGGGGGTCATTACTGGACACTGTGCGATAGGGGTACACGCGGAAAGGCTGGGCATACTGCATAATGACTTTTGCAGAAGCTGCAGAGACGTTGAAGAAATAGAATCTGTTCGTCATCTGCTTTGCGAATGCCCAGCCCTTAAAAACAGTAGACAGAGGATTCTCAACAGCTTGTTCTTCGATGAGCTAGGAGATCTGGAGAATGTTGATCTTAAAGAACTCCTGAGATTCATACTCAAATCGGGGTGGTTCCAGTAGGTCAACAAACTCCAAAACCCTTCGGTTACTCCTAGGACAAGCCGGAAATCCGGACACGAGAGCTTGCGATTGCCTGTGATTAATACTAAATCTGGGCGACTCAAACAAAAGCGGTATATTATTTGTCTCCAACAGGTGTGAAATGGAAGGTTCCCGTGACTGGACACAATGGACCCAACTGCTGGTCTAAGTGAAGCTGTGGCAGCCGCCACAAGAGCACCAAATTACCTACCTACCTACCCTCTTCACACAACACACAACACCCAACCACCAATATTATACGATATGAGTTAGGAAAAAATAGCTGTTCATAGTGCATAAGCAATTTTCTTACTGCATACTGCATAAGCATAAGAAAATCCTTCGAGAACGAACTCGAAATAATAAAAATACCTGGGTATAGAAATTAGTCACCTCACCCACCAGCTTGTCGCTCGGATGACACCTCATAAAGTCAGTGATTGGTTAATGATATTTATTGGATGATCAATTGACGCTAACCAATTTAATCTACTTTTGAAGTGTGATTAATATAATCGGCATTTCGGTCGTTATCAGTTTGATTGATTGTATGTGGTATGTCGCGCCGTGTACATAATATAGAAAAAAAAATTATAAAGCCTACAGTATTGTAATAATTTCTATTTTTATATCCCTCTCTATGTGTTAGTTGAGATGCAAAAGTTGACGTTTCAAAGTTGAGTTTTAGGCAAAAGGAATACGATATTAAAACAAAATTAAAATGACACAGAAAAAGTATACTGGGGTATACATAAATTTGATGTGGCTATGGGAAATGATTCATTTGTTGCTCTAAGTAATCGGCTAAATCCGTCAAAAACGGCTGAAGTTGAGTTATGATATTGTAAAAAGTGAATTGGAAAATATTTACTCGTTATCATAATTTGACAGTAGGTATCGATTTGTGAGTAAATTTCCCTCTTTAATGTTATCTCAAAACGTTGTAAATGCTTCACTTAAGAATACCTTCAAACAAGTTGAAATACATAATGCATTTTTTTTAGCAATAAAACTATAAAGAAGCTTATTCCAAATAAACAAAAAACTCATAAACTGCGTAGCGACATACTGCTTAAACTAAAAAATCCATCATCCAAGTCTGAACAATATTAATTTAGGAACTCAGAAATAGATTAGGTACATTACAAAAACGTTTTGTTAACACGTGTTCTTGCACTTCAGGACAGAACTCATCTTCGAAGCAGATATGCCGTATGTTTCAGTAACGTCTGTTTAGTTGCCAGATACTAAAGTTCCATACTCCACAGCAATGCATTTGTATAGAAACTAGGCCCATCTCCCACTCACTGTTTTTTTGTTGAAAAGTTTATTCCATTCATATTTCAGCATTTTCTTCCAACTTCCTCTCTTCAGTTCCTTCGTGTATTCTAGTAGTTTTAAAGGTAGAGATTTCTTGTAGTTTCATTAACGCTGTACCAAGCTTTGCTGGACCTGCCTGGAGGATACTGATTCGGGGCTTTACATAATTTTGATGCATGGGTTTAAGTAAGTAATAGACGACTTCTTTTCGATAATATGTCTTAAAATGGTTTATACCTAATGCCTTTATCTAAGCGTTGAAGTTTTCTTGTAGCAGGTAAAAATAATATGTAGTACCTACATTTATTGATTGCAGTTCGGTAAGTTCGATGAAAACTCCCTAAATCTATTTTATTGGTTTTGAGATATTTGCATTTAATGTTGGTAATTGATATTAAAAATTGAAAAATGGTTATAAGTGTTCCGTTCATTCATAAGGACTATCTATGTATAATCGAAATTCTGTTTATTATTACGTTTCACAATCGATTATAGTAGGCTAAGTGAATTTCAAAAAATCAGAAAACGTTTGCCAGTCAAAACCCCCTAAGTTCATTTAGGGAGTTTTCACTGACAATAAATTCAAAATGTTTTGATTTAGGGAGTTTTCATTTTGAATAATTTGAGATTTAAGGCTTCGACCCATAGAATCCGTCGCATCCGTTGCGTCGACGGATCGACGGATTGACGTATTCGACGGAACGAACAGTCCCATATAGAATCCGTCGCATACGTTGACAGCCGATAACATATGAGAGAATTTCTCTCATTATCTTATATTTCCATCAATGAAAATGCTTCCTCTCACGCTTTGCCAACTGTCAACGGATGCGACGGACAGAAAAGTAGAAAGCAAACCTACTTTGCTCCTGGGTCATCTTCCATAAGCTGCTGTGTATTCTATCAACCCGTCAGTCGAATACGTTGCCGCAACGGATGCGACGGATTCTATGGGTCGGGGCCTTTAGGGAGTTTTCACAGAACATAGATTTTGTTATTTGATTATAGGTACATGGTGTATTTTTCTCAGTTTTGAGAATAATGAACTTAGGGGGTTTTCATTGAACGACGACGATTGGATGTACCTACAGTTGTAAACAAATAAAAAAACTTTTTTTAAGGGCTTTGAGTAATTATTCATTTCATAATAAATAAATAAAGACTGTTTTGTCGAAAAGTTAATATTTTACAATAGGGGTATTCACGATTCGATGTATCAGGTCTAGTAAAATTGTGAAATTGCATTTTTTTTATCACATCATGAGCACACTTTTTCAGGTGACGGACTACTACTAACCTGTTAGAAAACTTGGCGGTCCACTTGACAACATTGGTCATTATTAATTTTTTTTTTTGTTTTTGAAATAGAATTGTAGTTGGTATTTTTTTCAGAATTCGACAAATTAACAAAATGAAAAAAGTTTAGGTAGGTATTTAAGAAATAAAAAATTATTTCACTAGTAAACTAAACTAATTACACTAAAAAATTAAGAAATTCAGCAATTCTTAGAAATTGAAGCATGACACTGCTCATCGTCTTCTAAATTTGTAAATATCATACAGGCATCCAAGTCAGTGAATTAAAAAAAAAAAAAAAACAGTATCAGTATGTTATCATCGGCCTGCTTTGATACCCCTTCAGCATTTAAGTCTTGCAAAATGTTAAGCATGCGAGTTCGTGTGTATACATACGTACGTGGGTCTAATAATGGTTTTGTGTGCAGGGAAGTACCGGAAGAAAGAAGGCCTTTTACAAAATTTCATTCGCAGAGGTCGATTCGTTTGGTTTGACTATGGACTATTTTGTGTTCTTAACGAACAGACAGACCGACGCCGACGGACGGATAGACGGACATGGCTGAAGAATTGCACCCTGATTCAGAATATGACTTATTGGGTATAAGGGGATTTCTTCTTGACGTTCGAAATGTAAGTGTATATTTACCTATACCTTCCAGTGAAGGGTGTAATAAAGGCGCATTTAATTGAATCTAAAGCTTAGTACGCAGATCGAGTGAAACTAAATTTAGCTGCTCTTCAATTTTTCTCTTCAAACATTAACTAAAATCCTAGCTTAATTTTGACATAGAGTGCTCTGTGGATATAAGTGTTATAGAAAACAGCTGTTCGTTGAAAATAAATTCCTTCAAAAATTCATCGACGCGAAAAAGTGTTATGTTTTCGTTTCACTTTCTTTTTTCCTTGTCTGATATTCCGTGATCTCAAATTTATCACTTTGAAAGAATTCCTCATCGAGGTATTCATTGAAAAACCTTATCCTTATCTACATTTCCGCAACCCAAAAACACAACAGAAAAAAAAACATGATCTGTCTAAATTGAAAAAAATGTGCCGGACCATTAATTGGCGCGCTAAATTGTGACAGATACGTGCAGTGCAGTCTGAAATGAAAGTTTAATTTTTTTTTAGCTGAAGCTTAGTACGCTGCTGTGGCAGCCTTAATTTTTAATAAGATTATTAGATTCTAATAGTGCATATTTACGCCTGCATTCGATTCTTTAGCTTTGGTTATATTTTTTTTTCATAATAGCTATTTCGATAAGAAAACATTCTTTAAACGTTTGCGGAAGAATAAGAATGAATACAAAAATTACCATGGACAATGCGGTGTAGGATTTGAAAACATGAACCCGTTGCATTCATTTTGCACAAGGCCCATTTCAGCCCAAAACGCAGAAATAGAAGTATGTACCTATTTCTATCGCAGCTCTATTTTCATTATTGATAAATTCAATACTTTTTTGTTTACCAGGAAAAAACATTAACACAATTTGGACTATTGAATTATGCATACTTGATCGTCCAAATGGGAGTTTATGAAAAACGTTGTAATGAGTTCAAAAAAATGCCTCCGAAATCAAATCAAAGTCAATTTTTAACGAAGTATGTACGATGAATAATTAATGTATTCAGAGTGCGTTCAGCTTATTTTTGTTGAATCCTTTGACTTAAAAGATATAAAAATAAAATTTTAATAATTTAAATTAGTACAAATAGTACCGAAAATTGGGAAGTGGTATTTGCGTACTCAGGAAAGTCAAATTGTACTGAATTCAGTAAAATAGTAAGCCTTTTTGCAACTGTGATCCAAGTTCTCTTCAGATATGAAGTTTTTTTTATAGACATAGCTCATGAAAACCATTTTTTAAGTTCGTATACTCTTCTTCCCTTATAAACTTCCAGAAACATATCTCGGAATCCGAGAGCCTTGCAGGGAGCCTCACTTTGAAGAAGTAGAATTTTCTGATTCTTTTAACTTTCTCCTATACGTACTAAGGGAAAGATAGATACTGTTTTTGTAAAAAATTTCGAACTCAAGTTCTAGATTTTAATCATTTATTGTTATGATGATAGAAGAACTCAAAAAAACTGGGTCTCGCTAATCAGTCCGTACGTCTATCTGTCTGTGATTGAGGTGTTTAATTATAAAATTTTTTTTCGTCAAATAAGTCCCGAAATCCTTGTAAAAACAGCTGCCTTCTTAACCATCGAACGTCGGTGTAATACAGCAGTTCTTCATGAACGGACTCATTTTCTTCTAATTGAAAAGCCTTCTTATTTGTAGTCTTCTACAAAGAACAATTTTATTGCACGTATCAATAACATGCGGAAAATTCAAAATTGTACAGCACAGAGATTCCTGGTGATTACAGTGATAACAAAAACCTTGGAAGTGAGAAAGTATTATCCGTGATCGACCGTTTGCCCAACCCTGCTGTAGTACGTTATGTGCATTCCATTGAATTTTTTTTATTTTGAAGCTCGCGACATCCTAGGGGAGAAACAAAATATCCCAGGGCACGCGAACGCGACCCATCGGTTGCAAAACTTTTGCCTAAAGCCTTCTCGCCGTCTTAAAACACATTTCAGAAAAAAGTTGCATGGAAATCTGTTTAGTGGTTCTAACATTATTAGGTGATACATAAAGCTCTACTACAGCTTTATCTAGACGTCACACGTCATGTGTTTATGTTTAGATATCGCGTATTTTTTCTCAACAGTAATGCTGGGAATAACGAGTGACCGAATGTGTTGGTTATCTATCACATTAAATGATTGAATATTATGTACCTACCATGGCAAGGTGTAAACAAGAGCGGGAGAATCATGCACTTCATTAGATACCTATTTGTTTCCATATTATTTCACGGTGTGCTCGAAAAGTGCGATTACGCACATAGTGGTAAATATATCATTAATTAATTACAGCCGCACGATTTGGGTTTTGTGAAATGTGCGACGTGTTCACAGATGATATGTATAGCCTCTACCATAGGGTGCTATACATTTTTGGTACATTGTTTGTAACATAAAAAACGTACAAATATGTACTACACGAACACGACACACTTTGGTGATCACTGAACAGTGAGCCACGTTTATCTGTTTCTCTATTAGACCTAAATTTGCTTTTTATTTGCTTTGTATTTTTGTAATTTTTCATACTTGTACTTTGTACATATTTGAATAAAGAATTAATTGAATTGAAATTGAAAAAAAAAAAAAAAAACATATCGGTCTGACTACTGCTGTATACAACCTGTGCTTTACTTTAGGACTGATGCCCCATCTGTGGCCCAAGTTCCTTTTGCAGGAGTAAAGTGCAGTAGCGGCCTTCTTAATACGTTCATGCAGGTTTAGTTTCCAGCTCAGTTTCCTATCCAGAACCATCAGACCTAAATATTTGGCGCTGTCAGAGAAGTTGAGGCGGATTACCTTTAATTTAGGTGAAACGATTTGAGGAATTTGGTGCTTCTTCGTGCATAGCACTAGCTCTCTTTTACCCGGGTTTATATCCAGGCCGCATTTGTTAGCCCATTTCTGAATTGATAACAATATTTGGTTGATCCTGTGCAGGTATTCAAGTGTGTTAAGTATCGCTCTCGGCTCTATATTGTTAAAAGCCCCTTCGATGTCTAAGAAGGACCATTACAAATTCCTTGATGGCTAGTGGTTTTTCCACGGTGCCGACAATGGAGTGCAGAGCTGTCTCTACCGACCTGCCCTTACAGTAGGCGTGATGGGATTTCGAGAGAATTCCTGCTTTGATAGTGTAGCGAATATACACAACACATCTATCAGCCTCTCTAGCGTTTTCAATAGGAAAGATAAGAGCCTAATAGCTAATAGGAATGAAGTCCTTTGGAGTGGTGTGATAGGCTTTTCCCGTCTTGGGTACAAAAATCACTTTTAAATCTAAAATAATTTTGCGAAGAAGATAGACCTATAAGTTCGGTAACAGCTAAAGAACTTGCCAAAGAAATAATTAAAGAAGGCATAAATATAAAAAGGGCCCCAGGGTATGATTTGATTACAGGAGAAATGTTGAAACTATTTCCACGAAAATGTCTGAAAAAAATAAATGCTGCATTTATTAAGATAAATTAAAGCTGGTGTACCACAAGGCAGCGTGCTAGGTCCAGTTTTATACCTTCTATTCACTAGCGATTTGCCTGAATATTGGGAAACCACTATAGCTACTTTTGCAGATGACACAGCTGTCCTTGCTGTGGGAGCAACTGTCGAAGAAGCAACAAAAAAGCTTCAAAGGGCAATAGACAATATCTCTGATTGGACAAAAAAATGGCAGATGACCTTAAGGCAGTCCATATTAATTTTACGTTTAAAAACGTACCATATATTCCAAATACATCCAAATATTTAGGCATGACTCGAGATGCTAAACTGCCTTGGAAAGCGCATGGAACATGCGAATGCGATACAGTAAAATGTATTGGCTTAGTGGGAGATATTCATTTCTGTCAAATTACAATAACTTATTGCTATACAAGCAAGTTCTAAAACTAGTATGGACCTACGGTATCCAGTTGTGGGCATGTACATGCCAAACAAATTTGCAAAAAAGTCAAGTTTTCCAAAATATAGTATACTAGGGAAAGGAACATAGTCAATGCACCTTGGAAATACGCAGCACTGATCTACATAGAGATCTTAACATTGTGAAATGGTTGAGGAAGAAGTTAAAAAACTTGACTGAAGACATAGAAGTAGACTTCTTATTCTAATATAGAAATAACAGAACTTTTAAGTACTGACAATGTAATCAGGAGATTAAGGCGGGTAAAACCTCTTGATCTTAGCTAAGACCAAAAAAGGAGGTAATATTTTCAATTAAAAAAGCATAGAAATCCGACAAATTTTTTTTAAATGAATGAAAAAATAAATTGCCGATTAGTCGAACGGCTAGGTGCAATCAATTCGGGGTGCCGAAAGTCAGTCCCCTTGGGCTACACAGAAGTCGGCTACGCAGAAATGCATTCCTTCCTTTTCTATAAGCTATTGTGCTCGCTCTAACGTGTTTCCTAGAATCCTAGGAGGAAGCTTTGCTGGAGTATTTGACGCGCTACCGTCGGTATCGTCAGTAAGAGAGGGGAAGAGTCACAACGCCGTTCGTTGACGATTCGCATCCGCCTCATCTTCCTCTCAACTTTGTCCGTTTTTGTTACTGGTCCAATACAGTCAAGTTGTTTGGTCGGTCCTGTCTGGAAGTACAGATATTGTTTGCTTGTTTTTATTGTTATTTTTAATTAGTGTCATTTTTGCTTCTTATTGTGGTCACAAGAGTAGCTAGCGAAAGAATAGTCCACCATGCCAGAGCCCTCATAACAGGTAAGGCAACTACTTCTACCCTGATGCGGCCTGGTTTCAGGGAGGCGCGCGCCCGTTAGAATGCAGCCGATATACCTCTTGGTTGCAAATCGTCCAATGGGCACGGTGACGCATATCACATTCTCACCCTGGATTAGTGGGGATCTGAACTTATCAGGACCTGTCGCACAATCCTCAGAAAATTATGCGCGCAGAACCAAGTCAGATTGTGTTGGGTACCTGGGCACTGTAATATTGAGGGTAACGAAAGGGATGACATCTGGCCAAAAACGGAGCAGAGCTTCCACAATTTGAAAGTATTGAGGTCATAAGACCACCAATAACCGTGGCCCAGAGAATTATTTTCGAGAAAATTAAAAATAGGGATGACCAAAGATGGTCGGATATAGTAGGGCACATAATCTCAAAGGCGTTGTGGACTAAGCTATATCCGAAAAAATCTGTAGAATTATTAAAGCTCATCAGATCAGCTACCAATGGCAATAGAGATATCCTTCGGGCACCGTCTTCTAAGGAAGCACGCTATGAGATTAGGCTTAATAGATACAGACACACATGCAGGTATTGCGAAGACTTACATGTTGCAGAGGATACTAATAACTCATCTCCATCTCCAACCAATATGATGAACACACACCCTATGGCAGCTACGCGCCAAATATCATCGAGTAAGAAGGTATATACGCGTTCCATAGCGAGGGGTCCTTCAAGCGAACTCCAAGAGCAATACAAAGTGGGAAGGAAAGGACAAAAATCTTTGGGGTAGAGCGTACCAGGTTATCATGAAAGAAATGAAAAAGTGTCCACATTTTGTAAAAAAACAACGTGGTAGGATTATTCCCCTACCAACAAGCCACCTCATACTCCAGCCATCCCATTAAGGAAACATCAACTATCCGTTATGTCACATCACAGGAAATAAGCGAGATCTGCAGTAAAATTGGAGATCATAAAGCACCTGGACCAGGTGGTATTCCGAATACAGCACTGAAGGCAGCAATAAAAGCAAGACCAGGTATGTTTGTGGATACCCTTAACTCGTGCCTGAGGGAAGAAGTTTTTCCAAAAAAAAAAGAAACGACAAAACCTAGTGCTCATTTCTAAAGGTAATAAACCACTAACCACCAGATGAGCCATTATCATATCGGCCAATCTGTCTGCTAGATACGGCTGGCAAATTCCTGGAACATATCATATGCAAGAGGATTTAGGCAGCAATCGAACAAACGGGTGGAATTTTAGAAGACCAATACGGGTTCCGAAAGTCACGTTCAACAACTGACGCAATTAGTGTGGAAGGAAAAAGATGGAGAGGCGGTGCCAAAAAGTACTGCTTTATCATAACCCTAGATATTAAAAGTGTTTTTAATTCGACAAATTGTGGTCAAATTCTACGAGTCCTCAGAGAGATGAGAGTAGGTACCTATAAATCTCATAAACATGGTGGCAAAATATTTCAAGAGCAGGATCCTATCGTGAACAATACCGACGACGTGACGGACCTAAGAAACACAAGATCACCGGGGCCATGCCGCTTGGTCCACTTCTCTGGAACGTCATGTACGACGGAATACTGCGACTACCAATACCCGAAGAAGCAAAAATTGTGGGATTTGCTGATGACATCGCCATTATCTACTATCACTGCCAAATTACTGGAGGAAGTGGAACGAATCAGTAATGCGAAATTGGCTTACCTCAGTCGGCCTAACACTGGTGGAACATTATATACCAAAGCTCTCCTAATAAGCAGCAGAAAATAGGTAGAAGGTATTACCATTAGCGCCGGGGGACATCAAATAATATCTAAGCCGCACATAAAGTAGCTATAGGCATTATGATAGACACCAGGCTCTCATTTAAGGACCAAAGGAAAGTGCAGCACTACAGTGAATCATGCCCAATGTAGGAGAGCCATGACATATCCGCAAGCTATTGCTGGCAAGAGTGGTATAACATCGATCATTTTATACGCCGGCCGCTCCGATTTGGGCGAAGGCCATGAACACTAAAACGGGCAAATTAGTCTTAACATCAGTGTATCGAATAAGTGCACTAAGAGCTATTTTCACATTTCGCATAACTTCCAGCGATGCAGCCTGCGTAATAGCAAGAATAGTGCCAATAGATATTCTGGCAGTAGAACAACAATTGAGGCTGCGGAAAACCGCCTGTATAGAATAGAAAGGTTGAGAGGGTGGCAATAACGCTGGAGCACTTCTCAGAAAAGCAGGTGGACACACCAACTCATAAAGGAAATCCAGCCATGGATTGTCAGACTCCACGGAGAACTTAACTTTTACCTAACACAGTTCCTAACCGGCCACGGATGCTTCCGTTCGTATTTCTAGAAGTATAAGCACGACGGAAGCCCCTACTGCCCGTCTTGTATTGGCCAATTGGAAAATGCTGAACATATTTTCCAATATCCAAGGTTCATAGATATAACGCCAACGCCAGAGAACATTCTTGGTCAAATGTTAAAAAGCCAGGAGGCGTGGAATGCAGTCGCTGAGACTGCAATGCAAATCATGAAGAACCTAAGATCCTTGAAGAGAGAAAGAATGGAGTTCCACAGGCGAACAACAAATGCAGTCCACGAAAATGCCAACATGACCTAGCTGAATACATCAGGCGATGAAATGCTTGACGGAATACCTCGGGGAATGAGGCAGCTGTGGGAGGGGGTTTAGTAAGTTAAAGTCTCACATTGTTACTCAGAGCCGTGCCGAGTTTCGTCTTTCGAAGATTACCCCTCCCAACGGAAAAAAACAACCTATTCGACCTAACCTAACCTAAGCCTGCGCACCAACGTCAATTTGACGCAACGACAAGGTGACCGTCCGTTGCGCTAGAAAATATGACAGTTTATACCTATAGTTACAAACAAAAAACAAAATAATAATAAATAGTTGGCGTAGACACCCTAGGTAGCTTCTCACAACCATTCGTTTTTGTGAGTTTTATTTTTTGGACACATGGAATTTATGCCGAGTCGAACGAATTAAGATGTATTTTGTGTTTTTCCGGGGATCGAACTTGGGACCCCTCGTACAGTAGCCCAGCACACTAACCACTGAGCCACTCCGCCACGGTTTATAGTCTTTTTCAATTAAAAAAGAAAATGCTTCCCACTTTGGTAAGGAAATTTAAAGATATACCTACATTTAACTATAGTTGTGTAATGTGTAGGTATACTAA
This sequence comes from Cheilosia soror, assembly GCA_949372485.1. Taxonomy (NCBI): domain Eukaryota; kingdom Metazoa; phylum Arthropoda; class Insecta; order Diptera; family Syrphidae; genus Cheilosia; species Cheilosia soror. Next base: position 47,798,104 of record OX443562.1, on the reverse strand, counting down.
TAACTGCAATCTGCGCAAGTGAGTATATATATTATGTAACTCAGTTGCGAATAATAACGAAACAAAAGTGTTTGGTATTGAACAACCGAACGGATTGGGAACATAATAATCTGGTATCGACATAAGTCCCAGAGGACGAATAATTTAAAATTTATTTGGCAGTGGCTTCATGTATTTTCAATCCACCATGGGGAATGCAAATATGTAATGTATATGTTCATATTATGTACAGCATAAGTAACTACATTATATTCTTCTCACTCTACTAAGGCGCTTAAAAGGTGAACACATAAATCACATAGGTACAGTACATACAAAAATGGCAATGGATAATGTTACCCATAACAATCTTTTTTATGGAGCCAACGAAAATCAATAAAAGGACTTATGGACAGACAGTATATTGCAATCTACTAAGTGCGGGAGTAAAAAAAAAATTAAGGGAAAAATACAATACGGACATTATACAGGAAAGCAACTGGTATGGAAGAAAATGAAAATGAAAACGAAAAGTTGGAATAATAGCAATTCAATTTATCTGCTGAGCTGAGTATAGTAATTAATATGAATTTTTGGGGCGGTTGTAATGTCCAAGGTTAAATACTGGATGAAAAATGCAAAAAATGTATGATATTCCAACCCCCGCCCCAACGTCTGAAGAGTCCCTCATTTTATTGGGATTCAAAATGGCTACAAAATATATATGGAATATTTAAGACCTAAATTACAGCCTTGCTTAACATTATCCCTTTTCTTTGAGTATCGGAATTGTTTTTGATCTTCGGTAATAACGTGTAGGTAAAATACGTATGCGATGCTTGTATCTATACTAATAGGTACCAATAGGTACCTCTAACTTGTGTCATATATAAAATGAATGCGGATTCGATAGATGTATGTAAATGTAATGGACTTTTCATTCAAACTGATGATATTTGAAAATTAAAAAAAGCGACAACGGTTTATTTTTTGTAGAGTGAAAAAAAAAAAAAACAATTCCTGCCACTTATAAGTTATAAAGTGAGACAAAGTACTCCCGCCGCCGCTGACTTAAGTTGCAAAAATCGAAAAAATTTGTCTAAGTTGAAATTTGTTTTAAACACTACTTACACTAACTTTTGAAATTATGGAATATGGAAAGACTATTTTATAAAGGTGCCAGTACACGATATGTAGCACGCGTCATATACATGTGCTTCTGACGTCAACAGAGAGTGCACAAAGAGACATGTACACGGCATGTACCCATTGGGACCATTCAAAATGACGTCAGCGCTACATATATATGAGGCGTGATACATGCACGTGTACTAGCACCTTAAGTTTCATTTTTATATCTCAAACAATAAAGTATTTTGATAGATCGTATAATGCGATTATAATATTTTACACAAATAATCAGATAAGAATAATATACATACATACATTTTCAATGGCCCAGTTATCCATTAAGTGGGTCGCGGGTGTATGTTCCTTAAGTGGACACTCCATAGCTCTCGATCCTCCGGCATCGACTCCAAATCATCAAGGGCAATCCCCATACGGGTAGAGGAGAGATTATGAATTTGATCTAACCATCTCATCCTGGGTCTACCTATAGGGGACGCCTGCCCGATGGTAAAAAGAACAGCTTTTCGGAATTTCACCTTACGAATTCAACTGATTGTTGTCAACAGCCAACATTGTTATTAGGATGGCCATCAGTATCTGGTTTTCCTAATGGCTTAGAGAATGCTAAGCTGGGGTCGGTTGGGATTATCCGATTATATTTGAGTAAGGAATTTTGGAATTTGTGAACCCAAAACTAAAGGTACTTCGCATAAAATGGTGCTATAAAAGCGCTTTAAAACAATTCAAAAACAATTGTATGTGTATTTAATTTTTAAATTACTAAAGACAGTAATACTTAGTTATTTTTAAGAGTGACAATTCATTCATGAATGAATGAATATTCATTTTCAATGGTCGGGGACATACGTTTAATATGACCAAACCACCGAAGCATGGACCGCTCCGTCCGGAGAAGTAGCTGCTCGACATTGAGTTCCTCACGTATTCTAGTATTTCTAATGCGATCCCTACGGGTAACACAGCCATACAACGAAGAAATCTCATTTCGGCAGCTTGTATTCGCGATCTTATTCTTTCGGCCATTACCCAAACCTCATGACCATAGGTAAGAGTTGGAACAAATACCGATTTAAAGACTGACAATTTAGCTTTGACACCAAGTTCAGTCATCCTGATAACAAAATGACCAAGCTGTCTCAAAATCCATCCAGCCTGACCAATCCTACAGGTAAACTCGGCATTGCTCCTTCCATCACTCGTGAATAAGACCCCGAGATACTTAAACTTCTCCACCTGTTTCAATGGGACTCCACTAACATGCAGAGTGCATTGAACAGGCGTTCTGGAGACGACCATCACTTCAGATTTGTTCACATTTACCTTCATCTCAGCTTCAACACAAACGGCTACAAACCGATCGAGTGCGCGCTGAAGTTCAGTCTGAGAGGACCCAAGGATGACCAAGTCATCAGCGAAGAGCAAATGACTTATCCTCAGATCTCCCAATTCGAAACGTTCTTCGCCAAGACTGCGCTGTAACATCCAGTCCATATAAATAATGAAAAGAAGAGGCGACAAGATGCACCCCTGGCGAAAGGTATTGATTTAACGCCGTTTACCCGAACACAGCTTTTACAATTTGTGTAAAGAGATTGAATGGCTCTCAAGAGAGAACCGTCAACTCCATACTCCTGTAATACACCCCAGAGTTTTCCTCGAGGGACTCGGTCATATGCTTTCTCCAAATCTACGAAGCAAGCGTAAACAGGTGTAGCATACTCCCAAGCCTTCTCAAGTACCATTCTGAGAGTGAATAACTGGTCGGTTGTGCTTCTGCCTGGACGAAAGCCGCACTGCTCATCTCCTAATCGTGCCTCAACCACAGCACAGCTCTGCAACGCGTTTCCAGCACCTTGGAAAGACTTTTCCGGGGAGACTTAAAAGTGATATGCCCCTGTAATTGGAGCAATCCCTTTTATCCCCTTTCTTGAAAAGGGGCTCAATCACCCCAATCTGCCAATCGCTGGGTGTTTCGCCGCATTCCCAGGCCACTTTAATGACACGAGAGAGCCATTTGACTCCCTCTTCACCTAAGGCCTTTAGCATTTCTGGCCGGATTTCATCCACTCCGGCAGATTTGCCAGCTTTTAGCGATTTGATCGCAAAAGTGACATCCTCTAACGTGGGACTATTTTCCGCCCTGCTCCAGGCAATAGATCTGTCATCCTCAATGCCCTGAATTGAATTGAGCAATTCAGAAAAGTGTTCGCTCCATCTGCGCAAGACGTCCTCCTCATTAGAAAGAAGTGTACCATCTTTGGATTTTAATCCTTCGATAATGTTCCACTTCCTTTCTCTAAGACGGCGAATGGTCTGCCACAACACCTTGCTTGCAGATCTGTGGTCACGGTCTAATTTCTCGCCGAACTCCTTCCAAGATTGTTCTTTGGCTGCTTTAACAGCCAATTTGCAAGTTCTTCGCGCCGCAATGTACCGGTTTCGAGAAGGAGGGTCCCCCAAGTGAATCCACACCTTGAAAGCCTTCTTCTTCTCTCTGATAGCTGTATTTATGGATATCTTTGTGTGGAAGGAAAGTGTTCATAATGGACATTCCATTTGAACAACAAAAGTCCAACAACTTCTCTCCGTTCGCGTTCTGATCGGGGTCACCGTGTTTCCCAATCGCGCTGCCTCATGTCGAAAAAGAATAATATAGTATGTTTAATAAAATTCGAAAAAAGTTTGAATAATAGGCACTTTTTTAGGGTTTTTGGTTATAGATAAATCAGAAAGAGGATACGTTTTGAGAGCTGGATTTCACTTAAGTCCCATTGAAAAAAAAATATTTTTAAAAATATCGTATGAAATGATACCAAAATTCCATTAAATTTTTCAAAATTTATCTATATTTTATATTAATTTAATGCTCAATTAATTGATAAAACAAGTTTCATTAAAATCGGATCGTAAAAACCGGAGAAATAAAATGTACCTAGATATTTTTTTCGAATGGTTTCCCGATTTTGAGAAATCCGCCAATGAAGTTTTATTTTTTACACATTGATGTAATTATCTTTTTATACAAATTGGTCCATTTCACATCACGACGAGTTAGCTATACCTACTAAGAGTTAGTTCGGTGCTGTAATGGTGATACTATTATGTGACTTAATATGGGGCAGGGGAGACTGTATGTGGAAAATATGTTCACAGTCTATATATAGATATATATCTATATCGAAAACCACCCAACCGATTGAGCTTTACATTCAGACAATCTATTCATGTTAAATTTGGTAAAATTCGACAAAGCTTACAAGTTTTCTATGCCACTACATAAAATTCTCACTTTTATAAATCGCTCTTGTCTGCAACTTCTAATTCAATTCATTCCTTCGATGATGACAGCACACTTAGTTACACATATACCTATACTTTCCAGGAAGACTACCGTCCCTGCTCTTCGTCCGTAGCTGGAACGCCAAAGTATGTTGTTAAGTTCATTAACAGGGAACGGATTTTGTTGACCTTGCATTTTTTTGCCTTTTCTGACTCACATTGCCTTTTTTGCCTTTTTTCCTAATATTGTCTTTTTCTGCCTTTTTTGATTAAAGTTGAAATTCATGTGCACTTTCTTCTTACAAGTAGGTACAATTTAAACAAAATATCGCCAAAGCATTACTTGCACACGTTGTTTGCGAACTTCCGAGAGTATAACTGTCCTGAAAAATCGTCTCAATTCAGCCGTTCGAACCAGTGATGCCAGATCGTGGGTAATTACCCATTTCGTGGGCATTTTGCATTTCAAAATTAGCTAAAAGGGCGAAAGGGCATTTTTATATCTCTCAGAACAAAAAAAGGGTATTTGAAATACTTCATCTAATCTCTTAGCAATATTCATTTTATTAAATTATTTTAATATCTGAATGCAATCATTAAATAATGCATACTCTGAAGCAACCCACTTAGATTCATTCAATGAATGCACGCAACAATTTGAATTTGAACCGTTTTACCTCGTAATTTCTCTGACGCCCAATAGGTTTCTCTAGCATTCTATGGAAAAATCCAAGATGGTTTGTCATTTTGTTTCACTTATTTTCCGCTCCGAACCAAGAGCACTAGTTTATGTTGGCGGCGTTTTCTGGGCAAAATTTGTATGGACTGACATTTCACTAGCAGGCCATATATAATAAGTCAATAGTTTTCAATACCTTGCGCACTTGTCTGTTTTAATTTGTTATTTTCGCCAGATAGTAGATAGGTAAATAATAATTTATTAAAAAGTTTGTGCTAACATTTAGTGGTTGTGTTGACCTACATATTTGATTATCTATTGTAGTACAATGTCTACGGAAAAAGGAAGCAAAAAACGATTCCAGGCGAGCTGGCTTGATGATCCAAAATTTGCGGCTTGGCTGAGGCCGCTGCCAAATGATGACTTCAAGGCATCATGTAAAGCATGTGGCACATCCTTTTTGTGTGGAAAGAGCGAATTGTTACGCCATAGTATGGGATCCAAACATATAACAAATCTAAAATCAATCAAGGAATCGCCACAAATAAGCAAAATGTTTTCACAAAAAAACAATTTTTGTGCTTAGTAGTTTTATATATGTATATTTTCGTGGGGAATATCGTGGGGTTTTTACTAACAACGGCGTGGGCAAAAAGGGTATTTTTGATAATCGTCGTGGGAAAGTCAGTGCGAAAAGTCTGGCATCACTGGTTCGAACTCGGAATGAAAATTGTAGGTCCCTTTCATTCCTTACAAAAAAGCTAGGCCTATATGGTTTCTATATACGAACCTGCTGCTATTTATTTATCTTTTTTTTGTCCTGTGTGCAATTGATTTTAGATAATGTATGTACTTTCAATATTTCAAGGGGAATCGATGAGCAATTGCAAACAGCAAAAGGACCAGCTGCTGAAGTTGTTCTTTTCTTTAAATGAAAGACTCAAGACCATCAAAGAAATAGCTGAAAAGTTCAAATTGCCTCCAAATATTGCAATCGATGACAAGACGTCTTTTAAATGGTCTCCATGCCCATGTCCTCTCTTCAGCTCTTTCGAAGCTTTTCCGACGAACAATCGCAGGCGTTTCTTGCCAGCGAGCAAATTCTAAAATACTTATGTGGTTGTATAGTGTCATTATAGGTCTTAAAACCTTCTTTTTTTTTAAATAAAAGGCATTTTTGCCTTTTTTGCAGTTTAGTTTTGCCTGTTTTTGATTTTTTAGGTCATCAAAATTCGTTCCTTGCTCATTAAATTCCGACAATGACTGCATTTTAAAATGGGGCGCAGGCAACGTAGTGGAATTTAATGTTTCAAAAACAAAAGCTGTCTGCTATCTCCTGAGCGAAACCCGAATCTGTAGCCATTATCCATGAATGGCAATAGCATCACTGAAACGATCATTCCTTTTTTTGCAAACAGTGCTCAAATGAAATTGACAGCTGCATTCCGTCCCTTCAGCAACCCAACCGCAATACTCGCCTTGTTAGGAATGCCCATCAGTTTACCGCCTAACCTATCTTCCGCCGTACCTACTATGAAATATAGAGACTCTTTCACACGAATATAGAATGCCTTGCCCAGCTATGTCTTCAATACAATTTGCAGCCACTTAAAGCCAATGTGCATCGGAATCTCCTATCTTCTCTACCATTTCCCTTGACGCCCGCGCTTTGCACTGTGTCTGTGCTGTGTACATCACTACACACTATACACTTTATCATTAGAGTAGCCATAACGTCTATAGAGCGTGTCATGTATGTATAAAAACATAGTCCATATGATACCTACTGCTACTATTATACTCAGAGTAATATAAAATATCGTTCGAATATCCACAATTTTGGATCACTCTGTTCATCTGTCTCTGTATTTTGGCGATTATTAATAATAAAGACTTGTAACTTCTTTTTTTTTGGAAATGCTATAAAAAAAAACTACTGAATATTTTCTCAAAGTACTTTTTTTATTTGAAAGTACAATCCTTCCGGTTAATAATGGAAAATAATTTCATTCAAATGGCTGCCTCGGCTGGCCATGCAGTAGCCTACCGCTACACGATCGGTCCAATTTTTAAGCACATTATCGATTGTGTGCAGCTGTATTTCACCAATGGCTTCACGAATATTGTCCTTTAAAGCCTAGTATCCTGCTCGCGCTTAATTTTAGCGAGCGCTTTTCTCTCCACAGCACAGATAAATGCTCGCTAAATTCGTTGTACTGGATATAGATAGGACACACACCCATATTTTATTGCCACATGTATTTTGATTTTTGTTATTTTTTCACTTTTTTCCTACTCACTTACATCGATTATCAAGTATTCCATGAAATATTCAATTAAAAAATTGTTTTGTTTCGAAAATGTCAAAATTTATCGCCGATTTAATGTACCATGCAATTCTTTCGAGAGCTAAATCAGTGGAGACATTTTCTTGGCCGAGTATAACAAAATTGTACGTAGTACGTATAACACTCAATATTGTTATACCGGACTGACATTGAGTGTGTCCCATCTATATGAAAGTAAGTATTTAGCGTGCGGAACAGGATACAGCTTTGCTAAACTGCCTCGCTAAATTTTATCTCTGTAGACATTTTTGTATGGAAGATAAAATTTAGCGCGAGCAGGATACTGGGCTTAAAGCGTCAATTGTCTCTGGCATGTCGGCGTAACACTTATTTTTTACGGCACCCCACAAATAATAGTCCAACGGTGTCAAATCGCAGCTCCGCGTTGGCCAAACGACATCAGCTCTGCGGCTGATAATGCGATCTTCAAAAACAGGGCGCAAAACATCGAGTGTATAGCTTCGGCTGTGTGGCACGTAGCGCCGTCCTGTTGAAACCAAATGTTGCCAATATCCTCCTCTTCAATTTTTGTGAATTCGTTCAACATGGCCCGATAACGATCGCCATTGACTGTAACGGCCACTCCTTGCTCATTTTCGAAGAAAAATGGCCCAATTATGCCTCTGGACCAAAATCCGCACCAAACAGTGACTCGTTTTGGGTATATCGGCTTTTCAATGTATGCGTGCGGGCTTTCTGTGCCCCAAATGCGACAATTTTGCTTGTTTACACACTTGCCAAGATCAAAATGAGCTTCATCTGAAAAGATGATTTTTTGGCAAAATCGGCATCTTCTCTAAGTCGATCGCAGGCCCACTTCGCGAAGCGAAAACGCATTGGATGGTCAGTTGGCTTCAACTCCTGAACCAATTGGACTTTGTATGGCGTCATGCCAAGGTCTTTATGCAAAATTCGTCTCAATGATGTCTCCGAAATGTTCAATTGTTGAGAACGACGGTGAATTGATGTTGATGGCGCTTCACGCACACTTTCTGCCACAGCACAGCAGCAATTTTCTCGGGTGTACGCACTGTTTTTGGCTTTTCACGCTTTGGTTTATCGATGAGGATGCCAGTTTCTTTCACTTTTTTCACAAGATAACGAATATACGGAGCTGACGGTGCTTCTCTTCTTCCAAAATCCGTACGCAATTTTCGCACACATTCTGCAACATTACCATGATTTTCAAAGTAATGTCGCAATATTTCCCAGCGTTGTTCAAGCGTATACACACAACCGTATTCGTTCAGCGGAAGGATAAAATTAATTATCTGTCAAATCAGACATGAGCTAAGTGTTACCATTCGCGAAATAAGCACTAGTTGAAAAAAAAAACGTTAGATGGCGGAACTTTTAGTTTGATGTTGCGCCATCAAAGGAAATAATCTGAGCTGTTACATTACGTGGATGTGGCGGCAAACTAAAAAATCCTGAAAGTTTCACCTCTTATACATTTCACTTTAATTAGCACGATCATTGTGTTGAATAAAATCGAATTTACACCAATACGTCCCTTTATATAAGCACATATAATATTCCTACTTTAATGACTCAATCTAAAAAAGGTAAACAAACATTTTCATTCCATGTAATGAGCAAAAAATGTATTCTAGGTAATGATTGATCTATCAACATAATTATGTAAAGGGTGGGCCAAATACAAGTTTCTTTTTAAAAATGAAATGAAATGAACAAAATTAATTTTTTCCCTGTATTGTGGCTTTATTAGTAAGAGCAAACATTCCCATTGATTATAGTTCAAGTGTCTGCCTCGGCTAGCTTCGCAGTAGCGCATTCTGTTACTCCAATTTTAAAAGACCTTTTTGATGGTTTGCTGCCAATTGACATCGCCAAGACGGCTGATAACACGATTTGGTAATTTGGTGTGCAAAAGACCGATTGTGGTATGGGCTATGTGGCATGCGGCACGCCATCCTGCATGAACCAGAGGTCGTCCAAATCCACGTCTTCAATGTCAGTATAAAAAAGTCGGTTAAAATGCTCTGTAACGCCCACCGTTGACCGAAACGTTGTTCAGTTTCAGTTTTGACGGGAACCATGAGTGTTGTCCACTAGCATACCAGTCTCACGAATTTTTTGCAAAAACTTGCGTACAGCAGGCGCGGTGGGTGCTTCATTTCGGCCAAAATTTCTTTTCCAAAAACGCACTGTTTGGAAATAAAATTTCAATATTTCCCAACGTTGTTTAAGCGTAAAGCGACTCATTTCGTTCCGCAGAGGTATGATACTGACTTCCTGTTAAGATTTCGAGCGGGAAACAGCTGTCAGTGTCAAAATAACCTATGATTTAAAAAGAAACCACTAGATGGCCCACCCAGTATTTATATCAATGCTTCTGTAAAATGCAACAAAATATGCCGACACTCCTAGCAGGTATGTATCTACTATTTAGTGTTGTTTTACTGCCTTACAAAATATGTATGTCAAATACCTTCTTAACGTAGAAAGGGTGTACAAAGTAAATAGGTACTAACTTTTATCTAATATTTCTAACCAATTTACTTATCAGTGTTTAGGGGAATTATTCTGCAATTAAGCTTTATTTAATATACACATGAGTCTGTATCTTATCAATTGCTTAGATTATCAAAATTTGCGTAGAGACTTTACGACGCGACGCGACGTTTTACCGTTCAAGACCAACGTGTTGCGTTTTGTATTTGTTATTAATATTTGCATTGGTATATGTTATCTTTTTTTGAGAATATTAATCAATTAAATGTTCGAACGATTTGGATAATAGTAGTGTGCTTCCAGAAGCCGCCGCGATTTGTGACACCCTTCAGTTTGTGATTTTGACGTATTTGCGATTGTGTGATAAATTTTTGATTTTCAAGTTGTTTCTTTTGATAATAAGACAGTTATCCATAGCTTAAGACAATAAAAGTGTTAATAAAACTTTTGAATACTGAAAAAAAGAAGAAAAAAAAATCCGTCAACATTCTGTTAACTTATTTTATTTGGTTCAATAGAGCCAATAGACTCCCATAAGGATTCTTATTTAAATTGTGGGTTGCAGTTTAGATAAAAATGTAGGTATGTAATCATTTTGCGATTCAAGAATTTAAGAAAGAAGAATATCTACTATTGTTTAACCATATTTTAAAGCGAAATATTTCACAATATTGTCACAAACCCACCAAAAGCAAATTATCTGCCTATCTGCCGAGAGTTGAACAGTCCTGAAAAAGACTTTCTTCTCAATAAAGCCATTCGGAATCGGCATAAAATAATTGTAGGCCCCTTCCATTCGTTCCAAATATAAAAACTCACACAAGCGAATGGTTGTGCGAAGCTATGCCTAAGGCACTTAAGAACTTAACTTTTTTTTAGTTAAGTACATTAAAAAACTTGTCAGTGTTGTCATGTGAGTTGTCTTACAAGGTTACAAGGATCATAAAAATATACAAATTTTTTGGATTACTCACTCTGGTCACTAGTGCCAGCTATGCAATGAGGATGGAGTTTCCAAATGAATTCCTTTGATTATTATAATGATTGCAATGCACCAACTCTTTATTTTATTATGCTTATGGGAAACGCTCTTCCAGTGTTGAATACACCTAAAAATAAAAATAAAGTGTATCCTTTTTGTTAAGTTTTCTCGACATGTCTATTCAATACCAACTTCCTATTAGTGGACTGTACTCTTACATTAATTAGATAGCTAAGGACAAACAATTAAGAAATTAACTTTTGTTTTGTTTTTCAGTCCGATAATAATTTATTTTGTATTTTTTGTACATGAAAACTTGTTTGGCTCAAGTAAAGTAGCTAATTAATCTAATAGTATATGGGGTCGGCTTTAACAATGTCTTTACACGAAAAACGAAACAATTTCTTACTGATGGATTAAAGGATATTATACGACGCACGATAACCCAAAAATAAGGAATAAATAAAGAGTTGACGCAGCATGTCCGTTATAGGTACCCTAGGCCTAGCATCTCACAACCATTCGTTTGTGGGCAGGGTCATAGCGAGGGTTCGAGCCGTGGGGGGGGGGGGGGTGACTTTCATTAGAATGCCGACGTACTGATAGGTTCCACATTTCACTTTCACTCGAAATGAAATCGGAAATGAATTTTTGTATTCTACATTTCACTGAGTTTCCGAATCGCTCGAAATGCAGAACAATGAAAAAGAGTTCAGTCAATTTTCAATTTCGATTTCACTCGATTTCTGGAACCTAGCTCTTATTTGAGGAACTTGCCGACTGTATAGAAATCATTAAAATCGGCCCAGCGGTTATCGAGTTATAAATAACGTCAACGACTTTCACCACATAGAAGATGTTTTTTGTATGGGAGCTGCCATGCCCCTTTGACCAATTTAAGATCACCTGTAAATTTGAGCTCAATCGAGTTGGTGGTCTTCGTGAACTATCCAATATAGTGAACCACCAACATTTTACACAGACTACTCTAAATAGTGAACTATGGAAATCTCGGTATAGTGAACTCAGACTTGTTTTCTCCCGCTCGAAATAGTGAACAATTTCGATATAGTGAACAGGCCTGGTTTTTATTAGTTCACTATATCGAGCATCTACTGTAATTAAGAGTTGAATTGAGTTCAGATTGTTTACATTTTTTCATAATGTATTTTCAAATGTGACCGGGTTTGCAGTGCGAAGTCACTACGTGTGAAAAAAGGTTACTATACTCTGTTCTCAGTCCAATTTAAATTTTCAGTACAGGGAAGATAGGATATTATTTGCCTTTCACCCTTACTATTACTATTATGGATTTCAATAAGCTATCTCCATTTCAAAGCTCTCACATGGTTACCGTATTCAGCACTATAAATTGGTATAATTTTCTCACAAATATCGGTAGGGTTACCAACTCTTTACTAAGATTTCATGAACATGTCTAAACATTAAACTAAATCTAAGTCAGATTAAATCTATCTTTTCCACACCACCAAGAGATAAGATAGTAGGCGCATTTTTTAAAGAGTTCCCCAGAAGGCCCAATCTCTTTTAAGGTAAAAATAAATCACAGAAAATATACATTTATAGCGAAATATGTACAAATATGCCCTAAAGAATACGACACAAATTGCCTAGTTTTGTGTAAAACTTTCTTTTTTTGTAGGTAAAAAACATGCTTGAGTAGGAATCCGGATGCCCTAATAATCACTAGGTAATAATAAATTTATCACAGTATCACCTGTTGCACTGACAATGAATAAACATCATAATTGAAAAGACAAAAGCAAAAAGATGGTTTAATACCCTATTCACACCAAGCCGAAAACTGGGTTTTCGCGAAAACAGTCGAAAACTTCCTCGAAAACAGAAGTTTTCCCATACATTGCATTTTTCAAAACGAGTTGTTTGAGGTCGTTTTCCATGATATTTTCAGATGTTTTGATTTTGAATGTTGCTTATGTTAATTATTTTATGCATTTAACCACAAGTTAACGATTATCAAGTAGCTTAAATAATTTAGTTTTTATATTATGTCAAATCGAGCGAAGTTTAGTAACTAAAATAAAAATCTAGTCGCCACAAACATTTCATAGCTAGTTTCACAGCTAATTGAAACGTCAAACAAAAACGAGTTGGTGTTCGGTGTGAATGCATCTACGAGTTTTCTAAACTCGGTTTTCAGCTTGGCGTGAATAGGGTATAGCTGCATATTAACAGATCCTTCGGAAATACAAGCAAATTAAAAGAGTAAAAACCGAATGTGGCAACATTCTGCATAATCAAATTCATTTATTCGCTCTCAAAAGCTTCAAAAAGCAACAAAACACGTAAGTTCTTTGACAAAATCCATAAAAAAAAAACAGTAATGATTTTATTGGAAATGAATATGGAAACACTCTTCTGAGATGCTTAAAACTAACACCAACACCACACACACCACATACATTTATTTTTAGTGATGATATAGCTACAGCATACGAGAAAATCATTGATCATCCCATCCTCATCCTCATCCTGTCAGCGGTTGTTTGGCAGACTGATTATGGTGGGGTGTATACGACTTTGAGGAAAATTCCTTCATATCATAAGCAGACTGGTTATGGTCAGGGTTGTCAGGTTTTAAAAACCGGAATCGCCAAACGTAAAATATATAACGCCAAGAAATCGCCAAATTTCAAAATTTTCCAATTTCCAAATTCAAAAACCATAAAAATCAAAAGAATTGGTTCAAAATTCTTGTAATTTTGCGTAAAAAAAACGTAATGCAAATTCCCCAAGCTCCTGAAACTCTGGCTGTCGCAGTTGACAAACGCATGGAGAAAAATATCCCAAAGAAAAAAGGTGTTTTGCAGTCAGACAATCTTTTTCGCAGCTCTATTAGTAAAACAAGAATTAAATCGTTAACTTGATTCAACTTCATTCACATGCTCTGTGCTACCACTATTTTTTATCGTGATTCTTCCAAAATCCGACCCTAAATCAATATCTTTCCAAGCTTTAACGTTGTCTTCATTCGTTATTAATTCTAATATTTCGTCCCAGTTATCACAGATGTAAGGTTTGAGTGAAAATTATAAAAAAAGAAAATGTATGAGGATTTTGGTTAACAAAATTTAAATCGCCAAAATCTAAAAATATCTTTTTTTTTGGTATGCGTCGCCAAACCAATTTTCGTGTCGCTAAATGAAAATTCAAATCGCCTGTGAAAATCGCCACATCTGACAACCCTGGTAATGGTGGGTTTTTCGAAAATGACAACAACAATTCCTTGGTAAGTCAGTGGCTCGGTTTTTATTTCAGTGGCAATTCTTGTGATTGAGTGCCGTGAGAGTATCTACTGGCACCATTTGTAGAAAAAAGAGCTTCCCATGAGGCCTGTACTGAAAATATAAATTGGACATAGTATAGTCCCAACGAATATTCTCAAGTTTTAAGTACAGTTCGCGAACTTCAGCCATCAGCTTTTATTAGCAATTTCTAATTTGAGATTAGGTTCGAACGAATGTTTTTTTATTCGCCAGTTTGTGGAACGCGATTTGTCCGCGCCAAGGGTGTTTTCGTTCACGGCAAAAAGTGTGAAATTCAAAATTTCGTTAGGTAATTAAACTGTTTATAAACTTGTTTTCTTAGTGCATTTTGATATTCGATGGGATTCCTACTCATGGAATAGCTAATTAAATGTGCAATGTGCAATAAATGCTTAAAAAGTGTTTGTTCGCATTTCATCAATTCGTTCGTTCGTTCAAAATGTATTAAGAAAACAAGTTTATAAACAGTTTCAATAATCCACATCACTAAGACGCGTTCCACAAACTAGCGAATGAAACATTCGTTCAAATTTAACCTGAAATTAGAAATGCTGACCGTCCTTTTTAAAATCGAATAGAAACTCTCTAAATTATAAAGTGCTCAGTCAGTAAATTCAAAGATGCTGACCGTCATTTTTAATATTGAATCGAAACTCGCTAAATTTTAAGGTGTTCGTGTTCCGTGGCTTGACATAAGTTGTCACAATAAACAAGCAAACGTCTAGCAGAGCTGCCGTAGTATCACAGCAGAGAATCTGTACTTGATCTTCGAGATTCCAATCATGAATTGCATTCCAAACAGCATGCATCTGTTCTTTACCACTTCAACTCTCAAATTTCGGCACAGCTATTAGTTGCTTCTTATTTCCATACGAAATTACTATAGGAAAATGTTCTTCTTTACATTTTCAGGCATCCAGAGCAGGCAACAGTTTTCAGTCCCAGAGATCAGTTACAAAGCCTGGTACTTCATTTTGGAAATCTACTTTAATTGCTTCCGTGCGCTCTGTTCTTGTTATACCCTCCACAGGAAGGTATATATTCACTTTGTCATTACGTTTGTAACGCCAAGAAGGATTCACCCGAGACCCTATAAAGTATATATATTCTGAGTCAGGATCACATTCTGAATCGATTTAGCCATGTCCGTCTGTCTGTCTGTTAAAAACACGATAGACCCATGCGTGTGTATAGTACACGGCATGGCAGACATTTTGCATGACTTTTATGGAGTGGAGGGTTTCAAAGCATCGGCAAAGCCGGTGATAATACTTTTACTTGTTTTCGGAATTGTTCACGGAAAAGAATATTTTGGTATCGTCGCATCCGCAAAGTGAGCAGTTTCCCGAGTGGGTAATGTGAATAAGTTTCACTGTATCCTTAAAAACCTTCAAATCGAATTTTTCCCGAACGGGGAACTGTTCACTTTGCGGATTCGACGATACCAAAATATTCTATTTTACGATAGGGGTGATTATGACCAGTGCTTCGATTGTAGCTTGAAGGATAAACACAGAGTCTCTCACACTTAGCTGGCATCTGTCTAATGCAGCTACTAAATTTTGGAGTTACCAAATCATTCTGTTTTACCAATTTAATAGAAATAGTAGCAGAAGTAGTAGTCTCGGCTCTCGGGTTGCGTATTTTCCGTCACAAATGACATCTTATTTTAGCTTAAACTGGAAGATAAATCATCTTGTACAGGTTCATGTGACGACGCCGCCGGCCGCGGTAAATAAGTAAGAATTATCCGAATTGAGGAAAAATAAAAAGATATAGAACTAAGTCGGAATACAGTAGACGCTCGATATAGTGAACCTCTGTAGTGAACTATCCAATATAGTGAACCACAAACATTTTACACAGACTACTCTAAATATTGAACTATGGAAATCTGGGAGATGGTAATTTCGCACCCTGGGTGCGAAATTCCTCTGATACATGGTAATTTCGCACCTGGTGCGAAAGTACATTTATATGTGGAAATTCGCACCAGGGTATACCTATATTTTTTTTGTATATATTCGCGCGCGCGAATGTTCACGAACAGGCCAACTCTTAATTTCCTTTTTATTTCCGCGAAATGCGGCTGGTTTTAATTCGGTCCTTCCTTCTTTATTTTCTATCTGGTCTATTATTTTTCTGCAAGTTTTGCATTGATACAAGCCTTTTTTTTTTAGAGTGAATGTACACCCGTAAGATACAGAGAATTCTTCGAAAAATTCAACATATATTCCTTTATTATCCCTCTGCGTCTTGAAGTCTGCACCAGTTATTTTTAACTCACCGCCCAAGAAATTATTTGTATTCAAGTCCATTATTATTTTCTTTCTTTTTAGGTTTGAAAGTTTTTATTTGATATTTTCCTATGCAACCTTACTTATATAAATAAACTTAAACTTAAACTTAAACTAGGTGTAAGGTGCGAAACTACACTTATATCAAGTAAATTCGCACCCTGTGCATTTCTCGAGGTTTTCGATCTCTAGATGCTAAAGAACGAGTTTCCACACAGGTGCGAAATTACACCCTCTTCAGGGTAAATTCGCACCGGTGCGAAATTACCTTACCCCGGAAATCTCGATATAGTGAACTCACACTTTTTTTCGCAAAATTCAACGAAAAAGGTGCCTGTTTTGCGTGCTATGAAGATTTTGGCATATTAACCCAATCGAATTTGATTTTGATTGTTTAATATTCTGAAACAATAATTACATTTCATTGTTATTTATGAGAATTAATATAAAATTGTAAAATACTTACAAGGGTGTCTTTCTTGTACAAGCACGCTCCATTAAATGAGAATGAACGCTTAACGAAATATTGAGGGTTTTTCCCAATCCATTTTACAAATGGACGAACAAGTTAACGAAAGAGTGCGTTCAGTGCGTTCTCATTTAATGTAGGTTTACATGTAGGTTTACATTAAATCTAATTAATTCAAGTGGGCTTACGAGCTACAAATACATAATAACACAATTCATTTTACTTAATCGTAAATTGGGGCGACAAGAGTGCCAGTTGTGCATTGCGCCCGCATGTCAACTATTTTTCAGAACAATTTACACCTCATTTGTGTGTTTTTCTGATTTTTGGTTATGAAACGCTTACAAGAAAAATCAGAGCAATTGAATTTAAAGAAGACACAAATGAAGGTGACAAATTATTTGAACTCTAAACTAAATCTAAATCTGTCTGTAGATGTTGGTTCCTATCTGATTGTTTTGCAAAACGATCAGTGGTGCTGTTGGGTGATCGCTTTGCAGGTGTTTGTTAGTTTCAGAGTATATCCATTAATGAGTAGGGACACTCTCCACGTGTTTCTTATCAGTTTACAATTTGCAGTACACATACACGAGAAATAGACGGCACTAAAAGTGCTCTAGTAAAAGAGGGATGGAAGAGTAGTCGAACTATTTCAAAATGTGGTACAGGGTGTGACGTAAAAAAAAGCAAAATCAATTTGTAATATTTCTTATTGAACATTTTATATCTAATATATATTCACATGTGTGCTACACTTAAGGGTGGGTCTCCCTCAGCTACGAACTCTGTGCTCAAGTAAACGTGTTTACATGTATTAGTGCACAGAATTAAAAATAGCCGAGCACACCCTCCCTTACCAAGATCACAATTGTGACTGCAGAGTGCAGACTCGCTCAGCTCAATTAATAAAAATAATACAAAATTGTCTGCACAACAAAATAAATCAAAACAACCAAAGGGAAGGGAAAGGGACAAGCTGTGCTTGCTGTTGCTATTGCTCCTGTTGCTGCAAACGTTGTTTATCTAATACACTGAAACCAAAAGTGTGTGTGATATAGAATTTCCTAACGCACACTTATGAATATCGCCTTCGTCATCATAGCGACGTACAATCGCAATCGTAAGCACAAATCGAAATATTTTAATAATAATATACAAAATCCATAATATGTATACAAATTTTCATTCCTGACCTTAGCTTTTATTTTTTGGCATTTTATGCTGGCTGTTTATAAAAACCTGTTAGGGCTAGTTTGTTATTATTGCTTTGTTTTGTGGGTTTGGGTTCCTTTTTAGTATATCTACATATTATATATTTATATAGAATATAAATCCTATCCAAAAACAAACGGCTGCAGCCCTGCTCGCACCATTTATGGATGTAGGTATGGATTATCTAATTTAATAAAAAGTTTGTCCTGACTGATTGGGGACGCCTAGCCCAAATGGTAAGAGCCAAACTCAAGTTTCATCAAAGTTTATATAGGAAAATTCATATTTTCCATTCGATTGATGGATGGATATATGTTGTACATATGTATGTCCTATATGTACTACTCCCAAATATAGTGTTTGAAAAAAAAAATAAAAATAGTTTTTGGCTTTTTTGGCATTTTTTTTTTAATTATCCCCCTCCACCCTTTAGAAGAGACAAATTACTTATTGTAATTATCTTCACTCTACAGAGATATGACCGAGGATATGACTATAATGAGATCAATTTTGTAGATATACGGCAGCATCATGCGGAAAAAAAACAAGTAAAAGTGTTATCATCGGCCTGGCCGATGCTTTGATACCCTCCACTGTATGTACTGTATATGTACACGCATGTGTCTAATATTGGTTTTGTATGGGAGGTACCAGAACTACTTGACCGACATAGCCCATTTTCAATACCAACCTGACGACAGTAAAAAGAAGTCTTCTCACAAAATTTCATTCGCCTATGTCGATTCGTTTGGACGCTATTGTGTTTTCAACAGACAGACAGACGGACATGGCTAAATCGATTCAGAATGTGATCCTGATTCAGAATAATATATACTTTATAGGGTCTCCGGTGAATCCTTCTCGGCGTTACAAATGTAATGACAAAGTGATGTGTATATATACTTATACTACACACAATAATTTTCAAAATATTAAAACACACAACCACTAATCTATTTTGAAAAGTTCGGGCGAAAATAGGGAACAGCAAAGCAATCAACCCCTTTCCTCATACAGTAGGTATTTTATTTACGATGACCCAAAATTGCATTTAGGTAGTTTGATTTGAACTCAACTCATAATAAAAAAAATCATCATTCACCTCCCATCTCCCACTCCCATACATATTCTCAAATCTTCTCAAGCCCTCAATCCATATCAATCATCATTCATCATCCCTTAAAAATATTCCGCTCTCAATATAATTTTTCATTTTGATTTGATTTCCCTATCATATTCATAATTATGTTACGTACGTGTACCGTTTTGTAGGTAACGTCTACGATGATATTTATCCAATCTGCCTCTATGCCTCACAATGCTCGATTGACTTCAAACAACAACAATAATATTATTAAGTAATTAGTATGTATCTATCAGAAAACCAAAAAAAGGATCCAAACTTGTTTTCTCCATATCCCAGTGGCAACGAATGCGGCAAAACAACAATCTGCAAATTACAGACTCTCGCGAGAGAGCAAAATTATAGAGAAAACGATTAGAGCTGTGTCGGATATTTTGTGAACTACATTGCATATGTGAGCGTGAGTTCTGAAACAAAAATGAAACTGCTGTTAAATTGTTAACTTTTCAAAATGCAATTTTAACTATTTTATGAACCAAATCTTTAATTTGTATTCAATGAACGGATACATAAATGTTTGAATGTTATTCTGTTTTGAAAAGCTGACAAAAATAAGTTCTGGTTGCTCTACAAACACTGTTTCCTTTTGGTCACCTTAATTTGCAGATTATAATAGTTAAACTCAAAAAATCAAAATTCGAAGACGGTCACTAACTAATTTAACCCATTAACTATAAAATAAAATCATAAAAAAAATAAAAAAGTTCCATTTAGATATTGCCCCACCGGGGCGAAAAAAAAACACCCAAAAAATGACGTTTTTGGGACTTTATGGTACATAAAAGTCAAAAAATAAAAATTCTAAGACGGTCACTAACAGCGTCTATTTATTTACTGTCGAAAGCCGTTTACTGAAATCAATTATCTCTTAAGCCCTGCAAGCCCCATCGGGGCGAAAAATCATATACCCTCGAACACCCAGCCTTAAATATTTTTGTTTGTTGGTACATTTTTTGTTATTTTTATTGAACTGTTTTAGAATAAAGTAAACCCGTACTCGGACGTAAAATTTCCTTATTTTGATTTTTGCAACAGTTGTAATGAAATTCATTTTTCAAAAAGTTAAAAATATTCCCCTCAAAATTATTTAGGTAGTACATATTTGGAAAACAAGAAATAAATTTTTGTTCAAGATTCTCTAACGAGTCCAAAAATTCTTGATTGGGCCGTGTCAATTTCGCATCTTCAAATTCTTTAAAATCTGTAAAAAGGGAGGAAACGTTAAGTTGCGGACTCAATTTTAACTCACACTTGTGGTTTAGGCGGTATTTTTTTAAAATATAACCTGCGAAATAGTAGAATGCATTATCAATACCAAAGTCCACAGTTTTATAGTCAGGTTCAGTTTTGAAAGCGTAAACCAAATTGTCCTTATTTTGTTTTTGTGGTTCCATCTGCACTTCAATGTCTGGAAGTTCCAGGTTAGCAGTTGGCTCACAATTTCCACGTGTAATATCTTCCATATACTTTGCCGGAAAAGATCTTTTAAATGAACAGATGAATTGAAATGGAGTCAGCAACTTGTTATTTCCCCCTCGGTTACGTATACGTAAAACAGCAAAAGTGTTTTCCAAGCAATCTTGATTAAGATTTCTTGTTAAAAGAAACTTAATACCGTCTTCTTTTATTTCTGTAAAAATGCCAATTAAGGCATTTATATTCTGTTGCCATCCTTTTATAAAACGCATTTTTTTAGTTACATTTCTAGAATTTTCATGAAAAGTCATATTTTCAAAAAATAAATTCATTTCATGCAAAAAAGCAATTTGTTCCGCTTAATTAAAATTAAGAAATACAACACAGATTTATATTCATTCTTCCCCGATCTATAACTTATATTGCTTACCTCTCACTATTATCCGGTATTTTGAAATATTTAACTCCAAAATTTTCTTTCTGCTCTCGCCCACACGCCAAACATTTAACATAATGTTGTCCCATTATTTTATTTAAAGTTCTTAAACTATGCAAACTTGCACTTCAACTTTTAATTTTAACTATTTTTAATTGTTTGCCACACGCACTGAACACCCTTTACTTCGTCAATTGATGGTAATGAACGACTGATAACAATCCAACTCCAGCTCGCCTTTAAAAATACGTGCGAAAAAAATGTAAACAATCCCCTCTACAACCAACCTAAGTAATTAGTATGACCATCTGCTGTGGATTATATTACCTAAAAAGTGCTGGCAATAAAACTTAAAATCGTAAAATATGGTAATTAACGAAGTCGTAGCAAGGCAAAAGGGTTGAATTTCGTGATAGAGAATGAAACATTTCTTTTTCATGTCCATAACAAAGACCATTTAATCAATAACCAATGGGAAAAACTGCAAAATTTGTTTTTTATTACCAATTCTACGAAAGCAAAGCTGGTTACCTGATCAACCTGCATGGTTGAGAGAAAATACTAATATACTGACATCACTTCACGTCGCCTTTAAAAATGCTTTATGAAAAAACCCACAATCGTTTGTCGTACGCAGCAAGCCCCATGTAGTGGTACAGGCAAAATGTGTTGTGTACCCTTTTTTTCTCAAGCAGTCGTTGTATGCAGGTAAAAAGTATTCTTTCGACCTGCTTCCACTTATTGTACGATTTTTTCTGCATTTTGCTTTGTGGTAGTAGGAAATGCATATGTAGAGAGAGTGTCCCTACTCATTAATGGATATACTCTGGTTAGTTTATCTTCTTGGAGTTAGGAATGTTTATTGTTGTCATTGGGTGGACATAAGTCCTCTTCCTCTAGTTTTTCGCCTCCTGACAAAATTACATATATTATGTTTTGTAACGTATACTTTCATAATACTTACTACGGCTATTACAATAATATGGTTGTAAAACTAAAATTGGTATAAATAAGTACTTTATGAGTAGATATCTAAATCTTTTAAAACTAGTTGGTTGTACCCGCTTCGCTGGGTATGCAAAGTAATATTTGATAGACAAATTAATTTTATTTAAAGAACTTCTTTGAAAACTACATTGCGTGTAAATTGTCTCTGGTTAATTAATAATCTTCCTTGCTGTGGATTAGATTCAATATACACCTTCTTTTGTCTTGCAACTCTTGATTGTGATAAAGCCACATACAGTTGGCCGTGTGAAAATACTCCGGTCTTCAAATGCATGCCAACGTGATCAAATGACTGGTCTTGAGCCTTGTTTATTATTATAGCGTATGCTAGAATTTATCGGAAATGGAATCATTGTGATAATTCATGCTCTTATCAAATTTCGTCCAGGCTCTTCCACAATCAATCGAGTTCCATTGCAGTCCTTTTTTAGGGTTCAAGTTTTTCAGCAACATGATAATGACACCTTGCTTAAGTACAGCACATGAGGTGGCTTGCTGGATGGAGTTTGCTGATTGAGGAATTCAACAGGGAAATTTGGTGCATCATTTGGATCTTCAGTCTTCACTGATAACAGAATCGCTCCTATTCATTTCTAATGTCTGCACATTTGTCAGCGCTGCAATGACTCGTTCTGAAAGTTCCTGCATTGACTTTTGCAGCAGATCGCCAAAAATTGTCTTAATTAAGTCTCCTGTTAATATAATTTCCGTGGGAATT
This sequence comes from Cheilosia soror, assembly GCA_949372485.1. Lineage (NCBI taxonomy): Eukaryota > Metazoa > Arthropoda > Insecta > Diptera > Syrphidae > Cheilosia > Cheilosia soror. The sequence continues at coordinate 47,775,202 of OX443562.1, read as the reverse complement.
TCAACAACGTCGTCTTCATACATTTCTGCTACCCGCGGCAATTTTGCAATAATGAGAAGACTCATATTTTAATAGCCCTCAGGATTTTGTCCACAGAGATTCCTTCACGATCGGTTAGTTTTCTTAGTTATATTTAAATATCGCGAAATAAAATTTCCTATTAAAGTACCTGAGGAGCAGTTAGTAAATCAGTGATCTTAAAATTCGTAGCAACATATTGCCTAAAAACGGTTTCTATTTTTTTCGAGCCCAAAGCAAAATACCTACATATTTCTTATATAGAGTACACAAACCGAGTTTGAAGTCGATCGGATGAAAAATAAAAATGTTCCCGTACAAACTTTGACCCCCTAAGAAAGGTTGGTTTTATTTGGCAATTTCCTTTTGAAAACACTTGCCGAGCATTACTATAGTAGAGTTTGAACCTTGAAGAAAATTAAAATATATGAAAAATAGGCGGTGCGTATTTGAATAATGAGAAAACACAAACATTGAAAATTTATTCAAATACCCACCGCCTACTTTTATTTAAAATAAGAAAAGTAAGGAGCGTTACAGAATCAGTAAGGGTAAATATATATATGATGACATCTATATTATCAATGTCCAAGTTTATATCATTCATGCTATTTATGCTAATATGTATTTGATATTTTTACATCTAAATTTATTGGTTGATATCTTAAGTTTACATAGTTTTTATAACTTATATTAAGAACAGAGATTTCGAAATTTTCGAATTTTATTATTACATTGTTTTTAATTTTTAAATTATCTCTTTCATTGCAATTACTCTGTATTGTTAAATTAGTATTTTTGATTACAATTGTTTCTTCTTTTATTTCTGTTATAATAATTTTGTTTTCATTTCTTACTTTGCTACACATTCTAAATTCTTTTAAGTGTTTTATTTAAGTTTTTTCTTCTTCTTCTAATACATTTTTGAATTGATTAGTAATTCAGTAGATTCAAATTTAGGATTTAAGCTTGATGGAAAGGGATAGTGTTATTGGGAATTTGTATGATAAAAACTATTTGATTTTGTCCATAAATAGCGCTGCTAATTTCAATTTGTTTAATTTTTTTCAAAACCAATTTCATTTTCTTCAATTTATTTAACTGTTTAGTCTATTTTCTATTTGTAGGATTATAAGATCTTTATCTACGTTCTTTGTTGGTGATTCCCATGCATTTTTAGGTAATTGATTTGTAGTTGTAAGTTAATCTTCACTTGCTTATTGTTATTTTCTATCAGTAGGTACTTCGGTTGCATCATTAAGTTTCTCTATTCTTCGTTCTATTACTAATCTGTCTTCTTCGTCCATGGTTCCAAAAATAAATTTGAGGATACTACCTCCAATTTTAATAGTCCTCTTTTGTTTATCTGGTGTCTAGTTTTCTTATATTGTGTTATTGCCTTTAATTCTGTTCTAAGGTCGTCTAATCTTTGAAAAATATCAAGGGGAATAAATTTTGTTTTAACTTGATTTGTTTTTATTACTATTCTTTCTAATTTGTCAATGAGTGCCAGTGGTATTTAAAATGTAAACTATATTATTGTAACCGTCAACTAAATTTTTATATCCGTGTTTAATTATTGTATAACCATTTTCAGTATCTATATTTTCAATATTTATTTTACCACTATTTACTATTCCTATTAATATTAAAAACACAAATATTTTCATTGTCAAGGATAAGTTTTTCAGATTTCTTTGGATGAGATATTAGTTCAGCTATATTCTCTTCTAGAATAATATGCGAAACATTAGGGAGGTATCTAAATTCAACGAATTTGCTAAATCTGTCTATACATGTAATGTCCTTGTACATAATTTCACGTACTTTTGGGGTTTCAGTAATATGAAATTTATCTTTTATAGGATGTCTGTCATATTTATACATGGTACAAAGATTACAAGAGTTAATTAATATTTCGGTTATTAATTGACGAAGATTTTTGAAGTATACTTTCTTTCGTAAACCTTGTCAATTTTCTTCAATACCTGCGTGGTTATTTTTCTGTTCATGATAGAGATGTATTTGTTTTACTGCTTTCTCTTCTGTAATTATGTCTTTGCATAAGTAGGAACATTTGTAAAACTTTATTCCAGTTCCATAAAGAGTTGTGAGTTTCTGTTGCAGAATATTATATTGTAATTCTTTAAAGTCTGTAAAAATGCCTGTAGATTTTTGTCTATGTAGGTCTTTATTAAGTTTTCAATATCATTACCATTTAAAATTTCTATTCCTAAAATCCCTAAAATAATTCTTGTTTTAACGTTTTAATTTTTATTTTGTTGCCAGATACAAGTATGATTTGTTGCGAATATGTATTATGTATCCAGTGTCTTTTATTGGAAAATTATCATTACTTTGTTCAGCTTGGGAATGTATTGTGGGTATCATATAGTGGTTGGTATTAGATGGTATTAGCTAAGTTTATTTCTCTTGAGAGGAAATCAGCTACAGTATTATTTTTCCCTTTAAGATATCTAATCTATTTGAAAGTCGTATTCTCCTAATTGGAGAATCCATCGCTGTAGGCGATTAGAAATATATTTTCCTAAATTTTCAACTTGTAGCCATTTCAGTGGCTGGTGAAGGTGATCTGTCTTGAGATCGAATGTTTTCAGGTACCTAATTGCCCATACAATGGCTAACAATTCCTTTTCCGTTGTAGAGTAATTTCGCTCATGCTCATTTAGTGTCTGGGATATATAACTTACAGGATGACTATCTTGGGATAGGACAGCTCCTGTAGTATGGTTGCTAGCGTCAGTAGTCAAAGTGAATTTCTCTTTAAGATCCTCAAAAGCTTTTAAATATTCTTTATCATTTACGTTGATTTTTGAATTTTTTTTGGGCATTTGGTCAAAGGCAATTTAATCTTGGCATAATCCTTAATAAATTTTCTATAATACCCTGTCAGTCCTAAGTTACTTTCAATTTGTTTAGTAGTCTTGAGTATTTCTTTTTTTTGGATTGCAGCAATTTTTTATCAGCATTGGGCTTTACACCTTTAGAGGTAATAGTATGCCCCAAAAATTGTTTTTATTTTCTTGAACACACTTTTTAATTTGAATTTTTAAATTATATTATCGTAGTTTCTTGAAAATTAAATGAAGGTTTGTTATATGTTCCTTAAGAGAAGTTGAGAATATTAAAATATCATCGAGGTCACTGCTGCTAACTTTGATGTACAGTTCTGCGCTGAAATTACATGAAAAACCTTCAAAAAAGCGCTAGATTTCGCAAAATTGCGCTAGATTTTTGTTTTGCTAAATTTAGATAGATGTTTAGTCGTTTCGGATGTGTCAATGAGGATGGATAAATGATAATTTGTATCTGCTTGCAGCCTATTTGTTTTGTAACTACTGGCAGAACTTTAGAATCGTTGTTCTATTGGCGCAGAGGCCTGTCGTGCAATTATCGATCATTTGTGAAATTTAAACATCTTTTTACCAAAATTACCATTTAAAAAATTACAACATTGACAAGTAGGTAACATTGAAGAAAACCAAATCAGTTTTGGTTTTCATCAATGTCAGGCACGTAGCCAGGGGGGGGGGGCTTGAGGGGCTGAAGCCCCCCCCGAAAGTCTTTAACAAAAGACAAAAACTAAAATTTTTTAATACTTTTTCCGGGAAAGGCGGACCTATAACGCTTCAACAGCGCTCCGAGATGCTTGCAGATGTCTGCTAGTTCCAAATTTTACTTGTCCTGTAACAAAACGAGTTTTGGAAAGTTTATGCCCTCGCGGTTGTCAAGTGTACTGTATCCTCATGAGCATTAGCAGCCTTTCTTGTGGGGCGCCCAAAAGTTACATTTCGAGGGACAATGTCTTTGAGTTCCTCAGAACATCTACCATGGAAGTACCTCTACCTATAGAACAAGCAGAGGTGAGCGACTTGTCTTCTGTGCACCAGGGGTTGTAGATTCGATGTGAGTGAAGGGTCCCCAATAAGTCGAACTGCTCGTCTCTGTATGCTGTCAAGTAGGTTAAGTGAATGTTTTGGGGCCGAGCTCCATATATGGGAGCAATATTCCGGGCCTGGTCTAACCTGTGCTTTGTACAGTAGGAGAAGTTGCTTGGGGCTAAAGTACCTCTTTGTTCTAAATAGGTAGCTCAACTTAGCAGACGCCGATCGTGCAATATAGGATATTTGATCCTGCCATGTGATTCCTGAATTGACTGTGACTCCTCAAATGTGCAATGAGTCCTTGGGATGAATTGAATGGTCATTCATTTGGATCTAAAGGAACTGTTGAAGCATTTTTCCTAGAAAATGTTGTGAGCTGTGTCTTGATTGCAACTGAAACTGAAATGACCGTAATGGGGCTTAATATAAATTCAAATCTACAAAAATAAGGAGACTATCCCGGTAGGTATAAAGTATTCAAACGCTAGGTATGTACACTGTGCAAGCCATAGCTTTAACCTGGTTCTGCCATGTCAACTCCTGCAATTCGCAATTACCTAGGTGTAGTTAGTGAAATGAAATAGTGGGCGCAGTAGCGCAGTGGTTAGTGTGTTGGACTGCTGTGCGAGGGATCCCAGGTTCGATCCCCGGAAAAACACAAATTACATCTTAAGGTTTTTTCTACTCCGCTACCTCTCGCGAACGTCTGACAAACATCCGAGAGTATAACTGTCATGAAAAAGCTTCTCAATTTAGCCGTTCGGACTCGGCATAAAATTGTAGGTCCCTTCCATTCGTCCCAAAAATAGAAACTCACACAAAACGAATGGTTGCGAGAAGCTAGGCCTAGGGTGTCTACACGCCTGTTGCGCCACCTATTTATTTATTTATTTTAGTTAGTGAAATAGCTTATTTCTTCCGCAACCTTTCAAATGCATATTATGTAACTTTCAAAACTGTCATAAAAAAAAACGCACCAGAGAGCCGAAAAACTCGACTTCTGCGCCTTTGTGAAACAAAATTCATTAAAAGACATGACAGTATTAATTCCTTTGTAGAGCTCTTCAAATGCATCTCAATAAGTATTGAAAAAAAAACTAGCAGAACGTGGGTGATGTCTTCGAAAGTATCAACACTTTTGGCAATGGCCCAAAAATGCGATTGCCTAGTAAGCCTCATTGTATACGAAAAACTCCCAGTTTAGCGCTGCCCTTATCAGTTTCCCTACAGAACAAATCCTTAGATTTCGTTTCTGCAATCGACCGCACAAAAGAAGTTCTGAATTCTCTTAAGGACATCAGAGAAAATGCCGAAGATTTTTTCAGAGAGGCTTTTCAATCCGCATCCTTACTTGCTGAGGACTTATTTGAAGACCTTCATTGAAACAAACAACGCGTCCCAATCCAGAAACCTCTCCTTCTGAAGCCTATTTTAAAGTGCCGATACTGATTTCTTGCATAGATTCGTTAATACAAAATGTTAACACTTTACTTTGATAATGCAATTGCGTTATCAGCTGTGAAAGCTGAGTACATTCTTTGGTGCGAAAAAAAATCGTCGAGTGACCCTTCTACCGAAGTTTTGAAATTGCTTGATTATGTGACAAGACTTACTTTAGACTTAGCTAGTTTTGAAAGAACCCTTTCAGCTATGAAGCTAGGCCTACGGTGTCTACCGCCTGTAGCGCCACCTATTTATTTTTTATTAGCTATGAAAAAGATTGAAACAATGTCCGGAAGCGTTATGGAGAATGCAAGGTTAAGTTCACTTGCTATGATATCTGTTCATTCGGATATTATTGTGAATCCAGATATCTAAGGTGATTGATCTCATATCAAAAAAAATCAAAACGTTTTCTGCTTTGAAAAAATGTGGCTAATAGAAATCAATTAATTGGAATATACATAGTTTTTTTTCGTAAAACTTGGAAGCAAGCCCCCCCCGAACCAAAATCCTGGCTACGGCCCTGATCAATGTATGAATGTTACTTGACAAGAATTTAGAAGAGCATACAAACGATCAATGTTAGGTACTTGAATGATGGGTCAAGTATACAAGTTTTGCATGTAAAAGTAAAAGTGAGCTAGCAATAAATTCTCAAATAAATACGCCTTTTGACATACAGTCGTATGAGTTGTTTGTTTGATTCCAGATGTACATTCGAATTTATGCATACGCAATAAAATTTGCGAGCTTCATAAATTTCGAAGTGGCTATTCGCACGTTCATTTTGACAAATTTTGTACTGAACTGACGTTTACCGATTTTCGGGACACGACTACGTAATCAACGTAACGTAATCCTATTTTTATAAAAAACTCTTTATAAATAGAAAAGTTGGATCCAAAACGTACGGCTTAATGTCCGAAAATGATTATACTGGAGTTTAGAGTCCTTGCCGCGAGCGTAGCGGGCCACATAACATACCCCAACTTGACGCAATATAAACTTTGACATTTCGTTACGTAGTGGTGTCCCGAACAACGTGCGAATAGCAACAGCCCATAAATTTATCAGGTTTTGTGAATACCGGTTCTGCCATTCGTCCGGGTTTTCCCGGACATGTATTTTTTTTCGCCTATGCGGGGAACGTAGTAGTGTTTTTGAATCGTAACTTGTTGCTTCTGAATTCTGCAACATACTGTAATACACACTGAATGAAAAAATCATATTGAAGTCGATGTAAGCACTTCAAAAATGTAAAATAGAATACCAGTCACTTTTATGTCATTCAAAAAGGAGATGGCTTTCTCTTCACCCGGCAGTGGAACGACTTTTGCTTATGTTTTTAACCCTAAAATAATATTTCGAAGACGTCAAAAATCCACTGAAAATATAAAAATTAACCTCGGGTCCTAGGTCAAAAATCCCAGAAATTGATATTATTTATCTCCTCCCCTTACCTTAATTGAAAGTTGGAAAAATGCGGAGTATCCGACTGAGGAAATATATCTATTTTTAAAGGCTTTTACTTAACTTCGTGAAAAATTTGTTGTGTCAAAATCTTGCAAGTCAAATTTGAACCACTTTCTCTAAACTTAGAACTTTGAAATTTTCCATGCTGGTTGGGTTGTGAAGACAATGCAAAATTTAGAAAGAATTTTTGGATTTTGACTTCCCCTGCCCCTTTAAGGAAGGCTTTTTCATAACACATGATCCATTAGCCGTATTAACTTGAAACTTTATATGTCAATAGATAAGTCAAAACTATTACATACCTAATTGATACTTTGTACCGATTCGTCCTATAAGGGACGCTCAACTTGCCATTATACTCATAAATATACGTAGGTCAACTCAAAAAATCTTTTTAATTGTTAGGCTATACTTCACCGAGTATATTGAGCTAACATTCATCTTTCTAGTCCATCCAGAGGGCAAGATATAATAAATTGAGAATAGATCTTATTCGGCCAAATGCGAAAAAATTGATATCTTGATTGCAGTTGTGCTTAGGAAGGGTAGTTTTATTTGCGTTCTAAAAATGGAATTGTCCTTTGGCGTAGTTGAATTTGATGTATGGAATATGAATATGGATAAAACAAACTATGTACATATGTACGTATATGGGAGTTTGTGATGCGTAAATATGTAGGTATGCACATGCACAATCGTACATATTTATATTTGAGATCTGCAGCTATGGAAAGTGTATAGGTAGGTACGCGTAGTAAAACCAATCAAACCATACCTGTCGCGAATTTTCATTTATGTGAAATACATACCTAAATTTTACATAAATTTTGCATGCTGATGTTTCAGTTTTGATGACAATACAGTAAACTAATAGTAAAAAAAAAAACTTTTGTAATCATGTAGGTAGATATTAAACCGCACTAAAAAGCAAAAAATAAAATAATAGTTTAAAAAACTAAAAAAACCCTTTTATAAGTAGGTACTGCACTAAAAGCAAAAAAATAAAAATTAACCAATCTATTTTGAAGGTTTATCCTGGAAGGGGCTTAGTGTAAGCCATGTTTGTAATTATGTACTGCATTACTTGAGTGTAAACTACACAAACATGGCTTACACTAAGCCCCTTCCAGGATAAACCTTCAAAATAGATTGGTTAATTTTTATTTTTTTGCTTTTAGTGCAGTACCTACTTATAAAAGGGTTTTTTTAGTTTTTTAAACTATTATTTTATTTTTTATAATTTGGGTTTAGTGAACTTTTTTTCAATACTTTTATGTGTCAGAAAATCAGCCGACAATAATTTAAGCGCAATTGACACGCGGCCTCAAAACACGAAATAGGTACCTATACCTACCCACCGCAATGAAAGCGGGAAAGTTAAGTTTTTGTAAGAATAGTACCTACGTGCAATTTTGTCCTAGTTTTGTACTCTTATTTTAGATCCTTTTTAGTCTCGGAAAGTTTCATGATTAATAACTACTTTCTTCAAATTATTTCTGGCGACCCCAGAACACCCTTAATGTTTCTTAAGAAGTACAAAAGAGTGAAGAGTAAATATTTTTCCACATAGGTATCTACATATGTTTTGGTAATGTATATACATATGTACATAATTTATTAAAAAAAAATATGTTTAGACACATTTAAATATGTACTATTAAAAATTTGGAAAATCATAATATAGGCATACAAAATACCTACGAATTTCTGGTATATTTCATTATGCGCTAAATTTGGCGCTGTGCGCTAAATATATTTTTTACGCGCTGTCAGACCCGAAATTCCGCAAGATCTGACACGTTTTCCGCTAAGTTGGCAACAGTGATCGAGGTAAACGACACAAATTTTACCAATGAAATCTGTCAATACTTCGTTCATTATGCACTGGAATGTTGCCGGTGCATTTTTGAGTCCGAAGGACATGCGTAAAAGTTCATAATGTCCTGAAGGTGTTGAGAAGGCGGTCTTCTCTATATCTTTAGGATCGTTTCTTACTTGGTGGAAGCCTTTGGCTAAGTCCAAAGTATTGGCATCTGCCAAGTTTATCGAGTAAATCGTCTATATTGGGAATTGGGTGCTTATATTCAATTATCTTTTCGTTGACCTTCCGATAAATCAACGACAATACGCCATTTTCGTTGCCCAGAAATATCTTCCTTTTTAGGTACAATCCATATACGGGAGGCATATGGTGATATACCTACTCTTTTTTATAATACCGTCTCTTAACATTTGAGAGATTTCCCTGTTAATTTTATCTTCATGAATTTTTGGGTATCTAAAATATTTGAGTAAACTGGTATGTCATTCGTCGTTCGGATTTTGTGCATGGTCTGCGAAGTAGAACTAAGAGTATCATTTTCTTGGTAGAAGAGATCTCTGTTTGCGTGAAGGAACTGCTGTAGTTCTGTAGTTGTTTAAGTCTTCGGGAATTAATTGATTTATACTCATGTGATTTACACTCAACTGAGTTGTATTTTCATAGTCATAAGGGCACTGTAAACCCTGTTTATTATTAATAAATGAAATTTGATTTTAAGTTTTATTTCTACGTAGTCTTCTTTAAGATTTATAATAGCTTCGATAGGTTTCAGCACATTGGTGCCTAAAATCCCATAAAATTTCTTATTTTGAAAATCTAACACCATCCCATTGTGGAGTCATTTTCTTTGAATTCCACCGGTAATCGATTTGTTATTTCTTCAGATATTTGTGTTTGCGCATTTATTGTATTAACAGATAAGGGTTTATCTAACTTAATTCTTTTATAATGCGGAAATTTATTTTTATTTAAAAGTGATATAGAGGCACCAATATCTATTAAGAGTGTAACCTCTTGATTGTCTATATGAGCTAATATTATGGGAAGTGTCTCGACTTCCCGGGGTAAGTAAAATTTACAACTGGTTCATTAGTATGATCTAAGTTATTTGTTTCCATTGGTCGAGGAATATTTCTATGCTGATAAGAGTTATTAAATCCAAACCTAATTTTAGGATTTCTATGTCCCAAAATTTAAGCGTTGTTGGCTCTTACTTGGGCAGAATTATTTATAATTATATTTATATTTACCCTAGGGGTACCCTTGTGATTCTGATGAGACCTATATTGCATCTGGTTATTAATTGGAGGTGCATTTGGTCTGTGCTGAAAGTTGTTGTTATGTCTCTGATAACCATGATTATAATTGTTATGATTTTGAGGAAGATTGTGTTTAAGGAATTGTTGTGGTTTAGGATTATCATTTAGTTATTAAGGGGATGATTTTTGTTGATGCCTTTATAACAACAACAAACTGGAAAGGTTTACATTTTAAAATCGATATTAAACAATTTAGAATAAATCTTACAATTTTCATTCAAACGAAAATAAAAATGAAAAAAAAAAAAACGTCTTATACAATTGAAAATATAAAGAAAACTAAATTATAAACATTTAAGGTGTTGGTGGCATGTTGCGTTTAAAGAGAGAAGATATGATCGGGCCTTCATCTGAGTTCATTGTGTTGTCGGTTCTTTGGATATACGAGCTCTCAAATGCATATCTAAATAGTAACGTTTAGGAACACTTTTGACACACCGATCCTCAGTAGCTAAACACATGATCGAGAAAAGACACAAATTCGACATTTCAAATCTAAAACTAGTCAAAAGTGTTCCCAAACGTTACACTTTTTGTCTAATTTTTGCAGGAAGTTGTTCAGTTGCCGGTAAAGAATGTTTAGATATCTTGTATAGACATCATGTAGATCTTGTAGACTTGTAGTAACTGCTCGAATGCTTCTTTCACTCCGAAGTCCTGGAAGAGGAAAAGTTGAACTGAATCCCATGTTCCTTCTGCGGCTCTTCGTGCTGAATTTGCTGCTTCTCCTTGTAGTTTATTGAGGATGATAAGGTTTGCTAATGGATTGTAGTCATCATCAAGTAAATCGTAGCGATTATATTAACATGGTTAGAGAAATTTATAATGTCATCGTTGGATCTATCAAATGTAGGGACCTTTTCTAGTCTGCTGATAATTGCTGGTTGTTCCACGTTAGCCATATTAATTTATCAGCTGAATATATATTGGTATTCTTAAGTTGAATGTTAAAAGTTTCTCTTATAGCCAATTTCACAGTGGCAGCTTAATCCTGGGTTTAGCTAAGTGTAGGATTGAACATAAACCTCGCTTAAGTATTTTTCGTTTTCACTGTCCATAGTTAAGCTTGGTTTAGTAAAACCACCAAATGAGTGTCATTGTGAAACATTTATTATGAATATACAAACCTGGTGACTGTATGCGAATGTGCGTGCCATCGAAAATTACGAGTGTGCGTGGAAGCGAAGCAGTCGATGTTGTTGCATGTTCAATGCTAGAGAGCATTTCCCCCAATAACATTTGAACAGCATTGCCAAACACAATAATATTGTTGCTTATTTAGGTTTTCTCAGAGTATTTTGGGATAAATATTATATTATTGTGCTTGGCAACCAAATTTGTGTTAATCCTGAGTTTATCCTTGGATCGACACTTAAGCTTAGAGTGTGAAATCGGGTATTAGATAATTTGTGCATTAATTTTATTATTTTCGAATAAATTTTTTTGAGCACCACTTTTTCACTCGCGAGTTCACCTTTATTATTCATTTATTATTATACTTTAAATAATTAACGTTTCTACGGAATTTGTTCGTGAACTGGATGTTATCCATCAGATCTTTGCGCGATCTTCTTAGCGTTGTCCCACCGACTGCGCGAAATAAGTAAGAATTATCCGAGTTGAGGAAAAATAAAAAGACATAGAACTAAGTCGGAATAATTCTTCATTAAATAATGAATGCAGAAGATGTCTGCTTCGTTTGAACTCTAAACTAAATCTAAATCTGTTTTGCAAAACGATCAGTGGTGCTGTTGGGTGGTCGCTTGGATGCGTTAGTATCAATACTGCTGCTTAGTTTATCTTTTTTGAGTTTGGAATGTTTATTGTTATCATTGGGTGGTTCTTTTATTGGATTGACATCAATGTTGCTGATTTAACATAACTCGGTGGAAGTTGATGCCGAAAATATTTCATTCGCCAGTTTTCCTCTTTAACAGCCCTGAGTCGTGCACTTTTCTCTTTGTTTGACAGTTTTCTACCCAGACCCACTCCAGCAAAGTAACCCGGTCGACCTGGGGCCGAATCGCCGCATCCGTGAACGAGCTATACGTTCACGGAATCAATCGATTTTACACTCTAAACAAAAATAAATTCCGGCACGTATTGCTCATTTGCGGATGAGATGATTCGGCCCCTGGCGCTCCCAGAACATTTTTAATTTTATCTTCTTCAATTTTCGTCAATTAAAGCACATCGGCGACTTGTGCAATGTCAAACAAATTATCCAAATTGTTTGTAAAATCTTGTTGACGCCGCTTGAACAAGTCCTGTTTTTTTGTTAAGTCTCTCCAAACTTGGTATAACTTATTCAGTTTTGTTACTCAATTAGGAGTCGATTTTGTGGATTTTGTGTGGTACCTATTCGCGCCTTTTCGCAAAATAGGTATAACACACTCCCGAATAACTAGATTTGCACTTTCATTAACACTAATGCTCAGTTGCACAGTGCAGAGTTCAGTGTAACTTATAGTCCAGTCATTTTAGCGTTTAACTTAACCTCGGAATGAGAGATAATAAGCTGAATTTTTATGTTACCTTAATTTTGCCGTTCTAAATGTTCTCTCAAAAGTCTCATAAAATCTCGTGTCTGCGTCGTAAGTTATTCAAGGTCAAAGGTCAGCAAAATCAGTTTTTCGCCATTATCTCAGTTTCTATTGATCCAATGATGTTAACATCTACTACAAAATTGTAGAGCATAAAATTGAAAACTAATTTTATTATAACCATTTCTTTCATGCGCTCAACCGTTTTCAAAAAAAAGGGCGGTGAACGTGCAACGCTCAGCCATAGGTGGTAGACTTTACTTTTCATGTCCATGCAAAAAAAATAATACTTTTTTTTATTTAATCCGATTGATTTCAATGCACTGAGCTCAAATCTGCAAAAAAAATGTGGCGCTCTCTTACCGTTTGGGCGTGGCACACCCCCAAATGTTCATACCCGCCTGTTGCGCCACCTATTTATTTATTTATTATTATTATTATAATTATTCAGACATATATTTATAAATAAATATCTTAATGCTAACAATAAAGCACACGCTGCATAGGCCTCCGCTGTGACCTATTTATTTACAAAATACTATCATATGTGTACTTTAAAATGGGTGTAAGTGATCCAGCGCTTCGTAACATTCTTTTAACAAAAGACGATGCAGACCTACAGAAGCTGGCGGATTTCACAGAGGCAACTGCACTTATATTGAGGCCTAGGCCCTTGCTTGGCTCGTTATTCGTCTTCAACATTGGAATCTTGTTTCACTGAATACTACTTACTAGTTCTACGTACATATACCGCTTTATGCAAATTAACATACGGAATATAATACGATTAGTAGATATAGGTACTATGCACGTAATTTCAAGTGAGAAGGGAGATAACAACAACAACACAACCATTCGTTCAAACGTACATAATAATCGACTCCAGCAAACTAGAGTTTGATTAACCACAAAACCGTATTGGCACTTGGTTAAATTATGTTTGTCATTTCCAGTTTAGCGCAGTATGGTCAGTTTTCTCGTAGATAGAACTGTTCGTATACACTTACGGGTAGGACTTCCATATTGAATTTTGGATTTTCATTAATTTTCGCATAGTAGTTTCCACAGTCATAGAGTCATATTATTGGATTATGTTGGCGGTTGTGCGGCTGACTACTATTGTGTGTATGTCCTATATTGTACGAATACGGAACATACAATTCTATAGTAGGTACCTATTGTGCTTTACCTAAAGTTTCTTTGGTTACATTATGAATTTCACTCTTATTTGGAATATATTCATTAAAAGTGATTCTTCTGAAATTTATATAATTTACTTCGATTGAGCTTGAATCAGTCTTAAAAGTGTACCTTTAGAAATGCTTTGGCAAAACCACTATTGCCATATAAGGTAGGTGAAACAAATAAGGCACACATTAAGTTAAACTTTACCAACTTGTGAACGGTGGTTGAGTGTGCATATAAGTTAAAACACAGTATAGGTATGTCTAAATCAAAACGAAAACTCCACGTTATCAACAATCCCGAATACCGTATCCGATGAGATAACAAATAGATAACAGTTAATAAACTATCCAAACAGTCCACTGCACTGGTCCAACAATTAAAATCAAATGAGCAAATTCGCTGACACTGCAATCAATCGCTGAAACAACTAGAGATGTAACGGATATCCGATTAGTATCCGTTATCCGGCCTATCTGGCTCTTTTTCTGGTATCCGACACATTGCCGGATCTACTCTTTGTGTCCGGCTAGTTGCCGGATAATCCTTTTAGTAGTAAAATACAACAAAAAACGTTTATCGCAAAGCTTCCGATCACCGCTCACTGAATTTCCTAAGTATCCATGCTATCAACAAACAAGCATCTGTCCACCGCCTAGGACTAAACGTCACTATTGATAGCATCAATTTCGAGGTAGTTAAGGAGTTCACCTACCTCGGAGTAAACGTAAACTCCACGAATGACACCCTAGTGGAGATCCGGCGAAGAATTACCCTAGGAAACCGTTGCTACTTCGGTTTGGCAAAACAACTGTGTTCAAAACTCCTATCTCAAAGGACGGAATGTGACAGTTCTGCTTTATGGCGCCGAGTGCTGGACGATAAGCAAGAAGGGAGAGCTAATACTGGACTCCTTTTATTCATTTTCAATGGTCCGCTTGTCCATTAAGTGGGTCGCGGGTGTAGGTTGCTCAAGTGGACCCCCCATAGCTCTCGATCCTCCGCCATCGACTCTAAATCATCAAGGGCAATCCCCATACGGGTAGAGGAGAGATTATGAATTTGATCTAACCATCTAATCCTGGGTCTACCTAGGGGACGCCTGCCCAATGGTACGGATTCCATAGCACGTCGTGGAATCCTGGTCGGGGACATGCGTTTAACATGACCAAACCACCGAAGCATGGATCGCTCCGTCCGGAGAAGTAGCTGCTCGACATTGAGTTCCTCACGTATTCTAGTATTTCTGATGCGATCTCTACGGGTCACACCAGCAATACAGCGGAGAAATCTCATTTCGGCAGCTTGTATTCGCGATCTTATTCTTTCGGCCATTACCCAAACCTCATGACCATAGGTAAGAGTTGGAACAAACACCGAATTAAAGACTGACAACTTAGCTTTGACACCAAGTTCAGTCCTCCTGATAACGGAATGACCAAGCTGTCTCAAAATCGATCCAGCCTGACCAATCCTACATGAAAACTCGGCATTGCTCCTTCCATCACTCGTGAATAAGACCCCGAGATACTTAAACTTCTCCACCTGTTTCAATGGGACTCCACTAACATGCAGAGTGCATTGAACAGGCGTTCTGGAGACGACCATCACTTCAGATTTGTTCACATTTACCCTCATCTCAGCTTCAACACAAACGGCTACAAACCGATCGAGTGCGCGCTGAAGTTCAGTCTGAGAGGACCCAAGGATGACCAAGTCATCAGCGAAGAGCAAATGACTTATCCTCAGATCTCCCAATTCGAAACGTTCTTCGCCAAGACTGCGCTGTAACATCCAGTCCATATAAATAATGAAAAGAAGAGGCGACAAGATGCACCCCTGGCGAAAGGTATTGATTTAACGCCGTTTACCCGAACACAGCTTTTACAATTTGTGTAAAGAGATTGAATGGCTCTCAAGAGAGAACCGTCAACTCCATACTCCTGTAATACACCCCAGAGTTTTCCTCGAGGGACTCGGTCATATGCTTTCTCCAAATCTACGAAGCAAGCGTAAACAGGTGTAGCATACTCCCAAGCCTTCTCAAGTACCATTCTGAGAGTGAATAACTGGTCGGTTGTGCTTCTGCCTGGACGAAAGCCGCACTGCTCATCTCCTAATCGTGCCTCAACCACAGCACAGCTCTGCAACGCGTTTCCAGCACCTTGGAAAGACTTTTCCGGGGAGACTTAAAAGTGATATGCCCCTGTAATTGGAGCAATCCCTTTTATCCCCTTTCTTGAAAAGGGGCTCAATCACCCCAATCTGCCAATCGCTGGGTGTTTCGCCGCATTCCCAGGCCACTTTAATGACACGAGAGAGCCATTTGACTCCCTCTTCACCTAAGGCCTTTAGCATTTCTGGCCGGATTTCATCCACTCCGGCAGATTTGCCAGCTTTTAGCGATTTGATCGCAAAAGTGACTTCCTCTACCGTGGGACTATTTTTCGCCCAGCTTAAGGCGATGGATGTGTCATCCTCAATGCCCTGGATTGGATTGAGCAATTCGGAAAAGTGCTCGCTCCATCTGCGCAAGATGTCCTCCTCATTAGAAAGAAGTGTACCATCTTTGGATTTGACTCCTTCGATAATGTTCCACTTCCTTCCTCTAAGACGGCGGATGGTCTGCCAGAACACCTTGCTTGCAGATCTGTGATCACGGTCCAATTTTTCGCCGAACTCCTTCCAAGACTGTTCTTTGGCTGCTTTAACAGCCAATTTGCAAGTTCTTCGCGCCTCAATGTACCGGTTTCGAGAAGGAGAGTCCCACAAGTGAATCCACACCTTGAAAGCCTTCTTCTTCTCTCTGATAGCTTCTTGAACTCCGGGCGTTTTAAACCACGCAGTTCTTTTCTCACCACCAGCCGCCACACCGAGCCGCTTCACTCCGCAAACATGTCCTGCAGAGGCAATAACTGCTGTTGAAAACAACTGCCATTCTTCCTCTACATTCAATGGAATGTACTGGACTCCTTCGAAAGATAAATACTTCGGAGGATTTTTGGTCCTGGAGGGCGAATGGAGGAAAAGATACAACCGCGAACTCTATGAGCTGTACCAAGATGTGGATGTAGTCCAAAAAGCCAAAACACGTCGACTACATTGGCTCGGCCACATCGAGCGAATGGACAATAATGCTCCAGCCAAGAGGGTCTTCGAATCCCAGCCCCCAGGTTCGAGAAGACAAGGAAGACCGAACCTCCGTTTCAAAGACCAAGCCATCGCCGATGCCAGAGAGCTTGGTCTCGACAGCTGGAAGCAGCGTGCGCGGGATCGTAGAGGATGGAAGTCGGGAGCCCGATAAGTAAAGCAAGTAAGTTTCCAAAAATTGTGACACAAGCGGCAAAAATGGGATTAGTAGTGCACGAGGGGTACAAACAAGTCGACGAATCAGAAGGAACGTCATAATTCACAGCTATAACTTTGTGGTATTTAGAGATTTTATTTACCTCGGCGCCGTTACAAGCTCTGAATTCATAAGCGAATAATTAAGCTCGCGAATAATTATTTCTTTGGCCTAAGAAGGCAATTGAGTAGTAAGACCTTGTCAGGAAACAATAAGGATATCTATACAAAACCCTTAGCTGAAGACCCTTATCTTAGCTGAAATCGAAGCCAACCGAGGGTCGTATTCGTTGAGGACCATGTGAAACACGAAACGTTATCTAAGTAGGCAAGTAAGAATATCTACTTGATTTGTTTATTATTAACTAAAATATATCCTGTTAAACGTTCACCGTGATGGGGAAATCATTCGTCTCGTAAGCATAAGTACCTACATATTTATTATTCTTTGTCTTACCGACTTTCAAAGAACTATCTGTATAGGTAGGTAGGTAGAAGCGGCGCGCGGTTCAACATGAACCTACCGCGACTCGTGTGACCCACTTTGTGTTGATTGTTGAGGATGTGTCGGTACCTATTATAACCACCCTGTGGAGTTGTGAAAACGGATAAGATCCTTTATCTCTTTGGCCGAGAGGTCGCTAAGGTCGTGTTTGACATGACTCAATTTCTTCTTTGGGTATTCGCAAAGTTACATTTTCAACAAACCAAAAATTACCAAATTAGCGAACGAATGGCATAACATTGGACGGACAGCATACGCTTCGTCAAAAACCACCGAGAAGGCCATATTAATTGAATTGGTTTTAAATCATAAATGTCGGAATTACATTTACGCACTGTTTCTGTTCTTTAAAAGTTTAATTTCCCATAACTTACTAACACTGATGCACAGCACATGTCTATTTTAATAAGTTAATTTTTTTTTCTTTTTTATTACAGAGCCATAAAAGCAAACCGATGCTGTATAATGTCAGATCTTCCTGTGATGAAGGCGAGAGAACGCGAATTAAAGAATATTTTGTTTGATAATCACAATGCTACAAATTTGGATTTATATAACATTAACTATAGCGAGCTCCAGCCACATGTCTTCCAATCGAATTCTTCATTTGCATCATATGTGGAGTCATTTCAGCCAAACAGTTCGTATGCCACGGAAATCGATGAATGGTCTCAATTATTTGAGATGATGATAAGTTGGCAGGATATGTTGTTAGTAGCGGTATTCTGTGCGTTCATTGTGATAACAATTATTGGCAACACATTAGTAATTATGGCTGTCATTACAACCAGGCGCCTCAAAACAGTAACCAATTGCTTTGTCATGAGTTTGGCGGTGGCTGATTTACTTGTTGGTATTTTTGTAATGCCACCCGCAGTCGCAGTGCACCTGAAAGGTATGTATGTACCTATATAGATAGATATTTGTAAATTAAATTTTCTCAGAACGTAAGTCACAAACTACATAGGGAGGCTGTTTGTGACGTAGGTACTATTAAACTAAAACCTCATGTGTACCTACCTACTGATTGAAACTAACCCATTATGAATTTGGTAATATGTATACCTATAATTGGGTTCTTTTGTCATAGGCAGGTTAATAATTCGTTTATTTATATTGGGATTGCTAGATATTATATCTTATTAGGGAGATAAATATCTACTATTTAATTTGCTTCAGGAGGAATGGGTTTAATTTATCTTAGTCCAATAACAATCTTTTACTTGGGTAGATCATAATTGTAAAGTAATATAGAAATTGCATAAATCAATGTGAAACTTTAAAATATTTAAAATACTAAGTACTCGAAAAATGTCTGCTTCATTATGCATGCACGGTAGTCATTGGTCTTATCATGAAAGGTTCGCGGAAGGTTTAACAGCATCTAATGTATATAATGTTAGGCAAACACACGCACCAGATCGGACCAATATTCGATCACACTCTCCAACATATTCGTATGCGGTATGTATGCCGGCAAAAATTCATTTTTTTTAAGCGAAATGCATTCTGCCTTACCAACAATTAATTTTAGACTCGACTTTGATGCAAAAGTCGGGGAAAGGGCTCCCTGAAATTACGCCAAAAGAAATTACGCCAAAAAAATAAAATGGAAAAAAAGCCCAAAAACCTCCATACAAATTTGTGGCATTTTTTCCTAGGAAAAATGGCCCAAATATTTTGACACAAGTGCCGCTAATTTTGGCATTTTTTCCAAAACTCTTTTGGGCTTTTTTCCATTTAAGAAAATTGAGAAAACGCCAAAAAAACATTTTTGGAAAAAACACCAAAAAACTTTTTGGTATTTTTTCCAAAATTGAAAAGGAAAAAACGCCCAAAAAGTTGTTGTTTTTTGTAATAGAAAAGAAAAAAGCGCCAAAAGGTTGCATTCTTTGACTCCCTCTATGTATGGTTGTTTTTTCGCAAAATAACATAACATTACATGCTTTTACCTAGTTTCAAGAGCATTTTTGAAGCACGTGTGATCACGCGTGATCAGTACAAAAGTGAAGATTTTTCGGATGATAATGACGATGACGAAGTAGGAAACCAGACGAAAAGCGCAGAGTTGGAAACCGTTGTTTTATGTGTAGTTTGTCAAGTGCTACACCCAAACATTATAATGTTGCCATGCAAACATATAAAGGTATGTTCAGAGTGCAACATCAAATTACAAGCCCAGTCAGTGGCTGATGGAGAAGACAATTATAAATGTCCGTGCTGTCGGGAAATTGTCGCAGATACTCTTCAGGTGTACGTCTAATACAGTGATATGTACATATAAATTACATTCATGACTCTAAATAAAAAGAAGTTATTATAATTGGTTTGTTTTAAATGTGTTAGCTGGCTAAACTCTGAAATATAAATGAAATATAAATTGTCCAAAAAAGGGGCGCGACCGCGCGTTGCCCGCGACTACGCGTTAACCGCGCTAGCGCGCTGTCCGCGACCGCGCACCGGCCGGTTGGCGGCTACGCGAGCGGCGCGACGGGCCGCGCGCGCTCCCGCCCCCCCCCTCCCGCATCATTAGTTTTATCTCTAAACAACTCTATCGGAGCGGGTAATTTATTCTACAACGAATTTTGGAGCTAATTTCCATATTAAATTTGGAAATTATCTAAGCCAAAAAAAAAATTGTGTTTTGGTTTTATTTCCAAACTAAACTTGGAAATTATGCCAAAAAAAAACTTTTTGTGGCGTAATTTCCATTTTACTTTTTGGCTATTTTTCCAAAAATATGGCGTAATTTCCTGGCATTCTGGTGAATTTTCGTTTTAATTTTTTGGCGTTTTTGCCAAAACCATTACGCCGCAATTATTTTGGTCTTTTTTCCAAAACACTTTTTGGCGTAATTTCAGGGAGCCGGGGAAAGTACTTAGGCACCAACAATTGATAACGGTTTTTTGTAGAGGGGTTAAATATAAGCATTTTTTCTATCTCGCTTCGTTTAGGCGGGAAGAGTAATTTAAAAAAAATAATACTTCACATGAAAAAAAAAATATATTAAAAAATAATGGCAACACTTATAATAAAAGACTATATTAATTTTGAAAGCCCGTAATCTGTTCTTTTTTATTATTATTAAATCAATTTATTTTTGTTAATAGTGTTTGAAAACAACAATTCCAAACTTCAAATGTAAAGACAAAAATTGGGGAGAGTAGGTACGATAACTTTGATGATGAAATAATATTGGCAGATCGATTGGCCGGTATGAACAGGGTGGCATATGACTCCAAACACGTCGTGTGAGCAACGAAATTTTTATTATTTAGTTAAGCTTAATTTTTTAATATGTTGTTAGGGCAATCATTTCAAGCATACATTTTCATTGGCAGAACAATAAGTCGGCATTAACCCCCTGGCAGAATGCTTCAAACATCTCTTATGCACACCTTCATATAAGTGGAGCGGCATAGTATAAAATTGTATAAAAATTTTGCAATGAAATTTATACAATGATGGACATATTATATGAAAATCATTTTAAGATATTGTGGGCATTGGGGCACTTTATATTGAGCATGTGTGAGATTTGGCAGCCATTTTAAATCTTCATATATAAAAACGTTGTTATACGATTCTTAGCGATCGTGTAACTTCTAAACTACTTGACTATAATTGAGATTATATTCACACAATAGACTTGTTTTACCAAGCCGATAGTTTATAGATATGCTCAGATCCAATAGGTGGCGCTGTAGTCAGGTAATTAAAAAATTCTTTATTTAATAACCAAAATGATTCATATTCACAATATATCTTGGTTTAGTGTAAAAATGGGAAAATACAAAATCTGGACCCGATAGGTGACGCTGTGATCGAGTTATTAATAATTTTTATATTTAGGTAGGTACCCCACTGTAAAAAATTTGCGGAGTTTGGCTGGCTCTTAGACTTTACGCACTTTACACTAACTTTCAAATTTCACCCCGAACTGACACTTGAAGGAGGCAAGTAGGCGATGAATTTCGAATTATATTGCCACTGAAGTTTTGGCCTTTACAAAAATATACTACCTACCGTGTGTAAATACAGATCGGGATTTGGGTAGTAATTTTTGAGAAATATTCATAAAACGGCTAGCTACATTCGAGCTTTCTGAGAAAAACTAAAACTACTTAAAACTACTTCGTCAGGATATAAACGTTACTTAGCAGTTACATCCAAATCGAAAATGGCCTTTTCGAGATATGAGCAGATACTGAGCAAGAAGTATTACTATGGATTTAAGCATTACCTGCTAGTTACATTTTGATCATAATCGAAAATGGCGTTTTTGAGATATAAGCAATTTTTTTAAATACTATTATTAATGATTTGGGTGGATATCAAAGGGCGCAGTCTTTTTAGAGAAAAACTGATTTTGCTATCAATTACGAAAGTATCTTAAAAACAAGTAAAAGTGTTATCATCGTCCTGGCCGATGCTTTGATACCCTTCACTGTATGTACTGTATAGGTTAGGTACACGCATGTGTCTAATATTGGTTTTGTATGGAAGGTACCCGAACTACATGACCGACATAGACAATTTTTAATACCAACTTGATAACGGTAAAAACAAGTCCTCTCACAAAATTTCATTCACCCGTTTGGACGCTATCGTGATTTCAACAGACAGAGAGACACATGGGTCTAATAGTGGTTTTGTATGGGAGGTACCAGAACTACTTGACCGACATAGCCCATTTTCAATACCAACCTGACGACGGTAACAAGAAGTCCTCTCACAAAATTTCATTCGCCTATGTCGGTTCGTTTGGACGCTATCGTGTTTTCAACAGACAGACAGACGGACATAGCTAAATCGATTCAGAATGTGATTCTGATTCAGAATATATATACTTTATAGGGTCTCCGGTGAATCCTTCTTGGCGTTACAAACGTAATGACAAAGTGAATATATGTACCTACCTTCCTGTGGAGGGTAAGTTGTTTTTTTTTAAATCGTTCTTGCCGTTTTCGAGAAAAAGCCAATTTTCAAAAGTGCCGCTTCTGGACTTTTTAGCGAAAACCTGGGTATGCAGTCATGTTAAGCATGCCTACATTAACTCAACTATTAATTTTGGTTCAAATCGTTAGAGCCGTTTTTGAAAAAATCTAAATTGCTTAATATTTCGTAAAATTTGTATATGGGAAGTGCAGTAAAGACTCGAAAAAGTTAAGACGCGAAAAAGTTAAGTATGCGGAAAAGTTAAGTAGGTTCCGACACCACGGCGGTCTTTAAAAAGTTAAGTTTTGTTTTAACATTTGAAGTCAGTTTTATTTTTAACTTATTTTTCCATAATCCCTATATTTTATGTGCAGTGTTGTCCGTATGTATAAACACATAAAAATATTAATTTTTGTATTTTACGTACATACATAATTTTTTAATGTATATTTTTGAAATTGATTCAGTGTCTTGGAAAAGTTAAGAATTCGTAAAAGCTAAGCACCCAAAAAACAAACTAACTTAACTTTTTCAAGTCACTACTGTACCGTTAATATTTGGCTAGCATTCATTCATTCATTCATTCATTTTCAATGGTCCGCTTGTCCATTAAGAGGGCCGCGGGTGTAGGTTGCTCAAGTGAACCCTCCATTGCTCTCGAACCTCCGCCATCGACTCCAAATCATTAAGGGCAATCCCCATACGGGTATAGGAGAGATTATGGACTTGATCTAACTATCTCATTCTTGGTCTACCTAGAGACCATCTGCCTGATGGTACGGATTCCATAGCACGTACCATCCACCGAAGCATGGACCGCTCCGTCCGGAAAAGTAGCTGCTCGACATTGAGTTCCTCACCCTCACGTAGGTATTCTGGTACTTTTAATGCGAACTCTACGGGTCACACCAGTGATACAACGGGGAAATCTCAGCAGCATGAAAAAAAAAACTAGTCCTAGCGGAAAGCCCACAAACTCACATACGGACGGACACAATTTTCGGGACCCATTTTGTCGAGTTCGAAATTTTGTACGAAAACAATATCTTTCTCTTACTAGTTTAGCGAGAAAGTTAAAATCAAACCGTTATTCGAAGTGTCAATATAACAATTCCGTATGTGAGGAGCAAATCCGGATAAAAAAAGGCAGACGAGTAACATTCGAAGAGAAATTCTCGTATGCGGATTTTGAGAATTACAAATTTCAGTCTTTCGCATGAAATTGGAGATTTTGACAGATAATGTATGCGAGAATTTTTGATGATTGGAGTCCAGTCATCGTTGCAAGTGGAGAACGCTGTTTTTCTAAACTAAAGTTGATAAAAACGTACTTGCGGTCTACAATGTCCCAAACAAGAAACAAGATTAACTTATTTGGCCTCACACTCCATTAAAAATCAAATTGCAGAAAACTTAGATTTTAACAGTCTTATCAGAGAATTTGCTAAAAAAAAAATAAAAAAAGTAAGATGTTAGTTGTTTTTTAATTATTATTATTTTTTTCATTACATTTTCGTAACTAAGGTGTGTCAGACACCTGTCTATAAATTCAATAATAAATTAAAAATATTTTTTATTTTAATATATGTAATATAAAAAAAGGCGCCAAATAAATGACTCGCCCGGGGCGCCTAGATTGTTAAGGCCAGCCCTGCCTAGGCCTATATACATATTATGTAAGCTTTACGTAGAATAGATAAATGAAAAGCATCATATCATGCATTCATGCGTAACCACAGTTCCACAGTCAACTGCAAAGCTGCTAAGTACTACATAGGTATGTGCTTACTACGAAATGAAGCCCTCTACATACTAGTAAGTAAGTATAGAACATTCGTTACGAGAGAGTACATTGCATTGATTGCCGTATCACAGGAGTTAGGTAGAAGGCAGCGACCATATACTAAATTGACAAACAAACCACTCAAACCAAGCTAGATCCAACCTTTGTTTTCATTCAATTTATAAAGTTGAATTAAGTTAAAATGAATTATTTCTTGAGTGTATTAAACTGAATGCCATGCCAGTGTAAAGTTCAGTTTCAATTTTCAAATATAGTAGAAAGTTCCGCAAGCGTGTACCTACAAAGTGAGGAGGTTTGATAGGCAAATTAATCTACTAACGAACTTTATTGGAGCATATGTCATTGTTTATTAAATGAAGGATAAATATAATTACATATTTTATTATTATGTGTTCACTTTCAAATGAGGCAATTCAATCATGTAAATATTAAATCGCATGTGCAGTGCAGTCCCCAGAAAAAGGCAATTTTCATCTTAAGGCTTTTTTCCTTTGTGACACCTCTCGCGAACGTCTGACAAACATCCGCTAGTATATGTATTTGTAACTGTCCTCTGAGAAAGCTTTTCAATTCAGCCGTTCATTCTCGGCATAAAAATTAAACCTGTTACGTCAACTATTTATTAAATAATAAAAATTGTACATAATGTACTTAAGCTACGAGTACACGCCATGCAAAACCCGACATACGCATGCCACTCTAAGGATATGTTACGCTATACGTATTCAGCCATTCTGGGTGGGACATATGGGTGATATATGCATGAAAACACAATATGCCGACTACATGACATACAGCATTTTCTAACATGCTTTGATGTCGAATTGATGTTGGAGTTGCATGTGTATGTCGATTTTGTATTTGGAAGGGAAAATATGATTGCTATTGCAGACTGGGAGACTTTCCCAGTCAAATCAAAAGTCATTACCTCTGTTTCCCTTTGCAGGTTCTTAGACCCATACTCCATACAACGAGTTATCATGTGCGATTTCTGGAAATATATTTTCATTAGAATTCTTGAGTTACTCTTATCTTTTTCTTGATCTCACCTCACTGTCCAGTGTCAACAGGTGCAGGGAAATAAGTCCACGGGAATCTGCTCCACATGGGAATTTACTCCACCCCAACTGGGAAATAAGCCCACTTTTTCAGTGTGGATTTGTTTCCCACACAAAGTGGGAAATAAATCCATTTTTTTTAGAGAGAAACAAGTCCACATTAAAAAAAAGTGGAGTTCATTCTACTTCGGTGGAACTTACTTACTTACTTATTTAGATGGCGCTACAGTCCGGGGTGGACCTGGGCCTCAACCAACACGCCTCTCCAGTTAGCACAATCTTTGGCTAACTGCCTCCAGTTGCGCACTCCAAGTTGGTTGAGGTCCCCTTCCACTTGTGCGCGCCACCTAAGGCGAGGTCTTCCTCTACTGCGTTGTCCCTCCGGGTTGGAATCGAAGACTATTCGGGCCGAAGCGTTGGTGTCCATTCGCTCTACATGTCCTAGCCATCTTAGTCGACTGATACGCACTTTTCTGACCAGGTTGATGTCGCTGTACAGCTCGTAGAGTTTGCTGTTAAATCTCCTCCTCCAAAGCCCGTCAACGCAAACGGGACCGAAAATCACTCGAAGAATTTTGCGTTCGAAGCGCCCAAGGAGATCTTCATCCGCTTTTGTCAACGTCCATGATTCTGCGCCATAAAGCAGGACTGGGATGATGAGGGTCTTATATAGAGTCTCCTTGGTGTTTCTCGACAAGGCCTTACTAATCAATTGCCTTCTTAGGCCAAAGTAACAGCGGTTGGCAAGTGTAATTCTTCGCTTGATTTCTGATGTGATGTCATTTTCAGAGTTAATAGCGGAGCCGAGGTAGACAAAGTCCCGAACTACCTCAAAGTTATAGCTGTCTATCGTGACATTCTGTCCAATTCGTCGATGTTGTGTGTCCCTTCTCGTTGACAGCATATATTTTGTTTTGCCCTCATTCACCACTAAACCCATTTTTGCCGCCTCTGTACTGATACTTGCAAACGCACCAGTGACAGCTCTCTGTGTTCTGCCAATGATGTCGATGTCGTCAGCGTATGCAAGTAGTTGCACAGACTTTTGGAAAATTGTGCCCCTGGTGTTGGCTTGCCAGTTTCGCACAATTTTCTCAAGAATGATGTTGAAAAAGTCACATGACAGCGCATCACCTTCTCTAAATCCTTTTTTGACATCAAAGGTCTCGGTGAGACTGTTTCCGACCTTTACGGAGCAGCGAGCGTTCTCCATCGTCATTCTGCACAATCTGACAAGTTTGGCAGGGATGCCAAAACTAGACATGGCTCTGTATAGCTCGTCTCTATAAATGCTTCATATGCGGCTTTAAAATCGATAAATAGGTGATGAGTATCGATTTGGACTTCTTGGGTTTTCTCCAGGATCTGCCGTAGTGTGAATATTTGGTCGGTTGTGGACTTACCGGGCCTAAAACCGCACTGATAGGGTCCAATCAGTCCAATCAGTTGACAAATGGTTTCAGGCGTTCACACAGTACGGAAGACAGGATTTTGTAAGCGATGTTAAGGAGACTGATGCCTCTATAGTTGGCGCAGTTTAGAGGGTCTCCTTTCTTATGGATCGGGCAAACAATGCTGAGGCTCCATTCATCAGGCATACTTTCCTCTGACCAAATTTTAGAAACAAGTTGGTGTATGCTCTCTACCAAGTCATCCCCTGCTGCCTTAAAAAGCTCGGCCGATAAACCGTCCGGTCCTGCAGCTTTGTTGGACTTCAGCTTGGATATTGCTATCCTTACCTCATTTTGGTCAGGTGGACGGAAGTCTTGGCTTTCATCACCCAGGTCGAATGGTTCATTCTGCCTGACAGCGGAATTTGTGTCGTCTTCGCCGTTTAACAGTCTGCAGAAATGGTTTTTCCATGTCCTCAGCACCGACTGTGACTCTACTACAAGGTTTCCTTGTTCGTCTCTACAGGTCTCTGTTCGGGCCTTGTTCCCGTGACACGTTCTTTTTACCTTTTGGTAAAACTTCCGAACATTGTTCCTGGAGTAACACCTCTCTATTTCCTCGATCGCGCGCTTCTCATGCTCTTTCTTTTTCCTCCGGAGAAGCCGGTGTTCTTCCCTCCTTTTTTGCTCGTAGAGCTCACGAGCTGCTCTCGTCCTTCTCTGCAGCGCCGCTTTGTAGGCCAGTTGCTTTGCTGCATGTGCTTGCCGGCACTCTTCATCAAACCAAGGGTTTCGTGGTGGTGGTCGGGTGAAATCTAACACATCAGTCGCGGTTTTTCTGATGGCTTCTTGGCATCGATGCCACTGGTCTTCAGCACTGGATGCTGGCTGCACAGGACTTCTCGAGAGGTTGAGGGAGACGCGATCGGCAAAAATTCTGGCGGTTTGTTACGTTTGTAGCCGTTCAACGTTGAATCTTCTCACAGTATTTCCTCGTTGTTGTGGTGTCTGGGATATCCGCATACGTACCTTGGCTACAACAAGGTAGTGATCCGAGTCTATGTTGGCCGCTCGGAAAGTTCGGACATCTAGAATACTGGAGGAGTGCCTTGCGTCGATCGCAACATGGTCAATTTGATTGACCGTTTGATGGTCTGGTGACCGCCATGTTCCTTTGTGAATGTTGAGGTGTGGAAACCGTGTGCTTGCTATAGTAGCATTACGTCCCGCAGCAAAGTCAATTAGCCTAAGTCCGTTTCCAGACGTGGTGTCGTGTAGGCTGTGCTTTCCGATAGTGCTACCAAAGATGTCCTCCTTTCCTATTTTGGCGTTAAAATCACCTAAGACGATTTTAACGTCGTACTTAGGACATTGCTCATACGTTTTGTCGAGGAGCTCATAGAAACATTCTTTGGTAGCATCGTTCTTATCTTCTGTGGGGGCGTGAGCGCATATCAGGCTGATGTTGGCGAATTTAGCCAACACTTCGGTGGAACATAATTCTAAATTTTGATTATGGACGGAAAACGTGTAGGGAGTTATGTCTCATCTAACATGTTATCGGGAACTTCCACTTTAATTTTTTTTAATTTTAGAAGCAAAATCTTATTTTATTTTGTTTCTCTTCGAATATGAGAAAAATGAAATTCGGCTTTGTCACTTTCCACTCCACTGTATATCGGAATTAGCATTTTAAGAAGTTTAAAAAAATTTATTATTCGTCTTTTGCTGAATTGGGAATAAGTACCTATATAAATTTTGGAAACCCTCTTTAATTTTTCTACTTCATTCAAAATGTTGCATATCAGATATCACCCAAGACATAAGTAAACCGTTATTAAAGTGGGTTTCCTTTCATGCTCTAAATGCACTTCTTGCCCAGTTTTAAATATCTAATAGGTAAGCAGACTATTTCAAATTGTAGGTTGGCACACTGCATAATAGTAGCGATCAAGTTGGACATGTTAATAAACCAAAGGCGTAGCCAAGAAACGATGGGAAAGGGATAATCGATTTTCAATGAACGTAAATGCGTAGCCGAAAAAAAATTTTGAGCAAGAGAAAATCGATCCGCGAATTTTGAATTTTCACACCCCAAATCGATTTTCCCTTGCTAAAAATTTTTTTTTCGGCTACGCCTTTAGATTCTTCCCACGCAAAAGTTTATCCCTCATATGGTAGGGATACTACAATAGTCTGCTTGCCTATTGCATTGCAGATATTTTAAACTGGACAAGAAGTGCATTGTGCAACTTGTGCATGTACATATAAATAACTCAAAAGCGTAGAAAGGAAAATATTTCGAAATGGAGGATCGATTGATTGGGGAATTGGAATTGGGGCATTTTTCATTTTTGTTTTGGGATAATTTTTTATTGACTCTAAATATCATGCAGCCATTACAAAAAAAATAATAAATTGATAAAATATCTTGATGGTTTCATTCGTTTCACTTAATTTTGTATACCTACTATACCTACGTATACTTGCTAGACATTTGCGCGAATTTTCGTTTTTAACAAAAAATAGAATAAAGAAATAAACATATAATTTTAACTTCAGTCCTTGATCATTAGAAAATTCGCACGAAATTTTTAATACGTAATTATCTTCCAACAGTGTGCGATTATTAATTTGAGCGCTAAAAACAAGTTTTAATTAATAAAAATTAAAAACGCCTTTTTTCTTACGTCTCAAAAAAATTTGGACTTATGTCGCTTTGGGAAAATTACATAAAGCCGAATGTTAGAATTTTGCCTTATCATTGTATTCATGTCACGGCACCGCAACGATATTATGTACCAGTGAGCAAAAAGTCCACCAACATTTTAAGTGAAATTATTTCCCACATTGGGTAAGAAATAACTCCACACTGAAAAAGTGGACTTATTTCCCACTGCAGGTGGAATAAATTCCCATGTGGAGCAGATTCCCGTGGACTTATTTCCCTGCACCGTGTCAACAGGGGCGGACTAAGAGGCAGTGGCACCCGGGGCAGTAAAGCAGGCTTACACTCCATAAAAACTTAAGAAAAAAAGCGCGAACAAAGATTTTATTTAAAGGTGCTTTCGAGCTTTTATTGCACTGAATATTTCGATTAAATCATTAAAATCTATTTTTATTAGCTCCTTTTCGATTAAAAGTATTTTGGCTCATTTTTGATCTTAGATAAGTCTTAATTAATTTCAATTTTGAAAAGCTTCGTTCACAAGATGCCACTGAGACGCAAATTGTTAAAAAAAATTCTCATTGCCAATGACAGGCTCGGCAACAAATCTGAAAAGTTACAATTAATAATGAAGCTTAAAAATTCAAATGCTGTCCAAATTTCTGCATCTTCTAAATTTATTTTTGCAGCTACCGTTCAGCGATAGCAGATGTGCTGTCAGTTCTGAATGTTGACAGCTCACTTTGCGAGTTGATTAATCTATTGCTTAATTATCAACTCCATGCTGGGTGAGGTGTCCACAAGAGGATCTGTTAGTAAAGGCACCTCGCAAGGTGGTGTTTTATCCACCCTATCCTTGGAATTTGGTGGCCAACGAACTACTGAAAACTTGGAAACTTAACATCCAAGAAAGAGTCAAGAAGACTGCAGTAGCACTTTTCTCTATTAAAAAAGCTATTGGTAATAAATGGGGTCTACAACATTGAATAACTCACTGGCTCTATATCTCAGTTATAGGACCAATACTTACCTATGGGATAATTGTCTGGTGGACAGGCTTGGAGAAAGCCATAAATAAAGACTCTCTAAGCAAGGTCTAACGCACAGCCTGCATGTGTATAAGCAGTTCACTAGGCATAACTCCCTCTGCGGCACTGGACATATTGTTTCATCTATTATCCCTTGATATTTTCAGCAAGCAAGCGGCGAGTGCACCCATTTGCCCGATACCTCACAGTGGTCAAAGAAAGACTTTGGCCACACCTCTATTCTGAAGAACTTCGTAATCTCAACCGAAAACATTGGCTATACACCACCCCATCTCAAAATTTTGACAAGAACTTTCTCGTTACTATCCCTCCATATCCAGACCAATCTAGAATGAGGATACTTTCGCAGAAGATGAATCAGTTCACTTCTACACTGACGGCTCAAAAACCAAAGACGGAGTTGGTGGGGGTGTATTCTCCCAAAGTCTTAATCTTAAGCTCTCTTACCGTCTACCAAATTATTGTAGCGTGTTCCAAGCGGAATTAATATCGATAAAAGAAGTCTTATCTTGGCTCAAGAAAAACGTAATATCCGCTAAAGATATCTGCATATATTCGGACAGCCAATCATCCATCAAATCCTTTGATTCAATCTCTATAACTTTTCTAGATCTCGACTGCCGATCGTCTCTTACGGGGATGGTCGAACAGTTCAACATTCACCTAATTTGGGTGCTGGGCATAAAGAAATTCCAGGAAATTGTAAGGCCGATGAACTCGTTAGAATAGGAACAACTCAACCCTGTCGGATAAAGGCACCCTAGGGATATCAATCGCTACTTGCATATGCAAAAATTAAAGCTGGATGATATCGAGAGTGCAAATCTTAGGTGGACATGTGGCACCACTTGCATAGTGACAAAACAAATTTGGCCGCTGAATTTGAAACGATCTAAGAAATTGATTTCTCTCAACAGATTGCATATCGGCATCAGTTGAGTGGGTGCGCGGTATTTTGTATGTTAAATTAGGAACTGCACCCTTTTGCTTTCAATTCTCCCCACATATTTGTTGTTTGGATTTTATTTCCACTTCGATTTGAATTTTATTGCACTTTTGAAAATGTTATAAAGTCCAAAAATCGTTTTATTTGTGTTTTTATTTTGTGTAATGTGCAAAATAGTAATTTTGCTGCTGCTGATTTCACCCCCTATTAATCTGCCACCCGGAGATTTTTAATAGGACACATTTCTTGGAATACTCACATTTATAAAAAGCAAGCTTGCCCCGGCCTGTTCAAACATCATAGGGTGGTCTCGGATATACATAGCTTAAGTCCTTTTTACTTAACAAGGACGCAATGACGATTTCTCTGTTAGGATACAGAGAGACAGTTCTTGTTATGGCTTCAGACAGCGCATATCTTACAAGAAGAAAAAAGGAAATTAACCATTGCCGTGAGGGCCGACGAATTAGCCAAAATAGGCTCCGAAACCCTTTTCACGGGACCGAAACATTTCTGCTATAATACCCCCAAATTAACCATAAATAGCTGGGAATACACAAAATGTATCTCAGAATATCCCAGCCTTAAGACAGTCCAAATGAGCTATTTAATTCAATAACAATACCAAAAGCAGGAATGATATCAGGAAGTATGAATGATATCATCAAGTATAGGATTCCTTATAGGACATCTTGAGTTAGTTTTCGCTTTCAGGTAGGTATGTCTCTTAATTTCTATTAGTAACTTAATACGTGTGAGTTGCTTCATTAAAAAAATATCTCTTCCTTTGTGTTCTAAGTTTGTTCCATCTTTTAATCCTATTATCTGCGAAGTCGCTCGATGTTTTTTTGGTTTTTATTTTAAAATTTTAGTGATACGGATTCTTCGTCCAGCTGCTCGTGCACTTGCAACCAGGATGTAGTATGGTTTTTTATATATTTATTTTTTTTTCTCTGTCTTTTATCCTTTTCTATAAAAAACTTCTAGAGTTTTCACAAACAATATTAATAATTTGTACGGTTGAATTATTTCTTTTTTTTGTGAGTAATTTCTTTGATTTGTTTTATCACATAAATTAGCGAGTGGCAAGTGGCATGGTACTCTGCTCATTCATGAGTAGAATAATGGGGAGGGCTAGCTCAAAGGTACCATTACACCTTAAATCAACCGAGTCGATAGGTGTGGTTTGTCTTCTTCTTGGCTGTCTAAATTCTAAACCTTTTAAAAATCCTCTGTAAAATTTTCTTACTTTCCCTTTTTCCAATGGATATGAAATCCCTTTCTTTTATCCCAATTTTTTTTTAATGTGAAAGAGTTTTTGGAGCTATGTTAAGCTAAGCAAGAAATTTATATGTTGGCCAGACGCTTTAGAGCAAACAAATCTCAGAGAAAATTCCACAGAAATGCCAACAGATGCAGGGAATACATTTTACAAGCGCTTTAGTAGACACCGAGTTAAAATTGACATTGTTTTGGTATTTTTAAGGAAAAGTTCAATAGTTTGAAGGAGCTAAAAATCAAAATAAAAAACGAAGATAGTATAGTATTTTATTGATTTAACTAAAGCTTTTGATCTAGTTAATCATGAAATTCTTTTAAGTAAGTTATACAGTGTGGGATTGCGTGGTTTTATTTATAATTGGTTAGCTTCTTATTTAACAAATAGAAGACAGAAAGTTAGACTTTATGGCATTTATAGTAAACTGTGTAGCATCAATGTTGGCGTACCGCAAGGATCGGTCTTGGGTCCCTTACTCTTCTTAATCTATATCAACTCCATCTTTTTCCAGAAATTTAAAGGTAAACTTACAGCTTTTGCTGATGATATAGCTATATCCTATGGTAGCAAGTCTCTCCTCAACCTAATTGCAGACGTCAACGCTGATTTGGATATTTTAAGACATTGGTTTGTTTTGCACAAAATGATTTTAAGTAGTAAGACTAAATTAATGCACTTCAGTTTGTCGGGGTCGCGTGCCTTGATTGATTGTGATATTTACTATCATTCTGCAAACTGTGGTAAATTTGCTCTAAAACTCAATGATAGTGTTTCTGCTTCCTGCGATAGTAATTTTGTCTTAGCTGTTCCTTGCTCAAATTCTTAGAATTGATTTTGTGCAGTCTTTTAAATATCTAGGAGTTATTTTAGATAATAGATTAAACTGGTTTGATCATACTAATACACTGAAAAAATATTTACTATGTTGCTCTAGACAATTCTATAACCTGAGCTCATACTGTTCAGAAAAATTGTTAGTTATGGTCTATTATGGTATTGTTCACTCTAAGATTCAATATGGTATAACCTGTTGGGGGGGGACATATTCGAATAAAATTAACCCTTTGATTATTTCTCAGAAACATATAGTGCGTATTATCCTTAGAAAGAATCGTTTCCATAGAAGCTTTGTTTTGTTTCAGGGGCTAAAGTTCTTAAGCTGTTTTTTATTAGGAGTGGGCATCTCTTTATCAGAAGAAATGCTTTACATAATTTGCGTATTAACTCCAATAACTATGTCAACATTCCTGCTCACAATAATACTAATTTTAAAAAGTTTTTTACAATAGTGGCTCCTACTGTTTTTAACAAACTACCTGATTCCATCCGACGTTTACGAAAATTGTCCATTTTTCTACATCAAATAAAATCTTGGCTTTTTAATATTAACTTACAACAAATTGAAAATATGTAAAAAAAAAAATCCCATATATACATAAATGAATTTTGCGCTTTATTTTTTAAATTCCCACACACACATTTTTTATTTTTGAAATTTTTTGTTCTGACGGTGCATTCGCTACTAGCTTTAGCTTCGAGCTTAGCTATAGAGTGTACCCAACATTATTAATTTATTGCTGGTATTAATTTATGTTTTTTTTTGTTTTGTTGACAGAGACTTATTATTTTGATAAATATAAGTAAATAATTTCTTATTATTCTTGAATTATGTTGAATTGTATACCTTCATAAATTAATTAAAAAAAAAAAAAAGCATTACATTAAAATTACATAAAAATTCGCATGTCGATGGATATGTTCTATTTTGCACAACCGTTTAATCTACAATCAACAGAAGATAGTTTCAATATTCTAAGGGCCATTTTATTCACTATTGTTCAACTTGCCGAAAACTCCAAAGTTGTCCAACTTCGAAGTTGATCTTAAATCGAGAGTTGAACAGCAAGTTGAAAATTGTTTTTATTGACTACATTAATTTGCAACTCGGAAGTTGAAATCCTAAAGTTGGTCTACCTGCAGTTTGTAAAATATCCCTGGGATATTTGTGGGCGCAGTAGCGCAGTGGTTAGTGTGCTGGACTACTGTGCGAGGAATCCCAGGTTCGATCCCCGGAAAAACACAAATTACATCTTAAAGTTTTTTCTACTGCGCCACCTCTCGCGAACGTCTGACAAACATCCGAGAGTATGACTGTCATGAAAAAGCTTCTCAATTCAGCCGTTCGGACTCGGCATAAAATCGTAGGTCCCTTCCATTCGTCCCAAAAATAGAAACTCACACAAAACGAATGGTTGCGAGAAGCTAGGCCTTGGGTGTCACCCGCCTGTTGCGCCACCTATTTATTTATTTATTTGCAAATAGCTACCTATATTAATAATTAGTGCGTTATTATATAGTATATCAGCTGTGCAAATTGTTTTCGTTTGTCGATTAAAACATCCGAACTTTATAAGGATAATCATATCGACG
This sequence comes from Cheilosia soror, assembly GCA_949372485.1. NCBI lineage: Eukaryota > Metazoa > Arthropoda > Insecta > Diptera > Syrphidae > Cheilosia > Cheilosia soror. Next base: position 47,740,081 of record OX443562.1, on the reverse strand, counting down.
AAAAATCTAAATTTAGATGAAGAAGAAGAAGATGATGAAGATGATAGTAATTGCTTCAAAATTAAGTCCATGTCCATTATTTACATTTTGGTCCTGATTCTAAGTAATGCTTTCACGAGGCTTTTTTTGGAATAATATTGAGCTGCGCTCGACAAAAAACGTTCGGTCATTGAATTGCAACGGCAATTACATACAACATTCCCAGCAAAAAAATTATATTTGTTCGATTAAGTTTATGTTTCCGCATATTTAATAAACATCTAACATAAATGTGTCTGTTTATTATTTTTCTCATTCACCCTTCTTCTATTACATTCAATGAACTGTTTTCAGCAGCATCTAAAATTGACTGAACTAAAGTGCGAACCAATCGAAAGCAGACGTGGTCACTGGTCAGTGGATGTTGATGTTACTTCCAAAGGCGTAGCCGACAGCATATCAGTGAATCTTAGTAGGTACTCCCGCTGGTGGTTGCGAATGCTCACTCCAATAAAATCGGCAACCGCCAATTGAATTGATACGAGTGGATAGTACCTACCGCAATACGATTAGCAACTGGGTTATTGGTCGCAATTCACACGATCTATCAAAGAAAAAAAGCACATCTCTCAATACTATTTATAATTCAATCGATTCGGACTAATTCGCGATGTTCACTACCTTCTCTCATCACACGGCAACGAATTTATTATTAGCTGGAGCACCATCATTGTCGTCCGCTTTGAGAGACGAAAACCATAGTTGAAATTACGGCCATCCCATTTTTCCAGTCCAAACGTGGTAGCATCTTGTATTGTCGCCTCTCACGTACAAAATTATCTATCTCCTCATCATCTTCGCTGCTCGAAGACGATGGCCATATCTCCCAGAAATAGTTTGCACGATACATTATTGATTCTTTTATTCAATTTTAAAAATGAATTATTAATTATTTTCGTCACTGAACACAGAAATAAAAAATAAAAAAATGCTGACGTTTGACGTAAAACCCCAAGTTTGCTTGATAAAGACACAATCACATTCAGAAAAATATTAAAAAAGTTAGAAAAGTGGAAAAAAATAAAAAAACACACGCATATGTATGCGACATCTATGCGACAGAGTTTTCCCTAAAAGCTCTTTCTTGACACTTGGAAGATGTCAAGGAATATGACAGGCTTCCTTTTTTCTGTAAATAAGTATCAAATAATTTCGTTGAAAGTACGTGAAAATCTGTTTTCTAAAATGTTTTCTAATCCCAACTCTAAAACTGTAAGTTATTGTAATATCGTAAATATGAAAAATAAAAAAAAAATGTCTGTGTACTAGGTGGACGAATTGAACAATTTACTAAGAATGGCAGAAAGCATTTTAAAAATGTCTAAAATAGTTGATGTCGTTGATAGTGCGACTAAAATTCAGCGCAGATGGTGGGTTCATCCATTAAATCAGAACCGAAAAGGTCAAGGAGACTTCGACAACTTGGTCCAAGAGATTAGGCAGTATGATGCAGACAAGTTCTTCGCATATACAAGAATGGAAATACCGCAGTTCGATTATGTGCTAAGTTTGGTGAAACCTTATTTAACTAAGCATAGCAATCGAGAAGGCTTACCAGAAGCATTACGACTTTTCGTAACTTTGAGGTAAATTGATTGTTAGTATCTACTAAAAGACCGAATCTTTCCAATGTGTTGGTCAAAAAGCGTTTCCAATTTTTTATTTTTTATTTTGTATGGGAGGTGCCACGCCCCTTTGCCCAATTTTTGCCCAATCTTCACAAAACCATTGCTGGCCAAATATCTTAGATGGTATACAAATTTGAGGTCAATCGGTTTAGTCGTTCATGAGGTTTTGTATGAAAACTGGGGCGTATATGTACTATTTTTGTACATACAAAAAATTAATTTATGTAACGGTAACTAAAATGGTAGATGGGCGGATTCAGGCGGTTAGCTCGTTATAAAATCCAGCTGCTTCAGTATGGCTGGGGTGATTCTTTGCTTGAAACACACAATTTTTTTTTTATTGTATAGAATAGACAGGTATGTATTTCAGATATCTTGCTATCAAGGAATCATTCCAGAAGTGTGTAGTGTGTTATGGAATGTCTTGCAGCCAATATATCTCCCAGCTAAATCAACTAAATGTTGGATGGCTGAAGAAAGATAATTCTTACACCATTGGAATTTTCCGCACTGCCTAGGTGCTATTGATGGCAAACATATTGCAATACAAGCCCCAAGAAAAACCGGAACAGTGTACTTTAACTACAAAAAACATTCTAGCATGGTTCTTCTTGGGGTTGCGGATGCCCATTATAGGTTTTCATATGTCGACATCGGAGCATATGGATCTCAAAGCGATGGTGGCATTTTTACAAACAGTACATTTGGAATGTTGTTGCAAAATGGTCAAATGAACTTTCCAAGGCCTGACCCTTTACCTGGAGGTAATGTTATTATTCTGTTAATCTATATACCATAACATAACTTCTTATTTCTTTAAAGGAAATTCGAACGTACCTTACTTTTTACTTGGCGATGAGGCCTTTCCGCTCAAACAATGTTTGATAACACCATACAGTGGAAAGCATTTAGATGACAAGAAATATTATTTTAATAAGAGATTATCAAGAGCACGCCGAGTGGTAGAAAACGCATTTGGTATATTAGCTGCTAGATGGCGAATATAACATCGGTCAATAATAGCAGAACCCGCTGTGGTCGACAGCATTATAAAAGCTACTGTTGTTCTTCACAATATGCTTTGTGAAAGCAGCCAAAATACGTATGCTCCTGCTCCGTTCGTTGATAGGCAAAGGGGAAACGATGGAATTTGGATCAATGGCACTTGGAGAACTGAAGAAGCTACCTCAAATTTAAACGCGATCCCACCTACATTGCGCCTGGGACCCAGGAATACAGCATCTTCCGCAATAGAGTTCAGAGACTATATCAAGGAATAGATCTATGATAACTGAACGGTGTAATTGAAACAAACCTGTAATTTTAATGTACTAATAAAACAACTATACATTTTATTTGTATTTTAATGAACATATTTAATTTATTACTAATAGGTTATATTCTTTGGCCATCAACCGTTAATCTAGCTTGTAGTTCCAGAAAACATTCAAAATATCCCGAACGAATCTGTTTCTTTTACCCGGTTCCATGGAAATTGACTCGTCAGCAATATACTCAAACACTTTGAAGTGACTTTTGTTTGGGTCCTTCTCCGCTACACTAGGTTGAGCGGCAATAGTTGCTGCACTTTCGCCAATTCGCTTTATTGCGTTTGCGCTCTCTTTAAAAAACTCCTCGCGCATTCGGTTCGATGTCTTCGACGAACTTATAGGGCATTTTGATGCTGCTGGAATTGTTATACCGTCCGTAGTAGATGGTAGTGAATTTGGTGATGGTGATTGTGGCAATATTTCATGTGATGAATCCAAGAAAATGCTTTCATCTGCAGAAATGCTGGTAGGTCGGGGGTCAAAACTAATCGTTTTTCGTGGTTTCATGGTTCGTCCAAGGAATTCCATTTTGGCCATTAAATGCCATTGCTTATGGTTGTAAGCTCCAGATCCCGATCTTACGTGTGCATCTTCCTTTTTTTTTCTCCCTTCTATACTTTTCTTTTAGGAACGTAAAACGTTTTTCAACTTTGGCTGGACTGCTTCCCCGAAATTGACGTGATATCTTCATATACAGCCGTTGTTTCTTTACAGCATCCCGATAATCGCTTCTTTTTGTGTCCCATAAAGTCGAATTTTCTTGCACATTGCTAATTAAATGCTCGTCATCATTATCTAAAAAGAAAATTATTTGTATTATAGAATACTCTCTTTTTTCTTTTATAAATGATTAACAAACCTTTCCAAATATATGTTGTTGGAGTACAAAGATCATAAATATCGTCCAATTCCGATTCCATTATTTTTTAGTTAAAATTTTTTAAATATTTCTTTTTTTGACGTGAAACTTAAAGCTTTTGTAACTGAAAATGACAAAACATCAAATGCAAGGTATGTTTCCTCAAAACAGTTGACTTGCAGAGATATCTGCTGGTGAGATTCTGGAAACAATTTTTAGTGTGTGTTGGTTTTTGGAGCTTGCAAAATGTGAAAGCTCAGATCACCTTGAGCTTTGGAGAAAATGTTGTTGATAAAAATGAAACGGAATTATAGAAAGTAGTTTATGTGATAAAGGGAGAAATAATATTATTTTGTAACTTTGTTTACTTTTTTAATATTTTCCTGAATGTGATTGTGCCTTAACTTCTACTTTTTCGGGGAGTTGAGCGAATCCAAAGTTAATCAACTCTTGGTTTTCTCAACTTCGGAATATCCAAAGTTGAGTGAGTCAACTTCGAGTGAATAAAAGCAATTTCTCAAGTTGAGAATAAAAATCCCCAAGTTGTGTTCAACTTGAAGTGAATAAAACCAGATATCAACTCTGAAACTAGAGAAAATGAAGCCCTGAAAAATATTAGTTATTCTACTGACGCAGGTCAAGTAAAAATACGTGCGTTGGTAGAACTATTAAAATTGCTTACAAGAATAACATTTGTGTATCTAGCTATGTACTTTTATTTCGTTTTAAATCTTAACTTTAGTTCTTAATTTTTTGTATTAATTCCTCCCAATTTCAAGCTTCCTCAGCTCAAAGTCCTGCTGTTGTTTAACTTTCTTTAGATCGTACTCTGCCACGTTCAATTCGTAATTCGTATTTTTAAAATCCAGTTCCTGCCGTTTCTCCTGGAGGGATAGCAGTTGCCCAATATTGTTGGCGCCGCCGTTGGGCTTAGATCTTTGTCCGAAAATCTTCGTACGATCTAAAAAAAAAATACTCCACTGATTGCTAATCAAATATGTACACCGTAAGCAATTACTTTTAACTCTACTGCAGTGCAGCTGCTTAGTGTTTCACTTTCTTCAATTGTTTCAATGATGATCGTTGAATTCGAGATACATATCAGGGAAATAATCCGGAACTTCCTCAATTAATTCATCCGTGTCAGAGCTGGTTTCATAAAGAAAAGTAGGATTAACATTTTTTCGACCACCAAATATCTGTTCTAGGTGGTCAAAGTATGGGCCAACTTTTTGACATATTCTGCAACACTGCTTTCCTGACCACTGGCTAGAAGACCAGCGCCTGTTTTGCCCTTCCAAGTTTACAGCTGAAACTTTCAATTTTGACTTTCAATTTCAATTTATTATAATAATACTTTGTGGTACATTAAGATATAAATCTTTTATAGTACTAAGTTTAACAATGTCAGCAGTTTTACAATTAATATGCGGTATAAATAAAAAAAAAAAAAAAAAAAAACAAATGTCGATTTGAGGTGCAGCATTTTTCCTCGAATACATGTCCAGTCGATGTTCTCAGTTACTGGAGAACTTGCTGCAACTTTTTGCAGACACTTTTGGGATGTAGGTTTCTATACGGAAAAGTATTGTATTATAAATCATTTAGATTTAGAATATTTATTCGACAATCTGTTAAATTCCGCTCAGTCCGGTCCGGTGCAAAATATAGTTGCAAAACTGCATTGTTACTGCTTGACTTCTCAAAAGCGTTCGACACTGTAAACCACGTAGAACTCTGTTGTTAATTAATTTTGGACTATCTCCACTTGCAGTAAAACTGTTATATTCCTACTGATGTGAACAATGTGTGGCAATGGGCAACAGATCGTCTTCATTTCTTAGGAGAACCGCAGGTGTACCACAGGGTTCGGTTCTTTGACCTCTGCTGTTTTCCTTATATGTGAATGAACTTCCTGGACTAGTCAGACACTGCTCAGTTCACAATATGTTCGCCGATGATGTCCAGTTATACCGTAATTGTCCGCTAACTAACATTTTAAGAACAATAGTTGAAATAAATGAGGATTTACAAATTATCCAGCAGTGGCCTCTTAAGCACAGCCTGTCATTAAATCCGGGGAAGTCAAAAACATTATGTAAGCAGCGCTTAGACACCTCCAGCTTTCCTCCAATAAAACTGGAAACATCAGCAATTGAATATGTCCATATTGAAAAAAATGTGGGTCTCATTTTCAATGAGAAACTTACATGGATTGATCCTAGCACCAACTGTTGGGAAAGTCTATTATGGTCTTCGATTACTTTGGCAAACTGAAAGATATATTCCAACTGCTACCAAAATGTTACTTGGAAAATCTTTACTTTTGCCTATCCTCACGTACTGCTGTGAAGTGTTTTATAATGTTGATTACAACACTAAACGTAAACGGAAACTAAACTTAATATACAGGTAATAATTTGGGTCGATATGTGTTCAACAAAAGATATTTCGACCATATATCTGCTTATTCCAGGCAAATAAGAGGGTTTGAAGATTTGATTACATTCAGTTCAGATCACTCATACTACTTTTTGGAATCATGCAATCACATCAACCAGATTACTTGTTCAACGGGCTTAATTTTCGTAACTCTCAAAGAACAACTGTTTTAATACAACCGAGATATAACTGTATACAGTCCGAGCGTACCTTTTTGTCCATGTCACCGCCAGTGGAACTGATTACCCATACACCTCAGGAGAATCACAAACGAAAAAAATAACATATTTTAAACTGATCTTTTTAAATACTTTAGTAGAAATACATAAAATAAATTATGAATATGAATTATGAAATTATGAATTATGAAAACATTTAATTTTGAAAACTTATATTTGTACATTTTTATATTAGCCGTTTTTTTATTATCAACGTGATTTGATCCGGATCAGATCATGAAAATAAAACAAACTGGATCATTGAAAGATTTTATATTTAAGTTGTGGCAACAGTAGTTTTTCACATATCAAATCCAGTACCAATTATGACAAAATTTTGTATTGACACCGCCATATTGCAGCCACACGGTACAATGTGACGTCGCAACGCGATGATTTCTCTGTTGCACTTGCTCATATTTGAGTTTGACATTTCGCTTGTTGTGTGGGGGTTGTTACCATATGAAAACAAATCTGCATACATTTGGCATTCAATATTTTTTTGTGGGAAACTATGTTCAAATGTTATGTTCAAATATGCATCATAATTAACCGTATTGTACTGCTAATATTTCCATTTATATTTCTGTGTTATATAGCGAAACAAAACATCTCGAAAGTCGGAATAGTAACTTATTCGAATTTGAAAAAATGCTAATTGATTTTATGTGTTGTTAATTGTGTTTCATACTTTGGTCTGGCAACATTACTGTGTGGCTATAATTTACAGGGGCATCAACATTTAGTGAATGAAATAAAGAACGCCACGAAACAACAACGGGAAATAGTTGAATTAATTTTTAATTTAATTAATGACCTGATGACTGATGAGCTATATCCTGGCTAAGTTGAACGGCCTTTGGCATCACTCCCAGTCAGACGTGGCAGTTTGGCTTGAATTGGTCCTAGGTTGATCATGTTACCACTTCGCTCTTCCCGATTTGTGCATATCGACATGAGGTCCTAAAGAGAAATCCAGCCTCTATAAATACCTATGGTGACATCGAATTGCGGCTCGCCGAAGACTAGTTTTAGTTTGCCCGACTTGTAGCGAACTAGTTTGCCTATTTGACACTAGATCATTTCATTTAGGGGATCCTTCTTCTCCACCGGTTCAGGCTGAAAATTGTTTAGAAATGGTCAGAACATGTAATATTATAATCGGTCTTTATGTTATCTTACCTGAATACGTCACTTTTTTTTAATTGCTAAACTGATGGAAATTTCAAATACCCATGAGCCATGAGTTCTACCAATACTTTTACTTATTTTATTTATTTCACTTTTTTAAATTGCCAAACTGACATCAGAATAAACAAAACTAATAGAAATTTCAAATACAGTGGCGTACAAAACAGACGAGAAAAGTTTAACCGAAGTTTAACTAAACGTTCGTTCAAATTTCACTGTAATACACTTACGGTTTACGAACTTGGTTTAAACTTGCTTGCGAGTTTAACTAAACCTGAGTTTAAACTCGCACTGTAAAACCGGCTATTAGAGATTCATTTTATATGACTACTTTCTCTTGTAAACTGTTTTAATTAAGCCAATCACAGCAAATAAGATTATTCTTAATGTGAAATTATACTTTATTCAATAAATTTAATTCATTTCACTCGGGATTGTCTTTGATTTCATCAAAAATTATTATTAGTGTCGCATTTTTAATTAATTTCTTTTTTATTAATTTCAAATAAAGGAGCACTAAATGCATTTTAATAAATCGGTATATATTATTTTATCATACTTTTTGGGTGCCAACAACTTGTAACAGGCCTATAGGGGAGGAATAGAGGGAGCTAGGAGTAGAAAACATGACAGGAAGCAAGGATGTGGACGGGACCTTAGGATGGGATTAGAAAAGAAAGGGGGAAGAGTGCCGAGTGTGAGGAGCGCGGCATGCTTGTATAGCACGGCTCTGCTCGCCGGAATGGGGTGGTTCTTGTCCCCACAACTCGACCTAACCTACCACAAAAACATAAATCATGCCAAGACAAGGTACTTACATCTTACCTTCACCAAAGCGGACGGAACTTCACCACATCGAGGGGCGCTGTTGCTGGAATTCAGCGCTGGCCAATTCCCTCCCCACCTGGAAATCCGGTGGCCATATATTTGGATTTCCCCAAAACGGACGTTGTCGGCAGGTCAATCCATTTCACCGACGGATGAACATTAGTACCCCCTTTGCACCCCCTGCAATATGATGCTTAACACGTCATCAAACCCTTAGGTGTTTGAATAAAAAAAAATCTTCATCATCCGACGTGACTAATGATTTATTCATTTTTGTTCTTATACTAACTTAATTTACCCACTGTGTTACCTCTGTCAGAAAACTGTACTAACATCTAGATTAAACAATAAATACTCGAATATATTAGGCCTAGTTTTCGTTCCTTACCTACTTCTTTTTCCGGGTCACGTAAAGTTAAGCTACTATTTAGCGGTACCTGCCTATAAAGAGCTCCTTTTAGGGGGGAACGCGACGGAATTGACCGAATAACTACAACACAACCCGATGAAAACTAAACCTATCACAAAATAAATAACAATTAGAGACTCTTAATTAACAAAAAGGTAACAACTCGCAAACATAAATGAAGTGTCACGTAAGGGAAATTTTTAACAAATACAACTTAATAAACTATGTAAATCAACAATTAATATAGCCAAACAGAATTTTCTGCACTTAGTCGCATGGGCAATTGGTGGTGCTAGTAATTGCATAAACTTAGGTGTCTTTCGAACAATTTTATGTTTTCTCCTCGTGCTTTGTTAGTGGTGGCTTCGTATATCTATCTTTATGATTGTTCTGTGTAGATAAATATGTGGCTGAAGGACAACGGCATTAATTTAATGGGACCCGCTGGTAAAGGCTCTTCAGTTATTTGTCCACATTCAAAATGTATCTTGTACCACCAAAGGGAGGTTTACGCGCAATGTTTTGATCTCACTTCTTCAAATTTTGGCGACCACGACTGTTATGTACATAAGTCAGTGGCCGCCACTTATATGATTTTATATTATATACAAAAAAAAACTGCCTTGTTAAGGACTTTATAAAAAAAACGTTCACTAGCACTGCCCGACGGAGACTTGTTGCCTCTGTAGCGTTTGGTTTTCAAATAATTACTACTGTTTCGTAGTTCTTTGACTTTGAGCACCGCAACATCACCCTATCAAAATCCCTCTAGATTCCATCATCCGATGCTTCTTTTCCGCTATTGAGTGAAACCATCGGTGGTTTGTACCTTTGATAATTGCCCTAGCTATTTGGTCTAAGTTTTTCCAACATAACATTCAAATATGGATGACAGCAAGAGTGACAGCTAGGGGGACCTGTTTGTTTTTTATTTTTTTATTTTTTTGCCAGACACAGGGTGCCGTAACAAACTGTAGTTTCGTAGGATGTCAATTACTGTACAGGGCTGCCAACTACTGTAGGGTTTGAGAGGCATTTAATTTCAAGTTGAAACCCTATACTCGAAAAATTAAATTTTTACTATATAGGAAATTCCATAAGCCTGAAGGAATATATAAATGTATAACATTTTAAAAACGCGTTTAAAATAACAAATCTACGCTTGTTTAAAATCAAAATTTTCTTATGGGTGCCAACTACTGTACCCGCTACGCTATTGCGTATCTATTTCTCAATCACCCATCACAAAATTGTCGCTAAGGTATGCGAGGTAATATACCTACCTAACTTGTTTATTTTTATCCATATTGAATATTTTTGGATCGAAAAGTCAACAACAAACGTTGTAAAAAAAATTTCTTCAAACAATTCTAATAGTGACTGCAAAAAAAAATTCCAAAATTTCTTCGCTAATATTTTTTATGATTTTTTGAATGGATGATCTCAGAAAAATTTTGTATGAAAATAAGGAAAAAGTGGCTAAAATAGTCATTTTTAGCAATTTAAAAAAAATCATAAATCGCAACATACCGTGTAATAGCCAAATCTTCTGTCATCGTATGCTGAAAGGTGTTTGTTGACAAATTTGTTGGCAGTTAGCATAAACTAAACAGATCGTGTAATACCCCTTTTAGGACCATATGCTAACATTCGGACACATTTTCGGCGTATGGTTTTAATATTTTTGAAGTTTCGATAAATTTTGAACTTTTTTTTGTGTTTATATTGCCTTGATTTCTGCTTTTAAAAGAAAAATGGCTGAGTTGTTCTGTTCGCAGCTTATAGGTCCTCGTTTAATTTTGTTTTTTGTGCATTTTCTAGCCATCCACCGTTATTGACAACTGACAAGTCAATCTTGAATGGCTTGGGTGTGCCGAAAATGCAGCAGCCATCAGCGTCTGAACGCAAACATAAGCCAAACGGAACGGAAGTTCACACACTTAGTTCACTAGTTCATTTAGTTCGCGGTCATTATTTTCAATTGGCCTTACCAATAATCATTTTTAACCTTAAAATTATTATATTAAATTATATTTTGACGATCACAATAGGAAATTTTATATGGACACTTTCGTGACTTCGTAAAATTTAGCTTGGACACTAAAAATTATTATTATAGTACCGCGCAATGATTTTCATACAAACGGAATAAACTAAAACTAAGTACACACGATTGTCAGCTCTGTCAATCCTCTGACAATGACTGACAATGAGCTTACAATAGCCAACTATCTTACAATACAAAATTGTCCGTTCATACGGTTGTAAGATTTTGTCCCAAATGACTTTTCTGATAACGTTGTCAGGTTGTGTGTTCACATGTTGGTCAGATGAATACGTACGGATAATGGAACAAAATATTGCACTTGCGACTACTTATTTTAACCCTACGTGTTGAAAGACTCGAAGGTGATGAATTGATACAAAAACGACATAGTGTTTGGACAGAAGAGTGGGTGGCTTTGGGTAGTTTATACTCTGCGCATCCAACAAACCCATTCACTCTGGACTTTCTTTGTGGACGATATTTTCTTTTTCGACTTTTCTAATTCCAATTGAAATTTAAATTCCATTTTCCACTGTTGTTCGTATCAATATCTTCTGAATTAGGGTGAAGTACCTACCCAGTGACCGACACCCTTAAGAGAAATTTTGACTTTGAAAATTCATAACTTTTTCTCCGTTGCATTAATTTTAATGATGTTTATTTAAAATATAACTGTAAATAAATTGCTGTAAGAAAGTTATAACAACAGATATGTAAGGAATTCCATAAAATAAGTATAACAGGAAATTGTAATCCCTTACAAGGTTTATAGTTACGGACACCATTTTTTCAGTAGTCGACACCCTAAAATATTAGTAATGGACACCCCTTTTCTTAATAGGCCAGTGGAAAATTTTGGCAAATAAAATATAATAAAAGAAAACATTCTCAGCTCAAATAAATAAACTATTTTTTTTTTTAAGTTAGCGGACCTTGCAAACGTTGATTATCCTGCTCGTACATTTTTATGCAGTCGTTCTATTTAACCGATGTGTCCGGACTGACATTTTTGTTGAGTGTTTAATATTTAAAATTTTGTGGGACCGGATCGCAGCGCCGCCTCCCGGGTCCAATTGTGAATCTACACCAATCTTGGACCCACTCAAATACACAAAATTTCATCAAAATCGGTCCAGCCGTTTAGGAGGAGTTCAGTTACAACACACGTACAGAAGAATTGTATACCTATAGATACTAGATTATATAAAAATAAATACAAAGCTATACTTAAGAAAAACTACCAACCTAAAGAGGAATTCTTAAAAAAGGATATAATCATAGGAGGGGTCACCATACCGGACGCAGAAAATGTAAACATAACACTTTTCTTGGCGCATTTTTTCAGAAATTCATGAACACTTTTCTGAATGTCTGCCTTTCGTCTTGGAAAAACGCTTTCATGATTTTAGGTAATCCGGTGAAGGATTTGCTGTTCTTCATCAGTGGTCAGTACAGTTTCCGGTCCAAAAGTTCGCTTTTGTACCTACTTGCTACCAGTTTGATAAGGGGTTACGAGCAACGTTAAATTTATCCGCAGACCTTTTTTTGGCATTCTCAAATAAAATCCAGAGAAATCGTTAGAGATTTTAAACTAACGGCTAATAGGTATGCAAATACAAAGATAATATTGGTAGTGTCCATAACTAATATCCTTAAAAATATCCATTTGCGCCAGTAATAGACACCTGTGTCGGTCAGTAGATTTATTAAACATTTCATTTCAGTTACGGACACCCCACGTAAATTTAAATTGTTTTGTTATTTTAATAATAACTGACTAACGAATAGATCGACTACTTAATTATTTTAAATAGCATTCACTGTTCACAGGGTTACTACACACGGTTATATTTTAAAATAATGATCTGTACTTACGTGTTTCTTAAGGAAATCTCAAGTTTTCTGTTATTCCTAAATGTTTCAAACCAAAGTCTATTATCACACTTTGAACGACTACAAAATATCAAGAGAAGTCATTTCTTATGACATTTGAGTGTCTGAACAATAGCTTCCGTAACATCCAGCCACAGGAAACCTTAAAAAAATGGAAAAACAGTGGCAGGTGACCATAACTGACAAGGTGTCGGTCACTAGGTAGTTTAGCCTATTGTCCATCGGATAAAAGTAAACTTCGATTTTGCTCCTAAACCACTGGTTATACTATTGGGTCGTATGAATAAAACGTAGCAATTGCTTTTACTCAAAATAAATGTCAAAATCGAAGCAATTGCTAAGCTTCGTATGAATAAAAACTGATTTGAGTTGACTCCAACTTTTGACATCTTCGAAAAGCGGCGCCACCGACCTTTTACTCAGATTGGTATGAATAAAACGTGGAAGACAAAGCAATTGCTAAGAAAATTCCAAGTCTGCTATTTTGTTGACTCAGAGCTTTTGCTAAATATTTTGCGCCCACATTTCTTTACAAAAACAGTATTTTCTTTTGAGTTTTCGGTGTTTTTTGTTTGTATAAATAGTGAAATTAATTTTTGTTTGTGTGACTGACACATTATACCTGTTATACCTGTTATACCTACTGTTGTTAACGTTCGTAAAAAAAAAACGGTAGGTACTATAAGCGAAGACGAATTGGTTACGATCACAACTTTAACCAACTGTATCGTTTTTTTATTAAATTAATTTAGCTTTTATTCACTTTTCCCCAAAAATCGTTTTCTGATTCTAAATTCAAATTCAAAAAATTAACGACAAATTGTGACAGAAACTGCAAGGGAAGGACACATGCAGTGAAGCAAATGCTTTGTTCGAAACTTTGAACTTACTTTAGCAAAGTACGTTTTTATTCATACCGATTTAAAGCAATTGCTAAGTGCTTTTACTTTGCTACAACCTTTTACTCAAAGCAAATGCTAGTTTTTATTCATACGACCCATTGTCTGAGAATGAAGGAATTGTAAGCAAATGTCAGCTTCCATGGGGTCAGCAGAGGGTGCACATTAAATCGATATCTATATATTTATAATTAAACTAAAAGCGCGAAACCTACTTGACAGATTTCAATGAAACACTCAAAGTGTAATCTTAAATGGACCAAATATAAGTTCGTTTGTTTGCTAAAGGCGAGCACGGGTTAGCTAGTTTTTAATATGGTACTAATACAAGAGAAAACAAGTAAAAGTATTATCATCGATCAGGCCGATGCTTTTATACCCTCCACTGCATTACAATTCATGCAAAATGTGAGGCATTTGAGTACGTACGAAACACATGGTTCTAATATTGGTTTTGTATGGGAGGTACCATAACTACTCTACCGATATACCCTTACAACGGTACGGTAAAAACAAATCCTCTCACAAAATTTAATTCGCCTGGGCCGATTCGTTTGGACGTTACCTATTGTGTTTTCAACAGACAGACAGACGGACATAACTAAATCGATTCAGAATTTGATCCTGTTTCAGAATATACCTACTTTATGGAGTCACCGGTTAGGAGTCACCGGTGAGGTGACTCCTGCTTCGTGTTACAAATGTAATGGCAAAGTGAATATACCTTCCTGTGGAGGGTAAAACAAGCACCCACGACCGATACGCCCCCTTGACAGCTCATGCCCAAAACCATATAGGAATTACTTCCCTACTCTGAGTCTGATGTCTTTTCTTTTCGTTGTACGTTTGACACGTACATTTCACCAGAATCGCAGAAAATCGATTACTACAACGTGCTCAAATCCCGATCTGTTAATTTGTCAGCGTTATAATCATACGAGTCTCTAAATTTTGAAGCATATCGAATTCAACATATTGTGTATAATAGGGCATCACACGTCCTAAAAATATATGATAACTGATAACAAACCGTATGCTTTCGGAGTAATCGTGTAATAGGGCATCATACGCCATGCCAGACGAACATTATGTATATGCATGGAATTGTTAGCAAATACATAATAGTTAGTTAGCTTAAAAACTTAACTTTGTTAGTTTGTTTAGTTCATGAAGACTCTTCGTAACCATAGCGTGACCATAGCAACACAAAGAAAGAAACAATCGTCCGTCATCGCCTTTAAGGTATATTAGATTGGAATTATTTTCAGTACCTACCAGTAATCAATTGGAAATGTTAGCGACAAGAAATAAAAGTGATGAGAGCGCGACTTATCAGACTTGGGAGGATAAGGAAATTAAATTTGATATACCTAATCTGTAAATTTCAAATAGTCAAGACCAGGAGAAGCAAATAATAATATTTGAAATATATTTTAGGCAAAATCGATATCGTAATGGAGAAAAGGTCCTGGCGACCATTAATCACATTGAGGATTCAAAAGGTAACCCTGGGGATACAGGAAGCATGTTGGCAACCAATCTAAGAATTATTTGGCATTCATTAGTGCATAAAAAATTCAATCTGTGTGAGTTATGTTATGAAGACTTTATTTTTATGCGACGCCAATTGTTTTTAATTTATATTTTCCATATACAAAAGCCATTGGATATGGAAGAATAATAACTTTAAATACACGAACTGTGTTTTCAAAAGTGCGAGGCACAACTCAGGCTCTATATGTCCTAGCGGCAGGAGAGGCGTCTCGCTTTGAATTTCTGTTTACTGATGTATCTGGCGAAACTAAGCAGAATGCAATATTTTCATGCATTTACGATATTCACCAGTAAGAATTTATCATACGATTCCATCTTGTCTATAGTTAGATATTTCTTAGCATCTATCAAAAGACTTTGCTGTACAGAGAGCTAAAACTACGTAGCGCTATTCTTCATTCCGGCCAGCTAATTTTGTTACCACAAGAGCAGATATACAGCACTTTGTGTGGTATATGGAATTTGTCAAGTGACCAGGGCAATCTTGGATCATTCATTGTAACAAATATACGACTTGTATGGTTTGCCGATATAAATGAGAACTTTAACATTAGTTTACCATACATGCAAATATCAAATGTTGGTTTGTTTTGGATAATAGGTAAGGTACCTACTGTGTGTATAATTAAGTATGTCAATTCTCGTTTTAGATAAAGATTAGAGAGTCAAAATATGGCGATGCTCTTGTGGTGCAAACATCAGATACAGGTGGAGGCTATGTTCTTGGTTTTCGTATTGATCCGCCAGAAAGACTTCAAGAAGTATATAAGGAGTTAACTTCGTTATTTGCTGTCTATAGTGAAACACCTAATTTTGGAGTTCATTACCTTAATGACGGGAAAGGAAACTCACCTTCGAGTCCGAATAATAATGAATTTAAGATTGACGAGTTTCAAGAGATTGATGAAGTTCAGGAGAAGGAAATAAATTCGAAATTGACAGCATATATCGCGGAAGGATATGCAACTCATGTGCCTTCTAGACAACCGGTTTATTGTAAGGATTTGGGATTTGCCATGGAACAAATACGGGATGGGTATAAGCTAAGTGACTTATGGGAAATTGTGAATACACAATCTATGATCGAACATACCTAGTTAATTAGTTCTGTTCCTACATCGTGCTTGTTAAGAATGTACTCGTTTTGTTTGTATTATTTTTTTATAGACTATATTATATACTGTATTGGAATAATAATCACCGAATCACCCCTATCATGGAATCCGCCGGGGGGAATCATTTACGGAAAAGAATATTTTGGTATCGTCGCATCCGCAAAGTGAACAGTTACCCAAGTGGGTACTGTGAATAAGTTTCACTGTATCGTTGAAAACGTTCAAATCGAATTTTTCCTGAACTGTTCACTTTGCGGATGCGACGATACCAAAATATGCTTTTCCGTGAATGATTCCCCCCGGCGGATTCCATGATAGGGGTGAATAACTTCAATGAATAAGTGTTATCTCGTGATTTGTGCATATATTAAAATAAATATGATAATCTAATATTTTTGGTTGGTTGCAGTAAATAAAGAATAAATGAATAAATCCGCAATATATATTTGAAAAATTTAAGTAGGTTATAATAACAACTTGGTAGAAATTTGATCACATGGTACCTACATTTCAATTTGAATAAGACTTCCCCAATCACAGGCAAATTAAAGTAAGTAGCTTCCTAGGTGGTGCCGTGAAATAACGCCAAGTGAAATAAGGCCAACTTTTAAAAATTGGTCTTATTTCGCTAAGCAAAAGTGTAATAAGGCCAACTTTCAACAGTTGGCCTAATTTCACTTCGACAAAGTGCAATAACGCCAAGTTGGTTTTATTGCGCTTTCAAAATATGAATTTGGCTTAATTTCACTTTAGGTAAGTGAAAGGCTATCTGCTTGAATTTATAGCTATTATTTTCTCAAATTCAAAAAATGCTTTTAAATTTCCACTTTTTTTTTTTTAGTTTTCTTATCTTAAATCTTATTTTGCTTTATTTCCCTTTGAATATGAGAAAAAGGAAATTTGGCCTTGTCACTTGTTGTTTGCTGAATTAGGAATGTATAATTTTTGGAAACCCTCTCTCATTTTTCTAATTCATTCAATATGATGCATATCACCCAAGACATCGCTACTAAACCGTTATTAAGGTGGTTTTCCTTTAAATGAACTTCTTGCCCAGTTTTAAATATCTGCAAGGCAAGCAGACTATTTCAAATGGTAGGTCCTGGTACACTGGACTGTAGAAGCGATCAATTTGGGCATGTAAATAAACAAACCAAAGGCCTAGCCAAGAAACGATGCGAAGGGGGTGATCGATTTTCAATGAACCTAAACGCGTAGCCGAAAAAAAATTTTGAGCAAGAGAGGATCGATTTGGGGTGTGAAAATTAAAAATTCGCGCGAATATGCATCATATTGAATGAATTAGAAAAATTCGCGCGAATTTTTAATTTTCCCACCCCAAATCGATCCTCCCTTGCTCAAAAATTTTTTCGGCTACGCCTTTAGATTCTTCTTATGCAAAAGTTTATTCCTCAATGGTGGTGTGTGCCAGGAATTACCACCTACAATAGTTTGCTTGCCTTGGAGGAACGCGATCGTAATAACGTTTTTTTTTGTTATGTCTTGGTTGATATGCATCATCTTGAATAAATTAGAGAAATTAAAAAGGGTCCCCAAAATTTAAATCTTCCCAATTCAGCAAAAAAACAAATAACTTGACGTTCTCAATTGTTCATTTAATTTTGTGCACATGAAATTTTTTATAGAGATTCGCGCAAATTCAAATTTTTTAAAATAAATTGAACATTTATTTTAACTTCGATTCATTAGAAAATTTGTGCAAAATTTGTTTACGATCAGTGATCGATTATTATTAATATAATTCAAATAGTATAACAATATTTTGTTATGGAAAAATAACATTGGTCTTATGTATCAAAATAATTTGGTTTTATGTCGCTTTGCGAAATGCTAGTTAATCAAAATTTGGAATCAACTTATGTCCCTGCGCCAAACTTAAAAGTTGGCCCTATTGCACTTGGCGTTATTTTATGGCAAAAAAAATATTTGGGGAATCCTGGTAATCCACATTTAGATGTTGCTTGGGAAAACACCAGTAGCATTAACATAGCTACAAAAATTAATTATAATAAATTTTATGTATTATTTCCAATCTTTTGTGTTATTAAAATAATTTTTGGTTTAATGTTCTTGCATTTTTTCATCAATAGGAACGCGTTTGAGTGCATAAAAAAAATCTCTTATTAATTCGGAAAATTCGTTTATTCGGACTGACCTCCCCCAACAATTCCGAATTAACGAGGTTTTACTGTATTTATAGTTTTTAGTTTACTTTTATATGAATATTATTTTCATCTTCAAATCATTAAAATCTTCAAGAAAAGAAAGAAATAAAATATACTATTTAACTATGTACTTAAGTCTAGGTACTGTGGTTTGGCTATGGCCGTCTACCAGATCATCGTGTTTTCATCTGCCTGGCCGTTGCTTCGATACCCTCCACTACAAAATGCTTGCCTGCGAGTTAAGCTAATATCAGACGATATGTGTATACACAAACATTTGTGTAAAAATTTGGAAATTATTGTCAAAAAAATACACAAACCGTCTGAGCCACAAATTTTATAACCACAAATGGCATACACAAACGATATGTGTATCATTTGTGTATTGAAAACACAAATCGAATTTGTGTACATGCACAAATCGTTTGATCGGGTATAGAAATTAATTTATGACAATTTGTGTAGATTTATGTACAGTTTGTGTATGCCCTATAGTTTGTGTATTCTGAAAAATAGCGCATACACAAATTCGTTCGCATACACAAATGGTTTTGGTTTAAATGAGGATGGATGGACGGGCATCGCATGATTTATGACATGAAAATAAGGTTTTTATCATATGGGTATAAAACTACAATTCAAGCTTTTATATTTAAGAACCTAGGTAGATATATACACTTTAGCATCCGCACTTTCAACTACCAAATAAATGATTTGGAAACTACCACCGTTTAAATTTTCGTGGGAAAGCATGCCTGGCCATGTACATGGAACTACCCGGTGGCAGTCATAGTGACGAATATGAAAATGATACGGTGGTCATGGAGAGTAAGTATAAAAATAGGTCCGACAAAGCGTGGTTTCTGGGTGTCTGAAAGCGGCTCAACGAAAACAATTTTTACCGAGACACTGCTGTGTTTTCGGTTGTATTTCTGAGCTGCTCTTGAAATGTTGAAATACTATTGCAACTGAGGTTTTTGTTTTGTGGCACTACTACTAGCGCTATTTACAATTGAATTTCTATGCGATCCTGCGCTGCACTTGAAATGCAACTAAGTTTTTGTTGAGTGGAACAGCACAGTTAGGTTAGGTGGCAATTATCCATTAATACGGAGTAATTCAATATTAGACCAGATAAGGTCCATTGTGATACCACAAACAGAGTCGGTTATTTCCGCTACTACTTGAAACCATTTCGAATTTTGGAGAAATATCCGTATTTTGCTGATATCCGTTTCGGGAATATCCGCAAGCTCCCCGAAGCTCCTCATCCATGCAACTGCGACAGAAGTCATCAGCGGTAACTCCAAGCCTTGCGGCATGTCTTCCCAGTACACAGTGGACTGTCAGTATACTCCGACAAGAGTTCCGATGTGTGTTCTACTGACGTTTAACAGGCGACCCTTGTCCTGCGCCGATTTATTCGTAGCCAGGCCTGTTTTGCATGGTTACAAGAGTTAAGATCCCGCCATCTCTCGTTAGCCTGTTGCAGTGCTAGTGTGGAGATGTTGTATCTTACCGTTTCAATTGGCACATGGGGCTCTCCTTTACCTGTAGAGAGCTCCATTTTCGTGCCGTCCCTTGCTAGTTCGTCTGCTTTACAGATACCTAGTATATATCGCTATGACCAGGGAACCAGCACAGTGGAACTATTTACCACTTATGGTGGCCAAGCCAAACTGTTCTCCAACAAGTACGGCGCTTGCGTGGTAACTTGATGACTTGTTGGCTTTCGTCTTCCATTTCACTTTCGAGTAAATACGCTGCCAAAATAACCGCAACACATTTTATAATCAATTTTGTTAAATTCGAAACCTGACCGAATCCAAACAATTTTTTATTTATTTTTATTGAATATACGTCAAACACCAGCGAATCAAAAACAATCTGGCCAATACACACATTTTTCATAAATTCCATTTTTGTAGGAATACACAAATCGTCTGAGCCACAAATCTGTATACACAAATTGATTTGTGTATGGGACATTTGTGTATGGCTATACATAAATGAAATTTGTACATTTAGGACAAAATACACAAATCGTTTGAACCACAAATGTTTGTGGAATACACAAATCGCTTCTAAGTATGAATTTTATTAGAATTTGTGTATGTCAAAAACAAATGAAATTTGTGTATAAACATAAATCGTCTGATCTAAGCTTTAGTATTTACTGTACAGTGTACAACTACTTGACCGACATAGCCTATTTTCATCAGCGGCTTAGAATAGGACTTTGATATGGTTTCTGTGTTATATTCGTCTGTAAATGTTTATCGAACTCGCCACCGGTTAATACTGGGTTTCCACTTGTCGATTTGAAATTGACAATTGACGTGTTTTTATGCCTGTTATATAACACACATATAACACAGAAACCATATCAAAGTCCTATTCTAAGCCGCTGATGAAAATAGGCTATGTCGGTCAAGTAGTTGTACACTGTACAGTAAATACTAAAGCTTAGATCAGACGATTTATGTTTATACACAAATTTCATTTGTTTTTGACATACACAAATTCTAATAAAATTCATACTTAGAAGCGATTTGTGTATTCCACAAACATTTGTGGTTCAAACGATTTGTGTATTTTGTCCTAAATGTACAAATTTCATTTATGTATAGCCATACACAAATGTCCCATACACAAATCAATTTGTGTATACAGATTTGTGGCTCAGACGATTTGTGTATTCCTACAAAAATGGAATTTATGAAAAATGTGTGTATTGGCCAGATTGTTTTTGATTCGCTGGTGTTTGACGTATATTCAATAAAAATAAATAAAAAATTGCTTGGATTCGGTCAGGTTTCGAATTTAACAAAATTGATTATAAAATGTGTTGCGGTTATTTTGGCAGCGTATTTACTCGAAAGTGAAATGGAAGACGAAAGCCAACAAGTCATCAAGTTACCACGCAAGCGCCGTACTTGTTGGAGAACAGTTTGGCTTGGCCACCATAAGTGGTAAATAGTTCCACTGTGCTGGTTCCCTGGTCATAGCGATATATACTAGGTAACTGTAAAGCAGACGAACTAGCAAGGGACGGCACGAAAATGGAGCTCTCTACAGGTAAAGGAGAGCCCCATGTGCCAATTGAAACGGTAAGATACAACATCTCCACACTAGCAATGCAACAGGCTAACGAGAGATAGCGGGATCTTAACTCTTGTAACCATGCAAAAATTGGTAAGTGCTGAAAACATCGAAAAATAGCTGGTCAATGAATTGACTAGCGGCTTTTGCCAAGAAACCACTGGACAAGTGGAAATACCTGAACATGAGAAAATGGTAGACTGTCTGCGACAATTATTTCCACTATTGATTGAGTCAATTTTTGGTGCTGGGAACCACCTGATGCGTAGCTCTGTTCATTCGATAAAATTGCCTGAATTTTGGGCTGACTACAACTTGCCTTGCTAGTGCTGGGTATTTCTGGGCCGGTTGACGTCGCCTCTGTTGTTGTTGGAAAGTTCGCCGCCCTCTTCTTTACAGCTGCTTTGAAATTCTTCATTGCTTTTTGTTGGTGGCTAATAAGCAATGAGCGTCAAAATTAAGTGATCTTTTCATTTATCTTTGAAGTTTGTAAACTCTTTTTTAAATACCTATAATGTATTTTATTTTGTCAAAATGAAATACGTTTTGTTGTTTGTTATTTCGTTATCAAACTTTTTACAGATTGCTGGTTTTAAATAACTTTTCCAAGAGCGTTAGTGTTTACTTACTTTTGACGCTCACTGTAGACTGTACATTCAAAATTAAATCATGGCGAAATGATATCGATCCCCGAAAAAACATAAATTACATCTTAAGGTTTTTTCTACTGCGCCACCTCTCACGAACGTCTGACAAACATCCGAGAATATAACTGTCCTGAAAAAGCTTCTCAATTCAGTTGTTCGGACTCGGCATAAAATTGTAGGTAGAAACTCAAACAAACGAATGGTTGCGAGAAGCTAGGCCTAGGGTGTCTACCCGCCTGTTGCGCCACATATTTACTTATTTATTTTAAATGATATATGGTGAGGATAGCCCAAAGAAAGCCATATGACAATCACGCTAATTTCAAAAAGATATAAGGGACAACCGCACACACACTTTTGATGCGCCGAATTTTAAACTAGCGTGATTGTCATTAAATGAACCATTGCTAATTTTATTATGGTTGTGCTTACCTTAAGGGTTTCAGGATCCTTCGAGTGCAACAGTTTTGAAGGGGAGAGTACGATAACTACGCCAAAAATTGATAACGGTATTTTGTAGAGGGGTTAAATACAAGCACTTTTTACTATTGGGGTTTATCTTACTCCGTTTAGGCGGGAGGGGTAATTTAAAGAAAATGATACTTTAATTGGTAAAAAAATACATTATAAAACAATGGCAACACTTATAATAAAATACTTTATCATTTTTGAAAGCCCGGAATTTGTTCTTTTAAATTGTTTTTAATTCAAGTTATTTCTGTTAATAGTTTTTGAAGGATAAAAATTGGGGTGAGTACAATAATTTTGGGCATGAAAACTAATGACCGATTTATGTAGACGAGTTAAATACAAGCATTTTTTACAATGGGGGGGGGAGCTATCTCGCTCCGGTTAGGCGGGATGGGTAATTTAAAAAAAATAATACTAAAAATGAAAATAAAACATTAAAAATCAATGACAACACTTACAAAAAAGTACTTTAACATTTTTTAAAGCCAGGAATCTGTTCTGAATTGTGTATAATGCAAATCCGCAAAATTTTGTCTAAAAAAAAAAATAAATAGGTGGCGCAACAGGCGGGTAAAACCCAAGGCCTAGCTTCTCGCAACCATTCGTTTTGTGTGAGTTTCTATTTTTGGGACGAATGGCAGGGACCTACAATTTTATGCCGAGTCCGAACGGCTGAATTGAGAAGCTTTTTCATGACAGTCATACTCTCGGATGTTTGTCAGACGTTCGCGAGAGGTGGCGCAGTAGAAAAAACTTTAAGATGTAATTTGGGTTTTCCGGTTTTGTCTACCAATGTGAAATTTCAGGCTAGAGGGTGTAGCTGAAGAAAGTTGTTGACATTGGGTAAATTAATATAGACGTATTTTTTTGAGAACCTATAGCTGGCTCACTTTTACTTTTACAAGCAAATCTTGTATACTCACGTTTGGTTTTGTAATACTCACTTCCCAAAAAAATACGCCATATACCTATAATTTAAAGAAAGTTTGCATATATGTACTAAGCCTTTCACCCATCCCAAAATCCATCAGTGACCCCAAGCAGGGGGGTTGCAGAATGCCCCCCTATACACATTTCAAGGAGCAAGGGTAACAATTTGTACTCTTAAGCCCAGTATTCTGCTCGCGCAAAATTTTATCTTCCATACAAAAATGTCTACAGAGATAAAATTTAGCGAGGCAGTTTAGCAAAGCAATATCCTGTTCCGCACGCTAAATTCGTACTTTCATACAGATGGGATACACTTAATGTCAGTCCGGTATAACAATATTGTGTGTTATACGTACTACGTACAATTTTGTTATACTCGGCCAAGAAAATGTCTCCACTGATTTAGCTCGCGAAAGAATTGTCTGGTGCATTAAATCGGCGATAAATTTTGACATTTTCGAAACAAAACAATTTTTTAATTGAATATTTCATGGAATACTTGATAATCGATGTAAGTGAGGAGGAAAAAAGTGAAAAAATAACAAAAATCAAAATACATGTGGCAATAAAATATGGGTGTGTGTCTTCTCTATAGCCTGTACAACGAATTTAGCGAGCATTTATCTGTGCTGTGGAGAGAAAAACGCTCGCTAAAATTAAGCGCGAGCAGGATACTAGGCTTTAAATTTCAATTTTGAAAACATTTTTTTCCAAAACTATTCATAGAAATAACTTGCTTTAAAATTAATATCAGAGAACAGATTCCTGGCTTCCAAAAATCCTAATGTCCTTTGCTGTTAGTGTTGCCGTTGTTTTTCAAATTTTTTTTTCATTTTAAGTATATTCTACAAAATACCGTTATCAATTTTTGGCGCCGTAGTTATCGTACTCGTGCCGTTTTAAATGCGAATCATATTGGAATTGTTGTAAGAGAACTTTAAAATTGTGTGGGCATTTCACCTGCGTTGCATTTTCTCTTGCAAAATGTTTCCAAACTTAGCTTCGTATAGGAGCCATTTATACCCCTGGATATGTGTGGCATATTCGCAGATATGCAATTCCAGGTACCGCATCCTTTCGTTTTCTGGGTTTTTCTTTATCATATTAATGATTTTATGTTTCTTTAATTAGGGTCGTCGTCTAAAGGACTATTCACATGAGAGCGAGCGAACGAATTACTAAAATGCGAACAAACCATTTTTGATGCATTTATGAACAGTAAATTTCACATTTTACTATTCCAAGAGGAGGATAATTAATTGTTCCATCAAAATATACTAAGAAAACAAGTTTAAAAATAGTCTTAATAACGAAATTTCGAATTCCAAACTTTTTGCCGCGAACGAATACACCCTGGCGCGAATTGTCAGTCTATTCACTATCCACATCATTTAAATCGCGTTCCACAAAGTAGCGAATAAAAAATTCGTTCGAACTTAACCTTATTCCAAGAAGAGGATATCTTGGAATAATAAAATGTGGAGTTTTCTGTTTATAAATGCATAAAAAGTGGTTTATTCGCATTTCATCAATTCGTTCGTTCGCTCCCATGTGAATGGTCCTTAATACTGATTACTTGTGCGCGCAGATGTTTCCGCAATGATCTGCGCTGTCTTGATCGAGACAATTTTGCTTTATTGCAATGGTGGTTTTCTTTCGATTATTTTTTGAATTAATTGATTATTTGTCGAATAATCGAAAGGGAAAATTCGATAAAATCAAATTGTTAGCATTTTACTTGCTGCGAGCACTTTCCTTGCATGTTGTGAGTTTTGACGGCACCTTAAATTGGCAGCGCAAGTGAAAATAGCTTTCATGCTTTCAGTGAATTGACAAACACATTGTCAATGAACTGACAAACAATTTTTTGCCAACAATTGACGTAAGTGAAAATGAACTGATGGTGGTGTAGTTCAATGACATAAACGAGAGCTGTCAAACGTTGTCAAACAACCGACACGTGGAAACCCACCTTAAGGCGACATATTGAAGAAGGTTTTCAATATACGCATCCCGGACTGGCTCCTAAGAAGAAGTGGATTGAATAAGACTACAATTTGTTCAAACAGAGAAAAGTTCACTTTTATTATTGGCCTTACCAATAATCATTTTTCGTCTTTAACTTAAATATTTTGACGGTCACAATGGATAATTTTATATGGATACTAGCGATCCCCTGCACACTTCGTAGTTTTCAAATTCATTTAAATCAGTGAAAAGCAGTTTTTATTGTAATGCTCCTTGGTACACATTTTTGTTTTTTTTTTATTACGTAGAAAGTATTCTTGTCTATCAGGACAATGCATAGCTATCAATGTTACCCATTCTACAAACTTTGGCTCCAATGATTATCGAAAAATAGCGTCACACCCCTGTATACTATATACCTAAAATGATCTGTCAATTTGAGCTCAATCGATTCGGTGGTTTTCGAAATATACGATTTTGAATGTTTTTTTGTATGGGCAGTGCCACGCCCCTTTGTTAAATTTTGACCAAACTTCACAGAAACCGTATATCGACCAAAACGAAAGATGTGTGAAAGTTTGGTTAAAATCTGTAAATGCATTAAGGCGTGAATCGACGACAAACATTTTAAGGCTCAATTTTTTTATATATAGAAGAGAAGATTTTCGCCATTGTAATTTCGTAAAAGTTAGCCTGGACACTAAAAATGATTAGGTATTAATACCGCGGATTATCTACAATCTGCATGTCATCATCCTGAAATCAAAATTCTAAAATCTCCAATGCAGGTAGTATCGGGTAAAATAGTCGGACTTAACTATAATACGAACAGCAAATTATATGGATGTAGAAGAGAGAATGAAAGTTTTCCCCGTCTTACCTTCTGTTCAATTATAAATAAATTAAATTTTAAATAGAAAAAAGTTTTTGTTAAGTTAAACAAACTCGACGCCATCTCCAAGTGGGAGTTAATTTGATTGATAAGACACACCGAAATCAGGTGTGTTAAATCCTTAACTTTGTACAAATTTAAAACTTTATTAAGCAGTACGCTTGTTGATGAGTTCTTGCTGACAAAACCAGCGACTTTATAGTTTGATGTAGATGGATCGCACGTATGTAGAAATATGTATATTGGATCACATTAACTTATAGCCAGATTTATGTATTTCTCATGCAAATAAGATTCGGAAGCAGAAAGAAGAGGAATAATTCGGTATGCTTATGACAGCTGAATTAATTATAAAAACATGTCAATCTAGCGCTCGTTAAGGAACCACTCGTATTAGAATCGCTAAATAACTTGTGTACCTATGTTATTTTCATAATAAGTTGAGGTTGAGGTACCATCACATCACATCACATTAGCTATATTATTAGGTTACACGTTATTTTGTCAAACCCATTACGGCGGTATTTTAAAACCGACTTTGTTTAGACCAAATAATGAAAGATGAACTTCCGGAGATGATTTTCCGCATCTATTTTATTTGTCACAAACAAATTTTTTTATAAATAAGGGGTTTTTGTGTTCCTTAAAATGCTAATGCACAGCACAATGGAAAGGGTTAATAGGGAGGATAGAGAAGAGGTACTGGTGCACATTGGTTTTACACAATTGTGGGTTGTAATGAGAGGGGAAAACCGTGTGAGGCAATGCATTCCACATGCGTGTTGTTCGACTTACAAAAGAATCTCTATATTTTACAGTACGTCCGAAGGTAGGCTTAAGTTGCAAGAGAATTGTTGAAGCGGCGGAATACAGTTACCTATTTCATCAGAGCGTCGGTGGTGAAAATATCGATAAAATAAGGAAAGGCATGAAACATTTCCGTGATGTTCGAGCGGATCAATAGACTCCACTATATTTCTATCACCTATAAGTTTTATCGCGCGCTTTTGATGCACCTAACCAGATATGAGCGTTGTACTCAAGCTTAGGCCAAATAAAGGACTTGTAGGTAAGTCAAAGTGTGTAAAGTACTTCTTAAATCGATTTAAGAAACTTAGACATTTCGCAGCGTTTTTGACGACTTCATATATGTGGTCATTCCAACGGAGTTTGTTTGACACACATACCGAGTATGGAAAGTCGTTCGGTTTCGTCGATGCAAGTCCAATTCATGGATATTGGGTGAGGGTTCAGGTTTCGCTTTAATGATAGAAGGCAGCATTGTGTTTTGGAAGCATTAAATTCCACTCTATTGGTTGTACTCCGGAGACGGAGATAAAACAGAGCCTTGGGGAACACCAGCATTTTTATGGTGAAGGGTAGTTTCTAATCCATTGAAGAAGGGACGCGTCGATCCCATAGGCACGCATTTTCGACAACAGAGCTTGGTGCCAAACTCTGTCAAATGCTTTCGAAATGCTTTCACGAATTAACGACGTGGTGGAGTTCTTAATATTTTTCACGAAAGACCAAAATTGTTTACTACCACTGTGAAGTATTTTTTATCGTAGCTTTTGGTCGTGGGAAAATATTGCACGTCGTATCACAGAGTTGCAGTCATTTCGGACTCATCGAAACTTTTTTCGGTTTTCTTCGGTTGGGTTTGCTTTATAAAGCCCAAAAACTTAACTCTCTCAACCTAATAGCCTCTTTGCAAGCTCGAGTCGCACAAGCTGAGTTAAGCTGTCAATCTCAGCGAAAATCCTAACATACCTTCTTTCGGATGGTGTCTGCAACACTTTGAAATTAAATTAAAATTAAAATTGACAAAACACAGAAGCTTTGATTTACCATATACATAATGTGCTGTGTAAAACATTTGTGCAAGATTTAGAATAAGTTAGGGTAATATGGAATACCTACTGCTTTTTTATCGTGGTGTTTGTCACTCGAAGATCCTTTCGAATTTTTTATAATTTAAATTTCGATCAAATTAATCGAACCTCCAAAACACAATAAAAATAAAATACAACAGAGCAACGTTATAATTAATTTCTTTATTTGCCTAATGCTTACCCGACAGTGGTTGAGGCGCAAGTGAAGCAATAGAAATAATTTACATTAGGCGATGGCAAACAAAAACCAGTATTTTGGGTGTAGCGGAGCGGCGATGGTACATAGAGAGAGAGAGAGTAATGTTTAATGTGCTTTGGATAATGCATATTGCATGTAGTAGATAAGACAGTTAATTAATTAGAATACCTCTAGAATTACAGTATGGCAAGCAAGAAAACATTGATATACATATTAATTATAAATTTACTACTTGGTATCCAACACGTGGTGAAAAACGAATTTCATGGTGTCAAAAAATGATCCTGCTCTGGGAGCAAGATAATAAATTATTCTATGGTCTAATTTTGTTTAAGTTTGTCTGAGTTTTGCTAGAATGTTGAAGAGAAAATAAAATGCCGAAGACAAATTTAGCGCAATTAATCGGCCCTAGCGAGGTATCCGTCGGAACGGAATTTTCTCCGCAACGCATACTCCGTCGGAGACTCAAATTACATCAGAGGTATCCGTCTTCGGAAAGAATAATTAAAATGCGACGACGCATTGATTTGACATGATGTCGTTTCGTGGTAAATCGGGGTTTTTCTATTTAATGCTTGTTTTTTTCGTTTGTTTTTGCTCTGGAAACACAAATTGAAACAACAAATACAACCAATTACTTTACTAAAAGTTTTTTTTCTTTATTGCTTTCATTTATCAACACTTCACTGCAAATCGTAAACAAATTCCGCAACAAATTCCTGTCGGAACACATCGGAAGAAAATTTGTATGAAACTGTCAAAAATATCAGTAAAAACGCACTTGATCGCACTGAAACGCAAAACGCCAGTGTGCGTTGCATATTTGTCGGAAAGAAGTTCCGAAAAGCTGTTCCGAAGTATACCTCGAAGCAAAAATCCTCCGATTCGTATGAAATTTTACGGCCAGATCGCGTAAAATAAAAACGATCGAACGACGATCTACTATAATACTCAAAATATTTCATCAACGAACAGACTACTTCCTTGAAGCTAGTGGAGTTCAATGACAACTAGAATATGCTTACGCTTCGATTTAATGGACGGCAATGGCCCCAAGTGGTCAATATGTAAGGAGTAAGGTGTCAAATGGTATTGGTTTTTTCGGAATCCTGTGCAAGTCTTTTTGATTAGTGCTCGCCGGTGCCGAATAAAATATGCACTTCAGGCAGTTCCTTATATGTCGTAGGATTTTCTCCTTCATTTTTGGAAACCAATACTGTCTTTTAATTTGGTCATAGCACTTCACATTCACAACCCCCAGGTGGCCTAATTTCTCATGAGTGAATCTAATTATGCTTTCGTCCATTTCTTTCGAAACGCAAAAACACAAGTTTCCATTTCCGCCTCTTTTATAAACTAGCCCATCCCTTAACTCAAAAAACTTCATACTTGTTTCTAAAATAGCACGGATCTTGGTTACTGGCATTGGAAGCCCTTGTCTCTACTTTGAGTCTATTCCAATTGAAAAACAATATCGACATCATTAATAGCTAGAACCACCTCACTGAAATATAGTAGATATTATATCCCAACAACAAATTCCATCAAAGGATGGCTATGATGTTAATGGGTTAAAAAAAGTCAAAGAAATCTTCAATTGAGGCTAATAGCGATGGAAGTGCGTACATTTACTGACGCTTTAATATCAGCTAAATAATAGTTTTGTTCAACACCTTGTTACAACATATTACATGCAGTCACTGTCAATATACAAATATACTACCCTCCACTGCATAAAAGTCATGCAAAATATTTATTTGTTTGTTTCATCTACTAGCTGAGCTATACAGATTACGAGATAACTATACCTACAAATTATATAAAATAATTAGGTACTTAAGACTAAGAGAATGCAAACAAATTGAGTAAAACACTTTTGAAGCGACTACGAGAGAAATGTATATCAACATAATTACTTCATATGAATGAAACAATAGCTCTGGATATAGGCTCACTGTGGCCGTAATTAGTTCTGTGAACAGGTCGAAGGAGAAGATTTCTTTCCCCTAAAGGTCTAGCCGGGGCATATATTGGTACTTGAGCAAAGAGAGATGGACAGTTTATGTGATAGCATAACAAGTCGCTTACAAGCTTGTTATGCTATCATGTCATGAGCTTTTCTTCTTGAGCTTCAAATTGAAATGCCTAACAATTGACACCGAGTTCGGTAAGGAATTTCAAAGTCCCATCTCATTTTTAGAAAAATGTATTTAGTGAAACGCCTCTGGACTTTTTCAATGCGGTCAGAGTGAGCTTTGTACAATGGGTTCCATATTACATCAGCATATTCTAGCAGCGATCTAACTAACGCAATAAAAAGTGAAATAAGGGCTGAGGATCCGAAAATTCTTTGCCTCTATTAACTCTACTACAGCCCTAGACTGTCGCACGTCTCTCAGATGGCGGAGCAGCTCAACATTCACCTCTGCTGGGTGCCGGGGCACAGAGACAATCCAGGTAACTGTAAGGCCGACGAACTTGCCAAGCAGTACCAAGCAGATGTACTTTAGGTATTCCAATCGCTACGTGTAAACTTATAATAAAGCTGGATGCCATCCAAAGAACAAACCTTAGGTGAACATGTGGCACGACATGTCTAGCGACAAAACAGATCTGGCCAAAGTTGGATCTCAAACGTTCTAAGAATTCGATCTCTCTTGACAGGAGGCATATCGGCGCCACAATAGGTGTCATTACGGGACACTGCCTTATAGGTAGGCATGCAACAAGGCTCGGCGTACTCTCAAAAGATTGTTGTAAAAGTTGCTTGGACGAAGAGGAGGAGGAAACTATTCAGCACTTCCTCTGCACTTGTCCGGCACTCTCCCGAACACGGAAACTCCATTTGGAAGCCTCCTACTACAATGATCTAAACGATCTAACAAACCTAGACATTCGTAATTCGTAGTCTCCTTTGCTTCATCAGAAGCTCAAACTGGTTCAAGGAGTAGGACGAGATTTTTAATAGATTCATGTGGTATCACAAGGGACCTAATTGGTCTAAGTGTGTCGGCCTTTTGCCGGCAGCCACTTCAACCAAACCTAACCTAACCTTCTATAAAAGGATATTACAAAGCATTTTCTAATATTTAACATTAAACAATTACAAACAAACAGATAGGTTTGTTAGATCATATGGCAAATACTCACAATCAAGTGAAGTTTTCATTTTAAGGAATCATCAGCATACATCAAACAATGAGAATATTTTAATACTCGTGAAATATCGTTGATAAAAGTTATAAAGAGAAGCGGACCCAAATGACTACCCTGTGGTACCCCTGATCCGCATCCAAGAGATCGTGAAAAGTAATTGTCTATTTTAAACTTTTGATTTCTGCCAATCAAGTAGGATGCTAACCACTCATGCATTGCTGAGTGAAACCCAAAACTTTCTAGTTTTTTTTAGTAATATATGATGATGCCTTACTGAAGTCAGTGTAAACACAGTCGACTTGATAACCATCTTTGATAGCATTAATGACATAGTGTGAGAAGCAAGCCAGATTAGTGACACACACAAAACCATGCTGCGCATCACAAACAAATTGATTTTACGATACTTTCGAAAAGCTTAGGCAAAGCAGATAATTTGCAATATCGTTCTTAGATCCAGATTTAAAAATTGGAATAAGAAAAGACGCAAACATTTCATCTTTAGATTCAAAATTTTTATAAACCATGGATTTGGGCAGACCAGTAGATTTTCTTTTGCTATTTATGAACGTCCAGAAGCGTTTGGAATCAGTCTTTATTCTATTTTCTATTTGATTTACGTAATTTTTCTGTAGAAATTTACTTAACGCAAGAATGTCTTTACGCAGCTAGTCAAAATGTTCATAATCCGCAGGGCTACTGGACAATTTGAAATGTTTGTGTGCCTTATTTTTAAGGTTCTTAAGATAATAGAGCCTTCTATTGCACCACGGAGGCTTAGATAAATTCTTCTTCGATCTATATGGAACAAAAGAGTTAAATTCGTTAAATAACACAGACTTGAAAAAATTATAAGAGTCCTGAAGGGACAAGAGTCTCAGTTTATCATTCCAATCGATGTCATGAAGGTAACAGTTAAAACCATTAAAAGCGGTTTTTGAAAAATCTATCATTTTAACCAGATTACTGTCAGCTTTTAAAAAATCATATACCTCAATTTCAATAGAAGTTTGATTATGATAAATAGAATTATTTGCCATGCGAGTTAAGCTATGAGTACACGACATGCCAAACACGACATACGCATGCCACTCTGACGTCAAATTGACGTCAGAATATGTCACAAAAGGGTGCATGTCGTGTACTCGGCATATTATTGACGCTGACATATACATTGGTGTCTGTCACCCATATGTCCGACTCAGAATGGCATGTAAATTTCGGAGAATACAAAAAAATATCGTTTGCTATGAAGATGTTTTGGACGTTTTTTGATCCATTGATATCGTAGCCATCCTTTGATGGAATTTGTTACTTTTGAAAGAAGACGAACCATATTTTGGGATATATACTGCATTTATTTCGAAATGTCACCAGAACTACTTGACCGACATAGCCCGATTTCAATGACGACTGTAAAAAGACATTTTTTTACAAAATTTCATTCGCCTAGGTCGGTTCATTTGGATTTGTGTTTTCAAGAGAAGGACGTGGCCAAATCGATTCAGAATTATTTCATCCTGATTCTGAATACATATTATACTTTATGGTGTCTCCTGTGACTCTTTCTTAGCGTTACAAATCTAAAGTGAATATGCCTTCCTGTGGAGGGTATAACAAAACTGCCCCTAAGCACAACTGCAATCGAGAAAGCATTTTTTTCGCATTTGGCCGAATAAGACCTATATCAATTTATTTTATCTCACTCTCTGAATGGACTAGAAAGATAAATGTTATAGTACCTACGTTTACACCGCACCTAAATTTCGAAATTTTGTCTAATGACATTCAACATTAATTTAGGGGCGCGGGCGGTATGAATGTATGTACCTACTATTAGCTCAAAACACAAAGTGACGAATAGTTTATCCAAAAGGTATTACTTTCCGCACAACTAAATTCAATTGAAGTAATCTTAGGTTAAAAAGTGAATGACAATTCAGAATTTGGGAACCAATTAAATTTGCAAAAAAGTCAAAAGGAAAACCCTAAAAATATTTTCATTCGAATATCAGAAAATGAGTGTATGTATGTACCGGTATCCAAAAAAATGCAAGAAAAGAATGGAAACCGACTGTACATTACATATTATCCAAATAGCCTGACCGTTGCCGGAGTGTGTTAACTTAAGGAATTTTTAATGACATCCTAAGGAACCATTATGTGATAATAAAATTCCAGTTGATAGGTATTTGTTTCGTTTTCTGTAAATTTGTCTCACGAGTTGGTCAACTTACATGACTTTTTTTTCATTTAGCTTATAAAAGGGATAAATTGGGTCGGAGTTTCATTTTTCACTTGTCAGCTATTTCTAAGTTTACTATAAATCTGGGCTTCTAATACCAAAACTTTGGATATTAAATTTTTAATTAAATATAATGAAGTAAACTTACCAAAACTTTAAACATTTTTACTTGCTTTCAGGGTCATGGCAATTAGGATGGGTTCTGTGTGATATCTGGATTTCGTTGGATGTTTTGCTTTGTACCGCATCAATCCTGAGTTTATGTGCCATCAGTGTTGATAGGTAAAATTCAATTAAAAACTTTTCTCGTCATAAAAGAACACCTTGCTTTGCTACTTAATTATGAGAAATGTCAGGCAAACAAATATTTCATTTACTTGGTTAATGTTTTGAACGTGACATTCTTTTGTTTTGTATTTAAAGGTATTTGGCCGTAACGCAGCCTCTCACTTATTCGCGAAAAAGAAGATCGAAACGGTTGGCACTTGTTATGATACTAATTGTATGGACAGTTGCACTAGCAATAACATGTCCACCAATGTTTGGCTGGTAAGTAGTAGTATTGTATTGAGCATAATATCACATGCTTAACCAAATTTGAATGAATATTGTTCAAATCATGTAATGAGAAATATTTAAATCAAACGATTTTTGTTGAACGAAATGGACATACCTATCACTGAAAAAATCTAAAAGCAATTTGACTTGTTTTGTTCACACCTCAAGTAAACGACTTCGTTTATAAGTATCTACGAGCAAAGGCAGGACAACTACAGAGGAAGTGCGCCGCTGCATCGTCGTCCTCTCCACAAACAGGACAGATGGTGGTGTCGCTCAAGCCCAATACATTTAAGTGTTTGGCAAAAGCTTGATGGCCCGAAAGGACGCCCACAAGCAGTCTGCAGTCGATTCTCCTGAGAGACAGAAGAAAAGACGCCGACCTTTTGCAGATGTCCGGACGCAGTCGTTTGGTCTGTCTACACCCAGCACAGTCACGCCAACGACACTCGTGTTCACGAGAAACCCAAGTATCAATGGATGACCTAACCACGGATGCAGGCAGACCCAACGCAGGTTTAGGTCCTAAGAGAGATTCTTCTGAACCCAGCCTGACAAGCTTATCAGCGATCTCGTTTCCCTGGATACCAGTGTGACCTGGGAACCAAACAAGTTTGACCGTGTTTAGCCTACCGACCAAGTTCAGAGAAAGCTTGAGTTCGAGCACTAACTTGGAAGAGGGTTGAGCAGCGCTTCTAATGCAGCTTGGCTATCACTGCAAACGCATATGCTTCTAGCCCTCCACCTGTTCGTCACAATATAGCGCATAGCCGTTGCCTGAGGAAAGTTGACGTGGTAGTTTTGTCGCAGTAGGATTTCTGGTGTCATTGCGTCAGACGGCATAACCTCCAAAATTAAACCACTACGGTCAAAAGAGAATGAAATTAACAAATCTCGTTGAAAAGGGATTAGGTACCTAGGTATTTCCAAAGCTGAAATGGTTTATGAATATTTCCTCATGACAGAGCAGAAAAGGAGTAAAGAACACGAATTTATTTATGCACATTGTGTATACGTTTTCGGCGATTTTGTAATGCACAATTCGCTTCGTTTTCTAATTATACGTTGCGCAACAGGCAACACCCGTAAGAACGAATGAATACCTACCTAACCTACACGAATGAGATGCGCGGTCAGAAAATTAGTGGAAGGCAATTATATTCGTATCATTTACACCTTAACTGCTCTACATACATTGCACAGAGAACACACCCGTGGGTAAAAAACAAATATGTTTTTGGATATCGTTAGGTAGGTACCTAGGTAGCTACCTAATATTTTCTCATGTTTTCGCTCTGTAGATATGTTTTTCCTGACAACTTGGCGCTATATCGGCTGTCTGAAAAACTGTAGTAGGTAGTCCCTATACAGCCAAAAACTGTATACTTTGACATACTATACATGGACTGCTAGTGAAATGTCAGTTTCATACAAACCTGCGAGGATAAATGAAGCAAACATAAGCACTAGGCCTTTTGCTAAGCCTAGTATCCTGCTCTAATTTAGCTAGCTAAATTCTAATTTAGCTGCCAATAAAAATTGTCTACTAAGACGCTAAACTTTTAACTTCATAATCATATACAGGGCCACACTAAATGTCAACCGGCCCATAAGTCTCCACTATTTTAGCTTGCGAATGAATTGTCTGGTGTATTAAATCGGCGCTAAATTTCGACATTTTCAGGACAAACAAATTGTAAATTGATTATGTAATTTGCAGAATACTTAAAAAACCACAAGTGATTAGGGAAAGAGGATCAGCGTCCATTTGATGCGGATTTGTCATTGAAAGTAAACTAGTTTAAAAAGTCTTGAGCTTTAGATATGTAGCCGAATGCCTAGTGACAATACGCATTAACCCTAGAAGGGTAATCTTCGTCGATTCGACGAAAATCAATTTTATTTTTTCGATTTTCCCTTCGATCTTTATTCCGATCGCATCTTCTCTTCGTGTCACACCAACCATCTCTAATAGACTAAGAGCTAGCAACGTTTTTTCTCAAGTCATTTTAATAAGGCTGTAACTTTGTGAGCTTAGTTCGGGGTGACTACTGAACACGAAAATATATTTCTGGCAGCGTTGGTTTATATATTAATGCAATAACCTTAAAAGGGCAATAAATGTAGGTAGGTAGGTAGGTACCTCATTTTAGCAAACTTAATATTTTGGTATGTGTTAATTTATGACCGATGTAGACATAAAATGCAATTGCCATATCAGTTTGCCGGTTTTAAAGTACAAAAACGGCAAAATTTAGAGAGATATTATCACTCTACTAATTCCTCAAAGCTAGACCAAAACTCCGGTTTCATCATATACCAAAATCTTAAGTTTGCTAAAATGAGATAAATTTCTTTCACTTTTGAGGTTATGGCATTCCAATATAAACCAACGCAGCGCTGCCAGAAACGTATTTTCGTGTACGATATGTACAGGCGACATATCTCCGCCGAACTAAGAACTACATAACTCCGCGCGAAGTTATGTCGTTTTCAAGCTAACATAAGTATGTGGCTTTCTACATGCCATGTACTAGCACATTTACAGCATCAACTGCTTCTTGAAGCCCGAGGTAGGTACTTGTTATGATGACTGTTGTATGTTCGTTTTGACATTGTTTATACAAAAATTACCTGTCAAAAAAATTAAAATAATTTTCCTCTGATGGTGCCACAAAACTACTTATTTTATAAACAATAGCTACTCAACGTTTCTATCTACGATAATAAAATTTCTGAATCAGCTCCACAAAATGCGCGGCAAAATCACTTTAAATTATTTCTGATCACTATTTTGTTTAATATAATAACTGTACTCCTGAGTAAAGCGGCAAATCACCAACCTAGCCTATTATTTTCTTCGCCCTTGAACATTTAAATCTTTAATTCTTAATAAACACTAACACTTATATTTCGATTTGTTGGCCTTTCAACCAAGACCCAAGTAATATTTTTAACAAGAATATTCATTTCGTCTGCGGTCTGCCATAGTTGCTTCCCAATCACGGCCGTCCTTTGTAGGTAATTGGTTCACCTTGAACAAGAAAGGCATGTTTTCCTGCAAAGTTAAACATACCTGAGGAGCCAAGCGTTTCCACTGCTCAAGCGATCTCCACGCAACTTCTGCGTCTGCGTTGTCTTCTTCTGCATCAAATTCACGATCAGAAGCAATGCGATTTCTTGCACTGCGCAAGCGTTCCCTCCAGGTACGTTTATTTATGTTAACGTTGTTGCATCGCTATCCTCATCAGGGGCTTAAAAGTTCCGTTTATTACGTTGATTTCAGGACATCATCATCCAAATCCTCATGCAATATTTCGTTATTCGCTTATAATGCAAGAAAGACACCAGCTAATTGAAATTAACTTTGAACTTTTCCAACATTGTTTTGAAGTTTACCCTCCTTAAATCTGACGTCCCGCTCACAGTTTGTATTTTCTTCGATGCTGGAGTCCAAATTCGATACACTTTTGAGCTCTCCGCATATCCCATGAACAAAGCATTTTCAGCTTTCCTATCAAATTATTTTCACTTCTGTTTCTGTAAATGATGGCCTCAGTTCCAAATGTTTTAAGACCTACAAACTCACACACACTGCCCCACCAAAGGTCGTACGGGTTTTTGTCTTTTACTGGACTAACGCCAGTCCGATTCAGTACAAAAACTGCACTTGTCTATGATATTACGTACATATTTTTAGCCAACACTTTTCACAACAGCGTATCATTTTAAGTTTGACGTACGTATTCATACCTAGTACATGAAAATTAGGTATCAATACAAAAAAAATTGTATCAAATTACATATTCGTACTTATCAAATAAGAAATTGTATCTTTTCATGTATGCATAGGTATGAGCCCGGGCGTAGAGATCTAAATGAATGCCGCTACAACCAAAATGAAGGATATGTTATTTTCTCCGCAATGGGGTCCTTTTTCATCCCAATGGCTGTTATGATTTACGTATATGCGAGGATTTCCTGTGTGGTTGCGTCGAGGCATGACAACATGACCGATATCAGCATTCACAATAAGGTAAATACCGTCCTACACAAATTTACTCTATTCATTGACTTCAAATAGGTATTATATATATTTAGTTGCCTCAAAGTTAATTAACATAGTTTGCTTTGTGAATAACACGAACCATATAACCCTTTGCTTTCAGAAATTCAAGAGATATACAAGCACTCAAACAGAAGGGTACATGGAAGGTGATTGCTCCGAACAGGATACTAGTCCAAGTCAGAAAAGGCAATCGGCCGCACGCACTCTCTCTAATCAAACTATAGCCAAAGAATTACACGAGGTAGTTGGGCTAGACGAAAAAGATTTGATTACAAAAAGTGGTTCCTACGAACTTGTCGCTTCTACCTTATGCACTCAATCGATTAAGAGGCAGTCGTCTGTTACTTCAAAAAACTCACCATCAATTGAGCAACACTATTCTTTTAGTGGACTACAACGTCATAGCATGCGTCATCATATAAATACAACAACACCATACGCAAACGATACCTACATAACTCGGAATGTTCGAGTTCATCATCAGAAATCTCTTTCAAATAGAATTAGCTCGCTTAAAAAAGAAAATAAAACTACACAGACCCTGAGTATTGTCGTTGGTGGTTTTATTGCTTGCTGGCTGCCATTTTTCATCAACTACCTGATAACACCGTTCCTCGACGAAGCACATGTTAGTCGTACAATTGCGAAAGTACTGACTTGGCTTGGATGGTTTAATAGTGCCATTAATCCCTTCATCTATGCATTCTATAGTGTAGACTTTCGAGCAGCATTTTGGCGTCTGACATTAAAACGAATCTTCCGCTCATCGTCGAAGACTCGGTTTCCTAGTAATATTGGTACAATGTCCATTAGACGATAGTTCTGTTATTTTTGTGATTTAAAACTACTTTGTTGTGGTTTAAGATACCTACAAATTAAGTTACATTTAAATATTATGCTTCCTCGCATTTTTACAACAAGCAATTTACATAAATACTATTTACGTACAAAACGATGTATTATTATTTATTTCTTTTATTTTAAGTGTTTGAAAATGTATTTGTAATCGAATAAAAAAAAACTTAGGAACAACTTGATCAAGATATTTTATTGTACCTAGTTCTTGAAAAATAAAAGCAGGTAAGCTAACTATGGTGCCTGTGAATGTGAACGTGTCTATGTCTTGTTCTCCGGCGGCCACGTATTCTTATCGGACGTAATCATTTCATTTTCAACATCATCATTTTCAATGATCCGCTTGTCCATTAAGTGGGTTGCGGGTGTAGGTTGCTCAAGTGGACCCTCTATAGCTCTCGATTCTCCGCCATCGACTCTAAATCATCAGAGGCAATCCCCATACGGGAATAGGAGAGATTATGGACTTGATCTAACTATCTCAACCTTGGTCTACCTAGAGGACGCCTGCCTGATGGTACGGATTCCATAGCACGTCGTGGAATCCTGGTCGGGGACATGCGTCTCCACTAACATGCAGAGTGCATTGAACAGGCGTTATGGAGACGACCATCACTTCAGATTTGTTCACGTTTACCTTCATCTCAGCTTAAACACAAACGGCTACAAACCGATCGAGTGCGCGCTGAAGTTCAGTCTGAGAGGACGCAAGGATGGCCATCAGCGAAGAGCAAATGACTTATCCTCAGATCTCCCAATTCGAAAATGTGTAGATTGAAAAGAAGATCAGTGGTCGATTTAAAAAAACGTTTGGTAGATTAAAAGTTTGTCTGCTTTGCCCATTCTGAATATACAGGGTGTTTCCAAGTTAAATCTCAATACTTTGGGAAATGAGTCGTGGGTACCATCTAAAAGAAAATAGTTCTACAGTTAGTATCTATCTCCAATGTGGATATCATTTGCTGAGAATTTAAGAAAAAGCTTTCTTTAGTGTAGGTACCTTGGCCCAAGCCAACACAAATATTTCTGCTAATACTGACAACAGAAACCTTATTTAGGGGTTTAATTTTAGCAGAAATGATACTGCTTTTAACTGCGTTTAAATAAAATCGATGCATTTTTTTTTACTTTTCAGATATTTATTTTATTTTATTTGACTTTCTGGCCGATTTTGCGATAAAAGCTAGTCCGTTGAAGTATATATTAAAAATTCTTTAAACTTATCTCTAAATTTGAAATGAGGCTTTACCTATATCATTTACAAATTTCCGTTAGCCAAGCGAAGCGAACACCAATGCTCTTTTAAATCTATTTTAGGCCATTTTAGGGTCTTGAAAAAGTTATTAAAAACCAAACCACCAATATTTAAAAAGTTTGATAACGAACTAACAATAACAAAACGAATTTCATTTCTATTCTACATGATAAAATCTCGTGGTTTGTGTTCGGCCACTTAAAACTTGAGAACCACCGACGCAATTAAGTTCAAATTTACAGATAATCTCAGGCACCTGTTAAGATTGTTCAAAATTGGACAAGGGGACGTGGTACCCTTTAGGCAGAAAGAAAATTCCAAAAAATCGATTTATCGCATTTTTCATTTTTCGCATTTTACGAAAGAACTATCTTATCTAAGCCATACATAAGCAATACAATTCCTATGCACGGGCGAGTGCACGGGCAAAGCCGCGCGGGTACAGCTAGTACTTTATAGTTATAGAAAATAGTTTCCAAACTCCAAAGCCAAATGAAAACATTATTGGTGTTCACTCACTTTTGACGCACACTTGGGATTCCCAAATTACCTAACTCTCCGGTGAACACGATCTTCTTCCGGGGAATTCAAAGCGAACGAAATAGGAACAGCCTGTTTTTCTGAGATGAGGAGCTAAGGAATGAAAATCTTAATGATGGCGAAAATAATAAAAGAAATCCATTCAAAGTCTGTCTCCCTTCAGTTTTTACATTGAAATGTGAAAGCAGAAAGTAAATATGTTAATATGTTAAGTATAATATTTAACAGTAGAATGTCCAAACGTGGAAGAATTTTTGGGTACAGTGCTAGATTTGAAAAAAAAAAAAAAAATTCAGAAATTGTGGTAGAAGTGACAGCAAATAGACGCTTATTCGCATAGTTTATATCTATTTATATAAAAAAAATAAACCAACCGAAAACTGCAAGGAAGGAACCGCAGACTACATAATGTAACAATGTATACATTATTATGAATGCCTATGACATTTATCTGTATTTAAATATTTAGTAGAATTTGGTGAAGTTTTGTTT
The DNA here is from genome assembly GCA_949372485.1 of Cheilosia soror. Classification (NCBI taxonomy): domain Eukaryota; kingdom Metazoa; phylum Arthropoda; class Insecta; order Diptera; family Syrphidae; genus Cheilosia; species Cheilosia soror. The sequence continues at coordinate 47,698,168 of OX443562.1, read as the reverse complement.
TAAGTGATTAAGAATAGGGAAGAATTAGAAGGATCGTCATGTAAATTTATTTTCAATTGCTTCGTTTGTTTTGAGGTTTTTGTGGTGCCCCATCTGTCGCGATGCCCTAGGCCTGGGCCTAGTTGGCCTAAGTGTAAATCCAAGGCTGCCAACGCTGGTGAAAGGTATTGATTTAACGCCGTTTACCCGAACACAGTTTTTACAGTTTGTGTAAAGAGATTGAATTGCTCTCAAGAGAGAACCGTCAATTCCATACTGTAGTATGTAATACTTTTGCTAAATTAACAAGGGTTCAGTTACTAAACCTGAGTATCTACATCTTGAGTGGGTATGATTTCAAACGTAAAATTTGCTCAAATGACTCTGGGATTCTGCGAGATTCGCAATAAACGAGAAAGTTTCGTGCGACCCAGTCGTGCACATTTTTTCCTGATATGTGTTATACATTTTAGTTTTGCAGCTTAAACTAATATTTTTTCGTAATAATGTCAAAGGAATTCACATATTTACAGTAACTACCTATTTTCATTTTTTATGCTTTTTAATGAAATACCTATAAGTTGGTAATAAATTCATCACACCGAAACCGAACACACAATTTGCTTGACACGTCCCAATAACGGCCAATTATTTGAATTATTAGCATTATTTCAAAGTTACCATAGAAATAACTGTAATGCCCAGTTGCACAGTCACACCCGTTACCCGTATTAATAAATACCGAATAGCGGCGAATTAGCTTTATCACATCAGAGAGAATCTTAAAATCTCAAGCGGAAGCACATAACATGCTCTCAGCATGATAGTGTCAGCTGATGGAATATGACAGATTTACAACCATGTTTAGTACAGTTTGGACGCAGTGCTGCCGTGCGTTCAATGATAAAGAGTGGATAGCTAATATGGATATAAGATGTTTTTATAAATAATAAAAGTTATCAATCGAACAAGTCCACTATCCGTCTGCTAGCTATCAGATGGATTAAAGAGTGAATAGGGCTTTTTTATTAATACCGCTGTGACTGTGATAAACTTTTAGTACTATTACTATCACTTCGCATTAATGCACTTGCACCACCAAGCGCTTCCATCCAACACATCGAATTATGGCAGTTGTACTTGAATATTTGAAACGAAATTAAATAATTCCCCTTCTTCTTTTCTTATTTGTCGCATTGACAACATGCAGATGAAAGAAAAAGAACATTTATTTTTGGGGTTGGGGTTGAAATACTGTATGGTCAAAATTCTGTTTTCAAAATACTGTATTTCAAAATACTGTATTTCAAAATTCTGTATGAACAAAATTCTGTATGAACTAAACTCTGTATTTCAAAATTCTGTATATCAAAATTCTGTATTTAAAAAAAATGGTTTTGATAATGTAAAAAAGTGCGCACTTTTTTACATTATCAAAACCATTTTTTTAAATACAGAATTCTAACATACCACTTCTTTTATTTTTATATTTTACTGTCTCCTTGCATATCTACATAGATTTATAAAAACTGCAATATAACCTTCTCTTCAGGTCCGTATGATCAAGAGTATGGCTTTTGTTTCTGCCGAGGAGGTCAATCAATACTACGCTTCTTTGCGTAGTACATTTGAAGATGATGATATTTTGAAATTGGCATCCTGGTTTGAGAAAAACTATATACTGGGAAGAAATAAACCGATGTTTTGGTCTGTTTTTGAAAGTTCAAAAACAAGAACAGAAGTGTTTCCGAGGACCCAAAACAGCGTTGAGGCATGGCATCGCCGATTAAAAGTCTTGGTTGGGAGGAAAAAGCCGGGCCTGTATAAACTTATCAGCGACCTGAAAAAGGAGCTAATTTTTACTAAAGCACAGGTGGAAAGGGTTAGGAATGGGGAGCACATTAAAAAAACAAAAAAACAATACTTAAAAACAAGAGAATTCGACGTATTATGCGAAAGAGGCCCGATTTAAGCAACGTTGCTTATTTAAGGCGAATAGCAAAAAGTTTGCTTTTGTTTTAAATAATTCTGTTATGCTAATTTGTTATTTTTATGTTTATTGTTTATTAAATTTCTTTGAAGTATTAAGTTTACTGTTATGTTTTTGTTAAATTATGTTCCTAAATGATTTCCAATTTTTGTTTTTGTTTTTTCAATAAATTTAAAAAGTTATATTACAGCTTGCTTTTTCTTATGCAAACACTTTTTCAAAAAATAGAATTGGGTATAAGAAGCTATTCGGAAAACAGAATTTTGCACATACAGTATTTTGAATATACAGCATTTTGGATATACAGCATTTTGGATACACAGCATTTTGGATATACAGCATTTTGAAATACAGAATTCTGAAATACAGAATTTTGTTCATACAGCATTTTCAAAAAAAAAAAAATACAGAATTTTGTCGATACAGTATTTTGAAATCCAGAATTACGGCCCATTCCCTTATTTTTGTTGTCTTTTATTCTCCACCGATTGCATAATAAGGATTGCGGACGTAGAGTAGAAATGGAATATGCAAAGGAAAATGAAATGGGGTACTTTTCGCATAGCTCATTGTGCTGTGTTGAGTAGGGGAATGTTATTTTAGCATGCCGAAACTGATGGTGATGGAGTTTTTTATGAGGACAACAATGTGGTATGTGGAAAGTAGGAATATGAAATGAAAGATCGGATAGATACTTTTCGTATGCCTACAGCGGTGGTGTGTGGGGTGGGGGAGGATACCTTTGTCATCACAGGATTATTACACTCATCTATCAACACTGTCTGCAACACAAGCATCATCTCCTATCCCTTTTTCAAATACCCTCCTTCTGTCCTTGTCCCTCACAACTTGATGAATTCTTTGATGACAGTTGTAGTAGAGTTGCATTTCGTTTCGGAAGCCGTGGGCAATAGACGCATTTTTATTCAATAAAGACAGTAAATTGGAGTTTGTGGTTTTTAACTTTCTCGTATACGTAATAAGGAAAGATATTGTTTTCGCACAAAATTTCGAACTCGAGATTTTGATCAATTCTGATATTACGATGATAGGGGAACTCAAAAAAGTGGGTCTCGCAATTCTGTCCGTCCGTATGTCTGTCTGTCCCACATAGGGATGCCAGACGCCCCCCTTTAGGAGGGACAGCCCCCTTTTTCATACAAAAACGCTGTTTGTCCCCCCTAATACAAACCACCGTCCTCCTTATTAAGTCAAAATTCAATAAAAGAAAATAACTTAAATAAAATGATTCTCTCTCATTTTTAGTAAATTGTTCTTTATTTTTGTTGTTTTTGTTTCATTTAATTTTTTTTTAGTTGAATGTTTATTAATTACTTTTTATTTTCTTTTGTTTCTCTTAAATAAAGTATGTACATAAATAATGTTGATGCTTTTTCTGGTATTCAAAATGAAAAAAAAAATGTTATTCCCTTTTGAACACTTGTTCCCCCTAGAAAACTCACGATGTCCCCCTTTTCGTAGCTTTTAATCTGGCAACCCTAGTCCCACACTCCCACCCCTGGGGAATCTAAACGCTTTGACGGATTTGCTTCAAACTTCGTATTTAGAGATTGTGGGCTTCCCACTAGGGCCGTTTTTTTAATGCTAGCTTTAATATTAACGGTACCTCCCATATAAAAATTTTACGAAATATTACGAAATATGTCTAAATTTAGATTTTTTCGAAAACGGCTCTAAAAATTTGAACCAAAATTGATAGTTGAGTTAATGTAGGCATGCTTAACATGACTGCATACCCAGTTTTAAAAAAAAAACAGCAACGTCACTTTTGAAAAATGGCTGCTAGGTAATGTTTTTATCCTCAAGAATACGTCGTACTCAGTTTTCAGTTAGACAGTTTAATAACAGGTCTTTTTGAATTCAAAGTTGTAACATTTGTTAACATAATTTTACAAAAAACCGCTCCAACGATTTTGATCAAAATACATTTTAAGATTTAGAGATCGCATTAGAAATACCAGAATACGTGAGGAACTCAATGTCGAGCAGCTACTTCTCCGGACGGAGCGATCCATTCTCGGTGGTTCGGTCATGTCACACACATGTCCCCGACCAGGATTCCACGACGTGCTATGGAATCCGTACCATCGGGCAGGCGTCCCCTAGGTAGACCCAGGATGAGATGGTTAGATCAAATTCATAATCTCTCCTCTACCCGTATGGGGATTGCCCTTGATGATTTAGAGTCGATGGCGGAGGATCGAGAGCTATGGAGGGTCCACTTGAGCAACCTACACCCGCGACCCACTTAATGGACAAGCGGACCATTGAAAATGAATGAATGAATACATTTTAAGACAACATAATAGAATGCTTACATGCATACATGATCGCGTACTTAGTTTTTCTCAGAAAACTCGAATTTAGCCGTTTTGTGAATATATCTCAAAAATTACTACCCAAATCTCGACCAATGAGACCACTTTTTTAAATAATCAAAATTGGGAATTTGAAATTCATCGCCTACTTGCCTCCTCCAAGTGTCAAGTGTTGGGGTGAAATTTGAAAGTAAGTAATAAAGTGTAGTAGTTATAATACGTACATAATGGATCGTATGAATAAAAACTAGCATTATTTTGCTTTGAGTAAAAGGTTGTAGCAAAGTAAAAGCACTTAGCAATTGCTTTAAATCGGTATGAATAAAAACTACTTTGCTAAAGTAAGTTCGAAGTTTCGAACAAAGGATTTACTTCACTGCGTGTGTCCTTCCCTTGCAGTTTCTGTCAAAATTTGTCGTTAATTTTTTGAATTTGAATTTAGAATCAGAAAACGATTTTTGGGGAAAAGTGAACAAAAGCTAAATTAAATTAATAAAAAAAACGATACAGTTGGTTAAAGTTGTATCGTAACCAATTCGTCTTTGCTTATAGTACCTACCGGTTTTCTTTTTACGAACGTTAACAACAGTAGGTAAAACAGGTATAATGTGCCAGTCACACAAACAAAAATTAATTTAACTATTTATACAAACAAAAAACACCGAAAACTCAAAAGAAAATACTGTTTTTGTAAAGAAATGTGGGCGCAATATTTAGCAAAAGCTCTGAGTCAACAAAATAGCAGACTTGGAATTTTCCAGTCGTGCACATTTTTTTTGCATTATTTGTATTGGTGTGTTATTTGACAATCAGCTATTTTCGTTATTGCAATTTGTGTTTACAAATGTCTCCTGTTTTGGTATTGGTGAAAGTATGTCTGAATCTCGCTCGCGAATCGAGCCTCGCAAAAGTGATCTGAATCTTAAAAGAAGCGTTTTTTTTTCCGCCTAATGGAAAACGAATTTGACAGACAGCTAATTTCTACAGCAGAAAAACTGGTCTGAATCTGAAAAAAGTTATTTTTCTTGCCCAATGGATATCGTCATGAATGTACCCAATGAACTTATCATACTAGGCTGTATTTAAATAAAATATTATTTCAGCATGCCAAAGGCGAAGCAGAGTAAAATTAGCCGTCTTAAGCAAAACGATTCAGAAAATACTTGCTTGAAAACTAATGGTAAGGCATTGTTCTGCAAAATTTGCGATGGACAGAATTCTTCTGAAAGGAAGTTTCAAGGGCAACAACATATAAAATGTAAGTATTCATTCAATTATGGGGAAAGAAACTCGAAGAACTGTGTAGGGCTATGGTTTTCAACCGATATTCCTTTGTGGAAATTAAAAAAAATTTACAATTTAAATCATTGTACCTACACAACACGGCTATAAAGCTAAGAATACTTATTATATCTATATACAATGCTAATATGCAGTGCCCGGAAATGACATTAGCGATTTTCGAGATGCTAGATCTTTTAAGTCGAAGAAGCTCCTTGGATCTTTTTGTATCCAATGCTGACCAGGTGAGCCTAGAAGTATCGCAATATCCTAGATGTTTGCATCCCTGCTCTGCATGCTCCGTCCGCGTGAATTATTTTTTTGGCGTAGGAAAGTGGTGCATACATGTTTTGCAGACTTATACTATCCACGCCAGAGGAGCCTTGACTTGATAGTTCGTCTGCTGCATAGTTCCCTAGGATGTCACCGTGACCAGGAACTCAACAGAGGATGAGGTTGCTCTGTCCAACTAACTTTTTAAGAGATACTCTGCAATATTAAACAGTCTTAGATCTTATTTCGCTTGGCTATCAATGTATATGACGATACCCGTTTGCGATATAGAATAAATCGACAGCCACGCTGTAGCTTGACGAATAGCTGTAATTTTGACTTGAAAGACACTGCAGTGTTTCGGAAGACAGAAGGAGAGGCCCAGAGTCAGGTCTTCTGAAAAGACCCCGCGCCAACTCCCTCTAGTGTCTTGGAATCGTCAATTTGTAAATATTGATAGTGATTTGTCGTGTAGGACATTTTGTGAATCCCATTGTTTCCTGTCTGGTATTTCATGGGTGAAGCGTGAAAAGCCTTTTCGAAGTTGATTTTCGTAGGCAGATAATCGGCAGTAATGGGTAAGGGAATCGTCTGTAGAAGGATGCTGGTGTGTCCAGTCGGTTGCCCTCTCCAGTATTAGTCTGATTACCGCGTTTGTGGCATACATTCTTTACTGACTATGTCTAGTGGAAGTAAATTACATAAGCATGCCAAGCGCTGCGTCTTTTGGAGCTTTCAGTCCAGCCTCAGCCCGAAATATTTAGCGCTGCTAACGAGCTCGAGGAGAGTGCCATTGGGTAGCTTAACCTTCCTGGTGAATAAGACTAACTCTGTTTTAGTCGGTTGGCGCTAAGACCACAGCTTCCGGTCCAGGAGACTATTTTACTTAAAGCGAATTGCAGGATGTCCGAAAGTGTTTGATTATACTTTACCGAAACGAGTAGTTTTTCGACAGCGCTGCTGGCAAATGTAGCCCTTACCATTCTCTTTGTAAGAATGTTAGTGATTACGTTTCAGATTGATTCGCCGATGTTAAGCTTGTCTAAGGCTTAAATAATCGATCGAGTGTCGATATTGTTAAAGGCCCCTTCTACATCAAAAATGACAGCCATTGTGTATTCCTTGCCCTTTTGGTAGGCATGTTGAGAGCTTGAAATCAATGATTGGTCAACAGTGTCCTTAATGTGGATGATCCTCTCGAGAGTTTTAAGAAGAGAGGAGGCCTTTCCTGCTTTTGCGATGAAAACCACCACAATCATATTAAAAGTCGAGCAGCTATACGCAGCTCGCAGTGCTATTATGCTAAATGCTATTACAGCAATCAGTCTAATCATCCCGGCTTTGCTCGTGCCTAGGAATTGTGCTTATTGCACAGATATATTTTTGTCTATCAGCACAATGCATGTCAATGTTCCAAATTTTAAAAACGTTTGCTCCCATGACTGTCGAAGAATGGCGTTTAAAATCTGTTTTTTTTTTTTGCATTGTCTAATTTACCCAAACTTCATAGAAAATACCTTTGGGTCAATTTCAGAGACTGCCTGAAAATTTAAGCTCAATCGGTTCGGTGGCTTTCGAGTTTTGTGATCATTTGTGGTGTATGTATGTATATGTCGAAGAATGGTTCAGATAGTACAGCATTTTACTGTACATTAGAACGTTAGGTTTACTGTGTTATCGGTTACCAAAATGAAATCAGAGCTGGCAATGTGATTGTTCGAGATTTATAAACATTGAAAAAATAAAATAATAGAAGTAATTTTAAGAATTCCGAAAAGAAGAGACGTCGTTGCAGAACAGCTCTGCCTCTGAGATCGTTAACGAAGTCCCGACCCGACATTGTTCCATTTAGTGACGAAAAATGGATACGAACAAAGATTTGACATATACATATTCCCATACAAAATAGAAATTCAGGTTTTATTTTTTTAAATTTTTCGGCTTTTCATTTGAGGAATCAAGACAAATAAAACAAAAAAATAATCATCCAAATCGATCTAGCCTCTACTTACTTTTCTCGAGTGCGAGACTACGCACAACAATTGATTTTTATATGTATGGAGATAGATGTAGATATAATAGTTAGCAGCTCGTTGTACCGGCATAAAACGTTTATATACTTCATAAAGTAGACACATATAATATTTTTGAATCGATTAACAGAAGAATCACTTAAATCGATACATATTTGACAAATATATATAATAAACCCCTGCGACCCCCCCCCCCCCTCCACGAAATTATTAACAATCGCACTTTTTTAAAACCAGAATATAGCAAATCCTAACAAAAATGAGCCAATTCGGCCTTTTACCTAACTAAATGCAAAAAGATTCAAATCAAATCAAGCACTTTTTTCAAACATTTTTTTAAGAAGTTTATTTATGAAAATGTCTTAAAACACGTTCGTGCGAAGCTTTAGATTGGCTGCAGGAGTTTGACTTTCTACATTTTTAAAATATTATAATGAACTTCAGAGCAAAAGAGTATTATAATGATTTTGTTTTGAGAATAATTATTCCTCTTCGGCTTTTTTGGTCAAATTGGTGATGCAATGAAACACTGTTATTTCATTAACTTTCCCGACGTTTCGACAGGGGTTGCTGTCTTCTTCAGGGGATCTTTATTACAAAAGAACATCATGTACATAATTAGAACAAACTTACATTAAATAAACTGAACTTACATAAAGGAACAATGTTGACGTAAATTTACATTAAAAGCAAATGTTATCACAGACTTTGAATGAAATTTAAAAAAAATTACATAGGTTAAACTGAACCACTTCTTTCGAAGTTTAGTCTACTATAACGAACATGAATCTAATGGACAGAATTTAAAATTTCTTCGCAGAAACGAGAGAGTTATATATCGCCGAGATGTTTTGGGTGTCCTGCTTTCTATTCATATTATTCTTGTTGTTAATGATGTGCAGGGTTTCGATGGTGTACCTCTTTGACATGTGTTTTTCCGTTTGCAGGATTTTGACGTTATCAAAGTCTGGCTGGTGGCCACTCTCAACTGTGTGACTGGCAAGTGCTGTCTTCGCAGAGTTATTTGTCCGTATATCTGACCTGTGGTTGGATATTCTTTGCCCTAAGGATTGTTTGGTGGTACCAATATAGCACAGTTCACAATTTGAACCCTCGGTACCCAGACAGTCAATTTTGTAGACGACGTCCGTGCGCTTTAATTTGTCCGGTTTATTTTTCAGTTGGGAAAATAGCGGTGCCAGGGTTCTGTTAGAGGTATATGCCAGGTTAACATCCGTGGCACGGTTGGTAATAACTTCCTTGAAGTTCTCAGCCAGTTTTGGGACGTATACGACGCTTTTGAATATCCCCTTCGCTTCTTCCGCATTCTTGTCTATAGGAACCTTGTATTTTTGACGCGTAATTAGGCTCCTTATGACATGGATGGGATAGCTGTTGTTGGTGAGGATCTTCATTGGCAGAGTGGAATTTTTCATCACTCAATTCGTAAACTTTGCTTACCAGGTTTGACGCCGTATTCATTATAATATGTTTCGCCTGGTTGGACCGAAAATTGATAAGCCTTCCAGATGCTGTCTCTTTTTGGTGCCAGTTGAACGAGAGGCGATCATTTTCGCGATGGATTTTGACATCCAAAAACGCTATCGCCCTGTTTCTTTCCGTCTCGACAGTAAATTGGATTTTGGAATTGAATCCATTGAGGCACCTGAGCATGATGTCAATTTTCGTATTGTCAATGACAGCAAATATGTCATCCACATACTTGACAATGAATTTAGGTCTCTCCATAGTTTTGAGACATTCATCAAGAAGATAATCCAAAACTAAATCTGCGATAGTGGGCGATAACGGATTACCCATAGGCATTCCATGAAGTTGTTTATAAATATCACTCTTGAACTGAAGAAAATTGTTTTCTTTCAGGCAGAAATCCAAAACCTCTAGAAACTTGTTTTGGTTAAGTTTTGTATGCTCACTAATGGACTCCCATTTCTTTTTCACCACTTCAATAGCAAGTTGAACAGGTATGTTGGTGAATAGAGACACTACATCATATGAAACCAGGGCGTCATTTTCTCGAAGTACAACATTTCTCGTTTTCTCCACAAATTGAAATGAATTTTTAAGAGAGTATGTCGAATTCATTGTCGCGCACTGTAGAATTTTTCCCACGTACTTCGCCAGTTCATAGCAAGGTACTCTGAACGATGACGTAATAGGCCTAAGAGGCCACATATATATGAGGCGTGCTACATATCATGTACTGGCCTGGCACCTTAAGAGTTGTTGTTAATGTAATTCTCTCAAACAATAATTCAGGTTCTTATAGTAGTTTAATTTTTAAGCTCCTTTAATTTTGTTGATTTTGTTCCGGAAATGTTTATACCTACTCCATTTCATAACTTCTGTTTCCCCTGTTGTTTTTCCATCTTCTATATAGATCGTCTCTTTTTTTGCATTCAGCAATAAGATAGAGGGGGTTATCCAGGGGCTATTTTTTCGTTTGATGTGTATTGTTTTCGAGAAAGTAGATTTTTTATATATTTCATCTAGTTTGGAAACCAGTTTTTTATATAGCGTTTCAGCATCAGTAGCATCTTCTTCCTTAACGACTTCTTCCCAGTTTACCTCACAAATAAGCTCATTTACTCTGGTGTTACATATAAACGATGTACTGACTATGTGGTTATTTTGTGTTATTAGCGCTTCTGTAGTGTATAAGGTCGGACAATGATCGGTGATACCACTCTCGATCACAGCAGAATTGATTTGTTGGTCAACTCTGCTCCCAAGTATATGAACAATTACTGATTCAGTAATGACATTTATGAGTCTTAAGGATGCTAACATCTCCAAATAATCTTTAACATAGTTTGAGTTTGAGTCACGAATATTAATATTCACCCCCCATCACAATCATTTCTTTATTTCTTCCCATTAGTCCCAAATTATTTCCAAGTTCCTTAATAAATGCTTTTTTGTTAAAACCTCCGTAAAGCTTAATTTAATGGTTTCATATGATACAGTTTTCGAAAATGTTCGTTTGTAGTCTAAATTTTTGCAGATAAACATAAATTAATTCTGGTTCAATGTCATCTACTTGATAATAATCTTTTTCTTTATCTTCAATATGTGTTTCTACTAGAATAATTATATTTATTGCGCTTAAAAATCAATTGTTAATTCATCGGGAGAGAGAAATAAATACTGACGAAGTAATTGATGTATTTGCAGCAAAGAAGGCCAGGCGATTAAATTTAGTTTTATAAAATAATTCTTTTCTTTGTTATGTTGAATATACAAGTTAGTTTTTTTAAACTATTCCTACTTGTTATAATTACTAGTTAATAAAAAAATTAAATTACAAATTAAAATTAAATGTATTTTGTTTTTGTTTCCTTTCTTCTACGCGTTAAGTCTCTTGTGTGTCGTTTTTATTCTCTTAAATCCTCTCTCTGCGCAACCGACACGGTTGGCCAACTGAATTGGTTCGCACTGTACAGTACGAATACATGAAAAATCCTGAGCCCGCCGGCAGCTTGTAGGCAAAGTCCGTTATGTGGGAGGAGTCGACTGTCTATTCTTATACTGGTTTGTGGCTGTGATGATGAAAAGAACGCATGGGTGTATGAAAGTCGTTTTGATCTATTTCTATAGCAAATTACGTAATTTTTGAGTATTTAAGAGATGCTCAGAGAAAGTTGAAGAGACCTGCGCAGTAGAATGGCCAAGTGAATTGGTTCACGCTGTACATCAGAAATAATTTTTTACTGATGGATGGGGATGGCTATGGCGATAATGAATGAAGAAAGAGAAGAGCCAATCCAGTTTGTTTTTGTTTTGATTCTTTGGTTCTCTCTATACACATTTCCCCAATGCTCGGTGTTGACAGTGACAACTTACAAACTAAATCAACTGAAGCGCCACCTGGATTGTCAATTGCGCGTAATTCAATGCGACGGGATGAGAGTACTATAGTGTTTATATACAATGGTGATACCAACATCACCGATAGCCGAATGAATCATCATACCATTGTATATATAGGTAAACACTATTACCACAATGATGAATGGCTTATCTTTCATTTTTGGCAGACGTCAGAGTTCCCATGTCTATATTCTTAACTTTTTTGTATTTTTATTTATTTTTTTTATTTTTCAAAGAAAATAGGTAGTACCTACATAGATGAAATAAAGAATAATAATATTAAACATTTATTTTATTTAAATTTTTTCAGTGTATTATAAAATTATACCTACATATTTATGTAAATACATAATCATATTTTTTTTCATAAAAGATTATTACATAGGTTGGGTATATAATAATTTGGTATACAATTAAAAAGTTAAAAATGTGTCTTCGGATCTTAATACAATATTAGTAGATACTTATAATTTCAATTGATGAGATGCGAAATTCTTATAATTTAAAAAGAAGTGGTAGGTTGTCACACAAAATTGCATTGTACATGAATGTCGCCTGGATAAAATATTGTCGTACCTAAGTGAAAAATTGAGGTTTTGAGTAACAGTTTTATTATTTTATCTACTAATCAGTGAAGTTTTGATTTTTTTTTATATCGGTCTTAGTTTTCACGATAATCAGCTTGCATTGTGTGGGCCGTATGTGCAGGGTTACTAACTGTTTGAGTCAGTATTTGTCGTAGGTATTTGTAGCAAAAAGCTGCACATTATCATTTATGATTCATTTTTGAAGAAAAATGTTTCCTGGGATGCTTTAGAACTATAATAACGCATGCAAAACACATAGATAACAGTATTTTTGGCACGAGTACGATAACTACGGCGCCAAAAATGTATAACGGTATTTTGTAGAGGCGTTAAATACAAGCATTTTTTACTACGGGAGGGGGGGGGGTCTATCTGGCTTCATTTAGGCGGGAGGGGCAATTTAAAAAAATAATACTTAAAATAAAAAAAAATATTTTTTGAAAAACAATGGCAACACTTACAATAAAGAACTTTAAGATTTTTGGAAGCCAGGAATCTGGAAAGTTTGCATATACTCAGCCTTGCACCCATCCCAAAATCCAACAGTGACCCCAAGCAGGGGGGTTGCATACACATTTCAAGGCGCAAGGGTAACAATTTGTACTCTAAGCGGAGCGACATATAAAGTGATTTTCAATTTTCTCAAAAATTAGAGGACATAAATCAATCTGGTTTTCAGTGTTTGATTAAGAATTGATTTCGGCAGTAAAAACTACAAACAAATTAAGTATCTATTTTCTCAATATTGAACAAATCAGCATACAACTTTTATTTTTTAATTTTTTTCCTTAAATTGCAACTTTGAAATCATTTTTTTCAAAAACTATTATTAGAAATAACTTGATTTAAAAATAATATGAAGGAACAGGTTCCGGGCTTTTAAAAGTGATGTAGTATTTTATTTTAAGTGTTGCCATTGTTTTTTAATGTATTTTTTTCCAATTAAAGTATCAGTTTTTTTAAATTACCCCTCCCGCCTAAACGGAGTAAGATAGACCCCCCCTCCCATAGTAAAAAGTGTTTGTATTTAACCCCTCTACAAAATACCGTTATCAATTTTTGGCGCCGTAGTTATCGTACTCTCCCCGTATTTTTAATGTGTTCATTCATTTATTTTACCATGCGCAACGAAATATTATTAGGGGATCAATTATTTAAAGCTGAAGCACGGAATCCTTATGGTGAAGTGCGCCTTTCAGCAAACCAGTGAAGGGCTGGGAAAATTAGTGGCGAAAACTGCATACACAGGGGGCCACTTCCTTTATGCCTCCAAAGAGAACGCTTGCCTACTGGATTCCAGGGAAACTAAGGAAGACCGTGGAAGTGGTACTCTGTGACGAGCAATCTGAAAGATCGAAAGATTTCTCTAAGAGACCAAGAGCGGACAATTTGGTTGCCAAGATTTGGTTGCTGCAGCTATAAGTTACAAAACGAACGAAGAATGGAAAACATTCGTCTTTCAGTCAGCTTACTTTCCTTATGATTCGCTAGTGCATCCGCCCCCGAAGGCTGTTGTCGAACTCATAGAGAAATGTGATTCTCGGGAAATTGGATTACTTATATAGTCATATGCGTGCATGCTAATGCTTAGAACACGGTCTGGGGCAGCAGCAAATTCAATGTACCTGCCTACTGGGAACCACCTCCTAGACTATCGTCCGACATGGTCATTAACAATGTTGTTTCTCAGCCAAAACCTTTGTTACGGCAAGAAAACAGGAAGTGATTGACTTGACGTTATCTATGTAATCGGTGCTTCAAGTCCATTTCCAAATCAAATGCTAAACCATTGTTTTGCAGGAGAGAAGGAACCCACGAAAAACTAACTGGATATACTTTAGAGACGACGTGTCGTCTGTCGAAACTTCGTCTAAACTCAAAACGAGACGAAAGGTCGAGAATGCTGCTCAGAATCTGACAAGTATCTTCACCAGATATTTAGGACTGACGATCTCCACATCTTCATTTCCCTGGAGGAACGCAGAACTGCAGAGACTTAAATTGGTCACTCAAGACAAATTTGGATGGAGACAGGCACTTTTTCCGATCTAAACAAAACGAATATATGAAATTAATTCGTGTATCGAAAACTGCTTCCTATAAAGATCTTTGTGAAAAGATCTACAACTAGGTGAGACAAGTAGGTTAGTTAAGGTTCTCAAAAGGGTCAAACCAATCAAACCGGAGACACTTAGAAAGTCTGACGATATCTTTACAAAGAGACAAAAGCGGATACTTTCAGTCTTCTGCTGGAAACTAATTTTCCGGGTATCCAAATAACGATTGGGTCACACCTAAGCCCGCTTGTGCTGGTTGAGCATGATCTAAGCCGCAAAACTCGGCATAGCTAGTATACTGCCTCGGCCGTGGAAATTGATGAGGCTATTAGATATGCTGTAGAGTGTCCCGTCTTTGATGGCTTCAAGTACTGATGGAGTGTACCCATCTCTGCTCCAACAGGAGGTATAAACCGGTTAATGCCACTCCGAAGAAAATCTTAATTGCGTGTCGGGCACTGGCATATATTCCTATACATTGACGGACGGTTCGAGATATGTTGATACCAAAAATTGCAAAAGATGACTACTACCTCGCTTCCTTCTTGCTGAAAAGCTTGGAGAGACTGGTCGAGATGCACGTGCGCACTGAGGATGCACCCTCTATTTGAGTTGCAACATGCGGTGCCGTGAAATAAAGTCGTAGGAAATAAGGTCAATTGGTGTTTATTTCCATTTTAGATTGGAAACGGGTAATACTGGATTTGCTTCCTGGTCAGTGAGTTGCTTCTACTACTTAAGTGGTATTTTAACCACTTTTTGCTCAACCCAAAATTCTACCACCCTCAAATCGAAATCTACCACTTTTTCAGATGAAAAAAATGGAACAATAACGCATATAATAACTAATTCCCACGCACTATAAGACTTATCATAATCCACACAATAGAAACCGAGTAGTTGAATAAATTTAGAATAAAATAAAATTGCTGGTACTGAACTTTTGAATAAAAAAAATCGGTCATGCTTTGGCAAGTGACATTTATAGAGCTCAAGAAAATTGGTTCTGAATAAAAAAAAAAATTATTTATCCTATTTTGGTTAATGATAGCATGATCGCAGCATTTATGGTATGTACAATGGACCAGTTGCTAGTAGTACAATGCCTGAGGGCTCCAGTGAAGTGTCTCCCAAGAAAAAAGAAGTTTACGACAATATTTTATTCAGGCTGTCTATAGATTTATATATTTGATTCATATTAAACTATCCTTTGAACATGGTAAGATGAGTCGATTGTCTTTGGCATATTTTTTTAAATGTTAAACGCCAAAATGCAGTACGAAAGTCCGGATTATAAAAGGCATATATGAACGGGTTAATCGAACAATTAATCCACCCAACCCATGTGAAAAAGAACATAAGTCCCTCGGAGAC
The DNA here is from genome assembly GCA_949372485.1 of Cheilosia soror. Taxonomy (NCBI): domain Eukaryota; kingdom Metazoa; phylum Arthropoda; class Insecta; order Diptera; family Syrphidae; genus Cheilosia; species Cheilosia soror. The sequence continues at coordinate 47,682,364 of OX443562.1, read as the reverse complement.
AGCTTTCCTTGGAAGAAACGGTATTAAGAGGTAATAACAAAAAAACGGAAGCCAACAGGCAATAAATCCACCCATGACTGTGGATAAAGTTTTAGCAGTTTTTGTTTCTCTTCTGTTGGTTGAAACTCTCATGGGAATACGATGTGGGGGATGATGAGGATGGTAATGATGGTGGTTATGATCATGATTCTGATGATTGTTATGCCGATGCTGGCTGCTGCTGCTACTGCATTCTACTTTGATTTTTGACAAGCACGATTCAGAAAATGATGTTCGACTCTCTGTGAAATGAATAGATTGCATAGGTAGAGTGGCACAATTACTACAGCTTATTGTAGAGCATCTCATCATTGACGATAACCTAGACACTTCTACTAACTCATAGAATGTCGTCTGTTCTGGTATATCGCTATCCATTGTTTTTGATTTACAATTTTTAAATGTTGGCCATTTGGGTGTAGGGTTGCATTGAAAGTGTTCGGACTCTGACATAAAATTCTCGCACTCGTTGTCGTTGCCTTGTGATTTCTCCGAAACCTTAAAGAAAAATAGGTATACACTTATATGTGTACGTGTACATATATTTTACTATTATATCATATAACTTACAGCATCGCGAACCATTCTCTGACGTCGAGACGTTAGAACAAAACCGATTTTCAAATACACGTAGACCATGACTCCTAGCGGAATAAAAAACGATCCCATTGCCGAAAATACTACATAACCCTTGTTTTGATTGTACCGACATTCCATATAGTCCTTTTTGATACGTTCTGGTTCATACCTGAAATGGTTGAATGCTCTCTTAAATAGGTTTTGCGTTTTGGTAGTTCAATCAATAGATAAAATATAATTTATAGGAATGGAGACATGCTGATTAAGAACAAATATAATACATAGTTTGAAAAATTGTTTTACTTTGAAATATACTTTGGGGTGGCTTCACATTATGCGCATACACACTGAGCTATAATTACTACCTTCATGCGCCTTCAAATGATATAAAAACCTGGGGTGGAATGGGCTAAGGTGATTTGTGATAAGTGATAGTCACAATCAACAAAATTGGTCTGCGTAAGATGATTGTCACCGGTGACAATCACATTTTTGTGATAGTTTCTTGTGACAGCAGTTTAGTTGTCACCTGCATGTTGGTTTGATCAAAGTGTTGTTTAATTTTTGATGTGTTAAGAGAAAATGGACGTGTTTGTACCTCTGCAATTATTTTTAGGGTCTGAAAGTGAATAAGAGCAATATAAAAATAACGATAGGGTGATTTTTGTCCTTCTGTTGCTTTTAAATCTCCGAAATAAGCTAAACATACTGGAGTTATATAATGTACAAAGTTAATTGTTATTTCCGAATAAAAAATTCTTTAAAAATGTTCGACTAAAAAACGATTTATTTTTGTAGCAGGTACATATATCCTACCCCTACAACAAATGCCAGCTGGAGTTCCGTCAACTCACATTCCATCTACTTTCCAGCTAGTTACAACATCAATAGGGCAAAATACTCTGTGTGAGGTGACCTCGAGAACTCTTAAAATCTGTCCCATGGTGGCTCATTCATATTAAGAGATACTTTCTCCCAACAAACCATATGGGTATCACGGCAGATAGCACCTTTTTCAGAAAAAGATTTGGCCAAATCAGGGTGCTTTTCCACATACTAGGTCAACAACTCGATAATATATATCTAACAGTATATGTAGGATATTGTTAAAATCGTTTTTTTTATATTACTTTGCTTTTTAAAGTGCAATACGTACTCAAATGCTTTTCCCCAATTCGAAAACAATACGAAAAAATTATTAATGACACATGTCAGTGTCAAGTGATGCCAAATTTTAAACAATTTTTGGTGATCACCTTACGCAGACGGAAAATATTATTTGATCAGAAGTGATTGTCACATTTGTGATAATCACAAAGCACCTTAGCCGATTCCACCCCTGAATATTTCTCGTCTTACCAATAATTAACGTTAGTCTGGCATAAAAACAATGCAAATGATTTTTGAGCCTGACAAACGCAAAATCATTCCAATATATACGAAATAATAGAACATTGCATTCCCAATTTAAACACACAAAAAAGCACTTTCGAATCATTAAACAACGTAATGGGAAACAACGAGAAAACCCAACATTTAAAAAAAAAAATTTAATAAGTAATTACCAGTAAGTGGTTGGGTGTGTATGAATCGAGTAGGCGCTGATTGGCATCAACTTGTCGGTGCCCAGCTGTTGCAACTTTTTCATACACATCAATTGTGCCCATTTTACCTCCGCGTGGTAACCACCGGGTACTGGTCTCGCCCATCCGGGCTTGGCTTGCTAAACTTATAAGCGCGCGTGTTGAACACGAAGCAAATAGCAACACTATAATGCTCTGTCGGAACTGACTGTCTCCTCGAGTCTCAGAAGTCTAAATCTCCAAAGTCCAAGTTTGGAGTTGTGCGTGGGGTTAACTCAGTGTTGTTATAAAGATTTTTTCTAGATCTTACAACTTTCGATTTCATATCTTAATTCATCTTAAATGTCGGTTATAAATAAACCTAAAGAAATTTTGAAAATAGGTATATATACCCTATTTTCTAGTCAAAAACTAGGTGTGCCTGTGCAGCGTTTTTGAAGGTATTTTAGATATGCTCTGTTTTTGAAATTTATATTAAATCTACGAAGTTTTGGAAAGTGAGTTGGAACCCTATATTTCTATGAAAAATTTCATAAAAATCGTAAAACCGTTTTCGAGATATAAATGAATAGGTAAAATTTAAACCTATTTAGAATACCGACCGATTTTTATCAACATCTTTCCCCGATTTCGATATTTGAAACAATCTGATGTTAATAGTTAAACGGCCGTTAAGTCAAAAAGATCGACGAAATGGCGGACGAGCCTTGTTGTTCTGGCACACAAGGTAAACAAAATTAATAAATAACGATATGACAGCTATGTGCTCAAGTGTGTTTCATTAACAAATCAGAACGATCTGATCACGATCGGTTCAAAGCACGCTCAAAATGCTCGAGCTCTATTCAGAGCGCAGTTCTGAACTAAAAAAGAAAAACGGCTAATGTTTGGCAACAAATTTTGAGGGCTAAGACTATGCAAATTTAATTGAACTTGTAATGAGCAATCTAAGAAAATTGGTATCTTTAATTCCAAAAATATGAAGAATGGACAATTTTATTCGAAGTGAGTTGTTTTTCATATATCTATATTATAATATATGCTGTCAACAAGAAGGGATACACAACATCGATGAATCGGACAGAACGTCACGATAGACAGCTATAACTTTGAGGTAGTTCGGGACTTTGTCTACCTCGACTCCGCTATTAATTCTGAAAATGACATCACATCAGAAATCAAGCAAAGAGTTACACTTGCCAACCGCTGTTACTTTGGCCTAAGAAGGCAATTGATTAGTAAGGCCTTGTCGAGAAACACCAAGGAGACTCTATATAAGACCCTCATCATCCCAGTCCTGCTTTATGGCGCAGAATCATGGACGTTGTCAAAAGCGGATGAAGATCTCCTTGGGCGCTTCGAACGCAAAATTCGCTTTGGAGAAGGAGATTTAACACCGAACTCTACGAGCTGTACAGCGACATCGACCTGGTCAGAAAAGTACGTACCAGTCGACTTAGATGGCTAGGACATGTAGAGCGAATGGACACCAACTATCCGGCCCGAAGTGTCTTCGATTCCAATCCGGAGGGACAACGCAGTAGAGGAAGACCCCGCCTTAGGTGGCGCGCACAAGTGGAAGGGGACATCAACCAACTTGGAGTGCGCAACTGGAGCAGTTTGCCAAAGATCGTGCTAACTGGAGAGGCATGTTGGTTGAGGCCCAGGTCCACCCCGGACTGTAGCGCCATCTAAGTAAAGTAAGTACCTATCGGGTGCAGATATTGCGATTTACCTTTTTTACAATAAACCAAGATATAATGTAAATATGAATCATTTTGGTTGATAAATAAAAAATTTTTAAATAATTTGACTTCAGCGCCACCTAACGGATATAACCATACTTATAACCCATCGGCTTGACAAAACAAGTATATTGTGTGAATATAATCTCAATCGGTCAAATCGTTCAGAAGTTATACGATCGCTAATAAACTCACCAACATTTGTATATATGAAGATTTCAAATGGCTGCCAAATCACACACATATGCAATATGAAGTGCCCCAATATCTTAAATTCATTTTCATATAATGTGCCCCTCATGGAAAAAATTGTATGCTTTTATCACAAAGTGCACAATTGTTATACAATTTTATACTATGCCGTCCCACAGGTCTTCTAGTTTGTGGAATTTCGTTGAAAAAACTGTTTGCCTTCGTCTTGTTTTTATCGAAAAATGCCGCCAATGTTTGTCGAAACGACGAAGATTACCTTCTACGTAACTTTTAGTGCTCGATTCGAGCTAACATTTAAAAAAAATTTCCACCAAATTTAACGAACAAATAAGAGAGGACAATGCAAATTTAGGTGTCGCCCGGTGAGATACCACCACATTATACTATGTATTGGCTCCGTGAAGTAGTCCTGACAATGTTTCGGAGCTTGGCAGATGGGCCGGTGCAGCACGGATGGGATGGTCGGGCACAGGCTACTGTGGGAACACATGTGGCGGATGGTGAACGACCTGCGGATATGCAGGTTACAGCTGCGAAAAACTAATACGCAGTTCTGCACCAAGAGCGACAGAAAAGGAGGGCGTGGCTTAAAAGGTCACAGGAACCCCTATGAACTTTCTGTGACAAGACGTATTACACCGTCTTCAACAAAATGCCCCCCACCTCACAAGGTAGCTGCGATGGGTACAGACTAATGTAATTGGCGAGACCCAGGTGTACCCGTCACAACGTGGGATATACAAACAGCTAATCTTGGAGACAGAAACATATCTACCCTTGGCTGATCAGCCGTGTTCTATTTTAACACCTTTACCGTTTCACTTGAAAACTCACACCGGTATATTTTCGATGACACTATGGCAGGCCAGGTGGGATAACACGGCAAAAGGCGGATGGACCCCCAAATTTATCCCCACCATTGAGGTCTGGACAAAAAGAACAAACGGGGACTGCAACTACCACTTTACGCAGTTCTTATCGGGGCACGGCTGCTATCGGAAATACTTTCACAGATTTGGTCACGATAGCTCGCCTTTCTGTCCCAAATGTCCAGACGAAGAAGAAGGATTGTAGGCGCTTTTCAGGGGGAAGAGCGAACTTACTAAAGCCCTATGTTAAAGGGAGACTTGAAAGACTTAGAAGAGCCGAAATGGCGGACCCAGAGGAATTAGCATGAGTTGCTAACCAGCCCCGCGAAGTAATTTCTAACGGCCGTCCCGTGGGGAGAGTAGTTGAAGGAAATAGGCATCGATTATTCGGGTTTGGGAATCGTGCATGTTGATAGCACGGGCTAACGCATCTTTAGAAGATTACCACATCCATTGGCGTAATAAAAAAAAAAAAACAAACGTAGATGAAATAAATGTCAATAGGGATCGTAATTATTATAATTAAACAAAAAAATAATTGTTAAATAAAAGTTATTTGTTGATTTTTATAATAAAAATAAAAATAACTAAAATAAATAAAAATAATACAAATTATTTCTTAATTTTTACTATAAAAATTTAAATATCTCTGGGATTTTTTTTAGGGTTGATTTTTTTAAACTCATAACTCTTATTTGCGATCCCTCATTAAAATTAATTATTTGTTTTTCTATATTTTTCATTTTTGTTCTTTAATGAATTCATTTTTAAGTTTTTATGATTTTATCTTATATTTTCTTTTTTCTATGGAAAAAAAGTATGAACTGATTTTAAAAATCAAGGGTTCCCAAGACCTTTTTGAATATAAACGCAAACGTTTTTAAAATAATGTTTTTTTGATTTTTTTTTTAAATTGAAATAGTCTATAAATATTTACTATAAAAATTAACAATTTTCTAAAAATTGGAGTCCAATATTACTTCGTCGATCTGACGAATGTTTACCTATAAAAATATGATAATGAGTAATTAAGTATAAATTGTAAGTAATTATAGCTATGTATTATCATTGACCATGTGGAAAAAAAAGTGCACAAAATCGCTCTCTGTATTTTTACACTAATCTCGAGACGCAATGAATATGTTTATATGTTTACTGTTATGATCTGCGTTTCAGGGAATCTATTACATATTCATAGGAGTGATAAAAGGAGGTAGGTATAATAGAATTAATATACACATTTTTAAGTTATTCCACAGCGCAGCAGTAACGGACGTTTCCTTGTTTTTTTGCAGTTTCGGGAAAATGAAATGAAATAAGTAAAGTACCATTCACATGGGAGCGAACGAACGAATTGATGAAATGCGAATAAACCTCTTTTTATGCATTTATAAACAGAAAATTCCATATTTTACGAACGAATTTTTTATTCGCTACTTTGTGGAACGCTAACTGGAGAGGCGTGTTGGTTGAGGCCCAGGTCCACCCCGGACTGTAGCGCCATCTAAGTAAGTACTTTGTGGAACGCGATTTAAATGATGTGGATTGTGAATAGACTGACAATTGGAATAATTAATTATATTCATCTTGGAGTAGTAAAATGTGCAATTTTCTGTTTATAAATGCATAAAAAGTGGTTTGTTCGCATTTCATCAATTCGTTCGTTCGCTCCCATGTAAATGGTCCTTAAAAGTGCTATCATCGATTATCATACCAGAACTACTTGACCGACATTGTCCCTTTTCAATAGGTTCCAACCTGACGACGGAAAAAAGAAGTTCTCTTACAAAATTTCATTTTCCTATGTCGATTCGTTTGGACGCTATCGTGTTTTTAACAAACTGACGGACAGACGACATAATACATATAGACATGGCATGGCTTAATCGATTCAGAATTCGATTCTAATTCATAATATGGCAAAGTGAATATACCTTCCTCTGCAGGACTGGAGGGTATAATGACTTAGGCCTACTGTCCACGTAGCTGCAATTCGAACGTGCTGACTTTTTGTCTCTTTGCCAGCGGAGGCATGTTAATAGCATCCGGAGATTTCTGCGGTGTATCCAAATCTACGGCATCCAAAGTCCATAATAATATAGGTATCAGTAGCGATTTCCTTGCTACGGCACAAGTATATGTTTTAAATTTTCTCAAACCGAAGAGGAACTCAATGCTGCAGTACTGAATTTTATTTATTTTTTATTTCACATTTTTAAATTGCCAAACTGACACAATAAACAAAACTGATAGAAATTATAAATACAGTGGGGTACAAAACAGACGAGAAAAATTAAACCGAAGTTTAACTAAATGTTCGTTCAAATTCCACTTTAATACACTCACGGTTTAAGTACTTGGTTTAAACTTGCTTGCTAGTTTAACTAAACCTAAGTTTAAATTTGCACTGTAAAACCGGCAATTTTTTTAAACTTGTTTATTTGGAGTTCATAGTTTTGTTTTGTTTTACAAATAATACTTTGGGTGAACTATTTTTCTTTTACATTTTATCACCTTGTAAATTTGTAGTGGTTTAAGATTTACAAATTCTACATGACTGGTTCCCATAATAACCAAAGTTGAATTTCGGACAACACCAAAAATTTCTTCAATAGGATGGAATCAATGCAAAGGTCTTTCGGGTGGTGTCCAAACTATTAAGAAGAGTTATTTCAATCTTATCAATTTCCTGACATGATCCAATTACGCAATTTTCGCGAGAGGTGTGTTTCCGTCCAATATTTTGTTAAAAAAAATCAGTTTTTGAAATGTGGTGATAATATGTATTCCTAACACTGTAGGATGACATTTTCTTCTTGACTACAATAAATAACGCCCTATTAAGGTAATTGTTGTTGTACTGATCAGGGGATATCTTTTTTTGATACCTATGTGCGGGTCACTACTTTACAAATAATTCATTACAATTTCATAAAAAAACCGTTTCCATTCACATGATTTTACTGGGGTAAATGAGAACACGTGAAATGTGAAAAACTTACTACTTACTAGATTGGCTTATTGCTTTTCACTCCACTTAATAGAAAAATAATATTAATCACTTTTTATATAAAAACACTGTAAAACAAGAAAAAAAAATAATGACTGAAAAAAGGGTTATCACTTGTCGCAACATATTCACTTTAAAGAAAATTTAAACTAAGAACTTAAAGAACGGAAATTAAAATGCACCGGTTTCACGACAATTCAAAATGTATGCCTACTATCTTTCTCGAATTCAAATTTTAATTTTTACGGCAAAAATAACTGCCGAAGAAGTAGACAATAAGTAGATAGCTACTTCTTAAGGCCATATTACATGGCATGTAGGAAGCCACATACATATGTAGCTCTGACGTACACTAGCAGTTTACTAGCTCTCTTTGTGACACTCACATGTGTACGATATGTGGCACTGGTGACACATAGGCATATGTGGCTTTTCGACATTCCGTGTACTACCCTAGCACATACAATTTTTGACAATAACGCTACATATTTTCGAGTGGTTACGTACGTATGTCGCAGTCACAACATTGTACGAATTCTTGACGCACCATACGGCTCGTAAGCAGCCATAATTTTTCAATGTAATTTCAGCATTTCGTTTGTATTTTGTACGATTGAGTTTGTAGTTAAAACGATATTGCATGGGTAATCAATTAATTGAAATTCTTGCAATAAAAAATAAAAATTGTTTCAATTTTATTATTTTTTCAATTGTATTTTGAAAAATTAGCATTTCTTTCCAATAAATAGATGTTATAAATGTTGGAAAAAAGTTGTTCCTTCGTTTTCGCACCACGTTTACTCGAAATGATACCTAATACGCATCCACAGAGACGTCGCGTGGTACGCGTACAGAAGAAGTCATTGCTGCTGTAGAGCGTAGCATAGAGGAAGAACCCGAATCAGTCTATCCGCCATCGTGCACAGGAATTGGATATGTTTCCATCCACTTTATGGAAGATTTTGCGGACAGGTCTTGGTCTGCGTGCTTACAAAATCCAGCCAAGATTGCCGTTGATCCCAATTTTCATAAGCGAATTTTGTTTAGCGATGAAGCTCACTTTTGGTTGAATGGATACGTCAATAAACAAAACTGCCGTCCACCGTTACATCCACAAAAACTGACTGTTTGGTGTGCTTTATGGGTTGGTGGAATAATTGGTCTGTACTTCTTTAAAAACGATGCTGGCCAGAAGGTTACAGTCAATGGTGACCGATATAGAGCCATGATTACTGACTTTTTCGTTCATCAATTGAACAACCATGATGTGCAGGAGCTGTGGTTTTAATAAGACGGCGCAATATTCCATACAGCTCGTGCCACAATTGATTTATTGAAGGAAACGTTTGGTAACCGTGCCAAGATCGTGCAATTTAACGCTGCTTGACTATTTTCTGTGGGGATATTTGAAGTCGCTAGTCTACGACGCCGATAAGCCCAAAACGATTGACCACTTCGCCGCGTTATTGCCGATATACGGCCACAAATGTTGGAATAAGTAATCGAAAATTGGATCCCACCCAGATTAGACTACGTCCGGGCCAGCCGTGGCGGTGGCGGTCATATGCCAGAGGTCATATTTAAATTATAATGCCAGAAGATTATCTTTCGAATAAAGTAAATTTCGTGTCAATTTAAAAAAATCATCTTTGTTTTATTCCATTTCAAAGCTCTAAAGAAAACTTTACCTCTATTTAGACAAGAACGTCATGCAACGTCGTAAGCTTACCATCTGCGTAAAATGGTAAACTTACGACGCACGCACATCCCATGACCGCCCCAAATGACTGCTTGCATAAATGATGGTAAGCTAATTTGCTGTTCGAGCATTCAATAATATGGTCTGTATTATTTTATTTGTACAAAATCTGCGATTTAAAGATGCCAAGATTTTCGTTGACTTCCTCAATAATTGTTTGCACATAGCACTTTTGCAGTATCGTTAGACCTTCATTTTTCTTCCAGTGGTGATTGGGTTTATCCGACGCACGGCCGGCGTTTATTTGGTCTAGTGCAAGTCTATAGATAGGACTATTCACATGAGAGCAAACGAATGAATTGATAAAATGCGAACAAACTTTTGATGCGTTTTTAAAAAGAAAATTGGCAAAATGTTTGGAATTCGAAATTTCGTTATTTTAACTCTTTTAAAACTTGCGCTACACTTGGAAAAGTAAAATGTTCAATTTAATTTTTTCTTTCTTTTTTCATAAGTTTACCATCTTGTTGCAAATGACAAATTTTGACAGTTTATTGACCACGTCGTAAACTTAATAAGTTTACTACTTTTACGACGTTGCATGAATACCCTCCCCCCCCCCTTTATTATTTAAAGCAATGACTGGGAGCAGTCAAGACGGCGGCGGGTACAACTAGCTAAAAATTTATCAATTTGAAGGACTGCTTGATAAAATCCCCTGATTCTTAAGTGATTAACTTAGATAGCCTGAAGGTACATGTACAGTAACAGTCCATGTATCCATATTTTAATTTTATTAAAGATATTACCATCCTAAGAACGGCGGACAAGTGATTGAAAGAGCAGTTATCCATACAACTAATATCATTAGCAAAGCCAATCGTTTCGACCGTCTTTTTTTTGAGTACGTAAGAGGTTGTATGACAGCTAGGTATCTAAATGTAGAAAAAATAAAAAGAAAAAAATGCAAATAGAGTATACTTTTATATTTCATTGAATTATTTACCTATCTAGGCTTATTGCACATAAGCTTAAAATGGAAGCAGTACATAAAAGTACATCAAGTGAGATCCAGATATCGCAAAGTATCCATCCAAATCGCCAGCTTCCTTTGAGAAAATATAATCACATATTTCGGCATTAAAATTTATGATGATTATGACGACATTTTAGTAAATACATATATTTGTAATTACGTTCTTTATAAAGTAAACACATAGGTAAGGTACCTAAATTATAAAAATAAATTGTACGACATTATTATGCATGTACTGATAGGTTAGATTAGGTTATGTTGAAGTGGTTGTTGGCTAAAGGCCAACGCACTTAGACCATTAGAAGGTCCCTTGTGATACCACATGAATCTAGTAAATAAAAAATAAATAAAATGTATGTACTGATAAAAAGCTAATACTTCTAGCATGGATGGTTGCCAAATCCACGTTTTTGTTTGGCTTTTGATCCTTAAGACACTTTTGGTAGGAGATTCCTTAATTTAAAGTACTATAATTATTATTTTCTATTTATTGACTCATAACTAAATACTTTTATATTTTCACTCAGGCAGGGATGTTAACTAAACTTCATTTATATGTAAGTACTTCAATTCCTTACAGTTTTGCCCTGATACAACAATTACGGGAATGGGTGTTGTTGTACTATTGTTTTCACTTGTTAACCTGCAACAGCGCTATTTTGATGGACGGCCGTTGCAAAATACCATTGTTAGTCTGGACCATAGCGCTTCTTACTTGTCCATCCGATGACGTCAACAGCAATTATTCCTCTCTTAAGGTATGGTATGCATGTCTTAGCAGGAAATTAACAAAAAAAATCCGATCAAAGAAAAATATGACTCCAGGTGTCAAAGATAACGGTCAAACTAAATGCAAGTGACGCAAAAATGTTGCCCAAATTTAAGCAAAATGCTATAATAAAGTTGAAAAAAAAAATATATAACGGCACTTTTTCTGAACTAGCAATTTGCCACAGAGAAAGGAGAAGAATAAATAAATAAATAAATATGAGTCGCAACAGGCGGTAGACACCCAAGGCCTAGCTTCTCGCAACTATTCGTTTGTGTGAGTTTCTATTTTTGGGACGAATGGAAGGGACCTACAATTTTATGCCGAGTCCGAATGGCTGAATTGAGAAGCTTTTTCAGGACAGTCGTACTCTCGGATGTTTGTCAGACGTTCGCGAGAGGTGGCGCAGTAGAAAAAACTTTAAGATGTAATTTGTGTTTTTCCGGGGATCGAACCTGGGATCCCTCGCACAGTAGTCCAGCACACTAACCACTGCGCTACTGCGTCCAGTAGATACCTAAAAATAACGTTCAAAAATACCTACCACTTTTTTTATCATTCCGCTTTGGAGATACATATAATCAATTGTAAAGAGAGTGTAGATGGTGTTCTATTACAGTGGCGAAGGGTTTATTCTATACCTACTTATTAAAGCGTTTCATTAGTTTTTTTTTTTTTTTAATTATAATTTTTTAATTAGCATAAAGTCAAAGTAAAAAGAAAATAAAAAATTTGTCGCAAATCGCAGTCATCGTATTATTTTCATGTTCAAACAATTCATAAAAGTAATTTCATAAGGATGTCATCGAAAATTATCCACTGTTTAACAATACTTGTTGTTTCGTGGTACTGGCCCCTGAACGTAAATTTTTGAAAGGAAAAGTAAGTTCTCCAAAAGAACATTATTTGCATTAAAATGCTATCAAAATGATAAACTGGAGATTTTCATCATTTCCATCATTTTATGAAATTTGATTGTACAATAAGAGAACTGAATAATTCTGACTCAAAAATTGAAATATCCGATAAGGTAATGTATGTCATCTATTGCTTACTATGCATGAACAATATAGCTAATGCTGTCAGAACAGCAATAGAAACGGTCAGTAGTAATAAAGTAACATTGTAAATTGGAATTTGTAAATTGTAGATTGATTGACGAAGAACTAAAAATGAGTAGGTATTGTATTATGAATGTTATCAGTACCAATAGCACTAAAGAGGCATTTCCATATTCCTACCAGTGTTGTTATAAAGATTTTTGCTAGATCTTACAACTTTCGATTTCATATCTTAATTCATCTTAAATGCCAGTTTTAAATAAACATAAAGAAATTTTGAAAAAATACCCTATTTTCTAGTCAAAAAATAGGTGTGCCTGTGCAGCGTTTTTGAAGGTATTTTAGATATGCTCTGTTTTTGAAATTTATATTAAATTTTCTGGGTTTTGAAAACTAAATTGGATTGGAACCCTATATTTTTATGAAAAATTTCATAAAAATCGTAAAACCGTTTTCGAGATACATATGAATGAATAGGTAAAAGGTAAACCTATTTTGAATACAGGCCGATTTTTATCAACATTTTTTCCCGATTTCGATATTTGAAACAATTTGATAGGAATAGTTAAACCGCGCGCCGTTAAGTCAAAAAAAATCGTCAAAGGGAAGTATTAATATTTTGAGTTCAGGAGAGCTGCAATTCCGGGGCTGTGCAAAGCTCGCTAACCATTAACTTTGTAAGTTCTACTGTACTGCAGATAATCGATGTAATTTAAAAACTGAAATTACAATCAATGTCATTAATAGGGTTTTTTTTTTAGTTCAGAGCATAGCCTGAACTGAACTGTTCGTGTTTCTTTTTTAGCTCAGACACCTCAGAGCTCTGAATTTGTGTTTCTTTTTTCGTTCAGAGAATGATCAGAGCATGCTTTATGAGCTCAGAATAAATTTACTGAGCAGGCTGAGTAAAAAACTTATTACGCGCTTACAGTCACATTTCACAGAAAAAAAACTAAATAGTTGAAATGGCGGACGAGCCCTGTTGTTCTGATAGCACAGAAGGTAAACAGAATTAATAAATAACGATATGACAGCTATGTGCTGAAGTTTGTTTCATTAACAAATCAGAACGATCTGAGCACGATGTGTTCAAAGCGCGCTCAAAATGCTCGAGCTCCATTCAGAGCGCAGTTAAAAAACAGCGCAGCGCAGAAAAAACGTCTAATTTTTGGCAACACATTTTGAGGGCTAAGATAAGACTATGCAAATTTAATTGAACTTGTAATGAGCAATCTAAGAAAATTTTTATCTTCAATTCCACAAATATGAACAATGGACAAATTTATTCGAAGTGCGTTCTTTTTCAATTAATTTTTTATTTCAAAGCGAATATATTAACAAATCTTATTAAAATTCTACAAGTCTTAAAAAATGCATTAAAATTGAGTTAATATCTCCTCATCTGGAGACCACCTCAATATCTTAGAAAATAAGATAATTAAGATCATATAACAACGCTGATTCCTACTATAGATTTGGACAAACAGGACACAAAATATCAGAATGTAGGGTAAAGCAAGGTATATAGAAATACATGGTATGATATTGCGCATATTTGTTTGCATCCCTCTCTTCAAAGTGACGTCACCAGACGACAAAACATAGGGAAGAGATAATAATTACTATTTTATTACACTGACAACAGCACACAAAACATTATTTGTTATTAAAAATAAAACTTGTGCACAGAAAACTACCCGTATTTCAATATATTTTCACAGAAACGTCTAAATTGTTGTCGTCAAGTGACGTACATGCGCAGAACAAACGAAAAATTAATCGCGGAATATCATACCTACCAATACAACCAGCGTGGTAGAGGTAGAGGCACATATAAAGGCAGAGGACAAGTTCACACAAATTTCGTGGCAGAGGTCAAATGCAAAGACAATCGGCAACGTCGAGTGAAGTGTCGGATATCACTACATCATTTATTGCATTAAATTGCAATATAAAATTCCAAAAAATTAACATGTTCATATTGGATTAGGCTGTTACAGAACATTTAGTAAGAGAAGACATTGAAAAATTATGTGACAAATAAAAACACTTCCAATAGAAATACAAGTAGCTATGTGTAGCAAAGGTAACGTTATGAAAGCGACAAAAATAGGGAAAGAAAATGGTATCTGTCAAAGTCATAAAATAAAATTCGAACCATTGTTAGTACCTACAAGGTATGAAATACCTACAATTTATTATGCATCAGAAAACTAGCACAAAATAATAATAATGTTCTCATTAATAAAGATGGTGCTATCATTTTCGGGAAAATATTGGCTCAAAATTATAGTCAGATAAAAAGTATCTATACTTTAAGTTATTTTAGTGGGAGTCGGACAAAATCCCGAAAGCCCAAAATCCCGAAAACCCACAATCCCGAAAATCCAAAATTTCGAAAGGCCAAAATCCCAAAAGTGAAACTACAAATTTTATTGTAGCAACAAAAAAATAACCAAATTTATTTAACAAAATAAACAAAATAACAAGCTTCAAATAAATAATGTTGGTCTTCACGATGGACACTTCCACGATACCACTTCCACCAATTGGCGGGCTTGAACCCATCGCACAGTTGGCGCAAGTGGTAGTCACTTGGTCAATTGACAAAAATCGAAGTGCAGGTTCACTTCATGACAGGGGAAAGCAGAAATGTCTTCCCAAATGTCTTGACTGCGCAAATTTTTCATTTTATATAAATTTTCTTGATTCTTTATTTTGTTTTGAATGTAAAATAGACAAGTGTTTGAATTATTGTTTGAATTCTGACAGTCAATTCACCGTATATAATCCACTTGGGAAGACATTTCTGGATTTTGGCTTTTCGGGATATTAGGTTGTCGGCATTTTGCATTTTCGGTATTTTAGATTTGCGGGTTTTTGGGTTTTCAGGATTTTGGTTTTCGGGATCGTATCCCCAATCCTATTTTAGTACGTAACAAAGTCAGTACTAGTGTTTTGTTAATTATAGTCAACTATTGAGAATCACGGCAAAATCGGCGACATTGGCGCTATTGAGCAGTATATGGCGCATACTTATAATTACTTGAATTGATGCACTCAATTGAAATGTCAACAAATTATTTCCTTTTCTATTAAAGCAGCGAAAGCGCATGGTCATAAGTTAATACCTTTACATTTTGTATAATTCCTGCTGAATTTCTAAAATTAACATTGTTTAATCCAAAGGCCCAAACTAAACGTAAGAATTAACCTATAAGAAACAAAAAGATATTGAATTTATGTACTTTTTTAGAAAATGTTAGCATTAAATAAAGTGTCCAAAATTCGGAAATTGGTGTATATTTTTCTTGGATTTAACAGTCAACATAAAGTCCACTTTATCGTTGTTACCTGGTAATAAACTTAAAACTACGAAAAGTACCTATTATCTTTTAGTACGCACTAAATAATCTGTCATTCGTCAATTTGAGGGAAATATTTATTTTTTGTTTTAGAGAATTTTAATGCGAAATTGAACAAAATGTTTTCTGAGGATGAAGATGATAATATATTTGAAGACTTTGAGCTATTAAGAAAATCTAAAATATATAAAACCCGGTCAAATCATTTTGAAGAACTTTATGACGATTTTGACTTGATGTTGTCCCACCAATTGTCGCCTCATTTGCTTCTTACCAAGCAAAGTCCAACGATCAGCCTGCATGTGCATTAGTGGAGCACTTCGCACAACACCCTCTGCAGCAATAGACATCTTATTCCATCTCACAGCTCTTGACATTGTCAGCAGACAAATTGCTACTAATTCAGCCGTTCGTTTGAAAGCAGTATCGCAGTGGTCTAGTAAAGATTTTGTACAGGGTTCTATACTGAACAACTTCGAAACCGTTTCTGGAAACACAGACAAAAACTTCATGTCTTCAAGAGGCTTTCTTGAGGACAAGTCGGTTCACTTTTATACCGACGGATCAAAAACTGTCGAAGGGGTGGGTGGTGGTGTTTTCTCTGATAGACTCAATCTCAGTCTTTCCTTCCGTCTTCCTGATCATTGTAGCGTGTTCCATGTGGAAATAATGGCGATTAAAGAATCCCTATCCTGGCTTAAGAAGAAAGTGTTATCTGAAAAGGATATGCGTATTACGTCATATTAGCGCTATCACTGGACACTGTTTGAGAGGTAGGCACGCAATCAGACCTGGTGCTTTCTTAAATGATTTTTGTAGAAGCTGTAGTCATGAGGAGGAGGAGGAAACTGCCTCCACCTTCTCTGCTTCTGCCCTGCTCTTTCTCTTTCACAGCCATCACAAAATAAAATTATTTTGATATTTATTAATTTAAATTTGTTGTCCTTTCGCTATTTGTCAGTTTATGATAGGTAATTTGTTGAAATAGAATCTCCCAAACTCAGTTTGGTTTCTCAAACTATGAATTTGTGAGCCTGATGGACCAAAAATTGAGTCAGGTCTAACCTTAAGTCGGTAATAGTTGTATGATGAAAAAAAAGCGTCTATAATTAAATAAAAAGTTAGGCGACAGTGTTTTGGAGTTAGAGTGCCGCTACTTAGTGCCTACCCTTAATACAAGGCGACTATAATTTTGCGCCATTGTTATTAAATAAAATACCTACATATGTAGATAATGTAATATGTACAAATAAATATCTCAGTTAAAGGACTTAAGGCGAATATTAAAGATACATTGCAATTATGGCATCGAAGTCTAGGTCACCTAAGTCGAAATGGAATGAGAAAGTTAGGATAAGCAATAATTAATGAAAAATGTCGAAAGTGTGTCGAAGGCAAGGCTACAAGGCAACTATTTAAAAAATGTGCACGAATGGGTCGCACGAAACTTTCTCGTTTATTGCGAATCTAGCAGAATCTCAAAGGAGGCAAGTAGGCGATGAATTTCAATTTCCCATTTTTGATTATTTAAAAAAGTGGTCTCAATCTCAATGGTCAGGATTTGGGTATAGTCATTTTTGATTAAATATTCATAATAGGGCTGTATTCCAGTTTTCTGAGAAAAACTAAGTACCTACCTACGTGATTATGTTTAGAATGCTTATGTTGTCTTAAAATGTATTTTGATCAAAATCGTTGGAGCGGTTTTTTGTAAAATTATGTTGACAAATGTTACAACTTTTGATTCGAAAAGAACTGTTATTAAACTGTCTAGCCTAGCTGAAAACTGAGTACATACGACGTATTCTTGAGGATAAAAACATTACCTAGCAGCCATTTTTCAAAAGTGCCGTTGCTGCACTTTTTAGCGAAAAACTGGGTATGCAGACATGTTAAGCATACCTACATTAACTCAACTATCAGTATTGGTTCAAATCCAAGCGTCCAAGCGTTTAGATTCCCCAGGAGGAGGACAGACAGACATACAGACGGACAGAATTGCGAGACCCACTTTTTTGAGTTGAATTATTAGAATTGATCAAAACCTCGAGCTCTAAATTTTGTACGAAAACAATACGTATACCTACGAGAGAGTTAAAAATGTGAAAAGCAAAAAAATTCAATGAGAATTTCTTGACTAGCTAGACGGCTGGTTGGAATGATTTAAACTTAATTTTGAGCGAAAATATAATCTATATCGTTGATAATATTTTGTTCGCTCATTTCAAAACTAATACTTTTTTCAATTCACAAGAAATTCATCGCAAGGGATTAGTGAATGAAAAAAAATCGATTTATGTTACGTTCCAGCAAATTTGTTAAAATTGCTGCCAACTAAGGGATAACTTTTGGAATTGTGGTTTAGTTTAGTTTAACACGAGAACATTATCTTACAATTACCTTGTGGCATCGCCATAAATTATTATTCTCTGCCTTACAGCTCATTTCGAATAAACGCTCGCGTCTTTTTTCTTTTCAGCGAGTTAGTTGTGTTTTATTCCTGTCTCCGAAAAACTTTAACTTTTTCAGAATTTATTCATCAATAGGCCTGTTTTATTGCACATCTATAAAGTAGGGGTATTCATGCAACGTCGTAACGAACGTGGTAAATGAACTGTCAAATTTTGTATGGAAAATCACACAAGATGTTAAAAAAACCGAGATGGTAAACTTACGACGAGGTCAATGTGACATTTCACACTCGATATAAAGGCGCGAAATCAGGAAAAAAATACTTTGCATGCATTTATAATACTTTAGATGTTTTTATAAATAGAAATTGCACATTTTACTATTCCAAGTGTAGGATAAATTATTAATCCATCAAATTGTATTAAGAAAACAAGTTTTAAAAAAGTTTTAATAACAAAATTTTCAATTCCAAACAAAGTAATAGATAGATAGATAGGTAGATTGATTTTGGGCTTTTATCTTTCTACTGAAATATTTTTCGTTATTACAATATAGCATTTACGGATAAGAAAAAAAAATGAGATTTTGAAGGAAAATACGAAAAAAAAACCTTCATGAAGAAAAAAGAAAAAGTACATAATACAAAATAACTAAAGGAAAAGAAAAGCAAAAGTTTTTTACGTGGTAGGTACATACTATGTATATAAATAACAAAATAATAGTTCAATAAATAGCCAAGTACAAGTAAATTTTCATGTACACAAAAATATATGTACGAATACAGAAATTAATAAATAAAAAATAAATTATCAATAATAAATAATAAAAAATAAATAATAAATAATACCTAATAATTAATAAATTATAAAAATAAATAACATATAAGACAATAAGTAATAACTAATAAATAACAAATAACAAAAAAAATAAATAATAAATAATAAATTATAATAATAAATAACAAATAATGGATAACATATAACATAATAAGTAATAAGTAACAAGTAACAAATAACAAAAAATAAATAGTAAATATTAATAATAATTATTCAATATCAAATAAGTAGGTACAATTAATCGTCAGGTGGATTTAATTCGTTTATTAGAGGAGTATCCGTAAAACTGCATCTTGTTTTAAAAGTGCTATTTAGTTTAAGGATTCTATTACGTATCAGTTCAACATCTTGCGTGAATATCACGGCAAAAAGTTTGGAATTGGAAATTTCGTTATGTAAACCCTTTTAAAACTTGTTTTCTTAATACAATTTGATAGAATAACTAATTATTCTACACTAGGAATAGTAAAATGTGCAATTTTCTCTTTACGCGAATGGTAAACTTACGACGTTACATCCCAACTAACATTTCAACTTCCTTAAGGCACAAATGTTTCAGATCCGACAGGTCAAGGCTTCTTTAGAGCTTCTGTAAAGCTTCTAGCAGAAGCAAACTCTTTACCGAAGTCTTGACTTCTATAACAACTTCATTAAGGCCTTTTAGAAAAATAAGATGAAGCTTTAAAGAGCAATTAAATTCATAGCTTCGTTTATTGTAGTTATCGAAAGAAGAGGAACTTACAGTTTCTATAAAGCTTCGATTAAATATTATTACACAAGCTTCTATAAGTTAACTTGTATCATTAATCGAAACTTTACGGAAGACTTCTTTGTGGCTTGCATTATTTTACTAGCGAAGCCTTATAGATATGATGCGAGGAATAATAAAACATCGTAGGCAAACATTTCTTCAGTTTGGTTAAAGGTCCGAAGATAAATATGTAATGCTTCCGAAGGTAAATATGTAATGCGAATGGAACTCTTAACAAAGCTTGTTTTGATAATAGAGAAAAGTTTGAACTGGTTAAGTTTTAAGTCTGTAAAATGCATATTACAGGTAGCGCATATGATGAGTAAGATACTTCTGATACTTAGAAGTCTGGGTTCGAATCCAGCGGTAGTTCGGGTTTTTTTCTTTCGTTCTATAAATTTGTTACGTCTTTTCATGTTTCATTCCAGGCCTAAAAGAATCCCAAAGAGAGAGAATAAATAAAACAATACAGAATAACAACAACCACATTCATTCATAGTTAGTTAATACTACTATAATTACCAAATAAATGAAAAAATAAATAAAATGAATGGAAATGAAACATCTTTTTTTTTTACAAATTCGTAGTTTCGGTAAAGCTTCGATTATTGAGCTATTAGAGTCCTAATAGCAATCGGTTTAGAGGCTTTATAGATAAAATGCTTTCGATAAGTGTTCGCCTTTCGGACCTTACCGAAGTTTTATAGGATTCTTTTGGAAGCTAAAAGTAATCCTCTATTGAAGCTTATCGAAGCTGAAATGTTAGTTGGGATGAATACCCTTAGTGTCAAGCAGTGTGTAGTTGTTGTAATTGCGTGATAAAATTTCTACTCTTCTTTACTTCACTAAGATAGATGTGCAATAAAACAGGTCTTATAACAAATAAAGGAAAACCACGTGAATAAACCAAAGTGAAACATAAATCACGAAAAGAGTTTCATTTTGACACTTTGTTTTGACTTTCAATTCCTGAAGCTCTTCATTCCAAAGTTCCAGGAGCAAGTCTTTTCCGGACGAATTTTGTTTTTTTGCAGTAATGAAAATATATATGTAATAGATCACGAAATTAATAACATGATTTTAGCTAAATCAAGTGAATTTAGCTAAACTACGTTGGTGGGAACATGGTTTAAGTGAAAAGAATATTATCACATGTTTTGACAGTCCATTCACATGAACACTTTTATTTGTCGCAACAGTTCGCCAAGTTCAAACATCAATTTCTACTACTTAACAATCTGTGAATTAAGGTTACATAAGTTCGAACGAATTTTGTATTTGATAGTTTGTGGAGCGGGTTTTAATGTCGTGAATGTAAACTTGTGAAAATTCGCACCAAGGGTGTTTTCCTTCGAGGCAAACATTTTTAGTTCGAAATTTCGTTGTTTTCAAACTTATTTTTCCCATATTTTGATGCATTAATTTATTATTCCAGGTTCTCTTGCAATAGTAAAATGAGCAATTTTTTGTTATATAAATGCATCAAAAGTGGTTTGTTCGCATATTATTATCAATTCGTTTGTTCATTCTCATGTGAATATTCCTTTACATCGTCAATTTTAATTGATATCAACAGTTTGAACAATTTAACATTTCCTAAAACTAAAGTGTGATGTGAACGAAGTGTAACTGGAAAATAAGAAGAAACCTTCAGAACACAGCCCCACTGCCACAAACCACTGCCAGGTGCAACTGCCATAGGATTTTACTAAGTATGCGTGTGCCGTAATTTCTTCCCTTTGATTTATACAGGCCCAACACATAAATAAATCCTATGGTGCCAACAGCTTGTAGGCAAAGTCCATTATGTGGGAGGAGTCGGCGGTCTATTTCTTACTGGTTTGTGATGGCTACGATGTCAATGGATTAAAAAAGTCAAAGAAAAAAAAAATGTGCTAAAAAACATGGCAGTCACCGTCGACATACGAATATGCCAACTTTGAGACAAAACGTGCATGCCGTGTACCTACTCGGCATACTTTTCGCACATGCCACAATAATAGGTGACATATTCTACAATATGTCGAGTAATTATCGTGACGTCAGAGTGGCATGCGTGTTTGGCATGTCGTGTACTCGTAGTGTTAAGCAATTAAAAAAGCGCAAAAAAAAGGCAAGACGTTACAACGTTATAAACTTTATTTAATTGCAACAAATCAAAATAATCAAAAAATGGTTCGCTGGAGCAAAAAACGAGATGTTGACCGGATGGTTGCTAGAACATAAGTGAAGAAAATTACATCGCATATGCAAATGCAAGCGCAAGTTACCAATTGGAATTGGGACTAAAAATCGAACAGTAATGCTCTCACCAAGTCTGTTTATGGCAACGGCACTTGCATATGGATATGCGAGCAACCAAAATAACCGAATTAGAAAAATTGCGAAAAAGAGAAAACATAGAAATCTTAATCGAACCATCGAACCATAGGGTATGCAATACTACATTTGGTAAATTAAACATTTAAGCAAATAAATAACATTTTAACAAAAAAAATACATAATTAAGAACACAATGAAAGAAATGAACAAAATTAACAATAAAAACGGTTTATAAACATTCCGGCCCCCCTGAAGGAATTCAGGCAATCGGCAAAAGAGCTAGTTTGGCGATAGGGCGCTTGAAACTTCCATTGGTAGTGCGCAGGGTAACGACTCTAACATGACCATCCTCGCCTGGATGAACCTCTTCAACTCTTCCTAAAGCCCAATGTGAGGGTTGTTGGTTAGGCTCTTTAATGACGACTAAATCCCCAATTTGAAAATCACGCTTGGTTTCTCTCCATTTTGGACGTTGTTGCAGAGACGTCAAATAGTCGGTTTGCCACCGTCGCCAGAATCCCTGCATCATGTTTTGTATAGCTTCCCATCGGCCCAAACGGTTAGCGGGAATGTCCAAATAGCTAGGTTCCGAAACAGCCGTGTACGGCCTACCTATGAGAAAATGAGAAGGCGTTAGTGGGTTTAGGTCAGAATCTGAAATAGCACAAAGGGGCCTAGAATTCAAAAGGGCTTCAATTTGGGCTAACAACGTAGACATCTCCTCAAATGTGAGAATGTTTGTTCCGACAACCCGACGAAGATGCTGCTTTACTAACTTGACTCCGGCCTCCCAGAGTCCACCAAAATGGGGGCTACGAGGAGGAATGAATTCCCATTTGATTCCTTCTGTAGCCAATGTCTCCGCCACCCTTTCCTGATGATCTCTTGATCGAATGAACCGCAACATTTCACACAAAACTCGCGCGGCTCCCTGAAAATTGGTTCCATGATCTGAGTACATTACGGTGCACTTCCCACGTCTCGCAATAAATCTTTTAAGAGCAGCCAAGAATGCATCTGTTGTTAAGTCCGTTACCATCTCGAGGTGAATGGCCTTAGTGGTCATACACACAAATAGCGCGATGTACCCTTTTACCAGCCTTGGCTTCCTTCCCTTTGACAAACGTAGTATTATTGGCCCCGCGTAGTCGCATCCTGTATGTGCGAAAGCAAAGGATGGGTCTACACGAGAAGTGGGCAAGTTTCCCATAATCTGAGATGACGTAGATTGACATAAACGAAAGCATGTTATACAGTCATGAACAATTTTCCTGATCAAATTTCTGCTCCCTAGAACCCAGAATTTCTGTCGAATTACTGCGAAAAGTCCGGAAACACCAATATGAAGATGTAATCTGTGCGCATCCCGTAAAATAAGTTGAGTAAATCGATGGTGTTTTGACAATATGATGGGATGTTTAACAGCGAAAGGTACATCTTTAGCATTGGCAATTCTTCCACCTACTCGCAGCAGACCTTTTTCATCAATAAAGGGAGACAATGAACTCAATTTGGAGCCCTTAGAAACAGAATGAGATCTCTTTAGAGCATGTATTTCAGCACTAAATTCCAATTGGGACCACAGCAAACAAAATTCCTCAGCACGACTAAATTCGGAGAAAGAAATATGACCTCGAGAACGATCTCTGGATGCCCTTCTGCAATTGTGAATAAAACGGAAAACGAAACAAACAATCCGCAGCAATCTTCTCCACGATTATACATTATTGGATAAAGGTTCGAGAAAATGTTGAATCGAAGACGAAACGTTTACAACTATAGTTTGTTTCCTTTCCTCCGGTAGATCTTGCAGCAATGGTTGTGGTGTCATGAGACGATGGCTTAAATCTTGGTATAACCAATTTGGGCCTTTCCACCAAAGTTCTAATTCCAGAAGTTTATCAGGCGGAATTCCTCTAGAAGCACAATCAGCAGGGTTTTCTGCCGAACAGACGTAGTTCCAAGCAGACCGCGGCAAAGTAGCTAGTACCTCCGATGTGCGATTCGCTACGAAGGTGTTCCAGCGTCGAGGGGAAGAAGAGAACCAAGACAGAACAATTTGCGAATCCGTAAACGCCAACATTCGAATAGGTTTAGTATCTAGCGATGATCGAATTAGCTCCATTAAACGACACAAGAGCACAGCTCCACATAATTCCAGTCGAGGAATAGATATTTGCTTGAGAGGAGCCACACGGGTTTTAGCCGCTACCAATCGAACCTCAACTTCACCATCCAAAAAACTTCGAGCATACACTACCGCAGAATATGCCTTTTCTGATGCATCGGAGAACCCTATTAGCTCAAAGCAATTAGAATTTAAGGTACACCTTCTGGAAATCCTAAAGTTCTCAAAACAGGATAGTTCTCCCCGATAGGTCTTCCACTTGTTGGCTACCTCAACTGGTAAGGGATCATCCCAACCTATCTTAGCAACCCACAGCTCCTGAAACAGTATTTTAAATAGAATAGTGGAAGGAGCCAAAAAACCTAAGGGATCAAATATCTTTGCAACTTCTGACAGTAGTTTCCGTTTGGTGGGTAGTATTTCATTAGATAACGTTATTTTATAGGTGAAAATGTCGCTCTGGGGATTCCAAACAAGACCGAGAACCTTGGTCCACTGGGTTGTATTATCCAAATCCAAAGAGACAGTCTCCATGCAGTCCTTCTCACTCAAAATCGACCAGCAGTTCGAGCTCCACTTGCTCAACTCCAGCCCACCACAGGACAACATATCTACTAACTGTTTCTTAATCTCCACAGTCTCCGACACTGTATCTGATCCAGTCATTATGTCATCTACATACATATCATGGAGAATCGCGTGCGAAGCAAGGGGGAACTTTGGTTGGTAGTCCAAAGCCAATTGCTGGAGCACTCTCATGGACAAAAACGGAGCTGGAGATGTACCGTACGTAACTGTGCACAATCGATAATGTGCAATTGGTTCATCAGGAGATTCCCTCCAAACGATGCGCTGATAATCCCTGTGCTTTGGATGAATCCATATCTGCCGAAACATTTTTACGATGTCGGCACAAAATACATATTTGTGCAAACGAAATCGCAGGCATACATTAATAAGGTTACGTTGAAGGGGCGTTCCTATGTGTAGCATTTCATTCAGACTATTCCCCTTTGAATCCCTATGCGAGCCGTCGAATACAACGCGAATCTTATTAGTAATAACAGCATGGTGTGGTAAATAGAAAACGCCACCCGAAGTAGGTTCTATTTCGTCTTCAGGAACGCGCTCCATGTGTCCTAAGTCACTATAAGTTTTCATGAACTTCCTGTATTCCGACTGTAGACCCTGGTTGCGAGAAAACCGACGCTCCATAGCGAATAATCTAGATAGCGCACCAGCAATAGTATTTCCGAACTCCACCTTATCTTGCCGAAATGGCAATTCCACCATATACTTATTATCTGGTGCACGAGTTAACGTTTTAGAGAAGTGAGCATCAACTATGTCCTCATCGCACAAATTGGAAGATTTGTGGGAAACTTCTTCAATCTCCCAAAACGATTTCAAGATCACATCTAGATCAACCCCTACGCGCAGCGAAACGATTGATAGGTCTGGCATGGAACCAGTAACAATCCATCCAAATATGGTTTCATGGGCTATTATATTGCCCTTTTTATCTGAACGATGGCCATTTTTAAGGATGCTCCAAGCCTTGTCAGATCCCAACAATATGTCAATTGGTCCGGGGGTATTGAAATTAGTGTCAGCCAATTGGATGTTTTGAAGGAAAGAAATATGGCCAGTATTGAATGAAAACGATGGGGTCTGCGAAGTTATTTTGCTTAAAACATAAGCCTCCACTTCAAGAATTTTACATGAATCGAACCGAGAACTCAACGACAAACTTACGACACCATGTGTTACACCTGCTTCAACGGATGAGATTCCTGAGATGGGCAAACGGGCATGGGAACGACGAAGGCCTAACCGTTTCACCAATGATTCTGTCACAAAGGAAACTTGTGACCCGGTGTCAAGGAGAACACGAACTAGCTGAGCATTTCCCAAAACATCCAACACTTTCACAACAGCAGTAGGCAGAATGCCAGATGGGCGAACTTCATTCCGAATATGATTGCTTACAATTTCTTGCAGGATCGGCGACGAAGAAGTGGGTCCGGAAACATCAGACGCAGCTTCAGCATTTGGGGGGTTTGTAGAACGACTGGAGTTATCGAGATGTACTAAACTGTGGTGTCGAGTGTTACAATATGAGCAACGAGCCCTGACTCTACACCGAGCCGATGAATGTTTAGTACCGAGACAATTATAGCACAACCTCTGATCCCTAACAAAACTACGTCGAGAATTAATGGGCATGGTTAGGAATTCAGCACACTGGGAAAGAAAGTGTTCACCTTTGCATTTTGAGCACGATGGTTTCACGACGGCTAAGCTTTTAATATTCGAGTTCACACGAGAGTTCTTATTATTGCGATTTTTCGAATCACATGCTTCTAAAGCGTTACACCGAACCTCTAAAAAGTCTATTAGGTCTTGAATTGTAGAAGTCTCTGAGTTTTGGCTTTCTAAAGCCCAAGCCTTACGCGTTTCGATATCTGTCTTACCGATTAACAAATAAATTAGCCACGGATCCCTGCCATCAGATTCTAGTGCAGCTAAACCGCGAATAACTTCATCTGCATTGTCAACTAACTTTCTTAAATGCAAACCATCGGCCGAAACGACATTTGGCAGTTTTAAAAAACTTTCAATATAGGCATTAATTATATATAGAGGTTTATCGTACCGTTTTTCTAATTTTTCCCACGCTTGTTCATAATTACTGTCCGAAATCGTCAAATGATTTAGCAGTTTCGCTGCCTCATCACGCAGGAAAGATTTTAAATACCGAAACTTTTGCGAACCCGACAAATTTTTGCGACAGTCAATGGTTTGTAAAAACATATCCCGAAAACCAGGCCACTCGCGATAATCGCCCGCAAAGGGCTCCAATTTCATTTGGGGTAACTCGACATCGGCATTGGATATTGGTTTTGTAGCGGAACTGGCAGAAGCCGTTTTCTCTAACTGTGCAATTAAGGCAGTTTGCGAATTGACTAATAAGTTCATCGAATTAACGGAAGCTTCATCACGAACTGGAAGCATCTTTCGAATCGCTTTCAAGAGCTCGCTTTTTGCGGCAATATATTTCATTTCGACTGTCTCGAAATCAGCTTCTGGATCACCGTATCCATCTTCATCATGAAATGCAAAAAGTTCCGTTTGGTTTTTACAAAGGTCTTGCCATGCATTTTCCAAACGTTCTAACCGGACTTCCAAAACCGTATTGTGTGTATCGGCGGGAATGCTAAGTGCAAAATTGTGAACACGTGTGATAGCACCTTTTATATGCCCACGAGTTTGTTTCAGCAATTCCATTTTTCCTACCCAATACCGACCGCGTAATAGCAGATTTTAGAGTAGTCAGCGAAATCAATCTATCAGCAAATCAACCACAAGTAACAAACGTATCAGCAATCCCAAAGGTCAATCAATTAACAGCAACAGGCGGCAAAAAAAATATTAATCCTAATTATAGGTATTACCTGGATGTTACCTTAGGGATGTTGCTAGCAACCACCAACAAACGAAAAATCCGCGCAAGAAGGACCAATTTTGTTAAGCAATTAAAAAAGCGCAAAAAAAAGGCAAGACGTTACAACGTTATAAACTTTATTTAATTGCAACAAATCAAAATAATCAAAAAATGGTTCGCTGGAGCAAAAAACGAGATGTTGACCGGATGGTTGCTAGAACATAAGTGAAGAAAATTACATCGCATATGCAAATGCAAGCGCAAGTTACCAATTGGAATTGGGACTAAAAATCGAACAGTAATGCTCTCACCAAGTCTGTTTATGGCAACGGCACTTGCATATGGATATGCGAGCAACCAAAATAACCGAATTAGAAAAATTGCGAAAAAGAGAAAACATAGAAATCTTAATCGAACCATCGAACCATAGGGTATGCAATACTACATTTGGTAAATTAAACATTTAAGCAAATAAATAACATTTTAACAAAAAAAATACATAATTAAGAACACAATGAAAGAAATGAACAAAATTAACAATAAAAACGGTTTATAAACACGTAGCTTTAATAATTTTTTTTTAATTTTTAGGTGACATACCGAGTGCTTCTCTAGCAAGTCGCTTATGGTCGGAAAAAACTTTCCTTATGCAAGTATGTAAGACTATATGAACTGTATTTGCAGTTGCCTTAATCCCAATGTTACTGAATTTCGTTAATATGTCATTAATGACAGAAAGTATAATTACAAAGATTACGCCACAGTCGCTAAACTTTATGTGGTTTTGCATTGGGACAAAAATGCAATCTTTTTTTTGATTCGAATCACTTTTTACAGATCTCGAGAATTTTCGAGATTCACGCATACTCTCACAATATATTTGAATTTGAATATTAATTCAAAACGAAATTACTAAAACCCTCTTGAAAAGCAATAATTGTTCAAAACAAAAACGTAAATAATGGACATATGGACTTAATTTTGCAAATTCGTCATCTGTGGATTTCGATTTTTTGTCGACATCATTATTCATATGAAGTTCGTATGTTTCCACCGCCAAACGAAAACACTTTGCACAGCCGATGTCCTGTCAAATAACGCACTAATACGTTTACAAAAGCAGATCAATCTGCTTTCATGTTCCATTTGCCACGAAAAATCTAAGGTTTGAAATCAAAGTCTGATGTGCCCAATGGAAAGTCACATTAGTTAGACTCTTTCCAAGTATAGGTAGAAATCATTGGTAAAAGTTTTAGCGCTGTTACCACAATTCAGGAAGTTTACCAATTTGGTCAAAGTGTGTTTTGATTTATCAAAGTGCAATCTATTTCTCACATAGGAGGGAACCGTGATCAATTGGGGAATTAGTTTGACTTACTTATATGACAATTCCGTGATATAGGGTAAAGGCCCCTAATCTGAGCCCCCCACCAGTAATGAGCCCCCTGTCTGCATTTCGCTCCAAAGCTAAGCCCCTGTTATTAAAAATACATTTTTGTTTTAATCAAAGTCTTCCATTACTTCTTAACTTGTATTCTGTTAATTGTTTTCCTATAAAATGTCACTGCAATTGGTGAAAAAAATTCGGTAATTGCGGACATATCCTTCGTGTGTTGTGCGATTGTGTTTATAAACACTTTTCTTAACAAACTCTTTACATAAAGCAAGTGATTAAGTATTTTCTTTATATTTTATATTAACTAATATATGTTTTTATTAACAATTAGACTCCATTGTACTTATTTTCATATTAAAAGTTAAAAAAAAATGCTTATTTATTAAAATATAGTGGGGGCTCACAATTGGGAATCTGAAACAAGCAAATCCAAAAATGAGCCCGGGGGGCTCACTATTGGGCAAACACCAAAAACCCTTGTTCCATTTATGAGCCAGGCCAATTTTTATATCAAATCAAACTTAATTATCTCATATAACGTAGGTAAAAACAGTTTGTCCTGATGACTGAATGGCCATTAGTGATCAACGCCCAGAAATCTGATATTTTGAAACAAATATCTTTTTATGGTCAAGTTGAACATTTAGGACCGATTTAGATAAAGTCTAACTTAAAATTTTGTTTTGGAAATTTTGCTTGGGTCCGAGTAATTAGCGGCGGGAAAAGGGGATTCAATATCTATGGGGAACATATTCTTTCATCTATCGAGCGAATATCAAAGCACACAAGGTAACTAACTACTTCTCCAACGGAAGCGCAGCTTCGAGTAAATGCTAGTAAATAATAAAATTATTCAGATATAGGTACCTATACCATACCTACAACACTATGTATTATTATGCCTATTTTATGGGTGTACTATGTAGCATGTAGGTATGTTATATACTACATATCTTATTATTAATTGGGAAATACATTTTTTTTTATTCTTCACATCGCCTTTTTTTTTAACTTCTGACTTGCCGGAGCATTAGGATGCACGTCGACCTAAAAGATCTACAATTGTGCTTGACGTCAGATATATGTTTAGGTTAGTAGCGCTTCTACTTTCCTAATGTATCTGATCATACATTCAGCAGAGGAATTTCTTAGTTCTTCAGTACTTATTACTTCCCTGAAAAATTATTTCCTTCTTATACCGTAAAGGGCCGGGCATTCACATATTATGTGTTCGGCTGTTTCGTCTTCTTCTAGACATAGTCTGCACTCCGGTGAGTCGACTAAATGCATTTTATTTAGGTGACATCGCAGACCGTGGTGACCCGTTAGTAGGTTTACTAGATATTTAATATCATGCCTGCGAAGATTTAGTATCTTTCTGGCATCTGCTTTGAAGGGCTGAATAGCTCTTTTGGCCTGTCTTAGGCCTGGGATGTTCTCCCAATACGAAGTATATTTGTTTTGATCCCAGCTTTTTATAGCCAGATTTATAGCTGATTTGGGAATCGAACAGAATGGTTCAGGTGAAATGAAAGGGGTTTCCGAGCCATTTCTGGCTAGTTCATCGGCTTTTTCGTTTCCTTCAATTCCCTTATGTCCGGGGACCCACCATAGACTGGTTTTGTTCCTGTAACTAAGTGTTTGGAGGGAATCGCAGCAGTGTAGTACTGATTTGGAGTCAATAATGTGTGAGCTAAGTGCTTTTATAGCTGCTTGACTATCCGTGAATATATGGATGTTGGCGCCTTTCATGCCTGAATTGTATATAAGGTTTGCGCATTCTTTAATGGCATGGAGCTCTGCTTGAAATACGCTGGGGCTTTTTCCCATAGGTATTGAGATGTTACATCGCTTATTTACACCAACTCGTAGATTTACCAACTTTCTTTCACTTCCTTCTTAATCTAGAAGAACATATTGAAAATGGTCTCTCTCTCTCAATACATGCTGCTTCAAGATGTTATAATATTCCAAGATTCACTCTTCAAAATCGGTTGCATAAACGTTCCTTTAAAAACCAAAAAGGTGATGCAAAAGGTGCAAAATAGTCTAGTTTATGCTTTTTTTAATACTTTAATTTGTTTGTCTAATACTACATAATTTGTGTTTTATAACATTTACCTATGAAGTTCCTACTAACTTATTTATTTAGTTTATAAAATTAAATGTTCTTAAATAAAACTGGCAATAAATATTTGAACAACTTTAAAAGTAACGCTAACTTTATAAAAAAAAGCAAAAAAAAAATGGTTTTATATGGGGGCTCGTTATTGGAACGGTAAGAGCTCAAATTAGGAACAGGGGGCTCATTACTGGACTACTTCGCTTTTTGTAATTATTTTCCTTTTATTTAAATCTTACCAAAACTAACAAAAAAGTAAATAGTTTTATCAAATTAGAATTAATCACATTATAATTTAATGAAATATTTGTTCCGATACATGCAAACAATTAATTTTGCAAAAGCAGCAAACTCAAAACTATCCTTAAGGGGGCTCAGTACTGGGGGTTTTACCCTACACATTACATTACGGTATAATCGGCTATGATTTGCAACCGAAACGTTTGGAAAATATTTACAGTACAGCAACCACACATTACGGTCACAAAGAATTTCATGTAACACACAAATTGAGCTGTCAAATTTGTATTAATGTGTTTTTAAGTTCATTAACACAAATAAAATAATATCTATAATAAAATCCGTACACAAATACAAATAAAATGTAAACACATGGAATGAATTGGCATAGGTACATCTAAACGAACATAATAAAAAATGGTTGTGCAATATTTAATGATTATAAATTGCATTTCTTCTGATCCGTAGTCCAAATATTAAAACGGAAGTCAGTTTTACCACGACCATGAATAAGTTGTAGTGGGAAAACTCGCGCGCTAAATAAAAATTGAATATTTAGATATTCAGTTTTAAAATAAAAAAATAAATAGGTGGCGCAACAGGCGGGTAGACACCCAAGGCCTAGCTTCTCGCAACCATTCGTTTTGTGTGAGTTTTTTATTTTTGGGACGAATGGAAGGGACCTACAATTTTATGCCGAGTCCGAACGGCTGAATTGAGAAGCTTTTTCATGACAGTCATACTCTCGGATGTTTGTCAGACGTTCGCGAGAGGTGGCGCAGTAGAAAAAACTTTAAGATGTAATTTTGTGTTTTTCCGGGGATCGAACCTGGGATCCCTCGCACAGTAGTCCAGCACACTAACCACTGCGCTACTGGAATTCAAATAATTCTGTTACTTCCATGGACATCGAAAATGGTCTCCAAAAGCTTTAAGAATTATTTGAAAGCATTATAAGATATATTTCAAGGGTTATATACATAACATATATAGTTATAAAGAATAAAGAATTTGCGAATTTTAATTGTGAAATTATTTTATATAAAATGTTATCGAAAAT
Organism: Cheilosia soror; assembly: GCA_949372485.1. Lineage (NCBI taxonomy): Eukaryota > Metazoa > Arthropoda > Insecta > Diptera > Syrphidae > Cheilosia > Cheilosia soror. Next base: position 47,649,684 of record OX443562.1, on the reverse strand, counting down.
GGCGATTAGTTGGCGTATTTATTAGTGAATGGGCATTGCATTTGGTAGGGGCAAAGGATGTATGTGCTCCCCAATATATTGATGAAGTTGATGCTTGCGCTTTTAAGTTGCAATTAGTCAATATTTATTTAAATCATTCACGTAATATTTAATAGGTCTGAAAATTAGGGAAAAGGTGCAAAATTTTTATTGAAATAAGAATTTGAAGTGGATTTAAAAAAATTGCAATTGCTCTTTTTTGGTAGGTACTGACAGGTTTGGTTACTTATAATAGCGTGGCTTCATTAATACTTTATTGTGTTTATTAAGAATAAAAACAAAACTGATAAAGATTGGATTTTACCATTATGAAAAGAACACAATAAATTTTAGATTACTATTCGATGCCGCTGTAGCAACGTGGGAGATTTCTCGCGCTTTTGGGGCGTGAATATTCTATGATGGTGCAAACGCGCTTTTTTTATAATTACTTAAGCTACGATTACACGGCCATTTTTTCGAGTAATTTAACTGACGCTCTGACGTAAAAATCGCGTCACATAGCAGTCATTTAAATGGCGTTCCGTGTGATCGCCATTTTTGGGATACCATTTTCAGCGTCATTTAAATGACTAGGAAACTGGCGGAGCAAATGGCATGAATTTTGTGCCATTTAAATGGCGGAAAAAAAATGGCCGTGTGATCGCTCTTCAATGACGCCTAGGACAAATGACTAAACTTTTTGGCTGTTGCGTCATTTAAATGTCAGCCTCCAAAAAATGGCAAGGCTCGAAATTCATGCTATGCCATTTTTCTACGCAAATGGCAAATGACAAAGCATTTAATACGATATCTGTACTGATATCATTTGGATTTTTGACTCGTGGCGAAACGTGTAGATTAGATTAGATTAGATAATTAAGTCGGGAGAGCCTTTATTGGGCTCTGGCACTGCGGCCTCTCTAAAGGGCCATTTTGTGCCTTCCCTGGTAGGTTCCTAGAGCAATCTTTTTACTTCGGAGACAGTCAGGAAGAAAAGTATGTATCTTCTCTGGGGGTATTCCAGCAAGATTTGCTGAGTTAACGAGTTCTTCGCCAAGGACATTATTTCTAAGGCAAAAGAGAGCCGGACATTCCGTGAGAATGTGAAGAGAGGTTTCATCGCTCACCAGACATAGTCTACATGTGGGGAATATGGACGAGTTTTTGCCTAGGCTGACTGAAAAGTTCGCTTGAGGCGATTCTCCATAAATGCCAGATCCAGTCCCTGTATCCATCTTGGACCCGTCTGTATACCAGACTCTTACCTTGGAGGGATGATGATAGAGAGGTTTTTTGGAAGCCATATTATATTATTATATTAGGGAAAGGTGACCTCCGGTGGTAGAAATGGGGGGTCGATGATTTACTAATGGAATAGAGGATGGATACTCAGAAAAAGGAATCGCAGCGATCGAAAACTCTCACCAGTGGCGAGGTAGCGCAGCGTGATTGCCAGTCGTGCTTCCGCTGAAACGCTCTCTCGCATATTGGTGTTCTGTTTTTCGATGTGTGGCTTCACCAACCTCAACAATTAATCGAATTGATGGGCTGACATACGAAGGACATTGCGATATAGTTCAGGTTCTTCTTCGCGGAATTCGAGTAGTAATCCAGCGCAAAATCCAATCGCGACGGCTCAACCACTTCTTTTGCCAAATACTCTGCTTTCGTCGCGTTGGCTCGTAATCAAGATAAATACGCCGTCTCCGCAATTTCCACCATCATCCTAAAAGTTCTTTTTGGCATTTTTTATTTATGATAATAATTTTTTTCCTATTTAATTTAATTAAAAAATTCGCACGTATGCGTCGTGGGCCGTGGCCGAGAGAAAAACTCTAATTGACAGTAGCTATATTTTTCTCATAGGTCATTGCCGTCTGATCACAAAACAGATAACTGACGCGAAATCGAAATAATAGGAAAGGTGCCATTTGCCATTTTGATGAGGCAAGTCAGTACCGTGTGATCGCCATTTTTCGGTCGTCATTTAAATGGCATCCCAACGAAAAATTCTAAATGACTCGCAGTGTCCGTCATTTGATTTTGGGACAAAACTGACGATGATAGTCATTTCGTGTGATCGCCATTTTTTCAATGACGAATCGTAGCTTCAATGTCGCTCTAATGCGACAGTTTTTCCTGACGTCACAGCGCCAGTTAAATGACTCGAAAAAATGGCCGTGTAATCGTAGCTTTAATTATACACTATTTTTACACTTAATTTAAATTTTTTCATACCTTACTGATTTTTCTTGTAATTTATACTACATCCTATAGATACTAAGCGCTGCATGCAACAACTAAATTTGCACCATTATATTCAGACAGTAAAGGCAAATTGCAGATGCATTTAAAGTATACCTACCTTTGCTCCCAATTTTTTATTAGATTTTTAACTAGATTGTTAAAACCATAATAATTCATATTGTGTAGGAAGATAGTGTCAATAAAAGAATTACCAGTAGGTACCATAATATGAGGTACCGTACCTAATTTCCATATTTTATCGACTTCTTTAACTTAAAGGAAGTACGAATTTTTTTTATTCTATTTCTATTAATTTGGCAACCCACTGTACCTGATAAAATACGTCCTATTAAAAATTAAATTCTGTCCTATAAAAAAATTATATAAGCCCAAAGTATTGGAAGGAAATCTAAAAATCTATTTCACTGTCACGGCGGCCGGCGTATTAATACTTTACGTATATCCCGCCTGCCGTTATTTTCGAAACCGGAACGAATTTGTATTTACTTGGAGAAGGTTATCAGAAATTAAATGTATTGCCTAGATACCTATATTAATTATATAATTAGCTGTATTCTCTGTATAATAATAAGTAGATATATTTATAGTATTAAGAAAATAACTGTCAATTCAAATTTACATAAGGTACCTATATTTTTCTGGCTTTTATATGTATATAGGGTTAGAAAAATAATTTCATACAAATTTTATTCTATATAGATTTCGTTAGCCCGGATAATTATCCCTATTCCTTATTCCTTAGCCCCGATAAAAACTGTGCAACCAAACTATCATTGCTTTAAATGTTATCGAAAAATGCTATCGATTCTGTCATAAATTACATGTGACATCAAAAAATTCATTTAAAAAAAATAAATAAAAAAATTAATAAAAAACATTCTGTCAAAAATATGCCTATAAATTACCGAATTTTTATTTTTCGCTGCACTTGTCCTGTCCATAAATTACTTTGATTCGCGTATATAGTGTTTTTTGATTTGTTTTTATTTGTGACTTTTGAGAATCTTTTCTTTTGCTGATGTCTTTTTTCTTGAGTGACATTTTACAAATTTCTGTGATATGAGTGCTGCCAAGCTTTTATAAGGAAAGAGCTAAGCCCCGATAATCGATTTTTTTGTAAAGCTATATAGAATAGTCAAAAAACACACATATAGACATTTGTATTCTGTGCCTTTACTTATTTATAATATAATTATTTAGGTACCTATTTATAACTTAAAAATTATAATCTACATAGTTCTACTATTTCAATACTCACCTACAATAAAAAGTACAACAGATGGAGGCATGACAAATGTTCCTACTAGCCAATCCGTAATTGCCAAGTTCATCACAAAGCAATTTGTTACTGTCCTCAGTCTTCTGGTAGTCAACACCGACAGGATCACTAACGTATTCCCAATCACCGTTATCAAAATTAAAAGTATGAAGATTGATACAGCCACAGCCCTAGGCCATGGTAAATTCCACAAATCGAAAGTGCTTTTATTCCCAATAGTACTCATTGTCTCTGACACATTTAATAAGTCTACTTGTATTAGGTTTTGCGTTACATTCACTACGGGCAAGTCCATAAATAACGGCCATGACAATGTCGTCATATTAATGGGGGGTTGGTTGAAATCCCTGGAGGTTTGGTTGACACTTCCGCTAGGCATCATTTCAAAGGCGACTTCAAGCAGGCGAAGGCGAGCCATTTCAATATAATTTTATTACAAGTGACAAAAAAGTCGTTACAGATGTTAACCTTTAATTGATTGTGTGTGTTCTGGGGTGCGTCCTGCAAAAGCATAAAAAAGGAAACAAATTGGATGACACATCAAATATACAATTTCACATTATTCAGTTTGTGAGGCATACTTCGCGAATTAATATATGGAACACAACTGGCCACGACTGATGGCATTTGTATGAACATACACAGATCGCTTTCAGACAGCATATTTACAGTTTTAGAAAATGCGTATAGGTTAAGTATACTTCTTAAAAACTTCATTTTTCGAATATCAATCAATTAATCATTAGTGATTAGTTGTTTACTTCTTCAGAACTACTAGGCTTTTAAGAAAATATTCCAAAATAATACCACAATTATAACACATAGCTATTAATCGGACACTTAGATGAGCACTGACTTTCAAAAATACAAAAAAAAAAAATGTGTGCTCACATAGCTAGCGCAGTTTGGAAATATTTCACATTATAATGCTCGTATGTGTATAAATATATTTACATCTACCTATCTATACATAATTTGACTAACATTGGGTTGTATGAGTGGTAGATGCTTTCACTCAAACAAACGTTTGAAAGATTACAATTTGAGTATATTCTTCCGATAAACAAATAAAAATTGTTTACTTAGAAATTTTATAGGGAAAGCATTTACTCCAAGCAAATTGATTTTCATATGGCATGCTTAGATGAATAGGGCGCCACAAATTTATTGAAAAGTGTGGTTGTTTGGCTGTGCGCGGTAAAAGAACTTTTAATCTGAAAGTTATAAATATTTTCTCCATATGCTATCGACGTGCAATAAAACACCTGGTACTGAAATGAAGAGTGCGATGATTTAGCAAACTATATTTAATTTAACACATCAAAATTTTGCATTTCGTTGGAGTAGACTCAAAAAGAATTGGAGGTCGAATCAAATAAATATGCAAATTGGTCCATGTATTGCATAGTCCATAGTGCATACTCATTTTGCGATACAGCGTAACGGGTACAGTACAGGTAGTTGACACTTTTGACTTAAACAATCGTAGATTTGTTATTTTAAACGCAATTTTAACATGTTATACATTTATATTATATTCCTTAAGGAATTTTCTATTTAGTAAAAATTTAAATTTTGGAGTTTAGGAGTTTCAATTTAGAATTACATGGATTACAAAAAATGCTTCTCAAAACCTACAGTAAGTTGGCACCCCTGTACAGTAGTTGGCACCCTACGAAACTACAGTTGTTGGCACCCAAAAAGTATGGTAAAATAATATCTACCGATTCCGATTTATCAAAATGCATTTAGTGCTCCTTTATTTGAAATTAATAAAAAATTCGGCACTTTGATAAATTATTATTAAAAAAATAAAAAAAAAACATATAAATGCATTTCTCCATCTACTCCGACCGGGGTTTAGAATAGCTAAAGTTCTTGTACTTATTTTAAGGATTTAAGAAAAAATCTGTACTCACCAAAGTCCTTATTAAAATTCACAAGATTTCACCTTTTTATTTTATATTTTATTTTTAAATATCGACTGAAGAGAGCCTATAATGTAAGAACTACTGGGAAATATTACAAATTTATTATATTATTGGAAAAGACAAAAACTTTTTCTAGAGAAGTTACTGGAACAGCGCAAATCGCTATTGAACAGAGAGGTGCCAACTACTTTATCGAAAAAAGGGGTGTCAACTACTGTATCCGTTACGCCAGTTAAAAGAAAAATGCTTCGTGTTCGTTTTACCTTTAATACAATAAGTTTATTTAATTAATTATTATAATTTATGCTATTATTTAATTCAATTATTTTTATACAATATTATCAAGCTTACAATATACATAATACAATTTAACTTAGATTATGTGTATATGAAAGAAGTGAATAAGAGACATTTTATATTTCCTATGAAACAGAGATTATGTCACTGCAAAATAAACTGTGGGGTGAATTTGTTGTTTGTTTTTTTTTTCGGAAAAAATGAAAACGGAAGTGAAGGATATGGCAAGCAATTATATCACATTTCATAACAATACAAACGAAACAATAATTCAATTTCATTGTGGTCGAAGTCGAGAAGCCAAATTTTTACTTTATTTAGAAAGGCGAACTTATTTACTTCTTAGCAATATTCGGGAAATAATGGAGTAAGAGTTTCTGTAATTAGTAGTGCGAAAGGTGACAACATGACCTTGTGAACTATTGCGTGGGAGTGCTGCCAGATATTTTAACCAGAAATCGTAATTACTAGCTTTCAAAATCGGGGAAATACGATTTTGTTGGAAATGAAAAAAAAAAAACACAGGAGAACGTTATTATACTTCAATTTATTATAACATAAATAAGTTTGGATAACATAAACATTTTTCGAAACATAACATTTTTTATTTATTATAATATGTATAAGAAAAAAACTTACATGTATACATGTTTTTACTACTACTTCATGTTTACTACTACTTTATTACTGTTTTATTTAGGTTAACCGCCGAAAATATATGTTCAACAATAGCAGATGAATTCGGAAGTGATAAGAATTCAAGAATTAATTTTTTCATTAACGGAAATGCTAAACTTTCATTACCATGCTTTGTTTGTAAAACGTTTTTCCAAAAACTGCTACATCTATTGAACATCGAGGTTCAGAAAAAAAAAAAAGATTTTCAAAATTTAGGTTTCTTATCTCACGAAATTCGACATCGGCGGTGTTCTGAATATCTTTCTTTAGAATTAAATTTGGAAACTTTTGAATAATGGATAAAAAGAATCTACTTCTTTTTTAATTAGCTATGTTTAGTGGACTTAGAAGGGTTAAACTTTGAAGCAATTGGTTTTTGAAGTCAAATCTTTTTAAGATTTGATGGACAAGTTCTGTATAGAAACCCAAGCAAGTCTGTTCGAATGCTTCAACATCGTTTGAATTCGATTCAAAGAATCCAATTGGTCTTGAACTACTACACCGAGATACAATTTGTCAAAAGCAACAATATTCGAAAGCAATCTAAATTCATCTCTAAGGTATTTTATGTTTACCATACCTTTAAAATATCGGGTTTAGGAAAATAATCTAAATTTGTAAAAACTACTTGCTTAACTTCATCATACATTTCATGTATTTCTGGCTGCTCGTAGTGCTCGTTCACCTTCACATTTTTAGAAGATATTTGAAAAATTGCAAATGAATTTTTGTACATATTCAATAAATTTTAAAAATCTTGGAATTTTATGCTTTTTTAACTCAAAAATCGTGGAATAACTTTTAAGCCCTAAAATCGTAAAAATACGATAAATCGTGGAATCTGACACCGCTTGGGACATAAGTGGTGGAATACTAATTTCTACAAATATTTTTTTCTGAGGATTTAAATACCACTGATTTATTTATCAACAATTTCGATACGACCTTAATAAACATAAATAATAGCGTATCTATTAATAGATAGAAAGTAATAAAAATGGGAATAAAATAAGGAAATAAAGAAGAATTAGAAACAAATTAAACAAAAAATTAACAGAAGGTATGTTTTTGTGTGGAACTATAATTAGAAACCAAAAATGTAGACAAAATTTAAATTCAAAAATAATAATATAAAAAATTAAGTAATTAAGTAATCTTAAAAATTATAAAATTGGATTAATATTTTGTGGGATATCACCTATTTGCAATGATAGCAGCACACCGGTTTGGTAAACAGGCTACCAACTTTTGACATCGATCAACGGGTATATTTTTCCAAGCTTGTTCATTGTTTCACTGGCGTTTTTCGATGTTTTCGTTGCCGAACTTCTTTCCTCATCAGCGCACACATTCTCAATTGAATTGAGGACGGGACTTTGCGCTGGCCATCTCAAAGCATCTATTTTTTTTCCTGAAACCAAATCTTCACAAGCCGTGAAGTGTGTTTATTGACCTTCTTCGAATAGTCGGTTCGTGACGGTTCTTTACTGGTAAGAAAAGGATCTGCACTAGTCAAACGGCAAATGAGTCTGTCTTCTTTAGCGGTTGTTTTTCTTGTCCTTTTTTTATTTTGGTGTTTTCTATACTATCTGTATCATTGAAAACTAAAACTTTTATTGCGCTTGCGCCATAGACAATCCCTTTGGAGCACTGCGCAGTTCCTTATCCTTGGCGATGGAATCAATAGATGCACCTGCCGCACAATTTTTGCGGATGATCAATTTTCTTAGTTCCGGTGTGCAGCTCTTGTTTTTTCCCATTTCACTAAACTAATAATTAATAATACTAAGATGTTTTAACAGGAAAAATATGCAGTAAAACTTTTACCATAATAAACACAAAGCATTCAAAATTGTATGTGTCACCAACCGGCTGAACTGCATTTAGAGTGAACGCGCCCATCGTCTACAAATGCAATGGCACCCGTTTGGTAGCACTTATATATTTCATAGTTGGCAGAATTGTATCTGCGTATCTCTGTAATTTTATTTGGTAATGAATTTGGAAAGGTGCAGACGCGACCAAAAAGTGAGAAATTTATTTTATTAATTATTCAGTAGGTATTTATTTTATCGTATTATATTTGTATATTTAGATATAAAACTCTCTCAAAACCCAACCAAGAAAATAAACTTTGGAAAGGAGAAGAAGTGTTTTTATTCTGGAAGTGAGTGAGAGGCACTCCAAATTCAGCCGCCATTTGCTGCCGTCACGCAGTCGCCGCCGTCTATAACATTTTTTTTATATTTTTTGTGCAACAAACTTTGCCAAGAATATCGCCACGCTTATTCTTCAACAATAGACTGACGTCCTAAGCAGAATGCCGAAGAAGTCAAAACGCCAGTCAATCGACGAAGCCGATCCACTGCCGCCTCGCAGAAGTGAGAGGAAGAATAAAGCACAGCCACCGCCCTACTTGGATGAATACCAGTTGAACGATACGCCAGCGATTGCAGCCTCAACGCCAATGCCGAAATCCGCCAAAGCCGCCGTGCAATTTGGGCATAGTCTATCGGGCGTTGAAATGGAGGAAACTCGCGATACATTCAACATGGTAGATACTTCAAGTATTACGACTATGATGCAGACTCTTGTTGGACAGATGACTGTCATGAGAGTTGACGTATTGGACCAGCTAAAGTCCGTGCAGGACAGAATTGCGAAGATAGAGGATGAAAAAGCCATGAACCAAAGTGCAGAGAAGGATGTACTCGTAAAAGAAAAACTACTCGAGGAACCCGAAGAATTCGCCAAGCCTTCTCCAAAAGACGAAGTCGAAACAGAACGAGTGCAAACATGCAATCATACTGCGTCCAATTTTGTTTATGGAAATCGACACAAACTACAAGATCTGCCAATATTCTCTGGTAAGGCCGAAGAGTGGCCGATGTTTGTCACTTCATACAGGGAGACGACCAAAGAATATGGCTATAGTAATTTGGAAAACCTGACAAGACTACAAAAGTGCCTGCAAGGAAATGCCCGTCAGTTAGTTGAGGCATTGTTGATACATTCCGAGAATGTTCCAGAGGTAATAGAGGAACTGGAATTTCGTTATGGAAGATCCGAGTTACTAGTGAAAGCCCAAATCTCGAAGCTAAGGAAAACGTCACCGATTAAAGAAGAGGATCTTACGCAACTAATCGCGTTTTCGACGCAAGTCCGTAACCTGGTGGCATTTCTCCGAAGCGCTAGCGCCGATCAACATCTATCGAATCCTATGTTACTTGAAGAGCTTGTGACAAAATTGCCAATGTCAAGGCGAATGGATTGGGCCGGATATCTCATCAAAATAGATTCACCATCTATCGCCGATTTCTCTATTTGGTTGAGAAAAGTCGCCAACGTTGCGAGTATGATTGAATTCACCAGCTATCCGACGACATCAGGTCAGACTTCCAGCAGATCTAGTAACGTAAAGAAGCTTACACTTCACACGGCCAACGTTATTAAACCCGAATCCACATGTCGTTACTGCGCAGGAGAGCATTTAATTGCAACATGTTCCAAGTTTGCCGATATGTCAAATGAACAAAAGTGGGATTGGGTTAAAAAGGAAAGTGTATGCTTCTGCTGCCTGAGGAAGGGACATCGAGTGACAAATTGCCGTAAGCAAAGGCAGTGTGGAATCAACAACTGCAAGCTCAGACACCATCAACTTCTTCATAGGAACGAAAACAATAATCAACCTAATGGCTCGCCTTCAACATCGATGATGAGTGTCGTGAAGTCCGATGGAAGCGTGTTCTTTAGAATTGTAGCCGTCACATTGTTCGGGCCTAGAAGAAGGTTGAATACATTTGCCATGCTTGATGAAGGTTCTGCCATAAGTCGGCTCTCACATTGAGGCAACATTCAATAAGCAACTAGCAATAGGAAACACGCAATATTATCGCTCACAGTTATTTTACATAGAATTAAATTAGAGGTCTCACATCAAAGCAACTCAATATCGCTCGAACGAAAAATGTTGCTGGTTGCTACAATAATTATCGCTAGCGATACACAGCGCATGTTGAAAAGCAACATAATATTGCTTCCTACTAGCAATATTTGTCATTATTGACACATTACGTTTCGGGGCTCAATCGATAACAGTTTTGAAATTGGGTGGGATGTGCTCTGAGTTCCTTAGCGCAAATATTTTCACCATGATTTATTAAATTAGTAAATGCAGGGTGCACCCAAACCCAATATTTCCTTTGCTTTTGTCTTTTTTTTTTCTTAAATGGAACCACATCAGAAAAATCGAATCATCGGAGTCGTCGGATGACATGTTAGTTAGAAATTTCAGGCAATACTGTTGCTTCGATGTGAGAGTAGGCTAAAATAAAGTTGCGTATTGTTTATTGCCAGTTGCTAGTTGCTTAGTTGCTTATTGCTTGTTGCCTCAATCTGAGAGCCGCCTAACAGTTATGGAAGATAGTCTGGCAAGAGAATTGGAACTCGTAGGAAAAAAGGATGAAGTCACCATGCAGTGGTTGGATAATAGCATCGCCGTAGAATCATCGACCGTTGTTAACTGTGACATTCAGGGCATACAAAATGGAGCTCGTCAACTGACTCTTAGAAATGTACGTGCCATTCATAGCCTTAATTTGCCATGTCAATCTATGAACTTTGATTGTCTTGTGAACGACTATCCACAACTAAGAGGAGTCCCAATACGAAGTTATTTTGATGCCAAGCCACGACTGCTGATTGGAATCGACAACGCCAGGCTAGGATATGCCAGGGCCTACATTGATTGTCCGCCGTCAGGTCCAATAGCAGTTGACACAGAATTGGGATGGATTGTTTATGGACCAGGTCAACAGTGTACTTCATCTGGACATCGTTCATTCAGTGGTCACGTCAAGCTTGTACGAAGCACACACCAGGAAGAACTGAATGAGAAGTATGAAAAATTAAATCGTCTGGTTCATGAATATTATGATATGGACAACTTCGGCGTAAAGAAACCCGTAGAAGCACTGGAATCAAATGAAGTAAAACGAGCTCGTAAAATTTTAAAGGAGACTACCTCCTTAGTCAAAGGCCATTACGAAACAGGTTTGTTGTGGAAAACCGATCAAATTCGCATGCCAGACAGCTATCCAATGGCAATCCATCGACTGCGAAATCTTGACAAGAAAATGAAGCGCGATCCAGCGTATGCATCTGCCTATGAGTCCAGCCTGAAAGATTTCGTCGCCAAAGGATATGCCCGCAAATTATCACCAGAAGAAGCCAGCCTTGTGTCACCAAAAACCTGGTACTTACCACATTTTGGTGTACAAAACCCGAGTAAGCCAGCCAAGATTCGTCTCGTCTTTGATGCCGCCGCTATGGTAAATGGAACTTCCTTGAATTCACAACTGCTAAAGGGACCGGATCTAAATCAGCCACTGATGTCCGTGTTAAGCCAATTTCGTGAGAATCCTATAGCAGTTTGTGCGGATATCCAGGAGATGTTCTGTCAAGTCAAGATAGTTAAGAAGGACAGAGAATCGCAGCGCTTTTTATGGCGTCAGCCAGGTCGTTCGGAGGTCGATGTTTTTGAAATGGAGTCGATGATATTTGGAGCAACATGTTCGCCTGCCGCGGCCCAATATGTGAAAAATATGAATGCCCAACGTTTCATCAGCCAGTATCCCGAAGCCGTAGATTCCATTATCAGAAATCATTATGTAGATGATTACGTCAAAAGTTTCGTCGACGAGAATACCGCCATCAAAGTCTCTAAGCGAGTGAAAGCCATCCATCAAGCAGCCGGATTTAATCTACGAAATTTTTCCTCGAACTCCATCGCTGTAGCCGAAGAATTTGCCGATGAAAATAAGCAAATTTCAAATATTTGTATTGACATGAATGTTGATACCGGACAGACTGCTGAGAAAGTTTTGGGATTGTTCTGGCACAGTGAATTCGATGAATTTAAATTCGAATTTATGTTTCATAAAGTGCCAAAAGAAGTTCTACACCAAGTTCGACCGCCGACCAAACGTGAAATGTTGAGTCTGTCGATGTCTCTATTGGATCCATTCGGATTCTTAGCCAATTATCACATATGTGCCAAGGTGCTTTTGCAAGACACATGGAAAGATAATTACGAATGGGATCAGCCTATGCCAGAGAACGTCAGCCGTAAATGGTATCAATGGCAAAGTCAACTAGAAAAGGTCAAGTTACTAAGGATTCCACGTTGCTACTCCGAATACTTCTCCAGAGCCGACGACATAGAACTACACACATTCGTGGATGCCAGCGAGGTTGCTTATGCCGCAGTGTCGTATTGGAGGATCATAACGCCAGGAGGTATACAGATCGCATTCGTTCAAGGGAAGACAAGAGTAGCACCTAGGAAACAACTATCAATACCACGACTTGAGCTGCAAGCCGGAGTACTGGGTGTACGTTTGAGTGAGTCCATTCTATCAAGTCATTCTATTAAACCGTCGAAGCGATTCTTTTGGAGTGATTCCAAGACATTTATATATTGGGTCAAGTCCGAAAGCCGAAATTACAAACCATTCGTTGGCCATCGTATCGCCGAGATACTAGAATATACGAAGGAGTTTGAGTGGAACTGGATTCCTACCGATCTCAATGTTGCAGATGACGCGACCAGAGCCAAGTTTCCTGTAAACTTTGAACCCAACAGCCGTTGGATGAATGGTCCCGAGTTCCTGCAGAAGAACTTCACAGAATGGCCGCAACAGCCAGATGATCTTCAACAATATGAAGAAGCCACAGAATTGAAGAGGGCCAATGCTGTGCTGACGATTCAAAAAACATCAAACGAAGTTATGCCAGATCTCGAACGCTTTTCGAAGTTCAGAAAATTAAGACGCACCGTTGCCTGGGTATTGAGAGTTTGCAGAAAGCCATTAAAGGTTGGCGAGTTGTCCGCAGAAGAAGAGGAATTTGCAGAGAAATTGTTATGCAGAAACGTCCAACGCCAAGTATTCCGTGATGAGTATTTTTCATTAATGAAGGGTAAGCCAATTACATCAGATAGTAGTATCTATAAGTTAAGTCCGTACATGGGAGAAGATAACTTGATCCGAATTGAGGGTAGAATTGATGCCGCTTCGATAATCCCATTTGAAACTCGCCGTCCGATTATTTTGCCAAAGGACCATCGTCTTACGCGTCTATTGATTCTTTTCTATCATGAGAAAATGCTCCATCAAAATCATGAAACAGTTATTGCAGCCATTCGTCAAAAATATTACATTCCATGCCTAAGGTCCCAACTAGCAGCAGCAAGATCAAGCTGTCAATGGTGTAAAGTCAAATTAGCCAAGCCAAGTCAGCCGATGATGGGTCAATTGCCTATGGAAAGGCTCACTGCCTTTGTTCGCCCATTTACATTTACCGGCTTGGACTATTTTGGACCACTTACGGTAGCAATCGGAAGACGTCGTGAAAAGAGATGGGTAGCTTTATTCACTTGTCTCACCGTAAGAGCTGTCCATCTGGAACTGGCCACAGATCTATCCACGGATGCATGCATTATATGCATAAGGAATTTTGTGAACCTACGAGGAGTGCCTAAACGAATTCGAAGTGACAATGGTACCAATTTTGTTGGTATCAAGAAAGAGCTACTTAATGTCACCGATTTCTTCGACGTGAACGAAATTCAAAGACAGTTATCCGGTTTTGGAATAGACTGGGTTTTCAACAGTCCGGCTGATCCCAGCGCTGGTGGAGTCTGGGAAAGGCTAGTCCAGAGCGTGAAGCGATGTCTAAGTTCCACTTTACGAGAGAGGGTTCCCAGGGAAGATACCTTACGAAGCTTACTACTGGAAGCAGCCAACATCGTAAATAGCCGCCCATTGACACATGTTCCTGTGGATCCCAACGAGCCAGACCCTTTGACGCCAAATCACTTCCTGTTGGGTGAAATGAACTCTACACAGACGCCAGGTCCAGTAAATGAAAGGCTCATGTGCCTTAGGAAGCAGTGGAGAATTGCGCAGCAGCTGAAAAACCATTTTTATCGATGGTGGATAGCAGAGTATCTACCAGTACTGACTCGAAGATGCAAATGGTTTGAGAAAGTGCCGCCTTTGAAGAAGGATGATCTTGTGATCGTATGCGATTCCGATTTGCCGAGAAGCAGATGGCAGAGAGGTAAGATAGTCAAGGTGTTCGCTGGAAAAGATGGTCAAGTGAGGTCTGCAGATATTCAAACAGCAAGCGGTCAGCTGAGACGTCCGGCAAAGAAACTCGCCGTTTTGGATGTTGGTGTGAATCAGAGGGATTCACGGGTGGGGGAATGTCACCAACCGGCTGAACTGCATTTAGAGTGAACGCGCCCATCGTCTACAAATGCAATGGCACCGGTTTGGTAGCACTTATATATTTCATAGTTGGCAGAATTGTATCTGCGTATCTCTGTCATTTTATTTGGTAATGAATTTGGAAAGGTGCAGACGCGACCAAAAAGTGAGAAATTTATTTTATTAATTATTCAGTAGGTATTTATTTTATCGTATTATATTTGTATATTTAGATATAAAACTCTCTCAAAACCCAACCAAGAAAATAAACTTTGGAAAGGAGAAGAAGTGTTTTTATTCTGGAAGTGAGTGAGAGGCACTCCAAATTCAGCCGCCATTTGCTGCCGTCACGCAGTCGCCGCCGTCTATAACAGTATGCGATATTTCTAAATAATAATAAATTTCCACAGAATTTCTTATATTGATCTTAACACTTAGTAAACTTTGACCACCAAATATCTTGTGAGAAATTTTAACGGGTCTACTTAATGTACAAGAAATGCGCAAAGCTGCTGCAAACGACAACGATACTTCACCAGCCCATAGGTATACAGTAGAAATCGTTTATAACGATGTTGAAGGGACCTTAGAATTTCATCGTTATAACCGGTTCATCGTTATATCCAGGATACAATAAAAAAAAATTTAAAGCCAAAAAAAGTAAAAAGTTTATACTTTATTGAAAAGTGTATTTTTTTTGAACATTTGGTTGCGCAAAATATATTTCTAAGAGAGTTGTCCATTATTTGGATTTGAATTTTAAGCTACCCATATATGTACATACACCATCTCCTCCACGCACTATACTTGTTGCAAAAATCGACATTAACTATATTATTTTGATACCACATATGGAAATCGAAAATTAAATTAACTTTAACCCTGTAGACCTGTAAGAATATCTTGCTCCCAGAGCAGGATCATTTTGAAATTTGTTTTTCACCACGATAGTTCAGAAAATGTTCCGAGGATAATTATTTAGCGCAATTGACACGCGACTGTAGCAACAGAATGAAAATATCAAGCGACAGACGGACATGGCTAAACCGATTCAGAATGTTACCCTGATTCAGGTTTTTCTAACAAACTTAAGACCGAAGATGAAGGTGAAATACGATAACGACGCCGCCGGTTTAGCAGAGCATATTGGAAGGAAAGGACTTCTAATTTACCTGTTGAAAATGCTTCTTAAATGCTATTAACAGTTTTTCAAGATGTGAGAATATGATATCTAACAATGAGTTCTCAACGACGAAATCCGAGAACGACCGAAA
Source organism: Cheilosia soror (assembly GCA_949372485.1). Classification (NCBI taxonomy): domain Eukaryota; kingdom Metazoa; phylum Arthropoda; class Insecta; order Diptera; family Syrphidae; genus Cheilosia; species Cheilosia soror. The sequence continues at coordinate 47,633,666 of OX443562.1, read as the reverse complement.
AACAACCAAAATATTGATTGAAAATATACAAGCTGTACTAAGTAGCTTCAGTACTCCAGAGCTAAGCAGCTTCAGGTTTTTAAGGATAGAGTTTACTTAGATCACGAGAAAAATTGTTCGTCATGAGGTTACATTTTGTTTGTTTGTTTTAACTTAACATAATTTTAAGATAGATAAAACTCCTTACTATAATGTTGTCTATTATTTTTCTAATACTATCTAATAAAGACTTTACATCCTATCTGTCAACTACCTATAGCAGCGGTTCCCAATCTTTTTTGGTCGCGGAGCACTTTTCTGGAAAGAAATTCCTCGCGGAGCACTTCACTGTCGGTATCCCAATTTTCGTAGTTAAAGAAAACACCATAACTATTTGTTGTTGTTTTCTTATTAATTTTATTAAATCAAAGAAATAGGTAACGTGTTGTGACTTTTGAACATTTTAAAAAATATTTAAACTATGTAGTAGGTATTTAAAAACAAAAATAAAATCAGAAACATTTTTAACTTATTTTCGAGTTGGCCACAGAAAACCAAAGACTTCAAAATTCCAGTTTCCAAAAACAAATAATAAAAATTACAGATATTTAATGGAATAGCTTTCATTTATTTAAAAGGGCAGTCAATCTTTTCTGAAGATATTCCACTAAAATCCTACATATTTGGCCAACAGGTCAAACGCGTCCACCACAAACCAGTAAGAATAGACCGTCGACTCCTCCCACATAACAGACTTTGCCTACAAGCTGCCGGCGAGACCAGGATTTTTCATGTATTGGTGCTGTACAAAATCAAAGGGGCGCCATTAACGCACGCATACTTGAAAAATCCTGGTCGCATGGTATTGCATAGAAAAACATTGCCGCCATTAATTTTGACATTTACACGTATTCACAGACAGGGAAATTCTTTCCGGGGGGAATCGGGTAGGTGTACGGGAAGTCGGCGGTCTATTCTTTCTGGTTTGTGGCGTCCACTCTCATTTCTTTTGCGCCTCTCAAAACTTCCGGTCTTCTTAGAAACTTGTATTTCCTCGAAAACAAGCTTCGTAGAAAAACCAATCTTTTCGCTATCAACGCCATTGATTCGTTTCCATTTTGATAGTTAGGAAGTTCTGGAGTACACGATTTATTTTTACGCATTTTTGTACCTACTGTGTAATCAATACACAAATTATACATTGTTGCGAACAAAATGACAAACTTACAGAAGCACACAATTAGCTAGTCTGATGGAATTTTCATATTTTGCGCTCATCTTTCCTCGGAGCACTTAAATTTTTATGGCGCAGCACTCTTTGGGAAACTCGGACCTAATAGCATCGTCATAGTCACTTAAACAAAATTATGCCGCCTTCTCTTTTTGAAATGAAATATGATTAACCCCTTTGTAAACCTGTTCCGCCGATTGTCTGCTTATTCGATTCCAGAAACTAAAGAATTTGAGAGCAAACGCATAAAGGTTGCGCCAATCCAAAAATTATACATAGATATTACCTATTAGTTTTCTTTATTTACATACAAACGCTTTCTTGAGCTCTTGCATTTCAAATGCGTTTGTGTGTTTATTATACCCAGATATGTGTTTTAGATATGTGTATGTATATATTTTCATCCACTATTAGCTAAAGTCCTCTCGTGCCATCTACCGTACAATAACCATACTATATTTGGTTTAGAAACCTTGCTCGGCTGTCGGCTCATAAACAACAACCCGACAAAGATTCATAGCAATCGGATAAAGTGTAGAGAAGCCTAATTGGATCACATACCAGTCATTGATTTTTATATAAATATATAAACATTGATACATACATCTATGGATTGGATACATAGATAGATTATAAAATAAATGTACACTGTACTGTACACTAATGAACTCTTCACTTGGGCAAAACTAATCGAAAACTAAATCCAGTCCCAGTGACACAGTCGGTATCGGTATCGTATTTCCACTTTTCCAGAGCCAAACAAGCAATCGTAGAAAAATCAACTGGTGGCATTGTTAGGTGTTGCTGTAAAAAGCTGTTGTGTTTGTGATGCTCTTAACGATACTCTTCTATCCAATTCAAGTTGAAGTTGTGATGTTATTGCTGGGTTGTTGGTATAGCCTGTAAACATTGTATAGGCAAGAAGAGTAGGTATGTTAGAAGTGTGAGAATTTCATTATTAAAAATGACAACATTAATGAAAAAAATTAAGTGCACAACTGAATTCCAGTTTATTATGGGTTTATAAGAATAATTACATTTTTGAGCCTTTCCAAATTTTAACTTTTAAAAAAATATATACCTATATTTGAAAATTATATCTCAAAAATCAAATACCTATCATGCGAAAGCGTTAGCCAAGAATGGTTACGGGCATACTGTGACAGGACAGGGGCTACAGAACGATGAGATACGGGAGGAATTTGCACGGCAGGGCAGGTATCTGAAAGGTTTGAACAAAAATGTTCCATTGAATGTAGAGGAAGAATGGCAATTATTTTCAACAGCAGTCATTGCCTCTGCACTGCAGGACATGTTTACGGAGTGAAGAGGATCGGTGTGGCGGCAGGTGGTGAGAAAAGAACTACGTATGGTTTAAAACGCCCGGAGTTCAAGAAGCCATCAGAGAGAAGAAAAAGTCTTTCAAGGTGTGGATTCACCTTTTCAAAACCGGCACATTGAGGCGCGAATTGCAAATTCGCTAATAATTTGGCTGTTATACCAGCCAAAGAACAATCTTTTAAGGAGTTCGGCGAGAAATTAGACCGTGATCACAGATCTGCAAGCAAGGTGTTCTGGCAGCCTATTTGCCGTCTTAGAGGAAGGAAGTGGAATATTATTGAAGGAGCCAAATCCAAAGATGGTACACTTATTTCCAATGAGGAGGACTCTTGCCCAGATGGAGCGAGCACTTTTCGGAATTGCTCAATCCAATCCAGGGCATTGAGGATGACAGATCCATCGCCTTAAGCAGGGCGGAAAGAAGTCCCATTGTAGAGGAAGTCACTTTTGCGAACAAATCGTTAAAAGCTGGCAAATCTGCCGAAGTGGATGAAATCCGACCAGAAATGCTTAAAGCCTTAGGCGAAGGGAGTTATCGTTCAAGAAAGGGGTTAAAAGGGATTGCTCCAATTACAGGGAGTGTATCAATTTTCAGCCTCCCCGGAAAATTGTTTGCCAAGGTGCTAGAAGCGCGTTTGCAGAGCTGTGATTGAGTCACGATTAGTAGATGAGCAGTTTTCGTCCAGGCAGAAGCACAACCCACCAGATACTCACTCTCAGAATAGTATTTGAGAAGGCTGGCGAGTTTGTTACACCTGGTTACGCATGCTTCGTAGATTTGGAAAAAGCATACGACCAAGTACCTCGAGGTAAATTCTGGAGTGTATCACAGGAGTATGGAATTGACGGTTCTCTCTTGAGAGCCATTAAATCTCTTTACACAAACTGTAAAAGCTGTGTTCAGGTAAACGGCGGCGTTATATCAATACCTTTCACCATGGGCGTTGGACTTCGCCAGGGTGCGTCTTGTCTCCTCTCCTTTTCATTATTTATATGGACTGGATGTTACAACGCAGTCTTGGCGAAGAACGTTCAATGCGCTCTGCATGTTAGTGGAGTCCCATTGAAACAGGTGGAGAAGTTTAAGTATCTCGGGGTGTTATTCACGAGTGATGGAAGGAGCAATGCGAGTTTTCTCGTAGGATTGGTCAGGCTGGATCAATTTTGAGAGGAGGACTGAAGGAGGACCGAACTTGCTGTCAAAGCTAGGTTCATTCATTCATTTTTGATCCGCTTGTCCTTGCCTGGAAGGTGCTTGGGGCTAAAGTACCTTTTTGCTCTAAATAGGAAGCTCAAGGTAGTGAGCTGGACTACTGTGCGAGGGATCCAGGTTCAATCCCCGGAAAACACAGATTACATCTTAAGGTTTTTTCTACTGCGCCACCTCTCGCGAACTTCTGACAAACATCCGAGAGTATAACTGTCCTGAAAAAGTTTCTCAATTCAGCCGTTCGGACTCGGTATAAAATTGTAGGCCCCTTCCATTCGTCACAAAAATAAAAACTCACACAAAACGAATGGTTGTGAGAAGCTAGGGCTAGGGTGTCTACACACCTGTTGCGCCAACTATTTATTTATTTAGGTAGCTCAACTTAGCTACCTAAGTGTATGAATCGGGTAGGCGCTGATTGGCATCAACTTGGCGGTGCCCAGCTGTTGCAACTTTTTCATACACATCAATTGTGCTTATTTTACCTCCGCGTGGTAACCACCGGGTACTGGTCTCGCCCATCCAGGCTTGACTTGCTAAACTTATAAGCGCGAGTGTTGAACACGAAGAAAATAGCAACACTATAATGCTCTGTCGGAACTGACTGTCTGCTCGAGTCTCAGAAGTCTAACATGAGCCCCTCAGAAAGAGGACGTGCGGCGGAAGAATTCACGCGATTGAATCAACGGTGACGTCAACAGTTGGCATGGCAGATACTTTAATGAGCTACTTCGACATATTTGGAGCTGAGGTCATTAAAGATTTTTCAATACTAGTCAGGGTGTTGAAATAGAGATGGTGGCGGAAGAGCCCTTAATGGGTCAACGGCAGCACTCAAATCCCCGAAGCGGGTTACTGACTCCGGAATATCCGGCCCCTTTCGTCCAAGGGGTCACAGAAAGGGCCTGGCCCTCCAGGTTGGGGGTTGTGCGTGGGGTTAACTACCCAACCACGGAAAACACCACCAGTTACGAAGCAACCAAAAGCCTCGGATATGGATGGATTTACTGTTGACGACCCTGCAAAACGAAAAAAGGACAATGACTTTCGGATCTGCACGTGGAATGTTCGAACCCTGAACAGACCGCGTGCAGCCGAACAATTAGCGGAGGCCCTAGACTGCTACAAGGCAGATATCACCGCCATCCAGGAAGTGCGGTGGGATGGGCCCGGCAAAAGAAGGATGAAAAACTGTGACATCTATTACGGTGATTGCTACAGAGAACAGAAGCAGCGTCTATTCGGATGCGGATTCGTTGTAAGCGGCAGACTTAGGCAAGAAGTCTTGAGCTTTCGACACGTTAGTGAGCGCCTTACAACTATCCGCATCAAGGCTAAATTCGCCAACATCAGCCTGATATGCGCTCACGCCCCCACAGAAGATAAGGACGATGCTACCAAAGAATGTTTCTATGAGCTCCTCGACAAAACATATGAGCAATGTCCTAAATACGACGTTAAAATCGTCTTAGGTGATTTTAACGCCAAAATAGGAAAGGAGGACATCTTTGGTAGCACAATCGGAAAGCACAGCCTACACGACACCACGTCTGGAAACGGACTTAGGCTAATTGACTTTGCTGCGGGACGTAATGCTACTATAGCAAGCACACGGTTTCCACACCTCAACATTCACAAAGGAACATGGCGGTCACCAGACCATCAAACGGTCAATCAAATTGACCATGTTGCGATCGACGCAAGGCACTCCTCCAGTATTCTAGATGTCCGAACTTTCCGAGCGGCCAACATAGACTCGGATCACTACCTTGTTGTAGCCAAGGTACGTATGCGGATATCCCAGACACCACAACAACGAGGAAATACTGTGAGAAGATTCAACGTTGAACGGCTACAAACGCAACAAACCGCCAGAACTTTTGCCGATCGCGTCTCCCTCAACCTCTCGAGAAGTCCTGTGCAGCCAGCATCAAGTGCTGAAGACCAGTGGCATCGATGCCAAGAAGCCATCAGAAAAGCCGCGACTGATGTGCTAGGTTTCACCCGACCACCACCGCGAAACCCCTGGTTTGATGAAGAGTGCCGGCAAGCACATGCAGCAAAGCAACTGGCCTACAAAGCGGCGCTGCAGAGAAGGACGAGAGCAGCTCGTGAGCTCTACGAGCAAAAAAGGAGGGAAGAACACCGGCTTCTCCGGAGGAAAAAGAAAGAGCATGAGAAGCGCGCGATCGAGGAAATAGAGAGGTGTTACTCCAGGAACAATGTTCGGAAGTTTTACCAAAAGGTAAAAAGAACGTGTCACGGGAACAAGGCCCGAACAGAGACCTGTAGAGACGAACAAGGAAACCTTGTAGTAGAGTCACAGTCGGTGCTGAGGACATGGAAAAACCATTTCTGCAGACTGTTAAACGGCGAAGACGACACAAATTCCGCTGTCAGGCAGAATGAACCATTCGACCTGGGCGATGAAAGCCAAGACTTCCGTCCACCTGACCAAAATGAGGTAAGGATAGCAATATCCAAGCTGAAGTCCAACAAAGCTGCAGGACCGGACGGTTTATCGGCCGAGCTTTTTAAGGCAGCGGGGGATGACTTGGTAGAGGGCATACACCAACTCGTTTCTAAAATTTGGTCAGAGGAAAGTATGCCTGAAGAATGGAGCCTCAGCATTGTTTGCCCGATCCATAAGAAAGGAGACCCTCTAAACTGCGCCAACTATAGAGGCATCAGTCTCCTTAACATCGCTTACAAAATCCTGTCTTCCGTACTGTGTGAACGCCTGAAACCATTTGTTAACGAACTGATTGGACCCTATCAGTGCGGTTTTAGGCCCGGTAAGTCCACAACCGACCAAATATTCACACTACGGCAGATCCTGGAGAAAACCCAAGAAGTCCAAATCGATACTCATCACCTATTTATCGATTTTAAAGCCGCATATGACAGCATTTATAGAGACGAGCTATACAGAGCCATGTCTAGTTTTGGCATCCCTGCCAAACTTGTCAGATTGTGCAGAATGACGATGGAGAACGCTCGCTGCTCCGTAAAGGTCGGAAACAATCTCACCGAGACATTTGATGTCAAAAAAGGATTTAGACAAGGTGATGCGCTGTCATGTGACTTTTTCAACATCATTCTTGAGAAAATTGTGCGAAACTCGCAAGCCAACACCAGGGGCACAATTTTCCAAAAGTCTGTGCAACTACTTGCATACGCTGACGACATCGACATCATTGGCAGAACACAGCGAGCTGTCACTGGTGCGTTTGCAAGTATCAGTACAGAGGCGGCAAAAATGGGTTTAGTGGTGAATGAGGGCAAAACGAAATATATGCTGTCAACAAGAAGGGACACACAACATCGACGAATCGGACAGAACGTCACGATAGACAGCTATAACTTTGAGGTAGTTCGGGACTTTGTCTACCTCGGCTCCGCTATTAATTCTGAAAATGACATCACATCAGAAATCAAGCGAAGAATTACACTTGCCAACCGCTGTTACTTTGGCCTAAGAAGGCAATTGATTAGTAAGGCCTTGTCGAGAAACACCAAGGAGACTCTATATAAGACCCTCATCATCCCAGTCCTGCTTTATGGCGCAGAATCATGGACGTTGTCAAAAGCGGATGAAGATCTCCTTGGGCGCTTCGAACGCAAAATTCTTCGAGTGATTTTCGGTCCCGTTTGCGTTGACGGGCTTTGGAGGAGGAGATTTAACAGCGAACTCTACGAGCTGTACAGCGACATCGACTTGGTCAGAAAAGTACGTATCAGTCGACTAAGATGGCTAGGACATGTAGAGCGAATGGACACCAACGCTCCGGCCCGAAGAGTCTTCGATTCCAACCCGGAGGGACAACGCAGTAGAGGAAGACCTCGCCTTAGGTGGCGCGCACAAGTGGAAGGGGACCTCAACCAACTTGGAGTGCGCAACTGGAGGTAGTTAGCCAAAGATCGTGCTAACTGGAGAGGCGTGTTGGTTGAGGCCCAGGTCCACCCCGGACTGTAGCGCCATCTAAGTAAAGTAAGTAAGTAAGCTCAACTTAGCAGACGCCGATCTTGAGATATAGGATATGTGGTCCTGCCATGTGATTCCTGAATTGACTGTGACTCCTAGAAGGTGCATTGAGTCCTTGGGATGGATTGGATGGTCATCGATTTGGATCTGAGGAACTGTTGATGCATTTTGCCTAGAAAATTTAGTGAGCAGTGTCTTCTACAAAAAAGTTGCCTTTTCCCCACTACAAGGTTTTGTCCAGATCATCATTTAGAGAACTAATTTGTTCACATCTCTGACAGTGTGATGTAGCCGCATTCACAGGCCCACTGTTCGAGATGGATGATATAAGAGTACTGTCATCAGCAAAGTTGTAGATATTATTATTTGTCGATCGTTAAATCGTTAATGTGTAGAAGAAATAGAGTTGGAGAAAGAATAGATCTTTGGGGCACTCCTGCATGTATTGTATAGCGAACGAATTAGATGATACACCACCTACAAAAACTTGGATCAATTTTCCCAGAAGAAATATTTGTCCATCCGCAGAGTTCTTGTGGTAATCCATAAGGCGCTAACTTGCCTAATAGGGCTCTATGCCAGACTCGGTCAAATGCCTTTGATATGTCCAAGACTACGTCTCTGGATTCGCCGTGTTGTTTGCGTCCATAAGTGCTACGCAGACTCCTACTAAAAACAGTGTAACGTTATTTTTGGTACATATTGGTTCTAAAGTGGTTTTTGGGGACGTTGCGTTATGGCATCAATTGTCTTAAGTGGTAGCAAAATAAATGACAAAATTAATAGTTTTGTTTTAGTTTCTTATTTGTATAAATGAATTCAAATGGTTAAAAATAAAGATCTTTGGAAATATTTAAACGTATACATATTTTCATATATGTATAAAAATAAAAAACTAAATACTTACTTACTTACTTACTTAAGGTGGCGCTACAGTCCGGGGTGGACCTGGGCCTCAACCAACAAGCGTCTCCAGCCAGCACGATCTTTGGCCAGCTGCCTCCAGTTTCGCACGCTAAGTTGGTTAAGGTCCCCTTCCACTTGCGTGCGCCACCTGAGTCGCGGTCTTCCTCTATTGCGCCGTCCCTCGGGTGTGGATTCGAAGATCTTCCGGGCCGGAGCATTCACGTCCATTCGCTCTACATGACCCCAGCCACCGCAGTCGTTGGACCTTCACTCTTCTGGCTAGGTCAATGTCGCTGTACAGCCCGTACAGTTCGTCGTTGTATCTCCTCCTCCATTCACCGTCTATGCAGACGGGACCGAAAATTACTCGAAGAATTTTCCTCTCGAAGCAACCAAGAGTAAGCTCATCCGCTTTTGATAGAGTCCATGCCTCTGCACCATAAACTAGGACTGGGATGATTAAGGTCTTATAAAGGGTCACTTTATTTGTTCGAGAGAGGGCTTTGCTACTCAATTGCTTTCTTAGCCCAAAGAAACAGCGATTGGCAAGAGTTATTCTTCGCTTAATCTCAGCGCTGGTGTCATTGTCTGAGTTAATAGCGGAGCCTAGGTAGACAAAGTCCTTTACCACCTCAAAGTTATATCTGTCTATAGTGACATTCTGTCCAAGACGACGGTGTTGGGTGTCCTTTCTCGATGACAGCATATACTTTGTCTTGCCCTCATTGACCGCCAAATCCATCTTTGCCGCCTCCGTCTCAATGCTCACGAACGCGCCAGTGACATCACGCTGCGTTCTCCCGATTATGTCGATATCGTCGGCGTAGGCGAGTAGATGGACGGACTTTTGAAAGATAGTGCCTCTGGTGTTAGCGTTTGAGTTTTGCACTATTCTTTCAAGAACGATGTTGAAGAAGTCACATGACAGCGCATCGCCTTGTCTAAATCCTTTTTTGACATCGAAGGTCTCGGTGAGTTCTTTACCGACCTTGATGGAGCAGCGTGCATTCTCCATTGTCATCCTACACAAACGGACGAGTTTGGCAGGGATGCCAAAACTAGACATTGCTCTGTATAGCTCGACTCTATAAATGCTGTCATAGGCGGCTTTAAAATCGATGAAAAGGTGGTGGGTATCGATTTGAACTTCCTGGGTTTTCTCCAAGATCTGCCGCAGTGTGAATATTTGGTCGTTGGTAGACTTTCCTGGCCTGAAGCCACACTGATAGGAACCAATCAGGTTGTTGACGAAAGGCTTCAGGCGTTCACACAGCACAGCAGATAAGATCTTGTAGGCGATGTTAAGAAGACTAATACCTCTGTAGTTGGCGCAGTTTACAGGGTCTCCTTTCTTGAGGATCGGGCAAACAATGCTAAGGTTCCATTCATCGGGCATACTTTCCTCCGACCATATTTTACAGATGAGTTGGTGCATGCTCCTAACCAAGTCATCGCCTGCCGCTTTGAATAGCTCGGCGGTTAGGCCATCTGGCCCAGCGGCTTTGTTGGACTTAAGCTTAGATATCGCTATCTTCACTTCGTCCAGGTCAGGTGGACGGAATTGGTCTTCATCGTCCAGGTTGAATGGTCCATTCTGCCTGACAGCGGGATTTAGTTCGTCATCGCCGTTAAACAGTCTGCAGAAGTAGTTCTTCCATATCCTTAGCATCGACTGCGATTCTACTACGATGTTCCCTTGTTCGTCCTTGCAGGCTTCGGTTCGGGCTCTGTAGCCTTGGTAGGTTCTTTTTACCCTTTGGTAAAACTTCCGAACCTCATTCCTGCTGTAGCATCTCTCTATTTCCTCGATCGCGCGCTTCTCGTGCTCTTTCTTTTTCCTCCTGAGAAGCCGGTGTTCGTCTCTTCTTTTCTGCGAGTAGAGCTCACGAGCAGCTCTAGTCCTTTTTTGTAGCGCCGCTTTGTATGCCTCTTGTTTCGCTGCATGTGCTTGCCGGCACTCGTCGTCGAACCAGGGGTTTCGTTGTGGTGGTCGAGTGAAACCAAGCACATCAGAGGCGGCGTCTCTGATGGCTTTTTGGCAATGTTGCCACTGGTCTTCAATACTTAATGCTGGCTGCATAGAACCTCTTGAGAGATTGAGAGAGACTTGATCGGAGAAGGATCTGGTGATCTCTTGCGATTTTAGCCGTCCGACGTTCGGGATATCCGAAGGCGTACCTTGGCTACAACAAGGTAGTGGTCCGAGTCAACGTTGGCCCCTCGGAACGTTCGGATATCCATAATACTGGAGGAGTGCCTTGCGTCGATCGCAATGTGGTCAATCTGGTTGACGGTTGATTGATCGGGAGATCTCCAAGTGCCTTTATGAATATCGAGATGCGGGAACCGCGTACTTGATATGACAACATTTTGCCCCGCCGCGAAGTCGATCAGCCTGAATCCGTTATCGGAGGTGGTGTCGTGTAGGCTGTACCTCCCGACAGTACTACCAAAGATGCCTTCTCTTCCTATCTTTGCATTAAAATCACCTAGGACAATTTTAATGTCACAGTTAGGGCACTGCTCGTATGTCTTGTCCAAGAGCTCGTAGAACCTCTCTTTGGTGTCGTCGTCTTTCTCCTCCGTGGGGGCATGGGCGCATATTAGGCTAATGTTGGCGAATTTAGCCTTGACGCGGATTGTCGTGAGGCGCTCGTTCACACAGTTGAAGCTTAAGACTTCTTGCCTAAGTCTGCCTCCAACGACGAATCCACATCCAAATAAGCGCTGTTTTTGTTGCCGATAGCAGTCGCCATAGTAAATATCGCAGTCTTTCATCCTCTTCTTGCCCGGTCCATCCCATCGCACTTCTTGGATGGCGGTTAGGTCTGCTTTATAGCAGTTCAGGGCCTCCGCTAGTTGTTCGGCTGCACGTGGTCGGTTAAGGGACCTATTATTCCACGTGCAGATCCGAAATTCGTTGTCCTTTATTCGTTTGCCAGGTTCGTCAACAGTAAAATCATCCGTATCCGAGGCTTGTTGTCGTTTCGGAACTGGGTTTGTTTTCCGCAGTCGGGCAGTTACCCCGGCGTACAACCCCCAACCTGGAGGGCCAGGCCCTTTGTTGGACCCCTTGGACAAAAGGGGCCGGATTCCTCCGGTGTCAGTAGCCCACTTCGGGGATGTGAGAGCTGCCGTTGGCCCATTAAGGGTTCATCCGCCACCATCTCTGTTTCAGCACCCTGACTAGTCCTGAAAAATCCTCACTGACCTCAGCTCCAAATATGTCGAAGTAGCTCAAGTAAGGTAACTGTCGTATTGACTGTTGACGACACCGTTGATTCAGTCTAATGAATTCATCCGCCGTACGTCCTCTTTCTGAGGAGCTCATGTAAGACTTCTGAGGCTCGTTCAGTCAGTCTTTCCGACAGAGCATTATAGTGTTGCTATTTTCTTCGTGTTCAACACTCGCACTTATAAGTTCAGCAAGTCACACCCGGATGGGCAGACCAGTACCCGGTGGTTACCACTAGGAGGTAAAACAAGCAAAAAACTAAATAAAAATAATAAATTGTAGCATTTATACTCGGTTTTCTTCGTTTACTTCAAACTCTACAATTATTTAAAATTCTAAATTAAGCACATTTCAAGATAAGCACGTGTATTTTTATAAAAAAATAATTGAAAAATAAAAAATTATAAAAAAAATTAAAGTCTATTTAAAAAATTCTAAGTAATTTTTATTTTCAATTCGAACTAATTTAAAAAGTAATGATAGGTATTCACGAATATTTATGCATAAAAATCCATTTATTTTTATACATGTGTAGGTACATTATTCATTGAAATAATGCCTTAAAATGCACCTCTAAACAATATTTATGACATAATTGCAACACAGAAAAGAAAAATTGTCCCAAATTAAATAGACGGAATTTATATGTTTATTTTATTTTTTTTTTTATTTGTTTGCCTGATATTATTCATTTAAATAAAATCGAAATTGTTAATTTATTTATTTCATAATTATCAATGTAAAAAAGAAATAATAACAAGTAAAAGTGTTATCATCGGACTGGCTGATGCTTTGATACCCTCCACTGCATAAAAGCCATGCAAAATGTTTGCCATGCGAGTTAGTATGTGTCTAATATTAGTTTTGTATGGTAGGTAGCAGAACTACTTTACCGACATAGACAATTTTCAATGCCAACCTGACGACGGTTAAAAAAAGTCGTCTCACAAAATTTCATTCGCCTAGGTCAATTCCTTTGGACGCTAAATCGATTCAGAATGTGATCCTGATTCAGAATATAATATACTTTATAGGGTCTCCGGTGAATCCTTCTTGGCGTTACAAACGTAATGGCAAAGTGAATATACCTTCCTGTGGAGGGTATAAAAATAGTATTCCGACGGAAAAATTTGAACTATATTGTAGACCGATTTTTTACGAGAGCTAAAAGCACAATGACGACTATTATCACTCTTTTTTTTTTGCTTCTAATGATTAAGCAGATACTTTAAGAAATTAATCAAAAACAAAATAAAAAATAGAAAAAATATACTCAGAGTAAGAGAATGGGCCAGGCGACTCCAACGATATGGACTTCCTGCCACTGAAGGGACTATTGGACTACTGTGGTAAGAGGAACCTGCAACTCATCGTAGGCTGTGACGCTAACTCACATCACACGATCTGGGGCAGCTCAGACATCAACAAACGGGGTGAGTCTCTATTAGAATTTATAAATACACACAACTTAGAAATTCTCAATCAGGGAAACAACCCCACTTTTATAAACAGTATTATGCGAGAAACAGATTACCACAGCACCAGCAACAGCAACTTTGACAGCAACAGCAACTTCAACAGCAGAAGTCGCATGAAACACATTGGAAACATCGACAGCAACTTTGTCAAGGGAAAAAAACAAAATTTGTTGAGAGTTGATTGCAACGCAGCATTGCCAGATTACCTTTTATATCTTCCAAAATAAATGGTAAAAGCGAAATAAAAATGATATTAGGTATTTGACGCCTGCAGATCACAAAAAAGAATTGATTTCTTTTGCCAATCGAAAATGAAAGGCAATCTAAATCAAAAAAAAATTAAAATAGTATTTTATAAATAATTTATTATAAGAATAATTATTTGTAAACTGCTGAAACTTTTTTTGTCTATATCTGGTAATGATGCTGCACCTTCAGTATGTCAGCATTCGAAAGTTGAGAGAACTGAAAAAGTCACCGTGGTGTTGGTAGCCGTTGCACAGCAACATTGAATTTAGGACTTAGCTCTAACGTCGATGTCGATGTCGATGTTGCTGTGGTAATGTAACTTCAGCCATTAAAAAGCAGGGGCTCTAAAAAGTGCGCTGTGGCTGTCAAAGTTGCTGTTGCTGTTGCTGTGCCAATCTGTTTCTCGCATTAGGACAGAGGTATTAGATCTCACCCTATGCATCACATTTATAAAAAATTTTATTAGTAACTGGCATGTCTCATCAGAAATTTCGATGTCAGATCATCGCCATATCCTTTTCAATCTTGAACTAGGTACTATTATCTCTGAAAAATATAGGCAACCCAAATCCACAGATTGGAACATATACTGCCAAGAACTCATGGATAATCTGGGCATATGCAATACAAATATCAGAGACATTGACAATATTGAGCTAACCTGTGAAAATCTCAATACAGTAGTCACGACCGCATTCCACCAAGCATGCCCAGAAAAAGAAAAAACAGGCAATCGACTTACTCCTTGGTGGAACAAAAAACTAGCCAAGCTTCGAACAGAGACAAGAAAGCTCTTCAACCGGGCTAAACGCAATGGTGAATGGGAAATATACAGAAACACACTCACCATGTACAACCAAGAAATTAGAAGGGCCAAGAGAGAATCGTGGAAAAACTTCTGTCATACGATCGATGACACCAGAAGTGGTGCACGCATTCACAAAATACTCTCTAAGCAGCACACTAATCCTATTGGTTCAATGAAAAAACCAGATGGCACATATGCCGAAAATGGGCTACAGACGCTTCAGCTCTTAGCCGAAACACATTTCCCAGGCTCTATAATTCCAGAATCCCAAGAAAATCCTCCCCAGAGAAGAATAAACAGACCCCTCAGAGAGGACTGGAACAGATCAAAGGAAATTTTTCATGAAGGCAAAATAGTTTGGGCAATCAACTCATTTCAGCCCTTCAAAGCCCCTGGAGAGGATGGAATATTTCCGGCTCTACTACAAAAGGGCATCCCGCAACTGCTGCCTGTTTTAATTAACCTATTCAGAGCTAGCTACGCGTGGGGATATATACCAAAAAAGTGGAAGGAGGTAGTTGTCAAATATATACCCAAGGCAGGACGCAGACCGTCCGAATTACCTAAGTCATATAGACCAATTAGCCTCACGTCCTTTTTCCTCAAAACCATGGAAAAAATCCTGGATAGACATATCAGAGACGGGGCACTTCAAAGAAACCCCCTTCATAAATATCAATATGCCTACCAACCCGGGAAATCGACCACATACGCCTTGCAAAACCTTACCTCTAGAATTGAAAAATCTCTCAGAGACAAAGAAGTAGCGGTCGGTTGTTTCCTCGATATAGAAGGAGCATTTGACAATACAGAATTCTCACAAATATATAGAGGTATCCAAAATATGGGAGTTGACGACACTACATGTAAATGGATAAAATGCATGCTGGAGGACAAAACAATAAAAAGGATGCCCACAGGGAGGAGTACTCTCACCCCTACTATGGTCCATCGTAGTGAATGAACTACTGACGATTCTCAGCAATGACGGTTTTTATGTCCAAGGATATGCAGACGACATAGCTATCCTAATCAGAGGCAAATTCGAAGACACAATCTCAAATCGCCTACAGAGGGCCTTAAACCTAGTTGCTGAATGGTGTACAAAAGTTGGCCTCAAAGTCAATCCTAAAAAAAGCACCATAGTTGCATTCACCAAGAGAAGAAAGCGAGAAAGACTGAGAAATGCTACACTCTTCGGCGAAATAATAGAGTTCTCAACGGAAGTTAAATATCTAGGAATTACACTAGACGAAAAACTCACATGGAACTCTCACCTTACCAAAACTATTGACAAAGCCAGGTTATCCTTATGGACCAGCAAAAGTCTACTCGGTAAAAACTGGGGACTTAACCCCAAAATGACACTTTGGATGTACACTGCAATAACAAGACCTATCATCACGTATGCAGCCGCCGTGTAGTGGTATAAAGCAACGCAGAAGTCAGCACAGGCTAAACTCAATAAAATACAGAGATTAGCATGTGTCTGTGCAACTGGAGCAATGAAAACTGCACCAACAGCTGCGCTCGATGTTATCCTGAACATCCCACCACTTTATCTAGAACTCATGAAAGAAGCAATAGTTAACGCCTATACGCTCATCACAGAAGATGAATCAAATTCCAATATAGTCCACACTGATATTTTACAAGAATTCAGACAAAATGAACTACTTGGAATACATTTGACTGACAAATGTCTACCACGCTTTAACTTCCGACACAACTTTAAGGTTACATTCCCAGACCGTCTAAACTGGGAACAGAATAAACCAACATTTGCCAACGGTTCACTTGTATGGTATACAGATGGATCCAAAACAGATGAAGGAGTTGGAACTGGAGTATACGGTCCGTGCACTAAAACGTCCCTATTCGCTAGTATGGACATAAACAGTTCCGTATTTCAGGCTGAAATACATGCAATAGAACTCTGCATTAGAGAGAGTATAGACAGGGCTATTACAAATAAGAACATTTATATTCTTTCTGATAGCAAGGCAGCTCTACTTGCAATTGACGCCTTTGAAATAACATCAAAACTGGTATGGGACTGCCTCCAAATACTGCAAATACTGTCCACCTGATCTGGGTGCCAGGGCACAGCGGATATGAAGGCAATGAAAAAGCAGACGAATTAGACAGAAAAGGATCCGCATCCCAATTCATGATGCCAAGACCATTCTGCGGGCTACCAATCAACACTATAAAAAGTAGTGTGAAAACTTGGCTGAACGAAAAAAAGCTTCATTTCTGGAGGAACACCGAAGGAAACAGACAAGCCAAAATCTTCATGCCAAACAGTTCCCATAAAAAAACGAAACAACTACTACAATTAAGTAGAAGTCAGATTCGATTGGTCACAGGCTTTCTCACAGGACACTGCAGAGTCAAAAAACACCTGATGACAATGGGCATAACACAAGACAACACTTGTAGACTATGCAACGAGGACGCAGAAACAGCGGAACACATATTATTGGACTGCAACTGTTTAACCAAAACACGTCAACGTTATCTAGGTAAATTCTACCTCGAAGCAGCAGACAGCTGCCAGCACACCCAAAGAGCTAGCCGCCTTTATTACAAACTGCGGCATCATGGATGAGCTATAAATGGAGGACATCACAATAGGCCCACTTGTGGCCGCAGTGATCTGGGATTTACTATACCACCTCCCCTCTACAATCTACAATCTACAATCTACAAGAGAATGGGTGTTATGAATATTCGTGTTGCCGGCATATGGCACCAAAATACCATTGTCGCTGAAAATAGTGACCAGTATTTTTTTAAATGTCCCGAAGGAGGGGTACATATGTAAGTAGATCCCCTCCCATAGTAAAAAGTGATTGCTTTCTGTCCTAATACAAGAATCCGTAATTACTTTACGGCATTCAAGATATCGCACTCGCGCCAAAAAACGGTTATTATTTTTTTTCGTAATTTTCCATTTTCAAATAAAGAATTGATAGAGGCAGTGAATATTAACTGTCAATTTAGTAGATATCTACCTTATTTTATAATTTGAGAAATAATCAGTATAGGCACATTTGTATTTTTCATTCTCACAAAATTGTATTCGCCTATGTTGATTCGTTTTATTCACTATCGTGAAAATAAACACAGACAGACAGACAGACATTGCTAAATCGATTCAGAATTTGAACCTGATACAGAATACTTTATGGGGTCTCCGGTGACTCATTCTTGGCGTTACAAGAAAGAATTAATATGAAAGAACAGATTGCTGACTTTCAATACTACTTTAGTATTTTATAGTAAGTTTTGCTGTTGTTTTTTTTAATTAATTTAATTTTTATATTTTTGTTTTTGTTTTAAGGCATTTTTGTTGCCTACTCGGAGGAAGATGGACCCCCTGCCTAAATAGGTAATGCATGCGTATTTAACCCCTATACAAAATAAGTGATTATTTTTTACCGCCTATTTCAGCACACGTGCCCACCTACCCTTTTATTTATGACTGAGTTAAAACTCATCGTGGTATTACCAACAATAAAAATATGTACGCACAATTATAACCAGACGATGGTTTTAATCAGGAGGTCATATAATATACAATTCTCATTACAATATGTACGTGCAAATGAAGTCCAAACGTGAGAGTAATCCAGCGAGGGATAGAGTAACGTAACGGTACCAGCGACCAACTTTCATGCAAATGATGCACGTCACCATAAGTATTTATAAGGAAAGGAAAAGGACACTCGTGTCACCGTGTCACTTTGTCATTTCCCCGTCACCCACCAATCTACATATCATTCAGCTCTGTCACAGCATTAAAAAGCGAGCATGTCATGGATTTTTGCAAACAATGACACCGGCATGACCTCACGGTTAACATTGTAATCAGGTTTCAATCGGCGTTGACATAATGCTCTCGAATTGAAATATACGATATGCACATGACTGATGACTGAATTTCAGTCACAATTTTAAATGTCCATGTTAGCTCAAATGTTATTTTTTGCGCAAATACTTTGGAGTGGCGTATTTTTGCTATCCTTTCAAAATTAAAGCTGTTTTTTCTAGATTTTCTAAATATGCTCTTTATCATACTCACATCACCAGCCAAATTGTTTTATGTGTATTTTTTGAGGGAAAAATTAAGAATAACATAAGGGTCTTTGCAAGCAATAAATACACCCTCTCTTCACAGCATACCACCTCTCTTCCAACGTTTAACATGTTTTATTTTCATCTAAAGAATTTGTTTTGGAAACCTTTCAAAGTTCTACAGCAAAAATGCTTTCCTTTTCAATGTGTACTTACTCTACGCGTAAAATATGGAATATAGCCCAAAGATCAGTTGAATTCTTTAAATGTCTGCCAAAGTTTAATGAAAGTCGATGTGCCCACTAGGCTTACAATAATTATACAAAAGGAAAATAAATAAAGGATTAACATTTGCATTCTAAAATATAAAGTGGGACACATATTTTTTCTTAATTATATTTAAAACATACTGTTTCTAATTAAGTATCAGAAAATACACAAACTTAGCAATAGCCAAATGACTTAATGTTGCCATTTTCATACTTTTGAATAGTTAGATATATACCTACTACTTCAGTATTTCATGTTAATTGAAGATAATTTCTGTAGCTGTTAAATAATATATGGATAGATATTCTTTATCTAAGTACGTTTTATATAAGTTAGAGGGTATTGCACCCCCACGCTTTTCAAGAGTCTGCAAATCAAGGAAGCTATACCTACATTTGTTAATTTAAGCAATTAAAAACAATCGCTTAGTATGTATAGAACGAGCAACTTTCAAACATTAGCTTTGAACAAAATGTTAAAAAATAAGAAGTGAGTTTGGATTTTCATAAGTTATAGTATAGGGTTTTAAGCTTTTGTGGGCATCTTTAAAGGTTTCACCTATCGGAAATGCCGATTAATTCATGGTTAGGTATTTGATTAAAAAAAGAAGAAAATAAATGGCTATCTCGGTCAAATGTAAGGAGTTCAGTCGCCACATTGGCCTGAGGACCAAATCGACGCATTAAGGTGCCGTCACAAAAATTCGAATTTAGAAATTTCCTTGCAAGTGCTTGTAGTCACACCATGCAAGCAAGCAATGTGATTGCTGCGAGCGACTTTTTCCGTACACGCAAGCAAACTTGCTGCAATCACTTTTCGGGGCGTCACAACATGCAAGTGCAAGCGATTGCGGCAAGTGCTTTTTGCAATTATTTTGCGACTGTGAGTTCAGTTCAGTTTCATTGCATATTGCATCGAAAATTGACGCAAAATGGATCATATAGTATTTGAAGAAGAAGCTGAATATTTGGAAGCGAGGCAAAATAATTATAGTGGAGATAGCAGCACGGATATTGCAGCATGTTAGGTACCGAAATGCAGCTCATCGAAGAGCAATTTGGGCGCAACCGTTCTGGGAACGTGCTGAACATTCGTACTACGCTATTTGAAACAAATGATAAACATAAAATCTCTATAGTATACCGTCAGCAGAAAGCAAAATTGGTCTATATTCATTTTTTATCCAAACTCAGTGAATGATGCAGTTTTGCTAATTTGAGGACGCTATTTCCGAATCTGAAATCCGTTTTATTCTATTTTCATCGGTTCATCAGATATTTTATAATCCATTTTGTTCGAAGAGCCAATATGTTGTAGCAAAATTCATTCCAAATCGTTCAAAGTGACACTTTTGTATGAAATAGATAAATTTTTCATATATTTTCAAGTTTCAATAAGAGTAATTCCAAAATAGTCTAAATCCAATTTGCGATGGCACTTAAGGACCATTCACATGGGAGCGAACGAACGAATTGATGAAATGCGAATAAACCACTTTTTATGCATTTTTTTTTCGCTACTTTGTGGAACGCGATTTAAATGATGTAGATTGTGAATAGACTGACAATTCGCGCCAGGGTGTTTTCGTTCGCGGCAAAAATTTTGGATTTCGAAATTTCGTTATTTAAACTGTTAATAAACTTGTTTTCTTAATAAATTTTGATGGAATAATTATAAATATATCCTCATCTTGGAGTAGGTAGATAGTAAAATGTGCAATTTTCTGTTTATAAATGCATAAAAAGTGGTTTGTTCGCATTTTATCAATTCGTTCGTTCGCTCCCATGTGAATGGTCCTTTAGACCAATTGGTGTCAAATATTGTAGCTATTTAAATTTAATTTTTAACATCAAAAAGCTATACAAATTCGATTTTTTTGTATGGGAGGTAGGTAGTAGTAGTTTTCATCCGATCTTGCTCATCTTCGAACTTAGCCTCAGTTCGATAGCTCTTAAATTACGTCCGTAACCGTGCGGACGGACAGGCAGACGGACGTCTGTCCGTCTAAGAAAGTGATGCTAATCAATAATATATATAGTTTGTCATACCTAGAACGCCTCCTTATGTGCGTTACAAATGGAATGTCAAAGTGAATATACCCTCGCCACAGTGTGGTACCGGCCACCGGGTATAATAATTGAGTCGCTTCTTGAATTGAACAGAATGAATGGTCATATATCAACTCAATATTTATTAACGTATCGGACCCTAGAGTCCCAAAAGATGTAAACTTTCGGGATTTGCAAATTGTTATTATTCAAATTGGTTTTTCTAGGGATCTCAGAGCGGCGAATGTGGAACGCCCAAAGTCTTCTTAATCAGTAGAATCCCAAATTTCTTCCTTTCATTTTGTTTTTCTTTTTAATAATCACATCACCAGCTCTGATTTCATTTAGGTAAGGACAAGACAGTAAGCCTACCATTTTAATGTAGATACAGTAGAATGCTGTACTACCTACTCAGTACATATCCTGAACTATGCTTTGACATAAATATTAAATTCTGAATAAGGATCACATACTGAATCGATTTAGCCATGTCTATCTGGGTTCTCAGGGTAAAACTTTTATGTTTATGTTTATTGTAATTAATTTAACGTGTAAAATTTTCATTATATACCTATAACAAGACAATGTATTGTTAATTTTGTAGTCTCTGTTAAGCTTCACATTTAAAAATCGATCAATGTATTAGGGTTATTATGTAACTAAAAAGTTGCCGTAGACATAGTTTTGGCAAAGTAAGGTCTCTCCGACCTCTGAATTCGTAAAAACGGCATTATTTCCTTTCATTTAAAATCAAATATAAATACATACAAACATTTAAATTATTTAAGTATAAATGCAAAAACCCAGTCGAGAACGGCTAAGTGGAAAACGGCTAAGTGGAAAAATCGCCTAAGTGGAAGGCGTTTCAATACCCCAAGCCATTTCACTGGATTTCTATACAAATTTGTTCGTATAAGTGCAAAAAGGATAAGTTACAATTGCTTATAAGTGAACAATTCTTAGACCCACGGAATGAAGTTTTATACTGTTTTTAAAACGGATAAGTGCAAATGTAAATTTATTTTGAATTTTTACATTGGCTTTCCATTGGCTTGACTCGGTAATTCGCTCATGCAAGAATATTGTTTCTGGTCGACACCACTCATGTATTGGTGTGGTGAAATGTCAAAATTGCGTCTATATGTAACTGTGGTGCATAAATTGCAGTGGTGTAAGTGCTTCTTGAGTAAATTCTGACTTGAAATCGAGAAAGATCGAGAAAGGGATCATCCAAAGAGTATGTATTCTTTGTGCCAATGGAACGGGTTCAGAAAAGATATTTTGATTCTGGACGATCCGGGACGCTTATTTTTGCCCAAATGGAAAACAGCATAACAGAGGTAGGTATTTCAAACTAATTTTTGTCATTCTTTACATTCGAAAGAACCATTCGAATTCGCTGAAAAACAATTTGAATTATGCAATCAGATCAGTTTGGTTTTGTAAATCTTTAAGGCCTGTTATGAGACTTATGTAATTTTCCATTGGCCACATCAGATTCTTATTTCAGATCTCAGATTTTTCGTGCCACATGGAACATGAAAGCAAAGCAAGAACGCCCAAATTGATTTGGAAATGACGGATTTGGAAATGTATTAGTGCGTTATTTGAGAGTAGGTACATCAGCTGTGCATCGTTTATCTATGGAAGCATACGAACTTTATATGGATAATCATATCGACGAAGAGTTGAAATCCGCAGATGACGAGAAAGAAGAATAAGATGACGATGATAGCAATTGCTCCAAAATTAAGTCCATGTCCATTATTTACGTTTTTGCTCTGAATAATTGCTTTTCAAGAGGTAAGAGGTGCTTTTAGTAATTGTGTTTTAAAAACAAGTTCTGAATGACGTGATCCCGATCAAAAAGAAGATTGATTTTTTCCCAAATGGTGATCTAGAACAAAAAAATTGATTTTTATGTTGCAATGGAAAACCACATTGAATATACAGAGTAGCATGTGAAATTGAAATTATACAATAATTGAATTTTGAAATTATATTAAGTAAGCACGTACAAGTGCAAACATTTTTGCATTTACGGGTAAGTGCAAAAATGTGCACTTACGGATAAGTGCAAAGACTGTATAAGTGCTCACAAAGTTGAGGTCCGGACGTTGTGCACTTATCCGTTCTCGACTGTATATGTATAGTGTTATAATACTGTCTTTTTTTCGAAAAAAATTTCTGAAGCTTTTGAGACCAAGTTTAATCATCCGAATACTGAAGCCGAACCGAATACGGGCCGAATGGAACCAAACAAGTGTAAAACTAGGATTATTCGCCGCTGTTTAATATTTATTAATAAGGGAGGCAGAATAGTGACTCGGCTTATGGGTTGTTGGCGGGGTGCATACAGCATGCAGATTATAAATCAGTAGGTATGTATGTATATTAAATAATTATTTTTTTATATTTTAGATTTTTATTTTGGCTGCCTATTTTTTGATATTGACTAATATGTAGAAGGTTAGGTTAGGTTAGGTTGAATAGGGTGTGAGTTCATCACATAGGACCAGGCACCATATTGGACCCATCGCCATCCCTGGGGAACCTTAACGGTCAAATAACCTAAACCACTTCGCCCAAGCAATTAATTTCCCTAAAGAACCTGAAAATTGTTTCAGTTTTGTTTGCGAGGCCAACCTCCTCCAAATTGTCGAAGAAGTACCTACCGAGGAATTTCTTCCTATACCGAGCAATAGCTTGACATTCACAGAGGAGATGATTTATGTCCTCTGTGACATGCAAGTCTTCACAATACCTGCATATGTCCGTATCTGTTAGACCTAATCTCATAGCGTGTCTCCTTAAAAGACAGTGCCCGGAGAGTATCCCTATTACCATTCGTAGCCTTGATCTACTGAGCCTTAGTAATTCTACAGATTTTTTCCGATCTAGCTTAGGCCACAGAGCCTTAGAGACCCTGTGCCCTACTATATTCAACCATCTCTGATCTGCCCTGTTTTTAATATTCTCGAGAATAATTCTCTTGGCCACGACTATTGGTGGTCTAATGCCCCCAATTGTTTCATTAGGTGGAAGCTCTGCTCCGGTTTTGGCCAGAACATCAGCCCTTTCGTTACCCTCAATATCACAGTGTCCGGGTACCCAACACAATCTGACTTGGTTCTGCGCGCATAATGCTCTGAGCATTGTGCGGCAGCTCCTGACTAGGTCAGATTTGATGATAAAGGACTCTAGCGCTTTTAGCGCAGCCTGACTATCAATGTAGATAGCGATATTCTTGTTGGATATTGATCCCATATCAAGTAGATCCGCGGCTTTGAGCACGGCCAGAACCTCTGCCTGGAACAAACTGCATGTATCCGGAAGTCTTAATGAGACTTGTAGGTCTATATCCCTGGAGTATATACCTGACCCTGTACCCTCCTTAGTTTTAGAACCATCCGTATAAATCGAATATAATATGTAGAAAATAGATTTGATTTTAGGTGGAAACAATTTGTTACGGGATTTTCGTCGATTTGAGCCCCACATCTACCATTATGTCATATAACGGAGTACAATAGTTTGGATGATGTTGATTTTTGTGGCGTTTTCGGTTTTCGAACATACTTAATATGTTATGCAATGTTATGTTACATTCTTCAATTTCGCACAGTTTACGCGGGAGGGGTAATTCAATAAAATAATACATACTTTAATTAAAAATAAAATAGGTACAATAATGGACTCTATAGCATCTTTCAAAGCCAGGAAAATGAATATTAAATAAGGTTGAGAAATCTGCTGAGCGGACTATTATTGTGTGACCCACTCATTAACGCAAACAAAAATTCGAAATTTTAATAGGTCGAAAATCAAAATACATAATATGTTCGAGTTAGAGAGGGTTTCGACTTAGAGAGATTTCGTCTTAGAGGATTATTTTTCTAATGAAAACTAAAGGAAATGCCAAAAAAGGTAGAAAAATACGAATTTGCGGGAAATTCGACTTTGAGGGATTCGATTGTAATTTAAACAATTGTATTGCACTGGAATATGGGTCGTCAAGGACCTGACCCCAACAGCATAACTACTTTCGCATAATACTTACTCAGCTTTGTATATAATAAGCTAATTTCCTTTTAATGACAACAGTTTACGAAATTCGTCATCTGATGATAACGAAACCCCACAAACGGATGCAGATATATAGATTTATAGAAATGATTTCGACAAAACGATTTCGATCAAGAAATTATAAGTTATTGAAAGATCTAACCAATTAAACTAAGTTATGGCACCATAAATTTGATTTTTGGTATCACTGTCATTACACACTTATGTACACTCCGCAGTTTTATGAAATTTGATAATTCCCGGCTCATACAAAATGCACAAATAAATTTTAAATTAATAATCATACTCGTAATAAAAGTTAATCGGTTTCAGACACTCCACAAAATTGCACATATGTATGCATCTGTTTTCTGTATGCGTGACTCATAATTAATTAAAGTTAATGCCAGTTAGCTTATAACAATTTATCAATTTGCATTTCGTTATATAATGATACTATCGCTGTATCTTGCACACATAAAAATAAATTAAATAAATAAATCCACGCACTCTTTGTAGTTGAATACAAAGTCATAATTGCTGCCGTCAAATAACACCGCTGCACAGTAATATAAAGAAGTCGGGCCAAAGCGCAAATTCCATTGTTCAGATTACCGGGAAAGCGCAACCCACCCTCAGGACAATCTATTCATTACTGATATAGAAAAGCCAATTTGTTTTATACTAAGGACTGAGCACTGAGGCTTTTTCGCACCGTCAGACTATTAAAAGAATATTATCAGTATCATCTCACCTCGCCACAACGTTGGGTGGACAGCGAAAATGAGTAACATTCATGTAGTCATCCATTCGCAATCCCGCGAGGATAATACTATCTACATTTAGAATTACTTTCCAAAGTTCGCGCCGACACCTACACTACATGTAATTGTGTATGTAATTTACGGGCAACGTTTATGACGCTGGGCACTACCTTTTGTTTCTGATCATAATTTTTTCTTACACACGTAATAATGAGGTAACCACGATGGAGTGTCCTGCAGTGCAGGAGTGACACACAAAATCGTATAAAATGTTCGTTGCTGACGATAGATATGCATTGAACATGAAATAGCTTATAAGAAGTTGTACACAAATTAAAAACTCCAGAGTAATTCCATATTCCAGAAGGCATTGTATGGCCGTGTGTCAGTTGAGCTAAATTATTATTATTATAGGCTAAATTTGTCAAATATATTATACCAGCCGTACACGAATCGCCTTGCCCATGCCCAGGATTTGTTTGCCAGACGTTCGCGAGAGGTGGCCCAGTAGAAAAAACCTTAAGATGTAATTTGTGTTTTTCCGGGGATCGAACCTGGGACCCCTCGCACCGTAGTCCAGCACACTAGCCACAAGGTTGAGGATATGCAAAGTTTTATTATGCTGTTTGCTTAATTTTATCGCCAAAAGTACGCGCTTTTTAATTACTATTATAGAAGATGGAAACACAACGCGCATGTTGATTCTGATGGTGGAGCTAATTTAAAGTTACAAGAAGAAAAAACGTATTGATTCTAAATTGTGCGATCAGGGGATTTTAATAAGTAATTGTATGTGATGGGAGATTTTGGAATAGGGTATTTCGTCCCGAGACGAAAGAGAAAAAAAAGAGAGTTTATGTCCAATAAGGGATTTTGGAAAAGGAGATAATGTAGGGATCCCGAAAACTAAATTACAGAGACGCTACATCTCTGTAATAATAATATAAAAATATTATGAATTTAAAAAATATGCTTTAGCGTCCACTTCGCTTACGCCCATACACACTTTCATTCCTAAAGTTTGCAGCTTATAACTGAAAATTCAATTTCCTAGAAAGAAATCCCTGAATTACATTTCAGCAAGTAAAGGTGTTATCATCTGCTTGGCAGATACTTTAAGTCATGCAAAATGTTAGACATGTGAGTACGTACACAACATATGAGCCATATATTGGTTCTATATATCTATGGTATATGGCTCAACCGATATGGCTCATTCTTAATACGAACCTGATGACGGTAAAAAAAGAAGACCTCTCACAAAATTACATTCGCCTATGTAGGTCAATTCGTTTGAACGCTATCGTGTTTTCAACAGACAGACAGACGGACATGGCTAAATCGATTCAGAATTTTATTCTGATTCAGAAAATATATGGGGGTCCCGTGGCTCCTTCTTGGCGTTACAAATGTAATGGCAAAGTAAATATACCTTCCTGTGGAGGGTATAAAAAAAGTTATGCCCCTCACTCATCATTGTAAAGTACGTAGGGCGTATACGTATTATAACTAACTATAATAATTTGTATTATAAAAACAATTAAATATACAATAATCAGAATTAAGAAGCTAAACCTTTATACCTCAAGATGCTTGCTATGAATGGTCTTCTAAGTCGGGAAAAAGAGATGCAAATTTGTTATTTTATTTTCAAGGTTTCTTCATTAAATTTGTATTAACACTCAGAAACCTGAGAAAATAACTCGAAATAAGTTTTAGGCAACACTCCTACTATAGTATTCTGAGCTATAACTTAGCTTTCTGCTGCATCCATAAGCTGAGGTATAATTAATAAGAACGGATCTTATTTAATCGAATGCGAACATATTCACGTTCAAGGTTTATTTCCAATCGTAGCTCTGCTTTGGTGCATATCGAAAGCGTTATACGCTCAGTATAAGTACAAGCGCAACATATGCGACGCACGGGCAGGGCATCTGTGTGTGTTTATGAAAATGTGGACTAGCACTGCACGAAATAGGTGAAAATGCAATGTCACTCTGCTGGGTTCCCGGACATAGTGACATTGATGGAAATGAAAAAGCAGACGAACTAGCAAGAATTGGGTCGGAACTTGATGCAGTAAATTTAAATAACATTACATCAATAGACATCCCAATAGGATTTTGTCAATCTCGAATGACAAAAATCTCGAAGGCTTAAAATTTTTTTTAACATTTTTTTTAATCTCGAATGCAAAAATTTCGAATGTACAAAAATCTCGAAAGACTATTCTCGAAAAAATCTCGAAAATGAAAAGTAAATTCGAGATTTTTCTTTTGGGATTCCATAATAAATATAATCTTTACAGGGAACACTGCTTTTGACCGAAAAAAAATACCGAATCGACAAAATCTCGAAAAAAAATCGGATTTTTAAAAGTTGCTCGAAAAAAAATCTCGAAAGCAAAAAACAAAAATCTTGAAAAAATTTTTTTTATTTTTATTATATTTACTCATTTTAAATTTAGTTAATGCTCACGTATTCTAAATTTGTTTGGAAATCGGTAGAAGTATCTCTTAAGGAATAATTGTCGTCCTGAAAAGAACGTTTTGTTGTTTTATTTGTGTTGTTTACGACAACCTTATCGTGGTTTTGATGCCGTTAAGAAAATCCAGCTTTTTCATCCCTTCTCTATTTGTGAGAACATTCTGGATCTTCTCGTTCTTTCTGTCTTGCTTATTTCGAGGTACTTGTCCACCACTACTTGCCTTCTCTACCTGCATTTTAGCTACAATTAGCTCTTTCGACAAGTCGCCGATAAGCTTGTAGACTCCTGCATGAGGTTTGCCAAAGATGCCTCTACGCAGTTTTGGGTCATTGGGTAATTCTGCCCCTGTGCAGAAGCCGAAACAGACCAAAACTGGACTATATTGCGGTGAAAAGTTAGGTCCTTTACCGGAAACATGTTTTTTTCGGAACCAATTTGCTACGCGGCTGGCATAAGGGTCGCGAATGCTTTTATTGAAATATTCTTCAAAATCTGCTGCTAGAACAAATGCCAATGCTTTTAACATTTTAATTTCAATAGCAAATTCCTCATTTTCTCCATATTTAGGGGCTAAACCTTCATATTCGTATTTCATATTTATTTAGACAAAATAGTCTCACAGCAAGATTGTAATTATCTTATAAATTGTGAAAGGCTTAATAAAATTGTTGAGTCCTTCCAGTGTTTTCATATTGAGGTTCAGAATAAGTACAATTTAATTATAATATGACATAAGTGAATTTATATACGCATATAAACCTAAAAACCTAAATGTTAATTTGATCCCACCAGAACCAGAGTGGCCCAAGTGACAATTTTATGATTTTGAGTTTATTTTTTTTTTTTCAAAGTTTTGACGGTTTTGCAAGTGTATGCGTCCATTTACTTTAATTATAGCCAAAAATCAATACTTTAACATATTTAGACTCTGCATAAACTGCCTATTTTTAGCTGACGGTCTATGTTTTTAATTTTCTATGCACGAAACGCGCTTTGTTAAGTTACTCATGGTTTTTGTGTAGATAAAAATATTAATATTACTGAATTTGAGATGGAAGAAGCTAACAGTACCTACTACAATAATAATTAGTCCACGAGGTAAGAATTTCAGTTATTAGCTCCCTGCTTGAATGTTTTAACCATAATTTCAATAAACCTGTTAAATATGATACGTATTTGTTCCCGACAGTTGTTTTTGGAATATAGTACCTGGAGCTACAGTGAGCGCAAATGAGAAGGAAGTTCGTGAAGACATTCAGAATGATATACGGGGTAAGTTTTTCTAATTATTTTGTTCATTATTTTTTATTTGCATACTAATAGTAACAATAATGACATGCATTTTGCAGATTTACTTGAATCAAGCTCAGAGGAGCCTTTTCAGGATTCGGGTTCTGAGTACGTCCCAGAGCCTCGTAGCAGAAGCTCTTCACAGGATATTCAAGACGTTTTTGGAGATTCGTTTAATGAAGAGGATCAACCATCTATTTCTGCAAACAAGACGACAAGGAAGCGCATTCGTAGAGAAAATACATGGAAAAAGAATGTCAGAAAAACTAAACGAGCAAAAGGTGAGGAGTATACCAATTCTAAATGCCCCTCTAATGGAAAATATCACGAAAAAATCGAGCCTGATAGACAAATGGAACTATTTTCTAAATTCTGATTTTGATCTGCAAAGTTCCTATTTATATTCGCTTATAAATGTCGTGGTTAAAGCAAGGTCGTGTAAAACTAGAAATAACACCATACCAAAGCCCAAAGAATTTTGTAGATTATATAATTTATCTGATATTAGGCGTATTTTTTTGAGACTTTTTACTATACTCACTTTTCGAGTCTCAAAAAAACATACCTACTCACTTTTAGCTAACTTTTATTTTATTTGGAAGTTGGTACGCGTGTTTTCCACTTGACATATTAGATATCAAAATAGTTTAAATCGTTCAATTCTTTTTCCATTTGAATAAGGGTAAACGAATTAAACTAAAATGGATAATGAAATAAAAGAGGTACGAAACCATAAAATGGATTGTTTGTAAGCTTTAAATGATCTTTCTAACTGCAGGTCTTATTGCAATTAGTGGAATCATCAAGCGATGAAGATGATGAGTTCAGTGATTATTTCTTGGGTGCACAAGAAATAAGTGATTCTACTTTCGAGAATGAAAACCACACCAAAATAAACAAACTCATGGACACTGTTTTTCTTTCCTTGCACTATAAATGTGTAAGAAAGCCAATATTTCTTCTCTTGTCCAACGTTTTGATTCTCAAAAGAATAGAAACATTACGTGAAATCATCAAAATTATTGTTTTGATTGTATTTTGTTTACCTTTTCGCTATGTTTTTTTTTGTTGCTTCTTGATTAGTAGCTGGAAAAGGGTATGTTCAAAAAATGTATACTTATTGGAAAAACTGAAAATCGTTCTTAAATTGTATCGACTGCAAACGTTCGTTAATTGCTGAATGAATTGTATTTCGAAATTCCAGCAGTATTCATACTGCTGATAGAGTTCAGGAATACATGCAAATGCATGCAGATCGTAGGTATTGTCTTTCGCTGGGTTTTACCCCACATGTCGCCAGAAACGATAATCCTTAATTAGTTTACGACCCCTAATGGTAATGGTGCAGGTGCTTTATTGCTGGCCAAGACATATATCAGGTTAAATTACCTACTTATACTATTTAAAAAATATCTTGTTTGAAGGTGGAATAAAACAAAACAAAAATTGCTTTTTTTTTTTGATCCAATATATTTTCTTAATTCAAACAAATCAAGTGAGCAATAGTAAAAAACTAAATATTAAGAGAACTGATCAAACAGAAAATTCGAAATCCGCACGAATTGAATGTCGGTCGGAATTGAGCACAGGGGTGATTACCTTTAAAATATTTACAAAGGAATCGCGTCTATTACACCCAATAAATGTTCACGTTGCATTTTGTTACCTTGAATACAACAAATTGCAGTAAGTACATATTAACATCCATTTTTCAACAAAATTTATGTAGCATTTTCCCTCGTATTAAAAATATTATGTAAGAATATAAAGTATTAAAAGTATTAATGCACTTCAACCAATACGAGAATTGCAAAATATTTACCAATTCAGACAACAATTAATGAACACAACCCCTATTAGTTACAAATAACAAGGCTCTCAACGTTCAAGAAAAAAATAATTCCTCCTTATTTACAACACCGCCATCTATGCATGAAATTTTCCAACTTTCCTATCTCCACTTTATTACTGCGTTAATTATAGCCACTTTTATACCCACTTTTGGTTTTGCACGTAAAAGTAAAAGTGAGCTAGCTATAGATTCCCAAAAAATACGCCTACTAATGGAAAACAAATTCGTGTGTGCAAGTCATTCTTTAAGCAAGTTCTTCAGGTTTCAGACGGACGCCTTACAAGGGCTTTGAAAAATAAGTCAGTTGGTGAAAGCCCCCCCCCCCCTTGATAAGAGAGGCAAACATATTCCCAAAAACAAAACTCCTGAACCGCAAATAGTTGCAGTGAAATATTTCATTAACACATTACACAAGACATAAGAGTGAAACCCGGCAGTATTTGCCGCCGCATTTAAATTTGACAATAATGTATTCTGAATATAAAAATAAGGTTGAAAACCCAGATTCAAAATACATCTTCGAAAAAATATTTAATGAAAACTTCAACCTGTCATTGCACGCTCCTATAACAGACTCGTGTAAGCGATGTGACAATTTCAAAATAAAAATAGATGCTTGCGAAAATAATGAGCATTCCAAAAAGAATGAACTTCCATCGCAAAAGAACTTCATTTAAGGAAAGCGGACCCTGCAAAAGACAATTTAACACTCGATACGCAAAATGCAAAACAGCATAATGATACTACCGTTATAATCTTCGATTTAATGAAGACTCTACCGATACCGACACCGGTTATTTCAACTGGTATCTACTTTTAAAAGCGTCAGTTGTGGACGTACTGCCTAGGAAGTCACAACGCTGGCGCTGACGATGTTTTTATGTACTATTTTATGAAATAGGGTCAAGCCTCCTAAGATTTATCAGAGAAAATGTACGCACAAAAAAGCTCATAATGTATTCGGACCAGTGCGGCGGTCAGAACAGAAATATAAAAATTGCAGCTTTATGCATACACATTATCTCAAGTCCACTATACACAGTGGAACAGATAGACCACAAATTTACGGTCAGAGGGCATGCCTTTTCATCATGCGACAGAGCCTTTGGCTTAGTAGAAAAACAGAAGAGATATTTTCCAAACATATACATTCCTGAGCATTGGAACGATGTAATATTTGCAGCAAGGAAAAAGAAACTTTTTCAAGTTGTGGAAATGAAAAGAGCAGACTTTATATCCACAAAAACATTGGAAAATAATTAAACTAATAGGAAGATCAGCGTTAATCGGAGTAAGGTCGAATGGCTTAAAATGTAATGGATGCGTTATGATAAAATGCATCCATTCTCCATGTTCTTCAAATACTCCAACAATCCAGAAGCTCTTTTCACAGAAGCCAATTCCAGTAAGAGGACATCTCAAGACGGCTTTAACTTAACGCTTGAGATTTTATATCCAGATGGGAGAAAAATCAGGCCCGATTAAAAGAAAGATCTACTATGCCTCTTGGAATATGTGCCACCTGTCTACCAACATTCTTACCAATAACTCGCAGTTTCTTCCAATGTAAGGAACGCGAACGACATAGATGGTGCAGTAAGTGATTCCTAAACTGAATAAATTAACTTGTTAATTTGATGTACTTAGATTTAA
The DNA here is from genome assembly GCA_949372485.1 of Cheilosia soror. Classification (NCBI taxonomy): domain Eukaryota; kingdom Metazoa; phylum Arthropoda; class Insecta; order Diptera; family Syrphidae; genus Cheilosia; species Cheilosia soror. The sequence continues at coordinate 47,600,731 of OX443562.1, read as the reverse complement.
TTCAATAAATCCAATTTTAATAATATTATTCGTACATATTGGCTTATTATTCATACATTTGTTTCTATATGCATCCAAACTGAATCTGAAAATCATCTGAAAAAAAATATTAAAAAGTATATTCTTGTAATGGCATTAATATATAAACCAACGCAGCGCTGCCAGAAATATATTTTCGTGTTCAGTAGTCACCCCGAACTAAGCTCACAAAGTTACAGCCTTGCTAAAATGACTTGAGAAAAAGCGTTGCTAGCTCTTAGTCTATAATATAATGTCATTAAAATCTTCGTAATTTTCTATGATTTGTTATGGCGTACTCAATCATATGTGTAATACAACTTTGTTTTGTTGTCTTTACCTAAAATATTATGTACTTGAAATATTTTGCCTCATATCCACAAAATGTACTTTTGCTTTTGGGTCACTCTGGTTCTGGTGTGGTGGGCTCATTTTACTTTGCGATCATTAATTATTATTGTTATCATTGGCCAAGTATTAGTGGGCGCAGTAGCTCAGTGGTTAGTGTGTTGGATTGCTGTGCCAGAGATCCCAGGTTCGATCCCCGGAAAAACACAAATTACATCTTAAGTTTTTTTTCTACTGCGCCACCTCTCGCGAACGTCTGACAAACATCCGAGAGTATAACTGTCCTGAAAAAGCTTCTCAATTCAGCCGTTCGGACTTGGCATAAAATTGTAGGTCCCTGCGGATTTAAGGTCAAGTTGTTTTTTAGCGCCCACTGCTGAATAGTCTTCGTTTAAGTCTTGAATAGCTCTATTGATACTATTCATCGGGCAGCACAAATATAATTAAACATCATCGGCAAACAAATGTACATTACAATACTGTTGGCTTCTCCGACGTCCCCAACCTCTAGATCAGCAACCTCCAGTTTCTTCCTCGGACCTTCTTGATACTCGGCCTCAGCCAAAGGCATTTGCTGCGCCCCCCTCTGCAAACCATCCAAGATAGACAGCCTTTTAAATGATTTTTCGATCCTGACCTGTGGCTGGTCCAGGAGCTCCCGACCTATGAACACGGGGTAAGCTTGACTGTCGTCGGGTACAACTAAGATCTCACACCAAGATGTTAGTTGGTCCACAGAAATCTCCGCATATATGCGCCCTATCGTGGTGCATCCCCCACCACCAAACCCATTCAGAACCATTTCGTATTTAGTATAACCCAGCTTGCCATCATCTGCTTCCGATACGCGTAACGTTACGCAATCACTGCCCAGGTCAATAAACGCTGCCATGCCGCGCCCATTTATCCTCGCTTCTTTGACGTATTCTGTCCCTTCCGCCAATATCAGCATTTGACGCGGATGCTCACCTCTCCTCCCTGAGCCCGTATCTCGTCCGCCCTCTGCCGCCTGGCCCCGTCGTGACGGACAATCTTTACGGAAGTGCCCCACCTCTTGGCATTGAAAACACCGTACCTCTCTTCCTGTTGGTTCAGTGTCCTGTCCTACTTCCCGTCTATCCACTTCACGACGCCGTACTTCACGTCGCTGAGAGTTCTCCGTCGCGTGCCAACTCCTGGTCCTCAACCCCGCTGCTTGAGCTCCTCGCGTAACTGGTCCCTGGTCATCGATCCATACTCCTCTTCCCTTTTTTTCTGCTATCCATCGCTCGCGACGTTTACCCGCCGAATGCAAAAAAAAAATATGTATATTCAGAGCCGACGGCAAACTGAAACTACCTCGACGAAGAAAACCAGAACAAAAAAAATCACGGGCAACCGACGGCGAACCACCGAATCGAAGCAAAGGTTAATCCTCAAACAAAAAAAAATTTATATCTCACGACCACTCTTCCAGTGGCTTTTTTTTTTTATTCTTTCCTTCCACGGTCACTGTAAATCCGCAGCAAAAAAAAACCCAACGGCACCGAGCAATCAACTCAGAATTCGTCGACGAACCGCTCAACGCAAAAAAAAAATGCAAAAAACACTGATTTTCGCTATAGATTTCTGCTATATGGTGTAGGTGTGTGTTTTTTTTTTGTTTTTCCGTTGGCTTTCACGTTTCTTACTAGAAATTCTCGCGGCGACTTAGCGACCATAGAATATCCACAAAAAAAAAAACCGATATAGTGGTACCGATCGGGCGCTTAGTTTTTTTTTCTTTATCCCACTTCTGATCTGTTGGCGAAAACCGAGTGGAGCGACAACCCAAGTTAGGAAACAGCAAAAAAAAACTAGAAACCGTTCTGTTTACTATTAATTTATTACAGATCTTGCTTCTTCGGCGGCTACGAATCGACTGACCCACAGTCTCCGCAGCAGGCGTTTTTACGTCTAACTATTACGATGTAACACTATGATGAATTACTATTATTATTGTTATGAATTGTTATTATTAAAGTTTTCATGAATTAGTTATAAGTTGTTATGAATTCCAATATTGAGTTTGGTTTTTGAGAGAAAAAAAAAAAAAAACATTCAATTTTCATAGGAGCACTCAATTCAATTTCAATTTCAATTTTGTTTTGGCAAGGTACAAATAAGAACTGAAGTATTTTATAGTACTTACAAGAATATGCACATTACATTAATTTTGAAAATTATAGGAGGTATAAGATTTTGAATATTTTTTTTGTATGTGAAGTGCTGCTCCCCTTTGACCAAATTTGACCAATCTTTACAGGAGCACTCCAGGGCCAATAACTACGATCATCTGTAAGTAGCTCAATCGATTTGGTGATATATACGATATACGATTTTGAATGTTTTTTTTGTATGGGCGGTGCCACGCCCCTTGGTCTAATTTTGACCAAACTTCACAGAAACCGTATATGGACCAATACCAAAAATGTGTGAAAGTTTGGTTAAAATCGGTAAATGCGTTAAGACGTGAATCGACGACAAACATTTTAGGGCTCAATTTAGCTTTTACTAGCTTTTGCCCGCGGCTTCGCTCGCGCAGTCTTTAGGATTTAACGCACAGAAATTCCTTCACGTAATTTTTATAAAAATAACGCGCAGGAAACCTACCTAAGAAAGTACATAAGGAGCAGTTAGTATCTCTTAAAATTATGTCTAACGCCCTATTGGTGAAAACACTTCAAAAATATAGATATGATCAATTAGTTTGTGAAGCACGGGAATCTCAACAAAGATCACATTATAGCAGACTGAGCCACTATCTATGAAACATAACATATTTCTTAGTTAGCCAATCCTTATTTATATTCCTCACTGCACACATCTCCTTACACTGTGTAACATATGCAACCGGAAAGATCGTGAGGATGTGTACCACTCTATAGTAGTATAGCCCCATTCTTACAGAATTCCGGTTGAATATCTTTTCGAGTACGTACGATGGAGTTAGATGAAGCGATCAGCATATTCAACGGCGACAGAGGTTGGGGCACATTACAAAGTTTCAAATTGATAATACGAACGGTTCGTGAGTTTTGAAAAAGGCCCCCTTAAAAGCGGTCATCGCCTATAACTGGGGCCCCAAGTAAAATTTCCAAAATCGGACAAATTAATTATCTTTATTTCCTATAATAGAGTTCACAAACCGAGTTTGAAATCAATCGGATGAAAAATAAAAATCTTCACATACAAACTTTGACCCCCCCTTTTACCCCTTTAGGGGTTTGAAAAAATCCTTCCTTAGTGGTTGTATACATCATAAAAAAAACCTCTGTGCAAAATTTTAGCTTTGTAGAGCAAATGGTTTAGGCTGGGCGTTGATCATCTGTCAGTCGGATACTTCATTTTTATATATAAAGATAGATGTATTAAAAATATGTATTTATTTCTCACTGCAAGTTTGTTTGTTTTTTCCATCGGGCTTCTTATTAATTAAATCTACTAACTAACATTAGAGAAGACCATCAATCAGGTTTTCCTCCTCACCGCAAGCGTTCGTTCATGGTTCGCATCGCGCTTAACGTGGTATTTGCCGATCTTATCTCAGAGTGAAATAAGAGCTTGCATTAACTAATGCATAATTCAGATATGCATAGATGCAAATAGTAAATAACTAATAATACAGACATTTATTCAACAGAAAATAAATTGACACAATCACATAGGTACAGTTAACATATAATTGGAATAGATTCAAACGAATTCTTCAGTCTGAAGCATTAATTTAGTTTCATGAGTTGCCTGACTTGGATTATATGAGTTGTTTCTCTGCAATGTTGTTACATGGTAGGATGCATTTGTTGCTGGTAACGAAACACTTCCCTTATATTGCAATGCTTTGTCCTTACATAAACCAATTCTGTAATAGTAAATTATAAAATAAGTTACAATAGTCTATTAAATTACAATTAATTACATACTTGGACAATAACGTATACAAATCCCGCCGGTATTGCGCTGTTAGAATGGCATATAAATAAGGATCGGCACAAGAGTTCATTGGATAAAAAAAAACCAAGAGAATTTTTGATTTCGTTACATTTATCAGAGGATACCCAGCTAGAGCGGTTAGTCCAAAAAATGCAATCGGAGCCCAACAGGAAAAATTCGTAAAAACCTTACAAAAAGAATAGGTATCTGTGTATTTACCCATTGATTTGAGGTAAAAGTTATTTACCAATAAAGCCATCTTCTTTGCAATACTCATCTCCGACATATTTCTAGCGTGCCGGGTTTCGTGTCCCAATGAGAAATAAATCTGTGCGTAACAAATAGCTATGATGAAGAATGCTGCGCCATTAACCGCTATGATTGAAACTAAGTAGATTACATCGATTGTTTCACGAGCTTCCATGGGTAGGCAAATACTATGAAAGAGAACTGCACGTCAAGTATACTGATTGCCTTATTATTAGTATATTTTTTCCAAAATATGTTTACCTAGTTGATGAGTAGTTACTTATTCCAAAAAGCGGAAATGATGACATTATAAATGAATACATCCACCCAGCAACCATTATATATGCCGCTGGTTTAATTTTAATTCTCTTATTCAGGTAAAGAGCATGTGTAATGGCTAACCAACGTTCTATTGTGATAATTGTCAATGCAAATACTGATAGGTGGCTGGCAAAAACAGTTAAGAAACCAGCCAGCTTACAGCCAGCACCTGTGATAAAAAAAAATTCATCACGACATTCTTAATCTCATAAATGTAATAATTATGCGATTGCTGGTGCCGCTTACCGTATTGCCAATCATAAGCATAGTTGAAATATTCCCCCATAGAATGTGCGTCCATTGAAGCTATTAGCAGCAAGTATAAACCCATGCAAAGGTCGGCAAAAGCTAAATGGCATATAAGAAATTTTTGAACCGAATTACTGTCTGACCTAAGGTGCAAAGAGAAAATAGATTAGGCAGTTCTGTGCGTCTGGTTAACAATATAAATAATTTACCTGGTAAGCAATATAACTACTAATACTGCTATATTTCCAACCACTGCCAAAAAGACAACAATCCAAACTGAAATGCGCAGCCAATCAGATCCCATAACGTCTTCACAGGGATTTAATGCATCTGGTAGGGGAAAACAGCTCACATCGATTTTCCTGTAAAGAACGAATATAATGAATATACATTATTTATATATTTGTAGTGTTCAGCGAACACCGTGTAGGCGTGTAATGTTCTTAGCTTGCGATGACAGATGGATAATTACGAGTTCACCCATTTCTGTCTAGCTAATTTAAGCCTAACAAAATGGTTAAACTACTACTATACAGTGACGAACTGTGTCATTCCGTGACATTCTAACATCCAATTTTATTCTAAAGTTGTCATTCTGCGTGATCGGTTATGTTGCGACGTGTCACGCCGCGTGAGACGTTTGACACAATTTGAATTTGAATGACTGCGTGATCACCATGCTGTTGGGACTGAATGCCAGAATTAGAGATTGTGGCTCGATCGTGCAAGTGATATGTTTGTTTTTAAGCAGCAAGATGACATAATATTGTACATGACGATCTGATGAGTAAATTTTAGTGACTCAGTATTTCAAAAATTAACATAAGGCTTACCTAGGGAATATTTAGAAGAAGCTCGTGCATATATGTTCCTCCGGTTGTACTGCATATCAAACTTTAGTGAAGAAAATAAATTCATAGGTTGGGTCCTCAACCGGAGTGTCCCTAGACACTAACCCCCGTATTAATAAACAAATATTTGCACTTGTTAGTTAGCTAGCAGCCTTCAGATAGCATATACAAATTTAACGTAACGGCTCTTTATTAATAAGCGAGTAATTTACTGAAAAGGGGGGCCAACAACTCCTCAACCAATTGGATTTGGATGCTGTTTGAATTGCACATTGATAGCGCTGTTAGCTCAGTAAACACTAGCAGCCACCTACCATATGCTTCCATGCAGGACATTCAGAACTTTAGTTTTTTTCCCAAATTATTTATGTTTTCAAAACATTCGCATTTGATCTGCGGTGAGTCGGTGACACCTATTTTCTCGTTAATTATTATCTTTTAAGAAATGGGTATATATGTATTAATTACAGAATGTATGTACATCCAATTGAATGAAACTTGACTAATCAAGTATAAGAAGCGCCACATTTTAAAAAGTAACTACATACACTATACTTACTTCATTGTCAAATTTCCACAAAACGCATCTAACTGATTGTCCTGTGAAATGTCTGCAGTATCGTGAAATTGTCCCAAGTCAATATCGTCATCATCTGGATAATCCATTACACCTTTGAGTGTATTTGAGTCTGCTTCACCCACATCATCTCTTAATGGGGAACCCCGAATCGAATGCATTACATTTACACTACCAGCATCATTGGTAGTCACCGTTTCATTCAAGTCATTTGACTCATTTCTTTCAAAATGGCTGGAAAAGTTTCAAATTTAAAATCTAACTAAGTATCTAATAATATTCTGTGTATGTGACTTTATATATAAATATTGTTTTTATAGTATTTTTTTATGATGGAGTGGAATGTCTTTATTATAGTAAAGCTATATGTTCCACATATTAGTAATTGTTTTAAGGAATAAGGATGGCTTAAATATAAGTTTTTCAGTAAAAGAACACTTTACAAATACTTAAAATTGTGCAGAAAAAAGAAAAGCAGATATTGTGCAACTGGGATGAATATAGCGCATCTTCTTACAACCTACCCATGGCTTATTTACAAAACATCAAAACATCGGACCAGCTCACCTACACTGCCCGTCAATAGAATAGGTTCACAGCCTGAATAATAAGTAAGAGCTTTGTTCTCATAAGAAAGCTCGAGATAAAGCTTTTTGTTGTAGCATTTTCAAAGTTTGTCTAATTGTCTATCTATTTGCAAAAAGAAAATAAACATAAAATATTGGTAACGGTTCTTTGTAAACGTTTACCAGTTGCACTGCGAAAAATTAGCTTTTTCAATGTGTCATTTGAATAGGTTCTCTATTTATGTATTTATTGTTTCTATTGGTTTCGTAAAGTTCGGTGCAAATTTTTTGAGAGTGATTTATTTTAAGTGATTTAAAGTAATTTTATGAAAAAATGGGACGATCAAAAGCTTTGAATTCGGAGGAAAAGGTCAAAATAGAAGTGTACAGGGAACAAGGACTGAGTACCCGTGAAATTTCTAAAAAAATCGGAAGATCGCAAAACGTGGTTTGTAATTTCTTAAGGAATAAAGAAAATTATGGAAAAAACATGAAAGGACGTACAAATACAGCCACTACAGCTAAAGATAGGCGAGTAATTTTGCGGATGGCTTCAAATTCTTGCGACTCAGTGCCAAAAATCAGGGCTAAAGCTGGAATTAGTGCCAGCATTTCGACTGTTCGTCGAGTGATAAAAAGTGCCCCACACCTAAACCGACGGAAACTTCAAAAGAAACCACCATTAAATCCGCAGCGAAAGCAATATCGTTTGGATTTCTGTAGGCACCATATGACTTGGGAGAAACAATGGCAGTTTGTGGTCTTCTCAGACGAAAAAAAGTTCAACTTAGATGGGCCGGATGGATATAATTTTTATTTTCATGACATCAGAAAAGAAAAACGTTTTTTGGACCGCCATCACAGTAGGGAGGGAGGAGTTATGGTTTGGGGTGCCATATCCTATTATGGAACCATAGAGTTGGAGTTTCCATCGTCCAGAATGACAGCAAGCTCTTACAAAAATATACTCCAGAGGGCTTTTCCAAAGTTTGCTGAGATTTTTGGATCGATACAATGGATTTACCAACATGATAACGCTCCAATCCATACCGCTCGAGCTATAAAGAGCTGGATTAGTGAACAGGGAGTTGAGTTGCTAGAATGGCCACCATACTCACCGGACCTAAATATAATTGAAAATGTATGGGGGTGGCTTGTTCGTAAGGTTTACGAATCCGGGAAACAATATGAGGACAGAGAGTCGCTTATTGCAGCTATTAGGGTAGCCTGGAATGAGATTTCCTTAAACTACTTAATGCAGCTGTATAAATCCATTCCAAAACGAATTTTCGAAACTATCTCCAACAAAGGAGGTAGTACTCATTATTAAATTAGTAATAAATAAAATATGAATAAAAAAATGGTATAATTCTTTTTATTTCCCGATTTTTTTTTAATTAAAGCAAGTGAACCTATTCAAATGACGCATTAAAAAAGGTAATTTTTCGCAGTGCAACTGGTAAACGTTTACAAAGAACCGTTACCAATATTTTATGTTTATTTTCTTTTTGCAAATAGATAGACAATTAGACAAACTTTGAAAATGCTACAACAAAAAGCTTTATCTCGAGCTTTCTTATGAGAACAAAGCTCTTACTTATTATTCAGGCTGTGAACCTATTCTATTGACGGGCAGTGTATTTTAGAGGCTGGTGCTTAGCTTTCCAGCAAGAAAGCGCCCAACTTTCTCCTTCAAAATTATTGTGGTCTAATGATCAATTGTTGAAACAGTGAATATACCTATACCGCTGCTATCACATCACATGCCAAACATTTTGCATGATTTTATGCAGTGGAGGGCATCAAAGCTCATGATAATACCTTTACTTGTTTTAAATGCACATGAACAGTCCAGAGGAAAAATGGCTTAAGTCCACTCAGATCGATTTCGAAAAAAAAACAAAATATAAGTTTACTTACTAAAAAAAAGCGAAATTCAAACGAAAATTAATTAAAAAAAAAAAAAAAAACATTTTAACCGAAATGTTCCCAATTAGAAAACGTGTATACATATTTATTTCATGAATTAATAAACCTTAAACAATGATCGAAACAATTAATTAATGTGACTTATATCATTCTTCCATTTAATTTTTGACTGGTAATCAAGAGTTCATCGGTGCGTCATCAATAAATTCAACGTCGCTTTCTTGACTTTCATTAACAAACGTTAAATTTTTGTAAAAATCTTTGGACTCTTGTCTCTCAAGAAATGAAGTAAGGTGTTGTAAGTCCGTCCACTTCGACTTTTTAATGGGAATGCGACTGTTGTAGAGTCTCTTTAACGATGCCTCTTGTTCCCGTTTATTTTTTCTCTTTGGAACTTTCTTTACAATCGAAGAGCTGTTGTATATACCCTTGTAATTGGATTTGTGTAAGATCATTCTGGCATCCTCATGACTAATCTTGAGCACTCTAATCGGTCGTGTTGGGAAAGGACACTTTGGAGTGTAAAGGGGCGCTAAAAACTCAGTCCAATTTTGAAAATCAAAATTTTCTCTACAGTCAATTACTTCAAATGGTGTGGGATTGGTGCGGCTTTTACTCAATTCGTTCCTTCAGTCTTCTGGTATCTCCGTGTAAGCTTTTTAATTAACGAGACTCATATCTCGGTGGCATTCCAATAAGGGGTCATTCCTATCTAGAACTTTTACTGAGTTAAAACGATTTTTCTTGGTGACTAGAAAATGGATAAATCTGATCATCGTAAAATTTTTATTTTGCCCTGCACAAGAGTCACAAAAAATTGTCAAATCCTTGATTTCCATTGGCAAAATTTTAAAAAAGAAGTTATATAGCATCGAACTAACTTCATCCGCACCTTTTTTAACGACAGATTCATCGTAGGTGTAAAATATGGACTTGGAATTAGACAGAATATGTATATTAAAGCTCACAAAGTTGACCTGGCGTTTATAGTATACGTCGTTGGTCGTAATGCTGGGGCAAGTTAGATTTTTTTGATAGTCCATAGCAATCGCCTCCATTGATAATGAATTAGAAGCAAGTTTACGATACCTCTTTTACATGGTGTAAAAAAGCTCACTTCTTCTGAGATGTAGTTCCTTTTCACGAGTTTTTATTGGTAGATCTTCAATAGCCTTCTTTTTCACTTCTTCATCAAAACTTTTTAACGATTCCTTAATCAAAGATATCTCTGCGTTTAAAGCATCGCAAGTACTGCAAGTATCTTTTCGCGGGTACCCGAAAGATATATTAAAATCCTTCTCAAAAATTTGGCGGAAAGATTCATATGAAATCGGGTGATCAGGGGCTCTTTCACCATACATCTTGTGTAATTTACTAATGTTAAGCTCTTCAGGAAGGTACATTTTCTTTGAAACTTTCAAGGAGTAGTGCGATTTGCGGCCTTTAAGATCCTTAATGAACTCACTTTCTCCTCCTCTCATCGGAAAGCCTATGAGGTCTTGTTGCATGTTTTCCGCGCATATCAATAGGTGATTTCCCAGTTGAAGCTAAGGATTCCCTTACATATCTAACACGACGCTCTGTAATGCCGTGTAATGCCACAAACGCTTTAAAGCAAACTGGAACGTCTGTAGTATTCCCTTCGAATTTTACACGGATTTGATAAGCAAAACTAGCCGACTTGGGTTTTGCGACATCTCTGTCACCTCGCGGGCGTTTTCGCATCACAGGAAGAACGAACGTCACTTAGATAACAATTTTGGACGTCTGTGCTACCAAGCTCATAAAATTCTCGAACGATTCTACGGTGCCATTCTTCCAGACATTCTTCTGGAAAACTATTTTTTTTTCCAAAAAGTAAACATAAGATAAAATACTACTCATAAAAAACTAAAAGACTGCATCATTAGCTTAGTTTTGAGTAAAAGTGGACTTTAGCCGTTTTCCCCTGGACCCTTCACATATTTTGATAGTTGGCGGTGACTATGGTGTAGCGGTAAGAATCATTGCTTGTGACCCGATAATAATGTATTTGCCTACCTTGTGGACTTGTTCGTTTGATAACTTTTATCTATATATATAAAAAAAAGTTGTACCTATTGTGTTTGTCGCCAATGTTCTCTGTAATGCGTGAACCGATTTTGATTCTGAAAATTTCCCATGAAAGGTGACGTTACGGTTTGTAAGTATATACGGTCTTTGTAGGTGTATTGGTTCATGAGTTATAGGGGCGTGGCACATCCCATATAAAAAATGCATTCAAAATATTATATTTCGAAAAACATCCAATCGATTGAATTCAAATTTACGTACAATCTTAGGTATCGGCCCAGAAGTATACCTGTGAAGATTGGTCAAAATTGGACAAAGGGGCGTGGCGCCGCCCATACAAAAAAACATTCAAGATCGAATATTTCGAAAACCAAAGAAGCGATTGAGATCAAACTTACAGATAATCTTAGGTATTAGCCGTAGGGCCGGAGAAAGGAGTGTAATTTTTGGCATTTGAATCTATCAAAAATACAAAGCGAAGACAATAGGTGGAGAAAAAAGTTTCATTAAAAAATAAATTCTAGTTTCTTCCAACTTAAGTTTAAATAAAAAAATGTTTTGTTTAATTGCTAAATAGGTACCCGCTTAAGTAGGATTAATGAGCATCTTACTTGTAAAAAACATCCGAATCTAATGTCTTCACTAAGTGTACAGATGAACTTCTTTTCCGCCTTCGACTTCGAATATGTGATGCCTTCTCTTGAGTAAGATTGTTGCTGTCATTCCCTGAGCAAGTTTTTTGCCTTTTTTCAATTTCCTTTAGCCGTTGAGCATGTCTTACGGGGTCATGTCTAGATGGAAATTGGAATGCGCAACAATGGAATGAATGTGTTAACCATGCCACTTGCAGATTCTTTATAATGAAGAAATATAAACACAATTTAGTTTTTACGTTTATATGTAATTTATAGACAACTTCTTACCTTAAAGTAATAAATAGATGGAATAGTCTTCAGCGTATGTGTATTTTGAACTCGAAGGATTTCCAAATCAGACAAACCATGCGATGGTAAGCTTTTAAGTGAAGTGCTAGATAAATCGCTTTACAAAAAATTAAATTAATTAGCAGATAACTGAATTGACAGTGTTCAGATTTGTATTTTTGTTTAATTTTACAGATACACAATAGTATATACCCATCCCTATCAGAATTTGTTTCCGATATCTTCGAATGTGCCTGAATCTTGTGATACGTTATACGTTTGTTTTAAGTAAAACAATTCGTATTTCTACTATTTAGTTTTGGATGCACATAATATGTAGTAGCTCTCGCTAAGGTAGATAAAGATAAACAAATATAAATTGGCGTTTCCGAAAGGTGGAACCTTTGATAATGCCGATTTTTATACCTACATTTACAAGCTTGAAAACCTATAACCAAAGAAAATCCAAACTCATTTCTTTGTAACATTTTGTTCCGAGCTAGTTTTGACATTTGTTCGCTTCCATGATTTGCCGACTCTTGAAAAGCGTGGGTTGTCATACCCCACACTCCCCTCGCGCCGCCCCCGATGTATGGACATGTACACACCAGAAGCAAAAACAAACAAAAAAAATATTCTGTATCCAAAAGCACTTTACTAATGTCGTTTTCGGTTGGTCGTCTAGAATCATCCGGAAGAACTCTCCGACTCGGGATGCCAATCGAACAAGCAAACTGATTATACCCTATACCACACTGGTGGTGAGGGTATATGTATTCACTTTGACATAAGGAGGCGTTGTAGGTATGACAAACTAAATATATTTATTATTGATCACATCACTTTCATAGTCGATCTAGCGATGTCCGTCTGTCTGTCTGTCTGTCCGTCCGCACGATTACGGCCATAATTTAAGAGCTATCGACTTGAAATTTGGTACGTAAGCTTTTATCCATCAAACTGAGGCTAAGTTCGAAGATGAGTAATATCGGATGAAAACTACTTCTACCTCCGATACAAAAATATCAGATTTATATAGCTTTTTGATGTTAAAAAAAATTTTTATTTAAATATCAGTAAAGGTAGCAAGTTTAAGCTTTGCACATATTGTTTTAATAATATTTAAAAATTGTTTGACAAAAAAATGAGCTTGGTCGAATAAAAACTACCTATACCTCCCATACAAATATATACATAATTTTAGGGGTGTTTGAGCTTCGGCATAGTCGAAGATAATTGTTTACTGGTTTTATTTGAGTTTGAAGTCTGTGTGTCGTTGAATTTGGGAAATTCCAGTGTAATTCTCTCATTTGTTTATTTTGTTCGATAGGTACGGTCCTGGAGAAAAAAAGACACAAGAAATTCGGAAAATATGCAATTATTCATTATTCATTTGCATAAACTTTTTTGGATCTGACAACGCACTTGTGAGTGTAGGCGTAGGGTCTCCAATAATTCGAACTGCTCGTATCTGTATGCTGTCAAGTAGGTTAAGTGAATGTTTTGGGGCCGAGCTCCATAATACATGGGAACTTTATTCCAGGCCTGGTCTAACCTGTGCTTTGTAGAGAAGGAGAAGTTGCTTGGGGTTAAAGTATCTCTTTGCTCTAACTAGGTAGCTTAAGGTAGCGGACGCCGATCTTGCGATACTTGATATGTGGTCCTGCCATGTGATTCCTGAATTGACTGTGACTCCTAGAAGGTCCATTGAGTCCTTGGGATGGATTTGATTGTCATCCATTTGGATCTGAGGAAATGTTGATGCATTTTTCCTAGAACATGTTATGAGCTGTGTCTTGTTTGCATTAAATACAACTAAGTTGTCTTTTGCCCACTAAAAGATTTTGTCCAGATCATTATTTAGAGAACTAATTTGTTACTCCGGTAAGTTCCGATAAGTTTGCATCGAACGAGACTCCCCGGTCTCCATCACGTTCGGTTTTATGTTTTCCAAATGAGTATTACTCCTCGAAACCCCCCTGATGCAATAATTGTTTTCGGTCCATAATGTGCTAATTAATTTTAGAATCATTTTAATGATTTCTAAACTGCTTTACAAAAGCACGATGAAGACTTGACTAATCACATCGAGGATTGCCTCGCAAGAACTACCAATACCAGTAGTCAGTCAGTACTGCGCTGCTCCTTCCAACAAATGGTGAAAGTTCATGAGCATTTACTGCAAATGGAAATGCAAACGGAAATGCTATTGATATTAGCATCCGTTATGACTTATAAAATAATAATAGGGCAAGACTTAAGATTGTTGCTCTTTACGTATAAAGAAAAATATCAATAATGCTATTTCAACATAATATAGCAACAACTTGAGGTTGTTACTCCACACGTCTACTTGTGGAGGTCACCATACAAATACGTAACTCTCGCGACCCTAGATAGAGGGATTGGTTATGGTGGTGGTACTCAACAAGGTGTAGGGTATTCCCCCAAATGTTAATCTGCCGCACTTGAGTAAATCGAAAAATCCCCTGTTAGGTTCCCCTGTTTTAATACCTATATCGCGAATTCGCGCCTATCTAGCTTATTAAACGCAAATACAGTCGAAGTCGCTTATAACGACGGTGAAAGGACGAGGAAATGAGATCATTAAAACCAGCGGTGGCTATATCCGATTGTCTTCCGGAAAATTTCAGAAAAATATTAAGAAAACATTTACACACAAAAGAAATTTATTTTATTTTTAAGTTGAATTCATTCAAATTTAATTTAATTTTATTTTAAATTTTCTGAAAAAAATCATCAATATCTGTTTGGCAAATTGAATAAGAGCTAAAATCTGCCTCTAAAAAAGAAAGTCCTGTCGATAAAGTTGAATGTGCAACTGCCTTTTCCTCTACAGACAAATGTCTACGTTTTCCAGAACTCGTGCCTTGGTTCTGGTTGCATAACCAAAAAAAAAAAAACTATAAATTTTGCACAAGGATCGTCGGCGACGCAACAAAAAATTTTCCTTTGAAAAATTAAAAGAATGAACGAGAAAGATTCAGACGACAACGATTGATTTATTTTCGAAAATTGGTCGTTATATCCGACTTGTAGAATAGCTCAAAATATGATGAAACCAACCAAATGAAATAAAAGTGGACGTTATAAGGGTCTGGTCGTTATAAGCGACTTCCACTGTAGTTTTTTTTTGTATTGCCCAGGAATTTACTTCACTTTTGGGTAAAAAAATGTGGATTCCAATTTCTTAAAGTGAAGTTTTGTATTTCCTATTCATTGTGGGCGCAGTAGCGCAGTGGTTAGTGTGCTGGACTACTGTGCGAGGGATCCAGGTTCAATCCCCGGAAAACACAGATTACATCTTAAGGTTTTTTCTACTGCGCCACCTCTCGCGAACGTCTGACAAACATCCGAGAGTATGACTGTCATGAAAAAGCTTCTCAATTCAGCCGTTCGGACTCGGCATAAAATTGTAGGTCCCTTCCATCGTCCCAAAAATAGAAACTCACACAAAACGAATGGTTGCGAGAAGCTAGGCCTTGGGTGTCACCCGCCTGTTGCGCCACCTATTTATTTATTTATTTTGTGGTTCTAATTCGTAGGTGGAGTTAATTCCCGTGGACTTATTTCCTTGTATCGTCAACGTAAGGCAATGCATTCCTAAGAAAGACTGTTATTTACATAGCTTCAAACAAAAAATAATAATTTAAGATTGAACACCGACCTAGTAAGCCGTTAGAAAATAAGGTAGTAGATAACAAAAGTATCTAGGTACATAATGTAAGCAATTTGCTTCTTATAAAAACTATACATATACTGTTGGAGATTTGGGTGGTGAGTTTATGAGTTAGTCAGTCATCGCAAAGGCTTTTGTATCTATAGATAAATAGATGCCATCAGAAGTCTTTAAATGATTGCTAGTTTTAACATTTAATTTGCTGAAGGTTAATATGTAGTATCTTATATACATAATAGCGTAACGACTACAATTATTATTATTGCCACCCATAAGGAAATTTCAACTTTGATCAACTATAACAGTTTTATTTATAGAGTGATTTGAATCTGTTGTATGCCAAAGTATAAATTATTAAATTCCTCGTTGATTAAGTTTTATAAATATGGTTTTAGTTGTTGAAAACATATTCAAAATGCCAATTTACTAAAAGGTTACAAAAAACCCACAATTATTAGTACCCTGACATAATTATTGGCACCCCAAAAACTACAATTATTGGCAGCCTTTATAACAGAAAAACGTTATGTTTTTAATATAATTCTATTTACATATGGCTTCAAAATGTTTTATTTAAAATTAGAAAATATAAATTAAAACATACATAAATGTTTTTACACGGGAATTAAAATATTATTTTCTTCGTTGGAAATTTAATTAATTTAAAAAATTAAATAAAAAATAAAAAATAAATTAAAAAAAAAAAAATAAATAGGAATTGTTTTTAAAAGGAAACAAACAAAAAAATGTTTTTAATATTATTTAGATTTTTGTAAAATTTAATAAATTCAATTTTATACCGCACATATCGGATCCAACTATTAACAAAAACCAACGAATAACGGTCTCATGATACAACTATTGGCACTCACAAAAGTACAACTATTGGCAGTGCCAATAATTGTAGCTACATAGGATGTAATTTTTGGCACCTCCCTGCCAATAATTGAACCCCCGTTTTTGTTGGGCCCAATTATTGGCACCCCTTTTATTAATAAACCAATAACTTTTTTAACAAAATATATTTACAAACTTATTTAGTGTATTCTTATAGTAAAAAAAGTTTTCTTGAAAAAGTATAAAAGGAAGTAGTGAAAAAAAAACCAAAACATTGAAAATTTTGAAGATTTATTTTTTTTTTCGCACGTGTTCTTATTTTTACTTAAAAAACATTTAACTTCTTATTCTCGTTAGAATCCCCTGATCGCACAATTTAGAATCAATACGTTTTTTCTTCTTGTAACTTCAATTTAGCTTCACCATCAGAATCAATATGCGCGTTGTGATTCCATTTTCTATAATGGTAATTAAAAACCGCGTACTTTTGGCGGTAAAATTAAGCAACCAACATAATAAAACTTTGCATATACTCCACCTTGCACCTACTCCAAGTCCTACAGTGACCACAAGCAGGGTTCTATACCCATACCCATACGTATCTCACTGTATGGGATGTTCGTACAGAATATCAAAATCAATATAAAAAAAAAAACAAAACGTTAGGAAAGAAAAAAAATGTGCACGACTGGGTAGCACGTAACTTTCTCGTTACGTGGCAAGTAGGCGATGAATTTCGAATTATATTGCCACTGAAATTTTGACCTTTAGAAAAATATACCGTGTGTAAATACAGATCGGGATTTGGGTAGTAATTTTTGGGAAATATTCATAAAACGGCAATATTCAAGTTTTCTGAGAAAAACTAAATACGTGATCGTGTTTAGATTGCTTATGTTGTCTTAAATATGTATTTTGATCAAAATTGTTAGAGCGGTTTTTTGTAAAATTATGATGACAAATGTTACAATTTGGATTCGAAAATCACTGTTATTAAACTGTTTAACCGAAAACTGAGTACGACGTATTCTTCAGGATATAAACAGTACCTAGCAGTTACATTTTTAACCAGATCGAAAATGGCGTTTTCGAGATATGTGTAGTTTTTAAAGTACGATTGGGGTGGAAATCGAAGGACGCATTCATGGTTCAAAAAACACTGTTTTCCAACTGTTGAGCAATTGGTATTACTATAGATTTAAGCATTACCTAACAGTAACATTTTTATCATAATCGAAAATGGCGTTTAAGAGATATTAGCAGTTTTTTAAAATACTATTATTAGGGATTGGGCGGATATCAAAGGACGTCTTTTTAGGGAAAAACTGAGTTTGCTATCAAGTTAAGAATGACAATAGTACCTTAAAAATAAGTTTTTTTTTTTAAATCGTTTTTACCGTTTTCGAGAAAAAGACACTTTTCAAAACTGCCGTTGCTGGACTTTTTAGCGAAAAACTGGGTATGCAGTCATGTTAAGTATGCTTATATTAACTATATTATATTATATTAAGTATAAATTTTGGTTCAAATCGTTAGAGCTGTTTTCGAAACAATCTAACTTTAGGCATATTTCGTCATATTTCGTAAAATTTTTATATGGGAGGTAAACTACTACTGGACTACCTACTGGACAAATTTTGATGACATTTTTTTTAAAATGTTCCTTAGGACTGTGAGACTGCTATAGGCTATGTCGTTTATAGCCATGATGGAATAAGTATAAGGTGGTCTCGTCGGCAAAAAGTAGTCCCTTAACTATACTAGTAATAAAGGACCAAAAAACGAACGATTCGGCAATCGGCAGCCGACGAGATCGAGAACGAGACCACCTTATACTTATTCCATCATGTTTATAGCCACGTCCGTAGGAACTGTTTTTGGCTAAAATGTATTCTTTGAAGTGAAAATACAAACAAAAACATATACAGTCGAGAACGGCTAAGTGGAAAACGGATAAGTGGAAAAATCGCCTAAGTGGAATGCGTTTTAATTTCAATACCCCAAGACATTTCACTCGTTTTCTATACAAATTTGTTCGTATAAGTGCAAAACGGATAAGTGAAAATTTCTTGTAAGTGAACAATTTTTCGAACCACGGAATGAAGTTTTATAATGTTTTTAAAACGGATAAGTGCAAATGTAAAATATTTTTTGTTTACATTCTTACATACTTACAAATTGCTTATAACTTATCGTTATCACATAAATATGTAGGTACATAATATGCATCAATGGCATATCGCTTTTCCAGTCCGACTGTCATTAATGTCGTTTTCCATTGGCTTCACTCGGTAATTCACTCGTTCAAGAAAACTGTTTTTGGTCGACTCCAGTCTTGTATTAATTGGTGAAATGGCAAAATTGCATCTATAGCTGAGGTGTATAAATTGCACTTGTGTAAGTGCTTCTCGAGTGAATTCTGACTTGAAATCGGCAAGGGGATCTTCCGAAGAGTATTCTTCGAACTAATTTCTTCATTGCAGTTAATATGTCGTTTTCCAGTGGGCTTTTTAGATTTTACTAAATGATGTATTTAATCTAATATTTCAGTACCAGTTCTTTACATTCCAAAGAACCGAAAGGTATTCGCTGAAAAACTATTTGAATTACATATGCAATCAGATCAGTTTAGGTTAGGTTAGGTTAGGTGGCAATTATCCATTTAGTTCACTTAGACCAAAGTAAGGTCCATTGTGATACCACAAGCAGAGTCGGTTATTTCCGCTACTCTTGGAACCATTTCAAATTTTGGAGAAATTTCCGTATTTTGCTGATATCTGTTGCGGAAATATCAGCAAGCTCCCCGAAAGAGTACTCTCCTAGAGTTTGCTTTCTGTTCGAGGATAGCGCCGGGCAGTTACATATTAGGTGGAACGTGGAAGGGTGTTTCCTCCTCCTCATCCATGCAACTGCGATAAAAGTCATTTGTGGTGACTCCAAGCCTTGCGGCATGTCTTCCTGTACACATTGACCTGTTAGTACTGCGACAAGAGTTCTGACGTTTAATAGGATCTTTGTCCTGCGCCGACTTATCCGTCAGATCAGTTTAGTTTTGTAAATATTTAAGGCCTATTATGCGACACATAGATTTCCCATTGGGCACATCAGATTTTTATTTCAGATCTCAGATTTTTACATGAAAGTTGATGAATCTGCTTTTGTAAATGTATTGATGCGTTATTTAACGTTGATGTAAAACAGCTGTACCGGTTTAAGGGTAGTGATGCGATTATATGAGAACACAAGCGTTCCCACTCTAGCCTCTCACTACCAACTCCTACTCTCACCTCCACGTTGGTGACTGGTGGGTGCCTAGTACCTCGACTGGAGATGGGGTAACCAACCCCTGTGGAAGGTCGTTGGTGGCAGCGAACGAGAGAGGGGGGAGGAGTGTCTACGCACTAAGACACTTCCTCTTGTTTCAGGCGGCAGCGGATGAATTCCCTAGATGGAATCAACGGTGGCGTCTACAGTTCCGGTCAGGTCGAACTAAAGTGTAATCCCTGTATGAGCTGCTTCGACATATTTGGATACCAGGTCTATGGGGATCTCCAATACTGAGCCAGGGTGTTGGAAAAGAGTTGGTGGCGGAGGAGCCCTCAATATGGGTCAACGGCAGCGCTCATATCCCAAAATGGGTTACTGGCATCGGTTTTTCCGGCCCGCTGTCCTAGGGTCAAAACAAGGGCCTGGTCCTCCAGGTTGGGGGTTGTGCCGTCGGGGTAACTTCCCGACCATGGAAAAAACCAGTAGTTATGAGAGAGACACAACCAGCCTCGGATAATGGAACTCCTCAAATGGCAACCAGACCCGGAACGTCAATGGACTACGATCTGAGAGTATGTACCTGGAATGTACGAACGCTCTACACCCCAGGTGCTACTCAAAAACTTGAGTCTGTCCTCACGCGGTACAAGGCAGATATAACCGCGATCCAGGAGATACGATGGATAGGATCAGGTATGATGAAAAGAAAAGATTGCGACATTTATTACAGCTGCAACAAAAGATTGCATGTATTAGGATGCGGATTCGTCGTGGGAAATCGGCTTAGGACAAAAGTCATTGACTTCAAGCCGATAAGTGATCGCCTTTCTGTGATCCGCATCAAAGCTACCTTCCAAAACATAAGCCTAATATGTGCACACGCCCCTACCGACGAGGCAGAAGATCCTATCAAGGAGGAGTTTTATGACCTCCTGGATGGAGCCTACGGAGCCTGTCCGGAGTATGATGTAAAAGTTGTACTCGGGGATTTCAATGCTAAAGTCGGAAAGGAAAACATCTTTGGCGGATTAGTTGGTAAGCACAGAATCCACGAAACGACAACAGACAACGGCTACCGACTAATCGATTTTGCAGCAGCTCGTAATACGGTGATAAGTAGCACTAGGTTTCCAAGGCTAAGGATCCACACAGCAACCTGGCGCTCTCCAGACGGTCGAACCGCCAACCAAATCGACCATGTGCTAATCGATGCGAGGCACGCATCCAACATCCTCGACGTGCACACATTCCGAGGGGCAAACGTCGACTCTGACCATTTTCTTGTTGCGGCTAAATTCAGAGCTCGACTGTCCAACGAAAAGAAGCTGCGAACTGCCCAGAAGAAGAAATTCGACGTTGGACGCCTTAGCACACCTGGAGTAGCCAGAGCCTACAGCGAGCGCCTGAGTATGAAACTCTCCTCTGTGCACTCACCTACCACAAACGCCAACAATCAGTGGTGCCAGTATCGCGACATCATCAAGGAGGTAGCCGAAACCACCGTAGGGTACCAGCCACCCCAGAGAAAGAGCCCGTGGTATGATGATGAATGCGTGTACAGGAAAAAGGTGACAGAAGATGCACACAAGAAAGCGCTGCAGCGCAAAACAAGGGCAGCGAGAGAAGAGTATCGAGCCAGGAGAAGGGAGGAAAAGAAGATCCTGCGTAGAAAGAAGAGGGCTTACGCAGCTTCCCAGCTCAAGGAGATCGAAGAGTCGCGCGATCGTAATAACATCCGGAGGTTTTATAAAAAAGCTAAGCAACTGGCTGCTGGCTACAAAACCGGAACGCAGGCTCTTCGAGATACCGAAGGAAACCTAGTCACCGAAGCGCAGGGAATAGTAGATGTGTTTAAGCAGCATTTCCAACAGCTGCTTAATGGGCATCATGTAGAGAGAGTGATAGGGCAAGAAGAGAACCCACGTCCAGTCAATGAGGAACTAGTCCCACCACCAAGTATAGAAGAAGTTGGCTTAGCTATAAAAAAGCTTAAGAACAACAAGGCCGCAGGCTCTGATGGTCTACCAGCGGAGCTCTTTAAATACGGTGGTGATGTTTTGGTAGGGAGCATGCACCGAATCATCAACCAAGTATGGGTGGAAGAAAACATGCCCGATGACTGGACTATCATCTCCATATGCCCCATCTTCAAAAAAGGCGATCCTATGTCTTGCAAGAACTATCGAGGCATATCCCTGCTAAATGTCGCATACAAGATCCTATCCAACGTACTGTGTGAACGTCTAAAACCGTTCTGCAACACACTAATCGGCACGTACCAGTGTGGCTTCCGGCCCGGCAGATCGACTATAGACCAAATTTTCACACTGAGGCAAATCTTGGAAAAGACCAACGAATTTCAAGTCCAAACCCACCACCTATTCATCGACTTCAAAGCCGCGTATGATAGCATACATCGTCAGGAGCTCTATATGGCGATGGCCGAATTCGGAATCCCGGCAAAACTGATTCAGTTGTGTCGCGCGACGCTGGAAAACACACGCTGCAACGTGCAGTTTGGAAGCAGCTCTTCCGAACTATTTCAAACATGCACCGGATTTCGGCAAGGAGACGCTCTATCATGCGACTTCTTCAATCTCGTACTGGAGCAGATAGTGCGCAGGGCAGGTGTCAACACGGAAGGCACTATCTTCAACAGGTCCGTCCAGCTGCTTGGCTATGCGGACGATATTGACATCATCGGTCGCTCCCAGCGTGCCGTGATAGAAGCGTTCACGGCGATTGAAGAACAGGCGAAATCCGTTGGACTTGTAGTAAATGAGGACAAGACTAAGTACATGCTATCAACAAACAAACAAGCATCTGTCCACCGCCTAGGACAAAACGTCACTATTGATAGCAATAATTTCGAGGTAGTTAAGGAGTTCACCTACCTCGGAGTAAACGTAAACTCCACGAATGACACCCTAGTGGAGATCCGACGAAGAATTACCCTAGGAAACCGCTGCTACTTCGGTTTGGCAAAACAACTGGGTTCAAAACTCCTAACTCGAAGGACGAAATGTGTGCTCTACAAAACCCTCATCCTGCCAGTTCTGCTTTATGGCGCCGAGTGCTGGACGATAAGCAAGAAGGGAGAGATGCTACTGGGCTCCTTCGAAAGAAAAATACTTCGGCGGATTTTTGGTCCTGTGTGCGAGGAGGGCGAATGGAGGAGAAGATACAACCGCGAACTCTATGAGCTGTACCAAGATGTGGATGTAGTCCAAAAAGCCAAAACACGTCGACTACATTGGCTCGGCCACATCGAGCGAATGGACAATAATGCTCCAGCCAAGAGGGTCTTCGAATCCCAGCCCCCAGGTTCGAGAAGACAAGGAAGACCGAACCTCCGTTTCAAAGACCAAGCCATCGCGGATGCCAGAGCGCTTGGTCTGGACAATTGGAAGCAGCGTGCCCGGGATCGTAGAGGATGGAAGGCTGCAGTGTCTCAGGCAGAGACTCTTCACGGGTCGGGAGCCCGATAAGTAAGTAAGTAGTAAAACAGCTGTGGAAGGTAGGTATATTGGGATTAGTGAGGGTAGTTTGTGTAAATCTCGAAAAATATCAAGATTTGCAAAAAGTGATCCGGATCAAAAATAAGATTGATTTTTTTCCAATGGAACATAAAAAGTGATCTAGATAAAAAAAATTATTTTTTTCTTCCAATAGAAAACCTCATTAAATATTCAGAGTAACATGTGGGCTGGAAATTATGCACCTTCTTAAGTAAGAACGTATAAGTGCACACAAAGTTAAGGTCCGTTGTGCACTTATCCGTTCTCGACTGTACCTTGCTACAAATGGATGTTTATACTTTTGCGATCGTGCGACAGGACAGGACAGTAGGAATTTTATTTGTCTCCTAAAAGCGCGAAACCTACTGGACAGATTTCAATGAAACACTCAAAGTGCAATCTTAAATGGAACAAATATAAGTTTGTTTGTTTGTTAAATGCGAGCAAGGCGAGCACGGGTCAGCTAGTATATTACATATAATAATGGGTTCATTGATGTATATTATGCTCATAATAAATATATTTGATGTAGGTATAAAATAAATCTGGGAATTGCGTAATGCTCTTGCTATCATTACGGAATCCGCCATTTTCAGATTTGGTGTTATTAATTCTGTCGCCAAATCTAAAAATGGGAGATTTTGTCCCGTGGGGATTTTCTCTCAGGGTCTTTTGGAGTAAGGGGATTATGGAACAGCGGATTTTGGAAAGGGGATTTTGGAAAAGAGATTTTGGAAAAGGATATATCATACCCAACCCTGAGGAAATCACAGTTGAATGGGGTGCCAATAGTTGGGTCTAAAATTGGGGGTGTCAATAATTGTAGTCGTTACTCTATGTTATAAAATTGTAGATTTTTTGTTTGTTACACTATCACTTAAGAACTATTAACCCGATTGGTATGGTCTCAACATTGGGAATGCAATAGGCTTTATTTGGTCAAAATTAGACAAAGGGGCGTGGCACCGCTCATAGAAAAAAAAAACATTCAAAATATTACATCTCGAAAACCGCCGAATCGACTGAGTTGAAACTTAAAGACAATTCTAGATGTTGGCCCAGAAGTGTTGCTGTGAAGATTGGTCATAATTGGACAAAAGGGCGTGGCACTGCCCATACAAAATTAAATTTTTGCAACAGCATCATGGTTTCATTGGTTGCAAAAATCTAAATTGCACTGTATTAAGAACTATTAATTTTGAGTGTCAGTTTAACTTCTGTTGGTGGTCGTTTAATGACTGCTCTGCGCGTATGAAGTCGCGGACACAGCTAGTCTACAATAAATAAACAAAACATTTATATATCAAACTGCCTACCTGTAATCTTAAAATTCAATGTATCAATACAATAATTTTAAATTCATATTTAACTAGGTATAAGAAATTACAGCTCTAATAATTTGCTTAAAATTAAAATTTTGTGTGATTTTCGATTTTTTTAGTACCGGTACCGGTACCTACAATAATTTTGACTTACAGTTCTTGGATGTTCATAATACCAGAAAAAGCCGTTGGATGAATTTGTTCAAGTAGTCGATTTCCTTTAAAACTTCTAAAATAAAGTTGAAATTTTTTTTAAAATCTAACATTGAAATAGATATAGAAATACTTACAGCTTAGCTATATGAGATCCTGAAAAAGCAGATTCGTCAATTACAGTTAAAATGTTATTATCTAAAATTCTTAAAGAAAACAAAGACATAATTAACTGCAATAATAAATAATTTAGAGGATAACTTACAATTGTTCAGTCTTTATTCTTACTGATTTACTATAAACGCGCTCGATATGATTTCCTTCAAGGTCTCTTAAAATTAAAGATAGATGCAAATATGTTTAAATCTATGAGATAACATTTCAGAATAAAGAAATGCGAGAGTGTAAAGTCCATTCATTCAGAACAATTTTATAGGTAGGTTGTAGGTAATATTGTGTTAATTAAAAAAACAGAAACTAACCGCTGTCATTATTTTAACGCAGCTGCCGAAGATTCCCTAGAAAGAAAGGAAATGCTTGCCGCAAGACTACCGCCCGTCAAATAGCTTTACTTTCCACTTTTCCAGGAGTAATCTAAAGCGCAAATGTCGAGACAATCGAAAATCTTGAATGTGACTGATTAATGAACGACAGTCAATATGCATTTTGCAGCCTTTATTCTTTTCGAAACCTGTTAAGCTAAATTTGGGATACATCTTAAGTGGGCAAAATCGAATCGTGGTTATATTTAAACCAATTCGGGAATAATATGGCAGGATCACTGATCCAATATGGCAATATCAGCGTTCTCAAAGCTGCGTTATACCTAACCTATTTAGAGCAAACATGTACTTCAGACCGAAGCAACTGCTCCTTCACTTTAGGTTTAGGTTATTCCAAGTCGAATATTGTTCCTATTTAATATGTCGCTTGGCCCAAAACATCAACTTAAGCTATTTGACAACATTCAAAGACAAGCCATTCGGCTAATAATTGATCCTACACATCAAACATTGGGTGTTCAGAGGAGCTTAACAAAATTATTCCTCATAATACAAATCAGACAGCCAATACGCATTAGTTTCCTGTCTGTTCAGTACATTTAAACACTGCGAAGACAGTTTTTTATTTTTTTTTTCTCAAAACTCCTTTCGACAAGGAACTTTGGAACTGTTGAAGTTGAAGCGTAGACGTTCGCCTTTGCCGTGAGAAGTATAGGTACTAAAAAAAATGAAAATATATAAATCTAAAACACTACGACCTGTCATTATAGTTAATCACGCTAACGCTTCTGAACAGTGAAGTTGCGAGCTCTTTGAATGTTCCGAATTGAAATAGACAGGACAGGACTTTTATACTAAAGCAAAAGTAATACATACTTACATCATTTGTAGTATCGAATTTGAGGACAAGTATCGCATATCTGGTATTCTAACAAGCCCGCTATTCACTATCCTGCTGAAAAGATATAAATCAAGAAAACAATGATAATAAATAACATTTTTCTAAAGTAAATTTGTTATTAAAAAAATAATGTCAAACGATCAATCTGAATGCCTACTACTTTCTAAAATAAAAATCAAAATAAAATGAATTAGTTAATAATAGATACCTTAATAAACTACTTCGACGTATTTGGAGCTGATTTTTCAATACTAAGTAGTCAGGGTGTTGAAATAGAGATGGAGGCTGAAGAGCCCTTAAAATATCAACGGCAGCACTCAAATCCCCGAAGCGGGTTACTGACTTCGGAATACCCGGCCCATTTCGCCCAAGGGGTCACAAAGGGTGCCCTCCAGCACAAACCACAAAGAACTAGATCGCCGACTTCCGTGCACCTACCCGATTCTCCCCGGAATGAATTCCCCTACGTGTGAAATGTCAAAATCAATGGCGGCAATTATTTTCCATGCTATACCATCGGCCTAGGATTTTTCAAGTATGCGTGCGTTAATGGCGCTCCTTTGATTTTGTACAGCACCAATACATGCAAAATCCTGGGCCCGCAGGCAGCTTGTAGGCAAAGTCCGTTATGTGGGAGAAGTCGACCGTCTAGTTCTATGTGGTTTGTGCCCTCCAGGTTAAGGGCTGTGCGTGGGATTAACTACCCAACCACGGAAACCACTAAAGGTTACGAAGCAACCAAAGGCCTCGGATATGGATGAATTTACTGTTGACGACCTTGCCTGCAAAACGAAAAAAGGACAATGACTTTCGGATCTGCACGTGGAATGTTCGAACCCTGAACAGACCGCGTGCAGCCGAACAATTAGCGGAGGCCCTAGGCTGCTACAATGCAGATATCACCGCCATCCAGAAAGTGTGGTGGGATGGGCCGGCAAAAGAATGATGAAAAATTCTGACATACGGTGATTGCTACATAGAAGCAGCGTTTATTCGGATGCGGATTCGTTGTAAGCGGCAGACTTAGGCAAGAAGTCTCGAGCTTTCGACACGTTAGTGAGCGCCTTACAACTATCCGCATCAAGGCTAAATTCGCCAACATCAGCCTGATATGCGCTCACGCCCCCACAGAAGAGAAAGACGAAACTACCAAAGAATGTTTCTATGTCCTAAATACGACGCTAAAATCGTCTTAGGTGATTTTAA
Source organism: Cheilosia soror (assembly GCA_949372485.1). NCBI lineage: Eukaryota > Metazoa > Arthropoda > Insecta > Diptera > Syrphidae > Cheilosia > Cheilosia soror. The sequence goes on along the minus strand of OX443562.1, from coordinate 47,573,290 downwards.
CACCAAAATAGGAAAGGAGGACATCTTTGGTAGTACAATCGGCAATCTTGTACAGCCTACACGAGACCACGACTGAAACGTATGAATATGGCCGTACAAATTGAGTGCGCACACTGAATATGGTTTTCTCTGTTAAATAAACAGTGTCCGCGTAAGTACAAGTAAATACATTTTTTTGGGATTGTATTCGGACGTCGGAACTATACGTACGTATAATGTACGACGAACTCGCATCCAGTGTGCGCGCATACTACTTGGAAGGTCGGGATTGTTCGTGCGTATGCGTACATGTTCGCATGAGAGAAAATCGTACAAAATCGTATCCAATAGACGACTAGCCTTAGGCTAATCGACTTTGCTGCGGGACGTAATGTTACTATAGCTTTCACACGGTTACCTCACCACAAAGAAACATGGCGGTCACCAGACCATCAAACGGTCAATCAAATTGACCATGTTGCAATCGACGCAAGGAACTCCTCCAGTATTTTAAATGTCCGTACTTTCCGAACGGCCAACATAGACTCGGATCACTTGTAGCCAAGGTACGTATGCGGATATCCCAGACACCACAACACCGAGGAAATACTGTGAGGAGATTCAAACGTTGAACGGCTACAAACGCAACAAACCGCCAGAACTTTTGCCGATCGCGTCTCCCTCAACCTCTCGAGAAATCCTGTGCAGCCAGCATCAAGTGCTAAGGACCAGTGGCATCGATGCAAAGAAGCAATCAGAAATGCCGCAACAGATGTGCTAAGTTTCACCCGACCACCACCACGAAACCCCTGGTTTGATGAAGAGTGCCGGGAAGCACATGCAGCAAAGCAACTGGCCTACAAAGCGGCGCTGCAGAGAAGGACGAGAGCAGCTCGTGAGCTCTACGAGCAAAAAAAAGGGAAGAACACCGGCTTCTCCGGAGGAAAAAGATGAGAAGCGCGCGATCGAGGAAATATACAGGTCCTACTCCAGGAACAATGTTCGGAAGTTTTACCAAAAGGTAAAAAGTACGTCTCACGGGAACAAAATCTGAACAGAAGCCTGTAGAGACGAACAAGGAAACCTTGTAGTGGGGTGCTGAGGACATGTGTTCTGTAACATAAGCAAACAAACATCACATATATTACGCTATTTTTCTGCCAGTTGATTTCATCGTTTAAAATTTACTGCTTGCTTTATATTATCTCTAACTTGTTCTCTAACATGTAATTTCACTTCATTTTTCTCTTAAGTTAATTTCTTTTTATGTACCTATGTGTATATATGTTAATGCATCCTACAATTTCTATTGTTATCTTGTTATCTTCTCTTTTGCTTTATACATTACAACATAGTCTAATATAGAATAACTTATTATAATTATGAATATGATGCTCTCTCGAAATCTCACTTGCAATGTTAAATACAGTCCACTAAATTAGACTCTTTTGTAAAATGTATACGTGGCTCTGCCTGCTGCTGACCACGGAGAGGAAAACATCAAAGCGAGGAATAAATATCTTGTTGTAAATTTGTTGAACAATTTTCTTTTTTTTGGCAATTAACAAAATTGCAACTAACATTTTATGGTCCTTCGAGCCGGATAAATTGAATTAATAATCAATTGATTTACTAACCCATACACTTGGTATGAGTAATGGACTTATGGTATGGTTTTTTTTAATGAACATTTTTTTTTGTGTGAATTGATCTGAGACACGTGGTGAATATTCCCCTTGATAAAATCTCTTGTAGAATAACGCCCTGCACAATAACTATATAAATTACAAAAAACCTGACTAATCGCGCGTGGCTAGGTATATCTATCGATTTAATAAGACATTGACCTTGATTTTTCATAAAAATGAACGTCATAAAGACAAAACGAGGACACGTAAAAGGCTGTCTGACTCGCGCGGTGCCATTTGCAGAAAGCGTAGACGAACGCGTGTCTTTAGAACTTCTCGAAATACGGTTGCAAAAATTGGAAGAAGATTGGAAAGAATTCGGTTCTCTGCAAAAACAGCTTTTAGAGCACGCGGATGAAGAGGATTTCGTGAATCCAGAATCCGAGTTTGCTGAGTACGAGACCAAGTATGGATGGAATTTACCCGGCTATGCTGAAACAAGGTTTTAGTCAGCTGATGCCGACGTTGAAAAGAATTTTCACCGCTAGCTTGGCCTTGGCCTACATACCTTCCCTTTGGCGTATGGTTAAAGTCGTGTTCATACCAAAAATCGGTAAGACTGACTATACTCTCGCCAAAAGTTTCAGACCCATAAGTCTGTCTTCCTTCTTGCTGAAAAGCTTGGAGAGACTGGTTGAGTTGCACATGCGCAATGTTGCTCTTCGATTGCATCCTCTTTCTGAGATGCAACATGCTTATCAGCGCGGAAAATCCTGTGAGACTGCGCTTCAGAACCTCGTTGGTAGGATCGAAAGTGCTCTTGATCGGAAGGAGTACGCGTTGGGTATTTTCGTCGATATTGAGGGTGCTTTTGATAATGCGACCTTTGATAGCATGTGTAATGCAGCCAGACATCACGGTATAGATGAAACGTTGGTGTTGTGGATTAAAGCAATGCTAATGCACAGAACGTTGATTGCCGAAGCGGATTGTGGCAAATGCGTCATGACAGGGGTAAACAGGGGCTGCCCTCAAGGTGGTGTTTTGTCTCCCCTCTTATGGTGCATGGTAGTAGACTCTCTGCTGACGACTCTTAATCTTCCTGGAACCTATACACAAGCATACGCGGACGATGTCGCCGTTCTGTCTGTCGGTTCAGACCTTGGGACTGTCTGCTCTCTGGCGCAGAGATCCTTGGGTTTGATCGATGATTGGTGCACAATGAATGGGCTTTCAGTGAACCCTCTTAAAACTACGGTTGTTCTCTTCACGAGAAGGAGGAATATCACTGGTCTGTCTCAACTTGTGCTAAAAGGTGTCACTATTCCGATTTCTGATGAAGTCAAATATCTGGGAGTAATCCTCGATAGAAAACTTCTTTGGTCCAAGCATGTTGAATCAAAAACCGATAAAGCGCTGTCGACTTTCTGGCAGTGCAAAGGCGCTTTTGGGAAGACATGGGGCTTATCTCCTAAAAGGGTCCTATGGATCTATACGGCAATGGTAAGACCACTTCTCTCATATGCATCGGTTGTGTGGTGGAACAGGCTTTCGCGGAAACGTGTTGTGGCCTCTTTCGCCAAACTCCAAAGAACGGTTTGCCTTGGGTGCACAGGGGCCTTCCCCAGCACTCCGGGCTCCGCTCTAGATGCTTTGATGAACCTCCCCCCCCTTGATATTTTTATCATGGGGTGTACACTGAAAACCATCTCTCGGTTAAAGAGAGGTGGCTTTTGGTACCACGCGCATTGGAATTTTGAAGAACTTGTGCGAGAATTATCCTTTGACCCCTGTCTTATGGATATGCCGTCTGACGCAATGACACCAGAAATCCTACTGCGACAAAACTACCACGTCAACTTTCCTCAGGCAACAGAATGGCTTCGGCCAGACTCGGAGCCAGGGAAGGAATGCCATCGTGTATTCACGGATGGCTCTAAAACCGGACAGGGGTCTGGTTCTGGAGTCTTCGTGGAAAGCGAGAACATTAGACTACACTACCCCTTGGGTAACCATGCGACTGTCTTCCAGGCGGAGATTTTCGCTATCCTTATGGCTATGCGCTATATTGTGACAAACAGGTGGAGGGCTAGAAGCATATGCGTTTGCAGTGATAGCCAAGCTGCATTAAAAGCGCTGCTCAACCCTCTTACCTCGTCCAAGTTAGTGCTCGAACTCAAGCTTTCTCTGAACTTGGTCGGTAGGCTAAACACGGTCAAACTTGTTTGGGTTCCAGGTCACACTGGTATCCAGGGAAACGAGATCGCTGACGAGCTGGCCAGGTTGGGTTCAGAAGAAGATTTCTTAGGACCTGAACCTGCGTTGGGTTTGCCTGCATCTGTGGTTAGGTCATCCATTGATACTTGGGTTTCTCGTGAACACGAGCGTCGTTGGCGTGACATCTGCAAGAGGTCCTCGTCTTTCCTTCTGTCTCTCAGGAGAATCGACTGCAGACTTCTTGTGGGCGTTCTTTCGGGCCACCAAGCTTTTGCCAAACACTTAAATGTGTTGGGCTTGAGCAACACCACCATCTGTCCTGCTTGTGGAGAGGATGACGATACAGCGGAGCACTTCCTCTGTAGTTGTCCTGCCTTTGCTCGCATCAGGTGGCGGATCTTTGGGGCTGACGTGGTGAGTGCCGAACATCTAAGCTCTTCATCACTGAAGCTCCTTCTCATCTTTCTTCGAAAGACGGGAAAACTAAGTACAGCAATGTAAGGTGTCTGTTTGGCAGTACAATGGACCAGTAGTTGTGTCTGAGTGCTCCATCGGATAGTAACAACCTCCGACAAAGAAAAAAAAAAGTATTTTTTGGCTCAATCTACCCTTACCAAAGTAATTCGTGATAGGAAAAAATCTGAAAAACCCTCTGTTACCCAACCGGTTACTCAATCGGTTGTCGATAAGTTGGCTAGTCAGCAAGCCTCTTTACTCGAAAATCTGAACTCTAACCAATGTGCTTCAATTTCTCTCCCTAAAATCGATATTCATCCATTTTCCGGTGAATATAAAGAGTGGCCATGTTTTCGAGACATATTTCAGGGCACTATTGACACTAATTCAAAGTTATCTACCGCAGAAAAGTTCCGTTACCTAAAATCCTATTTACGCGGTAAGGCAGCTGATCTAATTCGCGATATTAGCGTTTCGGAAGTCAACTATTTGGATGCATGGGATCGACTTGAAAAGCGATACGATCGATCCAATTTAATAATTCAGTCGCATATTCAGTCGTTCCTTTCGATGCCCAGCATGACCACCTGCAGCGTTCTTAATCTCCGCAAAATAACCGATTCTACTGATGAAACTATTCGGGGCTTGAATGCCTTAGGATCCAACAAACGCGACCCTTGGATAATTTATATTCTGCTCCAAAAACTTGATCAGGATACGCGACAATCATGGGCAAAAGAAATCGGATCAAAAGACGACGCCACCATCGATGAACTATTGTCATTTTTGGAGCTTCGTTGCGATGCCTTAGAATCGTGTCAGACTCTCTCTGATTGTAATTCCCCTCGTGTCAACAATCATAAAATTATACAATCGCATTATACGGAATCTAAACCAAATTGTCCTAAATGCAAATCAGACCATGCTTTAAGCAAATGCACTCAATTGTTGTCGTTTGATATCAAAACTCGTCGCGAATTCGTAAAGGAACACTCTCTCTGCTTTAATTGTTTACGACCTGGACATTCTGCAAACAAATGCAGGTCTAATTTCCGTTGCCGAACTTGCAACTCGCGACATCACTCGCTTGTTCACCCCCAATCGCTCGTTCACCCTCATTCTTCGCCGTCAAATCCCTCGAATTATATTGCTCCCGAATCGTCGGTCGTCTACCCCATCCACCAGTTCGCCGTCCACCAGCTCGCCACCAAGCAATCCTTTGCCAACAACACAACCATCACTCTCGCTTTGCTCATCTATACCAGCTAACGGCAATTCGTTTAATTCTTCTTGCTTTACCCAAACGCTATATTGCCTACAGCTATTGCTCATGCTCACGATAAGCAGGGACATTTTCAAACCGTTCGGTTGTTGCTAGACTCAGGTTCACAAGTGTCTTTCATAACTGAAAACACTGTCCAGCGCTTGGGTCTTACTCGGACGCCAGCACGTATTCCTGTATTAGGGGTTGGGTCGACATCCGCTGGTGTCACAAATGGATTTGTAACGCTGAAGTTATTTTCCCGCTATACTCAGGAGTTCGTACAAGTACATTGCTACATTGTCTCCAAACTTACATCTTTAGTGCCTGCGTCTGTTCATAAGATCTCCGACATAAAAACATTCGCTACGTTCAGACTAGCAGATCCTAATTTTAATATGCCTGGCCATATTGACATCCTAGTCGGTGCTGATAAGGCGTTTAGCATATTTAATGGCTCAGCAGTTCAGAGTAAAGAAGGCGTCCCTGATCTCATACCCACAATATTCGGCTGGGTTGTCTGTGGCAAAATGGACAGCATAATATCTTCTAATTGTTTCAGTGCCGATTCGTACTGTACTCAATTGGATACTCAAAATACTTTCGATTTGGAGCGTTTTTCGTAAAAACCCATTCGCGTCTACCTGACGGCAGGTATGCGGTTAATTTGCCCTTCAAAACAGACGGAAAAAACTGATTTTGGAAGTAGTTGCTGTACAGCGTTAAGTCGTCTTCACTCCACTGAGCGTAGAATAGCTTCGAATCCGCGTTTGAGGGATGAATACGTACGCTTCATGGAAGAATATTTAAACTTAGGCCACATGGAAGAGATACCTTCCAGTGAATTGACTGTATCATCAAGGCAGTGCTATTATCTACCCCACCACGCTGTAGTGAAAGAAGACAGCAGTACTACCAAGGTGCGGGTAGTCTTTGATGGCTCGGCCAAGTCTTCGAATAATCAATCTCTAAATGAATCTCTTCTCGCAAGCCAAAGCTATCAACGAGACCTATTTCGATTTGTATCCGATTTCGTCGTCACCTCTATACCATATCTGGGGACATAAAAAAAATGTTTCGCCAGATACGAGTATCGGATAAACACACCAATTTCCAAAGAATCCTTTGGAGAAAGTCAACTGACCAAGTGGTAAAACATTACCGTCTCTTGACCGTGACATATGGCACAACTTGCGCTCCATTTTTGGCTGTTCGAACGTTGTACCAATTAGCTATTGACCTACAGCAAACCTACCCCCGCGCTTCGGATGTGCTGCTTAATGACTGGACGATGTCATGACGGGCGCTGATTCAATTGAAGAAGCCACTTCGCTCCGGTCAGAACATGTAAATCTACTCAAATCGCCCGGTTTCAATTTACGGAAATGGACGACCAATTGGCCTTTACTTATATCATTGCCGGTAGAACAGCGTGAACTTTCTCCCATAGAGTTTGAAGAATTCTCCACCGTTAAACTACTTGGCATGCAATGGTGTCCATCTAAAGACTGCTTTTTCTTCAAGGTGAATTTAAACAGTTCTATTGTCTACACCAAACGTCGTATACTATCAGAGTCTTCGCGGATTTTTGATCCCATTGGATTTCTAGCTCCAGTTATTGTTGGTATTAAGATTCTTTTCTAGGACTTATGGAGGAAAGATATAAAGTGGGATGAAGATGTGCCTAAGGATATTGCCGATCGATGGAGATCAATTCGCAGCGAACTTCATTTGCTAGAATCTATAAGGATTCCTAGGATATTGTGGAACAATAAACTCAGCATTGAACTACATGCGTTTTGCGACGCATCACTGGATGCATATTCTGCTGTGGTATATTGCCGCAGTGTAACCATGGACGGATTGGTTAACGTTTCGTTAGTAGCAGCCAAAACGAGGGTTGCTCCTATGAAAGTGCTATCCCTGCCTCGGCTCGAGCTCTGTGGAGCTATTCTTTTAGTTCGCCTCATCAATAAACTTAAGTTATCTTTACAGGTGAAAGACATTAAAGTTTATGCATGGACTGACTTGTTGATCGTACTACATTGGCTTTCTGCACTGCCCAAAAAGTGGTCAGTGTTTGTAGCAAACCGGACTTCCGAGATTCTGATGTCAATTCCTCGCTCCGATTGGAACCATGTCCGATCAGCCAACAATCCAGCCGACATCGCAACTCGTGGAGTTCCACCATCTCTTTTACAGGTAAATGAGATGTGGTGGAAGGGTCCTGCTTGGCTACGGGAAGAAAGAACTCAATGGCCAATAGCTGACCTATGCATGAAGGACGTTTCTGGTCCAGAACTAGAAGAGAGAAGTACACGAAGTACGCAGGTATTATTAACGAACATTAATACACAGAATATTCTTGAAGACATTATATTTAATTCATCAAATTGGTTGAAATCTGTTCGCATAGTGGCATTTGTCTTACGTTTTATTTCAAATGTTCGCAACAAGGTCGGTCGGAAATACAATTCCTTATCAACAGAAGAACTTTCCAACGCTAAATTCAAACTCATAAAATTTGCTCAAAAATCGTTAGTCCCCTCTGAAATCAGTGCTCTCGAAAACCATAATCCATTGTCTAAGAAAAATAAATTAAAATCTCTTGCCCCTTTCCTTGACTCAAATGGAGTGCTTCGCGTCGCCGGTCGTTTAAATGAATCAAATTTGCCATACAGTGTTAAACATCCCCTTATTCTACATAAATCCCATCCAATATCACGACTCATTGCTGAATATCTCCATAAAAAATATCTCCACGCTGGTGTCTCTCAGTTGTTCGGATTAATAAAACAAGAATTTTTTATACTAGGATGTAGAAATCTACTTCGCAGCCTAGTACACAAATGTGTAATTTGCCTACGTCATCGAAATCACTCATCAACTCAACTAATGGAGAACTTGCCAAGAGAACGTATTCGATTTTCGCGACCATTCAGTAGAGTCGGTTGTGATTATGCCGGCCCATTAACTCTACGATTATCTCGCGGAAGAAACCCTAAATACGCCAAATGTTATATTGCTTTGTTTATGTGCTTTGTAACGAAAGGCATACATTTACAACTTGTCGGTGATCTTTCTACTAACGCATTCTTGTCAGCCCTAGACCGTTTCGTAGCTCGTCGTGGTAAGCCAATAGAAATTTGGAGCGATAATGGCACCAACTTTCATGGAGCCAAGAGATCGCTTGATGAAATGCATACTTGCCTTCTCAGTCAACAACACCAAAACATTGTTGCCGATTACCTTTCCGGAGACAACATCACTTGGAAATTTATACCTCCTTCTGCACCTCACTTTGGTGGGTTGTGGGAGGCAGGTGTTAAATCCGTCAAGACCCATCTGAAAGAGTGATTGGCGATCGCACACTCACTTATGAGGACTTATACACGTTATTGACGAAAATCGAAGCATTACTGAACTCGCGCCCCATGTGGCCAACATCCGACAGTGAACCCACTTTAACACCTTCGCATTTTATGATTGGTGAACCCTATACTGCGGTTCCCCAGCCAGAAATAGAATTCACAAATTCACCAAAAACTAATTGGCATCTTTTACAGATTCTTATGCAGGGTTTCTGGAAGAGATGGCATCAAGAATATCTTACATCACTGCAACAGCGACCGAAGTGGCAGGGTGTTCAGCCAAACATCAATGTAGACGATATCGTGCTCCTAAAGGAACCCAATTTGCCGCCCTCAAAGTGGATCCTTGGTCGTGTGGTGAAAACGCATCCGGGAAAGGACAATAAAATTCGTGTTGTTACTGTCAAAACCAAATTTAAGGAATATGTTCGGCCCATAGTGAAGATTGTACCACTGTCTATATCTGAAAGACCGGAGTCTTTCAGGGGGGGCTGAATGTTCTGTAACATAAGCAAACAAACATCACATATATTACGCTATTTTTCTGCCAGCTGATTTCATCGTTTAAAATTTACTGCTTGCTTTATATTATCTCTAACTTGTTCTCTAACATGTAATTTCACTTCATTTTTCTCTTAAGTTAATTTCTTTTTATGTACCTATGTGTAGTATATATGTTAATGCATCCTACAATTTCTATTGTTATCTTGTTATCTTCTCTTTTGCTCTATACATTACAACATAGTCTAATATAGAATAACTTATTATAATTATGAATATGATGCTCTCTCGAAATCTCACTTGCAATGTTAAATATAGTCCACTAAATTTGACTCTTTTGTAAAATGTATACGTGGCTCTGCCTATTTTGCTGCTGACCACGGAGAGGAAAACATCAAAGCGAGGAATAAATATCTTGTTGTAAATTTGTTGAACAATTTTCTTTTTTTTTTGGCAATTAACAAAATTGCAACTAACAACATGGATAACCCATTTCTTTTAAGCGGCGAATACGACACAAATTCCGCTGTCAGGCAGAGTGAACCGTTCAACTTGGGCGATTAAATCCAAGAATTCTGTCCACCTGACCAAAATGAGGTAAGGATAGATATCTCCAAGCTGAAGTCCAACAAAGCTGCAGGACCGGACGGTTTATCGGCCGAGCTTTTTAAGGCAGTGGGAGATGACTTGGTAGAGAGCATACACCAACTTGTTTGGTCAGAGGAAAGATTGGAACCTCAGCATTGCTTGCCCGATCCATAAGAAAGGAGACCCTCTAAACTGCGACAACTATAAAGGCATCAGTCTCCTTAACATCGCTTACCAGATCTTGTCTGCCGTACTATGTGAACGCCTGAAACCCTATCAGTGTGGTTTAAGGCCCTGCAAGTCCACAACCGACAAACGGCAGATCCTGAAGAAAACACAAGAAGTCCAAATCGATACTCACCATCTATTTATCGAATTTAAAGCCGCATATGACAGCATTTATAGAGACGAGCTATACAGAGCCATGTCTAGTTTTGGCATTCCTGACAAACTTGTCAGATTGTGCAGAATGACGATGAAGAACTCTCACCGAGACCTTTGATGTCATAAAAGAATTTAGACTAGGTGATGCGCTGTCATGTGATTTTTTCAACATCATTCTTGAGAAAATTCTCCGAAACTCGGAAGCCAACACCAGGGGCACAAATTTCCAAAAGTCTGTGCAACTACTTGCATACGCTTACGACATCGGCATCATTGGTAGAACACAGCGAGCTGTCACTGGTGCGTTTGCAAGTATCACTACAGAGGCAGAAAAAATGGGTTTAGTGGTGAATGAGGGCACAACATCGACGAATTGGACAGAACGTCACGATAGACAGCTATAACTTTGAGGTAGTTCGGGACTTTGCCTACCTCGGCTCCGCTATTAATTCTGAAAATGACATCACATCAGAAATCAAGCGAAGAATTACACTTGCCAACCGCTGTTACTTTGGCCTAATAAAGCAATTGATTAGTAAGGCCTTGTCGAGAAACGCCAACGAGCTGTACAGCGACATCGATCTGATCAGAAAGGTACGTGTCAGTCGACTAAGATGGCTAGGACATGTAGAGCGAATTGACACCAACGCTCCGGGCCGAAAGTCTTAGATTCCAACCGAGAGGGACAACGCGGTAGAGGAAGATTTCGCCTTATGTGACGCGCACAAGTGGAAGGGGACCTCAACTAACTTGGAGTGCGCAACTGGAGGCGATTAGCCAAAGATCCTGCTAACTGAAGATGCGTGTTGGTAGAGGCCCAGGTCCAGCCGGACTGTAGCGCCATCTAAGTAAGTAAGTAATTTAATAAAATTAATAAAGTTAATTACGTGTACGACAAAAAAAAACGAAATAGCTATTAGGTATTAGGCAAGATATAGCCGATCGTATGTACCTACTTTACATAATCTGGAGTCGCAACACTTGCTTCATTGGAGGTGGTACAAACCAATACTAAATATTTGACTGCAACCAGTGCACCATAACCATTGGTTTTTGTTGAAATAATGCACTGAGCAGCAAATCGACGACTTGGTGGCATTGTTTTATTTCCTCAACTACTAAAAGGTGGCGTTATCGTCATAACATTTTTTACGTGTATCACATTTATTTACTTCATTTACTTCTTCCTGAATTTTATACCAAATAAAGTATTAACTCAAAATCTTGTTTATTCATTAGTTTTATTTAATGCAAATGCACGTGGGACAAACAAATTCTCAATTCTGTATTATTTGCCTTTCCACACGTTGCGTTGTTGTGATATGGAGATAGAACAAAACAATTCTTAAATAAAAATTTGTATCGAAATTTTGTTCCAAACGCTAAAAGATATAAAAGATAGAATACAATTCTACAAGCCGTTGATTTTGATGGATGTGGGACAAAGTCAATGCTAGATTCTGGATATCTCAGGATTGGTAAGGCTCCAGTGCAATACGGATTTCAGATTTGGACCTTAAAGAGAATGAAAAATTACCCTAAAATCAATTAATGCTAACTAAAAAAACATGAAAATGGCGTATGTGACAAAACAATTCTCAGGCGACGATCTATCTTTTTTTAAAATTGTTGTTGAATCTAAACCGTATGTAACATACTAGAATACTAATGTAATGCTAATGACAAAGTCTTTTATTTAAAACTCGTTCGATTGTTTCTTTTAATTTTCTTTTCGGCACTTTAAATCAAATTTTTGAACTAGGATTTTTTTCTAAAATAAGAAAATAAAATATTTTAAGTTCTCTACAAGAAAAAGTTACAACGGGCAGTCACAAATTCTATACACAATACACTGGCATGCAATAATTTGCAATTTCAAAATGGCTGGATTTTGGGCTGATAAGGAACTAAGGAAAATTAATAAAAATCGTGTAGAAATGATAATACATAGAATTATAATAGAGATAAATGGTTTCTATAGGTCACACATATCTAACTACCTATGTTGTAATATTCTAAGTATTTTGAACAGCTTCTTATTTCGTTGATTTATATTGCTATATATTTGGAATTGTAGAAACAAATATTATATCATTATCCAGATCTACGCACAATACAAAATCAAGAAGTTTTTGTAATTGTTCAATTTTAACTGGTTGTATCTTAAAACAACAAATTATGGCTATGTATTTTCTATTTTTGAAACTACATAATAAATACACTTTTTATGGTAAACTGGGGCACTTTCGTTACCAACAGTTTAAAGCATCATATATACGAAATTGTTCAACATTTTTAAAAGCTTAATACACTGTTTGAAACGTCGATATTTGGTCTTTAAACTGAAATAGGAAACGTTTTCGTAGAACTTCAATGCACATTATTATTTCTGTATTATAAAAAAACAGTAATTTCGCTGAATGTGCCTCAGTTTGGGGCACTTTCGTCGCCTAAACTTTTTACAAAAGAAAAAAACAAAACTTTAATTGATTTATGTACTTTTATGTATTTAACAAATATAAAACACAATTTTATAAATAACAATACAAAAATTATTATTTCTATCGCAGAAAAATAAGGAACAAAATAACTCAAAAGACTTCGGGATGTTGATGCGCGATAAGTTGTATGACAAAAAAAAAACAAAAACAAACGAAATAATTCAAAGTACAGTAAAACCTGTCAAGTTGGCCACCCTTGTAAGTTGGCCACCTGCCGAAGTTGGAGCAGCAAGAAAATTGCATACAAATATTCCACAAAATACCTTCGCATGTTGGCCACCTGTCTATCTTGGAACTTGACCACACATTTATATATTTCAATTCAACCTTCGTACAAAATAACCTGGAAAAGTTGACCTGGCGTTCGCACTTTTTCGTGTGTGTGTTTAAAAATGCACAGAACAAAATGTACAGACAACGGCCGCGTTCAATTTGCTTGGGCACATTGCTAGGTAAATTAAGGAAATGTTCGTTCGTGTTAGATATTCTTTGAATAGATTTGACTGAATTTTTACAGTTTGTGAATAACTTCTGTGTTCCTCTGCCTTTCGTGGAAAATCAGAAAAAAAAAAAAAAATTTTTACAAATTAATACCTTTCTTATTGTTTTTTTTTAACTTTTACACTCTTTAGTGGATTTAGTTTTTTGTTTTTAATAATGGTTGTAATAAACTACCCAACTAACATTTCAGCTTCGATAAGCTTCAATAGAGGATTACTTTTAGTTTCCAAAATAATCCTATAAAACTTCGGTAAGGTCCGAAAGGCGAACACTTATCGAAAGCATTTTATTTATAAAGCCTCTAAAACGATTTCTATTAGGACTCTAATAGCTCAATAATCGAAGCTTTACCGAAACTACGAATTTGTAAAAAAAAAAAAAGATGTTTCATTTCCATTCATTTTATTTATTTTTTCATTTTTTTGGTAATTATAGTAAAGTAGTATTAACTAACCTATGAATGAATGTTGGTTGTTGTTATTCTGTATTGTTTTATTTATTCTCTCTCTTTGGGATTCTTTTAGGCCTGGAATGAAACATGAAAACAAATTTATAGAACGAAAGAAAAAAACCCGAACTACCGCGGGATTCGAACCCAGACTTCTAAGTATCAGAAGTATCTTACTCATCATGTGCGCTACCTGTAATACACATTTTACAAACTTAAAACTTAACCAGTTCAAACTTTTCTCTATTATCAAAACAAGCTTTGTTAAGAGTTCCATTCGCATTACATATTTACCTTCGGAAGCATTACATATTTATCTTCGGACCTTTAACCAAACTGAAGAAATGTTTGTTTTATTCTTCCTCCCATCATATCTATAAAGCTTCGCTAGTAAAATAATGCAAGCCACAAAGAAGTCTTCCGTAAAGTTTCGATTAATGACTCTTGGAAGTTTTATACAAGTTTACTTATAGAAGCTTGTGAAATAATATTTAATCGAAGCTTTATAGAAACTGTAAGTTCCTCTTCTTTCGATAACTACAATAAACGAAGCTATGAGTTTAATTGCTCTTTAAAGCTTCATCTTATTTTTCTAAAAGGCCTTAATGAAGTTGTTATAGAAGTCAAGACTTCGGTAAAGAGTTTGCTTCTGCTAGAAGCTTTACAGAAGCTCTAAAGAAGCCTTGACCTGTCGGATCTGAAACATTTGTGTCTTAAGGAAGTTGAAATGTTAGTTGGGTAGTACATAAAATGGATAAAAGCACGGTTTTTTGGAATAGATATAAAAAAAAATAGGTAGGTACCTGTAGTATCTTGAAATACTGTATAAATTGTCAGAATTTTAGTGTATGCTCACACTGTATAAAATGTCAGATTTAATAAAATAAAACTTACTTTATACGAGACTACAGAACCAGACTGATGTCATTTATTAAGGATACTACATTTGGCGACGAGGACCAGAACCCGTAAAAGATACCAAACAATATGAGTAAGTTAAACGTAATGTCAATGCGGCTTAATAATGAGCGCAAATTAGTTGAATTTCTGATATCAGATTCAACGAATTTGAATAGATAGCTCAAAAGATGGAGCACAAAAAAAAAAATTAATAATTACCCGCTGTTTCAATAAATTTGGAACAGGGGAAAGATGTTGTCAGCTCGAAAGATTGAGCATTAGGAAAATATTCCGCTGTTTCAATAGATTTGAACAGGGAAAAGATGTTGTCAGCTCGAAAGATTAGCATTAGGAAAATATTCCGCTGTTTCAATAGATTTGAACAGGGAAAAGATGTTGTAAGCTCGAAAGATGGAGCATTAGGAAAATATTCCGCTGTTTCAATAGATTTGAACAGGGAAAAGATGTTGTAAGCTCGAAAGATTGAGCATTAGGAAAATATTCCGCTGTTTCAATAGATTTGAACAGGGAAAAGATGTTGTAAGCTCGAAAGATGGAGCATTAGGAAAAATTTTGCCGGCTCAAAAGATGGAGCATTAAGAAGTCTGATTCTATTGATTTGAACAAGAAAATTACTTGTACGCCCAAAACATTGAGGCATTAATAAATTAGATATCAGTCATTTTTAACGAATCTGCATTAAACGAATTCGCACGTGATGTTTGATCTGGAATCTTTGCCGTTTTTGTCATGCTAAATTTCAGACATGCAACAAACAAGGTTGGCAGACAGACATTGCGGCGGTGATTGGAGAAAATGGTGAGGTGACACAAATGAAAAAAAAGAAACACATTTTCTCCATTGGCTCAAATGATAAGGGTAACAAGATTTGGTGTATAATATTGGCGGTATTGACCTTGAATTAATCGTGGACTCAGGTGTCCTATATAATGTTATTGACAAGCTGTCATGGATGGATTTGAAGGCTAAGAACATTGTGATTACGCACAAGCACAAAATGGTTGATATCGATTTTCGTGTGTATGGCGGATATCCACTTAAATGCATTGAAATGTTCATCAAAGTGGGAGAACAGGAAAAGTTGGCCAATTTTTATGTGGCAAATGAATGAAATGGGTACTGAGAATTTGCAAACCACTCAGCAAAATCAAAGGAGTGATATGTGAAATCAGTAGCACAGCCATATCGACGAGTACCTGTAGCCTAGGAAAAGTTAGTAGACGAAAGAACTGATCAAATGTTGCGTGAGGTAATTTAATTTTGAAAAAGAAGTGATGTAGTATCTTGAAATACTGTATAAATTGTCAGAATTTTAGTGTATGCTCACACTGTATAAAATGTCAGATTTAATAAAATAAAACTTACTTTATACGAGACTACAGAACCAGACTGATGTCATTTATTAAGGATACTACAGTACCTACCCCTATAAGTTGGCCAAAAATGTCTGCACCACAGGTGGCCAACTTACGCACGTTTCACTGTGCTTAATAAATAAAAATAGAAAAATTAGGGACAAAAATACTTCAAAAGTCAACTGCTGAATCTGCCCCATGCATGGACGACGAATATGCACCGATATCTCAATTTTCTTTTTTACTACTCATTTTACCAAAAAGAATTAAAACTGAGCAAATTCGTTTTGTTTTACAGACTAATGCTTATAAACACTCTTTGCAAAATATCTTTCTGTTTTGTACAAAATAAATATTAAACAAGTAAAAGTGTTATCATCGGCCTGGCCGATGCTTTGATACCCTCCACTATATTACATATATACCTACTGTACTTACAAGCACGTGTCTAATACAGGTTTTGTATGGAAAGTACCAGAACTACTTGACCGACATATAAAATTTTTAATACTAACTTGACAACGGTAAAAATAAGACCTCTCACAAAATTTCATTCACCTAAGTCGATTTGTTTGGACGGTAAGGTGTTTTCAATATTGGCTTTGTATGGGAGGTAACAGAACTGCTTGACCGATTTGGTACCAGAACTACTTGACCGACATAGCCTATTTTCAATACCAACCTGACGGCAGACAGACAGGACAGACAGACAGACATGGCGAAATCGATTCAGAATAATGATCCTGAGACTTTCTCGTTTATTGCGAATCTCGCAGAATCTCAGATTCATTTCAGCAAATTTTACGTTTAAAATCATAGGTACCAAATCAAGATAAACTCAGGTTTAGTAACTGAACCCTTTTCAATTAAAAACGTAATTGCTACATACTACATAAACATACGTATACTACACCACTTTATTACTTACTTTCAAATTTCACCCCGAACTCAGACTTGAATAAGGCAAGTAGGCGATGAATTTCGAATTCACATTTTTGATTTTTTTTAAAAGTGGTTTCATTGGTCGAGATTTGGGTAGTAATTTTTAAGAAATATAGTTTTCTGAGAAAAACTAAGTAGACGGATATAAAAAAGTCCAAAATGCCAGAAAATTTCTTTCTTATAAGCGTGTCCCCTTTACACTCTACACCTAAGTCTTATCTGTGGCCACAATCAATAACCGCCTAAGTCGGTTTTTCATACTTTTCAGGAAAGCATTTCTGTGGCCACAAACCTTAACCGCCTAGCTCGAGTTAAGACGAAATTGAGTTATTATGACACCATCGAGTTAAGCATACTTTAATCTATTACCACTTTTTTTTTATAATTTTAGCGTGCTTTTAAACAAGTTATTAACTAAAAACCTAATAGCCTAAGTCACTTTTACATAAGTTTAAGTTTTTGCATAAAAGCCTAACTCAGCTAAATTTGAATTGCCTAACTCGACTTAGGCTTTTAGTCCAAATTAAAATTTGCTTCTATGACCAGCTAAAGTCGGATTAGGTCGATTTTTCACATTTAAAAAATGAAACCCCAACAACTTATTTGCAGATAAGCTTTTATTCCGAAACAGAATTTTAAAACTTGACAGCCAAAGTCGACTGGCTGTTATTCCAAAACTAATTTCTAGAAGAATATCTGAAAAAATGCGTCATTACTTGAGTTTGGCTGTTATGTTCACCTTCATAGCCGTTATTTTTTAAAAGTGAAAGTGAAGGTGCATTGAAATTAAAGTGCAATCGAAACATTTTCTTATGCGCATTAACACAGAAATTAGTCAGAAGGTTTGCAGATTGTCAAAAAAGCAAAGGTGTGTTGTTATAATTACAGTTGAATATAGCGTAACGACTACAATTATTGACACCCCAAATTTTTGACGCAACTATTGGCACCCCATCATTCAATAGTGATTTTTTCAATAACGCTTTGTTCGAATAAGTCAATTTATTTTTTATTTTGAATTTGCATTTTTTTCTCAAATCGAATCAAATAAAAACTGAAAATCATAAATTGAAAACTCGTAAAAATCAACGAATACAATATTGACCATTAATAAATTATTGAGAATTGAACCAGAATTTAATTTCAATAATAGAGTGCACAAAAAGCAACGCTACTTTAAACGATACGTATCAGTATTGGATATAATAACTATATAATAATAATAATAAATTTTTTCGATAGATGTAAAAGCCACATAATTCCGTGACATAATTACGGATGCCGTAATTATACTGCAGTTATAATTCTGTTAAGTTTCTACTAGTCGGTCACGTAGAAAGCGTTTTGGTGTCTCTATGGATTATACCCATATTCTTTGAATACCTACGAATAATAAATATATAGACCTATATATAAATATTCACATCTGGTGGGTAAAGTACCTAGTGACCGACACCCTTAAGAGAAATTTTGACTTTGAAAATTCATAACTTCTTCTCCGTTGCATCAATTTTAATGATGTTTATTTAAGATATAACTGTAAATAATCTCCTGTAAGATAGTTATAACAGCAGATATGTAAGGAATTCCATAAAATAAGTAAAACAGGAAATTGTAATATCTTACCAGATTTTTAGTTACGGACACCATTTTTTCAGTAGTCGACACCCTAAAATGTTAGTAATGGACACCCCCTTTTCTTAACAGGCCAGAGGTAAGTTTTGGGTAAATAAAATCTAATAAAAGAAAACATTCTCAGCTCAAATAAATAAACTAAGTTTTTTTTTTAAATTAGCGGACCTGGCAAACGTTGATTTTCCTCCTCGTACATTTTCATTGTCCTTCAATTATTGATCTGCAGCCATTTTATTTAACCGATGTGTCCGGACTGATTTAAATTTTTTTTTGTTCTTGAGTGTTTAATATTTGAAATTTTGTGGGAGCGGAATCTACACCATTCTTGGACCCACTCAAGCACACACACAAAATTTCATCAAAATCGGTCCAGCCGTTTAGGAGGAGTTCATTTACAACACACATACTGAATTATATGTATATTATACTAGATTATTTAAAAATAAATACAAAGCTATACCTAAAAAAAACTACCAACCACAAAAGGAATTCTTAAAAAAGGATATAATCATAGGAGGATAAGGTGACCTTACCCGACGCAGAAAATGTGTACATAACACTTTTCTTGGCGCATTTTCAGAAATTCATGAACACTGTTCTGAATGTCTGCCTTTCGTCTTTGAAAGCCGCTTTCATGATTTGAGGTAGTCCAGTGAAGGATTTGCTGTTTTTCATCAGTGGTCTTACAGTTTTCGGTCCAAAAGTTGGCTTTTGTACCTACTTGCGGACCAGTTTGATAAGGGGTTACGAGGAACGTTAAATTTAGCCGCAGACCTTTTTTTTTTACTTTCTCAAATAAAATTCTAGCATTTTCAAATAAAAGCCTGAGAAATCGTTAGAGATTTAAAACTAACGGCTAAAAGGTATGCAAATACAAAGATAATATTGGTGCTGTCCATAACTAATATCCTTAAAAATGTTCATTTGCGCCAGTAATAGACACCTGTGTCGGTCACTAGATTTATTGAACATTTCATTTCAGTTACGGACACCCCACGTAAATTTAAATTGTTTTGTTATTTTAATAATAACTGACTAACGAATAGATCGACTACTTAATTGTTTTAAATAAAATTCACTGTTCACAGGGTTACTATACACGGTTATATTTTTAAAATAATGATCTGTGCTTACGTGTTTCTAAAGGAAACCTCAAGTTTTCTGAAATTCCTAAAGGTTTCAAACCAAAGTCTATTATCACAGGGCACTGAACGACTATAAAATATCAAGAGAAGTCATTTCTTATGACATTTGAGTGCCTGAACACGTTACAAATAGCTTTCGTAACATCCAGCCACAGGAAACCTTAAAAAAATGGAAAAACAGTGGCAGGTGTCCATAACTGAGAAGGTGTCGGTCACTAGGTAGTTTACCCTAAATTGCTCAATGAAATGGCGGAAAAACTTCTGATTTCTGATTTCGAACTGAGTGCTAGCAATTTTGTTAGTAGATAGATATCAAGTTTTACAAGAAAAATTAATCGTTTCTATTTATTTATTGTTAATTTGATTTACATTATAAGTTACATTTATTCTCCCTACAACTAATTTTTGTATAACGATGAAATGTGTTATGACGAATCTAATAAATATATCATTTGCTTACATTAAACACAAAAATCAGTAGCTATCAGGAAAAAAACAAACATCAAATATTCACATTTAAAATGAGAAATTCTTAAGATTTTAATCAAATCCAGCAGAAACTATTCAATTTATTTCTCAAATCAGAGAAAAAGCTTCCAGGGAACTGGGATCAAACATCGTAGAAACATCGAAGCTGATACGTAGATAACGTATAAGCTTCGATGTTTCTACAACACTGAACTGAAACAATGGAGGGACAGTCCCGATCCCGAACTAGCTCTGGAGCTGAGTTCTTTATTTTATTTTAAGGCAATGGATCTCTTAAACGATGTCATAGTGGTCCGAAAACAAAATCCACTACTAATAGTTTTAGTTTTGAGCACAAGGGGGCTCGGCTCTCACACTCACGCAACAAGCAATAAGCTTCTCATATTGAAGCAACAGTATTGCCCAAATTTGTTAGCCTCTAGATATGTTTCCACTATATTTTCATTTTTACAAACATTGTATTAAAAATTGGATCCGACATATTTTTCAAAAATCAGTAAAACGTAATAACATGATAATAGTTGCCGCTTTTCAAGATGCGCTGTGTGTCGCTAGCAATATTGCCGCAATCAGCGCCATTTTTCGTCCGACCGATATTGGGTTGCTTTAATGTAAAACCTCTAATCCAATTTAATGTAAAATAACTGTTAGCGATAATATTGCATGATTCCTATTGACAGTGTTGTTTATTGCTTATTGCCTAAGTGTGATAGCCGGCTAATATCAACTCCGTTATCGACTTTAAACCATCCATGGCAGTCCCCATACGGGTAGAGGAGAGATTATGAACTTTATCTATCCATCTCTACATAGTGGACGCTTTACTGAAGGTACAAATGCAACCACCGAAGTATGGACCACTCTGTCCGAAGAAGTAGTTGCTCAACATTTAGTTCCTCACGTATTTTGGTATTTCTAATACAATCTCTACGGGTCACATAAATGCTATACCTACAACAGAGGAATCTCATTTCGGCAACTTGTATTAGCGATCTTATTCCTTCGGTCATTACCCAAATCTCATGGTGATAAGTAGATAAGAGTGTTAATAAACACCAAATTAAATTAATTAGAACAAAATTTCGTAACGATAGTTTTCTCACAAAATACCAACAGGTACACACAATTCAATAAAAGGAACAAATTAAAACAAAACATAATGTAGGCAGGAGCTGATTTCAAAACCTCGAATTCATAGTTAAGAGCTACATAGCAATGTTTTTTCTCAAGTCATTTCAGCAAGGTTGTAACTTTGTTAGCTTAGTTCTTGGTGACTACTGAGCACAAAAATAGGAATGCCATAACCTCTAAAGTTCAAAAAGAAATTTAACTCATTCAAACTTAAGATTTTGGTATGTATATGTTAATTTATGACTGATAAAGACAGAAAATACAATTGCCAGAAAAGTTTGCCGGTTTTAAAGTTGCTCCAGACTAAGGGCGTCTGCATGCGTCTAAGTGCAATAAAAATGAAAATTAAAGTCATAATAGGAAAGTCAAATTTTTGTTAGGGACATTATCACAATACTATTTCCTGAAAGCCAAACCAAAACTCCGGTTTCAACTCCCCGCCAGAAGCCTCTAACATAACAATTTAGTTTCTTAAATTTTGTTTTGTTTTCACACAAATATTTGAGAAATCCGCTCCCATTAAAGCTTTTTCTTCTAATCATTAATTGGGATCTCCCCGAGTAATTATTTAAAACTGCTGTAATATGCCCTCCACGAATTTGGAGAAATTCCGGCGGGTGAACATCTAATTTTTCAGCAGGACAATGCTCCCATTCACACTAAAAGAACAGTCCGCGAATGGTTTGAAGTCAGCGGGACAAGGTGTTTACCGTGGCCATCATGTATTCCCGTTCCGGCCTTAACCCAATCGAAAACTTGTGGGGGATCATGGCGAGAAAAATGTATTCGAATGGGATGCAGTACAGGAATGTGGAAGAGCTTAAAGCAGAAATAATCCATGAGTGGAACGAGCTCAATGATGAAGTTCTGCACAACTTGATAACTTCTATGCCGTGCCGAATAGAATTTTTGAAGTTATTGAGAACCGAGGCGGCTGTACGAAGTACCTACTGAGTTACAGTTTGATAGGTAAAACTAAAAATTTCGTCGTTTTAATGCTTAAAATGGTTACTGTCTTTATACTTATTTCGCAGGAAAAATTAATGTTTTTGGAGCTCATTAACGATAAACCCAAAAAACAATCCATGGTGTTCGAAAAAAAGTATTTTTTTGTTTGATTATAAAATTGAATAAAATAAATATTTTTTTCCCTTTACTGTATAGGTATAAAACAAAGTGTGTTTCTCAAAGGCGTAGAAGTCGAGTTTTTCGGCTCTCTGGTGCTTGTTTTTTAATGACATTTTTGAAAGATATTTGCATTTGAATGGCTGCGGAAGAAATTAGCTATTTCACTAACTACACCAAGGCAATTAAAAATTTTAGGAGTTGACATGGCATTAGACAGAGCCAGGTTTAAGCAATGACTTGCACAGTGTACAAGTACATGCACGATGTACATATATACCTAGCGGTTGGATACTGTATACCTTACCTGGATGGATAGTCTCCTTATTTTATATTGTAAAGTTTTAGTTTTTAGTTTTTTGCTAAGATTTTCGGGGGGGAGGGGCCGAGGGGGCTTCAGGTTCAGCCCCTTGTTCTACACACCAAATGAAAATTTTAGGTTTCCGGATTTACTTACATAGTTTTTATAGTGTCGGACACTCCTCTGAAGACATCTTTTGAGAGATAGGTCAGTCTTGGCGCATGCGAAATGTAACTGAAAACATGATACGAAGAAAAATACACATTTTAATGAAGTAGTACGGACCACATACAACATTATTAACACACATCGTTCGTAGCAGCTTCAGCGGTTCAAATGCTCTCTCCTGTATAGACTCAAAATGTTGTAGATCTGAAAGAACCCTGAAAAAATATTCACTTCTTATTATACTGATTCAAGGTAAAAATTATGAATCTAAGCCTTACAAATCCCGCAGCGATGATCCATATATTCTTAAACCAGCACTACGGAGCAAAGGAAGTCCTGCTGACGCGATTGTTAAACGCTGCATAGACGAATATAATTTCTGTGGTATCCGCAGCAGAGCCTCCCCTTCGCATTTACACTCCAACTCATCCTAGTAAATGAAAATAAAACCGAAATTTCATTAAGCCGCATCGAAAAAATATGATTACTAGCAGAGACAAATATGCTAAACTACGCGCTATGCGTTCGAAAATATAGTTCTTTATACAAACTGGATCCTCCTTTTCCTTTGCCTCACCAATCAGTTAGGACATACTGCTTTATACGGGGTGTCCCAGTTAAGCGGCATAATCCGAACAGAAAATTGTATGACAGGGGGGGGGGTCTCTTCTCACCATATTTCCCCATAATTAGAGGTCACCTACTTTGTTTCAAGGGCTATAATATAATTATGTACATTTTAAAAAGACAATTTAGTAGCTCATAAAAGTCTAAACTTCGGGTACATTCTGTGCACTGTGCAGCTCCAAAAGAGGTATGACTTTTAAAAGTGTGTTGTTTAAATTTTTGAATTAAAGTGTTTTTTTTCCTAAAAATTTTTACTCAATAATTTTTTATAGATATTTTTATGAAATTTCTATCCTTGCAAAATTTCCTAAAAATTATGTTAAGTAACTTTTTTACATACGATCAACAGAAGTTGTAGGAAATGCAATTTTTTGTCAGACAAAAATGGACAAACAAAATTAGGTCAGAATAATAAACTAACGCAGGTACCTATGAGCAATGGTCAACAGTTAATTATTGTAGAATATGAAAAAAATCTGATCTCCACAAAATGTATTACGCGGAAATAGTGTTTGAAACGCTACGTTGCAAGCTAGGAGTACCAACGCCGATATCTAAATCGTAGTACACAATGTAGCCGGGCCGTGTATTAGCGCCTTGTTGATACCGGGTGGCGGGTGAACTCCTCGAAATAAAGAGGAACGGCGTTCAGACACAACGGCTGCGGCAGAAATTAAGGGTGGGATTTTACGTGCTGCTAAAGTTTAACTTTCAGTCAGACTAGTTGTGCAGTTGGAACTTCCCAGAGCCAGGATTTACAGAGCTTTGCAAAATAATATATTACATACCCTTTCTATTCAGCACCGGTACAGGATTTACTATCAGGAGATGCGCAAAGAAGAGTGGAATTTTTCCAGTGGCTATTGCGGAAATATGCGCAACATCGTTTCAAATGTAAGAACTTAATTATTGTGAACAATTTCTTCAAAATGTGTAATAAGCACAGAAGGAGGTTTAGCGTAAATGTTTGAAAACACTTTAGTAGGCCCCGCACGTACCAATATACAGTGATGGCGTTCGGGCTGTGTAATGCCCCCCAGGCAATGTGCAGGTTGATGGATAAGGCGATCCCATGCCATCTTCGTGAAAAATGTTTGTCTATCTCGACGATCTATATAGGTGATTTCGAAAGACTTTGATTCTCATATGTGTGCGTTGAAGGAGGTTAGGTTACATAGTGAGCTATGGCTCGGTGCAAACTGACCCAGAAAAAATAGCCGCAATAGTGAATTTCCCTCCTTCCAAATCCGTCCGTCAGTACCGACGCTTCCTCGGAATGGCAGGATGGTACCGCTAGTTCATTGTCAACTTTGCATCCCTTACCACTCCCCTTACTAAAAAAAGTCCCGATCTTTTGTTTGGAAAACGGAGGCACATGTATCCGTCGACGTACTGAAAACACAGCTCACTGTCACTACTACTCCTGTTCTGAGAACGCCTGACTTTAATCGCCCCTTCATTATCTAATGTGACACCAGCCAACATGGTGTCGGTAGCGTTTTATCCCAAGTTGACGACGAAGGAATCGAACAACCTATCGCGTATGTGAGCCAAAAGCATAACAAAGCGCAGCGCAATTACTCAGTAACTGAGCCGGAGTGTTTAGCTGTGGTGTTGTCCATTAAGAAGTTTCGCCCATACGTCGAAGGTCATGCTTTCACAATTATAACTGATAATGCCAGCCTTCAATGCCTAATGCAACAAAAGGATCTTTCAGGTAGACCAGCAAGGTGGACATTAAAATTGCAGGTCTCGATTTCTCGATACAACATCGCAAGGGCAAACATAATGTGGTACCGGACTGTTTATCCCGAAGGGACACAACAGACTTGAGCGCCCTCGAAGAAATTGCTCCTATCGTGGATCTAAAGTCATCGCAATTTACTTCAGATGAGTACACCACTCTGAAATCTTACATTTCAAATAATCAAATCATTTCACTTTTTTCAGTTTCACCAAAAGTTAAATTTCTCTGTTGCTTACAAGTACAAATAATATGTTAAAATTCATATTTTTTTCAAGTTTGTGTTTCACCAAATCAAGAAATCTTACAAATTTGTTCAATTACTGAAAATTTCTTACAATAAAAAGATCGTGTGTCGATTTAGTAACAATTTGTTATTTTTCAAAGGAATCGCTTTTCATACCTAAAAATGTCTTTACGTCAAAAGCATATAGTAGCACCGATAGTGTGTAAGTTTGTGCTAAATAGACGAAGACAAACTAATGACCGCGAATTAACTTCGACATTTCATATTCATTTGTTTCCAATGAAAAGTTTCGGTTAAAACGTGCTAAGCCAGAGGAAATAAACGACCATTGAGCGAACGAATTGATGAAAAGCAAAGAAACCACTTTCGATGCATTTATAACAGAAAATTGCAAATTTGACTATACCAAGAGAAGAATAATTAATTATCTCATCAAAATGTACCTATTAGGCCTTCCGCACACGGCTCGTAGCGTCATCGTATCGTCATCGTCACATCAGGAATTTGCCGTGCAGCGACGATAACGATTAGCGTATGAAATCGCACACGACGCAATTTCAAATCGTCAAAATACAAAGCGTAAAGATGTCGCCTGATATTTTTGTACGGTACGTAGGTACGTAGGTATTGAAAAATGTAAACAAACTCCAAGCGTACTCGTACAAATACGATAAGCGGCCGACACTGCTTGACGATAGTCGTCATGTAGCATGCATGCTGCGACGATTACGCGTAGCGTACGAGTCGTGTGCTGTTTTCTATTTAAATACAAGTGTGCGGCTACAAATCGTCTGCCTCTCGTACATCGCACCGCATACGCTACGATGACGATACGAGTCGTGTGAGGAAAGCCTTAAGAAAACAAGTTTAAAAATAATTTAAACAACGAAATTTCAAATTCCAAAATTCCGCGAATGAAAACACCTTCGACGCGAATTGTCAAATTTTATTCGCAATCCACATTATTAAACCGCTAGAGAAATTTCTGGTAGAAACTGATGTCTGAAATACGCGAACTGTTGCGACCATGAAAAGTAGGTATTCATGTGAACGAACTGTCCAACTCGTGAATATTCGTTCGTTCGTAGGTAGTTGGTTGCTTTCATGTTAACAGTCCTTATATTAAGACAAATTAGACCACGGATTGCAAATCATTCTGAAAAAAAATGTTCACTGATACCATCATCAATTTCTAACAGGTTATAAAATTTGCCGTATAAAACATTTTTCTGTTAATTTTGTTCTTTGATATTATCATTTAGAAGGAGTATAAAAATATGAAAAACAGTAAGTTGTTGTTTACAACTCTGCGAAATAAACGGTGAAACGTTTTTTTTTTTTTTCTATCTGGCTTCCAAATTTTACGAAACAAAAAACTATATAATACTATTCATTGATAGTTTTTAAATCGTATGTACTTATTTTTTTTTTTACATGAGATCAATCACCTAATTTGGATCCACAATAATATCCGAATGAACAGATATCACCAGCAAGTTAGCTTAACCTTGTATTCTCCATAACGCTTCGGGACATTATTTTAATCCTTTTCATAGCTGAAAGGGTTTTTTCAACACTGGCTGTGGTCACTGGAAGCGTTGCTAAAACCGTAAGTAAGAAATTTATACCTCTAAAGTAAGTCTTGTCACATATATCAAGCAATTTCAAAACTTCGGTAGAAGGATCACTCGACTATTTTTTTTCGCATCAAAGAATTTACTCACAGCTGACAACGAAATTGCATTATCAAAGTAACGTGTTAGCTTTTCCATTTCGTTCACTCGCTGAACTGCAGCCAAACCTGGGAGAAGAGCTTGAAATGATCGATGGTAGATCGTCTTAATTGACCATTTAATGAATCTGTCCGAAGATTTTGTATTAACGTATCTATGCAAGTCTAAACAACAGTGTCAGTATCGACACTCTAAAATAGGCTTAGACGGAGAGGTTTCTGGATTGGAAAGCGTTGTTTGTTTCAATGAAGTTCTTCAAATAAGTCCTCGGCAAGTTAGGATTCGGATTGAAAAGCCTCTCCGAAAAAATCTTCGGCATTTTCTCTGATGTTCCTAAGAGAATACAGAATTTTTTTTGTGCGGTCGATTGCAGAAACGAAATGTAAGGATTTGTTCTATAGCAAAACTGATAAGGGCAGCGTTAAACTGAATAGTTCTTGGCATACAATGAGGCTTACTAGGAAATCATTTTTTTGGACCGCTGCCAAAAGTGTTGATTCTTTCGAGGAAATCGCCCACGTTCTGCTCATTATTTCTTCAAGACTTATTGAGATGCATTTGAAGAGTTCTACCAAGGAAATAATACTTTCATGTCATGCCTTTCAGTTTATCTTGTTCTTTAATGACATTTTTGAAAGCTATATGACATATGCATTTGAATGGTTGCGAAAGAAATTAGCTATTTCACTTACTACACCAAGGCAATTGCGAATTACAGGAGTTGACATGGCAGAGCCAGGTTAAAGATATGGCTTGCACAGTGTATATACTTAGCGTTTGGATACTGTATACCTACCGGGATAGTCTCCTTATTTTTATATATTTGAATTTATAAGCCCTACTTAGACGGTCATTTCAGTTTCAGTTTCAATTGAGCTATCAGTTAAGCTTTCAGTTAAACCGATGTTCTACAGTGCATTTAGCTTGAGCTTTCAATTTACTCGTCATTAGCCGAAGGTTATAAAGACCCATTTAGACGATCAGTTATGAGTTCAGTTAAAAATGGCAAATTAAAAAGTGGCATTTTTTATTTTTCCAGAAAAAAAAGTTCGTTTCCATAGTAACGCATAAACTAAAGCGAAAAGTGAACTGTACCTAATAGGTACCTACGTACTATTTTAATTTAAAACACGTAATTATCTTATTTGTTTTGTTATGTTATCATAGTTTTGCTTTTTGTGTAGGTATTCTTTTGTTTTTCACAATGAAATTATAACATAATTTAATAATCCATAAATTTTTAATAACATTCGCGTTTTTTACTATTTTGATTCTAAGTAGTTTTGACATTCAAATATAGTGGAAAATTAGCCAATTAACTAATACGAAAACATACAAGCAGTTTTAAAAAATTTAATTGCATTAAAAAATATTTCCTGAAATTCGCATAATAAATTCTTATTTACACCTGATGCAGATTCCTTGTGTTATAAGCCGATATGTGATATGACAATGCGCACTTACGATTTGGTCTTATGTGTGCCCAAAACGTATTTTTTCTTAAATTCCGATGACCCATTTATTTGTTGGTTAAAATAAATTCATCACATTTTTCTTGTAGGTAGATGTAAATAAAACAATAAACATATTAAGCCTAACAAAACAAATGTCCACTTTCCTTTTTTTTAATTATTTAGTCCAAAACTGAGTAGGTACACTTTAATAAAACAAACAATCAAAGAAAATAAATAAATTGTCTTTAAAAATATGGAAAAAGGTCTAAATTTATATCAGCAAAACTAAAAAATCATGTTTAATGATTTTTTTTATGATCCATTTTAGCTTTGCAGCTTAAACTAATATTTTTTTTTTCATAATAATGTCAAAGGAATTCCATTATGACAATAACTACTCATTTATATTTGTATGCTTTTTAATGAAATATAAGTTGGTAATAACACACCGAACACACAATTTGCTTGACACGTCCCGATAACGGCCAATTTATTTGAATTATTTGAATTTTTTCAAAGTTACCACCGAATAACTGTAAATGTTACTAGGTGCCAGTGTATGCGTGACCAAATTCACCCTCCATCAGGGATGAAAAATGACGTACAATTGTATTTTTTTTGGTACAATTGATTTCTAAAAGTACGCAAGTACAATTCTCTAAAATTTAGTACACCCAAACACAATTACAATTCTTCAAAATTTTATACATTTTTCTCCTCGCCTACGCATCCGAAAATGCGAAAATGAGACTGCAAGATGAGTAGCTGCGTTTGCTGCCACTTGCTTGCAGTAAATGGCTAGTTGTAGCATGTGGAACAATATCTCCAAAGCCGCTGTTGGAGTGGTCCTAATTGCTCCACTGATGCAGACGCCTGTCGTTCTTTGGACACGACAAATGTGAGTGTAGTGAATATAATTTTCAAGGGCGGTCCACCAGACGACAACGCCATATTTAGGTAAGTATAGGTCTAGGTCTAATGACGGATACAATAAGACCTAAATACTTGGCCGTGTTTAAATAGCCATTCAGTTTTGCAGAAAAAAAAGTTTGGAATTTTGAATTTTGAAGAAGCTTATTTAGTTTTTTACCAGCTGTAAACCATTATGTCAAGCATTTCTGTTAATTTATGTCGCTATTGGAGCACTCATATTTACCAAAAAAAATACAATTGGACCCATTTAAGTACAATTTGTGTTAAGTTTTAAATACAATTGAAAAAACTGAATTTTCATCCCTGCCCTCCATTTGCTTTAACATTGCACGCATACTTAACCACGCAGTAACTTTTTGAAACTGGCTCTATGAAACTCTCATTTTTGGCCGAAGCTGGTGGTCTATTCTCTCTGGTTTGTGGGTAACACCCGTGGATCAACTAACGTTGTCGTGTAAACCTATTAACCTAATTTAACATAAGAAGTAATACCTTATCCTTTATAATGTGGAAAAATATAATAAAATCGAATAACTTCGAATTTCCAGATTAGGGCTGACTAGTGACTATTATAATACTTAAATTTTAAAATTGCGACCTTTCCCCAAGCTGAACATCTATTCTATCTAGATATTTATTTGAAAACGATTTCAGTTTTGGACTTAAATAAAATAAAAAGTTATTTCATCCATTGAAATAAATTAACATGTTTATATCTTCTTCATTATCAGTCACATCACATAATGTATTTTGGCTATTAGTTTACTTATTGCTCACTGAATTAGCAGATTGTAGCATATAATTGTGCACTCACCTTGAATTCATTTGTTGCGTTCCAGCAGTTACACTCCCATCCAGTTACGGCTTGTGAACTATGTTGTAACAAGGCCGCTTCGATTATATTTAATTGTAAGTTATTGGACTTAATTATGTCGGAAAGCGCTTCTTCATTATTTAACGTCACATCATTAGATAATCCTAACAATTCAGCAGAACTAGCTGATATGAGAGTCAAGAAAATAAGGCAATTTTTTTCCAATTGTATCATCGTATGCCTTGTAGTGTGACGTCTTATCAATATTTTGTGGCTACGTTCGAAGCCTTCTCAGTTTTTTTTTTTTTTAATAAATGTGTGTTCATAAACAACTGCTATGCTAATAAAATTCATTCACCCCATGGGAAATCAACTTCCACAAACATATATCCTTGTCCATTTTGCATTTATGTCAATAAGTATGTCTGAAAAGAAAACAAAGTAATTAATCATAATTAATGTCTTTCTTTCAACATCCGCACAGTAGGGGAAAACGACAACCAATCTATTAAAATAGTCGGTATTGACGACAATGCCTATCGACAGTGTTTACCCTTCGTCATTAGGAAATAGAAAGAAAACATTTTATGTAATATGATTACAGATATATTGCCTTATATATTACGGGATGAGTAGAGTATACGTGTTTCGTCCTGTATCCATAATTATTTTTACTTAGGTATAATGTGGTTATTTTAGAACAGTCCTACAATCTATCATTTGCGCAGGCTTAAACAAAAATATTTATTACTGCTTTTTTTATTAACTAGGTCGGTACTGATTTACACCCCCCACCGTTTTTAAGAGTGGGCAAATCAAGTAAGTAACATTTTAACTTGAGCATCTAAAAAAAAAAACTCAAAAAAAAACTCAAAAAAAATTTCAAAAAAAATTAAAAAAATTTTAAAATTTGAAATGTTAAAAAATAAGAAGTGAGTTTGGATTTTCATTAGGTATATGTTTTCAAACTCGTAAATGTATACAAGACGGCATTTTCAAAGATTCCACCTTTTGGAAATGCGAATTTATATTTTTTTGACTGTATGTACCTTTTCCGAGTTTCGATTTTAAAAATGACGGTCAGCATCGGTGAATTTGCCGACTGAACACATTCAAATTTAGCGAGTTTCGATTCGATTTAAAAAAAGATTGCCGGCATCGCTGAATTTGCCGACTGAAAACATTAAAATTTAGCGAGTTTCGATTCGATTAAAAAACAGATTGTCGGCATCGGTGAATTTGCGACTGAAAATGGATCGTGGTTTGTGTTCGGATGCGTAAAACTTGAAAACGACTTGACCAAATTGGATATTTCCTTCTGCTGGTTTGTTCGTAATTGCTACGCGAAGGTTTAGGAAAAAAAAATTCTCAACAGGTGGCGCTGTAGCCCCACATTTAGATATCTCGAAGACCACCAAATCGATTGAGCTCCAATTTACAGGTAGTATTAGGTATTGGCCCAAGAGTGTTCGTGTTAAGATTGATCAAAATTGGACAAAGGGGCGTGGCGCCTCCCATGCAAAAAAAAAACATTCAAAATCCTATATCTCGAAAACCACTAAACTGATTGGTCTCAAATTTTGAGGCAATTTTAGGTATTGGCCAGGGATTGTTCCTGTGAAAATTGGTCAAAATTGGACAAAGGGGCGTGGCACCTCCCATACAAAAAACATCTTCTATGGGGTGAAACTCGATGACGTTATAATTCGATAACCGCTGGCCCGATACAGTCGGCAAGTTCCTGAAATAAGTCGGCATTTCAATGAAAGTCACCCCCCCACGGCTCGAACCCTCGCTACGCCCCTGTTCCAGACTAAGGCCACATTTTTAAGTATATAATGTAGCTACAACAGCTGTCTGGCGTAGAGGACAAGGGTTTTCAATGTCTGTTAGAATTGCCTGCCAAATGAGTCTCAGAAGTTTACAACACGAGCCCTTCAGGTGAAAAACGTATGATCGATGGATTAAATCAATTAACGAAGTACGATGGTAGGTATGTATGACCCGGAAAAAATGTGGATGGAAAACTGTGAAGAAATTAATCACGGTGAATTTTGTAGAGAGCAAGAGCAGCGCTTATTTGGATGTGGATATTTCACACGCCGCACAGATTAAACAAAAACTCCTGAGCTATCGAGACCTCAATGAATGACTTAGGGCAATCTGCATCAAGGCTAAATTAGGCTACACCAGCCTGATATCCGTTCACACCCCGTCAGAGGAAAGCGGTGATACTTAACTCCTCAACAACCTCCCCCGCTAGGATAGGCGCTCCGATAGAGATTTTTCCTCGTAAAGAAATGCAATGTATAAAAAAAAAACTTCATTAAAGTTTCGAGTTTTTATTACAGAGCTTACTGTCTTACCTGGTGGAGCGGGTGAGTTTTAAAAGAGATATATTATTTTTGGGTTACTTTCGTTGATTTATGTGTGACTTTGTTAGAAAAATTTGTTGTCCGGTTTTCTGAATTTTCCACAAAAAGTCTCAGCAATTTTCGTCGAAATATATCAATTTCCTTGGCTACAATAGGGGAGATATTGTTTATGTTAAAATGGGTCTAATCAGTCGCCCTATACGCTTAAACAACGTTGGGAAATATTGAAAACTTATTTCCAAAGTGAGTGCTGTATAGCCCAAACAGTTTGTTTTTTGAAAAGAAGTTTTGGCCGAAATGAATCACCCACCGCGTCTGCTGCACGCAAGTTTGTGCAAAAAGTTTGTGTGACTGATATGCTGTATGCTAGACACTCATGGTCCCCGTCGTCATACTGTGCGCACATACAGAGGGTGACAGTTTGGTGCCGATTGTGGAGTGGTGGCATCATTGCCACACAACCCATGCCACAATCGATCTTTTGCACACTAAACAAACTAAACCCGTGAATAAGCTGATTGAATAATTGCAGACACGTAAATATTCAAGGTTCTTACATATTACCGTTTGAACTGAGTTTAGGAATGTTCTCCTGAGGGATCTTATCAAAGTATCGCTGAACATTTGACTATGTCATTATACCTGTTGGCACCCAGGTGTAACCCAATTGTCATGGATCTTATTCCCAGTGTGTTGGCGAAATACTCTTGAAGCCGAGGCCTTCGCGAATCGATGTGACCTGTTCCTGGTAAATGGCATGCGCTTCTTGCAGGCATTTGCATGACTGACACGTTTTTTCATTCGTACTCGAACACTTGCGGTTGCGATCACAGCATGACTTTGGCCAACACATGCACCGCAGTATATTTGCTAACTTCTTCCTTCGAATCGCCATGTGACGTTCCCGTGGGGAAACTTTGGTGTCTTTCGATTGACAATCGGTTGAACTTCGAACTCGTCCATTGTTTTCTTCAGATTTAATCCATTATTCGACCGATAACTTTCCAATTGTGTTCCATACCATTACACCGGCACTTATTGTTATCCTCAATCAAATGCATTTTTTTGCTTTAAATTATTTTTTCAAATTTATTTATTTATTTATTTATTTATTGACGTACACTTTCTAAGGCTACTTGATCCTCCAAAATCCAAAAAACCAACTCCCGAAAGTAACGCCTTTAATGTTATACCAAAATGAACTTCTCTGTTAAATCATAGAGTAATATGCTAAAGTGCATTGAGTAGTATAAGTATATCTCAATCTGTTAGGGAATTAGATACGCGAAATCCAAGATAAGAGGACTTTGAGTCTCACAAGTGTGTGAGAAAACATATGAAATTTTAAACTCACAGATACATCTAATTGGAAATCCAAAGGAGCAAATGTGCGCACATGGGCTGTACCTACGATAGGTGAGTACAATACATTATATTGTATTTAATGTTTATTTGATATTTATAAGTAGATAGAGTAGTAGTAGATAGAGTAGAGTTTGAAATTCCTCTAAATAGCGTCAACGCATATGTTTTATCACAATATTTCATTAACTGCGAAGCATACGTACATGTATATTTTGATATTCCTGATTTTGCGTATACCTTTATCTGTATACACAAATCGGTTGGTTTATTTTTAGTCGATATTTTACTCGTTGTTGAAGCTGAGATAAAAGTAATCGTGAACAAATCTGAAGTGATGGTCGTCTCTAGAAGGCCTATTCAATGCACTCCGCATGTTAGTGGAGTCTTGCTGGTGTGACCCGTAGAGATCGTATTAGAAATACCAGTACCAGGATACGTGAAGAACTCAATGGTTAGATCAAGTTCATAATCTCTCCTATACCCGTAAGGGGATTTCCCCTGATGATTTAGAGTCGATGGCGGAGAATCGAGAGCTATGGAGGGTCCACTTGAGCAACCTACACCCGCGACCCACTTAATAGATCATCGGACCATTGAAAATGATGATGATGATTATTTTTAGTCAGATACTCTGAGTTGAAGGGAAGAAATCATTAGTTAGTGATGGAGAATTACTTGCAGAGTTATCATTAGATAAAATGAGTGATTAAGCACAATTTTTTTATTATTTAGTCAGAGGTATTCAAAATAAGCATCAAGATCCCCCCCCCCCCATTCCGACCAGTTATAGCCGAAGAAGGATCCAGCGTGTCGCCGCTGCGAAAAACAGGGAATTATAACGATCGGGTATACCAACACCAACCACCCAGCTCGCCCTCTTTGACATAATGGAAAAGGCAATAAATGTCGAAATAATCAAATATCTAGAAGACCACTGATTAATAAGCGACAGGCAATACGGATTTCGGAGCCGTTGTTCCACTGGAGACCTGTTAAGCTACACGGTGAATAAAGAGCCGTAGCCTTGGACATATCAAAGGTATTTGACCGAGTCTGGCATAGAGCCCTATTAGGCAGGTTAGCGTCTTATGGATTACCACAACAACTCTGCGGGTGGATGCAACATTTTTTTCTGGGAAGATCCAAGTTGTTGTAGATGGTGTATCATCTAATTCGTTTGCTTTAAATGCAGGAGTGCCCCAAGGATCATTCTTTCCCCAACTCTATTTTTTCTCCACATCAACGATTTGCTTTGATCCACAAATAATAATTTCTACAGCTTTGCTGATGACAGCACTCTTATACCCTCCATCTCGAACAGTGGGAGCGATGCGCCTGTGAATGCGTCTACATCACACAGTCAGAGTCAGAGATGAACAAATTATTTCTCTAAATGATGATCTGGACAAAATCTCGAAGTGGGGGAATAGAGAACTTGGTTGTATTTAATACAAACAAGACACAGCTCACAACATTTTCTGGGAAAAATGCATCAACAGCTCCTCATGTCCAAATGTATGACCATCCAATCCATCCCAAGGGCTTAATGCACCTTCTTGGAGTCACACAGCCCTATTATGGCTATCAAATATCAACACGATTTTTGATAATAATTGATACGTATCAACAAAATGAAAGAATCGGTATTATATCAACATTTTTGATGAATTGTGAATTGTATTAGATTTAATAACTATTGTGAATAGTTTTATCGATAAACTTCGTATTACGATTATCAAAAAATTTGATATTCATCAAATTTTCTATCAACCACAAATTTCCCATTGATACGTATCAAATATTCAGGCACAACAAATTAAAAAATGGATATCCTCGTTTTTACTGTAAAATAACGACTTTAGAGCGAAATGTCTTCGGTAGACATCCCAAATGTACATATACTACGAGTAGCAACGATTTTAAAATTATTTGCCCGATAAGGAAACTATCAGCTGAGCGTTGGGAATAACTTTAGCATTAACATTGCACAATCAACAGTGTTGATCGTTCTTTTGATTTGCGAAAAAGCGACTGTTTAATAAAAACAATTAACTAAAACTAGACGTCAGCCATAAAACAACAACCAACTACAAATCAGAAACGTCAAACGTGAAAACAGAACCCATTCTCAATGATATTTTGATAAGTAGTCACAATGGTGTAAAATTTATCAATTGATACTCATAATACCAAATTATCAATGAATTGATAGATCTTATCAAGTATCAAATAATTGATATTTGATAGCCATAATAGGGCTGACAGTCAATTCAGGAATCACATGGCAGGACCACATATCTTATATCGCAAGATCGGCGTCCGCTAAGTTAAGCTACCTATTTAGAGCAACTTTAGCCCCAAGCAACTTCTCCTTCTCTACAAAGCACAGGTTAGACCCACACAGTGGATTAAGTCCTTCCATCATTGTTAAAGGTATCAGAATCGACTACTACCTAAAGCTCACTTATGTGCTTGTCATTAATGCGAATAATATACGTTACACATTAGGTACGAAAAATATTTACTAATGGTCCAATAAAAGTATCGTTCTAGGGATACGCTTTAAATTAATGACCATTTACCACCTGTTTTACCCCACTACTAGTTTTATTGCTATTATAAATAAGTATATCTTTTGTGAAAATACAAACCACGGCAATGAAACTAACTGAAATGGCAAAACATGAAAAGCGTGGTTGCAGTATGCATACATTTTACAGCCAAATACCATTCTAAATTCTAATCCAGAACAGATTTTTTTTTAGCACAGAAAGAAATGATCTTTGTACATGACTTCTTACAAATGAATTCAACAAAATGTATGTACCTATAGTATGTACCTACCATATTACTTTAATTAGCTCCAAGTATTTTTCCAGACAAAAAATGATATATGTACCTACTGGTCCCAACAGGTCTTCTTACAATAACTGGTTTATAATGAGATTTTGTTTATCTGGCAAAGAATTATGGAATCATAGAACCAATAAGCTCCACTAAATGTTTTCATATATGTAGGTCTCGGCGCGCGCGCGAATTGTTACCATTGTCTCAAAAATTAATATTAATTCAAGAATTACTCATATGGAAAACTATTTGAATTGCATGTGTATGCAACAACAATTTGATTCACTGTTCATGCAAACAAATGAGTCAGCTAAAAAATAATAGGGGCCTATAACACAACGCGGCATATCAACAAGTCTTACAAGAGCCTGTGTTGAATTTGTCCGCCGGTGATCACCATAAGATAAGCATTGAACTTGTAACTTCGTGTTCCAGAAATGTGTAAAAGATTGTAGAAATTCACATACTTATTCTACAACTACTCATAGCGTTGTGTTATAGCTCCCAGGTCTTCTAAAACCTTATTGACGTGCTATTGTCAAAACACCGCGTGGCTTAGCTTCGACACTTATATTTACATACGTTTGGACAAACACTCTTAATGAAACTAATATGTAAACTTATTTTCTGTTGAATAGTTATAGCTATGGTTTGGAATGTGTTTTGTTATGATTATTTGTTAAAAATTTATTATTTTCAATAAAGAAGTTACAAAATATTCATTTAGACTTGTTTTCATTACATTCGGAGTAAATTTGATGAATTATAAAAATCTCGAAAGCAGTTTCTATTTTCTAGATTTTTTCGAGATAGAGTCTTTCGAGTTTTTTGTACTTTCTACATTTTGACCCATTCGAAATTTTTGCATTCGACATTTATCAAATGCACTTTCGAGATTTTGACTATTTTAGATTTTAGTCGTTATAGTTAACGTCATGATCCCATCTCGAAAGCAGTTTTATTTTCTAAATTTTTTTCTAGATAGAGTGTTTCGAGATTTTTGTACTTTCTAGATTTTGACCCATTCGAGATTTTTGCATTCGAGATTTATCAAATTCATTTTCGAGATTTTGATCATTCTAGATTTTAGTCGTTCTAGTTAACAAAGGCCAACAGGTCTTCTTACAATTACTGGTTTTTAAGGAGATTTTGTTTATCTGGCATTTAGAATTATGGAATCATAGAACCAATTAGTTCCACAAAATGTTTTCAAATAATGTAGGTCTCGGTATACCTACTGAAAACCGTATATGGACTATTGTTTTTGTTTTATTAGTTTTTGAGTTGCCGCAACAGGTCCGTATTTGCGCCCTATATGCCTACCTTTTCACAACTATTTTTTTGTGTCAGTTTCTATTGTTTGGTCGAATGGAAATGACCTACAATTTTATGCCGAGTCCCTAGCCCTACGGCTGAAATGACAAGCTTTTCCAGGCCAGTTACAGTTATACTCTCGGATGTTTGTCATTGTCATTTGTCAGAAGTTCGCTAGAGGTGGCGCAGGGGAAAGACGAAAATTCTTAAGATATAATTTGTGTGTTTCAGGGGATTGAAGCTGAGACCTCTTGTTAAGAACCCAGCTACTGACCAATGCTCCGTCTTTCAAGTATGAATATAAAATATGAGTGCCTTTTTACATATACCATCAAGGCCGTAGCCTTGATCCGTAGTAGGTATGATCTTTAAAAAATAACTTTTTATTTTAAAGGTTGGAAGCGATTGAGGAAAATAAAATAATCTTAAATTTCAAATTAATTTTTTTTTTATTAAATAGTAATTATAACAAAAGTAGGAATAGTTTTAAAAAAGTAGCTAAAGGGTCCGCCATCTAACTTTTTTTTTTTCAACTAGTGCTTATTTCGCGAATGGTAACACTTAGCTCATGTCTGATTTGACAGATAATTAGTTTTATCCTTCCGCTGAACGAATATGGTTGTGTATACGCTTGAACAACGCTTTGAAATATTGCGACATTACTTTAAAAATCATGGTAATGTTGCAGAATGTGTGCGAAAATTGCGTACGGATTTTGAAAGAAGAGATGAAGCTCATTTTGATCTTGGCGGGTATGTAAACAAGCAAAATTGTCGCATTTGGGGCACAGAAGCTGCGATTTGACACCGTTGGACTATTATTTGTGGGGTGCCGTAAAAGATACGTGTTACGCCAACATGCCAGAGACAATTGAAGCTTTAAAGGACTATATTCGTGAAGCCATTGGTGAAATACAGCTGCACACAATCGATAATGTGCTTAAAAATTGGACCGATCGTGTAGGCTACTGCAAGGCCAGCCGAGTCATCCATTTGAATGAAATTATTTTCCATTATTAACCGGAAGGATTGTACTTTCAAATAAAAAA
Organism: Cheilosia soror; assembly: GCA_949372485.1. Classification (NCBI taxonomy): domain Eukaryota; kingdom Metazoa; phylum Arthropoda; class Insecta; order Diptera; family Syrphidae; genus Cheilosia; species Cheilosia soror. The sequence goes on along the minus strand of OX443562.1, from coordinate 47,533,742 downwards.
GAAATTTGAGAAAATATTCAGTAGTTTTTTTATAGCATTTTCAAAAAAAAAAGTTATTTGGCGGACCCTTTATATTCAACATAACAAAAAAAAAGAATTATTTTACAGCGATTGAGGAAAATAAATTTATCTTAAATTTCAAATCTCATTTTTTTTAGTAGATAGTAATTATAACAATAGTAGGAATAGTTTTAAAAAAAGTAGCTATATTGAACAAAATAAACTAAAGAATTATTTTATAAAACTCAATTTAATCGCCTGGCCTTCTTTGCTGCAAATACATCAATTACTTCGTCAGTATTTATTTCTATCTCCCGATGAATTGACATTAAGGCTAAATCAGTAGGTCGATCTTCACCGGTGGGGTTTCTTAAAATAGTTTTTAAGCGTTTAACTGTCGAAAACGTTCTTTCTGGTATACATGTCGATACTTGCAAGGTTGCCAAAATGTTTAAAAGTCGATGTATGTTGGGGAAAAAATGTTACTGCAGTCTCCTAAAGCTGTTATGGCGTTCTGTGGACGCAGTGCCTCGGGTTGTTCATGACATTTTGTCTTCCACAGTAGAAACTCAGCCTTCAAGATATCCCAATCCAAAAATCTTTTATAAAATTTAAAATGTTCTTCGTTAAATTTTGTTTCGCTTTTTCCAGGTATTGACGGGATCAAAATATATAACGCGTTTGGAGCTGAGTTATGAAGTCGTCCAAAAAGGTCAATCGTAATAACTATCCTATAAAAGTTTTCAGGATCAGTCGCGTTTACATTGGCCCTATGCTGCTGCTTCGATACTCTTCGTGGAATTTTCAAGGTTTCAGTTTCATCCACAATACTTAAAAGGGCTTGTGCAGTCTCAAAAATATCTTTAAATTCTGAACTAACATCTTCTCGAATTTTTTGAAACGTAATTAAAACAAGCTTTACGTGATCCAGAGCTGACACTAGGTCACAAGAAGCGGATTGCAAAATTTTATACAATGGTAGGGTGTACAAAAACAAAATATTTAAGCAGGACAAGCTTATCAAAAAATCACTGGCCAAAACTGATTTTAAAAAACAGAAAGCTTTAGATGAGGTCTCAGAGTCCTTATCAATACTCAACACATCCAAGGTACCTATTCATTATGCATTTAAAAATTTCTTTAAACCTTAATAAGCCGTCATGATTTTCAACCCATCGAGTTTCACACATAGCCGTTAAATTCTTCCATTTAGTTTACGGATAATTTTTTTTAATGTTTTCCTGCAACAAGTGTGTTCGTTTTGCGGATAGTTTAAAAAAATTTCCAACCGATTTTACAATGCCAATCATATTACGTATAGGCTGAATTTGATAAGAATGTCCTAAAGCGAGGTTTAATGAATGTGCACTGCAATGAACGTACAATGCTTCTGTGTAAAATTCCCGTACAACTGCTTGAACACATTTAAAACTACCCCTCATAGCGGAAGCACCTTCGTACCCTTGTCCAATTAAGTTGTTGCAATTTATTTCCAAATTTTGTAATACAACTAAGATAGAATTTTGTTAGCTAAGTATTTTCCGATAGTGCTTTCTACATGGAGAAATTCCAAAAAATCTTCTCGTAAGATAAAAATGTCGCCTTTATAATCAACGTAGCGAACGCATATTGACATCTGCTTCTTTCGTGAAATGTCTATAGTTTCATCTGCTAAAACTGCAAAAAACTCTGCTGAATTTATTGCTTCAACTATTTTATTCTGAACAATATTACGACATACAGCAATCAATTCGTTTTGAATGGTAGGACTTTAATAAGTAGCGTTCAAATTCAATTTTTCGGAATATTTTTTAAAGATTTAAATGGCCACATTTGCTTCGCATTCGTAGCAAAGCTCAAAAGTTACCATCGTTTACTATTGGTTCTGGCTCATTAAATTTGATTGGACCGGAGTCATATGTCCCTCTTAAGGCTAATTCTTGCCGTCCACAAATCTTAATAGTTTCAACAATAGGTATCAATTTTTTCCTATTAAAAAAAGTCAATGCTATGCTTGATTTGATTTGAATCTTTTTTTGCATTTAGTTAGGTAAAATGCCGAATTGGCTCATTTTTGTTAGGATTTGCTCTATTCTGGTTTTAAAAAAGTGCACTTGTTAAAAATTTCGGGGGGGTTCAAACCCCTGTGATCCCCCCTTAGCTACGGCCTTGTATACCATATACGTATTTACTGATAGTATTGCACTTAACGCTAAGGTAATTAATAATATACTAATACATATTTATTTAAATAAAATCGCCATTTATAAACCAACAATTATTGCTATCCACATACAGTCACAGTTCACGCAGTATCAAAGAACACAATAAAAGCTGAGTATGTATGAATTTACCAGAAGCTGGTGCATCGAAATAGCTAAATAAATTTATCGCGAAACAAATAGGAATCGAATATGTGGAAGATCAATTAGCACCTTAATAGCTGATGGTGGGAAATAATTTTTTGGAATTTTTCAACGAACACTTAAATATTTTTAATTCTCTCAGGTTGTAGGTAGATATAATATAATATAGGTATAGCTACCTGCATAATATATCAGACAATAAATTGTATATGCATAACACAAAGAGGAAAATTATTGCGGTATTCCTCATGTAGTTTGTTATATTAATTAATTAATTAATTAATTTGTTATATTTATATTAAGTTTGATGACAAAATAATAGAAAAAAACAAAAAACCGTTTGATAACGCTTTTTCCATTTTCTAGACAATTTTTTTATCGGATCAGCGAGTCTAACTCAACACTTTTCTTTTACAGGCATGACCAAAAAAATACAAATATTTCCATTTAGTATCACAACATATAGTTATTAAAAGCCGAACGAGTGTGCTTTTATTTTCCACGCATTGACAACCTTTCACATTCCATGCTCCAACGCCAGTGGAATTATACTGCACGCGTCTGCCTCGGTTAAGAATTACGCATACGTAGTTTATATGCGTTCAATGTATTAGCATGTAGAGGAAAGATGCTTCAAAATACTAGACGAAAGAGATCGAATTTTATATTAAATGGTGCTAATTTGGAAATCACGCTAAGAGTTAATAAAGTCAAGTACTAATTTTAAATTGGCGGCGAAAGCAAGCGCTTGCTGCTGTTGTTGTTGTTGTTGTATACGATTATAGATAAGATGAAAAGAATTATAATTTAGTTATATAACACATACGTAAGTAGGTACCTACGTATGAGCAGTATACGTATAGGTATTTATTTTAAGATACCTACACCCTTCACTTCTATATTTGGCTAGCTACACTACCTATACAGAATCTTGTTAATGTTTTTTATAAAATGTGCAAACAAAAATTGCAACGAAAATTGGATATACATTTATATACAATATTATGTACACATAAGTATAATAATGAATTTTAATCATTTACTTGCTCATCGCGGCTTAAGTTAAGTTAAATGAACCTTGCTTGATAATATTGGCCCTAGTCATGCAATAAAGTCTAATGTATTAGGTAATTTAATATAATGTGTAACAATCATAATCATAGTTTGTGTTATTTCTAACATCCCTAAATGGGGGTTGCACAATATTTACAATACATTAACTTAGGTACATACCTACTTGCTTTGGAGATACGCACAGTCCGGGATGAATTCAGCTTCAACTGTCTAGTGCTGTCATTTGATACTACATATTATTATATACCTACATACATACAGTGGCCGGCATACGTATTTTGACAAAACTAAAGTTAATTCTGCTCATAATTTGAACTTACTTCATGTAAATTTTGGCATCAATGGAAAGGTCGATATTCGATATCATGCGCTATGCCCATCCATTTTGTGGAAGATTTTACAAAAATATCTTGGCTTAAAAGCTTATAAGATTCAGCTTGTTTTTGGTTAGGTAAATGTTTATGTAAACAAGCAAAATTGCCGAATTTGGAGTGGAGAAAATGCAGAAGCCTTCGTCAAGACGCCCTTACATACAAGACTCACTGTTTGATGTGCTTTATGGGCTTGGTGGGAATCATCGGCCCATATTTCTTTAAGGATGATGCCAGCCAGTCACCGTCAATAAATAGCGCTATAGAAATATAATTTCTGTGACTTCTTCGTTTCTCAGTTAAATGGCATTGAGCCAGGTTACTGAGCTTTGGTTTCAACAAGATGACGCAACAATCCACACGGCGTCCGACACACCGTTAGGTTAACTTTCGTTGGGGGTAAGTATGTAAAGTCACTAATATATGCCAATAAATCAGAGACGTTGGGCGATTTGGAAGTCAACATTCGCCGTGTTATTGCTTATGGGCCACAGTGTTGCCGGAGAGAAAATGGTAGTAATGCCGCCTAAAGAGGGGAGTGTTTGAAAAAAATAGGAGTACAGACATTTTTCACGGAAATACCACAAAAATGTCAAATTATTGAAAAAGGACATTATTTCGACTATGTTCCTCGAAATCCAAATAAGCCACAACTAAATTGTTGGTGTCTCTGAGTTCATTGAAGAATGCTCTAAAACCTGGGTTCCGAACCTGGGGGTAATTACCCCCGCGGGGGTAAAACAGCTATTATGCGAGGGTAATAATGGCAGGTAGTAGATAATACATTTTATAACCATTATAATTAAATCAAAATTTTGAACTCATCGAAATCAAACTAAAACTCGTTTCTTGTCCATAATTTTTAAACCCTTTGAATTGGTGCAAGATTTTCTTTAAAATTCTCCGTTCTCAATATATTTGCGTCTCAAAAGTTCGCAATTATTTTTGAGACTTTTTTAATATAAATATTTCCTGAGATTAGCGGAGTCAAAAACAAAAGTAAACTATGTATTCGCGTCTCTGGGGTGTGTAAATGTAATTTGAGCGCGGCAGATGGTTTCTATTTTTCTTTCTTTCTATTCGAGAAATTGTGCTATCTAGCGAAGCAGCAATGCCGCTCTTCCGGGCCAATAGCAGAAGTGGCTGAAAGATGTGAGGGCGGGAGCCGGTAGGCCGAGCAGCGGAGCAGCGGCCAATTTTGTTCAATTTTTCAGTAAAAAAAAGTTCGTAATTTTTCCAAAATTATGGCTTCAGTAATCTGTATCTCGCATTTCATACGTGCTATCGGACGTAAACAAATTGGCTTTGGAAAGATTAGATTTCTTACAAAAAAAATTCTCTGGGAGTTTTCTTTTTCGTTGACCCTTTAAGCGCGCGTTAAACATGGATAGGCATTAGCAAAGAGAAAATACGTCATATTTAACAGTTTTTATTCGATGAAGACAACAACGCAAGTTAAGCGGCTAAAAATGTGAATAGTGTTTATAATGGTCCTTGATTTCGTTCGAAGAATTTCCATGTCAAAGATGCATCGCGCTCTGGAAGGCCAATTTTCGAAAATCGTCGAGTCTGACCGTCATTTAAGCACTGTTTCCACTGCCCAGAAGCTAAACATTCCACAAAAAAAAACTTTTGGAACCATTTGAATAATGTATACAAAAAAAAAGCTAAATAAAGCCTTGAATTTATGCAAAAATAATGAATTTCTTTTTATTACACCTAATATGGCGAACATATTTAAGTTGGCGATGTAGATATCTATGTTTATACAACTGTTTGTGTAATTGGTAAATAACGAATCTGACAAAATAACATATAAAAATTCCGTGGTTCAACATAGATATATCCTCATCAGTCATATACTCACTGAGGCAATATTTCCCGGACATGGATAATCGTCAGTCCAAATCTTGGATATTAATACCGTTTGGTAGTAATGAATGATGCAATTTTTAAAGACGAAGATGTGTCAACCAAAGCAGAATTTCTAGGACTACGCGAGGATAACACTTTTAAAGCACATTTACAAAATTATGACCATGGTACATTTTGGCAAAAGTGGGTAGGTACCGAATATCCTACTATAGCTGAAAGAGCTCCAAAAATCTTAATACCGTTGCAACAACCTTGAGATGCCAGAGTGGTTTCTCAAGTTTACAGTAACAGCTAAAATAATGGACATAAACCGGTTCAATGTGAAACATGACTCAAGACGAGCTTTTTAAGTGAAACTAAACCTGACGAAGAACTTGTGAAAGCCAAACAATACCAACATTCGCACTGAATATCATTCATTCATTCTTTTTAAAGTTCTTTTTAGAGTATATTTTTGTGTAATTTATTATAATATAATTGATAAAGACAATATTTTGCACTTTCATGTAAATATTGTTTTTTTTTTATGATGCCTTACATTAACGGGGGGGGGGGGGGGGGGTAATATATTTTGCGCTAATAGGTCAAAGGGGTAACAACATTGAAAAGGCTAGGAACCAATGCTCTAAAAGATAGGATATCCTGTTGAGAGTTAATGCTTTTATTTAAAATTTTGTAGTACCAAACACATTTGGACTTTTGGTTTTTTGTGCGAAATGTATAAAACCAATGTCATAATCATTATCAATGGCAAACTAGTTTTGGACTTTACTGCAATTTCAAAAGTGCAATAAAGTCCAAATCGAAGTGGAAATAAAATCCAAACAACAAAAATACAGTGCAGTTCCGAACTTTACATAAAAAAAACCTCGCACCCACTCCAAATCCTACAGTGACCCCAAGCAGGGGGTCATACATATCCCGCTGTTTATATAATTACTAGCGGACCCGGCTAACTTCGTCTCGTTCCAATTGAATTCCTTCAAATAAACTCCAGAGTGATAATAAATCAAACATATATAGTTCAAATTTCAATGTGATTTATATGAATGGAATCGAAATCAGAGAGCAATGTGATAAACTATGTTTTTCAATTTGTTTTCCGGCTCAAAAACCAACAACGAAGACGGTTTGCCAACACGCCAGCAGGCAACGTACAGGGAAATTCGAGATTAGTCCAAAAGACTTCCAACGATTGGCCTTGCGATTTATTGATTGTCATCGCAAAAGCCAATCGAAGGGAGAACTGAATCCGCCTGAATTGGAATGAAAAATCAGTTGGAATAATCGGAATTCGTGGGATAAGGACTTCCTCTCCTTTGAATTTGCCGTTGATGATCGTCGCTTGAATCACATTGCTCTTGACGGACGCCCCAGGGCGTCGCGACGCCCAGTTAGGGAACTCCTGCACCAGACAATTCTTTCGCGAGCTAAATCAGGGGAGACATTTTCTTAACCGATTATAACAAAATTGTGCGTAGTACGTATAACACAAAATATTGTTATACTCGACTGAAAATTAGTGTGTCCCATCTATATGAAAATAAGAATTTAGCTAGCGGAACAGGATACCGCATCTCTCTAAAATAGATAAAATTTAGCGCGAGCAGGATACTGGGCTGCCTGTTAAAAAAAGGAACTAAGTAGCTATTTATTAAAACAAAAATTATATAAAAAAAATGCAAGTAAATTATCAGGGAAAATATTTTCTGTTTTATTCTATTCGTCTTTTTCTTTTAAATAGCTGTGTGCTCAGTTGAACGCTATTGACTTCTTTTGAAATTGCAATAAAGTTAAAAACGAGTTCGCTTTTGAAAGTGAAATAAAATCCAAAATTACGTTTTGGACCTTTTTGTATAAGACTTTATTTCATGGCACCGACATTTCATATGTATAAAAATTTGTTGTTTGCAACTGCATCCAGCTAAGTGTTTAAGCCTAGTATCTTGCTTGCGCTTAATTTTAGCGAGCGCTTTTCTCTCCACAGCACAGATAAATGCTCGCTAAATTTGTTGTACAGGATATAGAGAGGACACACGCCCATATTTTATAGCCACATGTATTTTGATTTTTGTTATTTTTTTTCACTTTTTTCCTATTCACTTATATCGATTATCAGTATTCCACGAAATAGTCAATTGAAAATTTGTTTTGTTTCGAAAATGTCAAAATTTATCGCCGATTTAATGTACCAGGCAATTCTTTCGCGAGCTAAATCAGTAGAGACATTTTCTTGGCCGAGTATAACAAAATTGTACGTAGTAGATACTTACTTACTTAGATGGCGCTACAGTCCGGGGTGGACCTGGGCCTCAACCAACACGCCTCTCCAGTTAGCACGATCTTTGGCTAACTGCCTCCAGTTGCGCACTCCAAGTTGGTTGAGGTCCCCTTCCACTTGTGCGCGCCACCTAAGGCGAGGTCTTCCTCTACTGCGTTGTCCCTCCGGGTTGGAATCGAAGACTCTTCGGGCCGGAGCGTTGGTGTCCATTCGCTCTACATGTCCTAGCCATCTTAGTCGACTGATACGTACTTTTCTGACCAAGTCGATGTCGCTGTACAGCTCGTAGAGTTCGGTGTTAAATCTCCTCCTCCAAAGCCCGTCAACGCAAACGGGACCGAAAATCACTCGAAGAATTTTGCGTTCGAAGCGCCCAAGGAGATCTTCATCCGCTTTTGACAACGTCCATGATTCTGCGCCATAAAGCAGGACTGGGATGATGAGGGTCTTATATAGAGTCTCCTTGGTGTTTCTCGACAAGGCCTTACTAATCAATTGCCTTCTTAGGCCAAAGTAACAGCGGTTGGCAAGTGTAATTCTTCGCTTGATTTCTGATGTGATGTCATTTTCAGAATTAATAGCGGAGCCGAGGTAGACAAAGTCCCGAACTACCTCAAAGTTATAGCTGTCTATCGTGACGTTCTGTCCGATTCGTCGATGTTGTGTGTCCCTTCTTGTTGACAGCATATATTTCGTTTTGCCCTCATTCACCACTAAACCCATTTTTGCCGCCTCTGTACTGATACTTGCAAACGCACCAGTGACAGCTCGCTGTGTTCTGCCAATGATGTCGATGTCGTCAGCGTATGCAAGTAGTTGCACAGACTTTTGGAAAATTGTGCCCCTGGTGTTGGCTTGCGAGTTTCGCACAATTTTCTCAAGAATGATGTTGAAAAAGTCACATGACAGCGCATCACCTTGTCTAAATCCTTTTTTGACATCAAAGGTCTCGGTGAGATTGTTTCCGACCTTTACGGAGCAGCGAGCGTTCTCCATCGTCATTCTGCACAACCTGACAAGTTTGGCAGGGATGCCAAAACTAGACATGGCTCTGTATAGCTCGTCTCTATAAATGCTGTCATATGCGGCTTTAAAATCGATAAATAGGTGATGAGTATCGATTTGGACTTCTTGGGTTTTCTCCAGGATCTGCCGTAGTGTGAATATTTGGTCGGTTGTGGACTTACCGGGCCTAAAACCGCACTGATAGGGTCCAATCAGTTCGTTGACAAATGGTTTCAGGCGTTCACACAGTACGGAAGACAGGATTTTGTAAGCGATGTTAAGGAGACTGATGCCTCTATAGTTGGCGCAGTTTAGAGGGTCTCCTTTCTTATGGATCGGGCAAACAATGCTGAGGCTCCATTCTTCAGGCATACTTTCCTCTGACCAAATTTTAGAAACGAGTTGGTGTATGCTCTCTACCAAGTCATCCCCCGCTGCCTTAAAAAGCTCGGCCGATAAACCGTCCGGTCCTGCAGCTTTGTTGGACTTCAGCTTGGATATTGCTATCCTTACCTCATTTTGGTCAGGTGGACGGAAGTCTTGGCTTTCATCGCCCAGGTTGAATGGTTCATTCTGCCTGACAGCGGAATTTGTGTCGTCTTCGCCGTTTAGCAGTCTGCAGAAATGGTTTTTCCATGTCCTCAGCACCGACTGTGACTCTACTACAAGGTTTCCTTGTTCGTCTCTACAGGTCTCTGTTCGGGCCTTGTTCCCGTGACACGTTCTTTTTACCTTTTGGTAAAACTTCCGAACATTGTTCCTGGAGTAACACCTCTCTATTTCCTCGATCGCGCGCTTCTCATGCTCTTTCTTTTTCCTCCGGAGAAGCCGGTGTTCTTCCCTCCGTTTTTGCTCGTAGAGCTCACGAGCTGCTCTCGTCCTTCTCTGCAGCGCCGCTTTGTAGGCCAGTTGCTTTGCTGCATGTGCTTGCCGGCACTCTTCGTCAAACCAGGGGTTTCGCGGTGGTGGTCGGGTGAAACCTAGCACATCAGTTGCGGCTTTTCTGACGGCTTCTTGGCATCGATGCCACTGGTCTTCAGCACTTGATGCTGGCTGCACAGGACTTCTCGAGAGGTTGAGGGAGACGCGATCGGCAAAAGTTCTGGCGATTTGTTGCGTTTGTAGCCGTTCAACGTTGAATCTTCTGACAGTATTTCCTCGTTGTTGTGGTGTCTGGGATATCCGCATACGTACCTTGGCTACAACAAGGTAGTGATCCGAGTCTATGTTGGCCGCTCGGAAAGTTCGGACATCTAGAATACTGGAGGAGTGCCTTGCGTCGATCGCAACATGGTCAATTTGATTGACCGTTTGATGGTCTGGTGACCGCCATGTTCCTTTGTGAATGTTGAGGTGTGGAAACCGTGTGCTTGCTATAGTAGCATTACGTCCCGCAGCAAAGTCAATTAGCCTAAGTCCGTTTCCAGACGTGGTGTCGTGTAGGCTGTGCTTTCCGATTGTGCTACCAAAGAGGTCCTCCTTTCCTATTTTGGCGTTAAAATCACCTAAGACAATTTTAACGTCGTATTTAGGACATTGCTCATATGTTTTGTCGAGGAGCTCATAGAAACATTCTTTGGTAGCATCGTCCTTATCTTCTGTGGGGGCGTGAGCGCATATCAGGCTGATGTTGGCGAATTTAGCCTTGATGCGGATAGTTGTAAGGCGCTCACTAACGTGTCGAAAGCTCAAGACTTCTTGCCTAAGTCTGCCGCTTACAACGAATCCGCATCCGAATAGACGCTGCTTCTGTTCTCTGTAGCAATCACCGTAGTAGATGTCACAGTTTTTCATCCTTCTTTTGCCGGGCCCATCCCACCGCACTTCCTGGATGGCGGTGATATCTGCCTTGTAGCAGTCTAGGGCCTCCGCTAATTGTTCGGCTGCACGCGGTCTGTTCAGGGTTCGAACATTCCACGTGCAGACCCGAACGTCATTGTCCTTTTTTCGTTTTGCAGGGTCGTCAACAGTGAATCCATCCGTATCCGAGGCTCTTGGTTGCTTCGTAACCATTAATTTTTCCGTGGTTGGGTAGTTAGCCCCACGCACAACCCCCAACCTGGAGGACCAGGCCCTAAGATAACCCTAGGACAGCGGGTCGGATACTCCGTTGTCAGTAACCCACTTCGGGGATATGAGTGCTGCCGTTGGCCCATAAAGGGTTCATCCGCCACCATCTCTATTTCAGCACCCTGACTAGTGCTGAAAATCCTTACAGACCTTTGCTCCAAATATGTCAGAGAAGCTCACGCAAGGTATCTGCCATCTCGACTGTTGACAACACCGTTGATTCAATCTTGTGTATTCATCCGCTGTATGTCCTCTTTCTGAGGGGCTCATGTAAGACCTCTGAGACTCGTTCAGTCAGTCATTCCGACAGAGCATTATAGTGTTGCTATTTTCTTCGTGTTCAACACTCGCGCTTATAAGTTTAGCAAGCCAAGCCCGGTTGAGCGAGACCAGTACCCGGTGGTTACCACGCGGAGGTAAAATAAGCACAATTGATGTGTATGAAAAAGTTACAACAGCTGGGCACCGCCAAGTTGATGCCAATCAGCGCCTACCCGATTCATACACACCCAACCACCGTACGTAGTAGATATAACACATAATATTGTTATACTCGACTGACAATTAGTGTGTCCCATCTATATGAAAATAAGAGTTTAGCGTGCGGAACAGGATACTGCTTTGCTAAACTGCCTCGCTTAATTTTATCTCTGTAGACATTTTTGCATGGGAGATAAAATTTAGCGCGAGCAGGATACTGGGCTTTAAGGTGAAGTCTTACGATCATTTAGCAACCCTAAAGGTTGCGTTGGGCGGCCCAAAGAAAAACAAAAACAAACTAGAAACAGGGAAATTCCCTGTTTGATGACAGTTTGGAAGTTAGCATTAAATTTGAAATGAATTAAGTTTATTAAGATTGAAATTATTACACTTTGCTGCAAGTGTAAGATATTTTAGGTCTTAAAAAAATAGGAGTACGAATGTGAAAGGAGGAGTACGGGAGTATGGAGGTATTGAAAGGAGTACAATACTCCTATGGGAGTACTTTCGGCAACGCTGGGGCCATATATAAAGTTGTCGAAAATTGTACTTCACGATTGCGTTTCATTCGAAGTTGGCGTGGCGCGCATATGCCTGAAATCATTTTTAAAACATCACCCTCCCAAGTAGAAATTTGTGACTTTGATGCAAATTTAATTTAAATTATGGTCACCATATGGTATTTTCGACTCTGCTTTGAGTAGATAAAGACATTACTGTGAAGATGGGAACTATTTGACAAATTTGTTACTATTACGTGTATTAAAGATACATATGTCCTTTATGGTAACATTTCAGTAAATCTTGTGACTTTAAGATTACTCCAAAGTGACAAAACTAAAGTCACAAAAACTGGTAAGTTGCTATTCAATGTTGCCACTAAACAATTACACGAATAAACTACATACAGTCTGAATTATGACCTCGGAATGTCACCACAATATGCCTAAGTATCTTCTGGTTTTTATTTGCACACAATATCCACTCCACACATACTGCCGAAATAACTATTGAACAAGGTGACACTAATACCTAACTAAAATAGTTGAATGTTACTTCCACCACTACAACTACCTTACACACAGTTTCTTAGTTGGCGTGTTTGCAGTTGTCAGAAAAAAAATCAAAATGTCACAGAAAAGTTTAACTAAAAATTCGAAATCGTTTAAATACACTACATCATACTACAGAACATTGAAAAAACAAATTGAATTAACTTAATTGCAGTTACTGCAACGTAGAGAAAATTCGGAGAAATTACTCAATAAAGTGTCCTCATATTTACAATTCAATCATCAGACTGGAAAAGCACAACCAGAAATTGAAAATGTACTGCGTCCCCCAGAATGTGTATCATTAATGAATAGTGAAAGTGAATATGCTGAAACAATACGTGCTCCAGCTTCTGATCCTAACATTGACCCTTGTGAAGCTGTGGAAAATGAAATGCCCAGTGATTCAGAGGCTGACGAGCAAGAACATTTTGGAAGTAAAATATCTTTCATGGATGAACTGAAGGATTGGTCTTTACTTAATAGAATTAGTCATACTGCTTTGTCCAGTCTACTAAAACTATTACGTCGTTCACCAGCTTTTAATTATTTACCATTAGTTCACACTCTCGATTCAAATCAATGAACTTTGGACTAAAAATGTTTGTAGTTAATATTAGAAGTATTTTTTAAACATAAATAAATATTTTCAAAAATCGTAAAACTAATCACTTCATATCTTTTATTTCTAAACTTATGTTATTGTTAATACAGGCAGATTACGTAGCACGTAGGTAAGTATTCCGTTTTTGGCTTTAGGTATAGTCGCTACTTGTATCTTCGCTTCTGAAAAGATGGAAATCATCGGAACTAGGCTGCATGGTGTTGTTTGACTCTGGACCGATAGCTTTTCTACAAGAAAATATAACATTTCAGATAAGGATACATTAATCGATTGCGTCATAAATTTAACTTACCGTTTGCGCGCAAGTCTCATGGTACTGTGTTTAAGAATGTTTTGCTTAAAAAAGTTCTCACATTCTACAGTGCTAAATCTATTGTCGGCCTTTGATATTACTTTTTGAAATAATGAAACAATTGCACCATATTTCATAAAGGGCATTTTGCCATCTCTTCCTGCACCTGAACGACCAGTCCACGAATAATTTGTAAGGAGCTCTTGTGAAATGACGTTATGGACAATTTTCAGCCCCACTTTACTTGCAGTTTTTATGCCAGAAGTTCCCGCAATTGATGTTAGCTTTGCAATCAGTTGAATAAAAAGTTCATTTAATACATTTCACAATAGAATATTGAAAAAATATATTACAGTTTGATAATGATACTTACCAGAGTTGATTCCAATTGCGGACTTTTTAGTATTTCTGTATTCAATTCACATAATTTAGTATCTGTTAGTATCGGAAGTTCAAAAGATTCCAGTACATTTTCGTTATCAACTTCAGGATTGGAAATTGATGCCAAGTTGCCCATGCTAATTAAAAGTCTGTCCAAAGTTTTTTGCAAGTTATCCATTTTTAAGTGCATTTTAATGTTGGACTCCACGCAGTGAGAGATCTTGTTGTCCAGCAGCTCAAATTCCTCCCTGTGGTTGCATTCGGCTATAGGGATTGTATTTTGCAAATTGTCAGCAACAATATTTTGGCTATCTTCAAATTGTATGATGGATTGATGGCTGACATTGACATCCATAGCTTCTTCAGATATTGGCTGCTCCTCGATATATATAATGTTGTGCACTGTTCAATTTCGGCTTTGGAATTCGAATTGTGTGCTGCACTGCGCTTGATGATAGATGAACACTGGTCATCAAATAGCTCATCATAGTTTTCAATTTCCTGTTGTTGTTGGAAGTATCCTGGCCGTGATCTTTTTAATTTATTTTGTGCCAAATAATCTTCTTCAGCCTCAGTATCATCCAATGCGGACAATACCTTTTCCATTTTACACGCAGCTGAAAAATTCTTCGCTGTAGCTTTCACGTTAAAACTTTGTTGCAACCAACTACTTTCTTCCGGAATAGACGCAGGATCCCTTCTTAGTTTGTTCAGCTTTTGTTCTTTTAAATGTTGTGGCCAGTATAATATGCCACCGCGCTCCCAACCAGCTGGAACCGCAATTACTGCAATACTCCCATCCGACTCCACAGTTGTACCAATTTTAAAAACCATGTTTTCGTTTTATGTGTTTCACTATTTATTACTGGTTTACTGTTTTAATATTATTATTATTTTAAAAATGTTTCAAAAACGCACAAAAGCCAGACAGACAGACAGACAGACAGTAAACAAAACGCGCGAACTGTGGAGGATTTTATTTTTGCACGCACTCATATGCAACATTTACTTTTTAACATATGTCATTGTTCAGGACATAGGCGTAGAGTTTATAGGGGGCAGAAAAAAAACAGACTGATAAAAGAAAGTAAGTATTTAAGTATTAAGTATTACGGACAGACGGACAAAACAAACAGACGGACAGACAAAACAAAGTAAGTATTTAGGTATTAAGTATTACGGACAGACAGACAAAACAAAGTAAGTATTTAAGTATTAAGTATTACGGACAGACAGACAAATCAAAGTAAGTGTTTAAGTATTACGGACAGACAGACAAAACAAAGTAATTATTTAGGTATTAAGTATTACGGACAGACAGACAAAACAAAGTAAGTATTTAAGTATTAAGTATTACGGACAGACAGACAAAACAAAGTAAGTATTTAAGTATTAAGTATTACGGACAGACAGACAAAACAAAGTAAGTATTTAAGTATTACGGACAGACAGACAGACAGACAAAACAAAGTAATTATTTAGGTATTAAGTATTACGGACAGACAGACAAAACAAAGTAAGTATTTAAGTATTAAGTATTACGGACAGACAGACAAATCAAAGTAAGTGTTTAAGTATTACGGACAGACAGACAAAACAAAGTAATTATTTAGGTATTAAGTATTACGGACAGACAGACAAAACAAAGTAAGTATTTAAGTATTAAGTATTACGGACAGACAGACAAAACAAAGTAAGTATTTAAGTATTACGGACAGACAGACAGACAGACAAAACAAAGTAAGTATTTAGGTATTAAGTATTACGGACAGACAGACAAAACAAAGTAAGTATTTAAGTATTAAGTATTACGGACAGACAGACAAATCAAAGTAAGTATTTAAGTATTACGGACAGACAGACAAAACAAAGTAATTATTTAGGTATTAAGTATTACGGACAGACAGACAAAACAAAGTAAGTATTTAAGTATTAAGTATTACGGACAGACAGACAAAACAAAGTAAGTATTTAAGTATTACGGACAGACAGACAGACAGACAAAACAAAGTAAGTATTTAGGTATTAAGTATTACGGACAGACAGACAAAACAAAGTAAGTATTTAAGTATTACGGACAGACAGACAGACAAAACAAAGTAAGTATTTAAGTATTAAGTATTACGGACAGACAGACAAAACAAAGTATTTATTTAAGTATTAGGTATTACGGACAGACAGACAAAACAAAGTAAGTATTTAAGTATTAAGTATTACGGACAGACAGACAGACAAAAAAAAACAGACAGACATGGCTCAGATTATTATAAGGTCTCGTGGGGAGATAAATGGAATGACAAAGTGAAATATACGTATACCTTCCTGGAGGGTATAAAAATAAGTATTTAATAACTGTGGTAAAATATTGGCATCCATGGTTTTATTTCTAATAATAAATGCTTAAGACCATTTCTTTTAAGTATTACGGAGTACATGTAGGTACCCCTTGCCCCTACCAAAGGAAACGCATATGTGTTATAATGCACA
This sequence comes from Cheilosia soror, assembly GCA_949372485.1. Lineage (NCBI taxonomy): Eukaryota > Metazoa > Arthropoda > Insecta > Diptera > Syrphidae > Cheilosia > Cheilosia soror. The sequence continues at coordinate 47,517,383 of OX443562.1, read as the reverse complement.
AACAAATCGCCATCTTCAATCATTTGCATTGCCATTCATTTTTAATGAGATAATTTCACAATTATAATTTGAAACTTCTTTATTACGTAAATATACATAGTTTCAATCTAGAAATATAGCCGATAATGCCTTTAATAACATCTTAATTCTTTTAAAATCATGTTCGATGCCCCGAGAACAAATTAAAATAATCTGAAAATAAAATTGAATATGTAAATGTTCAATATTTCTTGAGCGCGTGAGTTTTTGCCACTATAACTTATTCATATTCGTGGTAAAACTTATTTCCGTTTAAATATTTTGCCTGTGGATACGAAAATATGCAATTTAAATTCAATTAGTATTTCGCTTCTATTTTCCACGCACCATATTTGTTTAAGTATTTTGCCATTAAAAGGAAGAAGGCGATGTGTATTATGTTTTATTTGTATCTGGTTGTGTTTGTATAAAGACTTTATATAAGTGTGTATTGTATTTTATTTTTGCCACTCATTTTACAAACACATTAAAACAAATTTGACAGCTTCATTTGTTTGTTACAACACACCTTGTGACCGAATTGTGTGGTCCAGGTACTGTTAACATTGTGAACACTGTGACGGACTAACCACTGTAAAAATTCGGTTAAATTTCGGTTGCAAATCATTGCCAAATATACCATAATGTGTGCTTCACAAAATAGGCGTATAAATATCCCAAACTAATTCCCCACTTGATCACCGTTCCATCACATAAGAGAAACAGATTGCACTTTGATAAGTTAAACACAATTTGACCGTCAAGGTAAAGTTTCCGTATTGTAGTAACAGCGCATGAACTGTAACCAACAATTTCTACTTGGGCTAGGTGTTACCAGCTCTGAGATATTGACAAATTACCAAAAACAGTAGGCACCTAGGTACATAAACAAATTTGATTTTGTGGCGACCCTGTCCATTGAACATCTCTGTTATTCAATTCGAACTTCGTACAATTAGATCTTTTCATCGTGCATCTATTCGTATCGTACATCTGCCATCTTGGCGTGCACACCTATTCATTGTCATATCTTTGCTTTTTTAATAAAGTATAATAGTTGTTTTAGTTGAATTAACTGTGGACTTTCGTGTTTAATTGGATATACTGTGTTCATGAAAATAGTAGTGCATCTCTCTAAAATAGTCAAAATTAAATAAATTTGGACGAAAGTAACGGAATTTTTCTATTCTCTTCTTTGCATTCTATTCTAAACAAAAAGTTTGCATCCCTATATTTTCAAAGGAAAAAGTACCGTTTTATTTGGCTTTTTTGTGTAGAGCAGCACTACTATTTTCATGAACGCAACTGTACATACAATCTACTCAGCTGTATCGTGTATTGGCAATTCCACAATTTTTTCACTATACATTTATATGTTTTCGTACAAAATTTCGAACTCGAGATTTTGATCAATTCTGATATTACGATATTACGAACTCAAAAAAGTGGGTCTCGCAATTCTGTCCGTCCGTATGTCTGTCTGTCCCACCCCTGGGGAATCTAAACGCTTGGACGGATTTGCTTCAAACTTCGTATTTAGAGTTTGTGGGCTTCCCGCTAAGAGGCGTTTTTTTTAAATGTTAGCCCTAATATTACCGGTACTTCCCATACAAAAATTTTACGAAATATTAAACAATTTATATTTTTTCGAAAACTTCTCTATCGATTTGAACCAAAATTGATAGTTCAGTTAAGGTAGGCATGGTTAACATGACTGCATACCCAGTTTTCCCATGAAAAGTCCAGCAACAGCAGGTTTGGAAATTGGCTTTTTCTCGAAAACGGTAAAAACGATTTTAACAAACACTTAGTTTTAAGATACTATCATCATTCTTAACTTGATAGCAAACTCAGTTTTTCTCTGATAAGACTGCGTCCTTAGATATCCACCCAAATCTCTAATATTAGTAGGTACTTTAAAAAACTGCTCATATCTCAAAAACGCCATTTTTGATTATGATAAAAATGTAACTGTCAGGTAATGCTGAAATTCATAGTACATAATACCATTTGCTCAGTTTTGAGCTAAACAGTTGCAAAACAGTGTTTTTTTGAACCATGAATGCGTCGTTCGATTTCCACCCAAATCGTTAAAAATTGTACTTTAAAAACTGCTCATATCTCGAAAACGCCATTTTCGATTTGGATGAAAATGTAACTGCTAGGTAATGTTTATATCCTGAAGAATACGTCGTACTCAGTTTTCAGCTCAACGGTTTAGTAACAGTGCAAAAATGACCACCCAAATACCGACCATAGAAACCACTTTTTTTAAATAATCAAAAATGGGAATTTGAAATTCATCGCCTACTTGCCATCGAATTGGCACCATTGTCACAGTTTTAGAGCTACAGCAACCGTTCACCACTTAAACGAACCGTCCATTTTTGCTCTTTCCAGAACAATTTAGACAGTAATGGCATAAAATTATTATGGTAAATAAAGCATTAGCTTCAAGTGATTTATTTTATTTTCAACTTGTATACCTACCTCTAAAAAATCTCTGTACATTGAAGGTAGTAAGTACATTTTGTTGCAATCAAAGATTGTGCCATGCTTGGCAAATTGTCTTAGAGGAAATAAAACGGGTTTCCAATAGGAAATTCCCTAAAATTTTAATTACATTTTGTTATGCCTTCAAATATCTATGTATTAAATTACAAAATTACAAACTTTTTATAAGTTTTCTCTATTAATTTTATTAAAATAGGCACAAAAAAAGTATTGAATTTGCAGAAAAGGCTCAAGTTAAAGCTTACCTCCCGGAAAGCTTTTCAAATCGTGAAATAGCTCATAAAATTGCTTGAAGTGGACACTTGATATAAAACTTTGTAAGGATAGGGTATCTTATGGAAACAACTAAAAAAAATAAAAACATCGTAAAGTTTGTAACACCACAAAACAAGCGAAAAATTCAAATACTAAAGTGTCTTATTGCGCTCAATTTACAAACAAAATTATGGAATTTGCTGGGTTTTCTTGTAGCAAATCCACTCCAGTTGTGTTATTGTCTTCTATACTTTACACCCACAATTAACAAAATTACAAAAAAATTCCAAGAAAATTACTCTTGCTAAATTTTTTTGGAAGCAGCTTTTCCCGCAATAAAGGAGCCTTGTGGACCTATTCTTTGGATATTCTAGAAGGATAACGTGCCTATACACAATTCACGCCTTGTTCAAGAAAGGATTGCCAGTGAAAATCTTAAAACATCGCACTGTTCGCCACATTCGCCTGATTTTAACATCATTTAAAATGTTGCCCCGTGAAACTTATTGGGGCAAAAATCAGTCACCCCTATTCCCGTTGGCGTTTGTCATAAACGACTCGTATTTCACTTCATTTTTTAGTCGATTTTTGTAACATTTTTTAAACAAATGAATTGAAATAATGGTGAACACATAGAAAACAAAAAAAAACTGTTAACAAAAGTTAAACCAAAAATCTGCACATCGTTTTACAACGACACGAAACATGAGTCGTATACGACAAACGCCAACGGGAATAGGGGTGAATATCAACACAATCAAGAGTTGATTTCGGCGATTAAAGCTTCTTGAGGGAATACATCCTTGAATTGCCTTAACCCGAGAACACTAACCATGAGTCGAATCGACTCACAAGGTACACATAGCTGAGCATGCGCAGTTCGATTTTTCAAGTATGCGTGCGTTAATGGCGCTCCTTTGATTTTGTACAGCACCAATACATGAAAAATCCAGGGCCCGCCGTCAGCTTGTAGGCAAAGTCCGTTATGTGGGAGGAGTCGACAGTCTATTCTTACCTACTGGTTTGTGGTTGTGTCGGTGCTGTCAGCCGGGATCCTGTGACATCATTGACAGCAAAGATAAGTGAGTCAAAATGACTCATGATTAGTAACAAGATAATAGAAATATACAGAGGTAGAGGTAAGTGAACCTAGGCAAAAAAGAAGATTGCAAGGGCCCGGCAATGGCGCTGGACGCTCACCCTCACACTTTTACTCTCACTGAAACAACAGCTCCTGAGACTTCAGCTGTCGCATTCGACTCATCCAGCATAATAACTTTTCCAAGGAGTATTGTAGCAAAAACTAATAACGGACCTACAGTTATGGTTAGTGTTCTAGAGTTAAAAATTCATATTGCTCTTTGATGAATAGAATCTTTGAGATTACATCCAATGGCTCTGCCTCACACATTATTAAAATAAGGGAAAATTGATTAAAATAAATAAAAAAAATTAAATATAGCAAACAAATTTATTGTTTTGTTGTGTACAGGTGCGTCTATTCAAGTGAACCAAAAATGGATGCATATGTTTTTGCATGGTAAGGAACAAATTAGTAAAACTACCGTTATTGGTCTATTATCAACTCTGAAATTATTTTTGTTTAGTGTATGAATGTACATTTCTACCAAATAAGTTTTTTTTCTCTTTGTTTCACATATTATAGGAAGAATAACCGAGATCCAAAACGTAACTCTTGTACGTCTAAACAAGTGAACCGCACGGTATATGCAAAGTAGGGGGGGGGGGTCATTTTACATAACACAAAAGAAAAAAAAATTCCCTAATTCCTAAGAATATTTAAGAACAAACCATTTTAAGTAAAAAAGTCGATTTCCTATATCCATCTATATCTATCTATCTATATACATATTGTTACACTTCCCCTGGGAGTAAAAAGCCAACGCTTATCGCTAGAGAACGGAGACAGCAAGAACCCTGATGCTAGAAGGGAAACCCAAAAATTCAACTTTATTAAATCTGGTTCCCGAGAGGTATATATTTTATTTTAAGTTGAGGTATGCTTTGCATTTGCCAGTCCACAGACGAAAAAAAATCCGCCTTTGTTCTTCTATCCGGTGCACCAATTCCCAATCAGTCTCCGCAGCTTTCTCGTAAAACGTCGCTTTTTTTCTATACTCCAACTAAAACTGAACAGACCCCTTCCTATCCGAACGCACTCCTATTAACCGTTTCAAGCTGTTCTCAAAAATTTGCCTCGCATTAGCTATCCGACGCCCGTTTAGCTATTTATTTAGTCCGTTACTGTTTTTCCATGTTCCTCTTCTGTGCGGTGTCTTTCGTATTAGTGTCTGTCGAAATTCTATCGCCTCCATATAGCCCAGTAGCCTGGTACTCCTTCAAGAAAGTGATTTCTGTTGCTCCGGGTTGCCCTTCATTCATTCGTAGTTGATACTGGGAACATGCAGAGCCCACGGTCTCCGAGACTTAATTACAACAACAGGTGATGATGCAATATGTGACGTTGGTGGCATCCGCAAGATCTCCAGCGTCCGGTATGACAGTATCAACAATAACCCCGACACAGAGGGTCTTGTAGATTCCCATAGACTCATAAAGAGCCAGCGATCTCTTAATTTAAATTGTTGGACGATGTAAGTCGGCTTACATCGAGGGCTCACCTAGGGCTAGGAAGCGAAAAGAAACGAGAAGAATAGGGTATGTCATGTAGATAGTGCAATAGGTACTCTAATGAGTTAGCATTCTGTTCACAGGCGATCGGTCGATGAGGACGGGGTGTTGCCATGAGAATCATCACCTTGGCTGCCGAAGTGCCGAACGGTTTTGCAGCGGATGATGATGTTAATGCCTGCTTCGTCCACGGGTTGTCCGAGCGTTTGTAAATAAATGTATAGCTGTTATGGTTTTCGTCGTTATTGTGTCGTTCTTTAAGGCAAATCTGAGCGCGGAGGAAATGGTGAATGGTAAATGGTGGTTTTAATTGACTGTTCGTAACAATATATAAAAATAAGTTGTATTGTGTTTGTCGATAATGTTCTCTGTAATGCGTGAGCCGATTTTGATTCTGGATTTCCCATGAAAGCTGACGTTAATACCATGGTTTAAAAGTACAAATAATATTTACAGTCTTTGTAGGTGGATTGGTTCATGAGTTATAGGGGCGTGGCACATCCCATACAAAAAATGCATTCAAAATCGTATATCTGGAAACAATCTTAAGTATATTGGCCCAGGAGTATTACTGTGAAGATTGGTTGAAATTAACATGCCATTATACTTATTAATCTATGTATTTCAATTCAAGATATGCTCATAAATGTTAGGCAATACCTACTGCACCGGGTATTTTGAGTTAACATTCATCTTTCTGGTCAATCCAGGGGCTATCTTTGGAACCCACGGCAGCCATGATTTTCACATATATGCATATATTGCATGTTCGAGTGTGAGCTGTAGTCGTAATTTGTTCATAGCTACTTGCGCCCACTAAATAAATAACATGTGTAGGTATAGTTTATGAAAAGGCATTGCGATAAAATACTTTATAAGCTTAAAAAATAAAAAAAATAAACAAACGTATATACATATATTATGATGACTGAAATAATGTGACATGCCATGCCCAGACGGTAAGAGACCGCCAATTTTTTCTTGCAGATTTGAGCTCAGCGCATTAAAGTAAATCGGAATAAATAAAAAAAAAGTATTTTTTTTTTTTCGAATGGGCAGTAAAGTAAAATCTAGCCAATATTTCTATATAGGTACATATTTTTTATCTCTTGATTTAATCTCAATTATTTTCGCAAAGAAAATCTTTAACAGAACAGAACACTCCCTAGCCAACCATAAATTAGTTTATTAAAACGCTGATTTTGAATAAATTTTTCAAAAACTAGCTATTTAAAGAAACAACTTGATTTAATTATTAATCATTAAAATAGCAGCTTTCTGGCCTTTAAAAATGCTAAGGTATTTTTTGTAAATGTTGTCGTTGTTTTTTGAGATACATATTCTTTTAACTTGCAAATTGGCTGTTAAAGCAGCCAAAGAACAGTCTTGGAAGGAGTTCGGCGAAAAATTGGACCGTGATCACAGATCTGCAAGCAAGGTGTTCTGGCAGACCATCCGCCGTCTTAGAGGAATGAAGTGGAACATTATCGAAGGAGTCAAATCCAAAGATGGTACACTTCTTTCTAATGAGGAGGACATCTTGCGCAGATGGAGCGAGCACTTTTCCGAATTGCTCAATCCAATCCAGGGCATTGAGGATGACACATCCATCGCCTTAAGCAGGGCGGAAAATAGTCCCACGGTAGAGGAAGTCACTTTTGCGATCAATTCGCTAAAAGCTGGCAAATCTGCAGTAGTGGATGAAATCCAGCCAGAAATGCTAAAGGCCTTAGGTGAAGAGGGAGTCAAATGGCTCTCTCGTGTCATTAAAGTGGCCTGGGAATGCGGCGAAACTCCCAGCGATTGGCAGATTGGGGCGATTGTGCCCCTTTTCAAGAAAGGGGATAAAAGGGATTGCTCCAATTATCAGGGGTATATCACTTTTAAGTCTCCCCGGAAAAGTCTTTGCCAAAGGTGCTGGAAACGCGTTGCAGAGCTGTGGTCGAGGCACGATTAGGAGATGAGCAGTGCGGCTTTCGTCCCGGCAGAAGCACAACCGACCAGTTATTCACTCTCAGAATGGTACTTGAAAAGGCTACACCTGTTTACGCTTGCTTCGTAGATTTGGAGAAAGCATATGACCGAGTCACTCGAGGGAAACTCTGAAGTGTATTACAGGAGTATGGAATTGATGGTTCTCTCTTGAGAGGCATTCAATCTCTTTACACAAACTGTAAAATCTGTGTTCGGGTGAACGGCGTTAAATCAATACCTTTCACCGTGGGCGTTGGACTTCGCCAGGGGTGCGTCTTGTCTCCTCTCCTTTTCATTAATTATATGGACTGGATGTTACAACGCAGTCTTGGCGAAGAACGTTTCGAATTGGGAGATCTGAGGATAAGTCATTTGCTCTTCGCTGATGACTTGGTCATCCTTGGGTCCTCTCAGACTGAACTTCAGCGCGCACTCGATCGGTTTGTAGCCGTTTGTGTTGAAGCTGAGATGAAAGTAAATGTGAACAAATCTGAATTGATGGTCGTCTCTAGAACGCCTGTTCAATGCACTCTGCATGTTAGTGGAGTCCCATTGAAACAGGTGGAGAAGTTTAAGTATCTCGGGGTCTTATGGATGATGGAAGGAGAAATGCCGAGTTTTCCTGTAGGATTGGTCAGGCTGGATCGATTTCGAGACAGCTTGGTCATTCTGTTATCAGGAGGACTGAACTTGGTGTCAAAGCTAAGTTGTCAGTCTTTAATTCGGTGTTTGTTCCAACTCTTACCTATGGTCATGAGGTTTGGGTAATGACCGAAAGAATAAGATCGCGAATACAAGCTGCCGAAATGAGATTTCTCCGTTGTATTGCTGGTGTGACCCGTAGAGATCGCATTTGAAATACCAGAATACGTGAGGAACTCAATGTCGAGCAGCTACTTCTCCGGACGGAGCGATCCATGCTTCGGTGGTTTGGTCATGTTAAACGCATGTCCCCGACCAGGATTCGACGACGTGCTATGGAATCCGTACCATCGGGTAGGCGTCCTCTAGGTAGACCAAGGATGAGATGGTTAGATCAAATTCATAATCTCTCCTCTACCCGTATGGGGATTGCCCTTGATGATTTAGAGTCGATGGCGGAGGATCGAGAGCTATGGAGGGTCCACTTGAGCAACCTGCACCCGCGACCCACTTAATGGACAAGCGGACCATTGAAAATGAATGGATGAATGAATATTCTTTTTAATTTTAGCTAACTTTTTTTTTTAAATTACCCTTCCCGACTTAACGGGGGGCATACAAAAAACATTGAGGTTATTAAGCATTGTCATTGTACCTACAAATATGCCGGTAATCTAAACTGGGATTTTTGATATATTGTTAGTTGTATGAAGGATCGTTATCCGCGATTTTCTGTGCTAAAATCATTACAAATTTATTTGACAAAATCGACCTTTGAAGTAAAATAAAATTATAAAACAGCTTCGAACAATCAGCTCACAAACCCCAGGTATCAAATCCAACGAGCTTGCAGCGGCTCACCATCACCACACGAAATAGAATTGTGAGACCCATTTTTTTTGCTCCAAATTTTGACCCAACAAAATTGTTCTCATAGCTAATTATGTAAAACTATAAAGAATTGTAAAACTACAGCGTGTAACAACCCAACACCGCACTTCATGCATTTTATTAATTTTCATTCATTTTCATTTATCTTATTAATTTTCATTCATTTTCATTTAAATTGCTATTAAAAATCATGAATTACAAAATTATAACTTTAAACCATTTTGGATTACACAATTTTGCATTATATAAACTAAATTTCCATCATAAGTGTACTTAAAGCTCCTAAAGCTTTCTATATTTTGTAAATATTGCAAAAGCTCTTATAGCTTATTTTTATAGTAAAAGCTCATCCAGCTGATTATTTTTATTATTTACATTTGTACAGAAAGCTCTCCCAAATGGGTATAAAAGATCAGTGCCGATCGTTCATGATTCACTCTTGTTCAATCAGGAGTTTGACGTGTTACCTTTTCGACAAGTTTTCAACTGCCTTTTGGTGAACACGCCACACTTCTTGCGCGCTAATCCTTTGATTTTATTATTATTTTGATTCAAAGTTTGCTTTGAAAAACCGATTCGACAGTGTTCTACACACTGCCTTCTGGTAAATCACTGCACACTTTTGTTGCCCCTTGGCTGATCTTTTGTTGCCCCTTGGCTGACCTTTTTGGTAATCGACGCTTCAGCAAATACTGCAGACCACGGACTGTAAATTTGTGGGCGAAGATTCCTTTAAGGAATTAAAATTGTACGTAATATTAACTTTAATATTTTTGATAATCGTAAGAGTATTTGAACTTAATAAAAAACCAAATCGAAATTACCACGCAGCGTTTTATTGCACCAACAGAGGTGTATAAAGGGATTGAGTCAAACGTCCACACGCCCCATCTGCTCTACCGACCCAACTATCGCCAATCGTCGGCGCTACAAGCGTTATTTGGAGTGACTACTATTCCTATACCTCCCCTGCTACCTGCTATAGGGATGCAATTGCAAAGAACTGAAGCAAGCCCAATAAACACACCACCCAGCAGACAATCACTGTGAATCTGAATGCACACAATCGGGTTTAATTTTAGGGGTACCTACATCAAATGAAATATCGAATCGAGGTAACAAGCTACAAGCAACTACAAGCACTGCATCGGACAAAAACCTGTTAGTTCCTATTCCTATCTAGTGTCGCATTTGCGTACTATATTTTTAAACATTATACATACATACTCGTACTATAAAGACTTTATCGAATCAAGTTCATTTACTCGTTTAGTATTTTGCTCTGTTCAATGAGATTCTGCTAGAGAAATAATTTGCCTGAGGTATTTGTGAGAAGTAGCTATAAAGGGAACCAACCAACAAATTGGAATCAACAACATGCATACCTACTTATATTCCCAACATTTTATTTTGATTTGGAATTTACATAGTCGTAAGTTATGTACCTACATATTAATTAGTTATAATTAATTTTCTTGTTGATTCTTATTACCTTATATTCGAAAATAGACGTTACAATGCAGAGCATGCAACAAAGGGGCAAACAAATCTTAAGTCTTTAGCTGACTTTAGTTGATATTCCTTGATATTCCGAAGCATGGCCGCTGCTTTGATACCCTCCACTGTATTACAGTGTACACTGTACAGGTACACGCCACGCATGTGTCTAATATTGGTTTTGTATGGGAGATAGCAGAACTATTTGACCGACATATCCCATTTTCAATACCAACCTGACGACGCCGATGGTAAAAATAAATTCTATCACAAAATTGCATTCGCCTAAGTCGATTCGTTTGGACGCTATTGTGTTTTCAACAGGCAGACAGAAGGACATGGACGAATCGATTCAGAATGTGATGTTTATATCCTGAAGAATACGTCGTACTCAGTTTTCAGCCAAACAGTTTAATAACAGTGCTTTTCGAATCGAAATTGTAACATTTGTCAGCATAATTTTATAAAAAAAACCGCTCTATCGATTTTTATCAAAATACAAATACAGTACATACTTAGTTTTTCTCAGAAAACTCGAATATTGCCGATTTATGAATATTTCTCAAAAATGACTACCCAAATCCCGATCTTTATTCACACACGGTATATTTTTGCAAAGTCCAAAACTTCAGTGGCAATATAATTCGAAATTCATCGAAATTCAAGTGTCAGTTCGGGGTGAAATTTAAAAGTAAATGTTGAAGTTAATACGTTATGTTTATGTAGTATGTAGGTATAGCGTTATTAATTAACAAGTGCTCAGTTATCTGAGTACATCTTCATGGCGTCTGATTTTAAACGTAAAATTTGATGAAATGACTCTTAAATACTGCGAGATTCGCAATAAACAAGAAAGTTACGTGCACATATTTTTTTTAAATTTCCATTCAACTCTCCTTAACAAAAAGGGGCGGGGTATGTCTTGTGCCATTTTGCAAAAATCCATTCGTTATTATTTTGAGCATTATTATGATTTCTAATCTAAGGCGAGAGCGCAGATCTGGCGAGGCGGAAAGCAACCTACTTAATAAGTTTCTCTCTAAAGTTGCTTTTCTGGTTAGGTATTCTTATTAATTTCATTAAGGTGATTCATCTATAAGCATTCACCCCTATCGTGGAATCCGCCGGGGGGAATTATTCACGGAAAAGAATATTTTGGTATCGTCGCATCCGCAAAGTGAACAATAGGCACAATAGGGTGCCTACCTGCAGGAAATGCTGCGCAGCCTAAAGAAGGATATATATTAATGTAATATCTTATACATAGATTGGTGGATAGATCGGCGAACGCTTTGGTTACTGGTTTAACACATCACTCCACGCTTTAAGCAAAGATAATTATAATATATATATATGTTTTATTATCTTTGCTTTAAGTGCGACATGGGACAAGTTATTTAATCAATATCACCGCTATTGACAAAACTCAAACTTTTGTCATCGATTAAGAATTTTGTTGCAGGAGGCTCCAGTAACGTCCTGCCAGTAGGTATATTAAATCCTCATACTCAATGACTTAAGAATTTATTTTTGAAACAGTAAATTTTCGATTGTTAACCTGATCATTCTCTGCTCGTGCTTTCATCAATCGCCTAAGTGCTAGATCACGAATCGATTTTCTTGAGTCTGTCATCATAGCTAATAGCAAGTTTTTTTTTTGGGTTGGGCGTAAAATGAGTTTCTTTGTATTAGCAAGGGCATAAATAATACATCAAACAGCGCCTCAGATTGGCTTAAAAACGGTGGTATTTAGGTAGTTGCAATTTAGAGTCTTCAAGTTTATTTGGTTTTTCATTGGTTTTACAGTTCTTATAGCTTTTTTTTGTATTTTTCGTGATATTGGCGCATTTTCTTACAATAGACGATTGAGGTATAATTGGTAGGGTAGGGAAGCCGTATACCATATCTTAGCCACAAACTACTCTTTCAGATAGCAAAACTGCTTTTTTTGGAGTTAGTAAATCTAATAATATCTAGGTACATAAATCTAATTTATCTTTTACAATATTCTTCCTGATTCTGGCTTTCCAAAAATTAGATCATTCACTGTTTGTCTAAAGACATTTTCAAATAAAAGAAATAAAGTTACATAATATAATATTATTTTACATCTAATAATGGTAGTTTCAAATGTTGACCGTATCAATTCTTAGATTTTGTTTTGTTGCTCAAAATGTATTTTTGGTTTTCACTCAAGAAATACGTAACTGTTCAAAGTCAGTTTCAAAGTTTGGCTCCAAAAATTTGTATTAATTTCCTTTTTCGATCGAACTGTATCTTTTTCTAAAATTTGTTAAGTCCTAATGGTAACCATCTTACTTCCTTATATTTTTATCAAAAAATAAATTAACAAAATTGTCACTCTACCCTAATTAGTAGGTACCTGTTCGCCGCTTTATTATAGTAGTTACTTAAAAAGCATCGAAAATGTCTGAGCATGATAAACCTGAAATGCGTATCAAGATGGTGGACCTATCATGATAAAAATATTGTCGATATCATTTCTAAATAGAATTACAGAAATACATAATTTTACAACAAGTAAAAGTATTATCATCGGCCTGGCCGGTGCTTGTGCTTTGATAACCTTCACAGCATAAAAGTCATGCAAAATATTTGCCAGGCGAACTTGTATGTACTGTACAAGTGTGCACGCATGGGTCTAATACCCTATTCACACAGAGTCGAAAACTCGGTTTTCGCGAAAACACTCGAAAGCTTCATTGAAAATAAAAGTTTTCCCATACATATTCCAGTTTTCAAAACGAGTTTTTTTTTTTTTTTTGAAGTCGTTTTCCTGAAAACGCCACGAAAAAGACTTCCAATCGTTTGGTTGTTAAAGCAGACACGCATCTTTTGCGACATTCAGCGAGTTCAGCAAAACTGCTGACAGGATAGGTCTCACTCAGTGCTGTTGTTTCTACTAGTGCTTTGTTTACAAGAGTGGAATCTCTTGCTATCTTTACACCGTAAACAGCAAATTATTTAATTTTTGTAGATTTTGATTGTTGCTTAGGTATATTTCATGCATTTAACCATAAGCTAACGATTATCAAGTAGCTTAATTCATTTTGATTATATATAATGTCAATACGAGCGGAATTTAGTTACTAAAATAAAAGTCTAGTCGCCACAAACATTTCATAGCTAGTTTCACAAGTAATTTAAACGTCAAACGAAAACTATTGATGTTTGGTGTGAATGCATCGACGAGTTTTCGTAAACTTTTTGTAGAAAACTCAGTTTTCAGTGCAGTGTAAATAGGCCATAATATAAGTTTTGTATGGGAGGTACTGGAACTAAACACTTGACTGCGATAGACGATAGCCCATTTTCAATACTAACCTGGCGACGGTAAACAGAAGTCCTCTCACAAAATTTCATTTGCCTAGTTTGAACGCTATCGTGTTTTCAACAGATAGACAGACGGACATGACTACTTCTATTAAAAATTTGATCCTGATTCGGAACATATATTATATACTTTATAGAGTCTCCGGTGACTCCTTCTTGGCTTTAACAAATGTAATGGCAAAGTTAATATATAGGTATCTTCCTGTGGAGGGTACTCTGACGTAGCGAAGGGGGAAGGGCAAGGGGGCACAGGCCCCGGGCGGCACTTTGCTAGGGCGGCAATTTGGAGCGGATTATTTTTTCAGTCCAACGAATTTATTTACAAAGCTTACCAGTACTAAAACTGCTTCACAGTAAGTAATCAGACATTCCTTGTGTTGCTTAACAACAAAATCTAATGAACGCTGCTCCCTAGTATGCAACTGTATTTGATCAGAAATGACAACCCTGTACAGCACACAGAAACCGTAATACAGTACACAACAAAGACTAAAAGACATAAACCGCAAAGCAGAATTTATACCCTGCTCCAATCACTCTTTGAACTTGTTTGTTTACAAGCATGCTGCTGCTGTTGAGCCAAATTATTATTTTTTTCCATATCCACACACGCACCGCTGGGAAGTTCAGCTTGGTAATTCAGGCAAAGCATTCAAGAGGCTGCAAGAAACAAGATGGAGCCCAAGAGCTGATGCAGTCGAGATTCGACAATACCTGGAACCATTATGAGGGCATTTTTAATACCTTGGAAAAACTGACGGAGGCAGACGAAAGCGTAAACACACGGACGGATGCAGGAGCATACCATTGCAATCGTTTTCATTTCTTTGTTTTTTAGGCTTTTAGAAAACAGTGCTTCACGAAGTTAATGATGACCAAATATACTTGCAAACAAAAAGACTAAACCTTCAGCAAAGTTCTCAAAAAATAAATGCATTACAGATCTTCCTTACAGAAAAACGATATCGATTGGTTGACGGTGCTTTTACTTATGCTAAAAATGTATGTCAAAAACTTGAAATTTTAATGGAACGTCCCAGGAAAATTAAAAAAAATATATATATTTATTTTTGGTAACGGAAATATAGGCGCTGCTTTATTCTATGAAAATGAACTCCGGCGAAAATTAGGTATATCCTTCCTTAGACAGGGGCACTGCTGAAATACAGCAACAGCTACGAAATACAAAGTTCTACTTTCTAACCCCGACCAAACTCTTAGATAAAAACTATGAAAAGATGTTGCACCTCATGAGGATGACATTGATAGGGATGAATTTGAGATCGAACGCGTACGTTTAAGAGCAATTATATCTTCTACAGGTAAAACAAATGAACTCGGCAATAAAAGCCCACTCGAACTATGAAAATAATCTGAGTGATCACAGAATCCGTCGTATTCGGAATTTTGCTACGAACCCCGAAAGAACTATCACAGAATCCGTTGTAGTGGAAATTTTTGCTAAGAATTAAATTCGAAGCAAACGTTTCCACTACGTCGGATTAAATTCGTAGCAAAATGTCCACTACGACGGATTCTGTGATAGTTCTTTCGGGGTTCGTAGCAAAATTCCGAATACGACGGATTCTGTGATCACCCAGAACGATTCGACTTTTTCTCACAATTGCAATAAGTAAAAAGTAATGCCGGCTGTGAGAGAAGTTTCTTAAAATTGAAGCTTATTAAAAAGCATTTAAGGACCACAATCTAAGGCTATCTAATCTGGGTATAAAAAATAAAAAACTTCAAAAGCTAAAAAATAAATAGCTAAATGGAAAATAAATTACAAAAAATAGTCGAATCCTGTTTTTCAAAAGAATTTTAATACTTAAATTTGAATGGGAATTGCCGTTGTTTATTTGATATTCTGAGCTAAGTAATTTTGGGGCGGGTTTCCATTATAAAATGAACACTGAGCAAAAATATTTTTTTTTTCGCCTTAAAAGGGCTTAAAAAATTAATATAATTTTTTTTTCTTGAGTCAATGAAAAAAAATTTTGTTTCTACATTTTAATAATTCATTTTTTTTTATTCGAACCATGTTTATGTGACTCATTCGAGTTACATAGCTGAATAAGTCTATACTGCAAACTGTCAGATAGGCGTCTGTAAGAAAATCTGGTGTATTAAAAGTATAAAGTGGGTGGCTCGCTTCGCTCGCTAACAGATTTTTAACCCTTTTTTTCTATGGTCTTGCCGCTCACGCGACTTCGTCGCTCCGCTAAGGGTATGTCAACAACTGTCTGCCACTGGCAGGCACCTGGAGCTAAAGTTAAGTTATATTTACTCTGGGGTATTTAGCAGTAGGTATAATATTTGCAGTCAATAAAAATACATGCACTTTTCTGTGAAAATTTAAAACTTGTAAAGTAAAATATAAAATAAAAAAAATTAAGTTGCCGCAAGAAAATAAATTTGCGTGGCGGCATCAATAGGGTCTGCTCCGGCCGGCCCAACCCACGCTACGCCACTGGGAGGGTATAAAAATGAAAAGGTAGGTACCGTACATCGTAAATGCATTTAAAATAAACTATACTTTCACAATTGTTTAGCAGCATATATAAATATATACTATACACTATACAGTAATTAAATCTACGAGTGCATTTATATCAATGAGGAAAACCAAAAACATACAGAAACAATTTTCCTTTATTAGTTAAGTTAATTTGCTAAAAAAAAAAATACATTGCACCTATATGGTATGAAAGTAACTTTTTTTAAATGCACATATCCGAAAACATTTAGGGTTTCAGTAATCAATTTCGAATATTATTCTCATTTTCAAATAATTCAGGCTGATGTAGCGGGTATGAATTTTGTTACTAATCGAGAAAACATTATCTCCATCAATGCATGTCTTTGAAAGTGTAAGTCAACAGACCTTCATAAATACTAGAAACTAACGACTATGATGGTATTATTATTATGCGGCTTTACACCCTTTAAATAACGCTACACCAGTATGTACTTAACTCTATTACCTACGTTGAAATATGTTCAGTTCATTAATTAAAAAAATGGAAAAATACTTAGTTTTAATTAATTATTTTATTTAAAAATAAATTAAATATTTAGGTATTTACTTAAGTTTAATCTCTTTCCTATATAACAATTGAATACTGCAAACTTGTACGATACTTTTACCACCCGGAATGTAAAGCACGATATCCCTTTACCAGCAAAACTGATAGTTCAACAGAACTGTTATATATATTTGATAATAGGACTGGATGTAAAGGCGTTAAGTAGATATGTATATATAGTTTCTATGGATATATTGGATAATTAGCACTATAAATAGAAATGACTTACTCATTAGAACAATATCGGTATGTAACAAAACGCTACGATTTTGTATTATAATTATTATTTATATATTTAATGGCAAGACACATAAACATTAGAGTTATAAAATTTTATTATTTGTTAAATAAACGTTGTTCTGCACTCAATTGCACTTTTTTAAGACCGAATTTAATATTATTTTTGAGTGAAATATCAAGGATAGGTTTATTTTCACATTCTCGTTTTAAAGAAACGGAAGTGGTTCTATTTTATGCACCACTTCAGTTTTCAAATAGCAACTTGTTGAATACCACCCACGAAAAGAGCCAACTAAACATTTCGGAAATCGCCTAACTGAGCAGAGCATCAAAGGAAGCAATTCCAATGCTGAAGCTCCATAACCAAAATTAGCTTAACGACTAAAAAAGAAAATCATCTGGAGTCCATTCCATCTCCACCTAAACAAAAGCTTTGCTGGCAAAAGCTACTACACAACAAGGTAGGTACCTATTTTCTTTTTACGTCAATTCCCAGTTCAGAGGTCTGCAAACTTTATGTGGGGCGTGCGTATCATATATCTAATGTATAATCCGGTCGGGAAATTTATCATAAATTGGTAAATCTTATTTGAAATTTACCAAGGTGTTCCTGTGTATTAAATCACAAAGACATTTTAAAATAATTGCAACCCCTTCTTTAAATATGATACAGCCTTATTTATAAACTTTATAAAGTGTATAAATAAGGCTCCGCTCGTCGGTTTCTTTTCTTTTAAATAAAATTAAAATTTATTTGAGTTACCATACAAGTTTGTTTATGTATATAGTTTTTCCTCTTATTTAGTTTTGTCTTTTTGGAGGTAAACTCCTCCAATGGCCAAGTGCCTTGTTCCAGAGATTTTTTAACTATTAATTTATTGTATTGTGATTAGAATTGAACCAGCATAAAACATTTTAAAGTCCCAAGTTATAAGTCCTATATAGGTACTTTCCATAGCTGTAGATCTCAAATATGAATATTATGTTTCTTTGTAGTGCCTATACTAATTGTGCATCATCACAAATTTTTTATGCGTATTCTAGACTCAAAAACTGCATACCACTTTTTCTTCCAAAATACTGCTTTTATACTGCCGAAAGTATAACGCTTTAATTAAGAGATAAGGTTTTACGAACACATGCAGGCCTTAACGATCTAGTCGCACCGGGCGAGTTGTGTATTTGGCGCCATTTTCTATTTCATTTAAATTTAAAAAAAAAAATATTTTCAATTGTGTAGGTACCATGATTATTATTGAATTAATAGAAAGGTGTGTCAGTCCCATTTTTTAGCTTTATTGTCCGCAAATTCTCTGATAAGACAGTCAAAATCTAGGTTTTCTGCAATTTAATTTTTAATGGATAATAAGGCCAAACAAGTAATCTTATTTGGGACATTGTCGACGTTTTTATCAACTTAAGTTTAGAAAAAAAAATGTAACACAATGCGAAGCGATATCCAGGTGTAAGGATCATTATAACTCTTGTTTTAAAGATTGTGCTTTCTGATTAATTTTAATGCCTCGATAGGCGTTGTCTGATTGTCTTCGAGATAGTGTTGCATTGCAGACCTAACAAATCTCCATCAATACTAGTTTTAAAGTTCATCGTTAACTCTTACGGGCATATTATTCACTCCGGGTGTAAATCAGGTTTACGCTAATTTTACGCCCGATCATTAATACCTATTGTTTAAACCCATTTCCATAATATTCACTCAAAAATATGCATTAAGCCCGCTGGATTAAAAACAGATTTAAAACAGTTTTAACCGATTTTTAATCTGATTTTAACCTTAAACCCATTTTAAACCTACACTGACTAGCGAAAAATCATGGTACCCCACGTACTTTATAAAAGCTTGCTTAAAATTGATGAATTTTTGAATGAAAAGTTCAAAATAAACTAGTCATTTATTAACAAGTTAGTTTCTTATTTATGTTTACAATCAGAAAATTAAAATTACGGATTTTTGTGAACTGAATGGGATGATCTCAGAAAAATTTTGTATAAAAAGGAGGAAAAAGTGCCTAAAATAGTCATTTTTATCAATTTTCAAAAAATCATAAAAAATATTAGCGAAGTCACTATCAGAATTGTTTGGAGTAACTTTTTGCATCAAAACATTTTTTTTTGAGACCGAGGAAAAAAGTCAAAAAAGTAGACTTTCACAAAAATCTAAAATTAGCATTTCTGTTTATAAATATAAATAAAAAAATCACTTGTTAATAAATGGCTAGTTTATTTTGAATTTTTCATTAAAAAATTTATTAATTTTAAGCAATGCTTTTATAAAGTACGTGGGGTATCATGTCTTTTGTGTATGTACGTAATGTCAAATTTTACATGAAATTTAAACCGACAAGGTTTAAAAAACGGGTTTATCATAGGTTTTAACGACTGAATATTATGGATCTGGGTTTAATTTTTGGGTTAAAGACACTTAAACCCGGGTGTAAACCTTAATCCGGATTGAAGTGAGTGAATAATATGACCGTTACAATAACTACTACTTATTTAAGATAGATGTGTAAGCAAATGAACTATTATAATTTCATTCATTTGCGAACTGGGGCCTGTACCACGAAACAACAAGTATTGTTAAACAGTAGCAATTTATCGGAGCAATATGTTAAAATGCTCCCATTCCACAATACTTGTTGTTTCGTGGTACAGGCCCCTGGTGTCGATTCTCGTTCTGTTATACTGAGAAGTGAAAGGACTTTTCACAAGATCACGCTAAATTCGGTTCTCGATCTATAAACAAATTAAAACAAATGTCAGAATTTTCTCATATCATTAATTATTTTGCCACCCGTTTCATTTGTGAAGAAGTGTGAAAAGCATAGACAAAGCAACAACTGAGACCCACAATGGAAACGAAAAACAAGCGCGGATAGTAGTAACTTCGAATGGGTTATGGTAAAATGACCATCTCGGAGAGAACATCGCAAAATGGTCAGTTAATTTCCAAAAAAAAAACAACACATTCCTTTTGTTGAAAACAGACCATCCAATTGATAAATCAGCGCCTATTATTCAGAAAAATAGTTATTGGAACTTCCCCCCAAATAAAAAATTTCAAGCGCTCCGGAAATGGTGCCCGTTATTCTAAACTCATTCACTCTACAGGAACTTCTCTGATCACAAAATATAAAGGGCTTTTTAAACTAAACTAAATGGACTCTATGGTCGCTCAGTCCGTCTCTCTTTCGTCCTACATAAGTTAGAGAGGACGGCGACAAGACAAGCAACAAAATGACAGGTCGTGTCGTGGTAGATTAATGCTGAGTACTCATACTCACTCCTACAAGACAATTTCATAAAATTTAATATATTACGCTGAATTTAGTTTTTCTTTATATCGATAGAGATAGGTAGATATTCAAATTCAGTGAAGTTTTGCTGAGCGGTGCCCTGTACACCTCGGCGCGAAAAATACTGTTTTTCGACTTAATGCTTTTTTAGAATTCGAGTTTTTCGGCTCTCTAGTGCGTGTGTTTTTTAATGACATTTTGGAAAGTTATATTTGCCGAAGAAATCAGCTATTTCACTAACTATACCAAGGCAATTGCAAATTGCAGGAAGCAAGAGTTGACATGACGTTAGACAGAGCCAGGTTCAGGCGATGGCTTGCACAGTTTATATACCTAGCGTTTGGATACTGTATATCTACCTGGATAGTCTCCTTATTTTTATAGATTTGAATTTGTATTAGAAAGTATTAGTTTTTAGTTTTTTTGTTCAGATTTTGGCTACGTACCTGTATCGAAGGATTAAAGCGTATTGTTGCTTAAATAGTAATTTGGCTCATGGCGGAGAGAAGCGAAAACACTCGAATGTCATCGAATCGAGCAATTCGTGAAATCTTGTTTGAGTGCTGTGTGTGCAATGTGTTACAGAAAGTTCGAAATAATTTGAATAAATAGTAATTTTGCGTAGTTACGACACGTATGGATGGCACTATGTTCTATGTAAAAAATCAGTCCATGTATAGTATGTATAGCTTGTGAGAGGTGTAGCGGTGCCCTACATCCCGTCAGCCAATCCCGCCGACATTATTGTTATAGCGTTAATAAGACAACATACGTCCATTTAATAAATAGCTTCTACCGTGTTATAGCGTGAATAGTGTTAGCAAACTCTCCAAAGACATACCTACCACGCTAGTTTAAGAAGACGAGGAAAATCGGAGATAACAAAAGAAATGAATAAAATATTTTGTAGAATTATGGACCAACAAAACTTCAAATTCAATTCCAATACTTATTGCAATTGTAGAGCAATTCAAATAATTGTGCAAATTATGGTTTTAAACTCGGATTTTTCCCCTAGATTTTTCAATAATTACATAATTATATTACTTAGGCTATGCTTACGTACGATATAAAACGGAAAGGTTGTATACCTCTGTAAAGTGCACATGAAATCTATCGCCCGTCCTGGTGTAGTGGTGTCACTAAAGCCTACTACAATCTTTTTGTATCAAGCTTTCGGCATACGCGCCGGACCATTAAATGTAACTATAGAAACATGCTAAGATGGCATTGAAATTTGGATTTGGATTGAAACCAAGGGATCTGGGATTTGATATTTCAACGCTTTGGCGACAGATATGTGTTTGTAGTTTTTTCTAAATATTTGATTTACAGGAGCAAGAGTCTTGATAATATTTCATTAACTGGAAAAATAGAATTTTCGTTGTGCTCGTACCAGGGGCAAGTCATTTGAAAAAAGTAGAACGTAGAATTTCGAAAATTTCGTACCCGTTAGAACAGAAAGACGAAATACCTAGGTACGCTTCTAAGATTCGAAAATACTGAACAGGGTTAACAACACAACAATAACTAAAGACTTGGCAAGAGCTGTTTACAAGCATTCACTTGTTTTGCATATTGTATTACCATTAGTATAGGTGTCCTATGAAGGCAGTTGTTTTAAACTTAAACTGCTACATTACTTGCACTGATTTATTGATTTTTGTGATTAGCGTTGTTGACCGGCAGCAGGTATGCGTATGCACTGACTATAGTATAATGTAAGTAAAATACCTCTACATACGTATATGTATTGATGAACTCGAAATGCTGTTCGTTCAAAAATATAGGTAGCTAGCTAGGTAAAATGAATAGAACAAAACTATGTATAGGTACCTACCTAATATGTAGCCACACATTATGTATTATATTATACAGTCACGGTACTGGCAAAACTATTTGCTCAATGAAGTGCCTGCACTAAAGATAGCTATCACTTAAATAAAGTTGTACAACTTTTGGAAAATTCACCATTATTATTTGTTATTATTAATATTATTATTACTAGTTGGTTGTAACCGCTTCGCTGGGTAAGCATGCAAAGTAATATTTACTAAACAAATTGATTTTATTTAAAGAATTTCTTTGAAAACTACATTGCGTGTGAATTGTCTCTGGTTAATTAATAATCTTCCTTGCTGTGGATTAGATTCAATATACACCTTCATTTGACTTGCAACTCTTGATCGTGATAAAGCCACATACAGTTGGCCGTGTGAAAATACTCCGGTCTTGTTTATTATAGCTTTAATTCGCATTATTCGCAAGAATTTATCGGAAACGGGTGGCGTTTTAATATGAAACGTATAAAGGCTCCGTCAAACAGAACGCGTTATTAACGCCCCGGTTAGATTATTTTACACTATGTTAAGATTATTTTGACGCGACGGTCTCAACGCCGCGTTAGACGACGTCAAACAGATAGCTATCATCAAATTCGCTCAACATGTCAAGCAGCTAGAGCTGTGTCAATCGTGATTGATTCGTTCTTTTTGACCCGATCACAATAAAGTATTGGTGATTGCAATCACATAACCTCAAGTCAATCGTTCATGGAATCAATACTTTTGTTCTGACTGGTTCATTTATCTCGGTTAGCCAGTAAAGAAAGAACGAAACAACACAATCCAAAAATCAATCGTTCACAGAGTCAATACTTTTGTTGCGCATCTGACTCGTTCATTTTGCTCGGTAGCGAGTAAAGAACGAACGACACAAGCCCCAAATCAATCATTCACAAAGTCAATACTTTTATTGCGCATCTGACTGGCTATTTCGGAGAGCAAAAAATAAATCGCTTGATTTGAAGATTTCTTGGACGTTTGTTAATCCACTGGCATCGTAGCCATCCTTTGATGGAATTTGTTACTTTATGTCTTGATAGAAAGAAGACGAATCATATTTTGGGATATATGCTATATTTATTTCGAAATGTCACCAGAAAGCCCTAAAATATTAAAAATTTGAGTGATTTCTTTTTCGCTTGGAAAAATTAAGATTTTAGGGCTTTCTGGTGACATTTCGAAATAAATATAGCATATATCCCATAATATGGTTCGTCTTCTTTCTATCAAGACATAAAGTAAAAAAGTCCATCAAAGGATGGCTACGATGTCAATGGATTAAAAAACGTCTAAGAAATCTTCAATTGAGGCGACTTTTTTTTGAAATGGAACAATCGTTTCATCTCTTTTTTTATTGTCTCTGTCTTTAGATAAACATGTTTTGAAGCTTTCATAAGTGATTCACTCTTACAATCTATCAGAATGTATCTGTCTCTACCGAAACAAAATTGAACGAATGATTGTATTGAAATTGAATGGAGCAATACAATACTCTCTCATTCTCATCTGTCATGGAATGATTGAATGATTGATTGAAATGACCGAATCATTTTTTCAACCAATACTTGAACGATTCGATCATTGAATTTGAACGATTGACACAGCTCTACAAGCAGCTCTGATGACGAATTATTGAATTTAATTGCCGTGCTACGAAATTTGTGAAAAAGAAAAAAATGTTGGTGCACGACATAAATAAAAAGAGAGAAAAGTAGGAGAATACATCTCATTCAATTCTTTTGCAATTATCTCCCATATCCCACCCTTTAAAACAGTTTTTATACATTTTATTACCCATATCACTATTTGGCACCTCAAACAGTCACAACCCTCCGCGTCAGAGAATAATCTGTAATTTTTCACAAAGGTGCGTCAACGCGTCTTTGAAAACGCGATATTAGTCCAAGAGCTAGTGAATTTTTTTCGAGATTATTTCGTCAACGAAATCTTACTTTTTTTTTGTTGTCGTGGACGCAAAGGTCATAAAAGTGGAACTCTGCCGAACTTGCGGCGAGCGGTTTGGGGGGTGGGGGGCTCCAAAGTAGTAAAAAATTATTAAAAAAAAATTATAGTGCCACATCTGAATTTTTGCATGATTAATCTCTAGACCGAAATATGCAATGTGGTATAATTGGCAGAGCGATACGGCGAGCGGAAGGGTGTGGCAGAGCCTCTTAAACATGCATAAAAAATTAAATTTTAAACTTATTTTGTCAAGCTTGATATTTGGATATATCATGGACAACCTGCTAGTAAATCTATATCTGCAAGGGCAGAGCGAAACTCCGGGCATAACATCCCGGCAGAGCCTGTCGAACTATATTTTGCGTAGAGTTCGTTTTCAGGGGTAAATTTAGAAAAATGATTCATATCTCCAAAAGTATTTGCACTATTGTAATAAACGTACATGATTTTGAAAGCTTATCCGATGACCTTTAAAACTATGTACAAAGTCTTATCCTAACGCTTACACTTTTGAAAATATTTAACTTTCAATACGAACATTTTTAACCGACCCAACAACATTTGGAACGTATGGTATTTTCACACATCAAATGAAAGCAAATTTAATTTTTTTAATTTCAGAAATAGGTCATAGCTATTAGAACTACAACTAAATGATGTAGAATATAAACTTTTTTTCACATGTATGTTAGTCAAAAGCATTTACATATAGGCTCATTCTAAACAGTGCGCAAAGTAGGATGTCTTAGCTTTGCGAATATAGGATTAAAGATCTTCCATTTGTTAAGTCAATCACGGCACGAATAGCTAGCAGCAGTCTATTGACTTGCTTATCTCTTACGGTTAAATTCATATGTTTTTCCTCAATGAATGATGCTGTGCGTGCGATTATTTCGCATAATATTTTACATTAGGTTGTAACCGAAATTTTACAATGCGGATTTGATATCTTATTGTCTTTCCACTGAAACATTTTTTGGCAAATTATATAAATTACATTACAGACAAATATTAAGGGTATTCACTTAATCTGATAAATTTATGCAGCTCGTAAATGTATAAATTTCTGCGGTGCTTTAAGTGAACACCCTTTGGAAATGTCATTGCGTAAATCGACTGTAAATCTGGAATCAAATAAACAATTCATACGATTGTCTCTCAAAGTTGGATATTTGTGATTTGCGGAACTTTCCGCTAAATCGTTGTGGAAAATTATGAGGTCTGCGTAAGCTATTCTCCATACAAAATCTGACAGTTCATTTACGAGGTGGTAAATTTCTGCAGTTTATGCGGCTTTTTCGCGTTTAACTGAATACCCTTATTACTTTGTTAGAAGGAAAACACGAAAACAAACCTTCCATTAGATTTAAAAAAAGCAACAAAAAGAATAATACAATAATTGTTCTGCATTTCGAGCGATTCGGAAACTCCGAAATTTTTTCGAAATCACAATCATCGAAATCATCGTCTTCAATACAATTTGAGAATTCAGAATGAAAAATGCATTTTAGGGTCACTAATTTTGCGAACGTAAACCCAATATCGGATGCATTGGGATTACGATTGAGTCCGCCCCTTGCCCTTACTTGCGAAAAGAAGTTCTCCAATGGGTCTTGATTTAATTTGGCGGTAAAAATAAAATTTTCATTTCCGTACTCAATAGTAATCCCTAATAATGCATTAATAGTTTGAAGGAAACCACCAAAACAGAAAACGTTGGGTCTACGTTGTTCATTTTTGGACTTAATCGGTTGCAGATCTCTTATTATACTCTTGATATCAGTGAGCTCTTTATAAATAAAATTATAAATCTTAATGGGGTTTTGATATGGCTTATTAGTAAATTGCCGACTATTAAGTGCATCGAAGCAATTGTTAAAAATAGAACAATAGTTAGCAGTCGGGAGTGCATATTCTAATCTATCCTTAAATATAACTGGCTGCATTTGTACTGCAGTACGCAAACTACATGCAGTAGTGTTTGACAAGACCTGTGATGCCAGCGAAACGGTAATTTTTTTGAAAGTGGTTGGAAATAAGTGTCTTTCGGACAATCTGCACATCGTTTTTGTGACGGAGTTAGTCTCAGCGTTATAGACATCTTGCAAAACATCCCACTTAGCAATTTCACCATCAGATGAGCTAAACAAGATTTCGTTCTTCAAAAGTGCATTCCTGGCAGACTTTATAAGATGAGGAGCATCGAAAATTGCAAACACTTTTGTGCCATTCAAAGTAAAATATGGTTGTTCTGCATTTATTCCTAATCTAGTAAAGCAGTTTCTATTGTTAGATCCTTGATCTGCAACAATTGCAACAATTTTTATAGACAAAGACGTCTGGAACTGCACAGTAAGAGTTGTTATAATTTTTTCTAGCTCAAACCCCTTCAGCGCATTACTAGATAAATAATAGCAAATTGGTTGTTTCCAGTTTGCAAACAAGCCTCTAAGCATAAAAAAAAGGCTTTATTAGCTAATGTACGCGATCTCTCCTCACCATTATCAACGAATCCAATAATTCTATTTAAATTTTCATTGTAAACTAATTCTTTTTTTTATGTCGATTTCATCAAAGCACAGGCTACATAACTTTTCCTCTTCTTTTAAATTTAATGTTGTTGTTTTTATTGCATTTACTAAATCAAAATTAAGCCCAGATTGAATCATTTTAAAGTGAGCGCACTGTCTTAGGGTGCGGTAGCTTTACCTTACAGTTCGATTTTAAAAATTGATACATAAAAGGGGACCTTAAATATAAATTTTGAGCCATATACTTATCAGCTACGTTGTAATTGGCTTTAGATTTTAAAAATAATTTACAAATAGGTACTCTTAGTTTTTTTATCACATGCTTAATAGAATCTATTTGTGAATTAATATCTCTTTTTGTCAATTTCTTCAATAACCTAACTTTCTTTGTTTTTTTAATAGCTGTCGACGTAATTGTATATTATTAATTTTGTACATTTTCAATTTTTTAATTTCTTTATTTTTCGAATATAAAAGGGATTGCAATTCTTTTATTTCTTTGGCCTGTTTAATTTCTATGCTTTCTTGTGTAACATCTTCATCATTTAAAACAAAATTCTGAGTGCTAAGATTACCACTACAACTATTGTTTCCTTTGTATTGGAATATGTTCTAGGATCTAGGATATTCAATAGCTGAAACTTGAATCACCTGATTCGAAATAGGCAATGCACATTTCTTTAATTTTTTACCTAACATTTCCTTTTCAAAATGATTGGCACATAAAAAATTGTTATATGTAGGTACTAATTTCCGTTGTAATTCCCAATATGTTTAACCATACTTCCCTTTCTTTTCTTGTTTTCGGGATCGAAAAAAATCGCCTCTCTGGAAAATCTTTCCATTTTTCACTGCACACAACACATTTAACTTTTTTTCTCATATTGTTATATAATCTTTTCACTATTTTTAATATATTGTTTTAATTAAAAGCACAAGTCAACTATAATTTTTTCACTAAGTGTCAACATTGTATATACACACTATAGTACTCTCATCCCATCGCATTGAATTACGCGTCTTCGACGATCCAGGTGGCGCTTCAGTTGATTTAGTTTGTACACTGCCAGCCAACTCCGAGCATTGGGGAAAAATGTGTATAGAAAAACCAAAATAAACAAAACAAAGTCAAACTGGTATGCCTCTTCTCTTTCTTCATTCATATCGCCATTTCCATCCATCAGTAGGTAGGTATAAAATTATTTCTGATGTGATGTAACAGGGTAGGGTAGAGAACTGCAACTGGTTTGGTTTTTCTTAGTGCGTGGAGAGGAGAATAGAGGAAAGGAGGTGCAAGCAGTGTTGCCACAAAAAAAAGTGAATCCGGTCAAATCTGACCGTATGACCGGATTTTTATTTTCTAAATCCGGTTAAAAAATCCGGTCAAAAGCCAAAATCAGAGTTTTTGACCGGAAATCCGGTCAAAAATTGATTATGGTAACGTAATATGTCGTTAATGGAAATGAAAGTTATGGGAAGACGTGTATGGCTAAATAATTATTTTTGGATAATTTTTTGACACTTGAAAAGAGTAGTTCACCAAACTCAAATCTGAGATATTACATTAATTACATTAATTTTTTTATTGAACTTTTATATATACAATTTGACTTAAGGCTAGTTTACAAGTGCTGATGAATAATTAATATTTTGTGTGTTGGCTCAACAACAGGGGCCCAACGGTTTACAATGATTTTTTTTTTAAATAATTAGATTTACATAAATAAATTGTAATTGTTTTCTCAGATTCATACTCGTAGTATGCATCGTTGTCAGGGTTGACCTCAGGGTGTTCAAATCCGGGTGTCGATGTCCTTGTGGTGGTAGAGAGGGTTGTTCATCTTGGTATTATCCTCGATGGTGGGATGTCTCGGTCAAATCGTAGAAGGGTATAGTTGCCCTGTCGGTGTCTCTTGGGAATAGGTCCTCGTTTAGTAGAGCCAATACATGGAGGTAGCGATGCTCTGAGATGTGTTGGGTTTCCGCAATCCTTCGGACTAGAGGGTTTGGATGGTTGGATGCATTCCCGAGTATTCTCTGGAAAAGTGTGACCATGTACTTTTCCAGGGGGGTGATGCTGGCTTCTTCGTAGAGTCTTGAACTTCTGACGTTTTTCTTTCGAATTGGATCATAGTGTAGTCCTGTGCAGATCCTTAAGAGTTTTCTCTCAAAAATGGCCAGCTTCTTCATGTACGTCTTGGAAATAGTGTACCAAATGGGAAAACCGTATGTTACTACCGGTCTTATAAGCTGTTTGTAGAGCAGCAGTTTGGTTTTTTTACTCAGTCCGTTCTGCTTCTTCATCAGCGGGTAGACTCGATGAAACGCGAATGCAGCCTTCCTGAGAACAGTGTTCAGGTGTGGGTTGAATTTGAATCGCTCGTTAAAGTTGACTCCAAGATATTTAATGTTGTTTGTGGTTGACAGCGCTGATCCATCAGGTAGTCTCAGCGTTACATTACGACAATTGGTGGCTGATCTACCTCTACTTCTTCCTCTAATTGGTCTTCTGATGCAGATTAGTTCTGATTTGGCAGTGTTGATTCGTATGCCCCATTTTTGGTAGTATTCGAAAAGTTTGCTGACATGGACTTCAACTCTTCGTGCTGCTATGGCGGGGGACATTGAGCTGCTATATGTGGCGGAGTCGTCGGCGAACAGGCAGCTATTGGTTGCGTTCTCGAGCCGAGGCTGGTCGGATGTGAAGATGTTGAAAAGTAGTGGACCCAATTTTGACCCTTGGGCTACACCGGCTCGGATGCTTTTTGTTTGGGAATGGCTGTCTTCTATTTGTACAAAAAAGGACCTGGAGTGAAGAAAGCTAAAAATTATTTTAATAAGTGGTAAAGGAAAACTTAGCTGTTTATGTTTATGAATAAGTCCTTGAATCCACACCGAATCGAATGCCTTCTCCACATCTAGAAAGCATGCGACTGTGACTTGGTGGTTGTTGAGAGCCTTCGTGACATCATGGTGGAACTTCATTTTTGGGTGCAACGTAGAATGTTTTTCCCGAAATCTAAATTGTATGTCCGGTATGATGTTGAGTTGGTTACACACATCTTTCACTCTCCGCAGGATGAGTTCCTCGAGTATTTTGCTCACACTACAAAGTAGCGATATAGGCCTATATCCTCTGACGTTGTTGGGGTCGCCTTTCTTCGGAATGGCTATTATTTTAGCGGTCTTCCATTTCCTAGGAAAGTAGCAGTTGTTGATGCAGTTGTTCATCACTATAGCTAGCAGGATCATTATTGACTGCGGCAGCTTTTTCAGGACGAAGTTGGATATTTTGTCCGGTCCAGTTGACTTCTTAGAGTGACTGTTCTGAATTATTTCAGCGATTTCCTCTGGTGTTGATAAGGTGTCATCATCCACGGGGTTGTCGGCTAGATTTGTGTCAGTGAACGCAGTAGTTGCTGTCGTCGATTCTTCGATGCTTCTGACTGTTGCATGGACTTCTGAGAGGAATACAGGATCGTTAGGAGGCGATAGGTTGAAAAATCTGAGATATGTCGAATTTCACACTTTTAATTGAAATGCATTGTTTAATTTCCTCTTCAACATTCTACCAAAAGAAAACGTCCAAAAATTAGCCTATAAGATAATTTATTATCCTGCTTCCGAAGGAGAATTCCATGTATTATGTTGCAAACGTCCCAATATTCGCAGTAAATTGGTTTCTGTTTGAACTTAGGAGCGTGTTCGTAATGTATGGCAAAGTTTTATTCAAATTACCCATAGAAATCTATCCTTATTTATAGTCAGTAGAACAATTTTATTTTTCCAGTCAAAAAAGCGTTTTCCGGTTAAAAACATTTTTCGTTCCGGTCAGAAAACGGTTAGACCGGATTTCCAAATTTTCTCCGGTCAGAATAAATAGATTTCGGTCAGATATGACCGGAATCCGGTCAGAATGGCATCACTGGGTGCAAGTGCAATATTATGAGCAAGAGCAAATATAATTCAACAGCATGGTTGTGTAGGATAGGATGTTGGTTTGCTAGACCGATTTGGATGATTCTTTTTTTTTGTTTTGTTCGTCTTGAATCAGGGTTTGGCAAAAAAAATTCGGAAAGCCGAAAAATTGCAAAAAACCTGAATTTCCATTTTTTATGGGAATAGGTATAAGTACACCACTAATGATCGCAAAACTCAAAAACCACCGAACCAAACCCAAAGGTAGGTATTTCTGTGAAGTGTGGAAAATTAGACAATATGTACAAACAAAAGATTTCAAACGCTATTCTTCAACAGTTTTAAAAATTTGGAACATTGATATGCTGATGGACAAAAATATATCTGTGTAGTATAGATACAATTCCTAGGCACGTGCAAAGCCGGTTATCTTTATATGTAATGTAGTGCAATTATTGTTCCTTTCCCATAACCACTTATACATAATCATTTCGATAAAACTAATAGTATAGGATAGGGAATTAAATCTAAAGAGTAGATACATATGTACATTGGTACATATTCAGTGGATTTATACGGAACTATTTAAATAAAAATATGTTTCTCTAATAATGTAGGCACTACTACATATGTATTTAGAAGAAGTTCTAAGTTTGATTATCATTATAATAGGTACTAGCGAACTTCGCAATGCAAAATAGAAAAATAAAAATATCAGTTTCAAATTCATTTAATGTAATGCTCCATGGTACACATTGTTGGGATTTTCGGGAATCGTATTGCACAGATAGTAGGTATTCTTGTCTATCAGGACAATGCATACTAATGTTACAAGTTTTACAAACTTTGGCTCCCGTGATTGTCGAAGAAAAGCGCCACACCTATTTGTCCAATTTTGATCAAACTTCACAGAATAGCCTTTGTAACAAAAACAAAGGTTTTATCAAAATGTGAGTTCATATACCACGATTTTTAAATGGACGGTGCCACGTCCCTTTGTCCAATTTTTTTACATATACAAACCTGCTACAGAAGAATATACCTTTATAGAAAAAAAGAGTCATCAAATTCGGTGTAGCCAAACTCGAGTTATAAAAGGAATATAAAAAGGAGATTGCTAGCAGTCCCGTGATGGTCTTGCTTGTGTTATTTGGGGTTACTCGCCTGATGCTGTCATTTCTGGTCTGGAGATAATCGTGAGGTATTCGCTCGTTACCAACTGATTGGTTTAGTGCGTCTATATGTTAAAGTCGTTAACAAATTCTCCTACATATTTTTATTCCCTTTTGATTTTCATTTTCCCTCACTTTCATGTGATCGTTGATCAATGGTTAGAAAACGGGCTTAGATTATCCGTTTTGGGCTGTGCGTTGATGACTTAGTTATTTAAAACAAACAATAGCTTACTTAATTGCATAGCAAGAATCTTCTAATCTGAACTGCAAGTTTCTAAATACATATTCATCAATTTCCTACATATACAATTGATACGTGATTTTATTTGCTAAGATTCAAACTTCCCCACTAGTGCACCTTACATGCTCACCCACCCCATAATAATTTTCAAATCATCATAACCTACCCTTAATACCTAAGTCCAAAAGCCACGATCATAACACCAATGCTACCCATAAATCCAAGAAATACGGGAATAGGTATAAGTACACCACTAATGATCGCAAAACTCAAAAACCACCGAACCAAACCCAAAGGTAGGTATTTCTGTGAAGTGTGGAAAATTAGACAATATGTACAAACAAAAGATTTCAAACGCTATTCTTCAACAGTTTTAAAAATTTGGAACATTGATATGCTGGTGGACAAAAATATATCTGTGTAGTATAGATACAATTCCTAGGCACGTGCAAAGCCGGTTATCTTTATATGTAATGTAGTGCAATTATTGTTCCTTTCCCATAACCACTTATACATAATCATTTCGATAAAACTAATAGTATAGGATAGGGAATTAAATCTAAAGAGTAGATACATATGTACATTGGTACATATTCAGTGGATTTATACGGAACTATTTAAATAAAAATATGTTTCTCTAATAATGTAGGCACTACTACATATGTATTTAGAAGAAGTTCTAAGTTTGATTATCATTATAATAGGTACTAGCGAACTTCGCAATGCAAAATAGAAAAATAAAAATATCAGTTTCAAATTCATTTAATGTAATGCTCCATGGTACACATTGTTGGGATTTTCGGGAATCGTATTGCACAGATAGTAGGTATTCTTGTCTATCAGGACAATGCATACTAATGTTACAAGTTTTACAAACTTTGGCTCCCGTGATTGTCGAAGAAAAGCGCCACACCTATTTGTCCAATTTTGATCAAACTTCACAGAATAGCCTTTGTAACAAAAACAAAGGTTTTATCAAAATGTGAGTTCATATACCACGATTTTTAAATGGACGGTGCCACGTCCCTTTGTCCAATTTTTTTACATATACAAACCTGCTACAGAAGAATATACCTTTATAGAAAAAAAGAGTCATCAAATTCGGTGTAGCCAAACTCGAGTTATAAAAGGAATATAAAAAGGAGATTGCTAGCAGTCCCGTGATGGTCTTGCTTGTGTTATTTGGGGTTACTCGCCTGATGCTGTCATTTCTGGTCTGGAGATAATCGTGAGGTATTCGCTCGTTACCAACTGATTGGTTTAGTGCGTCTATATGTTAAAGTCGTTAACAAATTCTCCTACATATTTTTATTCCCTTTTGATTTTCATTTTCCCTCACTTTCATGTGATCGTTGATCAATGGTTAGAAAACGGGCTTAGATTATCCGTTTTGGGCTGTGCGTTGATGACTTAGTTATTTAAAACAAACAATAGCTTACTTAATTGCATAGCAAGAATCTTCTAATCTGAACTGCAAGTTTCTAAATACATATTCATCAATTTCCTACATATACAATTGATACGTGATTTTATTTGCTAAGATTCAAACTTCCCCACTAGTGCACCTTACATGCTCACCCACCCCATAATAATTTTCAAATCATCATAACCTACCCTTAATACCTAAGTCCAAAAGCCACGATCATAACACCAATGCTACCCATAAATCCAAGAAATACAAAATACGTATTGTTAAAACTCCGATCTATGATTTCATATATCTCCTTTCCACATTGTTATCCTCTTAAATATCAATTCCAATCGTCATTACTCAACAGCACCACACTCATCACCATGCTAAAAGTACTCTCCCCACACACCACCACTATCACAAACCAGTAAGAACCCAGCAAACATTTTTCTTCAGAAATGAATCATAAATGATTCAGTTAAATGAAGAAAACATTCAGATATGAATTCATTTATGATTCAATTTGAATCCTTTTTCCTGAGAAATGGGCCTTCATTTATGAATCTTTTAAATGATTCATTAATGATTGGAGAAACATTCACTAAAATGAATGTAAGCATGTTTACTTATAGAAAAGTGTCATGCAAAATGTCACGATACATCTTCACTTAAGTGAATATTGACTGAATCATTTTTAAATCATCATAAAGATTCATAAATCATATCAATAAATGATTCATAAATTATTGGAGAAACATTCACTAAAATTAATGCTTATATTCAGTTTTTTTTTTGGCTTGAGCCGCTCGTTGGCGTATCGAATGTGCCTCATCGCTGCTTGCTCGAAAATATCCTCCGAAAGGTTGTATTTGGCGTGAATTGCATCTTTAAAAAAAAAAATAAATTTAGTTAATATGAGCTTATAATTTTTGTTTTTTAACTTACTTCGTAGGGCAACTACGGTTGTTAGAGACCGTGCAGATTTTTTAGTCTGAGCACCCCTCCAAGAAAATGCTTTTGCTCGCAGATGCTTTTATTGCTGGTCTTTCTGTCTTTTTTATACTTTTCAATCTTTTTATTTTCGTGAGTGGGGACCACCGTCCGTTGCAAGCAATTAATCGAACTGACGCATCTAATTTTTATATTTTCTTTGTTTCATTTCCAGGTTCCGTTATCACTATCCATTTGCGCAAAAACAAGTTTTCTCTTGCACAAAAATAACCCTCGATCTTTGTCTTTACGATCTTGTGCACCGCCACTTTTATTCATTTAAGTGAAGGAAATTTGAATGTCGTTTGAAATTTGAATTCTGAAAATGTAGTGCGAGATATTTGTTTTTTGAGATAGCTTGCTCATAATCATTTTTGTTCACTTATGTGAATGAAAATCGAATGTCAATATTCGTTTTAATCTGAAACCAGATTTGATTCACATAAATGAATGTTAAATGAAGGCATGTTCTTCATTTTTACTGAATGTAAAGTGATTCTTCACTTTTACTGAAGAAAAATGTTTGCTGGGAATAGACCGCCGACTTTCCGTACACCTACCCGATCCCCCCCGCAATTTCTAACGACTACTGGCTCTGGACAACTGAAATCGCCGAAAAAATCCACATCGTCCTAAGTATTTACTGTATTCCATTGTAGCATAATATGGTAGATGCGGCGCTCAGATCAACGAGTTGCAACCCCTTCTTCACCATTCTCATTCCCAATGTCGTCATCGAAATTATTAAACCAATTATCCCTATCAAAAATGAAATCCATTTTCTAATTCAACAAAACTTCATTAGACTTAAACCTACGATGTATTTACTTTTTGACAAATATAGGCAATAGCTAAAGCAATGAAATTGATCTAATTCAGGTACTAACGACGTTAGACTGCCGATTTTGAGGGTCCAGCTAATACCGAGTACTAACTAATACTCGGTACCAAATTCCGCTTAGTACTTCGTGAAGAAATGACTTGATACCTATTTGAGTATCAACTTTTGGTCTAATACCGGTACTAGAGCTAGTACTTTGTGAAGAAATCGGCTGTAAGGAAAATAAAGAAGAATCAGGTATGAACTCCACTGAGAAGCCAACGAAGTCCATTGTTCACGTTGATCGGAAATGTTTATCAACAGTACACCACAAATAAAATGTTTTGCAGCATGTTTCCGAGTATGAGGTATATTTTCACGGTGGCGCCATCTAGATATTGGGGTGTTTGGGAATAACCATTTCCTTTATATGAAATGCACCATCTAGCAATATGTGTCTATGGTACCACAAATTATTTTGAATCAATTTTTTGAAATGGACTGTCAAATGAATGGGCTAGGTGCTTAGTCAAGGAATTAGTCGCGGTCAATGCGTTAGGATCTATGTACTACCATTGTATATAGACACTATAGTACTATCACTTCGCATTTATGCACTAGCGCCACCAACCACCTCTGAGACCAACTACTCACATCGAACATGGTAGTTGTATTGGATTATTTGAAACGAAATTAATGATGCCTTCTTCTTTTCTTATTCGTCTCATTGACAACATGCAGATGAAAGAGAAAGAACAATTATTATTTTTGTTGTCTTTTATTCTCCAGCGATTGTATAGTAAGGAGTGGAATGTGGAAGAGGGTACTTTTCGCATATACGATATACCTATACTCGTAGGTAGTTAGTAGTGGTGGTGTGCAGGTTAGGCGAAGTGTACTTTTAGCATTTATGAGAATAACAATATGAAAAGAATGAAATGAAAGATCGGATCGATTTGTACTTTTCGCATATAGTGGTGGTGTGTGGGGAGAGTACTTTTAGCATGATGATGGGTGTAATGCTGATGACGATTGGAATTGATATTTAAGAGGATAACAATGTGGAAAGGAGGAATATGAAATCATAGATCGGATTTTTAACAATACATATTTTGTGTATTTCTTGGATTTATGGGCAGCAGTGGTGCGTCATGATCGTGGTTTTTGGACTTAGGTGTCAAGGGTAGGTTATGATATGATGATTTGAAAATTATGGGGTGGGTGAGCATGTGAGGTGCACTAGTGGGGAAGTTTGTTTTGGATCTTAGCAAATAAAATCACGTACCCAGATCGATCCAAATTTTCAATTTTCTCATATTGTGGGTAGAGTGAGAAAGATATTGTTTTAAGTCCAAATTTTTAGATTACTTAATTATTATATTAAGATGATACCTACTAGGTACAGCTCAAAAACTGAGTCTCGCAATTCTGTCTGTCTGTTTGTCTGCGTGGTGGTAGATAGCTGTAGCGACAGGACGGATTCGTTTGTAGGTACCTCTAGTAGTTTGTTTCAAACTGTGCATAAGTAGGTATGCGATTTGTAGACTGACAGTTTGAGTTCATTTGTTTATTTTAATTTTAAACCCAAAGTTAACCTTTTGTATTTAGATACAATTATTTTAGGAGCAGCTATACGCAGGTCGCAGTGGTACGCTGAATGCTATTGCAGCAATCATTCCAATCATCCCTAATACATTTAAAATATGGATTATTGTAGTAATGTGGGAAATTGATGAATATGTATTTAGAAACTTGCAGTTCAGATTAGATTCTTGCTATGAAATTAAGTAAGCTATTGTTTGTTTTAAATAACTAAGTCATCAACGCACAGCCCAAAACGGATAATCTAAGCCCGTTTTCTAACCATTGATCAACGATCACATGAAAGTGAGGGAAAATGAAAATCAAAAAGGAACAAGTATGTAGGAGAATTTGTTTATTGTAACGAGCGAATAGCTCACAATTATCTCCAGACCAGAAATGGCAGCATCAGGTGGTTAACCCCAAATAACACAAGCAAAACCATCACGGGACTGCTAGTAATCTATTTTTTATATTCCGTTTATAACTCGAGTTTGGTTACACCGAATTTGATGATTCTTTTTTTCCATAAAGGTATATTCTTCTGTAGCAGGTTTGTATGTAAAAAAAATTGGACAAAGGGGCGTGGCACCGTCCATTTAAAAATCGTGGTATATGAACTCACATTTTGATAAAATGATAAAATCTTTGTACGAAGGCTATTCTGTAAAGTTTGGTCAAAATTGGACAAAGGGATGTAGCGCTATTCTTCGACAATCACGGGAGCCAAAGTTTGTAAAATTTGTAACATTGGTATGCATTGTCCTGATAGACAAGAATACTATATATGCAATACGATTCCTGGAAAACCCAAAAATGTGTACCATGGAGCATTACAATACAGTAAATTACGCTTATAAGAAACTCCAAAATGCCACAATTTTTGTTTCTTATAAGCGTGTGTTTCTTATACCCTAAACACGGATATAAAAAAAAAATTTCCTATAAGAAAAACACGCATATAAGAAACAGAAGTTTCTTATAAAAAATGTTCGTTCAAAAAAAAAAACTTTCATTTTGAAACAACAAAAAATAATAAAATAATAGAACATGCATTTAGTTTTAGTTTAGTTATCTTTGTTACGTTTTTCTTTCGATTTTTCTTTGATCGATTTTTTTGTTAATTTCGTCTATTTAATTTAAAAAGATATAAAAGGGGTGGAGAAAAAGCCTTAACCGAGGCGGAAAAAGGACAAATCAAAGTTGAAAGGACGCTCGCCTATTTATTGCCAAAAAGCTAAGAAATTCTAGAGGAGCCGAAAGTAAAGTAATATTTTTAAGTAATGGTCTAACTATGGATAAAAATATGAAAGGTCGCATAGGTACACAGTGTGCTTACAAATGCGGAAAGGCGACTTATATTAAAAAAGTGTCAAATTCTAACGACTATTTTCCAAAAATCTGGGAAACGTGTGGTACCAAAGCAAGTCTCACAACTATTTGTCGTATTATTTCGAAAGCTAAGCATATAAAAAGATTAAAAAGTAAGTACCTAGAAGTCACACTTTAACCCGGTTCGAAAAGCGCAACGCCTCCGTTTTTGGGTTTGGTTCGGTGGTTTTCGAAATTTGCGATCATTAGTGGTGTAGGTATGTACTTATATTCTCATACAAAATGGAAATTCAGATTTTTTGCAAGTTTTCGGCTTTTCATTTGGGGGTTTCCGAATTTTCTTTTTTGCCAAACCCTGATTCAAGACGAACAAAACAAAAAAGAATCATCCAAATCGGTATAGCATTTATCCTTTCTCGAGTTTTGCAAACAATTGATCTATATGAAATAGAGAGAGATGTAGACTCCTATAATACCTAGTTAGCTGCTCGTTTTACTGACATAAAATGCTTCTACATTATAAACCTCATAAAGTATACACAAACACATGCCTATAATATTTTAGAATCAATTAAAAAAAGAATCACTTAAATCGATGCATATTTGACAAAAATATAGGCAAAATAGTGAGAGTCTAACATAGGTACATTATTTTATGCCCAATCCTCAAATCTTCTGCAACGACAGAAAGGAAGCCAAATTCAGTTTTTATTCAATTTGTCTTTCCCAACTGATCACCCCGCATCGTGCACCCATCTCCAACCAAACACACAAATCCTCCACCACCACCATCCTATCCTACACCACAATGCTGTTGATTTATATTTGCTCTTGCTCATATTATTGCACCTCCTTCCTTTCCTCTATTCTCCTCTCCTTTCATTAAGAAAAACCAAACCAGTTGCAGTTCTCTACCCTACCCTGTTACATCACATCAGAAATAATTTTATACCTACTGATGGATGGAAATGGCGATATGAATGAAGAAAGAGAAGAAGCATACCAGTTTGACTTTGTTTTGTTTATTTTGGTTTTCTCTATACACATTTCCCCAATGCTCGGAGTTGGCTGGCAGTGTACAAACTAAATCAACTGAAGCGCCACCTGGATCGTCGAAGACGCGTAATTCAATGCGATGGGATGAGAGTACTATAGTGTGTATATACAATGGTACTACATATATAGGCAAATAATGTAAAAATAGGAAGTATGTATTATACTATGTATGTACATAATTGAATTGAGAGCACTTTTCGATTATTAATTTAAAAATTTGTATAAATTAATTTAAGGGCACATTTCGAATAGTAATTAAATTTAACATTTAACCAGTGAATAGAGCTCGATTGCACAGGCAAAATCTCAAATCTGAGAGAAGAATCTGAAGAGCTCAATCGAAAACGCTATAAAAAAACTGCTCTCGTGATCAATAAAGACCAATAAAGATTCAAACAGATCGATTTATGAAAAACTAATACATTTTTTTTAATTTATCTATCTGCTGCGCAAAAATTAGTTTTACTGCTGTTTTTTTAAAAATCTGCTGCACAAACCCAAATCAAACCTGTAATCGACGATCCAGGTGGCGCTTCAGTTGCTTTAGTTTATACACTGCCAACTCCGAGCATTGGGGAAATGCGTATAATGAAAACCAAAAGAAACAAAACAAAGTCAAACTGGTTTGCCTCTTTTCTTTCTTCATTCATATCGCCATTCCCATCCATCAGTATAAAATTATTTCTGATATTCTGATGTGAAATGTGATGTCTGATGTATAGCCCGACCCAACTTTAGAGAAAATTTCTTGCGCAGGTCTCTTCACATCAGGGATTTTATTCTCTTAGCGACAACAAAACAACTTTTCCAACCAGAACTACAGCTAAAAAAATATGTGCGCATTTCAAACAACAAGCATACCCCTACTTTGGAAGACATCTCTCTCGATCGAGGATCGAGACATACATGACTGATTGTCCACACAGCAGCAGCACAGCACCGTCGTTGGCTTATGCAAAATATACACATTTACCCACCCCAAAGAAGAGGGAAATTTGCGGTGCAGGGACATAAGGCCCAGGGACATAAAGCCCAATTTTTATTTTTGGGGCTTATGTCCCACTTGGGTGGGACTTAAGGCCCAAATTCAATTTCGGCTTTATGTCCCACCCAAGTGGGACATAAGCCCCAAAAATAAAAATTGGGCTTTATGTCCCACTAAATAAGAATTACCAAATGACAAAACTTGGAGCATTTCAAGAGAATCTTCACGTGGTATGTTAACCATTAAAACTGTTTTTTTGTTCTCTCCATTCTCAAAATGTAAAGCACTGTTACTTGAAATTTGGGAAAACAATTACTCAAACCTTTCAATTACATTGCATTCAGTTCAGTTTTTGGTCTTACGAAGTGCATTCATAAAAAGCGGAGAATTTGTTCTCTTTATTATCAAAATTTAAAGTGCTGTTACTTGAAATTTGGGAAAACAATTATTCAAACCTTTCAATTACATAAATATATATTTTGTATTCAGTTCAGTTTTTGTTGTTACGAAGTGCATTTAAAAAATGGAAAGTGAAAGCATTAATTCTGAACTCCTGGAGTTTTTGCCAGGGCTCAGAAAAAATAGTCGTGTAATGTATTTAAAGGCTGAAAAGCAATTATATGTGATAAAAAGTGCTTATAAAACAAATATAAAACATTATACATGCTATATAAAAACATGTAAGGCAAGAATTACGTTTGATAGTGCGTTAAATAAAATAATAAAATCCAACGAAGCCATACATCCACACGGTGACCAGGAGGAAATGATGAAGAAAATGAAACTTTTGAATTCAATTAATTAATAATTTAATTAATTTTCTACTTTTCGTTCAAATAAAACATCAAAAAATTATTGAAACCTTTTTATTTGGGACTTATGTCCCATTTTTAACAAAAAATTTTTGGGGCTTATGTCCCACTTGGGTGGGACATAAAGCCGAAATTGAATTTGGGCCTTAAGTCCCACCCAAGTGGGACATAAGCCCCAAAAATAAAAATTGGGCTTTATGTCCCTGGGCCTTATGTCCCTGCACCGAAATTTGCTGGGTGTTGCACTTCTCAAGTAGCTATGTGTGTTTCGTAATAAAAGCCAGATTTCTGAGTACATCGTGAAACCCACTATGTATTAAAAGGGGTTGAAATGGAATTTTCGGTATACTTTGTAATAAAGTAGAGAAAAGCATTAACAATTTCATGCGATCAAAAATCCTTAAGAGAAAAAAATGCCCAATTTTCCCCAAATGTGAATCTAAACCATCCTTAGACCCACTCAAAAAATGTCAATAAAACCGGTCTAGCCTTTAAGAAGGAGTTCAAATGTTTATTATTTATTTAAATGTTTGTTTAATAAATAAAAAGTTAAGAAGATTGTCAATATAATAATCTATTAAAAAAATAAAAAACTTCAGCGGTTTGTTTTCTTTAATATGCGATTTCCCAAAATCGTCCAAATGGCGTAGGTATACAACAAAATAATTCTCGGACGTCGATTTGAAATCCAATCAATTAGTCTCATTTTAGATAACAAAAAATGATATTGTTATAAATTAAAAATTTTAGAATTTAGGGCTTTCTGGTGAAATTTCGAAATAAATATAGTACCATATGGTTCGTTTTCTTTCTATCAAGCTTTAAAGTAACTAATTCCATCAAAGGATGGATACGATGTCAATGGATTAAAAAACGTCCAAGAAATCTTCAATTGAGTAGATTTTTTGCCAGTCACCGTCGACATACGAATATGCCAACTATGACACAAAACGTACACGGCATGCATTTCGCACATGCCACAATATAATAAAACATGACATATTCTACATTACGTCGAGTAATTATCGTGACGTCAGAGTGGCATGTCGTGTACTTATAGCTTTACTATTAAACTAATCATGTTTCGTAGTGTGGCACAGATCCAAACACATAAAATTGTATCTATGTATAACAAATATCTCTTTTTGTTTGCGTACCACAGTAGGGAAGTTTGGAGGGCAAATTT
Organism: Cheilosia soror; assembly: GCA_949372485.1. NCBI lineage: Eukaryota > Metazoa > Arthropoda > Insecta > Diptera > Syrphidae > Cheilosia > Cheilosia soror. The sequence continues at coordinate 47,475,096 of OX443562.1, read as the reverse complement.
GGGCCTAAATGCACTTTTAACCGGGCAAAAAGTGTCTGATGCTCATTTTTCAGACTTCATGTTTTCGAAGTCGAAAAATAGACTCACACTATGTGCTGTCCCTGATTTGCAAAAAAAAAAAAACGGCGGAAACATTTGCGTCAGCGGTTTTAGTAGAGCACTGCGAAGGGGTAGAAGTGCCAGAGGATGAATGCATAGGAAATGCAGAGGAAAGATTTGCTGAGCCCCAGAATCCTCAAAGAGAGTCTGTAGAAACAAAAGATTTTTGTATGCAGACAGACAAGAGTCTTCGTAATCGCACCCCCAAAAGGTAAGTCTAAGACGGCAACTCTTAGAAGCGAATGAACAAATTAAACGAATTAAGTTAGAATACTATTATAGTATTAAAGACAAAGACCGTCAGATTTTGCTCCTGAAAGACAAAATTAAAAAAATTAAGCAAGCAAATATTTTAAGGGATGCTAAGCGGAAAGAATTGCCTGTAAGCTTACAGATAATTGCCTCCAATTGTGCAAAAAACCTAGACCGTAGTGCTCGTGGAAATAGGCATAGCAAAGAAGCCAAAAAGTTTGCACTTTTAATGCATTTTGTTTCTCCTTTGGCATACAGGGAACTAAAGTCCATGTTTAATCTTCCGTGCATAGAGACCCTGCACACCTATATAAAATCATGGCCAAAAACACCCGGGAACATTAAGTTTAATATAAAGAGTTTGGAGCTTAAAGTTAGCCACTTGCCAGAGGTATTTCGATACTGCTCCATTTCGGCCATTGAAATGTCTATTAAAGCCCATCTCGACTACAATAGAAAGACCGACTCTATTATAGGACTGGAAGATTTCGGTGAAGACCAGCGGTCACCAAGTGATGCACGTAGTGTGCTTGTATTCATGGCCCAAGGTATTGCCAAAAGGTGGAAGCATCCTATTGGATATTACTTCGTTCGAAGAAGTTGCCCGCCTTTTATTTTAAAGAAACTACTTTTTGAGGTAGTTAGGGCTTTAAAAGAAAGCAAGATTATACCCATACACTTTGTGTGTGACCAAGGGACCAACTTTCAGGCGTTGAGACGGATCTTAGAAATAAGCCCTCAAAAGCCTTACTTCTTGGTCGAGAATTCCAGGGTATACTTCTTTTACGATGTCCCGCACCTTCCCAAAAGTACTCGCAGCTGCTTGCTGAAAAACAACATCATGTTTGAGAATGAGAAAACAGCCTCTTGGAAAGATATTGCACAGCTTTTCAATATTGATTCTAAGAGTGCACTCAGACTGTCTCCGAAGTTGACCAACGCTCATATAAACCCCAACACCTTTGAGCGCATGAAAGTCAGACTTGCTACTCAAGTCCTAAGCAATACGGCGCTTTTGACGCTTTTAAAGTCTGGCAATGGGACGAACACTTCTGAAAGCAGTAAAATTTTTTGACAAACTCTTCAATATATTTAATACTTCCCTCATGAAACAGCCCGAAAACATGAAAGTAGCGTTTAGTCAATTGCGCAATTGAAAATGACCAGCTGGAAGCCATTGCAGATCACGAATTAGTGAAAGACCCTGAATGGCTGAAATGGGAAGTGGAAGTGGAACCGTCAACGAGCTTGTACTTCACAACACTGAAGCAATATGACAATTGGAACCTTCTTCCCCCCCCCCCCCCCCTAACAGGAGCAGAACTTTGAAGGTTTCACATCTGTAAATATGTAATTATTTAGCAAGCTTATTCCAGCCGTTCGGATTCGGCATAGAACTATATAGGTCCCTTGCATTTGGCTGTGTCTAGAATTAGTTATATATGAATATTATGATCCTATTGCGTTATTTATTTTATCGATAAATTTAGTTTATTTTTTTATATTTATCTATACTAAGTATTTATACCAGTGGTTCCCAATCTTTTTCAGCCCGCGGCGCACTTACAAGTTTAGTATTTTTATAAGAATTCAGAATTGAAACAGAAAAAAACAAGAGAGACTTTAGAAAAACATAGTTTCGAAAGCCGTTCCGTAAAAAGAGTAATCAGGTCTTGCGAGACAACCAGTTCATTAGATGCCGCATATTACAATTGCGGGAAGCAATCTTGACCGCCACCTTCATTCATATTCTTTATCCTTACTTACCTACTTACTTAAGGTGGCGCTACAGTCCAGGGTGGACCTGGGCCTCAACCAACAAGTGTCTCCAGCCAGCACGATCTTTGGCCAGCTGTCTCCAGTTTCGCACGCTAAGTTGGTTAAGGTCCCCTTCCAGCTTCCACTTGCGTGCGCCACCTGAGTCGCGGTCTTCCTCTACTGCGCCGTCCCTCGGGTGTTGATTCGAAGATCTTCTTTATCCACAACTGCAATTTTTTTCTAAACGCCGCAATCTTCTCCAATAATTTCAGAATGTTTATGTTATTGCCTTGCAAAGATAGATTCAATTGATTAAGTTTCTCAAATATATCGCACAAATATGCTAGTTTTAGCAAAAAATCTGGTTTATCAAAGTATATGGCGTTTTCATGACGTTCTTGTTGTTAAAAAATGTGAATTTCTTCATGTAGTTCGAACGACGAAATAAGACATTTCTACGTGAAAGCCATCGTGGGTTGCAGTAACTTCAGCTCCCATATATGTGCATAGTTTTTTGAAAATAGTGTGAGGATTTTTGCATTTTGCCACCCTGTATGCCACCTTAAATGATCTAACAGTGCGTTGTTAGGTACTGAGGCTTGCTTAGTGAACACGTTTTTTGTTTTTATTAAATTTTGGAATTTCCGGTGAAAAAAATTAAGCGATTATATGTATGATTCACTCACCGGGCTGAGGAAGCAAATGTGTTGAGAATTGAAATTTGAAAAATACGCATTGCGCATGTCAGGTTGGAAATTTTTTTATTTGTCTCGTGTGTCTGATGTGTCAAACGAGACTAAAAAAACTGCGCAGTCGACTTATTTTGGCAAAAAAGTTACTGCAATTGCAGTCAAATGTTTCAAGAAGCCAAATGAATTAAGTAAGTACCCAGTGAGGTATTTTTAAAAATTTAGTTTACAGGCAGCGCGAAGCTCACGGCACGGCCGGCGCCCCTCTTTACTTTCTACGGCGTACCAGGGCGCCGCGGCGCACACTTTGGGAATATATATACATTTATACAATTGCTATGCTGTCAAATTCATTAATCTTTTTTTATTTCAAGACTGGTGCAATAGGCCTGGGGAAACCCAACACCATAAAAAAATCGGTTAACGCGTCAACATGCATACCTCATAGGTGACGTGGAAATGCATAAATAATCGCTTTTATTCCTATACAGATATATATAATAAATAAATTTTACATTTTCAGCAGCAATCGACAAAAACATTCAAGATATCGACAAAAAACAAGGATGATTCGCATTCACGAAGTCCATCACATTGTCCTGATCATTACGATCGCCATCATCATTATTAGCTCATCAGCAGCATCTTATCTCTCGTCAATATCTCCTCTCATCACATCATCATCTTCATAAAATGACAAGAAAAGTCAAACACGAAACCATAAAACATGAATTAAATCAATTGTTAGTTTATATTACTTAATAAATGTAAATCATATTTTGCTTTTTGTATAAGATATATAAAATTGGGGTTTCATTTGGAATTTGCGATACGCAACTATCTATATAAACTTCTATCTGATTGACCTTCTTTACAGTGGTTGACGGTAAAAAAAACGACAACAAAAGAAAAACAATTTTAAGCGTCGTATTTATATTGGCTCTGATTATCCTTGTCCTGCTCCGTTTCATCCGTCCACATAATTTTACGACCTTCATCCTCCTCTAAGAAACCCTTTTCTTCCAAGAGCTTTACAACTCTCTTACCTCTGGTATACTGGTTGCAGTCAAATATAGAAATAACTTTATTTAAAAACAATATTAAAGAACAGATTCCTGGCTTTCAAAAATGCAAACATTCTTTGTTGTAAGTGTTGCCATTGTATTTTATATATTTTTTTTGCAATTTTAGTATAATTTTTCTTAAATTACTTCTCCCGCCTAAACGAATCGAGATAGACCCCCTCCCATAGTAAAAATGCTTGTATTTAACTCCTCTGCAATAAATACTGTTATACATTTTTGGCGCCTAAGTTATCGTACTCTCTCCAATTATTGTGAACAACTTCTTCAAAATGTGTGCTTATTTCAAAGGAGATTTAGCGTAAATGTTTGAAAACACCCGCACCGCCCCGCACGTTCTTCAACAAACAGTTAATTCCCATTAATACCTGAAATTTCTTAGATAACGATTGGCGGAGCTCCTTGAAGATGTTCTTCTTGTTCTTTCAACAAGATGGAGCACCTTGTCACAGTAGTAAGGGGTAACTCCATTTCTTTACCATACTTTTAATGAACTGTGGACTGGTCGATTTGGCGCCAATCCTTCGCCATCCATATCTCCATACCTAATCAAATCACCCATGAATCTTTTATTCTAAGGTGCTATGAAAAAAAAGCCTTATTTTTGAGAAAAATCGAATCTTTTTTGACCATTTTTGTCTAACAAAAAAAACTGCTTTTACAACAACTTTAGTTGAAAGTTGATAAAAATTTCATAAAAAAAATTTATAAGGCAAACATCTTGAGAAAAAAGCATTTTAAATAAAAAAATTTAACAACAAATTTTCATAATTTTGAGTTTAAGAAGTCATAACTTTTTTGTAGTTGCACAGATGTACTCGAAGTGCTTTAGACTTATGCGCTACTAAAGTGTCTTTTCAAAATGTACAAAACAATTTTTGTATCTACAATAGTTTAGAAGTTATGGCCATTTATTAGACCATTTGTAAACCGTTTAAATTAGCCTCTAGAATTACTTCAGACATCTAGGGAGCTGCTGCTCCTGGTTAATACCAACATTGCTGTTATTTATTTTGCTGAGCTAATCTACACTCTATATATCTGTCTGTCTACAACATTTTGTTAATGAATTTGATATGACTTTCATCTACTAACAGTGAATAGCGCGCAAATAAGGCCAACTATTACCTACCTATTATTTTGTTTCCAGTGTTTGAATTGAAAAGCATAACTTTGTGGAGAATGATTGGAAGCGCACCCTTTCATTTAGATACGAATAATGCAAAATACATGCTTGTGAATATCTTATTAAGGTCTACTTTAAGTTTGTCAATAGAGTTGATTCTATTGCTTGCGTTATTAAATTTCCTACAAAATATGTAAATTGGAACGTACATAGAATATGTGAGCGAGCAATCTTGTGCTCTTGGGCACATTATCCATTCATATGACTTTTCCGTATTTTAGTTATCTAGTAAGCTATTTAATTTATTTAATTCTTATATTCTTATGTATTTAAATTGAATCAAATATAAAGTTCAGTGAACTCGACCTAAGAAGATTTGTCAAAATTGGGTTAAGGGCCGTGGTACCGACAATAAAAAAAAAACATTCAAAATCTTATATCTCGAAAACTGCCTAATCGATTGAGCTCAAATTTACAGATCATCTTAGGTATTGTTCAAGAAATGCACCTGTAAAGATTGGTCAAAATTGGACAAAGGGGCGTGGCGCAGCCCATACAAAAAAAAAACTTTCAAAATCTTATAGGTATCTCGAGAACCGACAAATCAAGTGAGTTAAAATTAAGGTGCCGTGAAATAAAGTCGAAGGAAATAAGGTCGAATCGTTTTTATTTCCATTTCGATTGAAAATAATTTCGAATTGAACCTTTTTTCGTGGTCGACTTTATTTCCATAGCAAAATAGTAATAAGGTCGAAATAAGGGAAATTATGTCGACACATTAAAAAAAATAATCCCCTTAAGCAGTGAAATACGTATGGGGGGGCTTGCTGCCCCCCTGCAACCCCTCGCTTGTTTTTACTGTCAGATTTGGGGTAGGAGCGCTGAAATGGTCTTATATTGAAGTGATCGACATTTTTTTATAATTTTTTTGTAAATAAAGTCGAACACGCATTTTTGTAATTCGACATTATTTCCAATCATGGAAATAAAAACGATTCGACCTTATTTCCTTCGACTTTATTTTACGACACCAAAATTAACAGACAATCTTAGGTATTGGCCCGTGAGCGTTCCCGTGAAGATTGGTCAAAATTGGATAAAGAGGGCGTTGCACTAGAGTTGCGCTAAACAGTTCCAATGATGGAACGAACTTTTGCACACACACACTTTTCTTGCCCATTAAGGCGCGAATTTCGCCATGTGTTTATAAGTAGTACAAGTACGCTGTATGCAGTATGATGCTGTATGCTATGCCGAGCATTTCTTTAGCAGACTCCGGAGAGCCACGTCAACCCAAAGTTAGTCAGTATCGACCCCAATGAATGCGAAACCGTTGTCTCCAAAGTCCTTGGTATGTACTGGCATCCGTCATCCGACCAATTTACCTACAAACTATCTAGTGATGAAGTTGTGGACAAGATGCTGTTGCCGAACGCTGTTATCTCCAAGCGTGAGATGCTAAGGACCGTCATGAGAATTTTTAATCCTCTCGGCCTTATTTCCTTTTTTATCATCCGCGGTCAAATCATACTGCAGGAAGTTTGGCGGGAGGGGTTTGATTGGGATGAGCCAGTGTCCGACGGTCTGAAAACTCCTTGGTTGGAATATTTATCAAGAACCTGAAAGACATCGAGAAGCTTTATATTCCCCGACGGTACGTTTTTTGGAACCGTGATGAGTCAAAGGTGAGTTTAATCATTTTTGTTGATGCATCAGAAAGGGCCTTTGCTGCGGTGGCATACTTACGATTTGAAGCTCACAATCAGGTGCAAATTGCTCTAGTCATGGTAAAGGCCAAAGTCGCGCCAGTGAAAATGTTGTCGGTGCCAAGGCTCGAATTACAAGCGGCAATCCTCGGCTTGCGCTGTGATGAAATTATTTTCTTGACCGACTCGAGTACAGTATGGTCGTGGATCAATTCGACCACATTTAAGTTTCCGTCTTTCGTTGCTGTTCGAGTGGGTGAGATACTAGATTCAACTTCTCCGCGCCAATGATTCTATATAAGATCCAACGAAAACGTAGCTGATGGTGTTACTAAATGGAATGATCCGTCATTGGGGGCTGATGATTCTAGGGGGCCAACTATGTAATTCGATTCTAAAATCAAAATGTTCGAATTCGGAAGATACGTACTCTGTAACTCTATAGCATGCGCTCATATTCGAAGATCGAACGGACCTCGAATTGTCTATTTTTTTGGTACTACCTAATCCTAAAGTAAATGCTAAAACCATTCGAATTCGCAAATAATCACTCTAATGTTAATGTGTTTGCGAACAGTCTGTGTAGATGGCAGAAATCTAAAAAAATGTGAGTAAGAAATTTGTTCATAACTTATTAAATATTATTAAGAGTATTAAAATATACTTTATGCATAGGGAATCATCTAAATGTGCAAACACAAAGACATCTCAATTTGAGATTATTGTTCAATACATGACAATAATTCCCGACTTATCTAAAGGGTTTATCCCGAATTCGCCTTGGCTCAATTTGATCATTCCAATCCTCATTTTCTTCGGTAAAAAATCAAATTGCGACACTGTCCATGTTGATTTAGCACCTATTCACGAATCACAACAAATGATTATTCCGCGGTACTAATAATCATTTTTAGTGTCTAGGATAACTTTTACGAAGTCACAATGGCGAACATTTTCATATAAAAGTATCCATTGTGACCGTAAAAATATTTAAGCTGAAGATTAAAAATGATTATTGGTAAGGCTCATTTCGTTTTATTCAAATGTCTGTCAAACACAATGCGAGACTCGTTTGAAAGTCGGAAATTGTTTGGGAAAAAATTGGCATTACTTACATTCGATTCTAATTTCATACATAGTTCCGTTTGAAAGTAGAATCGGAACCAACTTTCGAATAGAATCGAAAGTAGAATCGAATTACATAGTTGGCCCCCAGATGGTTCAAGGGGCAAGATTTTCTCCGATTGCCGATGAGCAATTGGCCTGTTACAACTGGTGGAACTGCACCTAAGGAAAGAGAGTTGTCTATTCTGGAAGGTTTCGAGAACTCCAATTCTGTCAAAATTATGCATCACAGCAAGCTGAATTCGGTGTCCTACTCTGTCCTCGATGAGCTCAAAGCTAGATTTCGTGCTAGAAGTGGAGCTCGTCGGTTAGAGTGATTGCCCTATTGCTACGCTTAAAGGATATCCTGCGCAAGAAAGTCGTCGATAAAGTGCCTTTCGTCACCGCGCCTGAGTACAGTCGGGCTGAGAAATTTAGTTGGAGGCTTTCCAATTGGATGTGGCAGCCCTGCAGTCTAATGGACAAGTCAGCACTTCGAGTCGACTTCTCAGTTTTTCACCGTTTCTCCACGAAGAGGGTACCACGCGCATGAGCTCAAGGGGAAAAAAGACAATCACGTCATACGCGTCTCGTAACCCAGCGATATTGCCCAAGGACTACGCCTTAGTCGAATTGTTTATTGAGCATCATCACGAAAAGAATATACATATGGGATCGGCCTCCACTATCTCAGATATTCGAGAGCGAGCATGGATTATAATTATAAGTATTCGTGGTGCGCTGGAAAAGGTAAAGGGTAAATGTAGCAGATGTAAGCTTCTTAAAGCAAAGCCAGTCATGCCAGTCATGGGACAGCTCCCCGATGCTCGTTTAGCCTTTAACTTAAGAACGCCTCATTCAATCCATAAAGAAAAGTATTGAGTTTGTTCTCAGGGGAATGGTTCCGCGTGAGGATGTGTTGAAGAATGCACTTATAGAGGCTCAAGGTCAAATCAATCGGCGCCCTCTCACACACGTTCCGGTTGACCCAGAAGACCCAAAGCCATTGACACCTAACTTGATGCTTTTCGACGAGGACGATAAAGATGTGACGGCCCCCGGAGTTTTTTCTGATAACGATATGTTCAGTAAATTCTATAGTCGCCGAGCTCAACATCTGATGAGTCAATTTACCAGACGGTGGTACTTGGAGTATCTTCCCGAAATCACGAGACGTTCCAAGTGGCACAAGAATTCAAAGACGTTCGAAGTAGGCAACATAGTCCTTCTTTTTGATCCAAATGAAATACGTTCGGCTTATTCGGGTTCCGATGGAGTGGTACAAACTGTGGACGTTCAATTACCAAGTGGCTCTACTAAGATGAAGAGAGCTGTGGGAAGGCTCGATCTTTTAGACTTAGAGTCTTCCCCCCAGAAGTTCAGACAGTCCCCGGGATGTCATCGAGCCGAGTTTAATTAAAACTATTTTTTTTTTTGTAAATCAAATAAATGTTAATTTGCCTTTCTTTGAGGTGGCGAGTTGCAAAGGCTTATAAGTTCATATGAAGAACTCGGGTTGCCGTCCTTCTCGCTCTGCTGTCGCCTTCAAGGTGTTTGTTTCTCGCCGCCTCAAAGAAAGGCAAATTACCATTTTTTCGTGTCAATAATCAATATTGTCACCGAAAACACGTTTTTTTGTTTCTTTCCTTTCTATAAAAAGCATTTTTTGTAAGTATTTTCGATAGCTATCTTTTAAGTTCATGAATTCATGAACATTTTCATTCGTAGATTTAGAAAATAGAATCGTTGTGGCTTTAATTCGCCTTTAAATCATTTGCGAAATTCGAGCAGTGTAAGTTAAGATAATTTTTATATTTTTGCATAAAATGTATAAATATGAATTTTTTTTATAGAAAATAAAATTGGAGTATTAAGTGGAATTGGACTTTTCACTGTAATATAAATTAACCAATATTTATCCTGCGCCACTATCGGATTTTTGCAAAAGGCAAATTCTTGCGACGACACAGGAAATACAGAAAACTATAGTATGTACTTTCTTCTACTTAAACCGACATCAGCTATTTTCTGACAGATTTTTTGTGTAATTAAAAATATTTTAATGTAAATTTCGCTTAGAGAATCCGTGCCTGCATCCTGCAAGTAACTCAGCGCTATGTTGTTAATTCTGGCCTATCCTTATGAAGATAAAAAAGAAGAAAACAAATAGGTATAATTATACCGGATGCCCGTTTATTTGGTATTTTGTAAACAATTATTCCAATACACACACAAAATTAGATTATTTCTTCCAATTTTGAATCACAGTCGAGGAACACCAATAATTAGAGCTGAAATGAAAGTTTCTAAAGTTTATGTTTATGCGTATCAAAACAAAACGAATAACATCACCAGCACGAATGAAACAAATTGCTGCAATAATTCAACACGATTTTCATTTATAAGCATTTTCATTCTTTTCAAATAGAAAATATAATTCGATTTTTCAGACTACAACGCGAAAAACTATAACGCAGGTCGATTTAAGAGAATACTAGAAATAAATAAACGTGCGTTTATTTGCAAATTTTCGTGGTCATTTTACTCACGATTCCACCCCGAAAATGGCATTTCCAAAGAAAAAACAATTTACGCAAGATCTACGCAGCCTATACACGCAAATTTTTGTATTTAACTTACGCGGCCTGAAAACTACGTTGCTGAAATTCGAAAAATGTTTATAAATAACGTTTTCCTGTGTAAGGGCATTTTAGAGGGTGCGTAAAGTTAAGCCGGCTTTACGCCATGTTCATAAATACGGCTGCAAACAACTATATAATATATTTATATTGTATGTACATTCATATATTAAAAACAAATTTTTTTGCTTAAATCACTTTAAATACGTTGTTGAATATTTAAACTTTCCAGTGTTGAAGATCTACATCGGGTATTTCAGCACTGTTACATGACAATTTCTCGTTGCTAAATTTTAGGAAAAAAGAGAGTTAAAAAAATTAAAAATATAAGCAATATAATTACCCCGTAAAATCTGGACGAACAAAAGCGGAGCGGGATACTTCAAACACACCAATGTGATCTGCGTTGTCACATATGATCCGAGCCAGTGACGACTTCCGAATTTCATTAATTTGGGCCTTAGTAAAGGCTCCAGGATTTATTTTTGGATCATAGTCGTAAAAATAACGATCGCCGTGCTTTAGTCTTGAGAACTGATCCGCAATAATTTCACCAAAGGTGGATCCAACCAAGCCATCAAAGGCATGTGGTTCTAATAGACCTCCAACCCATAGATCTATATCATCGGGATGACGATACACCCGAGCAAGTTTACGTGCAATCTTTAATCGCATAAATAACATTAACTCAAACTAAAAATAATTTTGTGTATGTGCTTACATCTTGAGGAAATTGAGTAAAACTATGAATCCTTCTGTGACCACTTACTTCTAGGTAATCATTGTAACTTCTCAGTGCATGATCTCGTCCACGTTGGATATTTAAAGCAGCCAAATCGAGGCCGAATGGATTAACTCCACGGAATAAAAATCTACTTAACTATGATTTCATCATAAGAATGAACAAATTTGTAAAATGAATTTGCTGATAACTTACACCGTGTGTGATTGACCCATCAACTTTCTGCATAGGCTGGTTTAGCATTGTATTGATTATGCCATCCAGGAATGATCGCTTGCGCATGCGCGAAGGATTAAACATAACATCGGGAATATCAATGACCTCATCAATTCCGTGGGTCGAGTGCAAATGAAATTTTCCATCAACGGTGGAATGACCGAATCGGAATGCAGCTCCTGTAAACTCATTAGTAACAGCAGGATTCACATCAGCATTATAGTCTTTAGCGTAGCCGTGATGTTTTACAGACAATCGAAAACGTCTCAATTGCATTGAACCAATAACAATTGGCAAATACTCATTGTAAACAATGTGTTGTAACTCAGCAATAACGATTCTGCGAGCTTCTTGATAGATTGTTTCATCGGTAAACTGAGGATTTAATTTTGACAACGTGTCTGCTATCCGATTGTGTTCTCTAGCAAAAAGAATATGTATAGCCACCAGTGAAATGATTTGATTTGTTCGACCATCACCTTTAAACATTTTAAAAGTATTAAAAATGCAAAACTATGTAGGCATATACTCACCGGACTTAAAGCAAATGCTTCCATGCTCGTTGCTAGCGCATGCTTCTTTTTCGTTTGTTATTGGAAGTAGGTCCCTTCCGAAATCATCGAACATACGAAGCCTTCCACCACGAAATGTCCTAAGAATTTTCGCCGTCTGTAGATTCGAACCATAAACCGGAGATGCATCTATGTAATGTGTGACCTTGCTCCTCTGTCTGGCATAACCAATTTTACAATTCGAATTTGGCGAAAGTGATAGACGAACGAAGTTTATACATCTCTGATTGAAATGAGAATAGAATTCATCTTGTGGCTCTACAGGGATAGGCATACAAGCAAAATGACTTTTGTGAGCTGGCAGAATACCAGAACCATCTGGGGTGCAGCATTCAACTGATTCTCCATTTTCTGAAATTTGAGTTAAGATATTATAAGCATAGGTCGGTACCTCAAATACTGCTACCAATTACTAAAAATAAATAGTGCTAACCGGTTTCAATTATACATAATATTATGTATGTACTTTATACTAAAAAGGTGAACTCACTCGGGCACATCATCTCTTCCGAAGGAGTCAGGACTGATCCAGAGAAAGTCGGTGCAGTGAAAAACTGGCCGGTACCCAAAGACAAACATTAACTAAGGGAAAACAATTCAAATGGTCCGGTAAGTGCGAAAACAGCTTTGAAAAACTTAAGCAGCAATTATGTGACGCCCCTATACTAGCGTACCCCACTCCTGGAAAAACATTTATTGTCGATGCAGACGCTAGTAATGTGGGAGTTGGAGTTGGAGCCGTCCTTTCGATGGCCTAAAGAAAGTAGTTTCCTACTTCAGCAAAGTTCTCTCCAAACCAGAAAGAAACTACTGTGTAACCCAACGGGAACTTCTCGCTTTAGTCCCGGCGACAAAACACTTCCACACTTCCATAAAGGTATGGGAACAAATTTATTCTTCGCACCGAGCATGCGTCTTTAAAGTGGCTGCTGCTGTTTAAGAATCCTGAGGGACAAGGCGAGGTGGATCGAACGGCTGCAGATGTATGACTACGAAATACAGCATCGAATGGGAACTCTTCACTCTAATGCAGATGCTCTCTCCCGCCGGCTTTGCAAAGCCGATTGCAAGCATTGCGTGCGTCAGGAGGAAAAAGATGCCGTGTACGTACAGAGGCTAAGAGCTGAGCCCATTGCTGGCTAAACTGCGAGAGAGATCCGAAAGGCTCAAAGGGAAGATCCGGATATCGAGCCGATTCTCGCCTGGAAGGAGCATGAGGGAAAACCAGACTGGTAGGAGATATCCAATGGGAGCCCCGAGCTGAAGACATAGTGCCAGTGGGCGCAATGGAACTCTCTTCATGTGCAGGACGGCATTTTGAGGAGAAGATGGAAATGGGAAAGCTCGTTCGTTCGACGTGCTGCAACTTATTGTTAACAGGTCGAAAGTAAGTGAAATGCTAAAAGAACTGCATGATGGAGTATCCGGCGGCCACTTGGAAATAAATAAGACGCTCGAAAAGGTGCGAGAGCGCTTTTACTGGATCCACTCAAGGGATGATGTAGAAAACTGGTGCAGAAAGTGCGTAACGCGTGCGGCCAGCAAAGGCCCGAGAGTGAAAACTCAAGGAAAAATGTTCCAATATAATGCTGGAGCCCCTTTTGAAAGAATAGCAGTTGATATTGCCGTTGATATTGATGTTCGAATCTCCAACTGAGGAACCCAAGAATTGGGACGATTATGTTACCGACCTCAGAGAAAATAGCCAGCGACCGCATGAAGATGAGGTACGATGTGAAAACAACAACTACAGGATTCGAGGAAGAAAATCTGGTATGGCTATAGATTTCCAATAAAGAAAAGGTATAGTGAATTAAGTTGCAACAAGATTGGGAGGGGCCCTATAGAGTAGCAAAGCGCATCAACGACGTGGTCTATCGAATCCAACGAGGAAGAGGCAAACTCAAAGTTGTCGATGTGGATCGTCTTCATCGTTTATTTATTTATAGGTGGCGCAACAGGCAGGTGACAGGTGACATCCAAGGCCTAGCTTCTCGCAACCATTCGTTTTGTGTGAGTTTCTATTTTTGGGACGAATGGAATGGAAGCTTTTTCATGACAGTCATACTCTCGGATGTTTGTCAGACGTTCGCGAGAGGTGGCGCAGTAGAAAAAAACTTTAAGATGTATAATTTGTGTTTTTCCGGGGATCGAACCTGGGATCCCTCGCACAGTAGTCCAGCACACTAACCACTGCGCTACTGCGCCCACCGTCTTCATCGTTACATTGGGGAAAATGTTGACGCATTTATTCAGAACGAACAGGTTTAAGAGGGGGATATTGTAGTGTGGATTGAAAAAGTATTACTTATTGAACCAGCGCCATCTGATGGAAAGTAGATAAACTTATTCAATAAAACTTCGAAACTCATCGAATAGTGAATGGTCTAGAACGAAGCACTACATTCTCGATTGTTCCGGGTGGAGTATTGAAATATTAGAGAAGCTTTAGTTGGGTGAGAGGATGAGTATAAATAAAAAGGGTTGCGAAATCCGACGAGAGGGCAGTTGATTTTTAAACCATGTAAAGAATGTGTTATAAAATTAGTGTTATAATGTGTTATATTGTGTTATATTTCCAGAATAAAATTTAAATAATTAAAAAAATTGGAGTAATTGGCAGTTTTGATCTAACCATCTCATCCTTGGTCTACCTAGAGGACCCTTGCCAGATGGTACGGATTCAGCAGCATGCCGTAGAATCCTGGTCGGGGACATGCGTTTAACAAGACCAAACCACCGAAGCATGGACCGTCCGGGGAAGTAGCTGCTCGACATTGAGTTCCTCACGTATTCTGGTATTTCTAATGCGATCTGTACAGGTCACACCAGCAATTTGGTGTGACGGAGAAATCTCATTTCGGCAGCTTGTATCCGCGATCTTATTCTTTCAGTCATTACCCAAACCTCATGACCATAGGTAAGAGTTGGAACAAACACCGAATTAAAGACTGACAACTTAGCTTTGCCACCAAGTTCAGTCCTCCTGATAACATAATGACCAAGCTGTCTCAAAATTGATCCAGCTTGACCAATCCCACAGGAAAACTCAGCATTGCTCCTTCATCACTCGTGAATAAGACCCCGAGATACTTAAACTTCTCCACCTGTTTCAATGGGACTCCACTAACAGTGTGTATTGAACAGGCGTTCTGGACTGGAGACCACCATCACTTCAGATTTGTTCACGTTTACTTTCATCTCAGCTTCAACACAAACGGCTACAAACCGATCGAGTGCGGTCTGAAGTTCAGTTTGAGAGGACCCCAGGAGGAAGACAAATATAAATTGCTTGTATTCGACGGGACGAATTTCAATAATTGGAGTTTCAGACTTGAAGCCGATCTTGAGGAGAAAGACTTGCTTAAATTTATTCACGAAACCCTAGAAAAAACTTTGGGAGGAAAAAGAGCTCAAAATAAAATAAATTTAACAAAAAACAGGAAAAGCAGCGCAAAGCTATGATTATTCATTGAATAGCAGATGACCAGCAAGAATACACTAAGGATAGAAGCACAGCAAAGGAAATTTTTGATTGTTTAACAGCGATTTTTAGACGAAAAAGTACTGCATCTCAGATGTGTCTACGAAAGAAACTTTAAATGTGGCGAAGGGGAGAGTATAGAGCAGCATTTCGATAATGCGGTACGAAAGTTGAAGTCGGTTGGAGCAATAGCAGTGGTGAACCCTCCGAGTAACGGTATGCTTGTACAGTTGCTAAGTACGGTAACCATCGCCTGGCACGCATCAGCCCTGCACGTCACTTATCCGTCATCCCCTACATTTTTGAGAGTGTAGATAAAATCTGAAAAAAACTTGTTGCTGTAAGCTTTGAATTTTTATACGATTTTGTTAATTCATTGTTAAGTTAAAAAAAAATTGACAGGCGTTTTCGATAAGCACAAGTACCTGACAGGTGAACCGAAAGGGGTGTAGTAGGTATACATATGTATAGGTTAGGTATACATATAAGTTAAAATATAAATTTATATATGTGTTAAGAAATTCCAGGTATAGTAATAGCACTTAACTGTTTGTGAAATAGAACGTGCGGGGGTACTAGAGTGTTTTCAAACATTTACGCTAAACCTCCTTTGAAATAAGCACACATTTTAAAGAAGTTGTTCACAATAATTAAATTCTCACCTTTGAAAGGATGTTGTGCGTATATTAAAAGGGGATTGCGGACTGACCAATGGTGCAAATTGTGAAGATTTGTAACTTTGTTTGTGTATTGCGCTTCGTAAGTCCACAGAATGTTCTTGAGGAAGTGTCCGTCTTCCGCCTGTTTAGGCAGTAGCCACAGTCACTCCACTTTTCTTTGCGCAGCTCCTGGGGCCTGTACCACAAAACAACAAGTTTAGGCAAATTTTAACAATCAACAATATTTTCTGTACCACCAAAACATTATTAAACAATCGTCTCAACAAGTGTTAACACAAACTCAAGTGGGAAATTTTATGAATTCCCAGTATCTGTACCACAAAACGACAATTGTAAAAATTGATTGTTAAATTGTTGCAAAATTCCAACTGATAAATAGAAAATTGTTAGCTTCTAACAAATCATATTTTTTGATTTGGTTGGTATTAGAGATTTTCACGTGTTTTTTTATACTCGATTAAATTTGAATCATAATTATAAACAGTTATTTGTTTTGCTTTTATAAGACAAAAATCGCAAAGCCCAAGTTTCCAAACTGCAATTTCCATCAGCAAAAACTCCATAGATGTTTCAAGTAATGAAACAGGCGGCTATTAATTGTTTTATTAAACAGTAGGTACCGAAGTGAAAGTGACCCGCTTTGTGTGATTAATGCCCAGTTGCACAGTCAGAGTTTAAACTCTCGTTTTGGTTTAAACCTTCGTTCAACAAATTTTCGATTTCACTGTGTTCGTTTAAACCCAAAGTGTAGTTCAACTCTCGGTTTAAGTTAAACGCCTGCATTCTGACGTTTAAACCTTCGTTTCGCATTTTGAGGTTTATTTTGACATTATGCTATTTCATACAGAGACAGAGAGATAAAAGAGAGAATAAAAAAGATAAATTGTCTGGGTGCTACACTTCTTGAATTTATATGAGTGAAAACAAGAGTTATGATTAGTATCAGCATTACTGCGGTAAACCCACTGTTAAAAAATGTCATCAGAAAATTTCAATAGATTTTCAACCAATATACTTTTTAAGGAAAACCCCTTTTTCAAGTGAACATCAGGTACCTACATAGATCTTAGCCCAAACATTATGTGGACAAGCGTAAATTGTATTGAGTTTTTTTCAATACAAATTAATTATTTTAGTGTGTGGAAATGACGATTATTTTTTGTAATGCTACTAGTGATTTCTTTAGATTCTTGCCGAACAAAATATATCTATACATACTCAAACCAAAAGAACTATCACAGAATCCGCTGTACGAATTAAATTCGTAGCAAACATTTCTACTACGACGGATTCTGTGATAGTTCTTTCGGGTTTCGTAGCAAAATTCCGAATACGACGAATTCTGTGATCACCCAGACCCTACTCTATGCTTTATACAATGCATTTTTTTTTTGTACGATTTTGAACACACCTCTCGGGACAATACCTGTAAATTTGAGCTTGTTCAGTTAAAAGGTTTCGGAGTTCATATACCATTTTTGCACACAGATGTAGATTACATTTTTGCTTAAAAAAAGTATAACTGGAACAAGATAGCGCAGATTTTCGCAGAAACACCAGCAAAAAACTTTGCGCTTACCTAATACTAGACAATGACCTTAATTAGAGGCTCATAAAATCCTTTCAATATTCATTATAATTACTGGCGACGGATGATAGTTTGTCGTAAAAACACAGCGAGTGACAAGTAGCGGTACCTGGGATCGCATCCATCCGAATGTCCATTACATTCCAACAACTACATATTATTACCTATTATTGAAAAAAATAATAATAATTACTGCAATAATTAATTGGTGAAAGTAGATGACAGTTGAAACATGTGTCAAAAATAAATCAATTCACTTCATTAATACCAAAATACATAATGTAATAATATTGCACACATTTTATTTTATTTACAAATGGTAAAATAGATAAAGTAGAGAAAAGCAATAACCATTTATTTGATCAAGAGTGTGCTGGTAGAAAAATATCCCCCTAAGGGAAAGAACACTTCCACAACTGCGTTTAGTTAACTGACAGATTATGTTGAACTGTGAAACTGAACGAGTTAAACCAAAAGTTTAAACTCTCGGTCAGGTTTAGTTAAACTTCAGTTTAAACTCTGACTGTGCAACTGGGCATAAGGGATTTAAACTCTCTTCTTATCGCATGTCGCAGTAACGCAGGTCCTGCTGATACTTCGTTGATTCTCTCGGGATATCATGTGCATTTCGTCAGGCAGGCGCATTTGACAAAAGTTTTTTTTTTTTAGATTTTTTTGTCGTAAGGTTGTCGTCTGCATTTATTTCCAGAGAATTCTATTTGTGTATTCTATCTATGAATCGGGTAGGCGCTGATTGGCATCAACTTGGCGGTGCCCATCTGTTGCAACTTTTTCATACACACCAATTGTGCTTATTTTACCTCCGCGTGGTATCCACCGGGTACTGGTCTCGTCCATCCGGGCTTGGCTTGCTAAACTTATATGGTCGAGTGTTGAACACGAAGAAAATAGCAACACTATAATTCTCTGTCGGAAACGACTGTCTGCTCGAGTCTCAGAAGTCTAACATGAGCCCCTCAGAAAGAGGACGTGCGGCGGAAGAATTATTCACGCGATTGAATCAACGGTGACGTCAACAGTCGGCATGGCAGATACTTTAATGAGCTACTTCGACATATTTGGAGCTGAGGTCATTAAGGATTTTTCAATACTAGTCAGGGTGTTGAAATAGAGGTGGTGACGGAAGAGCCCTTAATGGGTCAACGGAAGCACTCAAATCCCCGAAGCGGGTTACTGACTCCGGAATATCCGGCCCCTTTCGTCCAAGGGTTCACAGAAAGGGCCTGGCCATCCAGGTTGGGGGTTGTGCGTGGGGTTAACTACCCAACCACGGAAAACACCACCGGTTACGCAGCAACCAAAAGCCTCGGATATGGATGGATTTACTGTTGACGACCCTGCAAAACGAAAAAAGGACAATGACTTTCGGATCTGCACGTGGAATGTTCGAACCCTGAACAGACCGCGTGCAGCCGAACAATTAGCGGAGGCCCTGCTACAATGTAGATATCACCGCCATCCAGAAAGTGCGGTGGGATGGGCCGGCAAAAGAAGGATAAAAAACTATGACATACTACGGTGATTGCTACAGAGAACAGAAGCAGCGTCTATTCGGATGCGGATTCGTTGCAAGCGGCAGACCTCGGCAAGAAGTCTTGAGCTTTCGATACGTTAGTGAGCGCCTTACAACTATCCGCATCAAGGCTAAATCCGCCAACATCAGCCTGAAACGATCAAAAATATGCGTTCGTTGCCGATTCCAAAAACAAACCGTATAATACAGTTTTACTTTGACTTTGGTCACAAACCACCTAAACTAGACCGTCAGCTTCGACCAAAATAAGATTCACTGCCTACAAGCTGATTTGACCTTGATGTAGTCTATTTTTGATACATGTGTTGGTTACCTGTGTAATTCAAATGGATGCCTTACTCATACTTGTGCAAAACAAACTTACACTTGAAGTTGGCAGTTGTTTGGCCGGATATGAGGCGGGTTATCGGTTAATCTATCGAATGAAAGGGCTGTGTTGGGCCGGTTTTGGTTTTTTTCGTTCCATGAGGATGAAATCATTTTATATATTTTCATATAAATAATTTGGAATACATTTTGGTAAAAGCATACGAATATTTCTATAAGTTGCTCAATTGTTCACTACAAAATTATTATAAACGTATATTCATATTCAGACACAAAAATACCAAGAAAAAAAGAGAACAATTTGGATTTGTAGATACTTTCGATAGCACACGCGAAATCTGAAAATCGGTTACAATAATATTGTTTCGCTCATTTATCGAATAATTGTATAATGAATAATTGTATTTTATATTTTGGAAATATGTATTAAAACGAGCAGTATGCTATTATTTTTGAATTATCAAATCAAACAATTTCACCACACTGTCATGGCGGTATGATATTCCACCCCGCTGGCATAGTTTTTTTATTTTTACACGTATTCACAGACAGTAAAATAAGAGAGCCTCAAGAGAGGGTCTTTTTTTTAAATTTTCCTGGAGACGTACGAAAGCTGACTGTCTAGCTAGCTATAGATGGTTTGTGCTTCGGTTCAACGGATCATAATGGTGAACGATGAAGAGTGTTTGACTGAGTTGAAAAGTTTGCCAAATCAAATTCGCGAGAAATGGAATGTTGCTTCTAAAGCAACAAAAATTGGAAAAATACGCGGAATGGCAAAAAGGTACCATTTGAATGGAAAATGTGTTGTTCGTCAAAGAATACGAAAGTTAAAAGAAAAAGGACTAAAAAATTGTGTTTAACAACAAAATGGTGAAAATATTTGATGGAAAAGAATTAGTGCTACAAGGAAGAAGTAACGGAAAGCTCTATGAAGTGAACTTCTTTGTAAACAAGCCGGAATACGCTGGTGTGTGCAAAAGCGATGAAAATTTTGAGTTGTGGCACAGGCGACTTATTCTCCTAAATAACAAGGGCATAATAAAACTGACGGAAAATAAAATGGTAAGAGGAATGGAGCAGATGAATACAAATGCTAATTTAGAATATTGTGGATCCTGTAATATGGGGTATCCGAATCGAAAACCAAGTGTTGTTGGATGCAGATCACAAAGGCCGCTGAAATTAATACATATCGATGTTATTGGACCGTTTACGCCATTATCATATACGACAATAAAAGGTAGGTACGTAGTAACTTTTTTATGTTGGCGCAGTAGCGCAGTGGTTAGTGTGCTGGACTACCTCTCGCGAACGTCTGACAAACATCCGAAAGAATGACTGTCCTGAAAAAGCTTCTCAATTCAGCCGTTCGGACTCGGCATAAAATTGTAGGTCCCTTCCATTCGTCCCAAAAATAGAAACTCACACAAAACGAATGGTTGCGAGAAGCTATGCCTATGGTGTCTACCACCTGTTGCGCCAACTATTTATTTTTTTTTACGTACCTACCTAGTAACTTTTATGGATGATTTGATTGTATTAATTTTTTAGTAGCCTATCTTCTTGAATGCAAACGTAAGGTGTTCAAAGAATATTGTGCACTCAGTAATGCACAGTTGCAAGTTGCATCAGCCAATTTCACGTCTTCGTGTTGACAATGGTTGTGAGTTTTGTTCGAAAGCATTTCAACAATTTAGTATTTCATCTGGGATTCGAGTATCATGCAAAGTGTATCATGCTTGGCTATGCACCGAATGGCTATCGTCGATGGAGCTTCAACGATAACAAAATCATCACGGCCAGATATGTTGTTTTCCCGAAACATCAAGTAAATCAGAGAACAAATATGAGTCATCTCGGGAGGCAGAAATCAACAACGATGAAGGCTTAATTTGAAAAAGAATCAAATATGGAACGCAGTATAGGTACCGACGAAGAAGAAAACTTTTCAACTCGATCAGGTCGCGTAGTTAAATGTCCAGCTTTATACAACAATTACGATCTTTCTTCAGTAATGGTAATTTAGTTTGCAAAATAAATAAATCTCTACACCCAGCCCACCACCACATCGGGGCGAAACGCATTACTGGAGTCGAGGCCGACACAAATTGTGATGACAATCGTACACTCCAACGTTATTCAATTCATAAATATGTTTATGATTGAAAGTAGTTTGATTAAAATCTCTCTATGGTTTGAAACAGGCATCCAGAATGTGGAAATAACGTTTTCGCAATTTCATTATCACACTGGGCTTTAAGAGAATCGAAGCAGATCACTGTCTATACAATCGTGAAGACAAAAAGGAGACGGTGCTATTGCTTTTATACGTGGATGACCTGATAATTGTTAGAAATTATTAGTTAAAAAATTTTAAATGGAAAATAGCGAGACAATAAAAAAACCTATGGAAACTAAATTGAATCTAAAGACAAAATCACTGGCACCGAAACGAAAAAATCCATATAGGGAGTTAATTGGTTGTCTCATGTATGCAATGCTGTCTTGTAGATCAAGTCTAAGTGCATCGTGTAACTATTTTAGGCAATTCCAAAGTAACGCAAGTGATGAGCACTGGAATCATTTGAAAAGATTACTGAAGTACATCAAAGGAACATTAGTGCTGGAGTGTACAAACGAAATGTTAATGCACCACCACTTATAGACTTATTCGGTACGCGGATGCACATTGGGGTAACAACATAATTTAGGTCAGTATCCGGATTTGTATTTAAAGTTTTCGGATGCACTGTCTCTTTGGCAACAAGGAAGCAGAGATCAGTGGCACTTTCGTCAACTCAGGCTGAAGTTGTGGCGCTTAGTAATGCAGCGCGTGAGGCACTGTGGATTCAACAATTGCTCATTGAACTTGTACCTAAAAATGTTACTTCGTCTACTATCTATGTACGAGGATATTAAAAAAAATAATAATAAATAAATAAATAGTTGTCCTAGCTTCTCACAACCATTCGCTTGTGTGAGTTTTATTTTTGGGACGAATGGAATCAAGCATGCATCTACTCTACATATATAGCTGAAGAGCCAAGGGAGCGCATAAAGCACCTCGAGATTTCATTACATTTTATTCGACCAGCAATTCATGAAAACAAAATAATCGTTTCTTATACATATTCCATCAGGTTTCCAGCAGCCAGACATTTTTATTAAAGAGATTAGCCAAGATGCGGTTCAAGAAGCTGAGGATCAGCTTGGGAATCTCGTGTTCAGGAGGAGTGTTGATATATTGATTTGGCCCCACGCATCCAGCTATTAAACGTTCATCACGACATCTGTTACAATAAACATTAAACATGCAGTCATCTATTCAACATGCATTTGTAGAAGACACGGAAGGTTCTATCTGCGATCATTAATTAACATATATAATTAACTTTAACATATATAATTTACTTTAACTTTATTCTTGAATTATATTATATACATTTATAATAAAGCCAGAATTCTATTTTATTTGTTATCATGTGCGTCTGGAGTATTTTATTTAATAAATGAGGATACTTTGATCATCGGGCAATCTTAACAAGTAGGGTAAACTATCTAGTGACCGACATCTTTTCAGTTATGGTCATCTGTCAATGTTTTTCCATTTTTCTAAGGTTTCCTGCGTTCCGTATGGCTGGACGTTACGGAAGCCATTTTTAACGTGTTCAGGCACTCAAATGACATAAGAAATGGCTTTTCTAAAACTAAAACTAGACTAAAAACTATTAAAAAAAAATAACTTTATTTAAAAACAATATTAAAGAACAGATTCCTGGCTTACAAAAATGCCAAAATCCTTTATTGTAAGTGTTGCCATTATTTTTTAATATATTTTTTTTTAATTTGAAGTATTATAATTTTTAAAATACCCCTTTCGCCTAAACGAAGCGAGACAGACCCCCCCCCCCCTCCCATAGTAAATAATGATTGTATTTAACCCCTCTACAAAATACCGTTATCAATTTTTGGCGCCTAAGTTATCGTACTCTCCCCTTGTTCGCATTTTCTGCGTCCAGTATGGTGGGGTGACATAATGTCCACCGGTGACCCCTCCTATGATTATATCCTTATTTAAGAATTCCTTTTGAGGTTGGTATTTTTTTTTAGATATAGGTTTGTATTTATGTTTAGGTAAGTAATCTAGTACATACCTACATATAATTTTTTTGTACGTATGTTGTAACTGAACTCCTCCTAAACGGCTGGACCGATATTGATGAAATTTTTTGTAAGGTCCAAGAATGGTTTAGATTTACAATTGGACCCGGCAGATGGCGCTGCGATCCGGTCCCACAAAATTTAAAATAATAAACACAACATCAAAAAAAAATTTAAAAAATCAGTCCGGACACATTAGTTAAATAGAACGGCTGCAGATCAATTGAAGGACAGTGAAAATGTAGCAGCCGGCAAATCAACGTTTGCCATGTCCGCTAGTTTTTTAGAAAAATTTTTGTTTATTTATTTGAGCTGAGAATGTTTTCTTTTATTTTATTCTACTATTTGGCCAAAATTTACGACTGGCCTGTTAAGAAAAGGGGCAGTCCATTCATTCATATACATATTTACAAGTACTGACTCCGTAACGCTCCATACTTTTCTTATTTTAAATAAAAGTAGGCGGTGGGTATTTGAATAAATTTTCAAAATTTTAGTTTTCTCATTACTCAAATACCTACTACTACTTTTCATATATTTAAATTTTCTTCGTGGTTCAAACTCAATAAAACTAATGCTCCGCAAGTGTGTTCAAAAGGAAATTGGCAAATAAAACCAACCAACCGAGTTATTGGCAATGATTTTAATGAGAGCTTTTTCATAACTCACGAAGAAGTTTGTCGTATCGCAAATGCGCAAACATTAGAAATGAATAGGAAGATAATCGATTTAATTGGTAATAACTCCTAAATCTATTTTAGCGCCGATTTTGTTGTCAGTGAAGACTGAAGATTCAAATGATGCACCAAATTTCCCTGTTGAATTCCTCAATCAGCAGACTCCATCCAGCAAGCCACATCATGTGCTGTGGCTTAAGCAAGGTGTCATCATCATGTTGCTGAGAAACTTGAACTCTAAAAAAGGACTGCAATGGAACTCGCTTGATTGTGGAAGAGCCTGGACGAAATTTGATAAGTGCAATAATTATTTCGACATGCAATCACAATGATTCCATTTCATATAAATTCTAGCTAACGCTATAACAATAAACAAGGCTCAAGACCAGTCAGTTGATCACGTTGGCATGAAGAAGACCGGAGTATTTTTACACGGCCAACTGTATGTGGCTTTATCACAATCAAGAGTTGCAAGTCAAATGAAGGTGTATATTGAATCTAATCCACAGCAAGGAAGATTATTATTTAACCAGTGACACTGCACACGCAATGTAGTTTTCAAAGAAGTTCTTTAAATAAAATCAATTTGTTTATCAAATACCACTTTGCATACCCAGCGAAGCGGGTACAAACAACTAGTTACTAATATTCTAAAGTGTCGACTACTGGAAAAATTGTGCCCGTAACTAAAAACCTGGTAAGGTATTACAATTTCCTGTTTTACTTGTTTTATGGAATTCCTTACACATCTGTTGTTATAACTCCCTTACAGAAAATTATTGGCAAGATTTTACTTTACTGCCCATTCGAAAATAATGTTTTTTTTTGCACAGTCCGATTGATTTCAGTGCCCTAAAAACAAATCTGAAAAAATTAAAAATTTGGCGGTCTCTCACCGTTTGGCGTGGCACTCCCCCAAAGCTTAAAAAATTAAAATACCATATGAAATAGTACCAAAATTTCAAGATCGGAGTGTCAAATTTTTGTCAAATTAATTTGTTTATATTCCCTAAATGTGCAGCTAACTTATAAGAAAGTTTTATCAAAATCGGATCATAAAGACCGAAGATATGATGTAATTAAAATGAGCTAAATTTGAACCACTGAATTACTTCCAAGGCCACGGGCTAATATTTTGTATTTAAACATTATTTTTAATGACTTATCACATTTTATTTTTTACAAAAATCGCATAGGTAAATAGTGAGATACGTATGGGGCATGCTGACCCCCTGCAACCCCCCTGCTTGTGGTCACTGTAGGATTTGGAGTGGGTGCAGGGTTGGGTATATGAAAAGTTTTTATTATGTTGTTTGCTTAATTTTACCGCCAAAAACTATGCGTTTTTTTAATTATTTTATATCTCCGGTGTTTATGATCCGATTTTGATGAAACTTTTTTTATAAATTGACTGCACATTTAGGGAATGTAACAAAAATGGGACACGGGGCGTGACACGCCCAAACGGTAAGAGACCGCCAAATTTTTTTGCAGATTTGAACTCAGCGCATTAAAGTCAATCGGAATAAAGAAAATAATGTATTTTTTTCGAATGAGCAGTAAAGTAAAATCTAGCGAAAATTTCTTTTAATGGTGTCGGTCACTGGATACTTTACCCTACGGGGTCATTGTAAGTCTTCCATAATATGATGATATTAGATTAGATGATTAATCGGGAGAGCCTTTACCGGCCCTGTCAGTGCGGCCTCTCTAAAGGAGCCTATTGTGCCATCCCTAGTAGGGTCCTAGAGCCATCTTTTTACTTCGGAGACAGTCAGGAAGACAAGTATCTTCTCTGGGGGTAATTCAGCAAGATTAGCCGAGGTAATGATATCTTCGCCAAATACTTTCTTTCTAAGGCAGAAGAGAGCCGGTGATTAAATGAGAATGTGAGGAGAGGATTCATCACTCTCTAGGCACAGTCTACATGTGGGGTCTGGTGAGACTCCGATTCGGTGAAGGTGCTTTTTCATAAGACCATGGCCAGTAATAATTCCTGTCAGGATTCTTAGGATTTTCTGGGGGAGAATTTTGGGAAGAACTGTTTGGTGCAGTTCTGCCCAGGTGTTTTAAGCCAGAGTTTATTAGATTCGATTTGAGCTAAGCTCCTAATGTATTCCCTGAAGCATCCCTTAATCACACCGCAGAAGGGTTCAGGTCTGACGAGTGGCGTTGTCGCGCCGACTTTGGCCAGAGAGTCAGCCGTTTTGTTTCTAGTAAATCCCCTGTGGGCTGAAATCCAGTATAGGATTACTGGGTTTTTCTTTGCTAGTTCGTAGATGGCCATGTAAGTTTCTAGGACCAGCTTGGATTATATAACAGATAAGTTCAGAGCTTTAAGAGCAGCTTGACTGTCTGAGAAGATAAATATGGTTTTACCACTTGTGTTAGAACATAAATTTAATTTAGCGCAGTGGTTGATGGCAAGGACTTCAGCCTGGAATATGGACGAGAACCTGCCTAGACTAACTGAGAAGTTCGCTTGAGGTGATTCTCCAAAAATGCCAGATCCAGTCCCTGTATCCATCTTGGCACCGTCTGTGTACCAGACTAGATCAAGTCGCGATGGAGTGTGGTTGTATTTTTCCCATTCTTCCCTTGGCGGGATGATGATAGAGAAGTTTTTATGAAAGCCATAACATGTCGTCTAGAAACATGCTGAATGCTCTTTCAATCTCATTGTGTCAATTAAAGACAGGTGACCTCCATGATAGGAATAGAGCTTGATATTATTCGAATGGAATAGGCGATGAATGCTTAGTCTTGCTTCCATTTGAATGTGTACTTGAATAGGTAATAAGCCTAGGATGACATTCAGTGCAGTGGTCGGTGTGGAGCGTTGACAGCCCGTCATGCAGTTTCCGGCTATACGTTCATTCCGTTCTAGCTTTTTACTATTTAAAATATTCGTAACAAATGTTTATAATTTCTCCAAATCACCTACACGATTTATTTTTAGAATTAGAAGAAAATTATCATGAAGATACAGATTTCATCGCAAATAAAGGGTATCCTATTCCTATCACGCAAAATGTAATTTTGATAGAAAATACTGATTGTTTGCATATACATTTGACTTTAAAAAAAAAAAACCAAATTAAAAAGTCCAATGGAGTTGAATCGCAAAATCTGATCGGAAAAATGGCCGATTACACGATTAGGAAATAACTCATGACACCATCAATTATTGTTATTGCCTGACCAGCCGCATTTTCGAATAAAAATGGTCCAATAATCCTTCCTAAAGCTGCAAAAAATCGCAATCTTTTGAGTATTACAGTAAATTGATTAAAAATACAAATTTTGGAATCTTTAGACTTAACTTAAGTTATTTGACTTCAATATCGAAATCCCATTTTTTTTTTTGTAGTCTTAAGTAATGCAATGCCTGAAGCAGTCAAATGAATGACATAACCTCAAAAGTGCAAAAAATTAAAGAAATTTAACTCATTTTAGCAAACTTAAGATTTTGGTATTTGTTAATTTATGACCGATATAAATAGACAGAAAATGCAATTGCCAGAAAACTTTGCCGGTTTTAAAGTTGCGCCAGACGTCCTTAAAAGTGCAATAAGAAGGCAAAATTTAAGTCATAATAGGAAAGTCAAATTTTTGATATTATATTGGGGACATTATCACAATACTATTTCCGGAAAGCCAAACCAAAACTCCGGTTTCAACATAACATAACATAACATAACAATTTAGTTCCTTG
The DNA here is from genome assembly GCA_949372485.1 of Cheilosia soror. NCBI lineage: Eukaryota > Metazoa > Arthropoda > Insecta > Diptera > Syrphidae > Cheilosia > Cheilosia soror. The sequence continues at coordinate 47,446,921 of OX443562.1, read as the reverse complement.
CATTGTTTTCTTGTTTTCACATAAATATTTGAGAAAAACGCTCTCATTAAGCTTTTTTCTAATCATTAATTGGGATCTTCCTGATTATGTACATAATTATTTACAACTGCCAGACATGAAGGTTAAATCCGTTTTTGTTGTAGGGAGCGGTTAGCAATTGCAATTATTGTAATGCATGTTGCGCTGCAGGATCATACAATAATCGAAAAACAGAGCATCTAGCGCCATCTAGAGTAAGGAAAAGAATTGAACTCGAAATAGAAATACTTATACATATATATTTCTCTTGTTTGTGGTTCTGCCAATGATATCAATATAATTGTACAGACTTGTGAAAAATTGTGATGGCTTCGAAACACTTCTCTCAGATATAGTGTTGAAAGAAGCTACGTTTGACCTTTGACCATTTAATAATAATAACCTATACTTATTGGAACAATCCATTTGTTCCACTTCCGGCTATTTATTCATGCACAAAAAAACATAGCCACCGCTTTTTCACGCATGTCTACAGTGGCTGCTAGCTAAAAGCCATTAATTTAAACTATGTATTCTAAAATTTCCGGATATTCTGCCCGCAGCACTGCTGTATGGCATCGCATTATGTATGTATGTTTTGTGCAGATGTGAATAACAGAAAAATTCTTAAGTCTAACGACACTAAACCGCTAGGAGGTGAATATTATATACACATATTATTATCATCCATAGATACATAGTACCTACATACCTACATAGGTTAGGTAATAAAATAAAAAAAAACGGCTACCATATCTTACCTGAGCGAATTGATGCCGACTGAGTTATGTCATGTGCAAGAAATTGGCCAAATTGCATGACTAAAAGATTGTACTTGGGGTGGGGTCTATTAGCGTCTATTAGCAAAGTCCTCGATATTTCCCTTGCTCCCGTCAAAGGTATACCATCAACGCCATGTGCTCTTGGTAACCATACTCCATCTTCGTACGCGGGCGGTAAAAGACGTTCCATTGGCTGTCCGGCAGCTCCCCACATAGCCTTGTGTGGAAATGGATTGTTGCAAGTTCCATCAAACGTCCTGTACTTTGAATTATTCACATTAACACATTGTTGTGGTGGTCTGCAATGTTGCCCCATTGGTGATGATTCAAAATTAACATCAATGTTATTTGTTTCGAATTCTTCTATAGGGATATTTTCTCTAAAAATATATTATATAAACGATGTATATATAAATAAAATTCAATATTCGTATGTGATATAATTATATAGACTCAAAAACTACTCGACCGGGTTATTTTATTTTTACAATTCCAGTAGATTCATACAAAATGACATACAACAAACACTCAAAATCGTTAATCTCGAAAATCACTGAACCGATTGAGCCAACATTTTCGGAGAACTTACGGGTGCTAGTACCCGCCGCATACGTAACGTACGTAGCTCTGACGTAATTTTGACGTCAGGGTATGTTTGTTGCCGTGTACTAGCTCTCTTTGTGACACTCACATAAGATGAACATACGATATGTACGATATGAGGCACTCGTGACACATACGCATATGTGGCTTTTCGACATTCCGTGTACTACCTAGCATATACGATTTGTGGGGGAGAGTACGATAACTACGGCGCCAAAAATTGATAACAGTATTTTGTAAAGGGGTTAAAATACAAGCACTTTCTACTATGGGAGGGGGGGGGGTCTATCTTAATCTGTTTAGGCGGGAGGAGTAATTTAAAGAAAATGATACTTTAATTGGAAAAAATACATTAAAAAACAATGGCAACACTATTATATTATATTATATTATTAAGTTGAATACTTTTCCCCACCACTGTAAAATGAATACACAATTGATTTATATAACTAACACAAACATGTAGCTATACTGATGCCCAGTTGCACAGTCAGAGTTTAAACTCTCGTTTTGGTTTAAACCTTCGTTCAACAAATTTTCGGTTTCACTGTGTTCGTTTAAACCCAAAGTGGAGTTCAACTCTCGGTTTAAGTTAAACGCCTGCATTCTGCCGTTTAAACTTTCGTTTCGCATTTTGAGGTTTATTTTGACAGCAGCTATTTCATACACGAGAGAAAGAGAGAGAGAACAAAAAAGATAAATTGTTTGGGTGCTGTACTTCTTGAATTTATATGAGTGAAAAGTAGAGCTATGATTAGTTTCAGCATTACTGCGGTTAAAAAGAAAATTTCAATAGAATTTTCAACCAAAACGTACTTTTCAAGAAAAACGCCTTTTTTTAAGTGAACATCATGTAGATCTTAGAGGATTTTTCAATACAAATTAATTATTTTCGTGTGTGGAAATGACGATTATTTTTTTGTAATGCTACTAGCGATTTCTTTAGATTCTTGGCGAACAAAATATATCTATACATACGCAAATCTTTCACATTTTGTTTTGGCTGAAACAAGACACTACCAACTCTATTCTTTTTACAATGCAATTTGTTTGTCCGATTTTGAACACACTTTTCGGGACAATGCCTGTTCAGTTCAAAGGTTTCGGAGTTCATACCATTTTTGTATACAGATCTAGATTACCTAAATTTTTCTTTAAAAAAAAAAGTAAAACCTAAACAAGATAGCGCAGATTTTCGTAGAAACACCAGCAAAAAACTTTGCGCCTACCTATTACCAGACAATGACCCTAATTAGAGGCTCATAAAATTCTTTCAATATTTTTCATTACTCTCGAGGGGTGATTGGATATGGTAAAAACCCAGCGAGTGACAAGAAGCAGTACCTGTGATCGCATCCGTCCGAATGCCCACTACATTTCAACAAATAGATATTATTATTGAAAAAATAAAAAATAATAATAATAATTACTGCAATAATTAATTGGTGAAAGTAGATGACAGTTCAAACATGTGTCGAAAATAAATCAATTCACTTCGTTAATATCAAAATACACAATGTGATAATATTGCACACATTTTCTTTTATTTACAAATGGTAAAATGGATAAAGTAGAGAAAAGCAATAACCATTTACTTGGTCAAAAGTGCGCTGGTAGAAAAATATCCCCTTAAGGGAAATTGTTCTGCGCTTCCACAACTGCGTTTAGTTAACTGGCAGATTATTTTGTACTGTGAAACTGAACGAGTTAAACCAAAAGTTTAAACTTTTAAACCTCGGTCAGGTTTAGTTAAACTTCAGTTTAAACTCTGACTGTGCAACTGGGCATTAAAGTTTTTCAATAAACCAATCTTCACTTGTCTATTGTCATCTGAAGTGAACGGGTTTTCTCTTTGATTGTGGCTCTGATTAACAAACACTTAATATAATAATATACTATTTTTGCATCTGTTCTTTCATATTATTTTTAATTCAAGTTATTTCTGTTAATAGTTCTTGAAAAAAAACAATTTCTAAGTTGCAATTTAAGGACAAAAATTGGGTTGAGTACAATAATTTTGACGATGAAAAGTAATGACGGATTTATATAGAGGAGTAAAATACAAGCATTTTTTACTATGGGAGGGGGGAGCTATCTCGCTCCGGTTAGGCGGGAGGGGTAATTAAAAAAATTAATACTTAAAATGAAAATAAAACATTAAAAAATAATGGCAACACTTACAAAAAAGTACTTTAGTTTTTTTTAAAGCCAGGAATCTGTTCTGAATTGCGTATAATGCAAATCCGCAAAATTTTGTGTGACTATGTGAAATTTCAGGCCAGAGGCTGTAGCTGAAGTTGTTGACATTGGGTAAACTAATATAAATTAAAGAAAGTTTGCATATACTCAGCCTTGCACCCATCCCAAAAACCAACACTGACCCCAAGCAGGGGGGTTGCATACACCCCCCCATACACATTTCAAGGCGCAAGGGTACCAATTTGTATTCTAAGCGGAGCGACATATAAAAGTAATTTTAAATTTTCTGAAAAATTAGGGGACATAAATCAATCCGGTTTTCAGTGTTCGGTTAAGTATTGATTTCGGCAGTAAAAACTACAAACAAATTATGTATCTATTATCTCAATATTGAACAAATCAGCCTAAAACTTTTATTTTTTAATTTTTTTCCTTAAATTTGAAGTTTGAAAGCATTTTTCCCAAAACTATTCATAGAAATAACTTGTTTTAAAAATAATATCAAAGAACAGATTCCTGGCTTTCAAAAATCTTAAAGTCCTTTACTGTAAGTGTTGCCATTGTTTCTTAATATTTTTTGTTTGTTTTTTTCATTTAAAGTAAAGTATTATTTTTTTCAATTGCCTCTCCCGCCTAAATGAAGCCATACATTTTTCAATGTAATTTCAGCATTTCTGTTTGTGTTTGGGCAGCATGGAATTTGTTTTTAATACGTCATAAAAGTAGTTAACACGATATTGGATAGGTAATCTATTAATTGTAATTCTTGGATTAAAAATTTGTTGAATTTAACTAGCTATTGTATTTTGTAAAATTCTTTCCAAGAAATAGATAGCTATTGTAAAAATGAATGTATAAAGAGAAAATGTTGGACAATAAAGTTGTTCCTTTGTTAATTTGGAATTCCCAATCAATTTGTAGATTTATTTAGTTGCCCGCGACCGCGAACGCGACGCGATAAATTAAATGAACCCAAAGCAATAAAACAATAGTAGATACGTACCTACCTATATTTAAAGTGCAATACTGCAAACTAGCAACAGCAACATTAGTGCACAATAGCCGTTTTGTTTTTCAATCCTATATGGGCTTAGAAAGTTTTCGAATCGTTAGTCCAGATAATCATCGGGACTTATGCTTTAGCTGTGCTACCAATCTACGATTGCTTTAAATGTTATCGAAAGTGCTATCGATTGTGTCATAAATGACATTAATTTGACAACCAAAATTAATAGGGGAGACTAGGGCACCTTTGAACGTGAGCCATTTGAACATTGCTAATAAGACAACATTTAAAAAAAATATTTAAAAGCACATAAACTAAAATCTAAACTTGGTAATACCGTCTTCTTTAGTCGTCAACGACTTTCGGATATCCTTTCGCCTGGAAGCAGCAGCATGAGGCGGTTTTTGTGCTTAAATTTCATATATTAATTTTCTATTTGTAAATGATCATTCACATGGGAGTGAAGGAACGAATTGATGAAATGCGAACAAACCACACTTTTTATGCATTTTTATAAACAGAAAATTGCACATTTTATTATCCTAAGAGGGATAATTAATTATCCCATCGAAATGTATTAAGAATACAAGTTTAAAACAGTTTTAATAACGAAATAACCGCGAACGAAAAGAGGCAAATTTTCAAAGTTTATTCGCAATCCACATCATTTAATTCGCGTTCCTCAAACTAGCGAATAAAACATTCGTTCGAGCTTAACCTCAAACTAGACATTGCGAGTAGAAACTGATGGCTGAAATTCGCGAACTGCCGCGACATAGAAAAGTGTTTATGTCAACGGACTGTCAAAACTTGCGAATATTCGTTCGCTCGTAGGTAGTTTGTCGCTCTCATGTGAATGATCCTTAAGAGTGTAAACATTTTATGGTGAGTTTTTCTTTTTTCTGTTTAAAATCGGTCTGTAAGTGGTATTGAAATAAAAGCTAAGCTACCACCACCAATCCGGGAACATCGAGAACGACGTAACTGTTCAGCATGTCAAAGCAAGGGTGCCCCAGTCTCCCCTAAAAAAAAGAGTTTGCAACTCAAAATGTGGACTTTGGAAGAGGCACTGGGACCAGACTGGGATTGTTGAAATGCTACAGTGCGCGTAAGGAGTTGTGCAATGCCACTGTTTCGCCGCTGGAACTTGAATCATCCTGAATCATCCGCTAAAAGTGCAGGCACATCCATTACTTAGTGCAAATCGCTCTTACGGCTGGAGAGCCGTTGTTGCTGCACAGCTTGCAAACACTAAATAAAGCATCTGACCAATCAGGTTGTTGACGAAAGGCTTCAAATGTATTTCTTCTCATTTGTGAACTATTTTAATAATGCCTAGCTAACCTGTTCTCGTCATTTATGATTTTACAAACATATTGACTGCCAGCAAATTTTTTTGGTGGAAACACAAAACAGCTGAAAAGTCAAATGTCAACTAGCATAGTGCTGCTAAATCACAGTAAGGCATTTTATTTTTTATTTTTTTTTTATCTAAGCCTATACCTATAGGATTGCTATTTTATGGCGACTGCTATCGGCAATAAAAACAGCGCTTATTTGGATGTGGATTCGTCGTTGGAGGCAGACTTAGGCAAGAAGTCTTAAGTTTCAACTGTGTGAACGAGCGCCTTACGACAATCCGCATCAAGGCCAACATTAGCCTAATATGCGCTATCTCATGCTCCCACGGAGGAGAAAGACGACGACACCAAAGAGAGGTTCAACGAGCTCTTAGACAAGACCTAACTATGACATTAAAATTGTCCTAGGTGATTTTAATACAAAGATAGGAAGAGAGGGCATCTTTGGTAGTACTGTACAGCCTACACGACACCACCTCCAATAACGGATTTAGGCTGATCGAATTCGCGGCGGGGCGAAATGGTGTCATAGCAAGTACGCGGTTCCCACATCTCGATATTCATAAAGGCACATGGAGATCTCCCGATCAATCAAGCGTCAACCAGATTGGTCACATTGCGATCGACGCAAGGCACTCTTCCAGTATTATGGAGGTCTGAACGTTCCGAGGGGCCAACATTGACTCGGACCACTACCTTGTTGTAGCCAAGGTACGCCCTCAGATATCCCGAACACCACCAAGAGACGCCGCCTCTGATGTGCTTGGTTTCACTCGACCACCACAACAAAACTCCTGGTTCGACGACGAGTGCCAGCAAGCACATGCAGCGAAACAAGAGGCATACAAAGCGGCGCGGCGCTGCAAAGAAGGACCAGAGCTGCTCGTGAGCTCTACGCGCAGAAGAGAAGATACGAACACCGGCTTCTAAGGAGAAAAAAGAAAAAGCACAAGAAGCGCGCGATCGAGGAAATAGAGAGATGTTACAGCAGGAATGAGGTTCGGAAGTCTTACCAAAGGGTAAAAAGAACCTGCCAAGGCTGCAGAGGCCGAACCGAAGCCTTGAAGGACAAACAAGGGAACGTCATAGTAGAATCGCAGTCGATGCTGAGGGTATGGAATAACTACTTCTGAAGACTTTTTAACGGCGATGACGAACTAAATCCCGCTGTCAGGCAGAATGAACCATTCAACCTGAACGATGAAGACCAACAATTCCGTCCACCCGACCTCGACGAGGTGAAGATAGCCATATCTAAGCTTACTTACTTAGGAGCATGCACCAACTCATCTATAAAATATGGTCGGAGGAAAGTATGCCAGATGAATGGAACCTCAGCATTGTTTGCCCGATCCTCAAGAAAGGAGACCCTCTGAACTGCGCCAACTACAGAGGTATTAGTCTTCTTAACATTGCCTACAAGATCTTATCTGCCGAGTTGTGTGCGTTCGTGAGCATTGAGACGGAAGCGGCGAAGATGGGTTTGGCGGTAAATGAGGGCAAGACAAAGTATTTAGGTACCGCGCTGTGTAAATCACACTACACCATAAGAGTAGTCATAAACTCTTTAGCGCGTGTGAATTATAAAAAAAAAAAAACTCAGACAATGACACCAGCGCTGAGATTAAACGAAGAAGTTGCAAACATTGCGTGCGTCAGGAGGAAAAAGAAGCCGTTTATGTGAAGAGGCTGACAGCTGAGCCCATTGGTGGCTGGACTGCGAGGGAGATCCGGGAGGCTCAAAGGGGAGATCCGGATATCGAGCCGATTCTCGCCTGAAAGGAGCATGAGGGAAAACCAGACTGTCAGAAGACATCCTATCGGAGCCCGGAACTGAAAGTATACTGGGCGCAATGGGACTCTCTTCATGTACGGGATGGAGAAGATTGGAAAGCTCAGATGGGAAGTCATTTGTGATGCAGCTTGTTGTTCCCAGGTTGAAAGTAAGCGAAGTGCTAAGAGAACTGCATAATGGAGTATCCGGGGGCCACTTGGGAATAAATAAGACGCTTGAAAAGGTGCGAGAGCGCTTTTACTGGATCCACTCAAGGGATTATGTAGAAAACTGGTGCAGAAAGTACGTAACGTGTGCAGTCAGCAAATGCCCGAGAGTGAAAACTCAAGGCAAAATGCACCAATAAAATGCTGGAGCCCCTTTCGAAAGCATTGCAGTTGACATTGCCGGACCGTTTCCTGAAACGATTAATGGAAATCGTTATATCCTCGTGGTTATGGATCACTTCAGTAAGTGGGCAGAAGCGTTTGCTATCCCCAATCAAGAAGCCAAAACCGTGGTGGGGCAGATTGTTTTCAACTGGGTGAGCAGATTTGGTGTACCATTGGAATTGCACTCGGACCAAGGGCGAAACTTCGAGTCCAGGATTTTTCTAGGTGTATGCCAGTTACTTGGGATTAAAAAGACGAGAACAACGCCGCTCCATCCGCAATCAGATGCAATGGTAGAACGCTTCAACAGAACCTTAAATGAACACCTATCTAAGGTTGTAGGCTACAACCAGAGGGATTGGGTTAAACTGATTCCAATATTTCTACTTGCCTATCGCAATGCTGTGTATAACACTACGGGACATACACCATCTGAGATCCTGTTTGGTCGAACAGTCCGGCTACCTATTTATTTGATGTTCGGATCTCCAACTGAGGAACCAAAGAATTGGTACGATTATGTTACCGACCTCAGAAAAATCATCAGTGACGTGCATCGAAGAACTAGGGATAAAATCAAGATAGCCAGCGACCGTATGAAGACGAGGTACGATGCCAAAGCAACAACTTCAGGATTCGAGGAAGGAAATCTGGTACAGCTGTACAAAACCCATAGAAAAAAAGGCATGCGACCTAAGTTGCATCATCAACGATGTGGTCTATCAAATTAAATGATGCAAACTCAAAGTTGCCCTTGTAGTAGAGTCACAGTCGGTGCTGAGGACAAACCATTTCTGCAGACTGTTAAACGGCGAAGACGACACAAACTCCGCTGTCAGGCAGAATGAACCGTTCAAACTGGGCGATGAAAGCCAAGACTTCCGTCCACCTGACCAAAATAAGGTAAGGATAGCAGTATCAAAGCTGAAGTCCAACAAAGCTGCAGGACTGGACGGTTTATCGGTCGAGCTTTTTAAGGCATCGGGAGATGACTTGGTAGAGAGCATACACAAACCCGTTTCTAAAATTTGGTCAGAGGAAAGTATGCCTGATGAATAGAGCCTCAGCATTGTTTGCTGAGACCCTCTAAACTGCGCCAACTATAACTATAGAGGCATCAGTCTCCTTAATATCGCTTACACTGATCTTGTCTGCCGTACTTTGTGAGAGACGAGCATTTATAGAGACGAGCTATACAGAGCCATGTCTAGTTTTGGCATCCCTGCCAAACTTGTCAGATTGTGCAGAATGACGATGAAGAACGCTCGCTGCTCCGTAAAGGTCGGAATCAATCTCACCGAGACCTTTGATGTCAAAAAAGGGCTTAGACAAGGTGATGCGCTGTCATGTGACTTTTTCAACATCATTCTTGAGAAAATTGTGGGAAACTCGCAAGCTCACACCAGGGGCACAATTTTCCAAAAGTCTGTGCAACTACTTGCATGCGCTGATGACATTGACGTCATTGGCAGAACACAGCGAGCTGTCACTGGTGCGTTTGCAAGTATTAGCACAGATGCGGCAAAAATGGGTTTAGTGGTGAATGAGGGCAAAACTAAATATATGCTGTCAACAAGAAGGGACACACAACATCGACGCGACGAATCGGACAGAGCGTCACGATAGGCAGCTATACCTTTGAGGTAGTTCGGAACTTTGTCTACCTCGGCTCCGCTATTAACTCTGAAAATTACCTCACATCAGAAATCAAGCCAAGAATTACACTTGCCAACTTCTGTTACTTTGGCCTAAAAAGGCAATTGATTAGTAAGGCCTTGTCGAGAAACACCAAGGAGACTCTATATAAGACCCTCATCATCTCAGTCCTGCTCTATGGCGCAGAATCATGGACGTTATCAAAGGCGGATGAAGCTCTCCTTGATGGTCGCATCGAACGCAAAATTCTTCGAGTGATTTTCGGTCCTGTTTGCTTTGACGGGCTTTGGAGAAGGATATTTAACAGCGAACTCTAAGAGCTATACAGCGACATCGACCTGGTCAGAAAAGTACTTTTCAGTCAACTAAGATGGCTAGGACATGTATAGCGCATGGACACCAATGAGTCTTCGATTCCAACCCGGAGGGATAACGCAATAGAGGAAGACCTTAGGTGGCGCGCACAAGTGGAAGGGAACCACAACCCACTTGGAGTGCGCAACTGGAGGCAGTTAGCCAAAGATCGTGAGAACTGGAGAGGCGTGTTGGTTGAGGCCCATGTCCACCCCGGACTGCAGCGCCATCTAAGTAAGTAAGTAAGCATTAAAGTATATATATTCTGAATAAGGACCACATTCTGAATCGATTTAGCCATGTCCGTCTGTTTGTCTGTTGAAAACACGATAGCGTCCAATTAATCGCCATAGGCAAATGAAATTTTGTGAAAGGACTTCTTTTTACCACCGTCAGGTCCTATTGAAAATGGTCTATGTCGGTAAAGTAGTTCTCGTACCTCCCATACAAAACCATAATTACTAACTCACACGGCAAACATTTTGCATGCCTCTTAAGCAGTGGCGGGTATTAAAGCATCAGCTAGGCCGATAATAACACTTTTACTTGTTTATATTGAAGCTGTTTTCTTATTCAAATACTCAAGCATTATGGGCCAACGGCAGCGCTCATATCCCCGAAACGGGTTACTGACTTCGGGAAATCTGGCCCCTTTTGTCCAAGGGGTTCAGCAAACCACATGGCCTTCCAGGTTGGGGGTTGTGCGTCAGGGTAACTTCCCTACCACGGAAAAACAAGGCAGTTCGTGAATAAGTACAAGCCTCGGATATGGATGATCCAAATATTGACGACCCCAGCAAACGAAATAAGGACAATGAGCTTCGGATATGCACGTGGAATGTCCGGATCTTAAACATACCGCGTGCAGCCGAACAGCTTGTGGAGTCCCTGGATAGGTACAAAGCCAACATTCGATTGGATGGAGAAGGCACAAGAAGGATGAAAAACTGTGACATCTACTACGGCGAGTGCCGCAGAGAGCCGACTCAGCGGTTATTTGGATGTGGATTTGTGATTAGAGGAAGACTTAGGCAAGAAGTCTTGGGATTTCGCAATGTTACAATCATCATCAGGGCGCAGTAGCGCAGTGGTTAGTGTGTTGGACTACTGCGCGGGTGATCCCCGGTTCGATCCCCGGAAAAACCCAAATTACATATTAAAGTTTTTTCTACTGCGCCACCTCTCGCGAACGTCTGACAAACATCCGAGAGTATGACTGTCCTGAAAAAGCTTCTCAATTCAGCCGTTCGGACTCGGCATAAAATTGTAGGTCTCTTCCATTCGTCCCAAAAATAGAAACTCACACAAAACGAATGGTTGCGAGAAGCTAGGCCTAGGGTGTCTACCGCCTGTTGTGCCACCTATTTATTTTTCACAATCAGCATCAGGGCCAAATTTAAAAATATCACGCTGATCTGTGCTCACTCCCCGACAGAGGAGAAATACGACACAGCTAAGAAGCATTCTACGATATTCTTGAGAAGACGTATGATAAGTGCCTGAAGTACGACGTCAAGATAGTTTTTGGCGACTTTAACGCCAAAATCGGAAGGGAGGGCATCATTGGCTCTACAGTCGGAAAGCACAGCCTGGACGACAACACCTCCGGAAACGGACTCAGGCTAATCGACTTTGCGGCCGTGCAAAATGTCATCATTGCCACCACAGCGAGAGGATATTGTAAGAAGAGTTGACGTTGTGCAAGGCTACTATCGCAAGAGACCGCCAAAACCTTTGCCGACCGCGTCTCCTTAAACCTCTCAGCAAGCCCATCCTCTGCATCATCAGCATCAAGTACAAAGGACCAGTGGCAACACTGTCAGCGTGACATCAGGGGTGCCGCTACCGAAGTGCTAGGTTTCACTAGGCGACCACAACGAAGCCCTTGGTTCGATGAGGAATGCCGCCAGGCACATGAACGGCAGAAAGAGCTGCCCGCAAGCTCTACGCGAAGGGAGGAACGCCGACTTCTCAGAAGAAAAAAGAAAGAGGACGAGAAGCGAGCGGTCGAATTAATTGAGGGACGCTACTACAGAATCAATGTTAGAAAGTTCTACCAAAGGGTAAAAAGATACAAGATACAAAAAGATACCCAAGGATACAAGGCCCGAACAGAAGCCTACAGTCGGTGCTGAGGATTTGGAAAGAACACTTCTGCAAAATGTTAAACAGCGGAGATAGCCAACAACCCGCTGTGAGGCAGAATGATCTGTTCAGCTTGAACGATGATAGCCAACATTTCCGTCCACCCGACCTACACGAAGTGAGGATTGCGATATCCGAACTTAAGTCCAACAAAGCAGCGGTAGATGGTTTGGTAAGAAGCATGCACCAACTCATCTCTAAGATTTAGTCGGATGAAAGCATGCCCGACGAAAAGAACCTCAGCACCGTGTGAACCATCCACGAGAAAGGAGACACTCTGAACAGCGCTAACTACAGAGTAATAAGTCTCCTGAATGTCGCGTATAAGATCTTATTGACTGTATTGTGTGAACGCCTAAAACCTTTCGCCAACAACCTGGGCCGTTCAGGTTGTTTTTAGACCAGGAAAGTCAACCATCGACCAAAGTTTGGAAGAATTTATATAATTTCTGTATCTAAACAAGCTCTCAGAAGCATTTTAAGGACATCTAATAAATACGGCTGTTGGAGTGGGGACATTTCATCCGATCGACTTCAATTTCGGTCTGACTCTATATAAGAAATAAAGAAAATAGACTGTGAATCTCTCTGCAACAAATCCGGCTGCACGAGCGAAGCCGCGGGGAAAAGCTAGTTCCGAAATATAAAGCGACGATCTCTATATATCTCTCTCTCTCTCTCTCTATTCGCTTTTGCATCAACCAACTTCGAGGGGTAAAGAAGTGGGCCATAGTAATATTTATTCTCCTTTCTGAACTACATGCATTCGAGAAGAAAAAAATGATGTATTATTTTCCCGCCTTCTGAATTCTGATACCATTTTCATACCAATTTGTTTCTCATATCGCAGGAAATCAGAGACAAAAGCAAATAGCCGTTACACGAATTTCAAATCAAATTTTAAATCATCTGTCAATTTGCAGGCGACTAAAAGTTGTTTCAATTCTTACGCAAAGAAATTAGTTGAGTAAAATCTAGTAAGATTCTCAGTGGAGGCATGATGCAATAAGCATGAAGGACCATTCACATGGGAGCGAACGAACGAATTGATGAAATGCGAATAAACCACTTTTTATGCATTTATAAACAGAAAATCCCACATTTTATTATTCCAATATATCCTCCTTTTGGAATAAGGTTAAGTTCGAACGAATTTTTTATTCGCTACTTTGTGGAACTCGATTTAAATGACGTGGATTGTGAATAGACTGACAATTCGCGGCAGGGTGTTTTTGTTCGCGGCAAAAAATTTGGATTTCGAAATTTCGTTTATTAAACTGTTAATAAACTTGTTTTCTTAATAAATTTTGATGGAATAATTAATTATAATCATCTTGGAGTAGTAAAATGTGCAATTTTCTGTTTATAAATGCATAAAAAGTGGTTTGTTCGCATTTCATCAATTCGTTAGTTCGCTCCCATGTGAATGGTCCTTAAGGTGGTCTCGTCGGCTGACGAGTCGTTCGTTTTTTGGTCCGTTAACGGTTAACGTTCAGTGCGTGCTTGCTTTTTGATGTGAATTTGTTTTCCACTCTATTGTCATTTCACTCACACTTACTACGCTGAACCCTTCCACTCGCACTTATTATAAGCATAGTCAATGGACTACTTTTTGCTTACGAGACCACCTTGACCTTATACTTATTCCATCATGAGTGGAGGGGTAATAACTTGCTCTCTCGAAGCCACTCTCTTTTACGAATTTTTCAAATTAAGGAACGACATTGAGTAAAAATGCGTAAAAATTCGTAAGAATTCGTAAGATTTAAAAGTAAAGGAACAGACCTAATATGTTGCATATTACATAAATCATAAAAAGCAAATTTGCATTGTCTGGTTCGTACTTACTTTTCTCGAAATATCTGGGAAGTTATGACTTCCTCCATTGCAGAGGCCGAAATTTGAAAGCTTTCGATATCTTCTTCCGCATTCGAATGAAAAACCATGTTATGCAAAAAGTCCGGATGTCCTCGTTGCACTGCGGCTCCTGCAGCATTTTTCATCAATAATGCGAATTTCGCGCGCGCCTCTTCTATAATTGTATCTGACAAGCTCGGAAACCCAAGAAAACGTTCCTTATTCTTTTGATACACTAGAAATATTTATGGTCTTTTTTATAAAATTTCTGTATGCACTATGCACATATTTATTAAAACGCACCGCTATGATTTTGTCCCGTTAGACAGCAAAAGCCGAACTGCCCTCCAGCTAAATCGCACGTCTGCGGTTTTTCAAGGTTTTCCATTAGAATATGAGCTGGGCACTGAATTTGTGGAACACAAATAATCCCTTCAGGACACGGATCACATTTGGGGGATAAAAGCGATGATGATTTACTGCTTCCTATTGCCCATCCGATCAGTAGGTATAGTACTACATGAATTAGACTTTGTGTGAAGCTAGACTTACCATTATTTTCATCCAATTGGGACTTTTCTTGGAATTGGTGTTTGCCAAGAACCGATAATCCAATCACGAGTGTACGAAACTCCAATAAAATAACAGCAACACAAAATAATCTTAAAATATTACACTCCATGATATGCAGCACAGACTAATAATTGCCACCCATTAACATGTACCGTGCGAGAGATTTGAAGCAACACTGAATCGAGAAAGATCAAACTGCTTCACTAAATCACTACACCAACACCATAACCATTCAGCCAGCCCTACATATAGTAATTATTTCTCCACTCGTAAACGGGAGTTTACATTAATTCAGTCCATGAGCTAGAGCTAGAGCATTTATAAATTTGATTTACCTACTACACCAAGACCGGTGAATAGATCTGCTAGAATTTTAGGAGATGAGTGTCATGTCATTCTCATAGGTACATTTATATGGTTTTATGGGATAGGGTAGGTAAAAACTTCTGGGTAAGTTGTTTCCAACACATTTTAAGGAAAAGCTAACCTTAAACTGCAATTTAGTTTCCCAAATTAATTAAACATTATTACCTACCGCAGTAGTTATTAACTGCTGATATCAGCTACTACTATTATTATGCTTTACAAATCTTGACAATTATGGAAACTTTAGCCTTAAATTTTTGTAAATGGATTTAGGTACCTGCAAGGGATCGAAAGTACCGGGTATTTTGATATTTTTATGCAAAAAAGACCAGTAGTAGTTAAGGTTGTAAATTAAAAAGAAGTAGGTACATCTGGTTGATGCTGATGAAGCTGCCTGTCGATTAATGTTATGCCTTTATGAACTTAACCCATTTTGAAAATGGGCCAAATAGAATTAGTATTTTTGGCCACATATTATAAGTGACCAAATGAACCAGTTATTTCAACCATTTATTTTTTTCTAGGCGAAAAAAAAAGTTGATTGGACCCAATATTATTTCTAGTGAAAATAAATCGATTTTTTGGGTGAAATATTAGGCCTCTTATTATGGCCCTTATTGCGATTGTCGATTAGCGATCGGCACGACAATTGTCGATTGCGTCAATTTATTTGCACTTCCAAGAGAAAGCATCGACCAGACATTTTGTAATCGACTACAAGCGACTGGAAAATCGACAAATACACACACACACACACAATATAATTTATTTAAAATTGATTTAAGTATCAATAATTTAATTTAACAGCCGTATTTATAAACGTGTCGTAGAGCCTGCTTAACTTTACGCACCCTCTAAAATGCCCTTACACAGGAAAATGTTATTTATAAACATTTTTCGAACTTAAGCAACGTAGTTTTTTTTAAGGCCGCGACTTAAACACAAAAATTTGCGTTTAGAGCGTAGAGCTTGCGTAAATTTGTTTTTCTTTGCAAATGCCATTTTTGGAGTGGAATCTCGAATAGCGATTACAAAATTGGCAAATAAACGCAAATGTTCATTTTATTTCGAGTACCTATGTATTATTTTAAATCGACGTATGTGTTCCTGTTCAATGCTTTCAATAGCTTTTCGCGTTGTATAGTCTATAAAATTGAATATGTTTTCTAATTGAAAATTCGTGTTAAATTATTGCGGCAAGTTCCATTGCCATTCTGTTTGTTTTAAAGGACATTCGTTAGTAACTATATTCATTTCAGCTCTAAGTAATTCACTGCTGTTCCTTGTTGTCATTCAAAGTTGGATAAAATGAAATAAACTAGTTTTATGTGTGTGCCATGGGAAAATTGTTCACAGAATATCAAATAAATGGTCATCCGGGATAATTATGTCTACTATATTTTTTTATCTCCATAAGGCCAGGATCAGCAACATAGAGCTCAGTTGCTTTCAGGAACTGATTTTCTAAGCGAAAATTTGCATTAGGTACCTACATAGGTATATGATGGGGGTATTTTGATTTCTTCATAAAATATTTTTATTTACACAAAAAATCTGTCAGAAAACAGCTGATGTCGGTTTCAGTAGAAGAAAGTACCTACTAGTTTTCTATATTTTCCTTAATAGTTTTCCCCTTATCTGGACACCAACCTTGTTTAGTAAATCAACAGTGAAAAAAATTTGTATAAATAACAATTTCAGCAAAGTAGCGAAGAGGTTGCGTAAATTCTGTGGTGTTTAACTAAACAACCTCTAAGCGGCATTTTAAGGAAATCTAATAAATGGCGTATTTTTTGGGAAGTGAATATAACAAAACCAAAAGTGAATAACAAGTTTTGCATGTAAAAGTAAAAGTGAGCTAGCTATAGATTCTCAAAAAAATACGCCTAAATACGGCTGTAATTAATGTGTAGATATTTAGTTATAAAATGTCAAACACTATTGGCGTATTTTTTAGGGTAGTGAGTGTAGGCGTATTTTTTTTGAGAATCTATAGCTATACTCTGTCCCATTTATATTTTCAGTACAGGCCTTATGGGAAGCTCTTTTTTCTACCAAAGGTGCCAGTAGATACTTTTACGGCACTCAATCTCAAGAATTGCCACTGAAATAAAAACCAAGCCACTGACTTACCAAGGAATTGTTGTTGTCATTTACGTAAAACCCACCATTACCAGTCTGTTTATGAAGAAATTTTCCTCAAAGGCGCATACACCCCACCATGACCAGTCTGCCTCGCATGTCACACACAAACCAGTAAGAAATAGACCGTCGACTCCTCCCACATAACGGACTTTGCCTACAAGCTGCCGGCGAGACCAGGATTTTTCATGTATTGGTGCTGTACAAAATCAAAGGGGCGCCATTAACGCACGCATACTTGAAAAATCCTGGTCGCATGGTATTGCATAGAAAAACATTGCCGCCATTAATTTTGACATTTACACGTATTCACAGACAGGGAAATTCTTTCCGGGGGGAATCGGGTAGGTGTACGGGAAGTCGGCGGTCTATTCTTACTGGTTTGTGATGTCACAAACCAGTAAGAATAGACCGTCGACTCCTCCCACATAACGGACTTTGCCTACAAGCTGCCGGCGAGACCAGGATTTTTCATGTATTGGTGCTGTACAAAATCAAAGGGGCGCCATTAACGTACGCATACTTGAAAAATCCTGGTCGCATGGTATTGCATAGAAAAACATTGCCTCCATTAATTTTGACATTTACACGTATTTACAGACAGGGAAATTCTTTCCGGGGGGAATCGGGTAGGTGTACGGGAAGTCGGCGGTCTATTCTTACTGGTTTGTGTCGCATGTGCTGGCAGAATGAGGATGACGATGAGGGTGATCTTCTCGTGTGCAGTTGCTATTTTATCACAGAAAATAAACATGTGTGGTGTTGGTGTGTGTTTTAAGCACCTCAGAAGAGTGTTACCATATTCATTTGCAAAAATATCATTACGGGTTTTTCTATGGATTGTGTCAAAGAACTTTCGTGTTTTGTTGCTTTTTAAAGCTTTTGAGACCAAATAAATGAATTTGATTATGTGGGATGTTGCCATACAGTTTTTAGGTACTCCTTTAATTATTTTGTAATTCTGATGGATCTGTTAATATGCAGTTAAACCATTTTTTCGATTTTGTCTTTTAGCAGAAATGGAACACTGTTTAATTTGTTTACTTTATTATTTTGTATCATCGGCTCAATCAGGGAATTTTTTGTATGTTTAATAATATTATTATTGCTGCTTCAAAAAATGTGTAAAAAAAAATCGAAAACTGATAAGGAGGAGGAGGAGGATATTAATATACAGTCCACCAGCTGTCGAAACAATGAGGTTTATTGTCGAGTTGAATTTATTACCCAAGTTCACAGGTACCCGGTAATTTCGGGTAATGGGTATCCTAAGTTCAGAAGTACTTGGAATTGAATATTGAGATACAGTTTTTTATACTTTTTATAATGCGGGTACCCAAAAAATAGTGGGTACTCAATAAGAAACGGGTACCCGAAAAATGGATACCTACATGTTTCTGTTCATGAAATCTTAATAAACGGCTGGTAACCCTACCGATATTTGTGAGAGAATTATGCCAATTTATAGTGCTCACTATGGCAACCATGTGAGAGCTTTATAATGGAGACAGCTTATTGAAATCCATAAAAGTAAGGGTGAAAGGCAAATACCCTATCTTCCCTGTACTGAAAATATAAATGGGACAGAGTATAGCTCACTTTTACTTTTACATGCAAAATTGTTATACTTGGTTTTGTTATACTCACTTCCCAAAAAATACACAATTTTTTTTATTACGAGATTAATAAGAGATTGCCGAAACGAAAGTGGGAACACTGTTTTTGTAAGTAGCTTATACAGAAGGCAGAATTTTCCTAGACAACAACCTTTCGTGGTGAATTAATTTTGACGAACAAACTTAACGACATATGAAACCATAGAAATGTTATTTTATCTACAAAATAAACATAGTTCTACTACCTCAATGACACAAATAATTGAATTAGTTTTACAAAAAAATTAACCTTAGCTTCTTCATTTCGTAGTTCTTTCAGTGTTTTAATCATAAACTTTTCATAGTTCGTAAATAAATCCTCTAATCGAATACAGCGCCACGGGTTAATTTTGTCGAGATCAGGCAGCTTGGAATAGGCGTCCATTTTATATCAGTATTGTGAAAACTTGAAGTTGAAAGGGAGTGCATGTGCAATTCGTGATCGCTTGTAAGCAATTTAAAATCTCTATTTGTAACCAAATTACTCCAATTAACAGTGAAAACTAGTATGAAATTGTTTTGTGAATAAGATTTATAATCTACTCATCTAATATATGTTTAATATTGATAAATTTGCAAAAACATAATCTGTCCAAGTTCGGGAGTGTGATCATTTCATTGCGTCCTACAAAAAAAGTAATCAGCAAAGTAATACATATTTGTTTGCTCATAACATGAAAGTGAGAAATCTATACACAAAAATTAAGTGAAGATTAAAAATGAATTTGTATTTAAAAAACTAATTAGTAATAAAGAAATGCGATTGGATTAGTTATCTGGAGAAACACCGATTTACTAGTTTTATGCAACTAAGGTAAGTCTTTGGTGCGTATTTTGTAGATAAATACCTACTCTATGAATTACATGAGCTTATTTATAATTTCCGGGCTCAGTGAAACAATCAAATGCTTAACTATGGATTCTTGCAGCTATGCGGTTGCATGTACATACATACTTATCTTTTTTAAACGAAAATATTGGCTGGGCTGCGTTCATAGCAGGTACCAATGTAATTTCGGAACAACTTGTAGGAGTGGCCCATCCACTTGCTAGTGGCATTGCTACCCTTATTGAATTATTAAGTACCTACGCGTACACTTTTCCCTCCGTGTCTGTCGCAGATGTTGGTAATGTAATCAACAAAGACATTCCACAGTGAGCCAACGAGAAAACTTGTTTATCTAGATTGATCGTGATTCTCCCTATAAGAAAAAAATAAAAATACAAATTTGTAATGAGTAGAGAGAAGAGTAGTAAGCATAAGCATTTCACGAAATGTGAAGAATTGCGCGATTTTTTTTTGTGATTTGTTTGATTGAATGTACGTATGCATTGCTATTTGCTTTACGTCTCGATCGACGGGGTGATAATCCGGCGGTATACCTACTGTTTTTCTTTACCTTTGCAGTATGTTGGCATAGGGATGGGATTAGGATAGGTACCATGCTGAGCTGATGTTACACATTTAAGAACAACTAACTACACAAGTATGACTCAGGTGCCTTTTACTGCTTAATGGCCTTAAATTAAATAAATTATTAATTTCAGCAGAAAGTTAAAAAACCAATGCGGTAGCTGGTACTTGGAACATTTTGCTGAGTTAATAAACAATTCAACAACTTTGAACTCCATTATAAAACAATGATTTTTTTACGGATTTATATACAAACTACTACTACATAATATGTATGTACATACTATAAAAAAATAAAAGTGCTCTCTAAAGAGAAGACTAGTTGTATGTACATATGTACCTATGTTGTATCTGAACGCCGATAAAACGAAGAAACGACAGAATTGAAGTAAAACATGACTCATTGGGCAGAACTTCCGAACTCGGTTGATAGGTATGAAACGTAATATTGTCTGAATACGTTCTTAACAACAACTACCAATACCAACCCAAGCATGAACTATGCATGCTAAGAATGAAGGTCTACTCGCATACTTTTTCGAGCAAGTCCCTAAAAAATTGTCAAATTCAAAAAAATTTGGGCAATCCTCTCAGAGACCGAAAAATGTACCAAAAGTACGTGCAAGCTTACCTGCGTCTTATTTATTTTCACTATACATACCTCTATACCCTCCTATAACTCTTAATCGGTCCACTGTTGGTAAATATTTATTTTTAACTTTCTCGTATAGGTACGTACTAAGATGTACAATACCTACAATGCACATACAATAACGTACCTACATTTTATTTTCGTACAAAATTTCGAACTCAAGATTTTAATCAATTCTGCAGCCGAGATGCTTGGACGGATATTTGTTTCAAACGTTTTCAATTTTGAGAGCCTATACCGTTCGGAAGCATTTTTTTATGCTAGCCTTAGATATTATTAACGCGGTAGGTATTTCCCATTATAATCATTTTAAATAATTTTAATTTTTTCTTTAAAGATTTGAACCAAAATTGATAGATGTTTCGTTTTTCGCTAACTTTAGAAATTTGTTTTTTTTTTCGAAGACGGTAGAGTAGGTATAGTATTTATACGATTTTAACAGAAAATAATTTTTATGTTAGGTAGGGGTAGGTACGATCATCATGCTTAGGTTCGTATATCCTGAACAATACCTTGTACGCCTTGTAGGTACTCACTCAATTATGGTCCTCGGAACTCATTAAAAATATGAATTAAATGTTAAACGTACCAATATTTTACTTTTACATCCCTATTAGGTGTATTTTTTTGAGAATCTATAGCTAGCTGACTTTTACTTTTACATGCAAAACTTTTATACTCACTTTTGGTTTTGTTATATGTACTCACTTTTGGTTTTACATGCAAAATTGTTATACTCACTTTTGGTTTTGTTTATACTCACTTCCCAAAAAAATACGCTAATTGTACCTATTTTACTTTAATATGGATAATAATAATTCGTTGTGTGTTCTATTACTTACCTTATAAATATTTCAATATCTAGTTTTTATACCCTCCACAGGAAGGTATATTCACTTTGTCATTACGTTTGTAACGCCAAGAAGGATTCGCCGGAGATCATATAAAGTATATATTCTGAATATAATATCCTACATTCTGAATCGATTTAGCTAGTTGGTATTAAAAATTGTCTATGTCGGTCAAGTAGTTCTGGTACCTACTTCCTATACAAAACCTATATTAATTAGACTTAGACACATGCGTGTACCTGTAAGTACAGTACCACGCTTATTTTGAGATTCGAATTCATTCGAATGTTTATCGGATTAGAAGAATTTGTATTTTGACATTCGAACGAATAGAAAGTTCATCCTATTAATCGAAAGTTAATTTGTCATTCGAATGTTGATCGTATTTAGAGATTCTAATCGTTCGAAACAAATGTCATTTTTTATTCGTGTGCAATTTCTTGTCGCTTAAACAGCGACTGCTTTTGTTTTGCTCCATATTCCTGGCGATTAGGTTAATTTAAAATAAAAAATAGCCTCTGTTTATATAGGACGTATTCCAATAGGAAAAATCGCGAGCAAAGGAAGTGTTGGTCAGGCTAATGGAGTGGAGGGAAATCACGAAATCTGAGTATTATCAACTGGCACTGCAAACAATAAAAGAAATAATTAATTAAATAAACACGTTTTTTATTGTTAATTATTCAGCTATTCTGTCAAGAGTGCTTTTTTTTTATTTTATTTGATAGGCTTTAACTTTAAAATCAACAACACAAATGTTTTGCTTTTGACAGCAACTGCCAACTGCTGTATTGCAAGTTAGTTAGACCAGATTTGTATTGATTACATTTTTTTATAAATATATTACTAATAATATGAGTATGGAATTTAATAATAAAATTTAAATTTTAACTCGGTAAAATATTACTAATAATGCATTGTAGTATTTCTGCATAAACGACTTATGCAAGATATCACTGTACCTCAACAATTTTGATATTCTTAGCACTTATTTTGTAATAATTTGTTGAAATTTTGAATATTTATTACATTTTATCAAAACAATAAAAAACATAGTCTCAACAAAAAACCAAAGAATGGTCACTCTATATAAAACAGAAATGTGAAACAGCTGAGAATTCATTTGAGTTTATTTTATGACATTTTTTGATAATGAATATTATTCGTTAGAATGTCAAAATACACTAAATTCATTTGAACGAATACATTCCAAATGATTTAGGTTAGGTTAGGTTAGGTTAACGGGTAAACCCTACTATACCACACTTAGATCCTCATGGACCTATTGTGATGCCTTTTTATGGGGGTTAACCATTGGTGTTAGGGTGGTTAGCTTCGTGTCCCTTCTTCTTGTATTTACCCGACGCCGTCCAGCCATCCTGATCAAGAACCTGTAAAGATCGGAAAGTGAGACATGAGAAAGTTCTTGTAAGTCATAGACGTAGTAACTTCCAAATGTTCTGTTCCTCAAGTGACAATAACTCGGGCAATGACAGAGGAAGTGAGGTGCGTCCTCATGGACCTCTTCGTCTCCGCAGCCTCTACTTATATCGTCGCCTATGAGATTTAGTTTCATTGTATGATTGATTATTAAGTTATGCCCCGTTAGAGCCCCTACCAGCTTAGACAACGATGGCCTGTCAATGTCAAACTGCAAAAGTTTGATGGTTCAGCCACTGTCATACTCTGGCCAAAGCTGTGTGTGGTTCTCATCGCACTGGTTATTCCTATACCTGCTAGTGTTTGTATTTTTGTCATTGATCTGAAATTGGTCGCCTTGCCTACGACTCGCCAAGAGACCACGCTGCCATATGTAATTATTGGCCGCACGATTGCCGTGTACATTCACAGGATTATTTTGGAGTTTGGTCCTCATCTCCTGCCAAATATGCGGCTGCATGCGTAAAAAGAGTTAGCTGCTTTCTTCACTCTTCCATTGACATTCGGTTTTAATTTAAGTTTCCTATCGAGGATAATTCCTAGATATTTCGCCCTATCTATCACCTTTAGAGGTATTCCCTCAAGAGTTGGTGGCTCGAATTGTGGTATAATTATTTTGTTTGTGAACAGAACAAGCTCAGTTTTCTGGGAATTAACCCCAAGGCCACATTCTTTGTCCACGTACTGAACATTGTATGATTTTTATTTCGAAATCAGCAGTATAAAAATATTTTAACTGTCATATTGCCAGTTGGTTTTGACCTAAATTCTTGGAGGAAGAAACGATCAAATTGAACAAAAAATGCAATAAAAATTAAATAAATGATCATATCAAATTGTCCTTGATTTGATCATTTTGATTGCGACATGCGATTATTTGCATTTAAAATTTTTTTTTATAAGCCGAACAAATGTTGTATTCGATTTTATATGTTTTATGTAAATTTTACTGTAAGCATTTTTTTAAATACAGATTTAGACCACAAATTTTCAGTAGAAAAAAACACATAACATTTAACTCAATGCAATCGAAAATGAGAATTTGAGGAGAAATGAACAAAAAACGAATCTCCATCGAAATCAAAAGTTGGGATGTCAGTTGGTACAGGTATACTTCCGGTGTTAACAAATAAATATTCATAATTAAAGTAAGAATTTAATTTCTTTTTCCGTATTTATCGAGTGTACAGAGACTTTTTTGACTGACTTTAAATACGTGTCCGGAGGCTGGGCAGATGATCAAAAATGTCCATTTCAGTCATGGGAAATCAAAAGGAAAAAGCTAACCACAAGCTATGTGAGTTTTTTTTTGCCGACAACGCATACAATCTCAGAATGCTTTGCAAGGCAGAAATGGGGATGTAAGAGATACCCGGTTCAACATTAATTAAAAGTAACTGGTCAAGTACTTCAGTACAGTGTTGCCAATACCAAAATTATAAATCTTAGAAAAGTAAATATGTATAGGATGGGACAAATGTCGTGTTTTCCAATATCTAAATGTTTCAAGATGTTATAATTGTTGTGGATTTAACCTCTCGGCAAAAAATTGCACAAACGATAAAGTATGTGTTAAATGTTCGGGAAACCATGATGTTAAAAATTGTAATAGTGATAGTGAAAAGTGCATTAATTGCTACAATGCAAATAGAAATTTATATTTGAATGTGGATATTAATCATATGGCTAATGACCCCAAATGTCCAGTTTTTGCTCGGAAGATAAAAATTGCGGAAGAACGCGTAGAATTCTAGCAGTTAAATTTATTGCGGTGTATATATTTAAACATACAAGGACTCTCAACTAACATTAGTGAAATCCAGTGCATAGTCGAAAAAGAAGACGTGGATCTCATTGCCCTCTCAGAGACACATATAACAAATACATTTATAATCGTTTATATGAATCTTTGGTGTTTGATAGTTAAAGTGCAATATGATAACAATACTGTGATAGATCTTTGTGTAATGTACAGGGCTCACCCCCTCCCAAAAAGAGAGTTCTGCATGGAGCTTGAGGAAGTAATTGAAGTGATGCAACAGCGAAATTGTAGTTTTGTTTTAGTTGGTGACTTTAATATCGACTGGCTGGATTTCTCCGATACATACCGACGTCGGCTTGCATCTGTTTTAAATGATAACAGTATTTCGATGATAATGTCTGAACCCACCAGAATAACACAGAGTTCTAAAACGCTTATTGATTATGTCTTAACCAACAGTTCGCAGTCGGTAAGCGCTAGTGTTGTCCAATATTTAAATGTTAGAGACCATGAGACGTTAGAAATCATAATTAAATGTGCAAACAAAAAAATAAAAAACAAAAAGGAAATCAAGTACTGCAAGTATGAAAAATATATTTTTATATCACAACTGATGCTGAATCCATTATTTATGACTGACCACTTAGTATTAATGCTCTTAGTGAAGGCTTTGCTGTAGAACTTAAGAGAGTAATAACATCAATGACGAAAACAAAGTTGGTACCCTTCCAAAACGCAGAATGGTTTAACCTAGATCTCCAATGTGCAAAATCAATTAAAATTAATTTACATAGAAAGGCTTTAATAACAAATAGTATTATTGATTGGACTTTTAAGTTCCGTGCAATAGATATATATGATATAATTAGTGCAATAAAATGTATTAACAAAAAGAATGACTTTAATCATATGAATGTTAGATGCTTGTCATATGCTTGTGTCAATTATGTGTTTAGTGACTGGAGAGAAAACGTGGATAAGAAAAACACGATTGTCGCAGTGTTCCTTGACCTTAGGCGTGCCTTTGAAACAGTAGATCAAGAAATATTGCTAAAAAAAACTAGCGAAGATGGGTATCAAATCCACGGAACTAAACTGGTTCAGATCGTTTATTACCGGGCGTACGCAACGAACCAAAGTAAACGAAAATATATCGTCCCCAATATCTGTGAATATAGGATTACCGCAAGGAACAATTCTTGGAGTTTTACTGTTTTTGTTGTATGTGAATGATATGGTGAAATTGGTGGCACACTCAAAGCTGATACTTTTTGCGGATGACGGTCTTTTGTATACCTACTTGTGGGAGTGACATAGATACGTGTATAGACCATATAAACAGTGACTTAAAAGCTATAGACGAGTGGTTAAAAATGAACAGACTTATCTTAAATACTGACAAAACTAAGTGTATCGTAATAAATAATTCTTTTTATCACATACCCTCTACTAATGTCTTCGTCGATAATGTGCAAATTGAATGTGTTGAAAAAGTGAAGTACCTTGGCATCATGCTGGATAATAAATTAACCCTTAGTGAACATATCGAGTATCTATGTAAAAAAATATCAAAAAAAATTGGTGTCCTAAGGAGAATACGACAAAACATTTCTATGATCTGTGCCATTAAAGTGTATAATGTGATTATCAGACCCCATTTTGAGTACTGTGGAAGCGTTTTATTTGTTTGTCCCCAGTACCTAAAAACCAGACTTCAGGTTTTACAAAATAAGGCAATGCGGATTGTGTTAAAAAAGGATAGATACACCCCAATAATATCCATGCTTAATACCCTAAACTGGTTAAGTGTTAGTCAACAACTTTTTGTACACGCTATGGTTTTTATTCACAAAATAAAGAACGGGACGTGTCCAGTTTACCTACGCGAAAATATTTTAATAAATGTCAACGCAGCTTACAACCTAAGGAGTGCAGGAGATTTCAGAATCCGAAGAGCGAGAACCAATAGAGGTCAACGAACAATCAGCTATACTGGGCTTCAAAAATTTAATAATCTTCCATCAGAAATTAAAAACGAATCAAACTTGTTTGTATTTAAAAGAAAAACTACTGAATATGTAAGAAGAAATATAATAGATTGAGTGATAATGAATCTAACAGATAGTTTAAAAACGAGTCTATTGTAAAATTATAAACTGTATAATCAAATGGCTTTTAAAAGCTAATTAATACTTAGATGGCGCTACAGTCCGGGGTGGACCTGGGCCTCAACCAACACGCCTCTCCAGTTAGCACGATCTTTGGCTAAATGCCTCCAGTTACGCACTCCAAGTTGGTTGATGTCCCCTTCCACTTGTGCGCGCTACCTAAGGCGAGGTCTTCCTCTACTGCGTTGTCCCTCCGGGTTGGAATCGAAGACTCTTCGTGCCGGAGCGTTGGTGTCCATTCGTTCTACATGTCCCAGCCATCTTAGCCGACTGATACGTACTTTTCTGACCAGATCGATGTCGCTGTACAGCTCCTAGAGTTCGCCGTTAAATCTGCTCATCCAAAGCCCGTCAACGCAAACGGGACCGAAAATCACTCGAAGAATATTGCGTTCGAAGCGACCAAGGAGATCTTCATCCGCTTTTGACAACGTCCATGATTCTGCGCTGATGAGGGCCTTATATAGAGTCTCCTTGGTGTTTCTCGACAAGGCCTTACTAATCTAAGTAACAGCGGTTGGTAAGTGTAATTCTTCGCTTGATTTCTTATGTGGTGTCATTTTCCGAATTAATAGCGGAGCCGAGGTAGACAAAGTCCCGAACTACCTCAAAGTTATATTTGTCTATCGTGGCGTTCTGTCCGATTCGTCGATGTTGTATGTCCCTTCTTGTTGACAGCATATATTTTGTTTTGCCCTCATTCACCACTAAACCCATTTTTGCCGCCTCTGTACTGATACTTGCACGTATCGGTGTCGTCAGCGTATGCAAGTAATTGCACAGACTCTTGGAAAATTGTGCCCCTGGTGTTGACTTGCGAGTTTCACACAATTTTCTCAAGAAATATGTTGAAAAAGTCACATGACAGTGCATCACCTTGTCTAAATCCTTTTTGACATCAAAGGTCTCTGTGAGATTGTTTCCGACCTTTACGGAGCAGCGAGAGTTCTCCATCGTCATTCTGCACAATCTCACAAGTTTTTGCATTGATGACAAAACTAGACATGGCTCTGTATAGCTCGCCTCTATAAATGGTGTCATATGCGGCTTTAAAATCGATAAATAGATGGTGAGTATCGATTTGGACTTGGGTTTTCTCCAGGATCTGCCGTAGTGTGAATATTTGGTCGGTTGTGGACTTACCGGGCCTAAAGCCGCACTGATAGGGTCCAATCAGTTCGTTGACAAATGGTTTCAGGCGTTCACACAGTACGGCAGACAGGATTTTGTAAGCGATGTTAAGGAGACTGATGCCTCTGTAGTTGGCGCAGTTTTCCATGTCCTCAGCACCGACTGTGACTCTACTAACGTTTCCTTGTTCGTCTCTACAGGTCTCTGTTCGGGCCTTGTTTCCTTGACACGTTCTTTTTACCTTTTGGTAAAACTTCCGAACATTGTTCCTGGAGTAACTCCTCTTTATTTCCTCGATCGCTCGCTTCTCATGCTCTTTCTTTTTCCTCCGGAGAAGCCGGTGTTCTTCCCTACTTTTTTGCTCGTAGAGCTCACGAGCTGCTCTTGTCCTTCTCTGCAGCGCCGCTTTGTAGGCCAGTTGCTTCTTCATCAAACCAAGGGTTTCGTGGTGGTGGTCTGGTGAAACCTAGCACATCAGTTGTGGCTTTTATGAAGGCTTCTTGGCATCAATGCCACTGATTTTCAGCACTTGATGCACTTGTACAGGACTTCTCGAGAGGTTAAGGGAGACGCGATCGACAAAAGTTCTGGCAGTTTGTTGTGTTTGTAGCCGTTCAACGTTGAATCTCCTCACAGTATTTCCTCGTTGTTGTGGTGTCTGGAATATCCGCATACGTACCTTGGCTACAACAAGGTAGTGATCCGAGTCTATGTTGGCCGCTCGGAAATTTCGGACATCTAGAATATTGGAGGAGTGCCTTGCGTCGCGTCGATCGCACCCAGGTCAATTTGATTGACCGTTTGATGGTCTGGTGACCGCCATGTTTCCTTGTGAATGTTGAGGTGAGGAAACCGTGTGCTAGTTATAGTAACATTACGTCCCGCAGCAAAGTCAATTAGCCTAAGTCCGTTTCCAGACGTGGTGTCGTGTAGGCTGTGCTTTCCGATTGTGCTACCAAAGATGCCCTCCTTTTCTATTTTGGCGTAAAAATCACCTAAGACGATTTTAACTTCGTACTTACGACATTGCTCATATGTTTTGTCGAGGAACTCATAGAAACATTCTTTGGTAGCATCGTCTTTATCTTCAGTGGGAGCGTGAGCGCATATCAGGCGAATTTAGCCTTAACGCATATAGTTGTAAGGCGCTCACTAACTAGTCGAAAGCTCAAGACTTCTTGCCTAAGTCTGCCGCTTACAACGAATCCGCATCCGAATAGACACTGCTTCTGGTCTCTGTTTCCGTGGTTGGATAGTTAACCCTACGCACAACCCCCAACCTGGAGGGCCAGGCCCTTTCTGTGGACGAAAGGGGCCGAATATTCCGGAGTCAATAACCCGCTTCGGGGATTTGAGTGCTGCCGGGCTCTTCCTCCACCATCTCTATTTCAAAACCCTGACTAGTATTGAAAAGTCCTTAATGACCTCAGCTCCAAATATGTCGAAGTAGCTCATTAAGGTATCCGCCATGCCGACTGTTGGGGTCACCGTTGATTCAATCGCGTGAACACCTGCCGCTAAATATAGTTAAAAATAAACTGTTAAATTATTAGTAGACAAGACACAGGAGCAAATTTAAGTCTGTTTAAAACAAATAGTACATACTAATAAAATATCCCCTGACTTTTCACACAAAGTCAAAATCACAAACAACCTCTACACTATACTAGACCGTCAACTTCGAGCTAAAAAGAGAGTTTCATAGGGTAAGTTTTAAAAATTTTCTGGGTAGTTCTGGTTAAGTATGTGTGCCGTGTTAAAGTTCATAAATGAGGGTGAATTTAGTCACGCATATACTGGCTAACATAGTGACATTTACAGTTATTTCTGTGGTAACTTTGAAATAATTCAAATAATTGCCCGTTATTTGCACGTGTTAAGCAAATGGTGTGTATGGTGTGGTGAATTTATTACCAACTTATATTTCATTAAACATCATATAAATAATAATTGGGCGGTTACTGTAATAAACCACAAACCAGAGAGAATAGACCACCAGCTTCGGCCAAGAAAGAGAGTTTCATAGAGCCAGTTTTGAAACTTTCTTTCTCTATCTGAATACGTGTGAATAAGCAAAAAAAAATAATTCTAAATGCCGGGAGGTGAAATAAGACAATTGAATTTGAGATGGCTTTGAAATAATTCAAATAATTCAAATAATTGACCACTATTGGGACGTTGGGGAGAGTACGATAACAACGGCGCCAAAAAGTAATAACGGTATTTTGTAAAGAGGTTAAATACAAGCACTTTTCACTATGGGAAGGGGGTCTATCTTACTCCGTTTAGGCGAGAGGGATTATTTATTTAGAATGATACTTTAATTGGAAAATCATACATTAAAAAACAATGGCAACACTTATAATAAAATACAATATCATTTTTGTAAGCCCGGAATCTGTTCTTTCATATTCAAGTTATTTCTGTTTTTGAAAAAAAAACTGTTTCAAAGTTGCAATTTAAAGACAAAAATTGGGAGGAGTACAATAATGTTAGCGATGAAAACTAATGACGGATTTATGTAGAGGAGTAAAATACAAGCATTTTTTACTATGGGAGGTGAAAATACTTAAAATGAAAATAAAACATTGAAAAACAATGGCAACACTTACAAAAAAGCATTTTTTTAAAGCCAGGAATTTGTTCTGAATTGCGTATAATGCAAATCCGCAAAATTTTTTCTACCAATGTGAAATTTTAGGCCAGAGGATATAGCTGAAGAAAGTCTCAGCCTTGCACCCATCCCAAAATCCAACAGTGACCCCAAGCAGGGGGGTTTTAGAGGGGGCAAAAATCCCACCCCCCTCCATACACATTTCAAGGCGCAAGGGTAACAATTTGTACTCTAAGCGGAGCGACATATAAAAGTAATTTTCAATTTTCGCAAAAATGTTGGGGACATAAATCAATCCGGTTTTCAGTGTTCGATTAAGAATTGATTTCGGCAGTAAAAACTACAAACAAATTAAGTATCAATTATCTCAATATTGGAAAACCAGCCTACAACTTTAATTTTTTTAATTTTTTTTCATTTTTTCCCAAAACTATTCATAGAAATAACTTGTTTTAAAAATAAGATCAAAGAACAGATTCCTGGCTTTCAAAAATCCTAAAGTCCTTTATTTGTAAGTGTCGCCATTGTTCTCAGTTTTTTTTTTTTTTTTTCATTTAAAGTATTATTTTTTTTTTCAATTGCCCCTCCCGCCTAAATAAAGCCAGATAGACACTATATAATTCGATAATCCACAAATTTTAAATAACATTCACGTAACTATTTTGATTCTATTTTTGACATTCAAATATAGTGGAAAATTACCGAATTACCTAATACGAAAACATACAGGAAGTTTTAAAAATTTGAATTGCATTGAAAAATATTTCCTGAAATTCTCATATTTTTTCTAGCGAAACCGTAATTATGTATGTATAAGTTAAAAAACTGCTTATTTACACCTGATACAGATTCCTCGTGATATAAGCCGATATGATACGATTTAGTCTTCTGTGTGTCCAAAAAGTATTTCTTTTCTAGAACGTAAAATTTGCTTAAATTCCGATGACTAACTAATTTATTTGTTTAAAATTAATTCGTCACATTTTCCTTAGTAAATGAAATAAAACAATAAACATATTACCTAAGCTTGACAAAACAAATTTTCTCTACCTATACTTTTTTTTAAATTATTTATTCCAAAACTCAGTACACTTTAATAAAATAAACAATCAAAGAAAATAAATAAATTTTCGTTAAAATATGTAGACAAAGGCTTAAATTCATATCAGCAAAACTAAGCAAATCATGTCTGATGATTTTTCCCTGATGTGTGTCATGCATTTTAGTTTTGCAACTTAAACTAATATTTTTTCGTAATGATGTCAAAGGAATTCACATTATTACAGTAACTATCCATTTATATTTATATGCTTTTTAATGAAATATAAGTTGGTAATAAATTCACCACACCGAACACACTATTCGCTAAACACGTCCCCATAACGTCCCATTACTTGAATTATTTCAAAGTTACCACAGAAATAACTGTAAATGTTATTAGGTGCCCGTGTATGCGTGACAAATTTACCCTCCATTTACTTTAACATGGCACATATCCTTAACCACCTAATAACTTTTTGAAACTGGCTCTATGGATCTCTCAACTCAATTTTGGCCGAAGCTGGTGGTCTATTCTCTCTGGTTTTGCGGCAGACTAGTCATGCTGGGGTGTATGCGCCTTTGAGGAAAATTACAACATAAATTTCTTCATAAGCAGACTGGTCATGGATGGTGGGTTTTTCCAAAATTACAACAACAATTCCTTAGTAAGTCAGTGGCTTGGTTTTTCTTGTGATTGAGTGCCGTGAGAGTATTTACTGGCATGGCACCGCACCATTGGTAAAAAAAGAGAATTCCATAAGGCATGGTACTGAAAATATAAATTGGACAGATTATAGCAATTTTTCATTCGATCTGGCACTGTAAATTTCACTTTTAGCACTGTGTTTAATTTTCAAACTAAATGCATTTGATTGTAGCTATAAAACATTTTTTTTGTGAAAATCAATTAATTTTTTAAAATTAATATTTGGTTTTTGAATGTACATAGAACTACATATTTCAAAGTTATCAACTTATCACAGAATCAACTGTCTTATTTCATCTCCCGCCATTTAGAATTTATTTTTTTGCTTAAAAAATGTGCACGACTGGGTCGCACGAAACTTTCTCGTTTATTGCGAATCTCGCAGAATCTCAGAGTCGTTTCAACAAATTTTAAATTATTTCTACGTACATCTTACGTAGGTTTTGTAACTGAACCCTTGTTAACTAAACACGTACCTAATACATACTACATAGACATTAATGTACGTATTAACTACAACACTTTATTACTTACTTTCAAATTTCACCCCAACTGACATTTGAAGAAGGCAAGGAGGCGATGAATTGCGAATTCTCATTTTTGATTATTATTTAAAAAAAAAGTTGTCTCAATGGTCGGGATTTGGGTAGTCATTTTTTAGAAATATTCATAAAACGGCAATATTCGAGTTTTCTGAGAAAACTAAGTACGTGATCATGTTTAGAATGCTTATGTTGTCTTAAATATGTATTTTGATCAAAATCGTTAGAGCGGTTTCTTTGTAAAATTATGCTGACAAATGTTACAATTTCGATTCGAAAAGCACTGTTACAATTAAACTGTTTAGCTGAAAACTGAGTACGACGTATTCTTCAGGATATAAACATTACCTAGCAGTTATATTTTGAAAATGGCGTTTTATGTGTAATATGTGTAGTTTTTAAAGTACCGTTTTTAGCGATTGGGGTGGAAATCGAAGGACGCATTCATGGTTCAAAAAACAACGTTTTTCAACTGTTTAGCTCAAAACTGAGCAAATGGTGTTACTATGGATTTAAGCATTACCTGAAAGTAACATTTTTATCATAATCGAAAATGGCGTTTTTGAGATATGAACAGTTTTTTAAAAGTACTATTATTAGGGATTTGGGTGGATATCAAAGGACGCAGTATTTTTAGGGAAAAGCTGAGTTTGCTATCAAGTTAAGAATGACAATAGTACCATAAAAATAATTTTTGTTTTAAATCGTTTTTACCGTTTTCGAGAATAAGCCTATTTTCAAAACTGCCGTTGCTGGACTTTTTAGCGACAAACTGGGTATGCAGTCATGTTAAGCATACCTACATTAACTCAACTATCAATTTTGGTTCAAATCGTTAGATTTAGATTTAGACATATTTGGCAATACATATTTCGTAAAATTTTTATATGGGAGGTACCGTTAATATTAGGGCTATCATAAAAAAAAACGTTCCTAGCGGGAAGCCCACAAACTCTAAATACGAAGTTTGAAGCAAATCCGTTCAAGCGTTTAGATTCCCCAGGAGTGAGACAGACAGACATAGGGACGGACAAAATTGCGGGACCCACTTTTTTGAGTTCGCCTATCATCGTAATATCAGAATTGATCAAAATCTCGAATTCGAAATTTTGTACGAAAACAATATCTTTCTCTTACTACGTATACGAGAAAGTTAAAAAACTGCAAAAAGTAGTGAAATCACACCAAAAACATGAATGTAAAAAAAGGAACCAAGTTCTCTTATATAGCACAGCAAAAATTAGGTGTGTAACTAGTCAGCCACGAGAATTAATGAGATCGAAATGTACGCCAAGTTCTTAGTTTAAAAAGGTTTAATGTTAAAAAAAAATTGGTAGGTTCTTTTTTTTTCTTGGTCGGGGGTTGTTACTATCCGATGGAGCACTCAGACACAACTACTGGTCCATTGTACTGCCAAACAAACACCTTACATTGCTGTGCTTAGTTTTCTTTCTGGCAAAAAAAAAAGTTTCAACCTTTGCGGTGACGAAAAGCGAAGCTGTACAGCGACAACGACCAGGTCCGAATAATTGACTAAGATGGCTAAAACTTGTTGAGCTAATGGACACCAACGTTCCGGCCCGAAGAGTCTTCGATTCCAGCCGGCCGGCAGGGCAACGCAGATTAAGTTTGTTTGCTAATTTATATTAAACTAGCTGTACCCGCCCGGCTTTGTCCGTGCTCAGGTTGCAATGATTTTGTTTTTTTATGGTAGGTGCCACGACCCCTTTTCCAAAGTTCACAGAAACACTCTCGGGCTAATACCGAAATTTCCTGAATGTTTCAGCTCAATCAATTGGGTATTATTCGCAAATACACTGAAAACGTTAAATACGTTGTTAAACGTACCACTTCACCACTTAAATTTGCACTTCAATCCTCGGTAAAATCACAATCACAAAACTATGCGGTGCGGACGACTAAATAATATTAAAATATCCCATAATTTGAATAATAAAATCCACTATGAACAAATAGGTAATCAAGGTAATCAAAGTTTCACAAATTACAAAAAAAATCCAATTTCAAATTTACATTACATAGTACAAAAAATTGTTTCCTTAAAAAAGATCTCTCGAATCATCAAAATTATTCAGAACTTTTGACAAGTACAAAATGTATGGAAAATCAGTTTTTATGAATTTTTCAATTTCCCTTTAAAATTTTACAATTTTCTCGCCGTATTTAGCTTACTTCGGCGGAGACAAACACGACAAAAAAGTTCAAATCGGACGATCCGTTCTCGAGTTATGAGCGATCTTACATATGCAAATTTGTTTTATTATTAAGTATATAGATATAACTCATCATCTTTCATAATAAAATAGTAATAGAAAAATCAGTAACATACCTTATTTTTTAAGCAGATATTTTTCAAATCTTAACCGATGACAAACCATAAAAAG
The DNA here is from genome assembly GCA_949372485.1 of Cheilosia soror. NCBI lineage: Eukaryota > Metazoa > Arthropoda > Insecta > Diptera > Syrphidae > Cheilosia > Cheilosia soror. The sequence continues at coordinate 47,411,312 of OX443562.1, read as the reverse complement.
ATGTTAGACCGCGAAGCGGTGCGTTCAGTTATTCAGCAATGGAACGCTAATCGTTTGGATTTGTTTGCCCTCTCAGAACCAGACGAGGTATGCAAACACAATGCCGTGTTAATAACCATTCTTATGCTGAGATAAAGTTAAAAATGGTTATTAGTGAAGCCAATGAATTTTGTATAATATGAAATACAACTTTTCAATATTTCTAGAATCTTCTTTTCCACGGGGTAATGCGATTTTACTTTCAAGATGCAGGCCAAAAAGTAGCAACGAAATGCATTCGAGTTGCATCCGATGCAACGGTAGCTGATGTAATAGGTAAATAAAATATTGTTTAGCATACATATTTCTTCTAAATTTACTTCTCAAATACTTAGATACACTTATTGAAAAATTCCGTCCTGATATGCGAATGTTATCAGTTCCAAATTATGCCCTGTATGAGGTACATGCAAATGGCGAAGAACGCAGATTGAATCCTGATGAAAAACCACTTTTAGTTCAATTGAATTGGCATATAGACGACAGAGAAGGACGTTTTCTTCTTAAAAACATAGATCAAAAGACAACGGTAATTTTTAATGGAGTATTTTCTGAATACATAATATTTATATTCAATATTTTGCTTATTTTTTTGTTTCGGTAGCCTATTGAAACTACTGACATGAATTTCAAAAGAAAACTTTCAAAGCGTGAAAAAAAAGAACAGAAAAAGAAAGAGAAACTAGCAAAACTTAATTCAGATTCAACTGGAAGCACAGAAAATGAGACACAAGTAGCAGGCAAACTGTATACCGAACTACCAGAGACATCATTTACCCGTTCTATTTCGAATCCTGAAGCTGTTATGCGAAGAAGACGGCAACAAAAACTTGAAAAAAAATTGCAGCAGTTTAGGTCAAGAGATGGCGGCCCTGATACTGGTGGAACACTGAAAATATATGGGGAGAGTTTGTGTCAAGATGTGCCTTATAAAACATTATTGCTCTCGATTCGTGACTGTGCACAAGCTGTTGTAAGAGAAATGCTTTCAAAGTATGGCCTAGATAAAGCTGATCCCTTACATTACTGCCTTGTTCAGGTTAGTCACATTTGTTTTTTATATTTATTATTGTTCGGTTGGTTACTGATTTTTACTAAGATTATTATCATAATTGTTTAATTAAAGGTAAACTGCGATGGAACTGAATACATCCTCGATGATGATGAATGTCCATTGTCTATTCTTATGAATCACCCAACATCCAGAGGTAAGATCTGATTAGATATTAGTTCTAGGGTATAACCGGTTTATAATCTATATATTATATAAAAATGAAGTATCCGACTGACAGATGATCAACACCCAGCCTAAACCATTTGCTCTACAAAGCTGAAATTTTGCACAGAGATTTTTTTTATGATGTATACAACCACTAAGGAAGGATTTTTTGAAATTCGACCCCTAAAGGGGTAAAAGGGGGGTCAAAGTTTGTATGAGACCATTTTTATTTTTCATCCGATTGACTTTAAACTCTATTTATGTACTCTCTATGAGAAATAAAGATAATTAATTTGTCCGATTTTGAAAATTTTGCATGAGCTCCGAGTTATTGGCGATGACGTTTTGACCAATTGGCGTTAGACATAATTTTAAGAGATACTGACTGCTCCTTATGTACTTTCTTAGGTAGGTTTCCTGCGCGTTATATTTATAAAAATGACTGTGAAGGAATTTCTGTGTGTCAAATCCTGAGGACTGCGCTAGCGAAGCCGCGGGCAAAAGCTAGTTGATTATAATTATGTACTCTATATTTAATTAATTTATTTATATATTCAAATATTTTATAATAGCTATTAGCTTGTTGTACAGACTTAAATGGTATTTTAATATGTATTTTAATGTACAATTAGAATATTCCCAGTTTTTGAAAGATATAAGCATTTGCCTCTAATTTGAGCACCTGTCTAAGTTAGGACGTAGAAATACGGAAGGTAACGAAAAAGCGGATGCTTTGAAAAGAATGACCACCGAAATTAGACATATGTTATATGTATGTACATATAGCATTATGACACTAAATAGATCCTCTATCCGCATCATAACTGGTGTAATCACGGGACTTTGCCATTGTTCAATCATGTTCCGCACCATTTGCAGAAGCTGCGAGGATAAAGATGAGGTGAAGCCAATGCATCATCTGCTTTGCCGCAGCCCCGCTCTGCAAGAAATACTTTCCGTACCCTATAATGCAGGTTCTTTACAAATAGCGCAGAGTTGACACGCTTTCAGATATCGGATCTTCTACACTTCATTATGAGCACCAACTGGTTCATAAGTCGGAAAGTGACTTGATGAGCTTTGTTCCATCTTTTCGGGCTCACTCTTAACAGGGGTTTCACGAAATATGAGCTTTATTCTATCACGCACCAACTTTAACATTCTGCCTCAGACACTGCAGTCTTCCCTCCTCACCGATCCTGGGGCACGTTGCTTCCAGTTGACCAGACCAAGCGATGGCTTGGGGTTTGATACAGAGTTTCAGTTGAGTCTTCCTAAGGAAAACAGCAACCGGACATTTAACACTAGACCAGACGGGTGAAGTCATAAACGCTGGAGATAGACAGTTATTTAAAATGACTTGTTCGCATTTCTTCTCGAAAAATCAGAATTAAAATGTAACTTCAAAAAACTGTAAGCTAAACTTTACATGGACTGTGCGGAGCCCATCAGGAGCTAATAAGGTGTTTGATGAAGTTCAGACGCATTTCTTTACATAAGAAGAACAATAAAGCTTTAGATCGATAGAAAACCAGGAAAACTGTCCAAAATTCATCTTTGAAAGCTTTTTCTCAAAAAGACACTAACAATCAATACCTCAATGGCTCCAAATCCAAACGCTTTAACGGCAACAAAACAGTTGAGAATGTAAAACATTGTAGAAGGACCATATTAACATCAAGTTTTTCTATATACGCGGATTCCGCTTTATTGGGACACCGGATAATCAGGACAGCCGCTTACTTACTTACTTAGGTGGTGCAACAGTCCCTGGTGGACCTGGGATTCAACTAACACGTGTCTCCAGTTAGCACGATCTTTGGAGTGTCAAATGTTTCAATGGCTCTTTTTCAGATTTGTGTCGGACTGTGCAAAAATAAAAACGTTATTTTCGAATGGGCAGTAAAGTAAAATCTAGCCACCAAATATAACATACTTTTAATAAGGCATCTTCTGACGATTTACCGGATCTGAAACCAATTTAGAGATTTGATTGCTTTTCGATTGTTTTCCTAATATATTATTCACAACCTCCCGTTCCTTCTTTATATTACCCCTGAAATTCTTTAATCGGTTGTTATAGTAAGAATTACGTGCATCATATACAGATTTTTTTTAGTTCTTTTGCATACTTTTATATAATATTTTTTTTTTTAACTTTTCCTATCCGAATAGTTTTTACACCCTTTTGCAATTTTTTTCTTTTGATTTAATTGTTTTAAAAAGGGGGTATCATCCACTTTATGCTACGCCTAATATTAGATAACAACATAGAGGCGTCTTTGGTATGATAGAATTGATGATAGATAAGATAGAACTAAATAAATTATAAGCTTCAGAAGGATAATTTTCGAGATAGACTTGTTCCCAGAATTCGTATCTTAACTTTTCCCGCAGCTTATAAAAGTCCGTTAGAATCGTTTCTTTGATTGATATCTTCACAGATGTGTAAAGCACATACATAGATGATACTCACTAATATTGTAGTCGTACACAACACTTTCAGATACAGATTTATTGTTCTATTGCAAAAACATATGGTCAATATAAGTCGCAGTTTCATGAGTTAAGCGAATTGGTTCATTTATAACATTTTTGATACCAAAAGAAGCAATTACAAAATTACAATCATAATTACAAAATTAATTGGTTGATTACATTTATAAATTTGTTTACGGATTTTCTGTTTCACATACTACAAACTTAATTCTAACGAATGTATTTGTTATTTACAAATTCACAGATTATTTTTTAGAGTTGTAAACAACAACAGTTTTTCATAATTTTGTAAGTCCTCGAAGTGATAACATCAAAGAACAAAACTCTGAGAACGATAATCGTCCGCGCGATAGTAGTCGACGATCTCGCCATAAGTTTGCTTTCGTTTATCGTGTCAGTGAAAATACAAAAGAATCTGAAATTTCGGAGTTAATTCGCGGTCGATAAATTTTTCTTCTTCTATTTAGCACAAAATTTTCATATCACATCGATGCTACTATGCCTTCGACGAAAAGACATTTTTGGGTTTGAAAAACGATTCCTTTGGAAAATTACGAATTGTTATTGAATCGACACACGATCTTTCTACTTACTTACTTATCGGGCTCCCGACCCGTGAAGAGTCTCTGCCTGAGACACTGCAGCCTTCCATCCTCTACGATCCCGGGCACGCTGCTTCCAATTGTCCAGACCAAGCGCTCTGGCATCCGCGATGGCTTGGTCTTTGAAACGGAGGTTCGGTCTTCCTTGTCTTCTCGAACCTGGGGGCTGGGATTCGAAGACCCTCTTGGCTTGAGCATTATTGTCCATTCGCTCGATGTGGCCGAGCCAATGTAGTCGACGTGTTTTGGCTTTTTGGACTACATCCACATCTTGGTACAGCTCATAGAGTTCGCGGTTGTATCTTCTCCTCCATTCGCCCTCCTCGCACACAGGACCAAAAATCCGCCGAAGTATTTTTCTTTCGAAGGAGCCCAGTATCAGCTCTCCCTTCTTGCTTATCGTCCAGCACTCGGCGCCATAAAGCAGAACTGGCAGAATAAGGGTTTTGTAGAGCACACATTTCGTCCTTCGAGTTAAGCCTGAACTACATCAAAACAAAAGTGAAAAAAAGTACAAAAAAGTGAAAACATCGAAACTCATAGAAAACACACGCATATTTACGTGACATCTCTGAGTAAAATCTGAACTACTAAAGCTCTGAGCTTTTTTTTGTTTATTTCATCGAAAACACATGACTATTGACAAAACATCTATGAGTAAAATCTGAACTAATAAATCTAAGAGCTTTTACTTGTGAAACTCGTAGGAATAATGTGACTTGAGCGTGATCTGGCGGGAAGTCCGTAACGATTTTTTTGACTGTATTGGTTATAAGAACTTTGTGAAAATTGAAAGCTGGAACATGTTCAAGCTTTCGGCACACACAAAATTTTAAATTGAGAGAAAATATACAGAGATTACTATATGATGAAGTAGGACGAATGATTTTATTTACTTTTTTGTACTTTTTTCCACTTTTGTTTCGATGTAGCTCAGGCTTTAGGAGTTTTGAACCCAGTTGTTTTGCCAAACCGAAGTAGCAACGGTTTCCTAGGGTAATTCTTCGCCGGATCTCCACTAGGGTGTCATTCGTGGAGTTTACGTTTACTCCGAGGTAGGTGAACTCCTTAACTACCTCGAAATTGTTGCTATCAATAGTGACGTTTTGTCCTAGGCGGTGGACAGATGCTTGTTTGTTTGTTGATAGCATGTACTTAGTCTTGTCCTCATTTACTTCAAGCCCAACGGATTTCGCCTGTTCTTCAATCGCCGTGAATGCTTCTATCACGGCACGCTGGGAGCGACCGATGATGTCAATATCGTCCGCATAGCCAAGCAGCTGGACGGACCTGTTGAAGATAGTGTTAAAAATGTTACTGTCAGGTAATGCTTAAATCCATAGTAATACCATTTGCTCAGTTTTGAGCTAAACAGTTGAAAAACAGTGTTTTTGAACCATGAATGTGTCCTTCGATTTCCACCCCAATCGCTAAAAACGGTACAACGATTTTTATCAAAATACATATTTAAGACAACATAAGCATTCTAAAAATGTTCACGTACTTAGTTTTTCTCAGAAAACTCGAATATTGCCGTTTTATGAATATTTCTCAAAAATTACTACCCACATCCCGACCATTGAGATCATTTTTTAAATAATAATCAAAAATGAGAATTCGAAATTCATCGCATCCTTGCCTCCTTCAAATGTCAGTTGGGGTGAAATTTGAAAGTAAGTAATAAAGTGTTGTAGTTAATACTTACATAATGTCTATGTAATATGTTTTACGTGTTTCGATAACAAGGGTTCAGTTACTGAACCTACTACGTAAGATGTACGTAAGTGGAAATAATTTTAAACGTAAAATTTGTTGAAATGACTCTGAGATTCTGCGAGATTCGCAATAAACGAGAAAGTTTCGTGCGATCCAGTCGTGCACATTTTTTCATTTTTGAAACACACAAATTACGGCTGGTATTCACCGACCGATCGATTAAATAAAGCCATTGGGCATTATTGCACTCAACTATTTCAAAGAAAGACGAGCAGGGGGGTTGCAGGAGGGCAGCATGCCCCCCCGTACATATTCTACTGTTAATGCATTGTGGATTTTATTTCCACTTCGATTTGGACTTTATTGCACTTTTGAAAATGAAACAAAGTCAAAAAACTTTTTGGACTTTATTGCAATTTCAGAAGTGCAAAAAAGTCCATAACGTAATTTTGCATAATTGGTCAAAGCTAATAAACTGCGCCCATACATTTTAATCGCACTGGCCATAGTAGATTCGATGCTAAGATACATGCTAAGCGAAACTTGGCGCTAAAAGCGAATAAACTCTTCTGCTCAGTTTTTTAGCAAGAAATTCAAGCTAAAACGCAGCTGTCGATAGATTTAGGTATATAAATCGAATACTTTTAATGAAATTCAAACGTATTCAGCAATTTTTGTCAGGATGTCTTCCGATGTCTTCGTAAATCTTTGTAAGGATGATAAAATTCGTTATTTTTATTAGGTGATTTTTTAAACGGACTGTCCTTTTCCAACAATGAATGACTGAAAAATAAATTATTTAATGGAAAGTCCTCTTCTTCTGACCATTTCCATTTCCATAATTCAAGGATTTTGTTTATTTTGATGGACTTCCGAAGCGGTAATGTTCGCGTTCATTATGGACACCATTCGCTTTGCGTATAGCTTAGAATCTTTAGCTTTAGCTTTCGCTTAGCTTCTCGCGTTCACTCTGTCCGTAGCCTAAGACGTTATTTCATGGCACCGCTATTAGGGTTGTGTCTCTGCTAGTTCGAGTTATCAAAATTCCTCTCATTTTCGAACTCGCTCTTTTTCGCGACAACTGTCATCAATACGTGCAGTGTTTCTATATCTATTGGATACATTTTTTCTCAAGCAGTTACGATTCTTACTTTTATTCCCAGAATCTACAAAAATAAATCCCATATGTTTGATCTTTTATTATTTGGTTCTGAGAAAAGACAATTGTTATTTTATTCAACATAACGTTTTGTATTAATCAAATATTTATCAATTTAACTACTACTACTACTGTTAGTAGCATCAGTCTTAAGTTCGAGTTATAATTCATTAAATAAATAACTTTCAAGATCACGCCTAATTGTCCAATGTATACTACATTTGATGAGTTTTGCAGTATCGTCTTTCTCCAGAAAACTATTATTTTTTGTCTGGAATTTTATTAGAAAGAACAAAATGCCTATGATATAGGAACACTGTCCAACCATAACAATGATCTACTACGAATAAATTATTTTGCGAAACAAACAAATATATGTAGATCAAAATATTGCCTTTCAAATTTGTAAAATCATTATTGACAATAATAAATTAATAAACTAAAGATAAAACTGGAATTTATAAAAAAAATAATATTAAAACCCAAATCTCAAAGTGCTGTCAGATTTGTTTACGTTAAATATGACAGCGCGCTCTCTGCCTAACTTAGAAGGGGTGGAACCACTCGTAAGTCTTACAAGCGCTCGTAAATCTGCACTAATAACGGTTGTTGAATACCAGCCTACATCTTAAAGTTTTTTCTACTGCGCCACCTCTCGCAAACGTCTGACAAACATCCGAAAGTATGACTGAACGACTGCACTATTCTGTGCTGCCGGGAGTGCCGGCAAGTGACTTTCGGTCGTTGAACGTTGTTTGACTAACGAAGGCACTTGCTCGAAACAATTTGTGTTGCTACCGAATGTTGTTTTGTCTACGCTAATGGGTTAGCTAGAGCAGAAGCGGTAATGACTGAACCGCACCAACGAGATGAAACGTTATGCGACCACTTGGCTTCTATACCTATGTATAGAAATAGGCGAGGTGATGCAAACTGGAGAGTGGCGAGACAACGGCGACGAAATTATTGCTTTCTTTGTTCGAAAGCTCGACAACTGCTGAAAAGAGCAATTAAAAGAGGCAATTCGATAGCGACGAATAACAACTAACACTTTATTTATGTTTTTCTTTCTTTTTATACAAAATGTTGATCGTATATTATGCTTTGGCTTTTTCTACGTTAATATAATAAAGATGGCTTTGAGCGCCTAATTCAAATTATTAGAGGGTTATGATAATTCACAATAGCAATATTAATCATGTTAGAACTAATACATTTTCTTTATGTTATTCAAATTCAATAAGCTCAAATTTTTAGAGCAGTTTCACCAATGACTGTTATGAAAAAGCTTCTCAATTCAGCCGTTCGGACTCGGCATAAAATTGTAGGTCCCTTCCATTTAGGCTTGTTACCTTTTAGAAAATCGCGTGGAGGACTTAAAAAATAATACTTTTTTTGAAACATAAAGACAGAAAATATGAGGTATCTGTTTAAAAAAAGCTACATTTTAACCACTGAATTTTTGTACTGACATTTTACTTACTTTCAAGGGCACGGGCTTTTATTTTGTATTTAAACATTTAAACAGTTTTACTGACTTATCTTTTTTTTTTGTTACAAAAAACGCAGCTTATCGGGGCATGCTGCCCCCCGTGCAATCTCTCTGCTTGTGGTCACTGTGATGTGATTTCGAGTAGGTGCAGGGTTGGGTACCTATATGCAATGTTTATGTTATGTCGCTTGACTAATTTTACCGCAAAAAAATACGCATTTTTTAATTGCCTTAGATATATCTTCGTTTTTTTGGATCCGATTTTGATGAAACTTTTTTTATTAGTTAACTACACATTTATTTAATACTAGCTGACCCGAACTCCTTCTCGCCCCAATTTAACGCTTTCGTATAAACTCCAGAGTGATAATAAAACACTGATAGTAAGCACATTTGTTCAATAGAAAATGACAATGCGAAAAGACACCTGTCAAATTGCGAACAGCCTAAGTCTACGTATAACGCCATCTGTCGGCTTGTGGCATTAATCGCAGCACAGCGCAATCTAATCACAATGAATTTCACAAAAATTTGGTCGAAAAAAAGAAATATTTTTTTTTTGCATTTTCCCGGAAATTTCCGAGTTTTCCACTAAGAATTTCCTATTTTTCCATTCGAAAAGCCATTCCGAAACAATTGCACACAAACTTTCATACAAAAAATCTATTTTCGATTTTTCCAATTTCCCGACTTTTCCAGAGGGTTTTCCTAAAATTTTCTTTCGGATTTGAGCTAAATCGGCCCAGCCGCTTTTATGAATTACTATACATTTTTCGCACCATTTATATTATAATGAATAGATCTTAGATCTATATAAATAAAAATGAAATGATGTTCGTTGGTAAGGGCATCACGAGAGAACGGCTGGACCGATTTGGCTGATTTTTTTTTAAATGTTCGTAATTCTCCTAGCCAGGTTTTTACGGACAAAAAATTTGTCCACGCCCCCTTCTACGCCCACTTTTTTCAATATATCTAAAATTTATTTTTACCCTTAAAAATCATGAAATAATGTTTGTTGATACGTGCATCACTTGAGAACGGCCGAACCGATTTGGCTAATTTTCAGAATGTTCGGAATACCTCTAATAAGGTTTTTGCGGAAAGCAAATTTTTCCACGCCCACTTATTTCCACGCGCGTTATTCTATTTGTTTTGTGCCTAATATTCCTGAAGAAGTTCTAAATTCGGTCAATTTACAAAAATAATTTTCGTGTGCACTCTCCATCATAACTGATAATAAGAACAACATATTTGCTTGATTCTGTTTTGTTTTGTTTGTTATGATTTCGGAATAGAACTAACTCATTTATTTTAATTTTTGTTGTTTTGCGAGTTGCTTAAAAATGCCGTTATTAATTTACATTCCAATTAACTTTTTCCACAATTTGCAATTATTCTTGAACCACTTATTGTGAAATTGTGAATCAAACTAATCGGTTACATAGTGACGAAATATTAAAGTGTTTCCAAAAAAGTGATTTTTTCCAACGGTGTTTAGTTATATTGAGTTGTGATTCCGCTGTAAGTTCATGGTAATAGTTTTATGAAATGAAATAAGATTCATCATTTCATCTCAAACAAATTTATAGATTTGCGATTGCCGGTGAGTTTTGAAGTTAAAAACGATTATAAGGTAAGAACAAAGTGAATCAATTTATTCGCACTGCAATGCCGGCAATAAGACGCAGCAATTTAGGTCGCAGATCTCGCAATGCTACGCATCAAACGCATTTTCGATCTAATCGAACAGCAGAACAGCGTGAAGAGCGAAATGAAATTGAACGTAATCGATTATCAGAAACACGCTCAGCACGTCCACAAGAAGAAAGAGAAAATGCAAACAAAGTAGATATGCATCGAATGAGACAACATCGTTCAATAGAAACCAATCGCGTGTCTATGAACTCGAATAATCGTGCAAGAAGACAGACAAATATTCCTTCGAACACTCATCGAGCTGCATTCCATTATAACTCGACAATAGATTACAGCGCAGACCTTTCCTTTGCTATTGGATCGATGAGCGTTGTGTGTCCATATTGTAAGGCATTAAAATATAGAAATGAAACTCCCGGATTGTGTTGCTCAAGTGGCAAAGTGAAATTGGCGCCATTGATTCCACCACCAGAGCCATTGCGCTCATTGGTTTCTGGGACAGGAACAGATTCCAAACATTTCCTGACATAAATCTTGAAAGTCCATGCTTTTCGCACGGTCAATTGTATGTCGCCTGTTCCCGTATCGGAAAACCATCCGATTTGTTTGTTTACGCGCCAGACAACAAAACAAAAAATGTCGTGTATCATAAAGCATTGCAATAACAGAAATTGTGAGGTCACAGCAAACCAATCGAAAAAAAGTCTTTCTTTTGCTTTGGTTAGTTACTTGAATATCGACGATACAATCGAAATGTAAATAAGTTACCTGGAGATTCAATTTCAACTCTAAATAAAACATGACCAAAATCTATATAAAAATAAAAATTAAAATTCATAAAACTATCTCTGAAAAATATTTTTTTTTTCTTTTTTTTACTTTGTTTACACATTTTCAATAGCTTTTCACAAATTCACTAAACGATCACAAACAATTTTTTTGAAATTTGGACAGGACAACGTCTGTCGGGTCTGCTAGTATAAGATAAAAATATTAATAATTTTGGAAAAATTTTAAAAATAAAGTAAAATCCAGCCAAATTTACTACAATTACCCACTTTTTGTCATCATTTCGCAGCAGCAGCGTACCTACTGCAAAACTGAAAGTAGTCATCTAGAGCAAAATTTTTCGTTCATGATTTCGTCGTGTCATTTTTGTATGCGATGTTTCAATCCGCAGCTTCTTTCCGCAGATGCAGATGCAGAAGTCAATAGTATCTGAATTCCCTGAAGAGATGAAAAATATTAAACCCTCTTGCTCTTCTGCAGGTTCTACGATTTAACTTGACTCTAATGTATCTATTGCCACATTTGTAACATAAAATCGTACTCTTTGAAAAGTGAAAGGAAGTTGACTTTTTTTTTGTTAAAGTAATTATGTTTGTGGAGGACATTTTTCTTTTTGTGGAGGACGGAGGACAGCACCTTACAAAGGAGGACGGGTGGCAAGCCTACTTCCATTCGTCCCAAAAATAGAAACTCACACAAAACGAATAGTTGCGAGAAGCTAGGCCTAGGGTGTCTACCCGCCTGTTGCGCCACCTATTTATTTTTGTATGACTAAAAAATCGTAGTCGGAATAATATAAAACAGAGTCTTCTTGGTGTTTCTCGACAAGGCCTTACTAATCAATTGCCTTCTTAGGCCAAAGTAACAGCGGTTAGCAAGTGTAATAATAGCGGAGCCGAGGTAGACAAACTCCCGAACTACCTCAAACTTATAGCTGTCTATCGTGACGTTCTGTCCGATTCGTCGATGTTGTGTGTCCCTTCTTGTTGACAGCATATATTTAGTTTTGCCACCACTAAACCCATTTTTGCCGCTTCTGCTAATACTTGCAAACGCACCAGTGACAGCTCGCTGTGTTCTGCCAATCACGTCAATGTCATCAGCGCATGCAAGTAGTTGCACAGACTTTTGAAAAATTTTGCCCCTGGTATGGGCTTGCGAGTTTCCCACAATTTTCTCAAGAATGGTGTTGAAAAAGTCACATGACAGCGCATCACCTTGTCTAAGCCCTTTTTTGACACCAAAAGTCTCGGTGAGATTGATTCCTACCTCTACGGAGCAGCGAGCGTTCTTCATCGTCATTCTGCACAATCTGACAAGTTTGGCAGGGATGCCAAAACTAGACATGGCTCTGTATAGCTCGTCTCAATAAATGCCGTTGACAAATCGTTTCAGGCGTTCAGAAAGTACGGCAGACAAGATCTTGTAAGCGATATTAAGGAGACTGATGCCTCTATAGTTGGCGCAGTTTAGAGGGTCTCAGCAAACAATGTTGAGGCTCCATTCATCAGGCATACTTTCCTCTGACCAAATTTAAGAAACGAGTTGGTGTATGCTCTCTACCAAGTCATCTCCCGCTGCCTTAAAAAGCTCGGCCGATAAACCGTCCGGTCCTGCCGCTTTGTTGGACTTCAGTTTGAATATTGCTGTCCTTACCTCATTTTGGTCAGGTGGACGGAAGTCTTGGCTTTCATCGCCCAAGTTGAATGGTTCATTCTGCCTGACAGCGGAATTTGTGTCATCTGTTGTCTTTAACAGTCTGCAGAAATGGTTTTTCCATGTCCTCAGCACCGACTGTGACTCTACTACAAGGTTTCCTTGTTCGTCTCTACAGGTCTCTGTTCGGGTCTCGTTGCCGTGACCCGTTCTTTTTACCTTTTGGTAAAACTTCCGAACATTGTAGCACCTCTCTATTTCCTCGATCGCGCACTTCTCATGCTTTTTCTTTTTCCTCCGGAGAAGCCGGTGTTCTTCCCTCCTTTTTTGCTCGTAGAGCTCACGAGCTGCTCTCGTCCTTCTCTGCAGCGCCGCTTTGTAGGCCAGTTGCTTTGCTGCATGTACTCCCCGGCACTCTTCATCAAACCAAGGGTTTCGCGGTGGTGGTCGGGTGATACCTAGCACATCAGTTGCGGTTTTTCTGATGGCTTCTCGGCATCGATGCCACTGGTCTTCAGCACTTGATGCTAGCTGCACAGGACTTCTCGAGAGGTTGAGGGAGACGCGATCGGCAAAAGTTCTGGCGGCTTGTTGCGTTTGTAGCCGTTCAACGTTGAATCTCCTCACAGTATTTCCTCGTTTTTGTGGTGTCTGGGATATCCGCATACGTACCTTGGCTACAACGAGTTAGTTCGGACGTCTAGAATACTGGAGGAGTGTCTAGCGTCGATCGCATCATGGTCAATTTGATGGACGGTTTGTTGATCTGGTGGCCGCCATGTCCCTTTGTAAATGTTGAGGTGAGGAAACCGTGAAATTAGCCTAAGTCCGTTTCCAGACGTGGTGTCGTGTAGGCGATTTTAACGTCTTACTTACGGTTACGACATTGCTCATTTATTTTGTCGAGGAGCTCATAGAAATATTCTTTGGTAGCATCGTCTTTATCTTCTGTGGGGGCGTGAGCGCATATCAGGCTGATGTTGGCGAATTTAGCCTTGACACGGATAGTTGTAAGGCGCTCACTAACGTGTCGAAAGCTCAAGACTTCTTGCCGCATCCGAATAGACGCTGCTTCTGTTCTCTGTAGCAATCACCGTAGTAGATGTCACAGTTTTTCATCCTTCTTTTGCCGGGCCCATCCCACCGCACTTCCTGGATGGCGGTGATATCTGCCTTGTAGCAGTCTAGGGCCTCCGCTAATTGTTCGGCTGCACGCGGTCTGTTCAGGGTTCAAACATTTCACGTGCAGATCCGAACGTCATTGTCCTTTTTTCGTTTTGCTGGGTCGTCAACAGTAAATCCATCCGTATCCGAGGCTTTTGGTTGCTTCGTAACAATTTTTTTTTCGTGGTTGGGTAGTTAGCCCCACGCACAACCCCCAACCTGGAGGACCAGGCCCTAAGATGACCGTAGGACAGCGGGTCGGATACTCCGTTGTCAGTAACCCACTTCGGGGATATGAGTGCTGCCGTTGGCCCATAAAGGGTTCATCCGCCACCATCTCTATTTCAGCACCCTGACTAGTGTTGAAAATCCTTACAGACCTTTGCTCCAAATATGTCAGAGTAGCTCACGCAAGGTATCTCCCATCTCGACTGTTGACAACACCGTTGATTCAATCTTGTGTATTCATCCGCTGTATGTCCTCTTTCTGAGGGGCTCATGTAAGACCTCTGAGACTCGTTCAGTCAGTCATTCCGACAGAACATTATAGTGTTGCTAATTTATTCGTGTTCAACACTCGCGCTTATAAGTTTTGCAAGCCAAGCACGGTTGAGCGAGACCAGTACCCGGTATGGTTACCACGCGGAGGTAAAATAAGCACAATTGATGGGTAAAATATTCCACGTACACTATTATCAGCTGACGAAAACATCCCTGTGGCACAACCTTAAATGTTCCATTCATCAAATAACGCCTGTTACCAATCAATATATTTTCTTCGATGAATTTTATCATGCGATGGAAGTTGAATTCACACAAAAATAGAATAGTGAAATAAGTTCCCAAATTTGAGGACGTATTTCATACTTAAAATAAGTCCCCAAAAATCCATGAATCCCAATGTTGGGGATTTATTTTATATGAATAAAATCTCCACTCAATACAAATTTTTGGGGGGATTTTTCGTTTTAATTTTGGGGGGTTATTTCATTTGGGGGGTTATTTCCTGCAGCCATTAAGGTCTTATACAGAATCTCCTTAGTTGTTCGGGATAGGGCTCTACTACTCAATTGCCTTCTTAGCCCAACGAAACAGCGGTTGGCAAGAGTTATTCTTCGTTTAATTTCTTGTGAGATGTTGTTCTTAGAATTTATAGCAGAACCGAGGTTATAGCAGAATGAGGTCCCTCATTATCTCGAAGTTATAGCTGTCGATCGTGATGTTTTGTCCGATTCTACGATGTTGGGTGTCCCTTCTTGTTGACAGCATATACTTGGTTTTGCCCTCGTTGACCGTCGACCTGTGAGTTGCGGATAATTCGTTCAAGTATGATGTTCAAGTCGCACGACAGCGCGTCACCTTGTCTAAATCCTTTTTTGACATCAAAGGTTTCGGTGAGGTCGTTACCGACCTTGATGCAACAGCGAGCTTTCTCCATCGTCATACTACACAATCGAACGAGTTTTGCAGGGATGCCAAAGCTAGACATGGCTCTGTATAGCTCGTCTCTATAGATGCTGTCGTACGCGGCTTTGAAATCGATGAAAAGATGGTGGGTATCGATTTGAACTTCTTGGGTTTTTTCCAGGATCTGCCTAAGTGTGAAAATTTGATCGACGGTGGACTTTCCTGGTCTAAAACCGCTCTGATAGGGGCCAATCAGGTTATTTATAAAGGGTTTAAGGCGTTCACACAATATGGCAGACAGGATCTTGTATGCGATGTTTAGGAGACTGATACCTCTGTAGTTGGCGCAGTTGAAGGGGTCTCCTTTCTTGTGGGCCGGCAAACGATGCTGAGATTCCATTCATCAGGCATACATTCATCTGACCAAATTTTGGAGATGAGTTGGTGCATGCTCCTTACCAGGTCATCTCCAGCTGCTCTAAAAAGCTCGGCAGGTAGACCATCAGGCCCTGCAGCTTTGTTCTTTAGCTTGGATATTGCTACCCGTATTTCGCTTTGGTCAGGTGGACGGAAGTCTTGTCTATCATCGTCTATATTGAATGGAACGTTCTGCCTAACAGCGGGATTCTGGTCTTCGTCGCCATTATAAAGTCTGCAGAAGTAATTTTTCTACATTCTCAGCACCGACTGTGATTCTACTACAAGGTTTCCTTCATTATCTCTACAGGTTTCTGTACGGGATTGTCTGCCCTGGCCCTGGCACGTTCTTTTTACCTTTTGGTAAAACTTTCGTACATTGTTCCTGGAGTAGCATCTCTCAATTTCTCGTGCTCTTTCTTTTTCTTTCTGAGAATCCAGTGTTCCTCTCGTCTTTTTTGTTCGTAGAGCTCGCGAGCAGCTCTAGTCCTCTTTCGCAGCGCCGCTTTATACGCTTCTTGTTTTTCTGCGTTTGCTAGACGACATTGTTCATCAAACCAGGGGTTTCGTGGTGGTGGTCGGGTGAAACCCAGCACATCAATCGCGGCATTGGTGATGGCTTTCTGGCAGCGTTGCCACTGGTCTTCTGCACTAGCTGTTGCTGCGATAGGACTGATCGAGAGGCATCGGTATACGTGATCGGCAAAGATTCTGGCCGTCTCTTGCGATTGCAATTTTTCGACGTCATACTTTCTCGCAGTATTTCTCTTTTGGGGTGTGTTGGATAATCCGAGTCAATATCGGCCCCTCGGAAGGTTCGGACTTCCAGAATACTGGAGGCGTGCCTTGCGTCAATCGCAATGTGATCGATTTGGCTGGCAGTTTGGTGATCCGGAGACAGACATGTCCCCTTATGGATATTGAGATGTGGAAACCTGGTGCTTGCTATAACTATATTTCACTAACGTGCCGATAGCTCAATACTTTTTGCCTAAGTCTGCCGCGTATGACAAATCCACATCCAAATAAGCGCTGTCGCTGCTCTCTATAGCAATCGCCGTGGTATATATCACAGTTTTTCATCCGTTTTTTGCCTGGCCCATCCCATCGCACTTCCTGGATGGCGGTTATGTCTGCCTTGTGGCAGTCTGTTCAGTGTACGAACATTCCACGTGCAGATCCGAAGGTCATTGTCCTTATTTCGTTTTCCAGGGTCGTCAACAGTAAATATGTCCTTTTCCGAGGCGTGTTGCTGTTTTATAACATGCATTTTTTTCCGTGGTAGGGAAGTTACCCCTACGCACAATCCCCAACCTGGGGGACCAGTTCCATATCATACCCCTAGGACGAGGGGCTCCAGTAACCCACTTCGGGATTTGAGCGCTGCCGTTGGCCCACTAAGAGTTCATCCGCCACCAACTCTTTTCCAATACCCTGGTGTAGTATTGGAGATCCCTATAGACCTGGGATCCGAATATGTCAGCCTAACTGGAACTGTAGGCGCCACAGTTTATTCCATCTAGGGGGTTCGTCCGCTGCCGCCTGGAGACAAGAAGAATTGCTTTAGTAAAGAGACACCCCTCCAACAACATTCATTCATTAAAAATATCAGCTGGCCAGCTATGTGTAATAATGATGCTATTTAAATAGCGTCAAATATTTATAAATCTGCGTATATCAAATCTGTAATACATATTAATAAAAATATGTACATAATGATAAGGACAAAAAGAGCGCATGTTCGAATAAACCCGGCTGTACATGTACAATATACAATATATGTACCAGTAAACGTAAAATACTTACTTTAATCAATCATTACACTAAAATAAGCTTTCATTGAAAAGAAGTACACCTAGAATGATTATTTCGATACTTGGTTACAAATCTGTAACCTTTTTACGAAAGCTTTCTGTGATAAAGTTCCTGCAGTTTGTAGATAATAATTACAATTTCATCCAGGAAGCTCTGCCAAATGTATGTGTATGTATGTTATATTATAATGGACATTTTTAATTTACCTATAAATGTGTACATATTAAAAGGAAGCACTTGAATTACTGCAGACGCGTCAGTTATCAGTCAAGGACTTTAGTTATAAGTAATGGTGCAGCTGTGTGCACAAACTTTTCGATATGTACGGCGTTTGTTAGCTTTAATTTTTATCTTTTTTTTTTCAACGCTTAAATTTAATTCAGTTTTGTGTGAGTTATTTTAATTATGTTTGCATTAGTGCTTTTTATTAGTAAAATGATTACTTTCAATGTGCATAAATAAAGTGAGATTAAAAAAAATAACGCAAAATGATGGATTGGGGGATTCGTCGTAAGTAGTAGTCCTTAATTAAAACACTCTCCTAACATTCACAGACACGGTATAGTATTCGTATTCGCATTTAACATTTTGTTAAGAAATTTCCATAACAACACTTCCACATTAGCTGTCTATTAGGTTTTTGCTGCCCTAACTGAAGAGTAGTGAAATAGTAAAGTAAAAGAAAAGTATCCTTTGAATTAAAATTGGTTGTGAGTCATAAGTCATAAATAAATGAATGTATAGAAATAATCATTACGCATAGTTTAGTTATAGCAATTTCCACTAAAAATGTGTACTCATAAACAGGTACACATATTCCACACCAGTGCTCGAAACGAAATGCATTTTAAATCATTAGTATTTATGCGTCTATTGCAATACTTTTGTAAAAGGCTGGGTATACATAATTTTCCCCACGTAGCTGTGATTCATATATTACTTTATTACTTCTTGTATTCTGATTGATTTTTCACACACAATAAAAAAATCTGAAAATTATCCCTCTTACCTGAGAATGTTCTTCTATTTACCAAATTCTTACAATAGAACTTCTGACATCAAAACTTGGAGCAGCCTTACTACTTAACCGTATTAAGGGACTGTGGTTATTTAATTAAATCGATGAATATAATTCATTATGTTTCATGGGGTCTTCAATTGTTTTATTTTCTTTTATATCTAGGTATGTAATGAAAATCATCGAACAAACATATTTATGGTTTTCTTTATTTATTTGTTTGAGATAATTGGAATTTTTTTCACATACAGTTTCGCTTCGTTAAACATCGCAATATTATCTGTGAAAATGTGCTGGGGGTTTGTTAAATTGTTATAGTAAAATGACGGAGTTCATGTATTTGTTTGGAGTGTGTATCATCTGTGTACTGTGTTATGTAGCAAAAATAAATCTATCGATTCAGATTAATCAATATCCAGAGTAAGATACACACATACATATTTCAAAATTGCTGTGCGCTCTTTTTCCGTTGATGTTTCTGTTGCGGAAGAAATAACGAAATGCGTTCTATTTTTAGCGATCGATCAGAATACGTTCGATATTTGTGTATTTAAATTTAATTTGTTGTTTCAATTTTATTAGGTTCAATCATGTTCCACGTGAGACGACGACCCGCAGACTCGCAGCCGAGAAGACGAAAAAAGAAACCACTGGGTGCTTCAAATGGAGCAAACAGTACATCCAGCGATCGAGAGGGGCCAGTTTTAGTAGAAGTTACTCATAGTGGTGATGGAGGCCGACGCATTAAATTAGGAAGTGACCCCATTGAAGTAAACCTATTTTCTTTGTCACGTATATCTACTTCTAGCACTTAATTAAATCCTCTGTTTCTCTGTAGGTGGGCTCCGCCAATACAAATTCAATGCAATTATTTGGACCATCGATACAAGCCAGACATTGCTTAATTTCCCTAACTGAAGGAGTATGCACAGTAACGCCATTACACGCCGATGCATTGACCTTTGTAAACGGACATCACATCACACAACCAACAATATTACATGTAAGTTTATTTGTATAAAAAGCATATTTGTATATAAAGCATACTTAAGGTTAAAATCAATTATTTCCCTGTGTTCCTGCAGGACCTGTGGTCATCTTAGAGATAAAAAGTTAAAACCTTATGCGTACATATCGAATCGAAGACTGTCGGCAGGAGCTTTTATGTCCAAACAGCTCATGTAATTCGTCCTTTAATAGTTTCCTCTAACATCCGTCAATGCAAACCATAGACATAGAGTACACGGTTCAGCCGAGGTAGACACATACTCTTACTAGCTCAAAGTTATAGCTGTCTATTATGACGTTCTGTCCGATTCATTGGGTGTTACTTCTTGTTTTGGCCGTGTTCCGTGACTTTTGCAAGATCGTACCTTATGTTTAAATATGAGGTTAAAAAAATCAACACACAACTTGTCTCCTTGTATAAATCTATAAACCCTATTTTTGTCATCAAAGGGTCGGTTATCTCGTTTAAGACCTTAATGCTGCAGGTCAGCATCCTACGCATACACAGGGACCCCAAAACTTGAATTATAGCTATATATGTACCACCGTCCTTTAGCTCCTGTTATAGAAGGCCTCCTCGATGAAAGTGTATGCTTTTTTTACTTCTTGTGTGTTTAAGTGCAAAACTTTAACGGAGTGTGGACTTTTCTGGCCTAAGACTGAATGTTGAATTGTTCTCCTTTTTTGTAGACCGGGTTTCTAAGAATTCACTCATGGGACATACAACTAAAAAATTGGTTGGTGCTCGAGGTGTGTCTTGCTTCGATCGCAATGTGGGTTGACTTGACATGTAGCTAACTCGAATATAATGTAGAAACATGAGTTTTCTAGGTAGATGACATGAGCTAGATTACCCATGTAGAATTTATTTATTTTTAACTTTTCATTAATGAAAATAAGTGACAGAAATAGTGATTTTTTAACATTAATCGTAAATGATGATAAACGACGTCTTAATCGAAAATTTGTTCACTATGAACTGATGCCGGAATATGGAAGTCGTAGATGATTGCATGTGGTTTTCGACGGTGTAATTTTTTTTTTCAGAGAAGAGAACATTCCTTCCTTTTGGCCACGGTAAACTGGGTGCAAGATTAGGCTGTCCCTGCCTTTGTTACATTCATTGACATACTATACATGGACTGCTAATCAATTGTCAGTTTCATAAATGAAGCCAACCTAAGAGCTAGCCCTTTTAGTGCAGTGTGGCGAAAGTATGAAACCTCTGCGCGCCATTGCTATTTTTTACATAGAAAACAGTGCCATCCATTGTAGAAACATTGCAACTGCGCAAAATAAAGATTTATTCAAATTATCATATGAGTGTTTTCGCTTCTCTCCACCGTGCATTAAAGGAGAGCTTCAACGAAAAAACAGAAGTATGTTCAGAAGCATTACATTATTATACACATCTCTATATGTAGAACTACGAGAGAGTGGTTATATATGAGCTTTATTGATATTGATGTAGTCTTAGCAATAGTGATATAGCGACTGCTTGCTGCAGGCAGATCTCAAAGAATGTACAGGGTGTCCGCCGGGAAGGTATACTACTTTGTTTTGCCGCCATTTTGGTAAACATTAGTCTTGACAGTTCATATTTGGCAGTCGTGAAGTAGACTCGTAGCAAATTTATTATGAAAAAATATTCGATAAACCAACATGTTTTTATCGTTAAAACATTTTATCAAAATCAATCATCGATTACTGTGACGATGAGAAAGTTACGTGCAATTTTTCATGAAAAAATCATAATGAGTGACGAGGCACATTTTCATTTGAATGGATATGTGAATAAACAGAATAGTCGGTTCTGGGCAATGGAAAACCCTCAAATTATTCATCATCATCAGTCACCTTTGCATCCATTAAAAGTTACAGTCTGGTGTGCAATTTGGTCGGGAGGAATCATTGGACTTTACTTCTTTGAAAATGAAAACGGCGTAACGGTAACTGTGAATGGGGAGCGATATCGTGATATGATTGAAAACTTTTTAACGCCACAACTTCATGCTTTGGACTTGATTAACATGTGGTATCAACAAGACGGTGCCACATCGCATACAGCCAGGATTACAATGGAATTACTGCGAGACCTCTTTCCACAACAAGTTATTTCAAGAAATGGCGATGTTGATTGGCCTCCAAGGTCGCCTGATTTGACTGCCCGGGCTTCTTTTTGTGGGGATATCTGAAAAGCAAGGTTTATGCAAACAAACCAGAAACGCTTGAGCAACTCAAACAAAATATTCGTGATGAAATTAATGAAATACCGCGTGAAATGTGTGAGAATGTAATAAAAAATGTGCTCAAAAGGGCTCGCATTTGTGAGTCTAACAGAGGCGGACATTTACCTGATATTGTATTCCATACATAATTGCCGATATTATATAAAACATTTATCAATATAAGATCCATTCTCTTTCATTTAATCAAAAATTATAAACAAAGAAAGTGTATGCTGTAGTGTATGCTATGTGTTAAATATAATTGTGTAAGTAACTACAGGCTGGCTCACAAGTATAACCCTTCAATTTATATTTCTATTGCAATGTCAAAACAATCAAAACAGATTCTTTGCTAGAACATCACAAATTCGTTCATTGCAATGCTTTCTATTACACAACATTTCGAGTTTTGTTTATTGTTTATATGGGAAGTGCGAGGTGCCATGCACCTTTATCTAATTTTGACTAACCAGGATTAACACGTGAATACACGCGTGAATACCTAAAATAAAGGGTCCGCCATCTAACGTTTTTTTTCAACTAGTGCTTATTTCGCGAATGGTAACACCTAGCTCATGTCTGATTTGACAGATAATTAGTTTTATCCTTCTGCTGAACGAATATGGTTATGTATACGCTTGAACAACGCTGGGAAATATTGCGACATTACTTTGAAAATCATGGTAATGTTGCAGAATGTGTGCGAAAATTGCGTACGGATTTTGGAATAAGAGAAGCACCGTCAGCTCCGTATGTTCGTTATCTTGTGAAAAAAGTGAAAGAAACTGGCATCCTCATCGATAAACCAAAGCGTGAAAAGCCAAAAACAGTGCGTACACCCGAGAAAATTGCTGCTGTGGCAGAAAGTGTGCGTGAAGCGCCATCAACATCAATTCAACGTCGTTCTCAACAATTGAACATTTCGGAGACATCATTGAGACGAATTTTGCATATAGACCTTGGTATGACGCCATACAAAGTCCAATTGGTTCAGGAGTTGAAGCCAACTGACCATCCAATGCGTTTTCGCTTCGCTAAGTGGGCCTGCGATCGACTTAGAGAAGATGCCGATTTTGCCAAAAAAATCATCTTATCAGATAAAGCTCATTTTGATCTTGACGGGTATGTAAACAAGCAAAATTGTCGCATTTGGGGCACAGAAAACCCGCACACATACATTGAAAAGCCGATATACCCAAAACGAGTCACTGTTTGGTGCGGATTTTGGTCCAGAGGCATATTTGGGCCATTTTTCTTCGAAAATGAGCAAGGAGTGGCCGCTACAGTCAATGGCGATCGTTATCGGGCCATGTTGAACGAATTTTAGTTCACAACAATATTGAAGAGGAGGATATTGGCAACATTTGGTTTCAACAGGACGGCGCTACGTGCCACACAGCCGAAGCTACACTCGATGTTTTGCGAGCTGTTTTTGAAGATCGCATTATCAGCCGCAGAGCTGATGTCGTTTGGCAACCGCGGAGCTGCGATTTGACACCGTTGGACTATTATTTGTGGGGTGCCGTAAAAGATAAGTGTTACGCCGACATGCCAGATACAATTGACGCTTTAAAGGACAATATTCGTGAAGCCATTGGTGAAATACAGCTGCACACAATCGATAATGTGCTTAAAAATTGGACCGATCGTGTAGGCTACTACATGGCCAGCCGAGGCAGCCATTTGAATGAAATTATTTTCCATTATTAACCGGAAGGATTGTACTTTCAAATGAAAAAAGAAATTTGAGAAAATATTCAGTATGTAGTTTTTTTTTATAGCATTTTCAAAAAAAAAAAAGTTATTTGGCGGACCCTTTAGTCTGTAAATTCAATCGATTCGTTAGTTTTCGAGATATCTATGTGAGTGACATGACAATGCACTACTGCAAAGCCAGTCGAGGCAGCCACTTAAACGACGTTGTGTTCCATTATTAATGGGTAATGTTTGCTCTTACTAATAATAGACTGAGAGCTACTGAACGTTTTTCTAACCTCATCGTTAAATGGGAAATTTATAAATATTATTGTAAATTGGAGTTTTGCGTTGGCAGAAATCGCCGTCTGGCACCCTGGAGCTGGGGCATTTGCATGGGGCAGTGCCCCAAACATGTAAAAAAAAAGTGA
This sequence comes from Cheilosia soror, assembly GCA_949372485.1. Taxonomy (NCBI): domain Eukaryota; kingdom Metazoa; phylum Arthropoda; class Insecta; order Diptera; family Syrphidae; genus Cheilosia; species Cheilosia soror. Next base: position 47,387,299 of record OX443562.1, on the reverse strand, counting down.
CCAATTACCTCATCGTTGCACGGCTAATTTTTTGTCAGGGAATGGTACTCGTACCTAGAAAACATTTTCAGATAATGCCAGACGTTTTTGACGGGTCCTTAAGGCTGCCAGACGCTCATCAAAGTGCAGAAAAAATCGCTTCATTTACGTCATTGTTTCATGGAAATAATTTTTTTTATTTAATTATACAAGTATCCCTGAGTCCTAATATATAGTTGCCAGACGAAAATTCCGGGCCTTTCGTCCTGCCAGACGCAGGGGAAAAACGCATTATCAACATTTATTCCTCTAAAGTGCTAAAAATAATACTTTAAAATCTTAAGATTTAAATAACTTTCGACAATGAATTTTGGAGCTTTTTTAGGTAATTGGTTAAAGAAATTATTTACAGTTTCAAATTAACTATCAGAACCTCTTATCCGCTTTAAAAAGGAAATAAAGCGGTCCTTTTTAATATTATTTCCAAATATTTATTAATTACTTTCTGCTTTTCGCTTTTAGCTGCTATTTTTAGGGAATTATTATACACTTATTAAAGCTAACTTTCTGATAAAATGTTAGCCCAATGTTATCCACTGCGATACAACACTATACGGCTCACAGTGGGAAAAAGTTGTCGATTTGGCGATCAAAAATCAATTTTTGTGTTGCGAAAATTCTTAAGCCAATTTTTTTAAATGTTCAGGTGAAGACTACGATGTATTTATGGTGCACAGTGTTGCACAAGTTTAAGATCTGGAAACAATGTTGTGTAAAGTTATCGCACATTTCATTAATCTATCTTCACCTTTTTATGTTATTATGCGCAAACTAAAAATATAAGGGGAATAGTATCTGCATAGGATTAGGACCAATATAACTAAATACGTAGGTACATACAAAATGTTTCAATTACAAAGATGAATTCATCTTTTTTGAATTTAAGAAATTGATTTTGCACAATTAACAATAATTATGTAATTCGCTGACCAAATCTGATCTGTCTAATCGCTGCTGGGATATTCGTCAGGACGGCCGTGTCGAAGCATAGTTCAGTGCATCTACTGGGTATGGGTAGTACAGCATTCTACTGTACATTCAAACGTTAGACTTACTGTATTAGCATTTACCTAAATTAAATCAGAGGAGGCGATACGATTATTCGAGGAGAATAATAAGAAAATAAAATCAGCAAAAAAAAATAAAAAGGAAGTAATTGAGGATTCTGATAAAACAGCAAGAAGAAGACGGGTACCCGCATCTGCCGCTCTAAGATCTTTGCGTAAACAAGAATGAAGATTCGACATATATATTATTGTCCTATAATATGTATTTTCCTTTATTTTTACATGAAAGTTCTTGAAATGAGTATTTAAATCAAAATTATCTACCTACTTTTTAAAAAATTTCGTCAAAATTATTTAGTTACGCAGATCATAGCCAAGAATCAATCAAGAATCAATTTTATAATCCGACATATTTGGGGTTATTTTAGCTTTTTAGCGGACAGTGCCAACCGCCCAGTTTCTATATATACACTGCGCGTCATCAGATTAGCACACCTATACGCGTAAGTGATTCCAGCCAAACTAAAAGAGCTACCATTATCTGATTATGGCCCATACAATTCTCAGTTAAATAATATAAAAAGTATTGTTTTTCCATTTTTTACTATTTTTTCAGATTTTTTTCGAAAAATAACACAACAAAGAACAATTCAATATAGGTCATCAGGTTAGCACATATCACTTGTTTTCATTTTTGTTAAGCTTTTACACCATGTACTTAACGTATCCATTTATTAAATTAAACATTTTTCTGAGAATGACCTCATACATTCGATTGGGAAGCGACTAGTACAATTTTCCAATATAGTCGAGAGAAATGGCTGACCAAGCCATCTTGATGCCTTCAATTAGTTCCGTTTTGTTGGAATATTGTTTTCCAGACTCGTAAACTTTACGAACCAGCCATCCCCGTGCGTTTTCTATTATACTGATGTCGGGTGAGTAGGGCGGCCCTGCATTAAACTTACATTTTGGCCTTCAATTCATGACATAACCACACGGGCAGTGTGGATCGGAGCATTGTCTTGTTGAAAATGCCATGGCAAGTTACCAAACAAATTTTTAAAATGAAAAATTTGAAATGAATTTTGCTGTCAAAAACTGTAACTAGCACGTACCATAGTAGGAAATGGTTCCCCACACCACCCCCCTCCGACCATTTCTCCGTGCGAAAATCATGAAAGTAAAGAAAAGTAAAGAACTATCACCAGAATCCGTTGTAGTGGAAATACGACGGATTAAATTCGTAGCAAAAATTTCCTCTACGACGGATTCTGTGATAGTTCTTTCGGGGTTGGTAGCAAAATATCGAATACGACGGATTCTGTGATCACCCAGAATAATTGTATCCGTCTGGACATTCCAAATTAAAATAAAGACAACGTATTGCCAATCAGAATTCCAAGTCACGTGCGATCGTGCGAAATTCAAGCGCATTTCCTTTCGAGCCACGTTAAGTGGGTGTTTTTTCTTTAATATTAGTCTTTTAATATGTGATTCATTGTCACTCTTTGAATGGTAGATAAATTCGCTTTAACGCCAACATTTGCCCTGTTCTTTGCGGCCGAGTTGTGAGAGTTCTATGCTTCTCTCAAAATAGCTCTTTTATCAGCATTGGAAATTATTCAATTATTGCCGCCTTTATTATCCGTACCATATCCCGATTTATTGCGCAGGAATGCGGATATAACTTTACGACTTCTACCGATTTTTTTCGAAATTTCACTTATTTATAGGCTTACATCTTTGTAAGGTTTAATTTTTGATTTCTCTTTCACAGAAAGCGATTTTCTTTTACCCATTATTAATTACATCGATTACTTGAGCAGCAAAAACAATTTTGTTGACATACGCGTTTTACTTTAGAATAAACGATAGATAAAGGAAAAAGAATTTGCATACACGAAAGTAAAGCATTATTTTCTATCGAAAATAAAAGAAAATAGTAAAAACCATATAACCGAACCTTTCCGTTGCATGACGACCAGTGAAAGAGTATACAAATATGAGAAAAATATACATAATACAAAAAAAGTAGCAGCATTTTAACACCAACAACAAGAAGAGCATTTATATTAAGCTTATGGGGGGCGCTAACGATGACGCGTAGTGTATAAGTAAAGTGTTATATTCACATTGTCAGATAATGTTCCCAAAACAGAAGCAAGCAAAAATAGTTCAAGCTCATTATGGAAAGACTAGTTCTCTCTCATGCAATGCCTTGGAATGAAAAATTTCAAGAATTGACAGAAATGTCATAATAAAAAATGTAAAGTTCGGTGAAAACGCCTTTCTTGATTTGTTTATCACTTCGGCTTAATCACGTTGTTATCCTTATACCCTCCACTCCACAGGAAGGTATATTCACTTTGCCATTACATTTGTAACGGAGACCCCATTAAATGTAAAATTATTGAATCGACTTAGCCATATCCGTCTGTCTGTCTGTTCAAAACACGATAGAGTCTAAACGAATCGAAGCGACTCTTTTTACCGTCGTCAGGTTGGAATTGGAATTAGAAATGGACTATGTCGGTCAAGTAGTTCTGGTACCTCCCATACAAAACCAATAAACCAATATTAGAACCATGCGTTTCTCTGTCTTTTGAAAACACGAAAGCGTCCAAACGAATCGACCTAGGTGAATAAACATTTTTGAAAGGACGTCGTTGGTTAGGGAGGTATTGACGTACATTGGGCTATGTCGGTCAAGTAGTTCTGATACCTCCCATACAAAACAAATATTCGACCCATGCGTGTACACTGTAGTATGTACATACTGTTAGCATATAAAAACGCAGTACTGTCAATAGCAAATTAAAGTAATTCAGTTTATTAAAAAGTAAAATACAAAAGGTAATGCAAAACGTATATGTGCCATGCCCATATCCGATCGTCTAAAGGTGCTAGTACACGATATGTAGCACGCCACATATATATGTGGCTCTGACGTCACCAGATAGTGTACACATTACGTGTTTCGTATGTAGTGCAGTTGTTACATACAATTGTGCTAGTACACGGAATGCAGCACAGCGCGCACATATCGGTTGGCTGTTGGTTATTCGTTTATGATGATGCTATCCGCAGTTTTTTTTTGCCCTGTGTGCAGTCTTGCACTAGAACTGTAGGTATTAATTGTTTTATTGCTTTGGGTGTATTTAAGTTATTGCATCGCGTTCGCTACTTTTATGACGCACAAAAACTAAATACCACGCTGCTCGTACAAAACACACTGATACAAACTGAAATGCTGAAATTACATTCAAAAATACATACGAACCGTGCAGGTAACCACTCGACATTATGCAGCGTATTGGTACAAATCGTATGTGCTAGGGTAGTACACGGAATGTCGAAAAGCCACACAATGCGTATGTATCACGAGTGCCTCATATTTCATATACGTATCAGTACCTTATGTGAGTGGCACAAAAAGGGCTAGTACACGGTATGTAGCCACATATATATGTGGCGTGCTACATATAATGTACTAGCTCCTTAAGAGGCAGACGAAAGACAAGGAGACAAACAACAATAAAGGTGTTCGTAGAATAGTTGGTATGGGCTGGGCATCCTTCAGTGAAAGATGTGCGCGTTCATTGAAACTCAACACATCTATTATCTATTATTCTATTATAATATTAAAAGCCGACCCGATTTCGCCTCGGAGTCATTTACCCTACTTAAAGTATACCAAATCTATTTTTCTTTTTACCAAATTGAAGCTTACCACTCATAGATGTGCTAAGAAGAATGAATTTTTGGAAAAAGTATTTGCAAAATAGGTAAATTAGTGTTTTTAAATTACATTGGTTACAACAACAACATTCTTCGCTGCGCATACAAAGAACATTAATATTTCCCCTTCGCTCAGTCGAAGTTCTGTCTCTGTGTGAAGCAGAAATTAAAAAAGAGAATCATACACAGAAAACGTCATCATAACTCATGAGTATGAGTCATGACTTTGCCTTCAGCTAGATTGGATACCAGTATACCACAGGACACATAATTATAACTTTTTGCGATCGTGCGACAGGACAAAAAAAAAAAAAACTACACGATCATATGAGTACCTCATTCGAAAAGGGTTGATTTGTTTTCTCAGTGAGTGCTATGGACATGGTCAGCAGCTGTATGTACATTACATTATTATGATTTATGATCGCCAATAGCATGGAGTTGGGGTATATTAATAATCTTCATAAGAGAAGAGACACACAGCTACCAGGGAGGGTTTGGTTCGTTGGGGTAGTTTTTTTTTTTTGGATTTCATAGGAAGAGGGAAACAAAGGAAAGGAGATGCACTTCAGTATAGAGTGCTTATGTATGTAGTTGAGGCAAATACTAATTTTTTGCATGTTGCGTTTCTTTGTGTTTATGTATGCTGGGCGAATTTCGACCACCGGGCGAGCCTAGTACATACTAAAGGTGCTAATACGCAGCATGTAGCAAGCGCAAGCCACATACGTAAGTAGCACCATTGTATATACACACTATAGTACTCTCATCCCATCGCATTGAATTACGCGTCTTCGACGATCCAGGTGGCGCTTCAGTTTATTTAGTTTGTACACTGCCAGCCAACTCCGAGCATTGGGGTCGGGGAAATGTGTATAGAGAAAACCAAAATAAACAAAACAAAGTCAAACTGGTATGCCTCTTCTCTTTCTTCATTCATATCGCCATTTCCATCCATCAGTAGGTATAAAATTATTTCTGATGTGATGTAACAGGGTAGGGTAGGGCGGTAGGGTAGACGGTAGAGAACTGCAACTGGTTTGGTTTTTCTTAGTGAAAGGAGAGGAGAATAGAGGAAAGGCAAGAGCAAGAGCAAATATAATTCAACAGCATGGTGGTGTAGGATAGGAATTATGATTTGTGTGTTTGGTGAGGGGTGCACGATGCAAGGGGTGATCAGTTGGGAAAGACAAATTGAATAAAAACTGAATTTGGCTTCCTTTCTGTCGTTGCAAAAGATTTGAGGATTGGGCATATTGGGCACTATTTTGCCTATATTTTTGTCAAATATGCATCGATTTAAGGGATTCTTTTTTTAATTGATTCTAAAATATTATAGGCATGTGTATACTTTATGAGGTTTATAATGTAGAAGCACTTTATGTCAGTAAAACGAGCAGCTAACTATTATAGGAATCTACATCCCTCTCTATATAAAAATCAATTGTTTGCAAAACTCGAGAAAGGGTAGATGCTAGACCGATTCAGATGATTCTTTTTTGTTTTGTTCGGCTTGAATCAGGGTTTGGCAAAAAAAGAAAATTCGGAAACCCCCAAATGAAAAGCCGAAAAATTGCAAAAAATCTGAATTTCCATTTTGTATGAGAATATAAGTACCTACACCACTAACGATCGCAAAACTCGAAAACCACCGAACCAAACCCAAAGGTAGGTATTTCTATGAAGTGTGGAAAATTAGACAATAGTACAAACAAAAAATTTCAAACGCTATTCTTCAACAGTTTTTAAATTTTGGAACATTGATATGCATTGTGCTGATGGACAAAAATATAATATGTGTGGATTAGTATAGAATTCCTAGGCACTTGAAAAGCCGGTTATCTTATGTAATGTAGTGCAATTATTATTCCTTTCCCATAACCACTAATATATAATCATTTCGATAAAACTAATATAGGACATTAAATCTAAAGAGTAGATACATATGTACATAGGTACATATTCAGGAGATTTATGCGGAACTATTTAAATAAAAGTATGTTTTTCTAACAATGTAGGCACAACTATGTATTTAGAAGAAGTTCAAAGTTTGATTATCATGCACTTCGTAGTGCAAAATATAAAAATAAAAATATCAGTTTAAAATTCATTTAAATAAGTGATGAACAGCTATTATTGTAATGCTCCATGGTACACATTTTTGGGTTTTCCAGGAATCGTATTGCATAGATAGTATTCTTGTCTATTAGCACAATGCATACCAATGTTACAAATTTTACAAACTTTGGCTCCCGTGATTGTCGAAGAATAGCGCCACACCCCTTTGTCCAATTTTGACCAAACTTCACAGAATAGCTTTCGTAACAAAAACAAAGATTTTATCATTTTATCAAAATGTGAGTTCATATACCACGATTTTTAAATGGACGGTGCCACGCCCCTTTGTCCAATTTTTTTTACATACAAACCTGCTACAGAAGAATATACCTTTATAGAAATAAAAGAGTCATCAAATTCCAAACTCGAGTTATAAAAGGAATATAAAAAGGAGATTCAGATTACTATCAGTCCCGTGATGGTCTTGCTTGTGTTATTTAGGGTTACCCGCCTGATGCTGTCATTTCTGGTCTGGAGATAATTGTGATCTATTCGCTCGTTACCAACTGATTGGTTTAGTGCGTCTATATGTAAAAGTTGTTAACAAATTCTCCTACATATTTTTATTCCTTTTTGATTTTCATTTTCCCTCACTTTCATGTGATCGTTGATAAATGAAAACGGGCTTAGATTATCCGTTTTGGGCTGTGCGTTGATAACTTAGTTATTTAAAACAAACAATAACTTACTTAATTTCATAGCAAGAATCTAATCTGAACTGCACGTTTCTAAATTCATATTCTTCAATTTCCTACATACTATAATAATCCATATTTTAAATGTATATAGGGATGATTTGGATGATTGCTGCAATAGCATTGAGCGTAGCAATGTGACCTGCGTATAGCTGCTCATAAAATAATTGTATCTAAATACAAAAGGTCAATTTTGGGTTTAAAATTAAAATAAACAAATGAACCCAAACTTTCAGCCTACAAATAGCATACCTACGAATACAAACAAACGCATACAAACGAATCCGTCCTGTCGTTAAGAATACAGCTACCTACCACCACGCAGCCAAACAGACAGACAGAATTGCGAGACTCAGTTTTTGAGCTATACCTACTATCATCTTAATATCATAATTAATTGATCTAAAAATTTGGACTTAAAACAATATCTTTCTCACACTACATACAATATGAGAAAATTGAAAATTTAGATCGATCTGGGTACGTGATTTTATTTGCTAAAATCCAACCAAACTTCCCCACTAGTGCACCTCACATGCTCACCCACCCCATAAAAATTTTCAAATCATCATATCATAACCTACCCTTGACACCTAAGTCCAAAAGCCACGATCATGACACCAATGCTGCCCATAAATCCAAGAAATACAAAATATGTATTGTTAAAAATCCGATCTATGATTTCACATTTATCCTTTCCACATTGTTATCCTCTTAAATATCAATTCCAATCGTCATCACTCAACAGCACCACACTCATCATCATGCTAAAAGTATACCCTCCCCACACACCACCACTATACGCGAAAAGTATAAATCGATCCGATCTTTCATATCATATTCCTTCTTTTCATATTGTTATTCTCATAAATGCTAAAAGTACACTTCGCCTAACCTACACAGCACCACCACTAACTACCTACGACTATAGGTATATCGTATATGCGAAAAGTACCCTCTTCCACTCCTTACAATGCAATCGCTGGAGAATAAAAGACAACAAAAATACTAATTGTTCTTTCTCTTTCATCTGCATGTTGTCAATGAGACGAATAAGAAAAGAAGAAGGCATCTTTTAATTTCGTTTCAAATAATCCAATACAACTACCATGTACGATGTGAGTAGTTGGTCTCAGAGGTGGTTGGTGGCGCTAGTGCATAAATGCGAAGTGATAGTACTATAGTGTCTATATACAATGGTAGCACTGACGTCGTTTTTACGTCAGCGAATGGTTCCAATGGGTACATGCCGTGTATAAGCTCTCTTTGTGCACTCTCTGTTGACGTCATAGCCACTAACGTATGTTCACTCACATGCCAAACATTTTGCATGATTTGTGTGCAGTGGAAGGTATGAAAGCATCGGCTAGGCCGATGATAACACTTTACTTTCTTTTGTTATCCTTTAGTTGGTAACAATTTTTTTACATTCAATAGGAATTTTTTATTCGTCGCTGATTTGTTGTTGCGGTGAATTTGTTGTGCGTTGCAAAAAGTATAACGTCGTGTCCAACATAGGCACGATTTTGCGGGCACCGCATTTATTTGCTGAAAATTGGGAAAATGTCCAATTACAACACGATAATGCGTTCATGTGGGTGACTTGAATTCAGTCTGAAAGAAAGATTTTTGTAATAAAAAATAGCTTATTCAAAATAAGAATATTAACAAGTATTCATTGTCATACGGCCTAGCTGATGCTTTAATACCCGACACTGCTTAAGAGGCAAGCAAAATGTTTGTCGTGTGAGTTTTCAACAGACAGAGAGGGTGCATGGAAATAACTTCACGGGCAATAACTTCACATGGAAAATAACATCACCTCGAGTGCGAAATAATTTCACTTTTTTTATGTGAAGTTATTTCCCGCTGAAGGTAACTTCATCACAAATTTTGTGAAGTTATGTATATAAAAAAAATTGTTACCGCAACAGGTCCGTATAGGCGTGAATTAATAACTTCATATTACCACAGATAATAGAGTTACAACTACTGGAACTATAGTATCTGTGATATTACGTTATCTTATGCTCAAAAACTAAAGAGCATTTTTTTTTTAAATTAATGCTCAACAAAGACCTTCAGTTTTTGAGCATTAGATAAAGTAATAGTTATGTGTATGTCCCACTTCACTTTCAACTACATAATGTACAATGGTGGGCATAAGTATTTTGACAAAACTAAAGTTTATTCTACTCATAATTTGAAATTACTTCATGTAGATTTTGGCAACGGTTAGTTTTAGTTAAACGGTTAAAACACATCCAACAACATTCCGTTTTCACCTTCAGAAATATTGCCAAAATTGACTTGGCAGCGAATGTGTAAGTACCCATTGAAAATTTAGAACTTTTGTGAAAGTACTTTTTTTTACTTTTTTCCTCGGTCTTAAACAAAAAATGTTTTGATGCAAAAAGTTTCTCCAAACAATTCTAATGGTGATTGCAAACATTTTTTTTAAAAATTTCTTCGCTAAATATTTTTTATGATATATTGAATGGGATTATGTATTTTTATAAAAAGGAGGAAAAAGTGGCTAAAATAGTGATTCATCTGATGGAGATGGAGATGATTTTGAAAACGACACATCGGATTCCGATTAATATGCTATTTATATAACAACTAGCTTTTGCCCGCGGCTTCGCTCGCGCAGTCCTCTGGATTTGGTACACAGATATTCCTTCACAGTCAGTTAGTTCCCTCTTTTATATTTATATATTGCGCAGAAAACCTACCTAAGAAAGTACGTACGGAGAAATTAGTATCTCTGAAAAATGTGTTTAATGCCCTATTGGAGAAAACAGTTTAGAGACTATATGATCAATATTTTTGTTAGTGAAGCGCTGGCATCTCAACACAGATCATACTATAGCAGATTGAGTCACAATCTGCATATGTCTTTGCTGGCAAATACAGCGATATGATAAGCACCATCTTTCCACGCCTCCCAGATCTTATTACACTCTTGCAACCAGAAAGATGCACCACTTTCTAGCAGTATGACCCCATTCATACAGAATTCCGCTTGAATATCTTTGGAGTACGTACGCTGGAGTTAGATGAAGCGATAAACATATTCAACGGCGAAAGATTTTGGGACGCATTACAAAGTTTAAAATTGATACGACAAACGGTTCGTAATTTAAGACAAGGGCCACAAACTAAGTTTGAAGTCGATCGGATGAAAAATAAACTTTTATCCCCCTCTTACCCCTTTAAGGGTAGAATTTCCAAAATCGAATAAAAAATTTTCTTTATTTCTTATAGAGAATATACAAACCGAGTTTGAAGTCAATCGGATGAAAAATTAAAATTTCCAATACAAACTTTGACCCCCAAAATTTTCCAAAATTAGAGAAAGTATTTTTCTTTGTTTTTCATAGAGAGTACACAAATCAAGTTTGAAGTCAATCTGATAAAAAATAAAAATTTTCCATACAAACTTTGACCCCCTTTTACCCCTTTAAGGGTAGAATTTTGCAAAATCGGAAAAATTAATTTTCTTTATTTTTCATAGAGAATAAACAAACCAAGTTTGAAGTCAATCGGATGAAAAATAAAAATCTTCCCATACAAACTTTGACCCCCCCTTTTACCCCTTTAGGGGTCGAATTTCAAAAAATCCTTCCTTAGTGGTTGTATATAATCATAAAGAAAAACCTCTTTTAATACCGCGGCATAATAATATGTATTGCTTTGCATAAAAATTTAAAGTATCAGCATTAACAATTTCATGTGTTCAAAAATACCTTAAGAGAAAAATATCCCCTTAAATATTTTGCTACTGCGCATGTTGGGTACTTTCAACTCCTTTGGGACGGGCTAAGTGATCGAATACGTGAGAGTAATTCCCCATACGCTTCATCAATCGAGGCTGTAAAGATAATAAATGTAGAAGGCCGCTTTTGCGTCGATTATAGAGAGCTAAATGGCCTGACGATTAAACAGCCATTCAGCGTTGTTATATGATCTTAATTATCTTATTTTCTAAGATATTGAGGTGGTCTCCAGATGAGAAGATATTCACTTAATTTTAATGCATTTTTTAAGATTTGGAGAATTTTAATAAGATTTGTTAAGATATTAGCTTTAAAATAAAAATTTAATTAAAATAAACTTACTTCGAATATATTCTTCATATTCTATTCTTCATATTTTTGGGATAGAAAATACCAATTTTCTCAGATTCCTAATTAATTACGCGTTGCTAAACATTAATGGCATTGATTGTAATTTTAGTTTTCAAATTACACCGATAATCTATTGAAATCGGCGATTCTGAACATTTTAAATATTTGTAAGTTTTATTTTTTTTTAAGTTCTGCAGAGTCCCAGTTATGTTGTAGTGTGTAGTTGCATATTTGTGGAGTGTATCACGATTCGGTTTCAGTATGATTTAAGCAGTTGCAATAAAGCTGCAAACGACTAAGGCTTTAACATTTTACCCAGTACAGTAGAACTTGCAATGTAAATAGCGAGCTTTGCAGATCCTCGAGTTATAAAGCAGTGAGGAAACATTAAAAACAAATTCGAAGTCTCAGATTGGCTTGTAAAAGTGGTTTCTCTCAAATGTCGCGACAAACAAAATAGGTACATATGTGCGAAAGTACTTTTCTTACGATATTTTAAATTCACCCTTTAATGGGATTACAGCTCTCCTGAACTCAAAATATTAGATAATAGTTTTACTTATCGGTCTTATTGACTTAATGGCGGATTTACATCATAACTATTCCCATAAGATTTTTTTAAATATCGAAATCGGGGAAAGATGTTGATAAAAATCGGTCTGTCTCTGTATTCAAAATAGGATTACCTACCTATCATCTCAAAAACGGTTTTAAGATTTTTATGAAATTTTGCATATAAATATACGGTTCGAACTGAGTTTTCAAAACTGGTAGATTCAAAAACAGAACATATCTCAAATATATGTACCTTCAAAAACGCTGCACATGCACCCTAGAAAATAGGGTACATATTCAAAATTTCTTCAGGTATAGGTATAACTGTCATTTAAGATGAACTAAGATATGAAATCGAAAGTTGTAAAATCTAGAAAAAATCTTTATAACAACACTGCAGCCATTTCCGATGCCGTTTATTGAGGAACTTTTTTCTTCGCTCTCGGGATACAATCAGATAGAAGAAGGCGATAACATCCTTGGTTAGCACACTGTCCGTGTTCTAATCCGCCGTGAACACATTGGTTAGCCAGATGGAAGCTGGAGAAAACAACCGTAAAACAAGGAATAAGCTGTTTAGACACATTTTTCAAAATCGGATCTCGGTCTGACTCTAAAGACAACAAGTGATAGAGAACAGAAACAGAATAGAAAAGTCCTTCGTTCTGTAGTAATTTTTGTTTCCGTTTACGTTGATCGCTCAGCTACACAAAACTGAAAAAAGAAAAACATGGATGTAGTATAAATTCTGCCAAACTCTAGGTATACGTATAACCTAATTATGTCCACTAAACCATTTTTTTTCGTCACTGAGGTTGCGATTACACGAATACGAATGTCATAACATAACATAATTGTGTAGATAAGCGCGCCGTCAAAGATATACGCCCCCTTTGACAGCCTCTATTCTTTATTTGTTAAAGCAAAGTCATCCTTATCACACAAATATATTAATTGAACATACTTATTCGATTCATTTCTATTTTTTTTTAGAACGGATCGGTTGTAATGTTTGGTCGTGTCGCATCTTACCGCTTTTTGGACTCACCTTCAGACGGTCGTTATAACCTTGCACTGTCCCAATCACAGCTGGACTCAGCATGTCTTTACGAGAGGTAAGATCTTGAATTCGGTTTTGTAAGTAATATGTAATCAATCATAAACGTTGCTTTAATGTTTACATGTTGTAATTTGTGTTTGTAAGCTTTGTATGCATTGCATTTAGCTTCTTATTTCTTTTTATTAATTTAACGTAAATATTGTTAAATACGTTCAATTGTTTTAATTGTGTTTATTTCATTTATGTTTTATTTTTTTCACATAACTTACATTTTTCGTTGCACTACATTGAATACACTCATGAACAAAACTCCCGTAACAAAAAAACACGATTTCATAATACATACATACGACAACCGCAGTCGTTCTCCCACATCACCAGCTTCATGGAATGATGAAGATGGAGCATTAAGTTCGGTAAGAAACTTACACAATTTAGAGTGAAATAAAATAATATCACTGGCAACAACATTTATAAAAACAAAATAAAAATAGAATCAAAAAGGAGAGTTCGAGACGACTAGTATTCACAATCATATGAGTGGCGGAATAGCATCGGAGCGAACTTTGAGTCTAGCAGAAGATAAAAAAGTTAATCCTAAAAGAACGACACAGGAGCACCATAATACTCAGGCGAAGGAGACAGAAATTCATTACGATGGTAACGAACCAAATGTGGAGAGTGAAACAAAATCAATTTCAAGTCTTAAATCAACCGGATCCACTAACCAGGATCAGAGGTAAACTTCAATCACATTTCCTTGTTATAATCACATTTTACTCCCTGCAAAATAAACGTACGGTGAACAATAATTTTCTGCACATTATATTAATTTTCGTTTTGCATTTTTGTTGCTAAATATTTGTCAATTATGTGTACCTACTCACTTTAAATATGTGAGCTCGTAGGTGTTTACATTAAAAATCAAAACTAACTCAATTTTTTTTTAATTTTAGATCGCAAAAAACTGTCAGTGAATTGGAAAATCAAGGACAAGAGCCAATTTTACCCGCAGTCCTGGAATTCCCGGAAACGCATCAGGAAAATTTTCTTTGCCAAATTTTAACTGAATTAGATGTTAATATACCCCATTTCAAACTTGCCCCAGTATACACTCTATATTTATGTGCCAGGTAATTTAATATCTTATGTTTGGTTTATCGGAAATTGCATATTCACACGTATTATAGAATCAAGTCGACATTATTGCCACGGATCTTACCTCCGAAAGCCACAAATACGTATTGTATTTTTATTGTTTGTAGGCGTACATATTACAGACAAATGGTTTAATTTATCTGTATGCAGATACTACGCAGCACTCACTTGAAATTTTTGAAATAAATTGCGCCAAATTCTATAAAAGAAGTGATTATAAAATGCCCGCGTTCCATTGATCGCTAGACGTCTAGTAGATAATATCCCAGATGGAGGAACGACTGCCTGCTGTACTTCTATCAACAAAATGTTTTGTTTACGTTTCTTTTCACTCCAAATGTAGATTTATTTCCCATGAAAATTAAACTTATTCTGAATTTGAAAGAAGAATATCACTAATTTTTGTTTGTTCATTTTTCAAATTTAATTACTTTTTATCGAATTGCATTAACAGCTAGTTTTTAAGGTTCCGTTTCCATATGGAGGAAACTTATTGCTTTCGCTACAATGTCTGTCCGAATCAACTAAGCCAATTTTGTACCTAGGTCTATCTCAAGAACTATTTGCCGTAGAAGGCTGAAATTTGCACACAACATCAGATAATAGCGATATAATCAGATGATAGCGATACATTGATTGGTTTTGGAGTAATAAGTAATTTAGTAAAAAAAATATTTTTCTTCTGTTTATTTATTGATTTACAAGCAAAAAACACGGGTGCATATATTCCTGTTTTGTAGATCATATTAGTAGCTATATATGTGCTGAAGGCTGTTCTGCCGAAAAGTTAATATTTTACAAGATATTTGCAAAAATATGGCAATTTTACAGTATAAAATACGCCCCTTTCTCCATTCTCATTCATAAAGCGTGTTGCCTTATGGCCAAATCACAACGGTGAGAGATTAGAGTATAGGAGATTGAAAGTTATGTTTGGTTTATGTTAATATACCCGAATTCAGAGCAGAATGCAAGTTTACTCCTTTTTGCTTATTATTGTTATTTTAATGCACGAATTAAAAGGAAATGTGTTTAAAATAGTAAAAAATGCATAAATAAATAACAATAAATACATAGATGCACAGGTACATGCCTTCCTATAGTCCTTTCAGTGAGACAGGTAGATTTTTAGTTTAGTTGAGAAAATATGGGCAAATTACATCGAAAATCCCTTTCCTTTAAATTGTGAATTGATTACTTTGTGGAATACTTGAAAAACGATTTAAGTGTGCAAGATTACCAAATGGCCAGCATATTTTATCTACGCTGTGGAAAGAAGTTCAGTCACTAAAATACAGAGGTGCAATTTTGTTAAAAACTTGCTTTGGCTATTTAAAAAAAACCTATTAATAAATTCTCAAATATGGATACCGACGATCTACTCGATTTTTCAATTCATATTTATATTTAATTTCAGTTATATTTATACATCTGGTTGTATGCTGGACATTCGGACGAATGCGATCGCAGGTACTGCTTCTCGTCGCTCGCTGGGATTTTACCGCATCCGGTCACCCATCCCCAGTAATGACAATGCATATTGAAAGGATTTTTTGACCCTCTAATTAGGGTCATTGCCTGTGTATCAATTAAGAAATCTAAAGAAATCATTAGTAGCATTACAACAGAAATAATATTCGTCATTTCCACACAGTAAAATAATTAATTTGAATTGCAAAAACCTCATAATCTACTAAAAACGAGTACGTATATACCCTAAGTGAATCCATGCAACTCCAACAATGAACGGCATTGCTCTATCACATTAAAAATTATCAAATCGAACAAACCAAATCGATGCTCGGCCGTTAAACCGTCCGGTCCAGCAGCTTTGTTGGACTTCAGCTTGGATATTGCTAACCTCACTTCGTCTTGGTTTTCATCGTCCGGGGTAAATGGTTCATTCTGACTGCGATTCTACTACAAGATTTCCTCGTTCGTCTCTTCTTCCTTAAAAAAAAATTAATAGTTGGGCCAACAGGCGTGTAGACACCCAAGGCCTAGCTTCTGGTGGTTTGTTGCGATTATATGTAGTAGTTCAACGTTAAATCTTCTCACAGTATTTCCTCGTTGTTGTGGCGTCAGACATATCCGCATTCGTACCCACATATTAGGAATCATGGGAGTATGACCAGTATTTCGTGTATACATTATGTTTGGTTATAACAATTATTTCGAAAACTGATTTTTATTAGAATTTCGAATTCGTCTGTTACGACGCAGGTCTTGAAAAGGTCTTGGGCCTTCATAATTCTTATGAGGGATGGATTGTCTATCTTTTAAAGCAAATATTATTTGGTTATGTCAAATATTACAAAAAACGATTTTTTTAGGAGTTTGAAGCAGTCTGGCACAAAGAAGTCTTGCCGCTCTTAAAACGTCTTGGACCTACATATTTCCGATGAAATAATAATACTCTATACAATAAAACTAGCATTGACTGGTCATATCAATTATGTATCTCAGTTTTAGAAAAACATGGGTTTTCAAAATGTACTTACTAAAGCCACGACTATTAGTTGCAAGACTTTGGTTTATAGCTTCAGGCTTACCCCATCCTTCACTCATCTAGTTTTTTTCGGTTATATCTCGCACCCAAATTTTGCTGTGGACTCTTAGACTACTTGTCGTATAATACATCATAAATGGAACCTCTGTGCAAAATTTCAGCTTTCTAGAGCAAAGGGTTTGGGCTGGGCGTTGATGATAAGTGCGTGGTATATTTTTATTTTATTGTCATCAGAACTGAAACAGATGCAAAATTTCAAATTCATAAGTTAATGGATATAATATTGTTTTTACTACGCGTTCCTACCGGTATGACGTTAAGATAAAATGTTCTGCCGAGTTTGAGTGTTTGAACAAAGCATAAAACTAACACAACTTTAAAAACATTTCATTTGTGAAAATAAGAAAATAATACTACACAATAAAAAGGGGTTCATATATATAATTTTTCTGCCGGCAGAAATCATCCCGTGTGCGCTCGAAATATGGTATAAAAACGGTTTTCTGCCGGCAGAATTAATCTCGTGTGCGGAGGCCCATTGACTTCAAACTCGGTTTGTGTACTTTCTATGAGAAATATAGAAAACTAATTTCTCCGATTTTGGAAATACACCATGTAGTATCCTTAATAAATGACATCTCTCTGTTTCTGTAGTCTCGTATAAAGTGAGTTTTATTTTATTAAATCTGACATTTTATACAGTGTGAGCATACACTAAAATTCTGACAATTTATACAGTATTTCAAGATACTACACACCCCCAAAGGGGTGAAAGGGGGGTCAAAGTTTGTATCGAAAAATTTTTATTTTTCATACGATTGACTTCAAACTCGGTTTGTGTACTCTATTGTAAGAAATAAAGATAATTAATTTGTACGATTTTGGAAATTTTGCTTGGGGCCCGAGTTACTAGCGATGACCGCTTTTAAGGGGCCTTTTTCAAAACTCACAAACCGTTCGTCGTATCAATTTGAAACTTTGTAATGCGTCCCAACTTCTGTCGCCGTTGAATATGCTTATCGCTTCATCCAACTCCAGTGTACGTACCCCAACGATATTCAAGCGTAATTCTGTAAGAATGAAGTCATACTGTTAGAAAGTGGTACACATCCTCACGATCTTTTTGGTTGCATATGTTGCATAGTATGTTGCAGGGTAAAATAGTTCCCCCTTAGTCTAAATATCGAAAGATGGTGCTCATCATATCGGTGTATTTGCCAGCAAAGAAATATGTTTTGTCGCGTAGATAGTGGCTCAGTCTGCTATACATAGTACGATCTGTGTTGAGATGCCAGCGCTTCACTAACAAATACAGTGAACTCTCTCATAAACGGACACCGACGGTACCAACAATTTTGTCCGCTTATGAGAGGTGTCCGCTTGTGAGGAAAAAACCCTAAATTGACAAACTCGAGAAAACAAACAACAGACAAGCTGTTAAATTTTATTTCAGAACGTAATTCATTTTTATATGATACAAATTATTTAAGGAAAAAAAAACACACACAAGAACGAAGGCTTAAAAATTTATTTTCACATTGTTTAAAAGTGGCTACGTTTGCACTTAATCAAGCATATTTTGTACCGTCAAGCGGGCAAACAAATTTGACCAGTTTAAAATATATCAAAATAAATGACACCAAAATAGGGGCTTTTACTTTGTATTTTAGTATTCCAAACAGGAACGGTTAGGCGACGGCTGCCACAGCCTACTCTGTTCATGGCTTTGTTCTGGGCCTCACATGCCTTCCCAAGAAAGTCGTGTCAGGCGAGGCAGATTTTTAGGTTAATTGAGAAAAGGAGGGTAGAATACACCGAATTTCCTTTTATTTTCTATTCTTAAAATCGACCTGTCTCGCTCGACAAGACTTTCATAGAAAGGCACAGTGGTAGAATCCACAAAAGAGGAGAAAAAGGAACCAAACAGCAGAACAGAGTAAAAAAAACTTAAAAAAGTGCTCCAGTTGTGTTTGGTTTGTTCGTTTAAGAGAGAGCTAAACCCTTTTGCGGTTCTGAAATTGGGTGTCCACGTCCAAAATTATGCATTTATTTCCGTTCTTTGAAATTTGTCCGGTTATAAGAGGTGTCCGTAAGGAGAGAGTACACTGTATTGTTATATTGATCATATAATCGTTGCCCTATTTTCTCCAATATGGTGTTGAAAATGTTTTTTAGAGATACTAACTACTACTTAGGTACTTTCTTAGGTATGTTTCCGCGCGATATAGAAATATGAAAGACCTAATACTATTCACTAGTCACAATAATACACATTTAAGATCAAATAAGTTAAGATATTAAAAAATCGAGCCTACATTTAAGTTAACTCGTTTTATCAAAAGTATTATAATTAGTTTAAAACCTGACATGATGTACTAACTCTATATGAATTGTTTCACAGATATCGTGCTTCTACCCATTACCGACCAGAGCTTCAACCTACCGAACGTGCTCACAAGCTAACCATTTTCTTACATCACGTAGCCAATTTAATTTATTCCGTTATTCAAGAACAATACGCAGATCCACGTATTCTTGCTTTTTGGATGGCTAACAGCTCAGAATTTCTTCATTTTCTTAAATCTGACCGACACATAAGTGCATTTAGTGTACAGGCACAAGAAATTCTTGCTGAGAGTGTACAAACCGCATTCCGCAACTTAGTTAATTGCTTTCGAGTAGAGTTATCGCAAACGCTTAATCAGTTCTTATCAGAAACAATTGACCACGACTCCGCCGCTGGTTTGGTGCTTACCGTCTTGGGTTCAGCAATGGCCCTTCTTCGAAGATGTCGAGTAAATGCAGCTCTTACTATTCAATTGTTTTCACAATTGTTCCATTATATCAATGTAATATCATTCAATACGGTATGATCAATATAAATACAGCAGTTTTATGTAAAATTGATACATGCAATTATTTCGTAGATTGTAGCCAACTCGCATATGTGCACAGCTGAATGGGGAAAAGTTTTGACGGATCGTTTGCAGCTGTTGGAGCTATGGGCAGAAAGACAAGGACTCGAACTTGCAGCAGACTGCCATTTAGCTAAAATTAATCAGTGTGCCCAGTTCTTACAGGTTTGTATTTGGAAAATTTTGCGTACAAGTATAACTTTGTTTTACAAATATGATTTTCAGGCACCGAAAACGTCAGTGGAAGAGATACAAAAATTAGCATGTTCCTGTTTTCGCTTAAACTCCCTGCAAATGTCCGCATTGTTACAACAAGAAAAAATTCCTCGCACACTGATTGATACCGTTATAAGAATGGCCGAATCTGTAGCTGACGAACTAACCAGAGCCGATGGAAGGGAAGTGCGATTGGAAGAATCACCTGAATTGCACTTGGCGCTGCTATTACCGGATGACGGATTTAGTTGCGATGTAGTCCGTGGTATTCCTTCAGGCTTAGTTGATTTTTTAAATCCGCTACAATCGGCAGGAATGTGCCGTCTTGCAGCGCAACCTACAAGCATAGGTCTATGGACTGTCTATATGCATCAGTTCAATGTAAGTTGGAAATCTATTAAATGTTTGATTCAGTGTAACTTTGTACCTTACGAAGGCGCGGTCACCAAGTGCAATGTCCAACAAGTTGCCTCAACCCGAAGTTCAAGTCATTAAACTGCACAAAAACTCCAACGGAATGGGATTGTCGATTGTAGCTGCGAAAGGAGCAGGCCAAGAGCGCCTGGGAATATATATTAAGAGTGTAGTTCCAGGAGGAGCAGCTGATGCAGATGGTCGACTACAAGCTGGCGATCAACTTTTGCGAGTTGATGGACAGAGTTTGATTGGAATTACTCAAGAAAGGTACGAAATGATTTTTTTTTACACGTGTACAAGTTTATTATTTAGTTTATGTTTTATAATAGAGCTGCTGATTATTTAGTTCGCACTGGTCCTGTAGTAACTCTGGAGATAGCTAAGCAGGGTGCAATTTATCACGGTTTAGCGACTTTGCTTCAACAACCAAGTCCTGTCATCCAAAGAGGTAACAGAAAAATAAAACAAAATATATTATATTGTAGTGCTATAGTATTTCTACTGCTAACTGCTTCCGTAATATCCTCACATGCTGCTCTCATTAAAAGAATCGGAAGATCTATTTCCTGGTCGGTACTATAACTCTGTTTCAGAGGAAAGTTTAAATAAATATAATTCTGAAACTCCAATGAGGCGATTAAGCGCCTCTTCACTGCAGGAAGAACTGTGCCAACAGGGATATCAATTGCATATTGATCCTCGATATAGAGATACCCGTCCTATAGCGCGAAGCTCATCAAGTTTGTATTTGCCTATTGAGAGTAATAGCCCAGTACGAAATCGTGAGCCTAATCCATCGATATACATTGAAGAATACAATGATGATGCGAATGTGGAGAGTAGATCGAATGATTCGTTTCCAAATTATTCATATTCTGAAGCTCATCAACCGTTAAATGAAGATGGCATCGCGTCCGTAGCCGACTCTGATGATATACCGTTTATCGATGATGGTTCACCCACAGAAGAATTTAAAATTTATATACCCGACAATAAAGTATATCGAATAAATAATGATGCATCATACAAAGTACCAATAACAATAGTAGCAGGTGGTGGAATTATGACTTCGAGTCAACGTCGACCTTCGACTGGCTATCGAAAAACTGTTAGCTTCGATTTAGTAACCTCCAATGACTCGCCGAAAAGAAATAGCTTATCTTTGGACCGTGAAAGTTCATCATTTAAAAGGAAATCATATACTTCTGATGCGATTAGCAACTTTTGCAGAAATAGTTCATCTGCCGATTCAATTGACAATCAGAATTTAGAAAACTATACACTAAATGCAACTGCTCACCAAAATCAATCACAAACTTACCTAGATCAAAAGAGCTTTATTGAGCCCGCACTTGAGCGGAAACCTAAACGAGAACTTAATACAGATCGTTCAACATCTGGAAATAGATTAAATCGATCGAATGTCGCCAGAAGAGCATCTTCTGCGATATGTCCATCCACCGTTACTATTGATGTTCCTTTAAGCACGAACAAATGTTCCTTTGAAGAAAACTATTTACCTTATCGTAGTCATAGTCACGCTAATATATTCTTGTCACCTAACAGAAGGCCGAAAGATGTAGAAAGCAGCTGTTCAAGAAATTTTGGTGAGGGTAAGGTAAGAGAGATAGCTGATATTTTCGAGCAAAGAAGAACTCAAGCACAGTCTGAAGTGAAATTTAATATCAGACAAATGTTGTCACGATCTAACCCTGATATCAGTCATAAAAAAGTTGAAGAACAGAACAAACTTACAGAATTTGAACAAATTGATATTCTGAAACAACTTAAAGAATGGAGCTTATATGGCTCAAGCGGAAACGATTATACATATAACACATTAAATGAAAGCGACCAAACCCCACTACGTATTTCTAACAGAGCTGAAATTATTCAAACCCTTGAAAGACCCATACCAAATTGCGATACCAACATTAAAGTGCACAGTAAAAAAAATCACTTTACAAAGAATCAACAAAATGATTACGAGTCAACATTCTGCACCACTTCTAGTTCATCCAAACAATGCAAGTCTCTTTATGGTAGCTGTCCCGATTTCAGTGGACAAACATTTCCCCCCCTATCCTCCGATAATTATCAAGAATGCAGTTCATCACAGACGAACTCTAAATCCCCATCCTTAAGACAAATTAAAAGGATATTTCAACAAACAAAAAAACAAACAGTACCCAATAAGCCATCTCATGATATTTCGAGGATTTTCTCAAAGTTTCCTTTATCATCCTCTTCTAAACATAATGCTACGAAGCTATCACCCATTCATCGTACAACTAGTTCGAATTCAAGATTAAGTAGCTTTCTTTCGTCGGAAGTAGCTGACACGGAGGAACTGGAGCCAAGATGACAGAGTACGCACTAAGAGTTCAAATGTCATTTATGAAATTACGTTGCATATTATATTTCTACCTTTACATTATACTTTGAGATTGTTTTAGTTCCTCGATATGCTACTCGCATACACACAGTACTTATTCAATTTTGCTTTATTTAGTAGTGGTTTAATGTAGGGTAAATATTTATATTAATGATTATACATATAACAAATAGGTAGTAGAAGACTATCAGAAAGAGATGTTTCCAGAATTGGGGCTGAATCAAAGAACATTGGACCACTGACTGCAAACTCCCATTTACCTAACAGTAAATCAGTTCCAGCACTTCATCATAATAGCAATAATGTTTTAAGTAAGTAATTAAAAAATTATATAAAAATATAAATTAATCGATAAATTTTGTTACAGACATAGCAAACTCTAAATCACGAAGTACTTATAGTTTAGCGAACAACAACGAACAAGGGTTTTATCAGAATTTGAGTGTTTATCGAGCTCAAAATCAAAGCCAACCTATATTTGGAGACAGGTAATTAGCGTGTCTAACTACTTATAGCATTTAATTAGCGCGTCTAGCTTGCTTACTACTTATAGGAAGTGCCACAGCGGCGGGTGAGAAAGCTCACCTTCTCCCGAATACTTTCCTTACGTAGAACTTTCTTCCACGCACCCCTCGGCGTAAGATGTTTCGCTTTGGATTCAGCCAGTGTGCCTTGGCTGACCGTTGAGACCACTTTCGCTTACGATAGCAAAGACTATGTGATAAGTCCAGAGAAAAGACTACCCTCGATACCGGTACCGTTACTGAGCCTAGCTGGAGAGACAATTGGCTCTATAGTTAGTTTTTTAAAGTATGCGTTATATTCAATGCGGTGTTTCATGCGGCACAGACTGGAGGCCTGTTTTTGGTCAGAAGGTACTTGTGAGAAGCTGAGGTGTTTCCGAGTCTCGATCGCACACAGTTTGAAATTTGAAGTTTAGGGATTTTTGTGGGGTGTATACGGGGTTTTGTCTCTCGGGGTTTTTTTTGTATTGATGGTGGTATAGACTTATATTACTTTTGGGCTGTCTTAGGCCTGGGATGTTCTCCCAATATGATTTACATTTGTTTTGTTCCTAGCTTTTTATAGCCGAACTTATAGCCGATTTGGAGATTGCACGAAGGGTTCAGGTCCAATGAGCTTTTTCATTTCCTTCAATCCCCTTATGGCCGGGGAGCCGCCATAATCTGGTCTTGCTCCTAGAACTAAGTGTTTGGAGGGAATTGAAGCAGCGCAGTACTGATTTGGAGTCAATGGGTGAGCTAAGAACTTTTAGAGCTGATTGACTGTCCGTGAATGTATGTATGTTAGCGCCTTTAATATCTGAATTAATATAAGGTTTGCGCATTCTTTATTGGCACGGATCTCTGCCTGGGGACTTTTCCCATAGGCATTGATTTGGTTCCGATTTGGTCCATGGATACCAGCTCCCACCCCGAGTCCATTTTACAACCATCCGTATACCACTTTGGGCCGTTTTGGCAGTTTGGTGGGTTATTGCTAACCCATGCTTCCCTGGTTGCGATCTCCGTGGAGAATTTTTCGTTGAAGAATAGTGTCTTTGGTAAGCGGTCTGTAACCGCACAGATCATGTCAAGTTCTGGAAGTTCGGAAAGTATTTCCATTAGTTATTAATGTTCGCTAAAATTTAACTCTTCCGCTTGTGTCAAACTTGCTGAGCTGTGTATTGTCACTTTTTTTTACATTGATGTAGAAATGTGTTCGATTGGTTTGGGGATAATTACCACGTTTACCTTCCTCCAGGTTTGTGGTATATAGCCCCCATTGAAGCTGAACCTAAATAAGGCATTCATGGTGGGGAAATGAACCTGAAGAAGACCAATCAAATCTTATGGTGATTGTACCATCAGATCAGTGATCGGTATTGGTCGCACTTGCCGGTGCGTTTAGCTTTGTTGTTTTCTCACTCCTTAACAGAGACTTCCTATGTGTCGTTCTACCATAATGCGCACCTTTTTACCACAATGCGTTTTACCTTACAACTATTTGTAAAAGATGAGACAATAATGTCATTTAGTTGACATTGTGCATCTTCCGCGTCGCTTATGCGTAAAGGTGAAGCATGTCACATTTGATCGCTAGGTTTTCGCGATAGGTTCTCCAGTTTGTAAGTTTGTTGTCGTATCGGACCGGGCGGCGCATGTTCGGGTTGCATCTTAGTTGGAATCTTATATGCATATGACCCGATAAAGATGCCTCGCCGGACACGTGCCAATTTTCCACGATGTCTTGTACAAAAGGAGACGAAAGTGTAAGGTCTAAAACTTCCTCTCTTAAAACGTTTCTAAACGTGGGCTTATTGCCCTTATTTATTTATTTGTACATTTCTTTGATGTTTTGATCGTGATAATCTTTTTAGCTTATTATGCGGTGACAGGTTACACGATACGCATATTGTGCAGTCATTGCAGCGCTTGATTGTTTGGCCAAGTAGATGGCATTTGCGGCAGTACATGGGGTTTGGTATAGATTAATTTGGCAGTGTAAAAACCGATATCATTTGTTTTGTAAAGAA
This sequence comes from Cheilosia soror, assembly GCA_949372485.1. Lineage (NCBI taxonomy): Eukaryota > Metazoa > Arthropoda > Insecta > Diptera > Syrphidae > Cheilosia > Cheilosia soror. The sequence goes on along the minus strand of OX443562.1, from coordinate 47,361,808 downwards.
CATGAGAACACTGGGCCCACACCAGCAAGGTCGTTAGCTTTAAGCAAAGGGTCTGATGTTTTTTGTGACTCCAAAAAATGAATAGACTACCGTCGCGAAGTTGGCTTATATTTTCATAATCCTTGCTAATAATGTCAATAGCTTTTTTTAGAAGGAATGGGCTAAGGGACGAGATGGATTTTTCACTATTTTTCGGGAGGTCTGAGAAGATGTTTATTGACAAAGTTTTGTTTAGGTTTTTTTTCTTGGCTGGAGGTCAGTGGGTCGAGAGTTGAGAAACGACCACCTTGCTTTGGCTTGTGGGCCACTTTTGCACTTGGTGGGTACACTCACTTGAACTCAGAAAAGAGAACAAATAAGATTTAGCGATAGGAAAAATAAACGGTTTTAATAGGAGAAACCGGTTTAAGCGCTTGACGAAAGAAAAATCACACAATAAACTGAGGACCTCTCTGCTCGGGAGTTAGTCGGTGACTGGAACTTAAAATACTTGCTATATTTGGCTTAATTAATAATTAATATTCCCATATTCTATACCTCGTTATTGTTATTTCATCAATAGGAAATATGTAAAGCGTTTTCACCGCACTGTAAAACTTCGTACAGTACCCAGTACTACATTTTTGGTTGTTTATAAATGTATTCCTTTCTTAGGCAGACACTTAGTCTGTATGAGCAAGTCAATATCATTAATGTGTTATTAAAATGTATATGCCTGTATGTACAATAATTATGCATAGGCTTAACGTTTTATTTTTCTTTAGATCACAAATAGATTTATCGTATCCTATTCAACAACAAAGTGCAGCAAATTCCCTTAATGGAGCAATGCATACAAAAAATGTCGTCCCACCAGCTTCGATTAACCAAACCAATACTAACCGTCCAGCCTCTGCCTATTATCAGAGTAATATAAATTCTAATTACGCATCAAACACAAGCAATAATACGATGCCTTTGTCAAATCCAATGTTGACATTTAATGATAATCATGGAATAAGCGCGAGTAGCAGTAATATAACTACCAACGGGAACATATCATCAGCATCAAATTCCCAGCCACATAATATGCAACCGCAATCATCTCTTACAATGGGTAATCGATCTAAAAGCACCCATAATTTTAACAGAGAAGGTCAAAGTCAAAACAGTTTACGTATGAATCAGATATTCGCCCCTTCGATGCCAAACATAGCTGCTGTTCATACAACAACTGCAGCACCAAATATCTATAACAATGGTATGTCCTCGAGTCAAAGTATGCAAAATGTAACAATGATTAATCATTCAGCCAACCCGGGAGACACTCCCCAACAGCACGGATTTACAAATGCCACTCACAATCAGCAGCTTATTATGAAATCCTCGGCTGCGACTCACATGATTGGTGGACGTAGTCAGCCTACTGTTGGTGATATGTCAATTAGAAGAAATCGTGGAACAGATATGATGCAAGACAACTCACATCAGACAAATCAGATGATGCTCCCACCAAATAATCACCAATTTGCGCAACAAGAACAACATCATAATAATCCAGCTACATTACCGCCTAAGCCGCAAGGTACGCTGCTGAATTCAAATGCACATTCGACGGCAGGGTCTTCTAAACACCAGCTTCCACCGAATGTGCCTAAACCTCAATCGGGCCGCTTGTCACAGAATTATCAACAGCAAAAGACTGCAGATGAAACGCCCCCTTTGCCTCCCTCAGCAACTCATCCTCTGTTTAAGGCCACAACTCAAAGTTCACAGGTAATGAACTATGTTGCGAGTACAGCAGATCCACCGAAAGGAGGTTACTATCCCATTAATACAACAGCTCATCAGTCCAATTTTGTGGGCGCGAACCCATGGGAACGAGCAGAGAGGGAAAAAGAGCATGAAACGCGTCGTGAACATGTTCGACATTGGAGGGATCAACAAATTGCTGAAATGTCGAATCTGCCGCAGAGATCCCCTCAACAGGAAGAGCAATTGAAAACACTAGTCTTGGAAAGAGATTTCGAAAGACGGGCTCAAGAAGTTGAAGAGCAGGAAGACGAAAGCGAACCTTCTTTCGAAAAAGAAAATTATCAAGAAGTTGTCCGCCTTACTAACCAACCAAGCACAATGCAGACACCAGTAACGAACTTTCGTCAAACAGATATCAGAACTGAACAGGAAGATGGTATAGACACACAAACAGCAAACAGCATGCAAATATCTGATTCTTCATCACCCTATGCCCAAAACTATCAAATACAGCAAAGCCAAGCTCCCATGACCGTTCAACCAAAAGGTATACTGAAAAATAATAGGTATGACAGCACTTCTTCCTCTGTAACACCATCATCACCCTCTAAGTCACACAAATCAGCTAGTTTCGCTGACGATAGGCATCTACAAACAGAGCACACTATATCTGACTTAGCAAAGGATGTTTCGCATATGAGTTTAAATTTCGAATTGAATACCAATTGCATAGAACGCGTATCATCTTCAGAACAGCACCCGCCGCAGTTGTCAAATAACTCAGCGACTAGTGCTGCAGTTCCACCACCACCTCCGCCAGAACGGAATAGTTCATATATCATTATGTCACAACAACAGCAGAAAATCCGCAATTCAGCAAATACTCTTTTGAAATCAAATGTTCCGCCTTCATCTGAAATTCATAACCAAATAAATATGTTAATGTACTCCAATGGTACCAGTGGGAGTAACAAATCTGTTTTCACTTTGACAAATACTAATAACAACAACACACCTCTGAAAAATATTCAAACTCAGAGCAACGAAATGCAGTCACCGATAAGTTCGTCCGCTAATTCAAACGTTCCGAATAATCTTCTAACACTTGGGCGTGATAACAAGCGAGTTTCATTTCATGATGAAGAAAATAATTATATTCCGTCCCAAATGACAGCCCATACTAACGAGCAGAGCTATAACAACGATCAGTCAGAGCTGCAAACAATCTGCGAAAATTCACACGTAAGTCAAATGAAATTAATTAAACATTTTATGCAAATAATAAATATATATCCTCAGAATTACAGTTTAGAGCCGATGGAGATATTACAAACACCTACAACGCCCGACGCTGATATGTGGAATTCAACTGTACAATCGACGCCTGGTGTTATTGGAGCACAAGAAGTTTATAGGTAAGTAACTAGCTTTGCTCACCACTTTGATCACAAAGTATTTAAACTTCATTTAATTAAAAAAAACAGCGATTTGCAAGAGTAATTATTCGTTTGACTACAATCTTGCACTAACTTTAAATAACGTTCTGTCCAAGGCTGCTAGATTGGAAGTCCTTTCTTGTGGACAACATATATTGTGTTTTGCTTCTTTTTTTATAACTACTGCAACAAAGCTCCGAACTACTTTTCAGATAGTTGTTATTATTAGTTTTGTAATACAATTGTTGTAGTCGTCGGAAATGTGTACCAAGGAAGGTAAGGACCGTTTGCTTATACGAATGAGAAATAAAAACTCTGGCATGGTTGTACCTACAACCGAGTGTTTTGTTTCATATCTAGGTTTTGATCATATCTTCATTGGGAGAACTAATTTGCTCGCAACTTCGATTGTGTGATGTAGTCGTTGCATTGACAGGCACACTGTTCAAGTAGGAAGATCATACGAGTACTGTCATCACCGCCGACAGCTCGCTTATTTCTCCTGATTATGTCAATGTCCATTGGTGTATGCGAGTAATTGCACAGACTTTGGAAAAAATGTACGCCCCGTTTTACACATACCCGGCGTTAAGTACGATTATAGAGGACGATACCTTTAGACTATGCCCGGAAGAAACTGAGACAGCGATATATATTATACTATGCAAATATCATGCACTATCTTGCCAGAAGAATGAAGATCTTGGGTTTAGGCCCAATGGATGAGACAGATGCCCCATAAACAGATCATAGTGTTGACACTAGGTATCGAAAACAGGGAAGAACTCTGGAGAAATCCAAAGAGCCTCTCTGGGTTAGATGGATTGTGATAATGGCGAAAATAAACCCGATTCGGATATCTCTCAAATATAATATATTATATACATAAATGCCCTTTAAATATGCGTGCTGAGCTTTGCATAAATTTTCGAGCCAAAACTCTTGTTTCTTATATGAATTTCAAGAAGCCTGTGAAGTGTCTTGATTGATGAGAAGATAATAGTTATGTAATCCTGAATAACATTAGAGCCCATAGCAGTTGGTTTCCATTTTTTAAAACTATTTTCGTATCCTTTCATTACAGAGATCCTCGTCAGCGACGACTTGCAGAGCAGAAGCAAAAACAACAGCAACGAACAAGTGAGGCCGTCCCTGAAAAGTTGTCGTTTAAAGAAAAAATGAAAATGTTTGCCCTTGAATCTGGAGAGGACCAAACACCGAAAGATAAACTAAAAATATCGCGAGCACAAAGGGATATTGATGCTGTACACTAGCATGGAGATTTTATTCCACTAGATCGTTAAGAAAGTATTACTTATTGTAACACAATGCAAATGCTCTCAGAAACATTTTAAATGATGGATAACATAATGAGGCACATTTTTAAAATAGTGTATGCATATATATGTACATCTAACAAAAAAAGTTTATCCATTAGTGAATTATATACCTTCTTAATGTAAAACTGTTAGAATTATGAACGCGTGTGCGAATATGTGTACACCTCTGAAAAAAAAAAAAAAATATATTACTGGTACCTAATTATTAAAAAATATAAAAAAAACGAGTTTTAATCTGTTTTACATTCGAACGGTCGACACCTTGTTACTGCTTTTTAATTTATCCCGTACCTATATATTGGAAATCATAAGTCTGTAAACTACAGCGTTTTGAAATTGAGAAGCTTGTAAGATTAGAACTTGACTATAAATTATCAACTATAATATATAGTAGTATGGCAACAATTCTATCGTATCCAAAAATTGTATAATAAATATGGTACTCTAAACGCATTGTTGCCAACATTTTAAATTCAAAATTCGTGGGACATTTGTCAATTTATTATTATTTGCAAATTAGTATTAATATAAATTCGACCGTAGGGTGATGAAGCCGATTCTTTTCCAAATTTATATCTAATGCTTTAAACATTTCCGATAAAGAATCAATTAACACGAATACAAACAAAATTATCCCGTGCATTCCATTTTAATGTTTTAATTTATGTTTAGATCTTTAAAATATATACAAATATGATTTACGTATTATGCAATAAAACAAAATTAAAACACCCAAGTTCCAAGAACTAAGTAACTATTATTATCAGTTAGCGTAATATCTGTATATATTTATCGTTACATATTTGTGTATTTAAAAAATATCGAATTATACAAAAATTATTAATTTTGTTACGAATATCCACATACACTAATATGTTATAAAAATTATGTTTACTAATAATTGTTGATATGGTTTTTTTAAATCAAGAAATACAAAGGATCAAAATACGAATGGACCAAACAATTTTGAGGAATTTACTTACACAATAAAAAAATATCAATTATGTATTATGAATATCATTAAAATAATTTTTATAATTGTAATATTTTGTATTGAAAAATATAAAAATTTAATTCAGTTTAATTATTATTGAAGCCTTCAGTGATTAGCATAAAATTAACATTTATAATCATATACATATACCTATATAAACTGTTAATTATCAGTGCAGTGTTGAATAAAAAAAATGTTTAAATAAAATATTATTTATAGTAAACAAAGTCGTTTATTAGTATTTTCTGGTGAAATTTAGATAATGATATAAACCAGGGGTCCTAGTCTGTATTTCGTTCCGAAAACGAATATTTTGTACTCTCTGTTTCAAAAGCGGACTGTAATCCACTACTTTCGAATTTACAATTCCAAAATTTTGTTTGGTAAAAAATGTCATTTAATATCTATATTCAAATGTTATTCTGTAAGCTTTACCTTGACTGAACATTCATTTAAAGTCTAGCGACTTTCAAGTGTTAGTAATTAATTTCCCTACAGAACTTGAAAATTGTTTCAGTTTTGTTTGCGAGGCCAACCTCCGTCAAATTGTCCTACCTACCGAGGTATTTCCTCCTGTACTGAGCAATAGCTTGACATTCACAGAGGAGATGAGTTATATCCTCTGTCACATGTAAGTCTTCACAATACCTGCATGCATATGTCTGTATCTGTTAGACAACTCAACTAAGTTGAGTTGTGTTCTATAATAGGGGCACTAATCTCATAGCGTGCTTCCTTAGAAGACAGTGCCCGGAGAGTATCCTTATTACCATTCGTAGCCTTGATCTGCTGAGCTTCAGTAATTCTACAGATTTTTTCCGATCTAGCTTAGGCCACAGAGCCTTTGAGACCCTGTGCCCTACTATATTCAACCATCTCTGATTTGCCCTGTTTCATTAGATGGAAGCTCAGCTCCGGTTTTTCTGGCCATTGCTTTCGTTACCCTCAATATCACAGTGTCCGGTTACCCAACATAATCTGACTTGGTTCGACTGACTTGCGGCAGCTCCTGACTAGGTCAGATTTGATAATGAAGGACTCTAGCGCCTTTAGCACAGTCTGATTATCAATGTAGATAGCGATATTCTTGTTGGATATTGATCCCATATCAAGTAGATCTGCGGCTTTGAGCACGGCTAGAACCTCTGCCTGGAACACACTGCATGTATCCGGAAGTCGTAATGACACGTGTAGGTCTCTATATCCCTGGAGTATATACCTGACCCTGTACCCTCCTTAGCTTTGGAACCATCCGTATAAATCGAAATTTCATTATCATTCGAAGTCGAAGTCACTTTCATCCGTTTTATCGGGGATGTTGGAGAAGGATTCCATCAGTATGGAGCTATGTCCTACCTGTCTGGTTTTGAAAAACCCTGCGTTAGTTAGCCGAAGCGCACTATTACCTGCTTGCAATGATATTAGATAGAATATCGTTGCTAGAGAAACAGAACAGCAACAAAAGAGCTGTAACTAAAAGACAGACATGATGAATAAAATAAAAATTCTTCAATGGAATGTCAATGGTATCGAGAGTCAAAAAAACGAGATGCAAGTGACTCTTGACATAAACCAGATAGATATATGTCTGATTTCAGAGACGCACATTAAATTAAAAACTGACTTTAAACTGCAAGGATATGAACTATATCACTCCCCACATCCTCATAACTGTGCAAAAGGAGGGGCTGCAGTGTTAATAAAGAATACAATTAAACACAATAAAGAAGCAAAATTCCAATCATATGGAATCCAAGGAATTTCCATAAAAATAGAAACGGACAGTGGGCATATATCTGTTGCATCAGTATATTGCTCTCCCAGCTATATAATAAAGAAAAATGATTTTAAAAGTCTTTTCCGAATATTTCACAATAGATTAATCGCAGGAGGAGATTTTAATGCCAAGAATAAATATTGGGGATCAGATTAACAAATACTAGAGGCAGAGAATTATTCGAAGCATTTAAAGAAGACGGCGGCAAATATCACTCAATGGGGAAACCTACCTATTGGCCAACAGATAGGAATAAAGCCCCAGATCTTGTCGACTTCTTTATGTCTAAGAATATATCTTCGAATAAAATCAGTGTAGAAGAAGGGCCAGATCTTCAATCAGATCATTCCTCTATACTTCTTACACTTGGCGATAAAATTATAATAAAAGAACATAGCCCAAAACTAGTTAATAGGCTGACTGACTGGAACTATTTCAGACAGAAGTTGGAAGAAAGTATTCAACTGTCAACAGCTATTCAAACAGAAGATCAACTAGAAAAAGCAGTCCAAATATTAGCATTGAATATACAAAAAGCTGCGTGGGCTGCAATTCCCAAAACAACAAATAAGATCAAACAAAACTCTTATCCTCGCGAAATATGTGAAATTATTACGGAAAAGAGGAAAGCTAGAAAACGCTGGCAACAGACAAGGGCGCCACGCGACAAGAGTACACTGAACAACTTAAATAACAAGCTTAGAAAGTCTATTAGAGAATTCAAAAATGAATCTTTAAAAACTTACCTTACCAGCCTTACAAATGATGCTAGTACTGACTACTCGCTCTGGAAGGCAACAAATAGGATGAACAGGGCAATAGCTCATATTCCCCCAGTAAAAACTAGAGAAGGTAACTGGGCGAAAAGCAACCAAGAAAAGGCAAACACTTTTGCAGAGCATCTTGAAGATGTATTTAAACCTTATGAAGATAAAGGTTATCAAGGACTCGAAATAAGGTGCGAAGAAGACAGACCTATACGGTCGGTAACAGCTAAAGAACTTGCCAAAGAAATTAAAGAAGGCATAAATATAAAAAAAGCCCCAGGGTATGATTTGATTACAGGAGAAATTTTGAAACAATTTCCACGAAAATGTCTGAAAAAACTAGCGCAAATTATAAATGCTGCATTTAAGTTGAGATATGTCCCAAGAAAGTCGCTGAGGTAATAATGATACCAAAACCAGGCAAGCCACCTAACGAGGTAACCTCATATCGCCCAATATCTATACTACCAATGTTGTCAAATTTATTCGAAAAAATGCTGGTTAAACGCCTGCAAAAAATAATTGACGAAAAATCTCTAAATCTCTCTCTCTCCAGTATTCGACAATTCTGGAGTCATATATATCAGATCGATTCTTCAGAATTAAACAAGAGACAGAGTACTCAACATTAAGAGAAATTAAAGCCGATATACCACAAGGCAGCGTGCTAGGTCCAATTTTATACCTTCTATTTACTAGCGATTTGCCTGAAAGTGGGGAAACCACTATAGCTACTTTTGCAGATGACACAGCTGTCCTTGCTGTGGGATCAACTGTCGAAGTAGCAACAAAAAAGCTTCAAAGGGCAATAGACAATATCTCTGATTGGACAAAAAAATGGCAGATTAGATTAAATGACCTTAAGTCAGTCCATATTAATTTTACGTATAAAAACGTACCATATATTCCAGTAAACATAAACAACAATGTAGTGGAATACTCAAATACAGCCAAATATCTAGGCATGACTCTAGATGCTAAACTGCGTTGGAAAGCGCATGTAAAGAAAAAAAGAGACGAGTTGAACATGCGATACAGTAAAATGTATTGGCTTATTGGGAGATATTCATCTCTGTCAAGTTATAATAAGTGATTGCTATACAAGCAAGTCCTAAAGCCAGTATGGACCTACGGGATCCAGTTGTGGGCATGTACATGCCAAACAAATTTGCTAAAAATTCAGGTTTTCCAAAATAAAGTACTAAGGAACATAGTCAATGCACCTTGGTACATACGCAACGCTGATCTACACAGAGATCTTAACATTAAAATGGTTGAGGAAGAAGTTAAAAAAGTTGCCCGAAGGCATAGAAGTAGACTTCTTAACCATGTTAACATAGAAATAACAGAACTTTTAAATACTGACAATGTAATCAGGAGATTAAGGCGCGTAAAACCTCTTGATCTTAGCTAAGACCAAGAAAGTAGGTAATACTTTCAACTTAAAAAGTAAAGAAATTCGGCAAACGTCGGATTTATCCTCTAATTTTTTCAAAATGAATCAAAAATAAATTGCCAATTAGTCGAACGACTATAGGTGCAATCAATTCGGGATGACGAAAGTCAGTCCCCTTGGGAGTTTTTTTTAGATCGGGTTAAAGTCCCTCACTATTGCAGAAGCATCCCTCGCGTAATAGCTCTGCAATGTCTTTCGATGATTACAAAAAATCCCATTACAAAAAAAAAAAAATTGTAGGTCCAAGGGTAAAAGATACATAAACGCCTCAAGTGCAGCTGTGGATGTGGTGCGTAAAGCACCAGTGATGGCAGTGCAGGCTGTTCTTTGTACCCTGGTCAACATATCCCGTATATATAACTTATTTGTGGCTTTCCACCAAACAAGAGCCCCATAGGTAAGGATGGGTCTAACCATCATGATGTACAGCCAGTGCATCATTGACGGACTCAATCCCCACTTTTTTTTCTTACAGATGAAGAGAGCATTATGAGCCTGACGGACTCTTTCCTGAAAATTAAGTTTCCAATTCAATTTTTTATCTAGGACTGTGCCAAGATATCTTGCGCTTTCCGGAATTGAAAGCTCCACCCCACCAATCCTAAGTAGTTTGAAGGGTGGTATTTTTGTATTTTGTACTAAAAAGTACTAGTTCTGTCTTTTCCTGGTTGGCACGAAGTCCACACCCTTCAGCCCACTTTCTGAGCTTGTTGAGTGCTGATTCCATGGTTTCACTCAATGTGTTCAAGAATTTACCCCGAACTAGAATCGCCACATCATCCGCATAAGCGGTTACGCTAAACCCTGCGTTGCTGAGATCTTTAACTATGTCGTCTATGACAAGAACCCAGAGAAGGGAAGATATAACCCCTCCCTGGGGAGTGCCTCTAGTAACCGATTTTCTTATTGAACTGTGTCCGAGAGTAGAATTGATATTTCTGGTGACAAGCATAGTGCAGAGCCAATTGGTGATGCTATGATCTACATTTATCCTTTCCAGAGCGCATTTGATTGCTTCTGCCCTAATGTCTAAGAAGGCAGCTAATGCGAATTCCGTGTGGTGTAGGCTGTATTCTATTTTACCTACCACTTCATGTAGAGCTGTTTCTACCGATTTACATTTAAAATATGCGTGCTGAGCATTGCATAGATTTCCATTGCAACACTTGCTTCTTATGTGGATGTCGAGAAGCTTTTCAAGTGTCTTGAGGAGAAATGACGAGAGACTGATGGGTCTATAGTCTTTGGCAGAGTTATGACTTGGTTTACCTGCTTTGGGTATGAAAACCACTCGTACCTCTCTCCATGCCGTGGGTATGTAGCCAAATTTAATGCAATGTATAAAAATGTCCCTGATTTTACCTGTAACCACAGCTGGGGCCTTTTGCAGCATAGCTGGCAGAATTCGATCAGGGCCCGGCGCTTTGTATTTAGAGACATTATAGCCCAACGCACTTTTTTCCAAGTGAAAAAGTGTTCTATTTCCGCTTCGATTGACACGTCAGCGTACTCATAATACCCATTCGGGTTCGAAGCCGTTGAAGTGCTACTTCGTGGAAAGTGAGCTTCAACTAAAGCTTCTAGAACTTTCTCACTGCTTTCAGCCCATGCACCATTAGATTTTCTAATAAAGCTGGGTACTACCCCATCTTTAGCAATAATTTTGCGAAGTCTGGAGTCTTCACTGGTATCTGCAATAGATTTACAGAAAAGCTTCCAGGATTTCCTTTTAGATCGCCTAAAAGCCATATTCATGATTCATCCCATGTCATCATCTGGCAACTCTTATAGATTATAGATTGCCTGCGTTTTAGCTTTGCTCCTTGTGTTATTTAATTTAATAATAATCATCTGTGCCTATAAAATTCAACTTGTGAAGTGTTCGACAGCTCTAGTATTTCTACCTTCATCGTATCATTTTCGCGAGTTGTAGTTTTACCTTTAATTGATAAATTTAATTAAAAAAAAAAGTTTTTGAAATCCAATCAGAAGAACTATTTGAGTGGTTCTCTATAATAACCCGCTTTAACTTGCCGTATATGTTTGTTTCACCTTACATTGGCCGTTAAATCATATTTTGACTCATTCTCCCCGGTGAGTTCATTTTAGTGTGTGTTCTGCCTACAGGGGCCTGTAACACAAAACTACAAGTCTACAGGTCTACAGTTACTTGCAGTAATCAGCATGGCTTTGTAAAAAAGAGGTCTACGGTAACCAATCTTTTGTTGTTTACGAACTTTGTAATCTCTGAAATCAGTAAAGGTAACCAGGTTGATGCGGTCTACACGGATTTCAGCAAAGCTTTTGATCGAGTTGAGTTTTTCTTTTTAAAATGGCTTTCTTCCTTCCTTATTGGTAGATTTCAAAATGTAAAGTTTCATATTGGACCTTTACTTTTTATTCTGTTTGTAAATGATATTGTCAAATTTTTACCTCAATGTTCTTTGTTAATGTTTGCGGATGACTTTAAGATTTATTTTCCGGGAAATAATTACAATTGTTTTCATGTTTTAAATTCATATCTTCAAAACTTTTATCTGTGGTGTTCTAAAAACTACCTCTCTTTAAATGTTTCTAAATGTTCAGTCATAACATTTTCCCGCTGTAAATCACCTGTCATGTATACGTATTCTTTTGACGGTGTAGTCATCCCCCGTGTTTTATTAATTAAAGATTTGGGTGTGCTTTTAGACACTAAGCTAACGTTTAATTACCATGTGGAGTCTATCACAAACATGGCAAATAGAACATGGGGAATGTTAAGGCGCTATGCTTGTGAGTTTTCAAACGTCTATGCTATTAAAACTTTGTATGTAGCTTTTGTTAGATCTGTGTTAGAATACGCCTCTATAGTTTGGTATCCATCCTGTAGAATTCATATAAATATAATTGAATCTATTCAAAAACGATTTCTAAGATTTGCTCTTAGAGGACTTCCGTGGCTTGACTTAAGCAACTTACCCCCTTATATATCTAGGTTAAAATTGATAAGCTTAGAGTCACTAGAAGTTAGGAGAACTGTGGCTAGAGTTGTGTTTGTTCATAGGACCCTAATAGGTGAGATTGACTCAATAGACGTTCTAAGCCTTCTCAACATAAATGTTCCATCTTTCAACCTGCGATGCACTAGATTTTTTAGAGTAAACCACTCTCGTACAAACTACGGTCGCTCTTCCTCAATTAACGGCTTAATGATATCGTATAATGCTAATTTCAGTTTAATAGATTTTAACTTGTCGATTTCCTCCTTAAAAAGAAAATTACTTGATAATGTTCAGTCATAATTTGCTTGCTCTACGTTTACTTTGTAATTTCCTATTTGTCCTATTTAAAATTTTGTAATGTTATGACCTTATGTCTATGAAAGATTTTGTTCTTTGGTGACAACAAATAAATAAATAAATTATGTAATGTCATCCCCTACCACTTTAGCTCTGTTGTAAAAGTGTCTGACCTGTTTTCTTTTGGAACTTAACTCCTTGTTCCACTGAGGTTGAGACCTCTTAGCCGTTTTCCTGAGTGGACAAACTTTTTCATATGCTTTATTCAGAGTTGTGCCTAGATTGTCCACTGCCCTCTTTATATCCAGGGGATTGGTCATACGAGTTGGCCCCTCCCCCAGGTGTTGCCCTACTATTACCTTGTACCTATCCCAGTCAGGTCTTCTTGGGTTTCTATAGGTATTGTTTTCCTTATTTAGGAAGCTTATTTGAAAGCGAATCCCCTTGTGATCCGAAAGGGATGCCTCATCTAAGACCCTCCATTTACAAATTGTGAGAGAATCAGTACAGGATGCTAGAGTGATGTCTAACACTTCCTGCCTGTTTCGCACCACAAAAGTTGGAGTGTTGCCCTTATTACATAACATAAAATCAAAAAGTAACTCACCTCTAATGTTTATTTCAGTGCTTCCCCAATCCCCACTGAGAATGATGCGCATTAGCATTCATCGGCTTTACTGCAGTGCTTATGATAAACGACATTTTTCTTCTTTTGTTTGTCTGGAGCATAATAAAAACCCTTATTGTACATGGAGAAAGGACTCTCAACATCGGCGACTCGGACAAAACGTCACCATGGACAGATACAATTTCAAAGTAGTTAAAGACTTTGTTTACCTGGGCTCCACTATCACTTCGCAAAATGACATCGGCGGAGAGATCAAGCGAATAATCACTTTTGCCAATCGGTGTTTCTTCGGGCTAAGAAGGAACAGCCATTTTGTTGCCTAACTTTGGTTGCCTTCGGGTCTGTGCTGGTATGCTTGTTTCCCTCCTTAGCTCGTCGGTGGTCGTGGGACTTGACCCTTTGTGTCTAGCAAAAAAAATGTCATACCAGACTTTCGTCGAGGTGTTTACTGACACTGCGAGAAAATTGCTCTATACTCCCGCTACCTTTGGCTATAAATCTCGCCTAAGTAGCCCCTTTCACCTCCTACTCCGAACCATCTTTCCCTATCCGCACTTCTTCATCTTATATCGCCCAATTTTAAACCAAACGCATCATTATCTTTTCATGTACATCCATAATGTTTATTCCTTTTTCAATTATTTGATTAAAATTTTAAATTAACTCAAATAAAAAAAACCATTGAATACAAACGCGAATAAAAAGAAAACTTAAATAAATTAAAGATTAACAAAAACGCGGATGAAACGGAATTTAAAATAAAAGGTAATTTGTGTGTATATATTTATGTTCCTTGATCTTTTGTTCTTAATTTTGTTTGTGTATGTATCTTTTGTCGCAATACTGTGGGGGTGGCATAACTATATATGGCACTAAGAAGTAAAGCCCTCGGTCATAGAACCAAGGGGAAAATACGTTAATCATCCCGGTCCTGCTGTATGGTGCAGAAGCATGGACCCTGTCAAAAGCGGATGAAAACCTTCTCGGATGCTTTGAGAGAAATATTCTTCGAGTGATATTCGCTCCAGTTTGTGACGATATAGTGTGGAGAAGAAGATTCAATGACGAACTATACGGGCTATACAGCGACGCTGCCCTGGTCAAAAAGCTAAAAATACAACGGCGGAGATGGCTGGGACACGTGGAGCGTATGGACAACAACGCACCAGCCCGACGAGTCTTCGAATCCACCTCTGAGGGCAGGTGGCGCGCACAATTGGGACCGAGCTGGCTGGAGGGGCTTGTTGGTTGAGGCCATGGTCCACCCCAGACTCTAAGCGTCACCGAAAGTAAAAGTAAAAGTAACTCCAGTGGTGGTGTGAGCGTAGAGTAAGTCGTGACGAAGGATTAAAGGAGCACCAGGGCCCCAATTCGGCAAGAGTGAATTTCATTGTGTGCACGAAATAATTCACCCTTATTCTACGTGGCGTTTATATTAAATGACTTTGAGTCGAGTCGCTTTAGTGTTGTTTTAGTATGGGTATTGTATTTCTTGAACGCATTGCAATGTTCATACTATTGGAAAGCGAAAGCGACGCAGAAGATGAGTCTGAGTCATTTCAGCAAATTGTACGTTTAAAATCATCTCCACTTAAGATGTACGCAAGTTTAGTAAGTAACTAAACCCTTGTTAATTAAAAAAGTACATAATACATAGTACATAGACATACGTAGACATTAACTACAACTCTTTATTACTTGCTTTCAAATTTTACACCGAACTGACACTTGAAGGAGGCAAGTTGTAGGCGATGAATTTCAAATTCCCATTTTTGATTATTTAAAAAAAGTGGTCTCAATGGTCGGGATTTAAGTATAGTCATATTTTTGAGAAATATTCATAATACGGCAATATTCGAGTTTTCTGAGAAAAACTAAGTACGTGATCATGTTTAGAATGCTTATGTTTTCTTAAATATGTATTTTGATCAAAATCGTTGGAGCAGTTTTTTTGTAAAATTATGCTGACAAATGTTACAACTTTGGATTCGAAAAGCACTGTTATTGAACTGTCTAGATGAAAACTGAGTACGACGTATTCTTCAGGATAAAAACTTTACATTTTTATCCAAATCGAAAATGGCGTTTTCAAGATATGAGCAGTTTTTAATGTACAATTTTTAGCGATTGGGGTGGAAATTAAAGGATACATTCATGGTTCAAAAAACACTGTTTTGCAACTGTTTAGCTCGAAACTGAGCAAATTGTATTACTATGGATTTAAGAATTATCTGGCAGCTACAATTTTATCTTAATCGAAAACAGCGTTTTTGAGATATGAGCATTTTTTTGAAGTACTATTATTAGGAATTTGGGTGGATATCAAAGGACGCAGTCCTGAGTTTGGTATGAAGTTAAGAATGACGATATAGTATCTTAAAAATAAGTTTTTGTTAAAATCGTTTTTACAGTTTTCGAGAAAAAGCCATTTTTCAAAAGTGCCGTTGCTTGACTTTTTAGCAAAAAACTGAGTATGCAGCAGTCATGTTAAGCATACCTACATTAACTCAACTGTCAATTTTGGTTGAAATCGTTAGAGCAGTTTTCGAATAAATCTAAATTGTATAATATTTCGTAATTAATATTAGGGCTAGCATAAAACAAGCTAGCTTACTAGCGGGAAGCACACAAACTCTAAATACGAAATTTGAAACAAATCCTTCCAAGCGTTTAGATTTCCCAGGGGGGGGGCAGACAGACAGACGGACGGACAGAGTTTCCCTATCATCATAATATCAGAATTGACCAAAACCTCGAGTTCGAAATTTTGTACGAAAACAATATCTTTCTCTCACTACGTATACGAGAAAGTTAACAAAGACGTTTTAGGTAGAAAATTAGTCCAATCCTATTTCCAAATTCAAAATGTACTTTACACTTAGCAAAGAAGCCTTTGTCTATTTGTTAAATGAATAAAGGATAAACTTCCTGCCCCGGGGAGTTCTTTGTCAGTGCCAGTCATTTTTAAACTGGCTTCGACATAGCGTTTTCTTGCGGAAGGTAGCTAACAAAAGGGTGCAGCGAATGTTTTTGCCCCAATTCGGGGCACTTTCGTCGCCGAAGTTTTTTACAAAAGAAAAAACAAAACTTTAATTGATTTTTGTCATTTTATGTATTTATCAAATATAAAATACTATTTTATAAATAACAATACAAAAATTACTATTTCCATCGCAGAAAAAAAGGAACAAAATAATTCAAAAGACTTCATATATAAGGCGTATATTTTTGCGAAGTGAGTATAACAAAACCAAATGTTAGTATACAAGTTTTGCATGTAAAAGTAAATGTGAGCTAGCTACAGATTCTCAAAAAATACGCCTATAGATAAATTGCCAGAATTCAAACGATTTGCTGTTGTCGTGAATAGGTACCTATCTTTTCTTGGTTTGTTTGATTAGATTAGTACTTAAAGATGAATTACATATACAAAAAAAGAAAGAAGAAAAGTCGAGAATTATAATTGATTTGATTGATCGTTTGCTGTTGACCTTTCTCAGTCATTGCAAGCGGCCCATGATATTTTTTCATTTGGGCGTTTGCAATGACTGAGTGAGAGCATCATCTGGCGGATAGCGGGTTGTGTGTGAAGATTTTGTTGGTGGACCAAAACTGATTATCGTATGGGCATAACACCTACGGTAATTTGATTTGGAAAACTTAACGTTGGGTTTTCACTTCACAACTGTGCTTAGTAGTAGGGTCGGAGTTGTGTTTTTTGTTGTGATGAGGAGTTTTAGGGTCGACATGTGTAACATTCGTGGGCTTCGATCGAATCTCTTTTCGGCGTACGCCCATGTTTCCAAATACATACCAGCTGTTTTAGCACTGTGCGAGACCCAGGTGGGTAAAAAATCTGGTGAATCAGAATTTGATCTGCCTGGGTATCGGTTAGTGCCATTATTCTTTCTTCATCGCGGTCTCGCCATTTATACGCGTAATGATGTAGCCTACCAAGTTCCTCAAGATTATGGCCAGTGGTCCAATCCGGAATTTAATTTCAAATGGCTCAAATTCCATGTCCCTAGGCAAGTAATTCATTATTGTTTTCTTTATAGAAGCCCTAATTTTGACAGCAACTCGACTTGTAAGTTGTAACGAGTTCGATATGCTGTCTGATTCCATAACTAGAATTGTTTCATTGTACCCTCATACTGAAATCGTCATTGCGGGTGATTTCAACATTCACAATTCTGACTGGCTTCGACATTCTGGACAGACAACACCCGAAGGAATTTATGTTCAGATCTTTGCTGAAGTAAACCAATTAACCCAGCGCCAACACGTGCACCAGACATTGACGGTCAAAATGCCAACACACTGGACTTGTTTCTCATCTCCCACCCTAATAAATACTCCATTGAAGTATTATCGCCTCTAGGTTCATCAGACCACTGTACCATATCAGCTAATTTCTCGTACTCCTACCACAAAGTTAAAGAAAAAGCTCCGAAAAGAACCGTATGGCAATACGAGAAAGCCAACTGGAGCGGACCTAACAGTTTCTTTAGTAGTTTTAACTGGTCGTTATGCTTCCTCGATAACGACGTGGATGCCGCCGCTGATATGCTAACAAATATAATCACCTTAGGTATGAAATCATTTATCCCTAACAGGATAAAGAGTATCAAACCAAAAGAAAACGCGGGGTATGACTTGAGCTGTAAAGAGGCTATTAGATTAAGGGAGTTGAGTTTTCGGTCTTATAAAGCCACCCCATCTGAGGAAAACCGAAAGAAGTTTAAACGAGCCCGAAATGACTGCAATGCCCTCATAAAGCGTGTCAAATTCTCATTTGACCAAAAGTTGAGGAAAAAAATACTACAATGTCCCAAGGGTAGTAAAAACTTTTGGTCATTTGTAAAAAATATTAAGAATTCGGCCTCATCAGCGATCCCAACGCTCATTTACAATGACACTCCAGCTGTCAGCTCTTTAGACAAAGCTAATCTGCTAGCTGCACATTTTGCAGCCAGCTCGATGCTCCCAGATTGCGCTGTTTTCGAGTGCGTCGAATTTACCATGGGACGAATCCATTTTCGCACTCGTACAGTCGCAAGAGTACTTTATGATCTGAACATAAATTAATCCGCTGGTCCAGACTGTATCTCCCCCATCGTTCTGAAGAGGAGTTCTTCTACGCTGGCTAAACCACTGCGTAAGCTTTTTCATCTGTCCTATTCTTCTGGACTCTTTCCGAGTAGGTGGAAAATAGCATTTGTCCAGCCCGTCCCTAAAAAAGGCGAATCTTCTTCCCCCACTTCCCCCACATAGCACTTACGTCCATTCTTTCTAAGGTCATGTAAACGCTGATAAACCGTCAGCTTTTGATATATCTTGAATCACTAAAACTCCTCAATGACCGGCAGTACGGTTTTCGTGGCAACAGGTCCACTGGTGATTTGATGACTTATCTCACCGAGAAGTGGAACCAATATCTCCATCACTTCAGTGAATCGAAGATTGTTGCGCTTGATATTTCAAAGGCATTTGACAGAGTTTGGCACCAAGCTCTTTTGTCGAAAATGCGTTCTTATGGGATCGATATGTCTCTTATTCAATCTCAATGGATTAGAAACTACCTTTCTGGGCGTTCAATTCAAGTTATTTTGGACGGTTTCAAGTCCAAACTCACCATATAAATGCAGGTGTTCCCCAAGGCTCCGTTCTGTCTCCGAATCTCTTTCTCATTTTTACAAATGATCTCTTGTCTGCGACTTCTAATCCAATTCATTCCTTCGCTCACGACAGCACTTTTAGCTTCTCATATTCTTTCCAGGACTCACGTCCCTGCTCTTCGGCCGTAGAACTGGAACGGTAACGTATGTTAAGCTCATTGGATTCCGACCTTGACAGCATTTTAAAATGGGGTTTAGCCATGGAATTAAATGCTTCAAAAACACAATGCTGTCTGCTGTCTCTAAAGCGAAACCCGAACCTGATGCCATTATCCATGAATGGCACTTTCTTTGGAAGGGATCCAAAATCGTGCGTTTGAAACTTATCGGAGACACGATTATAGCGAATTCTATTCATTCACTTGAACATCGCAGAAACGACGTGTCTCGCACTGTTTTATTGCTTTTTTAACAAACAGTTGCTCAAACGAAATTGCCAGCTGCATTCCACCTCTTCAGCAATTCAACCGCAATACTCGCCATGCTAGGAATGCCCATCAGTTTACCATACAGCCTATCTTCGGACGTACCATGAAATTCAGAGACTCTTTCATAAGCCGTACAACACGAATGTGGAATGCCTTGCCCAGCTCTATCTTTCCTCCTCAGTACAATTTACAGACATTTAAAACCAATGTGCATCGGAAACTCCTATCTTCTCTATCCCAATTTCCTTAATACCAGCGCTGTGTAAATCACACTTAAGAGTAGTCATAACATAACCTCTAACGCATGTTAATTATAAAAAAAAATAAAAAAATTATTTATAGGTACAGTGCGGTTCACTTGTTTATATACGCACAAGAGTTACGTTTTATTTCTTGTTTTTTTTTTCGTATTATGTGGGACAAAGAGAAAAAAAAAACTTATTTGGCAGAAAGGTACATTCAAACTAAAAAAACAAACATAATTTCAAGCTTGGTGATGGACACATAACTGTAGTTTTACTCATTTTTTCCTATACCATGCAAAAACGCATACATTTTTTTGGTTCACTTGAATAGACGCACCGGTTTAATTGGTAAGTTAACAACAAGTGGTCGGATAAAGAGCAGTAAAAAATTAATTTGAAAGTAAGACTACTATTATTTTATATTAATTTTATTAAAATAGGCAGAAAAAAAGTGTTGAATTAGCAGAAAAGGGAAAAGTTAAAGCTTAACTCTCGGAAAGCTTTTCAAATCGTGAAATGGCTAATAAAATTGCTCGAAGTGAATACTTGATATGAAACTTTGTAAGAAATAGGGTATCTTATAAAAACAACTACAAAGAAAACATCATAAAAGTTTTAACACCACAAAGCAAGGGGAAAATTCGAAGACTAGGCGCTCAATTATGGAATTTGCTGTGTTTTTCTGTAGCAAATCCACTCGAGTTGTGTTATTGTCTATGCTTTACACCCACATTTTACAAAACTACAAAAAAAAAAACCGCCTAATCAAATACGCAAGCAACCTACGCCTTGAATTTGCAAGGGTTCATATGACATATGATATGAAGATTAAGTGGTCTCCAGAAATTGGAGCAAAGCTGACCTTTCGAACAAAAAGGAGTTAAATTTGGATGGTCCTGCAACTACAACTATTACTTTCATGATCTCCGGGAAAAAAAAATATTTTGAACCGTTAGCATTCGAAATTAGGGGAAGTTATGGTATGGGGTGCAATTTCATTTACTGGTGCTTTTAAATTGGAAATCCTTACCAATAAAATTGCTAGCACTTCTTGCAAAACTTTTTTGAAAGTAGCTTTTCCCACAATAAAGGACCTTTGTGGGCCTATTCCATGGATATTTCAGGAGGATAATGTGCCTATACACAATTCACGCCTTTGTTAAGCATTGATTGCCAGTAAAAATATTAAAATATTGCTCTGTCCGCCACATTCACCTGACTTTAATATTATTGAAAATCTTGTCCCGTAAAATTCATTGAGGCAACAATCAGTATCAACACAAACAAGAGAGCTGATTGCGGCGATTAAAGTTTCTTGAGGGTATAGGTATATTCAGGAATAACCTGAAAAGTTCACATAGCTTTTTAAGAATACAATTTTTGAGATTATATCCAATGGCACTGCCTTACACATAATTAAAATAACATAAAATTGATTAAAATAAATAAAAAAAAATAAAAATATCGCAAACAATTTTGGTGTTTTGTAGTAGTAGTAGTTTTGGTGTTTTGTTGTTTTTCTACATACAAATGCATACGTTTTTGCAGGTATAGAAAAAAAAAACAAAAAAAAAAAAAAAAACGTAACTCTTGTGACTCTAAACAAGTGAACCGCTCTGTATTATACGCCAATGGATTTTAGATGTTGGTTTCAATTTACTTTTATTTTATAATTTATTATATTGTCTACGAATAACTCCTAAACATGTATTTCCGAGATATTTCACTGTATTTGTCCATTTTATTATTCGGGAGGAAACAGGCTTCTCCTTCCTTTTACTAAAGGCCAGTGAAGGGAACAATCGGCTGCAGGAAATAAGGCCCCAAAAGAGAAAATGAAATAAGGTCCCAAATTTGGGGTGTTATTTCATAATGAAATAATACCCCAATTTTAAATATGAAATAAGGCCCCACTGCGATGAAATAAGGCCCCAAAAAAAATGAAATAAGACTCCAAATCTGACAGTAAACCCAAGCAGGGGGGTTGCAGGGGGCAGCATGCCCCCCATACGTTTATGTTTTTCGTTTGGGGTCTTATTTCATCCCTTCTTTTGGAGTCTTATTTCATAATGAAATAAAACCCCAATTTTCATAAGGAAATTAGGGGCTGCAGGAAATAACCCCCCAATGAAATAACCCCCCAAAATGAAAACGAAATATCCCCCCAAAATTTTGTATGGAGTGGGGATTTTATTCATATGAAATAAATCCCCAAAATTGGGGATTTATTTCATGGGTTTTTGGGGCCTTATTTCATACTTAAAATTGGGGGTTTATTTCATGATGAAATAAGTCCCCAAATTTAAGTATGAAATAAGTCCTCAAATTTGGGGACTTATTTCACTATTCTATTTTTGAGTGAAATTCAACTTTCATTGATGCTTAGCAGTGAATTTAACTGTTGTTATTAATATGATGACCAGAAAAATAGCATCTGCTGCACATCAGGGCGTCATTTAAGTTCTATTTGCGAAGATGGACGGTAATAGTGGCTTAGGCTTTGAAATTGTCAGTGGCAAAAGAAGAGGCAGCAAACTTTTGTATGTTTTCAATGAAAAACAATTATATCAAAAAAAATCAGTGTATAATGGTGTTGATAAATATGAGTGCTATGAAAAAAATTGTAAAGCACGTATTAATTTGTTGCCGGACAACACTTTGCAAAGACCAAAAAAGTTTTGTGGACATAATCACAATAGTGATAGTGAAATTATTTTTAAAGAATTCAAAGCGCTTAATACAATGAAAATGGATTGTGTGAATAGTGTAACCGTGTTAAGTGATGTTAACGCTATGAGCGGCATTCGCTCAATTTTTAGACACGTCTGTGAAAAGTATGTATCGCGTAGTTACAATATGTTTCTGATAACATGTCCTTCATATATGTAAATAATTTTGTAAACTCGTTTATGTTATTTTTATGTTCGTTGTTTAATGTTTGTCAGTGTGTTATATTATTGGATTCATTAGAATTTCATAACTTGAAATAAACTTGACTTCACTCAGGAATCAAGAAGCAACAACGAAATTTGATTTTCCCAAAATGAAACGTGGCTTGCAGTATTTAGTGAGCAAACTTTTCGTCGCTTCACCACAATCTCCGTTGGAAGTAGTTGAGGCTTTTCAACGAGAATCGATTTGGAGTAATTTTGGAAGGACCAAAGACGAACAGCATCCAACAGCTTTTTTTAAAGCTTGCATCGAATCGGATGATAGATCATCTGCGTTTTGCATTTTTGGCTCAAATCGCATGATGAAATTCATCGAAGAAAATATATCGATTGGTAACAGGCGTTATTTGATGGATGGAACATTTAAGGTTGTGCCACAGGGATGTTTCCGGCAGCTGATAATAGTGTACGTGGAATATTTTGGCAAGGAAAGTATAAAAAAAAGTGTAATATGTGTATAGATTTTTAATGTATCTACGCGCTACTTCTTTATTTTATATCAGAAGCGGGGCGTTCGATTTTTAAGAATTTAAAGAAAATTAACAAGCAATTGCAAGGCTACAGTTACGATTATTTTAAATCAGATCTGCGAAGGAGGGAGGGGGCGCGCCGGCGCATGTTCGCGAGGAGCGCGACGTGCCGGCCCGCGCCGCGCCCGTTCGCGCCGTTACCGCGAGCGCGGCGCGGTCCGGCACGTCGCGCTAGTCGCGCCGCTCCCGTTCGCGCGGTTACCGCGACCGCGGCGCGGTCCGGCACGTCGCGCTCCTCGCGAACATGCGCCGGCGCGCCCCCTTCCTCCTTCGCAGATCTGATTTAAAATAATCGTAACTGTAGCCTTGCAATTGCTTGTTAATTTTCTTTAAATTCTTAAAAATCGAACGCCCCGCTTCTGATATAAAATAAAGAAGTAGCGCGTAGATACAATAATTTACATTCTCAATTGTTAAAAAAAAAATAAACATTGAAATGAGATAAAATTTAATTACAGATATTTCCACTATTCTTTGTTTTAATGACACATAAATCCAAGAGCAGTTACACCAACTTATTTGAATACATCGAGCAAAATATTTTCAAGATGAGTCCATCCGTATTTATAACGGACTACGAAGGTGGCATGCGTACAGCCTTAAAAGGCATCTATCCACATGCGAAATTAGTAGGTTGCTGGTTTCATTATTGCCAGGCTATTAGGCGTAATAAATCGGCGAAATTCAGGAGCTTATTAGCACACATTCGAGTTTCTAAAGAGGCATCACTTTTATACCACAAAATGTTGGCTTTACCCCTGCTTCCCAAAGAATGCATTAAACTTGCTTTTATGGAATTAAAAGCAAAGATTAATACATCGGAGATGAAAATTAAATTTGCGGAGTTTTTTAAATACTTTGAAAACCAGTGGATACAAAAAGTACCTATGTTTACTATATTCTTCCGTTTAGCTTAAAATGCTTTTATTTTACAATTATTTATTTCTAACAGGTCGGTCCTGAAAATATTTCTGTTTTTAAAGAAGAAATACGTACTACCTCGGCTGTTGAAGCATATAACGGTGTGCTAGGGCGTATAATTCAGAAAAATGGGAATTTCTTCAAATTTGTCAAAGCTATTCGGGATGAAGAATTCTTTAAATCCCATGAACTTGAGTTGCTTGCCGAAAGTGGGGGAACGAGTGGCGAAAAAAGGAGAAAAACATCCGAAAACAGGCATGCTAAAATTTTGATAGCCAGTGAAATGTTGGAAAAGGGGCAGATCACTCCCATGGTATTTTTAAATAGGATGACTTTCCGGAACCAAGGCATCTGTGAGGAAATGGAGCCCATAGATGACATTTTTGAGGAAAACGATGATGACAATGAGCTCTCTCTAGACGAATTTGAAAAAGATTCGCCAGTAGATGAAGGGCCTCAAAACCTATGCATCGTTTGTCAAGATTTGACGCCAAATGTTTTATTTATGCCATGCAGACATTTGAAAGTTTGTTCTGAATGCAATTTAAAATTGCAGGCGCAGTCAATCGTTGAACGAGATCCATTCCCTAAATGTCCTTGTTGTAGAAGCGAGGTAAAAGACTCCATACTTGTGTACACATAAAACTATATAATATGTATATTAAAAAAGAGTAGGTACTTAATTACCCTATGTATTTATAAAGACGCATTTTTCTTGTTCCTAAATGTAATATTAACTTTCTGTAATATAATAAAAACATAAAAATACTCAAAAACTCGGGATATTTTCCCTAATTTTGGGGGGTTATTTCGTTTTTCGTTTGGGGGCTTATTTCATACCTTTTTGGGGACTTATTTCATCTTCGATTTTGGGAATAATTTCACAACGAAATTATTCCCCAATTTTGGGGAGTTATTTCGTTTTCATTTTGGGGGGTTATTTCATTGGGGGGTTATTTCCTGCAGCCGAAATTAGGCCCCAAAAAAGGAAATAACACCCCAAATTTTATTAAAAATCGTTGTTGTTGTTGCCTGTATAATTTTTTGGGGCCTTATTTCATTTTTGTTTTGGGCCCTTATTTCATTGGGGCCTTATTTCGCAGAGCCCCCTAGGCTCGCCTCACCTAAGCCTTGCCACTTTTTTTTTTTTAACTTTTAATTTCAAATTTCGAATTGTCACGATTGCTAAATTTAATGCGATAGTTCACATTAAAAGTATAGTTTTTATTTGGCTCACATTTTTGCCTTGCATACAAAGGGAATTCTAAATCGTTCACTTTGCTTAGTGGAGGAGAAAATGTGTTTTGCGGTACAAAAACTTAAAATAAAATGTATTTGTATTTTCTCCAAAAAAATTATGCGAAACATGGTTAGTAAATAATATTGATGTTACCTAATAACATCGATATTTGACTTTGTAAATATAAGAATAAAACCATGCTGGCATGTATTTTACAAAAGTTGGGTATAAATGTTATTTTGTTAAAAAATGTGAACGGGAGACTTTTGACAGTTTCTGAAGGGAGAGTTAATAAGGCCTAAGTGATATGCTAATTTGTAAAAAATTAAGTTATTTATTAAATTTTGTTTTGTTACGGAAGTCCATTTAGTTTTTATCCGTCAACTGCCCTAACATTGACCAGTTTTCAACTTTGAGTTTGAATTTCAAAGCTTTGCTTATAAATGTCTACAATGTGCGACTTATAGTTTATGGGGACTATCATTCTGAGCTGTTAAAGCATGGTTTTACTAAACTAGGTCAATCCCTATCGGATTTATATAGAAAATAGTGGGTGGTCAATGTTAGGGCTCCGAATTCCTAACATTGACCACCTTATGAAAATGTACCACTAATATAGATTTTGAAGTATATTTGATTATTATCTTATTTATTTTTTTCTCCATTTGTAATTAAGAATTATGTTCCTTAAATAAAAATTAAATATCAACTCGATTTTCTTTTATTGATTTTTTTAATAACGTTTTTTTGAACGAAAAATCCATTTTTTTAATACCAAAATCCAAACATAAATAAAAAGTAACCTAATACCTTCTAATTACAAAAAACATTAAAATACTGCGATAAATTCATTTTATGGAGTAAATAAGGCAAAATAAATAAATTATTTAAACATATTTCTTTTAAGAAAAAAAAAAATAAATAAATAAATACATAATATGTATTAATTATTAAATATAAATAAATTCAGGTAGGTAGTTCAGGTATGTTAACATAAAAATGTTAAATTTTTATTTTAATGTATTAAATAAATTATATATACACATTTGTTAAACAAATAAAAAAAAATATTAATTAGGTATTAAATATAAATAAATTCAGGTAGACATGTTGATAATTCAGGTAGATATGTTAGCATAAATAGGTATGTTAATTTTTTTATTTTATTTATTTTAAAATGTTAAATAAATTATATATACCTACATATTTGTTATAAGTAAAACAAAATAAATAAATACATAATTTATTAATTAATAAATATAAATAAATTCAGGTAGGTACTTTCGGTAGATATGTTAACATCAAACTTTTTATTTACAAGATTAAATTACATTTACAAAAAAAAAAAACATTAATTAGGTAGCTACTAGATATTAGTATAAAGTATATTCAGGTACCTAAGTAATTAATTCAGGTCATTACCTAATAGCAACCAAATTTTATCAGTCAAGCATTCATATTATAAATACTAATTCAGTTTTTCATCACAGCTTAAATTACTAAAACTATTTAAAACAAACTAAAACTATTTAAACACTTAAGCTGGTCATATAGCTACCAATAAATTTTAGCAAAACAAAGAAAATAAAAATGCTTGTTTTGAGCTTGCAAAACCTTCTTAGATGCTGCGCAATACTGCCTGGAAGAGTTTTTCGATGGAAGATTCATCGTCGTCACATCCGAACCCACAAAATCAATTTGTAACTCCTGAGTTACACCACTTGTGCTGGCAATGACCTCTTCAGGATCATCAGCATTTTGGCCAAGGTTTTCAGGTGAATCGAAATCTGTTACTTGGTTGTGCTCTTGGTCTTCATTCATTGCTAACTCAACACCGCTTAAATCCTCTATTGTTATCCCAAGACCTGGCTGTGTCTTAACTTTAGAGCGCCGTTTGCGCGTTTGTGGAGATTCTTTTCCATACCGCAGCTCTTTCAGGACAGCAATTACTGATGTTGATATGTTTGCTTGTACAGTGTTTACGTCCTGCATTTCAGCATCTGAATTTGGCAAACACGAAAGAACTTGATTTGAGTTGAATGGAAAAACCCCACATTTTTTGAAACCCGCTGCTAAGTTTTGGGACTTATTGCTTTCATTGAGGCACCCTTCAACCAATTTTTTAAGCAGTGCAGGAAAAGCATCCTTCGAAAGGAGTTGCGATTTGTGGGTACGGTTATCCTTCCATGAATCTAGGATTCGTCGCCATGCTTTTTTTAGTGGACCATAGAAAGCGACATCGAGAGGTTGGCAAATATGTGTGGAGTTGGGTAAAAAACAAACGAATCGAATGTTGTTCGAAAGAGCTGCAGCAACAACATCAGGTGAAAAATGGCTTGCCAAATTATCCCCAATAAGCATAACGGGACCAGTTAGGCGTCTAGTGTTGGGAATAAAATGATTTTAAAACCAGTCCTTAAAAAGAGTTCCGTCGAACCACCCAGATTTGCTGCGGTTGTATCGGGTTTTAGGGGGACCACCTTGCATCCAACTTTCCCACAAATGTTCCGCTTTATACACCACATAAGGTGGAATAATTTCCCCTAGAGCAGACCCATAAAACATTATTGATATATTGGACTTGGTGGAGTCCTTAACAATTTCAGGGTACCTAACTCCTCTTTTGAAAACACACTTCTTCGAACCGGGATCATCGGAGAGATTGGTTTCATCATAATTAAAAATGTTTTCAGGAGGTATCATCGAGCCTGACTCCAATGTCAAAGTTATCTTTAAGTTATCAAAAAATTTTTGGACATCGTCTCTTGATATTTTTGCTTTCGATGGTTTTAAATTTTGGCTCGATCGCACACAAATTTTATCTTTATGCCCTTTTAAAAAGCCCCTTAACCATTTTTTCCCTGGTAGGTTATTTTTAAGGCTGGGTGTTCGAGGGTATATGATATTTCGCCCCGATGGGGCTTGCAGGGCTTAAGAGATAATTGATTGCAGTAAACGGCTTTCGACAGTAAATAAATAGACGCTGTTAGTGACCGTCTTAGAATTTTAATTTTTTGACTTTTATGTACCATAAAGTCCCAAAAACGTCATTTTTTGGGTGTTTTTTTTTTCGCCCCGGTGGGGCAATATCTAAATGGAACTTTTTTATTTTTTTTATGATTTTATTTTATAGTTAATGGGTTAAATTAGTTAGTGACCGTCTTCGAATTTTGATTTTTTGAGTTTAACTATTATAATCTGCAAATTAAGGTGACCAAAAGGAAACAGTGTTTGTAGAGCAACCAGAACTTTTTTTTGTCAGCTTTTCAAAACAGAATAACATTCAAACATTTATGTATCCGTTCATTGAATACAAATTAAAGATTTGGTTCATAAAATAGTTAAAATTGCATTTTGAAAAGTTAACAATTTAACAGCAGTTTCATTTTTGTTTCAGAACTCACGCTCACATATGCAATGTAGTTCACAAAATATCCGACACAGCGCTAATCGTTTTCTCTATAATTTTGCTCTCTCGCGAGAGTCTGTAATTTGCAGATTGTTGTTTTGCCGCATTCTTTGCCACTGGGATATGGAGAAAACAAGTTTGGATCCTTTTTTTGGTTTTCTGATAGATACATACTAATTACTTAATAATATTATTGTTGTTGTTTTAAGTCAATCGAGCATTGTGAGGCATAGAGGCAGATTGGATAAAATATCATCGTAGACGTTACCTACAAAACGGTACACGTACGTAACATAATTATGAATATGATAGGGAAATCAAATCGAAATGAAAAATTATATTGAGAGCGGAATATTTTTAAGGGATGATGAATGATGATTGATATGGATTGAGGGCTTGAGAAGATTTGAGAATATGTATGGGAGTGGGAGAAGGGAGGTGAATGATGATTTTTTTTATTATGAGTTGAGTTCAAATCAAACTACCTAAATGCAATTTTGGGTCATCGTAAATAAAATACCTACTGTATGAGGAAAGGGGTTGGTTGCTTTGCTGTTCCCTATTTTAGGCCGAACTTTTCAAAATAGATTAGTGGTTGTGTGTTTTAATATTTTGAAAATTATTGTGTGTAGTATAAATATATAGATATACACAACATCCGCTTTTATTGGTGATATTGAAATGGTCATCTATTCATAAATCATAATGATTGGTCAATGTTTTGCATGACCAATCTGGAGAAGAATTGTTAATTTGTGTTGAGGTTAAAAATTCTAGACACAAAAATAAAATGTGTTCCTGTGGGCAAACTCATTGTTTGTTATTACAAAATTTGAAGGCAAATTAGTACATATAAAGAACTGGGTAATGTTTCGTTGCACTTTAAACGTTGTCCAGGTAACTCATTCACGATATAAAAACAGTGTTCTACAGGATGCTATTTTTGTATTTCATGCCGCATGTGGTTGGTTTGTAAGGCGGCCCTAGATTAGGTGCAGCTTTCAAAGCTCCTCTAAAAAATATTATTAGGGGTAACCCAACCTTTTCAATGCCTACCGACTTCGCAGTGTTTAAAATACTTAAAATGATAATACTGTTAACATGCGAACCAGGTATAGCTTCATTGAGCAGGGAAATCCCTCCTGCTCAAAGGTGTCATAGTATTAGTGTAGGTCTGCACATTGCAGCTCGTCAAGTGAGTCAGACATATTGTGTTAAGATCGCAGTTCGTATATGCTTGCAAGGGCGCTTGGCGAGTTCGCGCAGTGCACATTAAATTTAGTTATTAATACATACTCAATATCTATCTACGTACTAGCATGGCAGTCACACCCGGCTTCGTTCATGTTATTTTTATACCCTCCACAGGAAGGTACATATCACTTTGTCATTACATTTGTAACGCCGAGAAGGATTCACCGGATGAATCAGGATCACATTCTGAATCGATTTAGCCATGACCGTCTGTCTGTCTGTTGAAAACACGATAGCGTCCAAACGAATCGACATGGGCGAATGAAATTTTGTGAGAAGACTTCTTTTTACTGTCAGGTTGGTATTGAAAATGGGCTATGTCGGTCAAGTAGTTCTGGTACCTCCCATACAAAACCAGTATTAGACCAAAGTCTCTCTCTGTCTATTGAAATCACGATAGCGTCCGAACGAATCGACTTAGGTAACTGGAATTTTATGAAAGGTCTTATATTTATGGCCTTCAGTTTTCTATTAAAAGTGGTCCATGTGGGTCAAGTACTTCTGGTACCTCCCATACAAAACCAATATTAGACACATGCCTGTACCTATACAGTACATACAGTGGAGGGTATCAAACCATCGGCCAGGCCGATGATAACACTTTTACTTGTTTTTTTTCCGCATGATGCTGCAGTATATCTACAAAATTGATCTCATTATAGTCATATCCTCGGTCATATGAAGATAATTACAATTAGTAATTTTTCTCTTCTAAACGGTGGAGGGAGATAATTAAAAAAAATGCCAAAAAAGCCAAAAACTATTATTAGTTTTTTTTTTAAACACTAATTGGGAGTAGTACAATATATGTACAGATAGGACATACATATGTACATATATCCATCCATCAATCGAATGGAAAATATGAATTTTCCTATATAAACTTTGATGAAACTTGAGTTTGGCTCTTACCATTTGGGCTAGGCGTCCCCAATCAGCCAGGACAAACTTTTTATTTAATTAGATAATCCATACCTACATCCATAAATCATAAATGGTGCGAGCAGGGCTGCAGCCGTTTGTTTTTGGATAGGATTTATATTCTATATAAATATAGTATATTGTAGATATACTAAAAAGGAACCCAAACCCACAAAACAAAGCAATAATAACAAACTAGCCCTAACAGGTTTTTATAAACAGCCAGCATAAAATGCCAAAAAATAAAAGCTAAGGTCAGGATCAGGATCAGGAATGAAAATTTGTATACATATTATGGATTTTGGATATTTTTATTAAAATATTTCGATTTGTGCTTACGATTGCGATTGTACGTCGCTATGACGAAGGCGATATTCATAAGTGTGCGTTAGGAAATTCTATATCACACACACTTTTGGTTTCAGTGTATTAGATAAACAACGTTTGCAGCAACAGGAGCAAAAGCAACAGCAAGCACAGCTTGTCCCTTTCCCTTCCCTTTGGTTGTTTTGATTTATTTTGTTGTGCAGACAATTTTGTATTATTTTTATTAATTGAGCTGAGCGAGTCTGCACTCTGCAGTCACAATTGTGATCTTGGTAAGGGAGGGTGTGCTCGGCTATTTTAAATTCTGTGCACTAATACATGTAAACACGTTTACTTGAGCACAGAGTTCGTAGCTGAGGGAGACCCACCCTTAAATGTGGAAATATTTTGTCCACTGTTTACATCTAAATAATTTTTTGTTAGGCTCCTTATGTTATCCCCAGTAAAAGGAAATCCCCATTCACTAACGGTGATTAAAACTTTCACCAGCTCTTTTTCTTCAAGTCCTGAAAGTACGGTTGGACATCCGATTGCCTTTGTTCTTTTGTTATTTAGCCGGTTTATTAATGTCCCCTTCGCTACTTTGTACTTCAAAGCACACTTTGTTATGGATATTGACCCACTTCGAATTTCACGAAGTGCTTTTTGAATATCTTCGTCGGAAGAGCTATTATATTTCCTTTTTTCTACGAGCCTGGACATCCTGTTATATTTAAAAAATTACAAAGAAAGAGAAAAACGAGTGGTCAATGTTTGGCTTCTCAATGGAATGTCGCGTGCCCTAACATTGACCAGCCGGTCAATGTTTGGCACTTTATCCCAATGACAGGTTCCCTAACATTGTCCACTGGTCAATGTTAGGATCCAGGCGGTCAATGTTAGGAATTGTCATGAGCATTAGAATTGCTTTCACAAAAACCCTATTATTTATAATTGCCTAGTATTTTTATACACAAAAAATATATTTTTTAATATAAAAGAACTCTAAACTACTCACCTTAAGTGTTTATTTTGTTATACAAGCGATTGTTTAGGTATAACAGACCAAAGTTTGCACCACACAAAACTACACTACTTTAGCACCACTTATAAATTTGCCGCCAAAACTATTCATTTGGCAGTACTCTTTAACGTATAATATGACATCTATTGACTAATAGATGGACATAAAAAACCAAGAATTACTTTGAAATCTTACATAAACTACTCGCCAGAGTGGTTGAAAACATTTTCCTGTTTTTGGTCAATGTTAGGGACCCGGTCAATGTTAGGGCAGTTGACGTACCTTTATTTTATGTTTGAAAACTGAATTACTGTTTTTTTATCTATATATAGGTTGAATAGGGTGTGAGTTTATCACATAGGACCAGGCACCATATTGGACCCATCGCCATCCCTGGGGAACCTTGACGGTCAAATAACCTAAACCACTTCGCCCAAGCAATTAATTTCCCTACAGAACCTGAAAATTGTTTCAGTTTTGTTTGCGAGGCCAACCTCCTCCAAATTATTGAAGAAGTACCTACCGAGGAATTTCCTCCTGTACCGAGCAATAGCTTGACATTCACAGAGGAGATGAGTTATGTCCTCTGTGACATGCAAGTCTTCGCAATACCTGCATATGTCTGTATCTGTGAGACCTAATCTCATAGCGTGCCTCCTTAGAAGACAGTGCCCGGAGAGTATCCCTATTACCATTCGTGGCCTTGATCTCCTGAGCCTTAGTAATTCTACAGATTTTTTCCGATCTAGCTTAGGCCACAGAGCCTTTGAGACCCTGTGCCCTACTATATTCAATCATCTCTGATCTGCCCTGTTTTTAATATTCTCGAGAATAATTCTCTTGGCCACGGCTATTGGTGGTCTAATGCCCCCAATTGTTTCATTAGGTGGAAGCTCTGCTCCGGTTTTGGCCAGAACATCAGCCCTGTCGTTACCCTCAATATCACAGTGTCCGGGTACCCAACACAATCTGACTTGGTTCTGCGCGCATAATGCTCTGAGCATTGTGCGGCAGCTCCTGACTAGGTCAGATTTGATGATAAAGGACTCTAGCGCTTATCTATATATATAAAAGTGAAGATTCCGACTGACAGATGATCAACGCCCAGCCTAAACCATTTGCTCTAGAAAGCTAAAATTTTGCACAGAGGTTTTTTTATGATGTGTACAACCACTAAGGAAGGATTTTTTGAAATTCGACCCTAAGGGGTAAAGTTTCTATGGGAAGATTTTTATTTTTCATCCGATTGACTTGAAACTCGGTTTATGTACACTCTATGAGAAGTAAAGACAACTGATTTCTCAGATTTTTGAAATTCAACCCGTAAAGGAGTAAAAGGGGGGGGGGTCAAAATATGTATGGGAACATTTTTATTTTTCATCCGATTGACTTCAAGCTCGCTTTGTTTACTCTCTATGAAAAATAAATTAAACTAATTTCTCCGATTTTGCAAAATTCTACCCTTAAAGGGGTAAAAGGGGGGTCAAAGTTTGTATGGAAAATTTTTATTTTTTATCAGATCGACTTCAAACTCGGTTTGTGTACTTTCTATGAGAAATAAAGAAAATACATTTCTCCGATTTCTGAAATTCTACTCTTAAAGGGGTGAAAAGGGGGGGTCGAAGTTTGTATGGGGGAATTTTATATTTCTTCCGATTGACTTTGTTGACTCTCAATAAGAAATAAAAAAACTACTTTCTCTGATATGGAAATTCCACCCATAAAGGGGTAAAAGAGGAGGTCAATGTTTGTATGTATGTAATTTTAATTTTTAATAAAGAAAATGTTGTCTTCGATTTTGGAAATTCTACCCTTAAAGTGGTAAGAGGGGTGTCAAAGTTTATTTTTCATCCGATCGACTTCAAACGTAGTTTGTGGCCCCTTTCTTAAGTCACGAACCGTTCGTCGTATCAATTTTAAACTTTGTAATGCGCCCCAAAATCTTTCGCCGTTGAAGCTTATCGCCTCATCTAACTCCAGCGTACGTTGAATTCTGTATGAATGGGGTCATATTGCTAGAAAGTGGTGCATCTTTCTGGTTGCAAGAGTGTAATAAGATCTGGGCGGTGCGGAATATAATGAAGGGGTAAAAGCTCCCCCTATTATAAAGATGGTGCTTATCATATCGCTGTAGATTGTGACTCAATCTGCTATAGTATGATCTGTGTTGAGATGCCAACGCTTCACTAACAAATATTGTCATATTGATCATATAATCGTTGCCCTATTTTTTCCAATATGGTGTTGAAAATGTTTTTCAGAGATATTACTAAGTAGTACTGAACTACTACTTAGTAGTTAGTATTCCTGGTAGGTTCTTTCTCCGTAGTATTGCTGGTGTGACCCGTAGAGATCGCATCAGAGATACCAGAATATTTGAGGAACTCAATGTCGAGCAGCTACTTCTCCGGACGGAGCGATCCATGCTTTGGTGGTTTGGGAATGTTAAACGCATATCCCCGACCAGGATTCAACGACGTGCTATGGAATCCGTACCATCGGGTAGGCGTCCTCTAGGTAGACCAAGGATTAGATGGTTAGATCAAGTCCATAATCTCTCCTATACCGCGTATGGGGATTGCCCTTGATGATTTAGAGTCGATGGCGGAGGATCGAGAGCTATGGAGGGTTCACTTGAGCAACCTACACCCGCGACCCACTTAATGGACAAGCGGACCATTGAAAATGATGATGATGATCATTTAACTTATGTCGGAATAAGTTAAATGAACTAACTCCCACTTTTCTCAAATTGGGGCTTAATTTATTGGGAATTTGTTCATAATGAACTACGAACTATCTCCCAAACATATGAACTAAATCCCACTGCATATTTGATGGAACTTAGTTCTTTTTGTTAGTGGGAGTTAGTTCCAGTTGGGACTTAGTTCGTAAGTCTGAGCCTTGTTCGGCAGCTCCTGATTAGTTCAGATCTGAAGATGAAGAACTCTAGCGCCTTTAGTGCAGCCTGACTATCAATGTAGGTAGCAATATTCTTGTTGGATATTGACCCCATATCAAGTAGATCCGCAGCTTTGAGCACGGCCAAAACCTCTGCCTGGAACACACTGCACGTATCCGAAAGTCTGAATGAAACGTGCGTAGGTCTATATCCTTAATGTATATACCTTAACCTGTACCCTCTTTAGTTTTAGATCCATCGAAATTTCATTTTCATTCGAAGCTTCATTCTTTTGCCACACCGACGACTTAAATAAAGGGAACTTGCATGACAGCAACGACCCTAAGACAAGATCCGTCTAGCAACAACTTAATAAATAATTGCTTAATATATAAATGTACTTAATAAGTAATAATAGTCACAGCTAGTATTTTTCAAATCCTGGATCACTCAAACTCGAATTTTGGTCCATTGTACTACCAAGGAAAAACCCAGTCTTTTTTTTATTTTTCGATTATTTTTATAACATAGCATCTTGCCCATAGCAGCGAATAAAATTACGGATTTAAATATTTAATGGATTGAATAGATATTGTTATACAATAGTTAATAACACATTAAAGTGTTTCCGAGCTCTGATATAAAAAATTAGTGTATGTAGGTAGGTACCTACACGTTTTATTGAAAACTAGCATATTTATTCGCAGCTTCAGTTATAGAAGTACATACCTACAAAATACATAAGTCTCCAGAGAACTTGATTTCCTTTATTTTTTAGAATAGTGTAGGTACACAAACCAAGTTTGAAGTCGATCCGATGAAAACTAAGACACCAATCAGTCAGATCAATAGCCAGTTTTATAGATTGAGAGGCTCGCTTACCTTGGTCATTATTAATTAAATGGTTTTTTTCATAAAAAAAATTCAATGGGTTTTGGGACAATTTCTTTATTTTTTATTTACACTAAAAAGAATTTTAAAAAGTATACGTCCTTATTATATCACTAGCGGACCTGGCGAACTTCGTCTCAGATAAACTCCAGAGTGATAATAAAACACAGTAGCTCAAATTTCAATGTGATTCATTTGAATGGAATCGAAATCAGTAAAGAGCGATGTGATAAACAATGTTTTTCGATTTGTTTTCCGGCGCAAAAACCAACAACGAAGATGGTTTGCCAACGCGCGAACGGGCAAAGTACCTACAGCTGACCGGTGCTATGTGAACTCGCAAAAATTTACCGGGAACGATATCAATCTAGTCGCAACACTAACGGAAATTTGGCCATTTCCAAGCGCCAGCAGTTGTCCCGAGAATTCAGGAGCAGATGGGTCGTTCTGGGCTGCATTCCAGATTCAACTATTTTAACTAAATTAACAACGATTGTTTATTTAGTTACTTTTTGGAATCTGGGACAACTATTGTTACTAACGTCATGTAGTATGAACGAAATGAACCACACTTTTGCCTCTGGTTAATTTAGTTAACTTCCCCTCCTTCGAACTGTCACAGCTTGTCAACGCTGTAGTTAAAATAGTCAAACCTGGAATGCAGCCCTGCAATGAGACTTACATGTTCGTGGTCAATTTCAACCCCGATAAAATGCAAAATTTCGTCAAAAAAAATGTTTCGCGTTTTTTCGGAATTTTCCAAGTTTTCCACTAAGAATTTTCTACTTTTCCATTTGAAAAGCCATTCCGGAACAATAGCACACAAAATTCCATACAAAAAATAAATTTTCGATTTTTTCAATTTCCCGACTTTTCTGGAGAGTTTTCCCAAAATTTTCCTTCGTATATACCTTCTCCTGGCAATTACGAACAATATTATATTTATATTTATATTTGAGCCAAATCGGTCCAGCCGTTCTCAATTTTCTCTTTTTTCAATTTCCCGACTTTTCATGAGGGTTTTCCCAAAATTTTCTTTCAGAAGAACCTTCTCCTGGCAATTACAAACAACTGAAAAAAAATGTTAGCCAAATTGGTCGAACCGTTCTCAATTTTCTCTTTTTCCAATTTCCCGACTTTTCAGGAGGATTTTCCCAAAATTTTCTTTCAGAAGAACCTTCTCCTGGCAATTACGAACAACTGAAAAAATCATATTTTTGCCACCATCTTTATATTGTAAGATTCATCTTCAATGACAATGCTGCATGAGGCAAATGGATTGTTGCTTCAACGAAAAAAAAAAAAAATTGGTTAAATCAAAAATGTTTCGTTGTTAGCTAACAATGGGCTTAAAATTGTCAAATCAAATACGTACGTGAATAAAACAAACAACGCTTCATGTTGGAAACAATTACTTTGGCGTTGTTGATTAAACTGCTCATAAGTATCACAGATATGTTTAGTTTGAACATTTTTGTATAGTTGTTTCAAAAACGGTAACATTGTTAGCCTAGAATTTAATTTTTGATTTCATTGTTAAACAACAATAAACGGGATGAAATTACAACTTAGGGACTTTACAATTAATTGGACCATTATGTGTTTTTGATTAAACACAAATGTGATCAATAAATTTAAAATCAACCATTATAAATAAACACATTCGTAGTTGGAGTACAACGATTACAGTATAATTTAACACAAACATTTTCTAGGTAAAAATGCATTGACTATTATAAAAGTATCATGAACAGAACATGTTAAGATTATCTATACGGACATGTTTTTATAAAAACATTTCTCAATATCACAACCAACATTCTTTGCAAGGCTTGTGGTTGTAAAGCGGTCGCGTCAATCTCAATCAGAGAAACATTGTTAACTTCGCATACTTCAGTTAAATGTATCAAAAAAATTTTGAAGTAATAATGTTTAAGATCGGTCAAGTATAAAACATTGTTGTACGAACACAAAAGTTCTTAATGTATGACGAAAATGTTGAAATAATAATGCAGCCAAGTATAAACATTGCTAAAGAAACACAAACATTGTGCAACTATCACGAATGTAGTTAATAATTTACGTGTTTTCTTGTTAAACCAACCAGAAGTTGGTTGGTTTCAGAAGAACCTTCTCCTGGCAATTACAAACAACTGAAAAAAAATGTTAGCCAAATTGGTCGAACCGTTCTCAATTTTCTCTTTTTCCAATTTCCCGACTTTTCAGGAGGATTTTCCCAAAATTTTCTTTCAGAAGAACCTTCTCCTGGCAATTACGAACAACTGAAAAAATCATATTTTTGCCACCATTTTTATATTGTAAGATTCATCTTCAATGACAATGCTGCATGAGGCAAATGGATTGTTGCTTCAACGAAAGAAAAAAAAAAAAATTGGTTAAATCAAAAATGTTTCGTTGTTAGCTAACAATGGGCTTAAAATTGTCAAATCAAATACGTACGTGAATAAAACAAACAACGCTTCATGTTGGAAACAATTACTTTGGCGTTGTTGATTAAACTGCTCATAAGTATCACAGATATGTTTAGTTTGAACATTTTTGTATAGTTGTTTCAAAAACGGTAACATTGTTAGCCTAGAATTTAATTTTTGATTTCATTGTTAAACAACAATAAACGGGATGAAATTACAACTTAGGGACTTTACAATTAATTGGACCATTATGTGTTTTTGATTAAACACAAATGTGATCAATAAATTTAAAATCAACCATTATAAATTAAACACATTCGTAGTTGGAGTACAACGATTACAGTATAATTTAACACAAACATTTTCTAGGTAAAAATGCATTGACTATTATAAAAGTATCATGAACAGAACATGTTAAGATTATCTATACGGACATGTTTTTATAAAAACATTTCTCAATATCACAACCAACATTCTTTGCAAGGCTTGTGGTTGTAAAGCGGTCGCGTCAATCTCAATCAGAGAAACATTGTTAACTTCGCATACTTCAGTTAAATGTATCAAACAAATTTTGAAGTAATAATGTTTAATATCGGTCAAGTATAAAACATTGTTGTACGAACACAAAAGTTCTTAATGTATGACGAAAATGTTGAAATAATAATGCAGCCAAGTATAAACATTGCTAAAGAAACACAAACATTGTGCAACTATCACGAATGTAGTTAATAATTTACGTGTTTTCTTGTTAAACCAACCAAGCAGTCGCGACATGCTTAACGGAATTTTTCTTGTTAGTTCGCCTCGTTGGCGTCGGTCATCCTTTTTCTTGAAAAGCTCTCCAGTATTCAGTCAGAAGTGCAAGTACTAGGTACGTTACGTTACGAGCGAGTGTCAACAGTGTATTTTTCTTTGTAGTGTATAGTGACGCTTTTTGTTTTGTTTTTTAGTTTTTTTTTTAGTGTTTTTTAGACCAAAACTCATTAACTGACATTTTTCAGAAAACTTTTTTATGCACCAAAATTACTATTTTTAAATTGTATTTCAGGTAAAAGTAATTAAAATCACGTATATTCTATCATTCCTAAAGACATTCACAGCTGAAATTGTCATACTCTACCCTACCAACTCATTAGGTATGTGATTTAATGAATTTTGGCTAAAATTTTTTTTTTAATCGTATTAGCCTAAATATCAAACATCATCATAGTCGTAACGTGACTTTTTCGGAAGCGGAAGCACTCAACTTAAAACTTGAACTTTTAATTAAAAGTCATTTATTCCAGAAAATATCGCTTTATTAAAACTATTCAAGGCCAAAATGATACCCATTTAAAATTATTAAAAAAAAGCTTTTAAAATTCATAAAAAAAAACAATATAATATATTAAGTATTGTATAATGAATACAACTTTTTTTTGAGCAAAATTATCTATGGTCTAGTCATAATAATCCTTTGGCTCGCGATTGTTCGTATTAATTGCACATAAAAAAGAAATATGTATAGAGTTCTTTAATAATATAAATAATTTAAAAGGTTATTAAGTCATATACAGGGAACTAAACCGAATATCGATTTCGTTGATGACTTGGTCGACAATTGTTGTTAAAATATCTTTAAATTGTTCTTTTGTTGAAAAGTTAATTTCAGAACGCCTATTGCTATTAAAATTGGTCAAATTTTCATCCAAAAAGAATCGAAATTTATGTTGATTCAAGTGGATTAGAAATACCTAAAGTTTTTGAATTTATTAACTTGATTTAAACAATACCTATTGCAATCGTTGGACTTTGATTGAAGAATTTTAAATAAAATGTCACTTTGTGAAAAAAAAACTCATTGAAAAAATAAAGAAGAAGAACAAGAAATTTCTTATCAGTAAAACAATATACATATCAGACCTTTCAATAAAACAATAGCTTCAGTGTACCAATCTTCTTCATTTTCAATAACGCTTTTGAGTATGTTAAGGGTATGTTTAGGGGAGAGAAGTGTTTTATTTATATGATGTAATAAAACGATTTTATTTTGTGATTTCGAATAAATAAATTCTTTGTAAAGAAAATTTTTTTGAAATTCTTACGGAAGCACTGCTTCCCTTCAATATATGGACACTTCGTGCTGCAGGCCACATAAGTGCAGCCTCACTTAGGCCAAAGTAGGCCCATTTGATATCACAGGATTAAATAATCTCAAAACTCCTCGCTGAATTAACAGGAGCTAAGAATAAAGCCTTGGGAGAGGCTTATTAGCAAGTAAGCTGAGATTGTCGAAGAAGTATTCTCCAGGGTGAAGTTTTCTTCAAAATAAGAGGGCTGGACATGTGCATAGATAAAGAGGTGAATATTAGTCTTCTCCTCATCTCCCCATCTATACAGCTCCTGCAGAAATCGTTTGCAGGGAGGCCCAATCTGAGGGCTTGTCTTCCCAAGTGTCCACAAATACCTATACTATTGTGCTTATCTTTTTAGTGTTATATAAGTAGGGATGCAACATCGTTCTTAAAAACATCGATGTTTGAAAACATCGATGGTTTCACGACAAACATCGACGTTCAAAAACATCGGTATTAACAACGATACATCGATGTTTTTCCGATGTTTTATTTATCTTCTCCATCACACGAATTGTTGGGTATATCTATGAAGTACAGTACCTAAACAACAATATATATTAGTCTTACCATTTTTTAAATATTGTAATTGAAACACTTAACTTAATTGTATTTATTATAGCTAATAATTGTAAACTAAGTACTGACAAATGAAAAATAATATAATACTAACCACGACGTCCACCACTACTCTGCAATAGCGAAAACACAACAAAACGGCAGAGCAAGTAGTTTTGTAAAAAAAACGAGAGCACAGCAAACCTAACACGTGTCGTCGGTCGGCGGCAATCGGCAAAGTACCAACGAAATAAATTATGTTTTTTACATACGCCTTCACATTTGTGTGAAAAACTTAACTGTCCGGAACACTGAAAATAGTGTTTAGGTGTGAGGGGGACAACCCTAGTATGAAATGGTAGTAATGCTATTACACAAATGCAAGCACATTTTATATTTCATCATCTTGGCGATGTTAAATGAAATGAATGAACGATGTCGATGTTTGACAGTTTCGCAGTCGATGTATCGGCGATGTATCGGCTATCAAAACATCGATGTTAACATCGATGTTTATGAACGAAACATCGATGTTTTGCAAACATCGATGTATCGTTTGCATCCCTATATATAAGACTATTGGAGCACTTGACATCCAGCATGGTCCAAATTTGTTTCTTGGTGGAGTTTATCCGCGATTAGTAGCATTTAGCATTTTATTTTATTTAGAGTTTACAAGCAGCGTTGGCCAAGGTTTTCAGGTGAATCGAAATCTGTTACTTGGTTGTGCTCTTGGTCTTCATTCATTGCTAACTCAACACCGCTTAAATCCTCTATTGTTATCCCAAGACCTGGCTGTGTCTTAACTTTAGAGCGCCGTTTGCGCGTTTGTGGAGATTCTTTTCCATACCGCAGCTCTTTCAGGACAGCAATTACTGATGTTGATATGTTTGCTTGTACAGTGTTTACGTCCTGCATTTCAGCATCTGAATTTGGCAAACACGAAAGAACTTGATTTGAGTTGAATGGAAAAACCCCACATTTTTTGAAACCCGCTGCTAAGTTTTGGGACTTATTGCTTTCATTGAGGCACCCTTCAACCAATTTTTTAAGCAGTGCAGGAAAAGCATCCTTCGAAAGGAGTTGCGATTTGTGGG
This sequence comes from Cheilosia soror, assembly GCA_949372485.1. Taxonomy (NCBI): domain Eukaryota; kingdom Metazoa; phylum Arthropoda; class Insecta; order Diptera; family Syrphidae; genus Cheilosia; species Cheilosia soror. The sequence goes on along the minus strand of OX443562.1, from coordinate 47,319,494 downwards.
TACGGTTATCCTTCCATGAATCTAGGATTCGTCGCCATGCTTTTTTTAGTGGACCATAGAAAGCGACATCGAGAGGTTGGCAAATATGTGTGGAGTTGGGTAAAAAACAAACGAATCGAATGTTGTTCGAAAGAGCTGCAGCAACAACATCAGGTGAAAAATGGCTTGCCAAATTATCCCCAATAAGCATAACGGGACCAGTTAGGCGTCTAGTGTTGGGAATAAAATGATTTTAAAACCAGTCCTTAAAAAGAGTTCCGTCGAACCACCCAGATTTGCTGCGGTTGTATCGGGTTTTAGGGGGACCACCTTGCATCCAACTTTCCCACAAATGTTCCGCTTTATACACCACATAAGGTGGAATAATTTCCCCTAGAGCAGACCCATAAAACATTATTGATATATTGGACTTGGTGGAGTCCTTAACAATTTCAGGGTACCTAACTCCTCTTTTGAAAACACACTTCTTCGAACCGGGATCATCGGAGAGATTGGTTTCATCATAATTAAAAATGTTTTCAGGAGGTATCATCGAGCCTGACTCCAATGTCAAAGTTATCTTTAAGTTATCAAAAAATTTTTGGACATCGTCTCTTGATATTTTTGCTTTCGATGGTTTTAAATTTTGGCTCGATCGCACACAAATTTTATCTTTATGCCCTTTTAAAAAGCCCCTTAACCATTTTTTCCCTGGTAGGTTATTTTTAAGGCTGGGTGTTCGAGGGTATATGATATTTCGCCCCGATGGGGCTTGCAGGGCTTAAGAGATAATTGATTGCAGTAAACGGCTTTCGACAGTAAATAAATAGACGCTGTTAGTGACCGTCTTAGAATTTTAATTTTTTGACTTTTATGTACCATAAAGTCCCAAAAACGTCATTTTTTGGGTGTTTTTTTTTTCGCCCCGGTGGGGCAATATCTAAATGGAACTTTTTTATTTTTTTTATGATTTTATTTTATAGTTAATGGGTTAAATTAGTTAGTGACCGTCTTCGAATTTTGATTTTTTGAGTTTAACTATTATAATCTGCAAATTAAGGTGACCAAAAGGAAACAGTGTTTGTAGAGCAACCAGAACTTTTTTTTGTCAGCTTTTCAAAACAGAATAACATTCAAACATTTATGTATCCGTTCATTGAATACAAATTAAAGATTTGGTTCATAAAATAGTTAAAATTGCATTTTGAAAAGTTAACAATTTAACAGCAGTTTCATTTTTGTTTCAGAACTCACGCTCACATATGCAATGTAGTTCACAAAATATCCGACACAGCGCTAATCGTTTTCTCTATAATTTTGCTCTCTCGCGAGAGTCTGTAATTTGCAGATTGTTGTTTTGCCGCATTCTTTGCCACTGGGATATGGAGAAAACAAGTTTGGATCCTTTTTTTGGTTTTCTGATAGATACATACTAATTACTTAATAATATTATTGTTGTTGTTTTAAGTCAATCGAGCATTGTGAGGCATAGAGGCAGATTGGATAAAATATCATCGTAGACGTTACCTACAAAACGGTACACGTACGTAACATAATTATGAATATGATAGGGAAATCAAATCGAAATGAAAAATTATATTGAGAGCGGAATATTTTTAAGGGATGATGAATGATGATTGATATGGATTGAGGGCTTGAGAAGATTTGAGAATATGTATGGGAGTGGGAGAAGGGAGGTGAATGATGATTTTTTTTATTATGAGTTGAGTTCAAATCAAACTACCTAAATGCAATTTTGGGTCATCGTAAATAAAATACCTACTGTATGAGGAAAGGGGTTGGTTGCTTTGCTGTTCCCTATTTTAGGCCGAACTTTTCAAAATAGATTAGTGGTTGTGTGTTTTAATATTTTGAAAATTATTGTGTGTAGTATAAATATATAGATATACACAACATCCGCTTTTATTGGTGATATTGAAATGGTCATCTATTCATAAATCATAATGATTGGTCAATGTTTTGCATGACCAATCTGGAGAAGAATTGTTAATTTGTGTTGAGGTTAAAAATTCTAGACACAAAAATAAAATGTGTTCCTGTGGGCAAACTCATTGTTTGTTATTACAAAATTTGAAGGCAAATTAGTACATATAAAGAACTGGGTAATGTTTCGTTGCACTTTAAACGTTGTCCAGGTAACTCATTCACGATATAAAAACAGTGTTCTACAGGATGCTATTTTTGTATTTCATGCCGCATGTGGTTGGTTTGTAAGGCGGCCCTAGATTAGGTGCAGCTTTCAAAGCTCCTCTAAAAAATATTATTAGGGGTAACCCAACCTTTTCAATGCCTACCGACTTCGCAGTGTTTAAAATACTTAAAATGATAATACTGTTAACATGCGAACCAGGTATAGCTTCATTGAGCAGGGAAATCCCTCCTGCTCAAAGGTGTCATAGTATTAGTGTAGGTCTGCACATTGCAGCTCGTCAAGTGAGTCAGACATATTGTGTTAAGATCGCAGTTCGTATATGCTTGCAAGGGCGCTTGGCGAGTTCGCGCAGTGCACATTAAATTTAGTTATTAATACATACTCAATATCTATCTACGTACTAGCATGGCAGTCACACCCGGCTTCGTTCATGTTATTTTTATACCCTCCACAGGAAGGTACATATCACTTTGTCATTACATTTGTAACGCCGAGAAGGATTCACCGGATGAATCAGGATCACATTCTGAATCGATTTAGCCATGACCGTCTGTCTGTCTGTTGAAAACACGATAGCGTCCAAACGAATCGACATGGGCGAATGAAATTTTGTGAGAAGACTTCTTTTTACTGTCAGGTTGGTATTGAAAATGGGCTATGTCGGTCAAGTAGTTCTGGTACCTCCCATACAAAACCAGTATTAGACCAAAGTCTCTCTCTGTCTATTGAAATCACGATAGCGTCCGAACGAATCGACTTAGGTAACTGGAATTTTATGAAAGGTCTTATATTTATGGCCTTCAGTTTTCTATTAAAAGTGGTCCATGTGGGTCAAGTACTTCTGGTACCTCCCATACAAAACCAATATTAGACACATGCCTGTACCTATACAGTACATACAGTGGAGGGTATCAAACCATCGGCCAGGCCGATGATAACACTTTTACTTGTTTTTTTTCCGCATGATGCTGCAGTATATCTACAAAATTGATCTCATTATAGTCATATCCTCGGTCATATGAAGATAATTACAATTAGTAATTTTTCTCTTCTAAACGGTGGAGGGAGATAATTAAAAAAAATGCCAAAAAAGCCAAAAACTATTATTAGTTTTTTTTTTAAACACTAATTGGGAGTAGTACAATATATGTACAGATAGGACATACATATGTACATATATCCATCCATCAATCGAATGGAAAATATGAATTTTCCTATATAAACTTTGATGAAACTTGAGTTTGGCTCTTACCATTTGGGCTAGGCGTCCCCAATCAGCCAGGACAAACTTTTTATTTAATTAGATAATCCATACCTACATCCATAAATCATAAATGGTGCGAGCAGGGCTGCAGCCGTTTGTTTTTGGATAGGATTTATATTCTATATAAATATAGTATATTGTAGATATACTAAAAAGGAACCCAAACCCACAAAACAAAGCAATAATAACAAACTAGCCCTAACAGGTTTTTATAAACAGCCAGCATAAAATGCCAAAAAATAAAAGCTAAGGTCAGGATCAGGATCAGGAATGAAAATTTGTATACATATTATGGATTTTGGATATTTTTATTAAAATATTTCGATTTGTGCTTACGATTGCGATTGTACGTCGCTATGACGAAGGCGATATTCATAAGTGTGCGTTAGGAAATTCTATATCACACACACTTTTGGTTTCAGTGTATTAGATAAACAACGTTTGCAGCAACAGGAGCAAAAGCAACAGCAAGCACAGCTTGTCCCTTTCCCTTCCCTTTGGTTGTTTTGATTTATTTTGTTGTGCAGACAATTTTGTATTATTTTTATTAATTGAGCTGAGCGAGTCTGCACTCTGCAGTCACAATTGTGATCTTGGTAAGGGAGGGTGTGCTCGGCTATTTTAAATTCTGTGCACTAATACATGTAAACACGTTTACTTGAGCACAGAGTTCGTAGCTGAGGGAGACCCACCCTTAAATGTGGAAATATTTTGTCCACTGTTTACATCTAAATAATTTTTTGTTAGGCTCCTTATGTTATCCCCAGTAAAAGGAAATCCCCATTCACTAACGGTGATTAAAACTTTCACCAGCTCTTTTTCTTCAAGTCCTGAAAGTACGGTTGGACATCCGATTGCCTTTGTTCTTTTGTTATTTAGCCGGTTTATTAATGTCCCCTTCGCTACTTTGTACTTCAAAGCACACTTTGTTATGGATATTGACCCACTTCGAATTTCACGAAGTGCTTTTTGAATATCTTCGTCGGAAGAGCTATTATATTTCCTTTTTTCTACGAGCCTGGACATCCTGTTATATTTAAAAAATTACAAAGAAAGAGAAAAACGAGTGGTCAATGTTTGGCTTCTCAATGGAATGTCGCGTGCCCTAACATTGACCAGCCGGTCAATGTTTGGCACTTTATCCCAATGACAGGTTCCCTAACATTGTCCACTGGTCAATGTTAGGATCCAGGCGGTCAATGTTAGGAATTGTCATGAGCATTAGAATTGCTTTCACAAAAACCCTATTATTTATAATTGCCTAGTATTTTTATACACAAAAAATATATTTTTTAATATAAAAGAACTCTAAACTACTCACCTTAAGTGTTTATTTTGTTATACAAGCGATTGTTTAGGTATAACAGACCAAAGTTTGCACCACACAAAACTACACTACTTTAGCACCACTTATAAATTTGCCGCCAAAACTATTCATTTGGCAGTACTCTTTAACGTATAATATGACATCTATTGACTAATAGATGGACATAAAAAACCAAGAATTACTTTGAAATCTTACATAAACTACTCGCCAGAGTGGTTGAAAACATTTTCCTGTTTTTGGTCAATGTTAGGGACCCGGTCAATGTTAGGGCAGTTGACGTACCTTTATTTTATGTTTGAAAACTGAATTACTGTTTTTTTATCTATATATAGGTTGAATAGGGTGTGAGTTTATCACATAGGACCAGGCACCATATTGGACCCATCGCCATCCCTGGGGAACCTTGACGGTCAAATAACCTAAACCACTTCGCCCAAGCAATTAATTTCCCTACAGAACCTGAAAATTGTTTCAGTTTTGTTTGCGAGGCCAACCTCCTCCAAATTATTGAAGAAGTACCTACCGAGGAATTTCCTCCTGTACCGAGCAATAGCTTGACATTCACAGAGGAGATGAGTTATGTCCTCTGTGACATGCAAGTCTTCGCAATACCTGCATATGTCTGTATCTGTGAGACCTAATCTCATAGCGTGCCTCCTTAGAAGACAGTGCCCGGAGAGTATCCCTATTACCATTCGTGGCCTTGATCTCCTGAGCCTTAGTAATTCTACAGATTTTTTCCGATCTAGCTTAGGCCACAGAGCCTTTGAGACCCTGTGCCCTACTATATTCAATCATCTCTGATCTGCCCTGTTTTTAATATTCTCGAGAATAATTCTCTTGGCCACGGCTATTGGTGGTCTAATGCCCCCAATTGTTTCATTAGGTGGAAGCTCTGCTCCGGTTTTGGCCAGAACATCAGCCCTGTCGTTACCCTCAATATCACAGTGTCCGGGTACCCAACACAATCTGACTTGGTTCTGCGCGCATAATGCTCTGAGCATTGTGCGGCAGCTCCTGACTAGGTCAGATTTGATGATAAAGGACTCTAGCGCTTATCTATATATATAAAAGTGAAGATTCCGACTGACAGATGATCAACGCCCAGCCTAAACCATTTGCTCTAGAAAGCTAAAATTTTGCACAGAGGTTTTTTTATGATGTGTACAACCACTAAGGAAGGATTTTTTGAAATTCGACCCTAAGGGGTAAAGTTTCTATGGGAAGATTTTTATTTTTCATCCGATTGACTTGAAACTCGGTTTATGTACACTCTATGAGAAGTAAAGACAACTGATTTCTCAGATTTTTGAAATTCAACCCGTAAAGGAGTAAAAGGGGGGGGGGGGGTCAAAATATGTATGGGAACATTTTTATTTTTCATCCGATTGACTTCAAGCTCGCTTTGTTTACTCTCTATGAAAAATAAATTAAACTAATTTCTCCGATTTTGCAAAATTCTACCCTTAAAGGGGTAAAAGGGGGGTCAAAGTTTGTATGGAAAATTTTTATTTTTTATCAGATCGACTTCAAACTCGGTTTGTGTACTTTCTATGAGAAATAAAGAAAATACATTTCTCCGATTTCTGAAATTCTACTCTTAAAGGGGTGAAAAGGGGGGGTCGAAGTTTGTATGGGGGAATTTTATATTTCTTCCGATTGACTTTGTTGACTCTCAATAAGAAATAAAAAAACTACTTTCTCTGATATGGAAATTCCACCCATAAAGGGGTAAAAGAGGAGGTCAATGTTTGTATGTATGTAATTTTAATTTTTAATAAAGAAAATGTTGTCTTCGATTTTGGAAATTCTACCCTTAAAGTGGTAAGAGGGGTGTCAAAGTTTATTTTTCATCCGATCGACTTCAAACGTAGTTTGTGGCCCCTTTCTTAAGTCACGAACCGTTCGTCGTATCAATTTTAAACTTTGTAATGCGCCCCAAAATCTTTCGCCGTTGAAGCTTATCGCCTCATCTAACTCCAGCGTACGTTGAATTCTGTATGAATGGGGTCATATTGCTAGAAAGTGGTGCATCTTTCTGGTTGCAAGAGTGTAATAAGATCTGGGCGGTGCGGAATATAATGAAGGGGTAAAAGCTCCCCCTATTATAAAGATGGTGCTTATCATATCGCTGTAGATTGTGACTCAATCTGCTATAGTATGATCTGTGTTGAGATGCCAACGCTTCACTAACAAATATTGTCATATTGATCATATAATCGTTGCCCTATTTTTTCCAATATGGTGTTGAAAATGTTTTTCAGAGATATTACTAAGTAGTACTGAACTACTACTTAGTAGTTAGTATTCCTGGTAGGTTCTTTCTCCGTAGTATTGCTGGTGTGACCCGTAGAGATCGCATCAGAGATACCAGAATATTTGAGGAACTCAATGTCGAGCAGCTACTTCTCCGGACGGAGCGATCCATGCTTTGGTGGTTTGGGAATGTTAAACGCATATCCCCGACCAGGATTCAACGACGTGCTATGGAATCCGTACCATCGGGTAGGCGTCCTCTAGGTAGACCAAGGATTAGATGGTTAGATCAAGTCCATAATCTCTCCTATACCGCGTATGGGGATTGCCCTTGATGATTTAGAGTCGATGGCGGAGGATCGAGAGCTATGGAGGGTTCACTTGAGCAACCTACACCCGCGACCCACTTAATGGACAAGCGGACCATTGAAAATGATGATGATGATCATTTAACTTATGTCGGAATAAGTTAAATGAACTAACTCCCACTTTTCTCAAATTGGGGCTTAATTTATTGGGAATTTGTTCATAATGAACTACGAACTATCTCCCAAACATATGAACTAAATCCCACTGCATATTTGATGGAACTTAGTTCTTTTTGTTAGTGGGAGTTAGTTCCAGTTGGGACTTAGTTCGTAAGTCTGAGCCTTGTTCGGCAGCTCCTGATTAGTTCAGATCTGAAGATGAAGAACTCTAGCGCCTTTAGTGCAGCCTGACTATCAATGTAGGTAGCAATATTCTTGTTGGATATTGACCCCATATCAAGTAGATCCGCAGCTTTGAGCACGGCCAAAACCTCTGCCTGGAACACACTGCACGTATCCGAAAGTCTGAATGAAACGTGCGTAGGTCTATATCCTTAATGTATATACCTTAACCTGTACCCTCTTTAGTTTTAGATCCATCGAAATTTCATTTTCATTCGAAGCTTCATTCTTTTGCCACACCGACGACTTAAATAAAGGGAACTTGCATGACAGCAACGACCCTAAGACAAGATCCGTCTAGCAACAACTTAATAAATAATTGCTTAATATATAAATGTACTTAATAAGTAATACTTAATAGTCACAGCTAGTATTTTTCAAATCCTGGATCACTCAAACTCGAATTTTGGTCCATTGTACTACCAAGGAAAAACCCAGTCTTTTTTTTATTTTTCGATTATTTTTATAACATAGCATCTTGCCCATAGCAGCGAATAAAATTACGGATTTAAATATTTTATGGATTGAATAGATATTGTTATACAATAGTTAATAACACATTAAAGTGTTTCCGAGCTCTGATATAAAAAATTAGTGTATGTAGGTAGGTACCTACACGTTTTATTGAAAACTAGCATATTTATTCGCAGCTTCAGTTATAGAAGTACATACCTACAAAATACATAAGTCTCCAGAGAACTTGATTTCCTTTATTTTTTAGAATAGTGTAGGTACACAAACCAAGTTTGAAGTCGATCCGATGAAAACTAAGACACCAATCAGTCAGATCAATAGCCAGTTTTATAGATTGAGAGGCTCGCTTACCTTGGTCATTATTAATTAAATGGTTTTTTTCATAAAAAAAATTCAATGGGTTTTGGGACAATTTCTTTATTTTTTATTTACACTAAAAAGAATTTTAAAAAGTATACGTCCTTATTATATCACTAGCGGACCTGGCGAACTTCGTCTCAGATAAACTCCAGAGTGATAATAAAACACAGTAGCTCAAATTTCAATGTGATTCATTTGAATGGAATCGAAATCAGTAAAGAGCGATGTGATAAACAATGTTTTTCGATTTGTTTTCCGGCGCAAAAACCAACAACGAAGATGGTTTGCCAACGCGCGAACGGGCAAAGTACCTACAGCTGACCGGTGCTATGTGAACTCGCAAAAATTTACCGGGAACGATATCAATCTAGTCGCAACACTAACGGAAATTTGGCCATTTCCAAGCGCCAGCAGTTGTCCCGAGAATTCAGGAGCAGATGGGTCGTTCTGGGCTGCATTCCAGATTCAACTATTTTAACTAAATTAACAACGATTGTTTATTTAGTTACTTTTTGGAATCTGGGACAGCTATTGTTACTAACGTCATGTAGTATGAACGAAATGAACCACACTTTTGCCTCTGGTTAATTTAGTTAACTTCCCCTCCTTCGAACTGTCACAGCTTGTCAACGCTGTAGTTAAAATAATCAAACCTGGAATGCAGCCCTGCAATGAGACTTACATGTTCGTGGTCAATTTCAACCCCGATAAAATGCAAAATTTCGTCAAAAAAATGTTTCGCGTTTTTTCGGAATTTTCCAAGTTTTCCACTAAGAATTTTCTACTTTTCCATTTGAAAAGCCATTCCGGAACAATAGCACACAAAATTCCATACAAAAAATAAATTTTCGATTTTTTCAATTTCCCGACTTTTCTGGAGAGTTTTCCCAAAATTTTCCTTCGTATATACCTTCTCCTGGCAATTACGAACAATATTATATTTATATTTATATTTGAGCCAAATCGGTCCAGCCGTTCTCAATTTTCTCTTTTTTCAATTTCCCGACTTTTCATGAGGGTTTTCCCAAAATTTTCTTTCAGAAGAACCTTCTCCTGGCAATTACAAACAACTGAAAAAAAATGTTAGCCAAATTGGTCGAACCGTTCTCAATTTTCTCTTTTTCCAATTTCCCGACTTTTCAGGAGGATTTTCCCAAAATTTTCTTTCAGAAGAACCTTCTCCTGGCAATTACGAACAACTGAAAAAATCATATTTTTGCCACCATCTTTATATTGTAAGATTCATCTTCAATGACAATGCTGCATGAGGCAAATGGATTGTTGCTTCAACGAAAAAAAAAAAATTGGTTAAATCAAAAATGTTTCGTTGTTCTTAAAATTGTCAAATCAAATACGTACGTGAATAAAACAAACAACGCTTCATGTTGGAAACAATTACTTTGGCGTTGTTGATTAAACTGCTCATAAGTATCACAGATATGTTTAGTTTGAACATTTTTGTATAGTTGTTTCAAAAACGGTAACATTGTTAGCCTAGAATTTAATTTTTGATTTCATTGTTAAACAACAATAAACGGGATGAAATTACAACTTAGGGACTTTACAATTAATTGGACCATTATGTGTTTTTGATTAAACACAAATGTGATCAATAAATTTAAAATCAACCATTATAAATAAACACATTCGTAGTTGGAGTACAACGATTACAGTATAATTTAACACAAACATTTTCTAGGTAAAAATGCATTGACTATTATAAAAGTATCATGAACAGAACATGTTAAGATTATCTATACGGACATGTTTTTATAAAAACATTTCTCAATATCACAACCAACATTCTTTGCAAGGCTTGTGGTTGTAAAGCGGTCGCGTCAATCTCAATCAGAGAAACATTGTTAACTTCGCATACTTCAGTTAAATGTATCAAAAAAATTTTGAAGTAATAATGTTTAAGATCGGTCAAGTATAAAACATTGTTGTACGAACACAAAAGTTCTTAATGTATGACGAAAATGTTGAAATAATAATGCAGCCAAGTATAAACATTGCTAAAGAAACACAAACATTGTGCAACTATCACGAATGTAGTTAATAATTTACGTGTTTTCTTGTTAAACCAACCAGAAGTTGGTTGGTTTCAGAAGAACCTTCTCCTGGCAATTACAAACAACTGAAAAAAAATGTTAGCCAAATTGGTCGAACCGTTCTCAATTTTCTCTTTTTCCAATTTCCCGACTTTTCAGGAGGATTTTCCCAAAATTTTCTTTCAGAAGAACCTTCTCCTGGCAATTACGAACAACTGAAAAAATCATATTTTTGCCACCATTTTTATATTGTAAGATTCATCTTCAATGACAATGCTGCATGAGGCAAATGGATTGTTGCTTCAACGAAAGAAAAAAAAACATTGGTTAAATCAAAAATGTTTCGTTGTTAGCTAACAATGGGCTTAAAATTGTCAAATCAAATACGTACGTGAATAAAACAAACAACGCTTCATGTTGGAAACAATTACTTTGGCGTTGTTGATTAAACTGCTCATAAGTATCACAGATATGTTTAGTTTGAACATTTTTGTATAGTTGTTTCAAAAACGGTAACATTGTTAGCCTAGAATTTAATTTTTGATTTCATTGTTAAACAACAATAAACGGGATGAAATTACAACTTAGGGACTTTACAATTAATTGGACCATTATGTGTTTTTGATTAAACACAAATGTGATCAATAAATTTAAAATCAACCATTATAAATTAAACACATTCGTAGTTGGAGTACAACGATTACAGTATAATTTAACACAAACATTTTCTAGGTAAAAATGCATTGACTATTATAAAAGTATCATGAACAGAACATGTTAAGATTATCTATACGGACATGTTTTTATAAAAACATTTCTCAATATCACAACCAACATTCTTTGCAAGGCTTGTGGTTGTAAAGCGGTCGCGTCAATCTCAATCAGAGAAACATTGTTAACTTCGCATACTTCAGTTAAATGTATCAAAAAAATTTTGAAGTAATAATGTTTAATATCGGTCAAGTATAAAACATTGTTGTACGAACACAAAAGTTCTTAATGTATGACGAAAATGTTGAAATAATAATGCAGCCAAGTATAAACATTGCTAAAGAAACACAAACATTGTGCAACTATCACGAATGTAGTTAATAATTTACGTGTTTTCTTGTTAAACCAACCAAGCAGTCGCGACATGCTTAACGGAATTTTTCTTGTTAGTTCGCCTCGTTGGCGTCGGTCATCCTTTTTCTTGAAAAGCTCTCCAGTATTCAGTCAGAAGTGCAAGTACTAGGTACGTTACGTTACGAGCGAGTGTCAACAGTGTATTTTTCTTTGTAGTGTATAGTGACGCTTTTTGTTTTGTTTTTTAGTTTTTTTTTTAGTGTTTTTTAGACCAAAACTCATTAACTGACATTTTTCAGAAAACTTTTTTATGCACCAAAATTACTATTTTTAAATTGTATTTCAGGTAAAAGTAATTAAAATCACGTATATTCTATCATTCCTAAAGACATTCACAGCTGAAATTGTCATACTCTACCCTACCAACTCATTAGGTATGTGATTTAATGAATTTTGGCTAAAATTTTTTTTTTAATCGTATTAGCCTAAATATCAAACATCATCATAGTCGTAACGTGACTTTTTCGGAAGCGGAAGCACTCAACTTAAAACTTGAACTTTTAATTAAAAGTCATTTATTCCAGAAAATATCGCTTTATTAAAACTATTCAAGGCCAAAATGATACCCATTTAAAATTATTAAAAAAAAGCTTTTAAAATTCATAAAAAAAAACAATATAATATATTAAGTATTGTATAATGAATACAACTTTTTTTTGAGCAAAATTATCTATGGTCTAGTCATAATAATCCTTTGGCTCGCGATTGTTCGTATTAATTGCACATAAAAAAGAAATATGTATAGAGTTCTTTAATAATATAAATAATTTAAAAGGTTATTAAGTCATATACAGGGAACTAAACCGAATATCGATTTCGTTGATGACTTGGTCGACAATTGTTGTTAAAATATCTTTAAATTGTTCTTTTGTTGAAAAGTTAATTTCAGAACGCCTATTGCTATTAAAATTGGTCAAATTTTCATCCAAAAAGAATCGAAATTTATGTTGATTCAAGTGGATTAGAAATACCTAAAGTTTTTGAATTTATTAACTTGATTTAAACAATACCTATTGCAATCGTTGGACTTTGATTGAAGAATTTTAAATAAAATGTCACTTTGTGAAAAAAAAACTCATTGAAAAAATAAAGAAGAAGAACAAGAAATTTCTTATCAGTAAAACAATATACATATCAGACCTTTCAATAAAACAATAGCTTCAGTGTACCAATCTTCTTCATTTTCAATAACGCTTTTGAGTATGTTAAGGGTATGTTTAGGGGAGAGAAGTGTTTTATTTATATGATGTAATAAAACGATTTTATTTTGTGATTTCGAATAAATAAATTCTTTGTAAAGAAAATTTTTTTGAAATTCTTACGGAAGCACTGCTTCCCTTCAATATATGGACACTTCGTGCTGCAGGCCACATAAGTGCAGCCTCACTTAGGCCAAAGTAGGCCCATTTGATATCACAGGATTAAATAATCTCAAAACTCCTCGCTGAATTAACAGGAGCTAAGAATAAAGCCTTGGGAGAGGCTTATTAGCAAGTAAGCTGAGATTGTCGAAGAAGTATTCTCCAGGGTGAAGTTTTCTTCAAAATAAGAGGGCTGGACATGTGCATAGATAAAGAGGTGAATATTAGTCTTCTCCTCATCTCCCCATCTATACAGCTCCTGCAGAAATCGTTTGCAGGGAGGCCCAATCTGAGGGCTTGTCTTCCCAAGTGTCCACAAATACCTATACTATTGTGCTTATCTTTTTAGTGTTATATAAGACTATTGGAGCACTTGACATCCAGCATGGTCCAAATTTGTTTCTTGGTGGAGTTTATCCGCGATTAGTAGCATTTAGCATTTTATTTTATTTAGAGTTTACAAGCAGCGTGAGGCAACTGGAAGTTTTCCTTCTCCGCTAGAATTGACATTTGTGCCATGCTGAGCGAGTTCGTCGGCCGAGCAGCAATTGAGGTCAGTATTGCAGTACATATTTGGTATATCGTCCTAAAATTAATATTTGAACATAGTGACCTCATTATTTGTGTTGTGTATAGATCAAATAGTTTTTGCACAAAGGCTACCTTTTGCAGATATATGTATATGTGAATTATTAGACGAGTTTGCGATGCAAAGCGATTAATTCTAATGGGTGATTTTAATATAGACTGGAAAATATGTAATACGTACAAAACTATGTTGAGGAAATCTTTTAAAGATAACTTGTAAGATAAATTATAAACGTGCCAACAAGAATAACAAAAACATCAAAAACGATAATCGATTACATAGTTACCAATAATACGAACACATAATATGCTAATATCGAAGATGCTAGCAAAATTGCTGATAATGAAACCATTAAAGTGCAATATAGATTTAAGAATAGTACCAGAGTGAAGCGTAAAACAGAAACAATTGCAATATTAGAGTATAATAAAGATAACTTTATAAATAGTTTTTTTTTTTTTTTTTTTCCGAGGGTAGGTGAAAATCTTGCATAGACACTATGAGAACAACGCGTGCTCATAGTAGTGTCAGATTCTTACTGACTAAAAACACCACCCTTCGATATAAATTGTAGATACTGCAACTAAGATATAACTTATCAAGCAATTTTTCTATCAGGAAATGAAAACTTTTGACAGGTTACTCTCCAATGAAAGATCCTGCATGTTCCGCAATTTAGACGCGGTTAATCCCTATATCGCCAAGTCGAAAGGTTTTGTTCTTTGTAGTCGGCGCAATAAATTGCTAGGTATCATCCAAAATTTGTAGGACTGTACTGTTGGTGTGTCCGATTAGTCGGTTTCTATGCTTTCGCCCAAAGTTTTTCGTTTCAGCTTCGATTGTAGGTATTCCGAGATCCCTGTGGATATCGTCGTTTCTAAATTCTAATATACCACGGTGCTTTTACAATTTCTCGAAGCACTTTATTTTGAAAAGATTGTATAATATTGGCATTTGTTTTCTTGGTGCAACCCCAAAGTTGTATACCGTAGGTCCACACCGGCTTTAGCACTTGCTTGTATAAAAGCAGTTTGTTGTCGGTACTGAGCTGGGAATGTTTTCCAAGTAACCAGTACATTTCTCTATATTTGAGTTCAAGCTCTTTGCGTTTCATTTCCACGTGTGAATTCCATTTCAGCTTTGCGTCGAGTGTCATTCCCAGGTATTTGGCTTCGTTCGCAAAAGGTATTCTGGCCGAGTTTAGAAAAATTGGCAAGTCATTAGTTTTTTTATATGTGAAGTTCACGTGAACAGATTTAGTTTCATTGAGGGCGATTCGCCAGACCCTCGTCCATTCATTTACTTTATTTAACGCGGTTTGCAGTTTTGCAGTCGTTTCTTTGACTGTTTTACCTACTGCTAGAATAGCTGTGTCGTCGGCAAACGTAGCAAATATAGTGTCATCTTCCTTTGGTATATCACGAGTATATAACAGGTAGAGAAGCGGCCCAAGAACGCTTCCTTGCGGTACACCAGCCGATATTTCCTTTAGATCCGAGTATTCGCTTCCATGTCTTACACGGAAAAGTCTATTGCCGAGATATGATACGAGAATATCGTATAGACGTACTGGAAGAACTTGTCGTAATTTTAGTTTTAAGCCTTCGTGCCACACCTTATCAAAGGCTTGCGAGACATCAAGGAATATGCTGGAACATATTTTTCGTTCCTCAAGTGCTTTCTCGATTACGTCAGTAATTCTATAAACCTGGTCAATCGTCGAATGCTTACTTCTAAACCCAAACTGATGGTCAGGGATAAGACTATTAACTTTTATAACCGGTTGTAGACGCCTTAGTAGTATCCTCTCGAAAACTTTGGATATGATTGGAAGAAGCGAAATTGGTCTGTATGATTTTATCTCATTTGGCGGTTTTCCTGGTTTTAGAACCATTATGACTTCCGCAACTTTCCATTGGCTGGGCACGTGTCTTAATCTGAGCGCAGCATTTAAAATATGGAAAAGCTTGATTAGTGCTTTTCTAGGAAGAGCTTTTAGAACTTCTCCCGTGATCAAATCATAGCCCGGGGCTTTCTTAGGTTTAAGATCCTCGATCTCATCTTTTAGTTCTCTTAGCGTTGCACTTGCGAGTGTTGAATCGTCAGATATTAGTTCAGTCCCATCGTTGTTATCGTTAACCACTTGCCCAACGTACGGTTTAAACGTTTCTTTCAGATGGGCTGCAAAAACATCCGCTTTATCTTTATCTTCCCTTGCCCATTCATTTTGATTTATTTTAATTGGCGGCGCGGGGATTTTAGGCTTTTTGGTGCCTTTTACAGCTTTCCAAAGTGAATAATTGGAATCTTTTTTCGCAGTTAAGCTTTCGCCTATCGCACGATTCTTGAAATCCTTAATAGTTGACTTCAACAAGTTGCACAAAAAGTTAAAATGTGCTTTATGTTGCGGAGAACGATTCTGTTGCCATTTTTTACGCGCTTTCCTTTTTTGGTTGACCAATTCTCTTATTTCCGGAGGATATCGTAAGCCGTATTTGTCCGGCTTTTTCCTTGGTTTGGGCGTATTATTCCAGGAGGCGAGCTGTACAATCTCAACGAAGCGGTCAATTTCAACCTCAAGTTCATATGGTGTCGTAAGGGGAACGGTCAATTCAACATTCGATTCGATTTCGTTCCTAAAATCGTTCCAGTTAGTAGTTCTACCAGTCAATCTCGCTGGCTCTGGGTTATAGACTAGTTTTTCGCTAAATATCAAAATGACTGGCGAATGATCAGAGGACAGATCAAAACTCTCTTCAATTTTGATGTAGTTGGTAGATATACCTTTCGTAACGAAAAAATCGATTAGGTCAGGTATTTTCGAAGTATCGGTTGGCCAGTAAGTCGGTTTGCCCGTCGAGTGGAAATCACAACTGTACTCCATACCTGCCCCATAGAGCATTCTACCTTTTTGCGAGATGCATCTAGAACCCCAAAATGTATGTTTCGCATTAAAATCGCCGCCTACAATAAAATTAGGATTCAACGATTTAAACAAGTTAGTGAAATCACTTTTTTCAAGCGCGAGACGCGGTGGGCAGTAGATAGATGAGATTCTAAGAATACGTTGGTTATTCTTTACTCGAATTGTGCACAGTAGTTTAATGAACAATTATGACATGTTTAGTGCAATAAGAGAGGTAAATGATGTGAACTCCATGGTTCTTATTAAATAAGGAATGTGTGCAATATAAGACAATCTGTGATAATGTGAAAATAAATGGTACTCCATCAAATTAAAAAGATTTAGGCAGGATAGAGATTATAAATACAAACGGGCAATATTTACAAACTGTGAAAACGATTAAATAGAGTACAAGCGGGTGCAAGATAAATACAAACACTCAATTCAGGACGCGAAAAATAAATATTTTAGATTAAGAATTGATAGCTCTACCAATTCATCGTCTATGTGGAAGTCCCTAAAAAGGTATGTGTTAAAAAAACAGAAGAAGAAATTAATAAAGTTGAATTCAAAAATGAAAGAGTAAACGACAGAGAATCAATTGCTAATAAATTTAACAAATACTTTATCGAAAGCATCCGAGAAATAAATGAATCAATACCCAAAGTGCAGGGGCGTAGCGAGGGGGGGGTGTGGGGGGGTGCGACACCCCCCCACCGTTTTTAAGAGTCGGCAAATCAAGGAAGTAAAATTTTAACTTGAGCAGCTAAAAAAAAAAAAATTATAAAAATTCCAAAAAAAATTAAAAAAATTTTAAAATTTGAGTCGGAACAAAATGTTAAAAAATAAGAACTGAGTTTGGATTTTCATTAGGTATATGTTTTTAAACTCGTAAATGTATACAAGACGGCATTTTCAAAGGTTCCACCTTTCGGAAATGCGAATTTATATTTTTTTGACTGTATGTACCTTTTCCGAGTTTCGATTTTAAAAATGACGGTCAGCATCGGTGAATTTGCCGACTGAACACATTAAAATTTAGCGAGTTTCGATTCGATTTTAAAAAAGATTGTCGGCATCGCTGAATTTGCCGACTGAAAACATTAAAATTTAGCGAGTTTCGATTCGATTTTAAAAAATATTGTCGGCATCGCTGAATTTGCCGACTGAAAACATTGAAATTTAGCGAGTTTCGATTCGATTTTAAAAAAGATTGTCGGCATCGCTGAATTTGCCGACTGAAAACATTAAAATTTAGCGAGTTTCGATTCGATTTTAAAAAAGATTGTCGGCATCGCTGAATTTGCCGACTGAAAACATTAAAATTTAGCGAGTTTCGATTCGATTTTAAAAAAGATTGTCGATAGCTGAATTTGCCGACTGAACATAATAAAATTTAGCGAGTTTCTATTCGATTTAAAAAAAGGCTGTCGGCATCGCTTGGATAAATTGCTGCAATATTAACATTAATTTATTTATTTTATTGTTATAAATTATTTATTATAAATAAATGCACCACTGTAATAAAAATGTCTCATATCGTATTTAATGAAAATGGATCGTGGTTTGTGTTCGGATGCGTAAAACTTGAAAACGACTTGACCAAATTGGATACTTCCTTCTGCTGGTTTGTTCGTAATTGCTACGCGAAGGTTTAGGAAGAAAAAAGTAGGAAAATTCTCAACAGGTGGCGCTGTAGCCCCACATTAGATATCTCGAACACCACCAAATCGATTGAGCTCCAATTTACAGGTAGTATTAGGTATTGGCCCAAGAGTATTCGTGTTAAGATTGATCAAAATTGGACAAAGGGGCGTGGCGCCTCCCATACAAAAAAAAACATTCAAAATCCTATATCTCGAAAACCACTAAACTGATTGGTCTCAAATTTTGAGGCAATTTTAGGTATTGGCCAGGGATTGTTCCTGTGAAAATTGGTCAAAATTGGACAAAGGGGCGTGGCACCTCCCATACAAAAAACGTCTTCTATGGGGTGAAACTCGATGACGTTATAATTCGATAACCGCTGGCCCGATACAGTCGGCAAGTTCCTGAAATAAGTCGGCATTTCAATGAAAGTCACCCCCCCACTGCTCGAACCCTCGCTACGCCCCTGCCAAAGTGCAGTATATTATCATACGTGACACCAATACAAGATAATGTATTTACATTTAAAAATATCAATCTGTGTAATCTAAAGCTAATTATTAGTAAAATGCAAAATAAAAAGGACCATAACCTAATGACAGTTAAAAGTATAAAATATTATTGGACCCATTTTAGTGAAAATTATAAATAAATCTTTAATTAATGGAAAGTATCCCCAAAGTTGGAAAGAGTCTACAATCAGACCTATACAAAAAGTAGCAGGGTCTATAAAGTATAGTGATTTTCGTTTTATTAATATGTTGAATGTATTCGAAAAAATTCTGGAAAAAGTCGTAAAAAATCAATTGTGTGAATATCTTGAGAAATGTGAGATTATAACGGAAGTACAATCAGGTTTTCGAGAGAAACACTCATGTGAAACTGCTCTTAATTGGGTTATAAATGAATGGAAATGTGCAATAGACAGTAAAGACAAAAAACAAAATATGTGCAATATTCTTAGATTTAAAACGTGCGTTTAAAACCATTGATGGGGATGTGCTAATAGAAAAGCTAAAGTTATATGGTATAAGAGGAGTTGAGAATAAATGGTTTAAGTCTTTTCTGAAAAACAGATCACAAATAACAGTGTTTAACAATGTGAGTTCAACAACGGCAACAAATAACATTGTGTTACCGCAAGGTTCAGTATTAGGTGCAACCCTTTTCTCAATATACATAAATGACATCATAAATGTGGTAAGAGAGTGTAAATTGTACGTTTCTGATATTGACATTAATAAGTGTATTTGTTTACTAAACAATGATTCGAAATATATAACGGAATGGTTAAATATGAATAGATTGAAACTGAATACTGACAAAACAAAATTTATGATTATAAATGGTGATAATTGAATAAGTGACAGAAATTAAATATCTTGGTATTATAATTGACAAAAAACCTAACTTTAGCGCGGGCTTGGACAAAATCCTCATACTTCTGTCCTTCTCGTGGGCGCCTGCCTGAAAATGGCTAATCAGCTTGTCTGGTTAGTGTCAGCCAAGGGTCTCACTTACATATCAGCTATACGCTGTGATTCGTTGCAACGCGTGAACCATTAGATGAGGTGGGAGTAAAACCTAAAGGTCGTCTGCTGATGCGACTCGCAGTTATTTGGGTTCTACTTAGATTTTTATGGGCTGCTTTTTGCAGGGCACAAACTGTAAGCTTAAATCTTTGTGAGCCGTATCAGCAAACGGCCCTAAATCAAGGCCGAACCAAGGTGTCATACGACCCGTGCCGAGGGTGAACCTGGCTGGGGGCCATAGCTCAGTCGCTAACGGATCCGGATCCGGATCCAGGGATCCGGATACCTGGCGACATCCGGATTAGCCAGCCTTGTCTGTGTACTGCGGATCTCTGCACAGATCGACATCTTTTCTCCGCTACTCGTGTGTCCACTTATGTACAAAAATAAAGAAAAACAAAAACAACATTCAACAGAGACCGGTTCTCTCAAACTACCAGCTGAAAGTGCTGCCTCTGAGCTCGCTTCCAGAAGCGCTTCTGCTACAACGACAGCCAAGAACTTGGACACCAAACCTGTTCCTGGTTTGGTTGGAGAGCGCTCCACGCAATAACCCAAGACTGCATGTAGCACTGATTCGAGCTCGCGACATGTTAATCTCTCAACTAGGCAATATACCGAGAGCGGCGTACCGCCTTCTGGAGCGCTATAAGGAGGTCCCCCTAGATAAGCTCTCCGAGGAGAATAGGAATTCGAGTTCCTCTCTCCCCCCCTAAACAAACTAAGCCTTACAGCGACGTGTCAACAACAAGCCAACAAGTCAACAGGTACTTGTAGAATTATGTTTGTTTAACAAGTGTAGATTAAAGGCGTAACACAACAAAAACCATAACAATTGTTAAAACCCGAAAATTTCCCTCGATTTTTTCAATTAGTTCAACAAGTCAGTCAGTATTGCTGTCTCCGCCACCTAATATATAATATTTTCTTCCTAACTTTTGCTTGTTCAATTCCAGCAAGTCGATCAACGTCGGTTAAAATTAACCAACTTTTTAACAGATCCATTCTCTTTTCTTTAGACACTTGTTGTTTCCAGTTACAGAAATGGTAGAATTTATCAAATTTCTCACTTGTTGAAATGTTCTAAAACAATTGTTGAAGTGCCATCAGACTTGTTATTACGTGTTACACAAATTTTTAACAGTTGTTGAATTTCACTTGTTTAACAAGCACTTGTTGTATTGTGTTATAGGCCCCTGGTCCTTGCTGTAGTAGACAGAAGCGACATCGATAGCAGCATCACCCCTGACAAGTTGAGGAAAGTAGAAGTCAAGCTGGCAACCAACTTCCTGAGTGTCCTGGAAGACCATCCAGGACCTCCTCCCTCCTGTCACGACGGCGGATGGCATCAGGGCCATGTTGAGCTGATCGTATGTGCTGATCAATGGTCTGCTGATCTTTTTAGAATTGCAGTTTCGTCGTTGGGCGAGGTGTGGAAGGGGGCGCAGCTTGAGGTCGTAAGCAGGGAAGAAATTCCTCGCAGACCGAGAACTCGCTCCTGGATACCTGCCGAACCCTCCAACCCCGCGACTATATTTCGCATCATCAGGGCAAGCAACCATCATCTTCCAACTGCCAACTGGAAGATTGCAAAGCTGAAGGAACCAAAAGGGGACAAAAGATCTGCGGTTATCGTGATCAACATTGAGTCCCTGGCTCGTCTGGCTGCAATGGAAGGGCAGATCAGCTATGGCTTCGGTGCCATCAATCTTAGGGTGTACAAGAAGGACGAGGAGGACCCTGCCAAAGAAGGAGGGCAATCCTCCGCTTCTGCTGACACTATACAGGTTAGTAATAAACCGACCAACACATTAGTGAGGGGAGAGGCGGAGAGTTGTAATCCTGCCATAGAGGAAGGGCTTCAGATTAATCTACACCACTCCAAAACCGCCTCGGCGGCCCTTCTTCTGCGGATATCAAAAAGCGCGACGCTAATGCGCATCACACAGTCTGGGGCAGCATTTATCACAAGTAACAGACAGGAGGTCCTATATTCAATTTGGTATAACCTACCTCCCTTAAGTTCAAACCGTCTTTATGAATTATAGGAAGACAGACTGGACCAAATTATAGGAACAGTCTGGAATCCTCTGTAATCAACGGCAACCCTATTCCTCCCACTAACAAACATGAACTGGACGCGATGATAGAGGAACTAACGAAGATCCTCAACCGCGCTATGTCGTTCTCTTGCCCAACAAGTAACCCTAAAGGCAAGCCTAGACCACCCTCTTGGAGTCAGGAGATTATATCTCTTCTAAAAACATGTAGTCAGCTCTTTAATCAGGCAAAGCGATCTCGCGAAGCCACTGACTGGATCTCGTATAAAGAGGCCCTCAAATCTTATAAAACTATAATCAAGAAAGCCCAACGAAACTCCTGGAGACTCTTCTGTGGAAAGATAGAAGAGATCTTTGAGGCCTCTAGGCTCAGAAAGATTCTCGCGGCGACTCCTAGGATACCAAGTTATCTTAAGACAGCCGATTCCTTGTGGACTACCTCTAGTTCAGAATCTCTAGATCTCCTACTAGATACCCACTTCCCAAATAGCTGCAATGCCGAGTCCGACTGCGACGTCGGCTATGCCTATACTAAGCAGCTCCTCACATCTTGTTACCAAGAACACAATTCTCTGGGCTATAAGCGGCTTTAAGCCATTCAAGTCCCCTGGACCTGATGGAATAATACCGGCCGAACTTCAACAAAATGTGGAGCTAATCTTTCCATGGGTAACTGTAATGTTCAAGAGTTGCCTAGATTTGTCTCATATTCCCAAGTCATGAACGGTGGCGCAACAGGCGGGTAGACACCCAAGGCTTGGCTTCTCGCAACCATTCGTTTTGTGTGAGTTTCTATTTTTGGGACGAATGGAAATGGTTAATGAACTACTACTAATACTGGAAGGGGAAGGGTGCAAGGTAATTGCCTATGCAGATGACGTTGCTATCGCTGTCTCAGTGAAACATCTCAATACGCTTATGGATCTCATGCAGAACGCCCTCTCTAGGCTCTCTAAATGGACCAAAACATGTGGGATTGGCGTCAATCCTCAAAAAACTGAATTGGTTCTCTTTACAAGGAAGTATAAAATTCCCGTCTTTGTTCCCCCTAAACTAAATGGCACCCTGCTGGCGCTTTCTAATACGGCTAAGTACCTAGGCCTCACTCTAGACAGCAAACTGAGCCGGAAACCCAATATACTGCAGAGGGTTCAGAAAGCCACCACGGCACTATACTGCTGCAAAAAAGCGATTGGCAGCAAATGGGGACTTCAGCCTCGAATTACATATTGTCTTTATGTATCCGTCATTAGACCTATACTCACGTATGGCGTCGTCGTCTGGTGGACTGCGCTTGAAAAGGCTATCCACTGTAAGCAACTTAGTCGTGTACAAAGAACGGCATGTGTGTGCATCAGTGGAGCGCTTAGAACCACTCCAACAGCGGCGATGGACATACTATTCCACCTGATGCCGTCTGCTTCTATACAGATGGGTTCAAAACGGAAACAGGAGTAATGGGGGGGGGTGTTTTTTCCCCAGATTGTATGATCTCATTCCATCTTCCTAATCACTGTAGCGTGTTTCAGGCGGAAATCATGGCGATTAAGGAGGCCCTGTCATGGCTACGGTATAATGTAATATCCGCTAGGGAAATCGTGATTTTTACCGATAGTCAAGCCGCGATTAAATCCCTGGATTCGGTCATCTTCAAGTCAAAAAACCGCCCTCAATTCTCGCTTGTCTCTTAACGAGATGGCGGAACAATTCAACATTCACCTTATATGGGTGCCGGGCCACAGGGGCATACCGGGGAATTGCAGGGCCGACGAACTAGCTAGGCATGGCACAACCTTGTCGATTCTACCGGAAAAGGAGAATCTCTATATGCCTCTCGCTACGTGTAAACTTTTTATTAAACAGAATGCGATAAGCGCCACTAATCGAAGGTGGTCAAATTGCGCCACGTGCTCCATCACGAAACAGATCTGGCCCATGCTGGATTTTAAGCGCTCCAAAGATCTAGTAAAACAAAAAAGATCCAATATAAGCACATTAGTAGGTGTTATCACGGGACACTGCATTATTTGAAGACATGCTCTCAGGATGGGCCTCCCTTCCAATGATTTCTGTAGAAGCTGTATGGACGAGGAGGAGGAAGAGACAATTCTTCACCTTCTATGCAAGTGCCCAACTCTTTCAGCTCGTAGAAAAGTATCTCTCGGAGAATACTTTTTCGACAATCTTGGCGAACTTGCTAATACAAGCATAAGCTGCCTCCAATGCTTCATTCTCAGCTCCTCTTGGTTCAACGAGTAGTTGTGAGATCATTAGATCCTGTGTGCGAGTAGAAATAAAATGGTAAAGTAAGTAGGTATGGACGTTTTAAAAGAAACACAAAAACATTACAATGCTTCCATTGTTGATGAACAATGGTCATGCATTATCAAACACTCACTATCCAGTGCTTGGTCATTGTAAAAGAATCACGAAAAATGCACATGTACCTACAATGTTTTCATTGTTCAATTGTATTCAATTGTACAATCTTGAATTTTTTAATCAACAATGATCGTGCTCAATCAATCGCTTACTGTGCTTGCTTTAATACGAAGAACCTAATGCGTGGTTATTTAAACACGAAATTGAAAATAGCTTGATAGATTTATGCAAAAATACCCGTTGTTTTTGTTATAAAAAAATTAACAATGTCGCATTTGTTGAAATGACAATGCCCGTTGGTTGACGAAAAATCAAATAAGATTCATATGCTTGATTTTACCAACGTTTTGCTTTCGGTGTTGGTGAAACTGGTCATGTGCTTGTGACCAGTATAACTTTTATTATGTAGGTATGTAGGTACGTACAATGTAGGTACATAATTATAGATATTATTTCCAACAAAAAAAAACTGTGCCGGTACATTTCGAAGATGTATTCTTAAACTACTTGCAATTGCAATAAATTAATTACCGATAGTTAGATGATCTAAAAATGTCTTTAAAATGCCTGATTTGTATAATATTATTAGATAGCGTATTCAAAGAAAAGTTCCTTATCAAATGTTCAAATTAAAATTGAAGTATGTACCTAGATAAATACGCAAATTTAGTATATCGTTTCAAATACAAAATCAATATCAGCAGGGATGACTTCTCAGAAAGGCGAACAAAAAATCGTGCAAAGAGAAAGAAGGTTCTATTTAAATGCTAGCAGATGGTATTTTCTTCTTCTTAAACAAAAACAGATTAAATGTCTTACCTACATCTACCAACATGCTGTTGTATGTACATTATACATATACCCACAGAGAACCATTATTCCTTCTCAAAAGAGGGTACTATAATATAAAGGAGTTCTTCAAAAAGTCTGAACATTGTGTAAGTAAAAGAAGAAGGCTAGATAGGTATGTGAATTCATTAGAAATCATATACGAATTCTTGTTCGTGTTTATCCTCCTCTTCTTATTTCTCGAATGTTTTCATTCATTGATATGTCTCTTATGCTCCGCTTTCTCAAGAGAATTTTCTCACAGTAAGATTTTCTCCAAAAGCACCTGCTCTTATAAAATCTAATACATTCCGCATTCAGACAGAGCCATGCGCAATATACGGGCGTGGTAGTGGTAGAGGGTAGAGCCTTTCCTATACCTACAGTGACTGAGAACAGACGAATTAATGAAAATAAATAAAATTATTATTGAGTCTTAAGAGACTAGGGATACAAAACCCTAGCGTGAATCAAAATAACACGTTTCACTCATCGTCAGCGTCATTATACCTACCTAGTCTTGTCACCATATTTGAGCATACATGTGTTTGAGCATTCATGCATATACAAAAATACATCCCATAAAGTAAATGTAGTGAATAAAAAAATCTGCCACAAATGTATAGGTACCTACCTACTTTGAATATATCGGCTGACTGGTATACCATACTTTCCTAGACCTACCCTACCAGGTATTTTTCAATTCACCTTTCTGCGAGGACATATTATAATTTCAGAAAAACGCAGTAATTTGTAATGTTGTCCAGCACGGAAACTTAAATTAAAAACTTGTTTCGTTTTTGTTACGAGAACCCTAATAATTGTTAGAGAAACAGGTAGATGTATCTTTCGCCAAATCCTCATACCTAAGCCGATGATATTTAGTTAATATCAAATAAAAATTGAAAAGACCTTCATACCAGACCTAAGTTTATTTAGCGTGATTAACAACATTTTTTCATGCACTCGACCGAAATAGTACCTAACAAGGGTCTAATTACTTGCTATATAAAAGTGTGCAGTTACATACCTATCATACTTTCTGCATGGTTTTATCATTATAAGATACCAATGTAGTGGTGAGTATAAGAATAGCAAAATGGATGTTTATTGTTTCAATATGACCATTTATTCGTAAACTAGAGATATTTGCAAATGACTAAAGAAATACCTAGGTTAGGTAGGTAATTGTTTTTTGATTTAAGGCAATAATTCAGAATACACCTTATTGTTATAGTCGGCGATATTGTCACATTTTTATGTTACCGCTCATATTTCTGGATATAACTTTCAAGCTACGATTGGACTTTTATTAGAATGGCACTCCAACGTTACTATACGAAATCAGATTTTGTCCTAAAGTGGTCCTTCTGTAAAATCGCCTGATCAGTGAGGCGGATGATATGATTTGATTTTTCATTTAACGGAACTTACAAGATATTTTTCTCCCATGAAAATTTAATCGTTGAAGTTGCCAACTGTATCGCCTTTGCCTTCAACTTCAACCATAGGCTAAGGATGATATGAAACGACATCCCCACCACCGTAAAGTGACACTGGAAGGTGAGACTCATCATCATATTTTGCCGGCACTACGTCCATTCAGTTTCTAGCAGCAATCTGTGAAATATCTCCAATCTAACCGCGGCCGATATTCCTTTAGCATGACGAAAAAAAACATTATTCACTGACTGTACTACTAATCGTTCCCACAATCCTCAAGAACTGGCACCTAGCGGTGTATTAAATCTCCATTTTGTGTAGATTGTTTAGCAACGACGTGGTCCAGAAAATCTTTGATGCAAAATTGTCGCTTCTAATCAGCACTGGCACTTCTCGTCAATTGATGAAATTTCGTACACAGAGTAAACAAGCGTCACTGGATAAATCGACTGCAATTTCGAGATGGAAGGCTGGAATTCATCCAAGTCGTGTACGAGTTCCGATCGGTCCTGGGACATTTGATGCGAGTGCAACTGGCACTATATTTCTATTAGCACTGTTAAGAACGCATGCACTGGACTCAGTATCATTTTTGGCTATATGTTACTTTAATAGTGCAAAGGTAAATATGCCAGATGACTACTATGTTCTTGTTTACCAACTCTGAGTTAGAAGTCAAAAAAACCTTTGACATAGACCTATCCATTTTCACTCGCTTCCCGTAACAACTGAAGAACTCCACTGGAGCTACAAAAAATTATCTGTCAGCGTAATCCAGATTCTTTGTTTATTATTATTATAGAATTTAGCATTTGCACCATCTCTACATCTCGTAGGATAACATTCACCAGCCTGCTGTAGGCTAGGCTCTGATGGACATGCGGGAATGA
This sequence comes from Cheilosia soror, assembly GCA_949372485.1. Classification (NCBI taxonomy): domain Eukaryota; kingdom Metazoa; phylum Arthropoda; class Insecta; order Diptera; family Syrphidae; genus Cheilosia; species Cheilosia soror. Next base: position 47,292,138 of record OX443562.1, on the reverse strand, counting down.
AGCCAAACATTTCCTCTGCTTATTGTAGTTTTATAGTTTATTGGAGATTTAGAAACTCCCTAACAATTCGGCATAGTATGACTGCTTTTTGCATGTCATATATTAGCTTTTTTTTTAGTATATCCAGACTTTTCAGAGCGGTTATTGCAGACTCAGGCATCAATCCTGTGGTGGAAAGTATGGTGGGTATAGTTCTTAAGCTGTTTGCTCTCCAAAGTTCCTTCAATTCATAGCTCAGGGCCACGTATTTTTGAATCTTCGTGATGTAAGTTGAGTCCATGTTGTTATCATTGACAACTGTAAAGTCAATACACTTTTCTGTATTTCTTTAGCCGATTATTTTAAATGATAATGTCTGGCCTGTTGTACTGCACACTTGTATCAGTCAGGACTCTCCTCTGTTTTCTGTAACCGATTCAGGGGTGTACTTAAAATATGGGGTGTACGCTTGGAGGAGGAGCCTATGTGATGGAACACAGAATAAAAAACAAAAAAAAAAAAAACAAAACAAACAAACCATGGAAGAGACAACAATGAATAATTTTGTTACGGTGCAGGGATTCGGAACCCCAGTACCGGCGTCTGTCAGGGGTGAGCACGCGGGCCCCGGGACGTCGAGATCCTATGACCGCACAATAAATAATGCAACGGATACCAACGTAGCCATGGGAGTGGAACACTTGGCCCCCTTGGAACGAAATGTTACAAGTGAAGGAAGAGGAAACCCGTTTGGAAGGAGTTCGCGCATACGGCGGTCACCGCCGACCGCAATGCAAGTTGAACCCGGACACGGACAAAGAGAGAGCCCGAAAGTGTCCCGAAACATTTTCGCAGAGGACACTCAAGCGAGCGTCCATCAAAGGGAAGACTGCGCATCTAAGCGTGGCGAGCGACCTAGCTTAACGGAAGTGCAATCCGCAAAAATAAAGATGGGGGAAGAGCTACAGAAATGCAAAGAAACTGTCAAAAGGATGAGAGGAGCTACCGATAGACAGAAAAATATAAGCATGGATGTAAAGAGGGGTCTAGCTGAACTGGAAGAGTCGCTGGATATCATAGGATCGCTCAAGAGAGTATTGGAAGCCGAAAATACAATTCTAGCGGACACACTCCACCAAGAAACACAAAAGACCAGAGACATGATAACCGCAAATCCGGAGACCAAGAAGAGACCGCCACCAAGACCCCTAGTAAAGGAAACAGAGAATAAGAAGAAGCGGCATACTCAGAGAAATGCGACACCGCAAGCTAGGCCAGCAGTACTAGGTGAAAGATCCTCACCTAATAAAGAACCACTTCGAAGCCCCCTCTCGGAGAAATCGGCACAAAAGAAAAAGTCTTTACCAAGGAAAAAACAGGCAGGAAAAACAGGGAAGGACGGACGAGCGGTTCAGATCCCACCCAATAAAAACGAAGGGGCAGATAGAGGCACGGCATCCGGCCAAAGAAAGAGGAAGAAAAATAGGCAACCCAAACCTCGACCCGACGCGATTCTCATAAGACCCAACGGAACAGAAACGTACGCAGGAATACTGAAAGAAATTCGCAGCAGAGTCGATCCAGAAGAAACGGCAACCAGAATAAAAACTGTACGCCAAACAAAGACAGGAGACGTTCTATTGGAATTTGCGGCGAAGTCCAAAGGCAAGGAAGGCTTCAGCTCATCCCTGAAAGCCATATTAGGAGAGAAAGCAAGCATTCGCCATCTAGAACCCAAAGTAACGCTTGAGATTAGGAACATGGACGAGCTGACAACAAAAGAGGAAGTGGAAGATGCTGTCAAAAGAAAAGTCAACGACCAGGCATTAGATCTCCAGGTTACTGTGATGAAGGCGAACAGGAGTGCACTAAAAACGGCCATAATTCAGTTGAACCCAAGAATGGCAAATGAGCTACTGAAGGATCCCCGTGTAAAAATCGGCTGGGTTTACTGTAGAGTACGCCGAAGGGTGGTGGTCACACGCTGCTTCAGATGCTTCGGATACGGACATCAACAGGCCACCTGCAAAGGACCAAATAGGAAGAGTCAAGGGCTATGCTACAACTGCGGAGAAAAAGGCCACAAAAAAGTTGAATGCAAAGAAAGTTCGAAGTGCTTCTTATGTTTTTTCCGCCCAACTGGAAGATGTACCAACATTCACTGAAGAGGAACTGATAATTGCAGCAAACACGCTGCAGAACAGGAAAGCATCTGGACCTGATGGTATACCAGCGGAAGTGCTGAAAGTCATCGTACAAACCTGCCCCGAATTATTGCCGAGCATGTACAACGACCGCCTCAAGGAAGGGATTTTCCCCAAGAACTGGAAGACACAACGCTTGGTTCTAATCAGGAAAGGGAAAGGAGATCCGGATTCCCCATCATCGTTCAGACCACTTTGTATGCTTGATACGGCAGGGAAACTACTGGAGAAGTTGCTAAAGCCACGACTTGCAGAAGCAGGCCAGAGAACAGGAGGCCTATCCGAAAGACAATACGGATTCAGACGAGGCCACTCTACAATAGGAGCAATCGAAGAAGTCGTTAAGGCCGCTCAAACTGCTCAACGGGGAAATCACCACTCAAGAAAAGTGGTCCTTCTGGCAGCCTTAGACGTGAGAAACGCCTTTAACTCAGCCAGGTGGAAGGATATGCTGAACGCCCTCGAGAATGCGTTCAGGATACAACAATATCTACTACGGATGGTGAAGGATTACCTAAAAGACCGAGAACTGGTGTACGACACCCTAGACGGAACCCGCAGAAAGGATATCACTGCTGGAGCTGCACAGGGCTCGATCCTTGGACCCGATTTGTGGAATATCTCCTACGACGGGATCCTACGTATGGAGATGCCCGAAGATACCTTTCTGGTAGGCTACGCCGATGACATTGGTGCCGTTATTACCGCAAGGGACACTGAAGATGCTCAGAGAAGATTAAACCAGGTTATGATACGCGTACGCGCCTGGATGAAAGACCACGGCCTTAGCCTAGCAGCGGAGAAAACAGAGATAGTCCTTCTGACTAGGAAACGGATACCAACGATCCTCGAGTTCCAGATAGGCCCAGAAGACATCACCAGCAAAACGGCAGTGAAATACCTCGGCATGGCCCTAGACTCCAAACTCACGTTCTGGCAACAAATAAAAGCTGCATCCGTGCGAGCTGCAAAAGTTACTTCGTCACTCAGCAGACTCATGGCGAACATAGGGGGCCCAACGGCAAACAAAAGAAGACTGCTCATGTCAATTACACACGCCATTCTGCTCTATGGCTGTGAGATCTGGGCAGACGCACTTCGACAAGCGAAGTACAGGAAGCTGATAGCGGCGGTACAGAGACGTGGAGCTCTCCAAGTGGCAGGCTCGTACCGAACAGTGTCGGAACCAGCCGCCCTAGTAGTCGCAGGAGTAACTCCTATTGATCTTCTTGCGGCAGAGAGGAAGTACGTCTACCTTAAAAAGGCGGAAATTGGCGTGGAAAGGGCAACCCAGGAGGCAAAAGAGCTCACAAAACGGCAGTGGCAAGTGCGCTGGAACTCTGAAAGCAGAGGCCGGTGGACAGCGAGGCTGATCAGGGATGTGGCTGAGTGGAATGATCGGAAACACGGAGAAGTGAGCTACTACGTCACCCAGTTCCTTACCGGACACGGTTACTTCAACTCCTTCCTCCATAGGATCGGCAAAGCAAGCAGCCCAGCCTGCCAGTACGGGGACTCTCTGGCAGACGACGCAAATCACACTTTTTTCGCCTGCAGTAGATGGGAGGACCAACGGCGGGAACTGGAAGGAAGCATCGGTGCCATCACTCCAGACAATATAATCGAGAAGATGTTAATGAGTGACCAGAACTGGGGCCAAATCAAATCCTTCGTAGAAAATATTCTCAGGACCAAAAAGAGAGAAGAAGACCCAAACGGAGAGAGAACCCACTAGGGTTCATAAGCACAAACGTCTTAGGCCACAGAAGACACACGAGACGGCGTCCAGACATGGACATAAACCGGCACCACCCTGAAGTAATGCAAAGAGCGGTTCCAGGGTGGATTTGAGGCCGTTGGTGGGGAGAGTTTAGTCCACGAGACACACCAAGTGGTGATGGCCTGCCACTTGACGGTACATTAGGTATTCTCTCCTCCATAAAAAAAAATAAATAAAAATAATTATTATTATTATTATTATTATTATTATTTTTATTATTAATTTCTATAATTTCTTTAAAAGTATTACATTATTTTTGACATTATAATAGCGATTATATTTTTTGAAAAAATACAGATGATGTCACTTAGGCCATAGTTGACCCAAGAAGGTATGGGTATATTCGATAAAAATAATATACATATTATAACAAAATTAAATTAAACTAAAATACAGTAGTGGAAATTCCCATAAAAACACTAAAATAGTATTTTATACATACAGCCTTATTTATAAACTTTATACATTCTCTATAATAACTCTAAACGCAAAAACCTAATACATATTTTTGCGTTTAGACCTATTATAGAGAGTGTATAAAGTTTATAAATAAGGCTGATAATGTATTGCGAATACTACAGACCTATATTTTAAACATAAATTGAACCACTGAGTAGAAAAAGGTACACATTCCACAAATATGAGAAATTAGACTGAGAATGTCAAAATGTATATATTTCTGTGGCGCACCGACTGAGTCAAAAAAAGAAAATATTCCTATTGAAGTATACGCCTAAAATGAATCGAAAAAATGTCAGTTAGTGGAAAAAAGAAAACATTACAGGAATATTTCCCTTATTCCACTAACCGAAATTTTGTTCGATTTATTTTATGCGCCTACTTATATGGAAAAATTTTCTTTTTTTGACTCAGTCGGTACGCTACGGCTACACAAATAGTATGAAAACTTTGACACTGTTTATTTCATTTCTCATATTTGTGGAATGTGTACCTTTTCCTACTCAGTGGTTCAATTTACTGTTCGAAATCAAAGATATCACGCTGAAGAACTTTGAAAGCGGAAGAGAGTGCAAAAATTACTTCATTCAAAGAATATAGCCTTTCTGAACGTGAAATTGCTAAACAAATTTGGAAGTTCAAACACAGTTACACACAACTTTTTAAGATTAGGTGAAAATTATAAAAAAAAATGCTAACCATGCTCATAACAAAAAGCTTATAACTCGCCAGGTGCAATTGATATCCGATGAAGCACGCAGTAATAGACCACTTGCTTCACAAATAAAGGCCAAACTGAACTTTTAGACGCGTAAGACAAGTTTTAAAAAACAGTTTTAAATCTAACGTGGAGTACAAAAAAAGATGCAAGAAGCAACCGTTAAATTATACTGACATGACCAAACGACTTCAAGACTAAGTGAGAATGAGTCGCAATTTCGGTTCAGGCATCGTTATGATTAGCCTGACTATCTGATGTGTTAAAATGTTTTTTTCTTAAAATGTTTACTTACTAAAATGTAATTTCTTTCTAATTCTAAAAATTATGTTAAGCAACTTTTTTAGTAAAATAAGAATCGATAAATGTCAAAAATAAGGTTTTTATTTCATTGAACCCAGAGGAAAAAATCCGTAGGTGTTAAGGTCAGTAGATCTGGGTGGCCAAGGGCTGGGGCCAAATCGACCAGTCCACCGTTCGTTAAAAGTATGGTTAAGCAATAGAGTTACCCCGCCGCTACTGTAACAAGGTGCCCATCTTGTTGAAAGAACATCGCTCTTCTCTGAACAAGAAGAACATCTTCTAGGAGCTTCGGCAATCGTTGTCTAAGAAATTCCAAATAGTAACTGGGAATTAACTATTTGTAGAAGAACGTGAGGGCCTACTAAAGAGTTTTCAAACATGTACGCTAAACCTCCTTTGAAATAAGCACGCATTTTGAAGAAGTTGTTCAGAATAATCAAATTTTTACCTACTATACTATTGTAAAAATAAAAAAATATTTTAGTATAAAAAATTATATATTTGTATTGTCTTTATTCGACCAAGCTCATTTTTTGTTAAAAAATTTTAAATATTATTCAAACAATATGGGCAAAGTTTAAACTTGCTATCTTTACTGTAGCTATTTAAATTTAATTTTTAACATCAAATAGCTATATAGCTATACATCGCTAGATCGACTAAGAAAGTGATGCTGATCAATAATATACATATATAGTTTTGTCATACCTTCAACGCCTCCATATGTGCCTTACAAATGGAATGTCAAAGTGAATATACCCTCACCATCACCACAGTGTGGTACAGGTACAGGGTATAAAAATGTAACAACAAATTTTCTAAATTTTGAGTTTAACGAGCCATAACTTTTTTGAAGCTGCACAGATATAATCGAAGTGTTTAAGACTTTTATGTGCTATTATGCTTTATTATGCGCATGGTTAAACATTTTTCATAGCAGTACAAGTGACGGACTGGAAGAACCCTCAAACCCAAACAATGGAAAACAAGGATGTAAGCGGGGTTTGCGGCAGATTTTCTTTAAAGTATGATTCTGAATTGACAAAAGACGCCGAATTTTATTTAAATAAGCTCCTCCCCAGTAGGTAATACGATACTGCAATCTATAATGATCGAGTTCATAATAGATTTTTAGCAAATCCTTTGCAAAGAGTAAAGCATTTTTAATGGCTGAGAGCGCCACGAAAATAGCTTCTCAAATTTAGCGTGTGGATATTAAAGCTCAGACCTGGGTCAATGGTAAGGCCCAAATATTTAAATTCAGTAACACTTTCAATCTTAAAACAATTATTAGTATTACTGCAGCTGAGACTACTATAAAAAGCACAAAAAGACGGACTTGGATTGAAAGGGCAATAATTTAGGATTTCACAAGCGTATCCCTCTATATCATCCATCGGTCGCATAATATTGTAAAGATCGCTGGGGGCTTATTCCAAAATGCGGGTGGAGGTGGATTGGTATTTTTGTATTTTCAAAAGCGATAGCTATTTAGGTGACGGATTGCTGGCGAATTTGGCTCTATGCAATTGCTCCTAATGTATTAACTCCTAATGAAATAGATCCTAATGCAGAAACTCCTAACAAAAAATTTTATATTTTCTAATTCTTAAAATGACATAAGTCCTAACTTTGATGCAAATACCCCTAATATTTAGGAGTTCTTTCATATGTAATAACTCCTAACTTTGTATGTAAAATTTTAGGTTTTATTTCTCGAGAAACGAATAATATCAGAGTTTCTCCACCACTACACCAAAAAGGGTTTCTGCTTAGTAGTACAATGGACCGGAATCGGTTTAAGTGCTCCAGGATTTGGAAAATTCCTTTTTTTTTTAAAGTAAAAGTAAAAACTTTAACATTTTATTAATTGTAATTTTTTAAGTTACTCGCAAATACATATTTAAAAAATATTACAGAAGTTGCTTATAAACAACTATTGTCCTGAAGCTGAAAGGGTAAAAAATCCTTATGAAGGGTTTATTCACGCTCGAAGCGTTGCGCATCAAATGGAAACATTGCCTTGTATAAAATTATAGGGGTATTCACTTAAACGCGTAAAAACCTCATAAACTGCGTAAACTGCAGAAATTTATGCCCTCGTAAATGAACTGTCAGATTTTGTATGGAGAGTAGTTTACGCAGACCTCATAATTTTCCGCGACGATTTAGGCTCGGAAATCAACCGCGGAAAGTTACGCAAGTCACAAATGTCAAACAGCCGTATGAATTGTTTGTTTGATTCGAGATTTACAGTCGATTCATGTGATTTACACAATAACATTTCCGAGGGGCGTTCATTTAAAGCACCGCAGAAATTTATGCATTTACGAGCTATATTTATATTAGATATATATACAGTACGGTTCATTTGTTTAAACGCACAAGAGTTACATTTTATTTCTTGGTTTTTTTCGTATTATGTGGGACAAAGAGAAAAAAAACGTATTTGGCAGAAAGGTACATTCATACAATATAAAAGAAACATAATTTCAAGCTTGATGATGCACCCATAACTGTAGTTTTACTAATTTTTTCCTATACCAAAACGTATGAATTTTGTTGGCGATTGGCGACGGGAAAACGGGGATCAGTTTGTATAACTCATAAACTACTCATAAACCAAACCGTAGGTCGCAGGCCTCACAAGCCTATGAAAAAGAGTAAGCAATTGTAATGAACATAAAACCAGCCTCTGATAAGATTAATTTTACTGTTTTCGACTCATGAGAACTAGATAAGGATTCTTTATAGGCACACATGCTCCTGAGCAACTGATGTGAATCCATTGATGGAATAAAAGAACGACAGGGCCAGAATGCTTTTGCTTTAGTATCCTAAGGATGATATTCATTTCAAATAGGGAAAGAGGGAACCTTTGAAAAGAGGAGAAAAGCTCAAACTTCTGAACAGAGAGATATCAATCCAGGACTGAGGTTCGAAATTACCAAAAGGTAAAAAGGACATGTCAAGACTTTTAAGCGCGAACAGAAGCCTACAAATATGAAATAGGGACGCCGACGCTGCCAATTTGGAAAGACCACTTCTGCAAAACGGCAATGATTACCAAGATCCTGAAAGCAGTATGAGCCAGGACATTTTTAGTTTCTTATATCTCACTTCCCGAATGGACCAGAAAGATTAAATCCAGCTCAAAATACTCGGTGAAGTATTAAAAAAAAAATAAGTAAATAAATAGTTGGCCCAACAGGCGTGGCCCAAGGCCTAGCTTGGTCACACAACCATAAGTTTGTGTGAGTTTTATTTTTGGGACGAATGGATTGGACCTACGATTTTATGCCGAGTCCGAAGCCGAGCGGCTTAATTGAGAAGCTTTTCCAGGACAGTTATACTCTCGGATGTTTGTCAGACGTTCGCGAGAGGTGGCGCAGTAGAAAAAACCTTAAGATGCAATTTTTGTTTTTCCGGGGATCGAACCTGGGAACCCTCGCACGGTAGAACACTAACCACTGCTACTGTATTGCCTAAACAATTAAAAGCATTTCTTGAGTTGACCTACTTAATTTTATTATAGTATAATGGCTAATTGAGCATAGTAAGATCGAAATAGAAAAGTTTGCACCAACCTTTTTCAACCCTTTAAGGACGAATAATTTTGAAAAACTATGAATCAGTCAAGTTAGTAATAATTTTAACTTATCTATTAGCATTCAAAGTTTCAAGTTTATATGGCTAATGGTTCATGTGTTATGAAAAAGCCTCCCTTAATGGGGCAGGGGAAGCCAAAATCCCAAAATTCAACCCTAAGACAACCCTAAAACTCAAAAGAATACTCATTTGGGAATAAGACCAATCAACCTCAATCCATGTGTTTATAATTGTGGTAAAAGAGGACACAAAAGTCATAACTGTCGTAGTGCCATTAAATGTTTTCGATTTAATGAATTTGGGTACAAGTCGTATGGATGCAGCAACCCAAGGTCAGAAAATTGCGCAAAAATAGAAAAGGGAAGCGCTCAATAGAGATCGACGGCTGCCTTTTTAAAACGTCTGTTTTTATAAAGTCTTAGGATGTTTTGAAGGTACTTACCTCTTATTTTAGGTCGAGACATTCTCAATAGTAGGTACAAACAACAGACCCTTAACAAGTGGTGTGACCATTATAATCACATTATAGTTCCCAGAGAAGAACGGCCTATTTTGAAATACCCAAGGAGACTGGCACCTTTGGAGAATCGGATTGTAGCTACCCAGATCAGTGATTGGATGAAAAGCAAAGTTCATCAGAGTTCGCGAGCCCAACAGTTTTTGCCAATAAAAAAAGATGGAAATAAAAGATTTTGTGTAGACTACCGTCGGCTAAACATAGTTCGCGATAGGTATCCGTTGCCGTTAATCGAAAATCGAGTGGATGCCTTAAGCAAATCAAATGTCCTCTAATAGTCGTATATTTTTGTAAAGATAATAAAATTCGTTATATTTATTACTGTTTTTTTTTTCAAACTAATGAATGGCTGAAATATAAATTATTTAATGCAAAATCCTCTTCTTCTGACGAATCCATTTCCAAAATTTAAGGATGTTGTTTATTTTTATGCGCTTCCGAAACGTTAATGTTAGCGTTCATTATGGACACCACTCGCTTTGCTTACAGCTTAGAAATTAATAAAAAGGCCGCTGGCTCCGATTACTTATCAGCGTAATTTTACGAACACGGTACGGTGTTTTGGTAGTGTAAATACACCAGATTACTGACCAAGTAAACCCACTATCACTTTGGCTCTTATAGTGATTGTCGATCAGCGATCGTCACGACAATTGTCGATAGGGGAATAGATTATTGTGAATACAGCATACTTTGGCGGGTGTTTATTCACAGATGGCTATCGTTTTCGCAATTTATTTGTGTTGAAAGTGATTTTAAAAAATTAGTTCGATTGAATTGTAGTTTAGCGATTCGGAAACGGAAATCCCTTTGGAATTGGAAGAAAAAGTTTCTTGTGCCTAAAAACTTGCTACCGCTTTAAGATTCTGCGCCCACTGGTCTTATTACACCAATGTAGGCAACTAGAACTTTATTAGACTGGCGCCACCAACAGTCTTTAGTGCGTACACATATAATACAAGTGTTGGATACTTACTTACATTTGTCCTAAATGGATCAAATTTAATCATTCAGAAAGTAAAGAACGTCGGTGGGGCAAAAATTTGATTTTTTTACTTGTTTACTTTCACGTTCACGCTTTCACGCTCTGTGCTTATCTTTTCTCATCGCCTTGCTTGTGTTTTTACCCAAACTCCCTTACCGATATCTGAATTTGTTTCCATAAATGAAACCAGAAGTCCTTTTTGCTCCACCCGGAATTTGAATTCATAACTGTTTTTTAACATAAAAACACATTATTTTTATATTAAAATCACTTATATTTCGTGCGCACAACATTTTTTCACTTCCAAGAGAAAGCATCGCCCAGACATTTTTAATTGACTACCAGCTTTGCAACATGCCCTGTATATCGCCAGCGAAGCAATCAGAAACATTTTTCGTTCAACCGATATTGAGTGAGACCTCTAATTGAATTCAAAGTAAAATAATTGTGAGCGATACCATTGCTACTGCCAATTGTTTAATGCAGCGTTTCCCAAAAGGTGGTCCGCGGAACCCAACCAAACATAAAACGTTTGGAGAAAACAGTCATCATAACATAACGATCCGTCGCACTATTTGCATTTTTGAGAAAAACTAACTACGTGATATTGGTTAGAATTCTATGTTGTCTTAAATATGTATGTATTTTGACTAAAATGGTAAGAGACGTTTTTGTAAAAATATGCAAACAAAATTGCAACAAATATTATAAAGTTTAGTTCGAAAACCGTTGTTCAACTGTTCAGCTGAAAACTGAGTACCTACCTATACTTACACTGTTCAGGATAAATAAGCATTACCTACCAGTTACATTTTTATCCAAATGGAAAATGATGTTTTCTAGATACATATGAGCAGTTTTTTAAAGTATCATTATTTGCGATTGGGGTGGAAAATCGAAGGATGCAGTTATTTAAGAGAAAAACCGAGTTTGATATCAGGTTATGAATACGATTATACATACCTACCCTAAAAATTAGTTTCTGTTAAAATCGTATACATACTTATATCTACCGGGTTTCAAGAAAAAGGCAATTTTCAAAAGCTTTTGAACTTTTTAAAGAAAAACTAGGTGTGCAGTCATAGGTACGAGAGTGTTAAAAATTATTTATTTACAAAATTTATTTAGTGAGAGGGCTGAGCCTGCTTTCTTGAAAAAATCAAAACAAAATGAGTTTCCAAGGTCGATTGACAAATACGCATTTCGACTATTATAAGTCTTTCTCGCTTTTTGGACTTGATTTCGGTCAATGCTGATAATTCGAAATTCATCGAAATTTAATAGCCTTTAATATGATAACTGGGTACACATTTTCGACCGAAAGCCAAATCTCCAAGTCTTTTTCGACGAATGTTAAAAGGTGAAACACATCTTTCCAAAAGTTCTTCCTCGGTAAGTGCAACTTTTATTTCATTATATCATCTTGTTTTAACTTGTCCTTTAAGTTTTTTTTTTTGTCTGGTTATTTTACCGCTCTTTAATAATCGTTTCTGAATGTAAACGAATGTAGTAATCTGTTTAGGGCCACTGTGGTTTTGGTTAGTTTTATACATTTTCTTTGGTGATCTGATCGTGCTTAATTTTATCAAAAATGGGTGTTAGATACTATACGAGAAATGCATGCCGCCAAGGACCAAATTTCAAACAAAAAATTCAAGCTTTGTGTAAAAGCAAATAATAGATACTTTTTTTAGAGTTACAACTGAAGTAACCAAAAAGTTTTTGGATTACTTAAACATTTAGCTAAGTGTTTTGTTTTTTGAATTCTTTATTTTTAAAGGTAAACTGTGATTAAAACCTGTAATCACAATTTTAAAACAAAAGTTTTTGACTCGGTTATAGCAACAGCTTCACTCATTACAACTACCACCGGTTCCGACAATCGAGAATGCAGTGCATAAAATTTTTTTTAAATGTCTTCAGTTTTATGTAAAATAGCAGGTGATGGTCACAGTGAACACCGCGCCTGTGGCGATATTTGTTTCTTCAATCGATATCATGGAGTTTTCAAGTGATTAACTATTTTCGCGATTCATAACTATAACCTCCAAAATTAAGACACTACGGTCACAAAACAATGAAATTAACAAATCTAGTGGAAAAGAGATTACATACTTCCAAAACTTAAGACTCGTTTTGAATATTTCCCCATGACAGAGAAAACTTTCGTATCTATTACAAAAGAACCTTGAATACATCGTACAAAGTATGTACATCGAAAAATCAAAATAGCTAGTATAAAAAACCTAAGCAACAGTCTTGTAAGCTGGTTACCGACGCGGCGTCAACAAGCATTAAAAAAATCATTCTGGTAAAAGCTAGTTAACGCTTGTTATAGCCGGAAGCGGGTTCACTATGTGCCCATTCATCGCCAGGACGCCAGCTTTCTTTTTAACCAGCGTGAACCAGCGGTTGGAAGCGATAAAGCGAGAAGCGAGAAGCTGGGGTGGAATCGGCTAAGGTGATTTGTGATAAGTGATAGTCACAATCAACAAAGTTGATCTGCGTAACGTAATTGTCACCTGTGACAATCACATTTTTGTGATCATTTCTTGTGACAGCAGTTTAGTTGTCAGTTGCATGCTGAATTAAATAGTTTTCTTTTTCTTTTTGTTTTGATGTGTTAGGACAAAATGATCATTTTTGTGACTGTTCAATTATTTTTAGAATGAAAGTTAATATGTATGAAGAAAATTAAAATAACAATAGGCATTTATTTTTGTCCGATTGTTGCCGTTTAATCTCCGAAATAAGCTAAATACACTGGTCTGGAGTTAAGGTGCTAGTACACGATATGTAGCACGCCACATAATGTATGTGGCTCTGACGTCAGCAGATAGAGTACACATATGGTACACATTTCCTTTTTGTATGTAGCGCAGTGGCTACATAAAATTGTGCTTTGGGTGTATTTAAGTTATCGCGTCGCGTTCGATACCTTTATGACGCACAAAAAACTAAATACCACGCTGCTCTTATAAAACGTACTGACACAAACTGAAATGCTGAAATTACATTCAAAGATACAACATGCGAACCGTACAGGTAACGTGTACTAGCACCTTTAGAAAATGCAAGGCATTGTAACCTGGCTAATTCATATTTCCAAATTTAAAAGAATATAATATTTTTGTATTTCATACGGTTCACATTCCACCTATTATCCAGTTAGGTATGTACATGTACAACGATTAACTTTCTTGGGAATAATGTCTACCAAGTTTGCAATAACTGGTCAGCACTAATGGGCCAAAGTGACAATAAAACGAGAAAAATCTGTCCCGGTTGGGCGCCCATTTATATTTAGGGATACTTTAAGTTTCTTCAAGAAATCATTATATGGTCATCACGGAAGTTAGCGCCTTTTGTAGAAAAGGATTTGGGCCAACTTGGTAAGTTTACGACGTGGTAAATGAACTGTCAGAATTTGTATGGAAAAACATTTACCACCAATTGGTAAACTTACTACACGAATTTGTGTTGAAAACCAAGATGGTAAACTTACGAAGACCTCATTGTAGGGTTGCCAGTTCGAAATCAGTACATATCTGGACATTATGTTGAAATTCCCGGACTCGTTTGTACATTTCAAAGTTCGACTATTTTTTTTTGTTTATTAATAAAAAGGGAAATAATTTGTTTTATTGACAAAAATAAACTAAGTTTTCAATCACATTTCTCTTCAGCTACATATTGACATTTGCACATTATGTTATAGTCAAACATCGAAGTTTAGCCGTTAGGATCTAAAAATACAAAAGTCAAAGGCCGAAATAAAAACCCTCCAATTTCGACCTATGATTGAAGTATATTTTTAGTCAAACCTAGGAGCGCCTGAGCTTCTGCATTTGAGTACAACATAATACAATAAATTACAAGCGTGTTTAATGTCACTTACTGAGAGTAGCGTTCAACTTAAATTTGAAATTGATTGTAATTTCGTTAAGTTGATGATTAATGAGTTCAGTAAAATTTTTACTTTTTTAAATTAAAAATATTTCGCAGTGATTGAAATTTTTTAACTTTTTTGTGTACTTAGGTATAAGAGAAAGATATTGTTTTCGTAAAAAATTTCGAACTCGAGATTTTGATCAATTCTGATATTACGATGATAGGGGAACTCAAACAAGTGGGTCCTGTCCCATAACTGGGAAACCTAACCGCTTGGACGGATTTATTTCAAACTTCGTATTTAGAGTTTGTGGGCTTCCCGCTAGAAGGTGTTTTTTTTTTTTGCATACCCTGTTTTTTGCTCAAAAGTCCAGCAACGACACTTTTGAATATTGGGCTTTTTTCAAAAACAGTGCAAACGATTTAAAAAAAAAATATTTTTAAGATACCTAGGTAATATCGTCATCGAGATCGTCATTCCTAACTTGATAGTAAATTCAGTTTTTCTCTAAAGAGACTGCGTCCTTTGATATCCACCCAAATCCTTAATAATATTATCTACTTCAAAAAACTGGTCATATCTCAAAAACGCCATTTTCGATTATGATAAAAATGTAACTGGCAGGTAATGCTTAAATAGTAATACCTTTTGCTCAGTTTTGAGCTAAACAGCTACAAAACAACGTTTTTTGAACCATGAATGCGTCCTTCGATTTCTACCTCTCGAAAACGCCATTTTCGATTTGGATGAAAATAGCTACTAGGTAATGTTTATCAGCTAGGTTCCACATTTCACTTTTACTCGAAATGCAATCGGAAATGAATTTTTGTGTTCTACATTTCACTGTATTCGATTTCGATTTCAAAATTTTCGGAATTGAGACAAAGTGAAATTGTTATTTCGAAAAAATTTCGGAGTTTCCGAATCGCTCGAAATGCAGAACACTGAAAACGAATTCACTTGATTTGCAATTTCGATTTCACTCGATTTATGGAACCTAGCTGTATATCTTGAAAAATAAGTCGTACTCAGTTTTCAGCTAAACAGTTTAATAACAGTGCTTTACGAACCCAAAGTTTTAACATTTGTCAGCATAATTTTAGAAAAAACCGCTATACCGATTTTGATCAAAATACACATTTAAGGCAACATAAGCATTATAAACATGACCAGCATTAGTTTTACCATTGTATATAGACACTATAGTACTATCACTTCGCATTTATGCACTAGCGCCACCAACCACCTCTGAGACCAACTACTGACATCGTACATGGTAGTTGTATTGGATTATTTGAAACGAAATTAAATGATGCCTTCTTCTTTTCTTATTCGTCTCATTGACAACATGCAGATGAAAGAGAAAGAACAATTATTATTTTTGTTGTCTTTTATTCTCCAGTAGTAAGGCTAAGGAGTGGAAGTAAGTGGGTACTTTTCGCAGGTAGTTATTGGTGGTGGTGTGTAGGTTAGGCGAGGTGTACTTTTAGCATTTATGAGAATAGCAATATGAAAAGAAGGAATATGAAATGAAAGATCGGATCGATTTATACTTTTCGCATATAGTGGTGGTGTGTGGGGAGAGTACTTTTAGCATGATGATGAGTGTGGTGCTGTTGAGTGATGACGATTGAAAATTGGATGGGTGAGCATGTGAGGTGCACTAGTGGGGAAGTTTGGTTGGATCTTAGCAAATAAAATCACGTACCTAGATCGATTCAAATTTTCAATTTTCTCATATTGTAGGTAGTGTGAGAAAGATATTGTTTTAAGTCCAAATTTGTAGATTAAATAATTATGATATTACAATGATAGTACCTAGGTACAGAATCTGAAACTGAGTCTCGCAATTCTGTCTGCCTGTTTGTCTGCGTGGTGGTAGGTAGCTGTATTCTTAACGACAGGACGGATTCGTTTGTACCTCTAGTAGTTTGTTTCAAACTATGCATAAGTAGGTATGCGATTTGTAGGCTGACAGTTTGAGTTCATTTGTTTATTTTAATTTTAAACCAAAAATTAACCTTTTGTACATACATATTTAGATACAATTATTTTAGGAGCAGCTAGGTATACGCAGGTCGCAGTGCTACGCTGAATGCTATTGCAGCAATCATCTCTATACATTTAAAATATGGATTATTGTAGTATTTAGGAAATTGATGAATAGGTATGTGTGTATTTAGAAACTTTCAGTTCAGATTAGGTTCTTACTATGAAATTAAGTAAGCCATTGTTTGTTTTAAATAACTAAGTCGTCAACGCACAGCCCAAAACGGATAATCTAAGCCCGTTTTCTAACCATTGATCAACGATCACATGAAAGTGAGGGAAAATGAAAATCAAAAAGGAATAAAAATATGTATGTAGGAGAATTTGTTAATGGTAACAAGCGAATAGCTCACAATTATCTCCAGACCAGAAATGACAGCATCAGGCGGGTAGCCCCAAATAACACAAGCAAGACCATCACGGGACTGCTAGTAATCTATTTTTTATATACCGTTTATAACTCGAGTTTGGCTACACCGAATTTGATGATTCTTTTTTTCTATAAAGGTATATTCTTCTGTAGCAGGTTTGTATATAAAAAGAATTGGACAAAGGGGCGTGGCACTGTCCATTTAAAAATCGTGGTATTGGTATATGAACTCACATTTTGATAAAATGAAATGAAATCTTTGTACGAAGGCTATTCTGTGAAGTTTGGTCAAAATTGGACAAAGGGATGTAAGGCTATTGTTCGACAATCACGGGAGCCAAAGTTTGTAAAATTTGTAACATTGGTATGCATTGTCCTGATAGACAAGAATCTATGCAATACGATTCATGGAAAACCCAAAAATGTGTACCATGGAGCATTACAATAAAAGCTGTTTATCACTTATTTAACTGAATTTGAAACTGATATTTTTATTTTTCTATTGTGCACTACGAAGTGCATGGTAATCAAACTTAGAACTTCTTCTAAATACATAGTAGGTAGTGCCTACATTGTTAGAAAAACATACCTACTCTTATTTAAATATTTCCGCATAAATCCCCTGAATATGTACCTACCTATGTACATGTATCTACTCTTTAGATTTAATGCCCTATATTAGTTTTATCAAAATGATTATATAATAGTGGTTATGGGAAAGGAACAATAATTGCAGTACATTTGATATAAAGATAACCGGCTTTGCACGTGCCTAGGAATTGTATCTATACTATTGCACAGATATATTTTTGTCCATCAGCACAATGCATATCAATGTTCCAAATTTTAAAAACTGTTGAGGAATAGAGTTTAATATTTTTTGTTTGTATTGTCTAATTTTCCACACTTCACAGAAATACCTACCTTTGCGTTTGGTTCGGTGGTTTTCGAGTTTTGCGATCATTAGTGGTGTAGGGTAGGTACTTATATTCTCATATAAAATGGAAATTCATATTTTTTGCAATTTTTACACCTCATAAAATATACACATGCGCAGGACGATAATATTTTAGAATCAATTAAAAAAAGAATCCCTTAAATCGATGCATATTTGACAAAAATATAGGTAAAATAGTGAGAGTCTAACGTACATTATTTTATGCCCAATCCTCAAATCTTCTGCAACGACAGAAAGGAAGCCAAATTCAGTTTTTATTCAATTTGTCTTTCCCAACTGATCACCCCTTGCATCGTGCACCCCTCTCCAAACACACAAATCCTCGACCACCAACATCCTATCCTACACAACCATGCTGTTGAATTATATTTGCTCTTGCTCATAATATTGCACTTGCACATGCACCTCTTTTCCTCTATTCTCCTCTCCACGCACTAAGAAAAACCAAACCAGTTGCAGTGCAGTTCTCTACCCTACCCTGTTACATCACATCAGAAATAATTTTATACCTACTGATGATGATGGATGGAAATGGCGATATGAATGAAGAAAGAGAAGAGGCATACCAGTTTGACTTTGTTTTGTTTATTTTGGTTTTCTCTATACACATTTCCCCAATGCTCGGAGTTGGCTGGCAGTGTACAAACTAAATCAACTGAAGCGCCACCTGGATCGTCGAAGACGCGTAATTCAATGCGATGGGATGAGAGTACTATAGTGTGTATATACAATGGTTTTACTCAGAAAACTCGAATATAGCCGTTTTATGAATTTTTCTTAAAAATGACTACCCAAATCCCGGTCTGTATTCACACACGGTATTTTTGTAAAGGGCAAAAATTCAGTGGCAATATAATTCGAAATTCATCGCCTACTTGCCTCCTTTAAGTATCAGTTCAGATTGAAATTTGAAAGCAATAAAGTGTTGTAGTTAATCCGTATTATTTATGTACCTAGCATTACGTTGTTAATTAACAAGGGTTCAGTTACCTCAGTAGGCAGGTACATTTTGAGTGGGTATTATTTTAAACGTAAAATTTTCTGAAATGATTCCGAAATTCCGGGAGATTCGCAATAAACGAGAAAGTTCCGGCGACCCACTCGTGCACATTTTTTATTTTTTAATTTGATAAAATTGGAAATACATACATACATATTACATAGACATATTTTTCAATAAATGATGGAATTTGAAAAATAAGTTTTGCCGGGACTTTTGACTGGACAACTCATTTTTCTCTGGACACCGCTTAAAATATCTGGACAATCCCGGCGATTCCCGGCCGTCTGACAACCTTACCTCATTGTGACATTTCACACTTGAAATAAAGGCGCGAAATCAGAAAATATTACTTTGCATGCATTTATAAATAGAATATAATAGAGTTTAAATAAGGAAGTGGTTTGTTCGTCTTTTATCAATTCATTCGTTCTCTCTCATGTGAAACAGCTGACTGGTTTACCATCATTTACGAAAGCAGCTATTTGGGGCCTTCATGAAACGCGTGTCGTAAACTTACCATTTTACGCGAATGGTAAATTTACGACGTTGCATGAATACCCTTAATGACACATGTCAGTGTCAAGTGATGCGAAATTTTAAACAATTTTTGGTGATCACCTTACGCATATGGAAAATTTTATTTGATCACAAGTGATTGTCACATTTGTGATCATCCCAAATCACCTTAGCCGATTCCACCCCTGGTTCACTATGGACGTACCCTAATATGCAGTGCTCGGAGATAATATTAACGCCTAGGCACCTTAATTACTTACCTACACCTAGCTTATTTTTTGGTTTTGTTAAACTCTTATTTTCAGTTTTAAAAAATAAAATGGGCAGAACCTTATTTTTCGAAATATCGCGCTTTATTTGTATCATAGCTTTTTTCATTTTATCTTTGTCTTCAACTCTCTTATTATTTTTGTCTATTCATTCTTCCGTTTTTCTATTTATATATATTATAATTACAATATAATAACTAAGTGGTTGATTCATTTTCATTAATTAATTATTCGTAATATATAATGTAATTTAATTTAATATTCTTTGGAACTGGTTCATTCTCATATTTTTGTAATTACGGTTTACAGATTTTTTTGTTGTTGTCGTAGTTGTTTTTATTTTATTATGTTTCCTTTATTAAATGTATAATAATATGTAATACATATATGCAACATGTTATCGGATTCATGATTAATCTGAATTAGTATGGATATGTATAAAACATGTATACACAAGTTAATATACACACATACATTGATGCCATAATATAATAAATTATAGGTACGACAAACACAATTAATTCAAACAAAATCAACTTAAATAAGAAACAAAACAATTTATCTACGGAGATAGGTAATAGATAATAATTTTTTCTGGAAACAGAAAATGTTTTTACATTTGGCGTTCTTAATACTTTGTTTCAAAAGCGCGGACTAAACTTTTTATTTATATATTATTTTTATTATTGTTTTATAGTTTTGAGGGTAATACCTACACTGTTTGTTTTATATTCATCTTGTTTGGCTATAACAATGTGTATATATATTTTTGTATATAAATATTTAATATTTTTCTTGTTTCTTCGAATATGCTAAGTTCTTTTTAGATATTTCTTGCCTAGTTTTAATATTGAATTTTATTATTTGTAGTATTTTTTTAATAATTCATTCCCTTGTTTCTTTTTACCTTTATTTTCTTTTTTTATTTGCGAAATCATAATATTTTTGCTTGATCAATTATAAATTTATGTACCTAGGTACAAAGAAATAAAATAAAACAGGTTCGAAGGTTAATGGGAAAACTTAATTTAATCTGGGTAGGTAGTTATTCGATTTATTTTAAGTGATCAATACCGGGAAAAATTTTAATTAGAATAATACATAATAATTAACATTAGGTATAATATTAATAATAATAAATCTACTATCACATTTTAATTTACGTTCAACAATGGTTTTGTTGTCGTATCATATACACACACATTTATTCCTTTCTTAATTTTGTGAGTTAAAAATATGTGTCCAATTCCTTAGTTAGCAAATAACGGAAATATTAAATACAATTAAAATTACACAATATAATTGTAATATTCGCAAACTTTTTTCGTTTGCATTTTTATATAAATTGTCTTTGTTATTTTCCTGTGGGTATCTATATTCAAATTCATTGTTAAGACACAAACAAAAGTATATATCGATATTATTTGTGGATTTTAGTTGTCTTGAGAAATTCGCATTTCTTTTGTGGTTTCTAATAGAACAAAACTGAAAGCCAAGGTGGCTTTGAGGCGATGTGTTTCATTTACATACTATCATTTATTCAATAGTGAACTCTTGTTATTATAATAATGTAGTAGCTTAAACAGTAATAGTAGTTTTAGTAATTAGGAGGACTAGCTGGCTCATTACTCAGTTTTTTTAGGATAACGTATGGTTTCTTATTTGTTCCTAATTATTGATTTAATTTGTATCTACATATGTATTTGCTAAAATACCTTAAGATTATTGTGTTCATAAAGCTGTCTATGCATGGAACATTATTATAATGCGAATATAATATGTAATTGTATTTCGTTAAGTCTCTTTTTAGTTCTTCTACTTACATATGTTGTATCTTCTACATATACCTCAGAATATTTCTAATCTAACATACATTTTTTGTTAAGTAAACTTCAATATTTTTAAAATGGATTTAGATAGGTAGTTAAGTTATATTGTCTATACAAACTAATATTATGTAAATGGGAAGTTTGATTTAAAAAAAAAGTGTCATTAAGATGTAATGTTAATGTGTTAATATTAATCAACCTTTGTTGCACAATCCAGAGAAAATAAAAAAAAATAATAAACCAAAATTTAAAATAAATAGTAAACGAAATGCCATTTTTAACAAAATTATAATAAAATTAGTATCATCTATTGATGTACCAGCAAAATAGAATTAAGCAACGCAAAATCTATTTGATGTGGAAAACGATTGTTTTGAAATATGAGATGATACATATTTGAAAATTAAGTAAGAACACCTTGGCATTGCCACAATTGGGTCAAATTAATAAATATGTATGTAGATAGGTAGATATATAGGTATATCCATGCCCCATATCTAAAATCGTTACTTATTCATTTTGGTTTTCGATCTTAACGCAGTTAAAGAATTAGAATAAAATGTTTTGAATATCACTTACATAGGTATACCTACCTATTCATAATATAAATACATTACTGCTAGTATTTCTTATTTTTATGTCCTCCAGTTATGAGTGTAGGTAATTCCGGCGCCGCGCGGTATGAAAAATGCTGACAATCTGAAGAAAACATTTTTTTCAAAGCGCAAGTTATTGTTTTTGTTAGGAAATGCTTGAAGTAAAATTAGTAGAAGTTGATAATCTTTTATCACACATTGTAGCAGGAAATTTGTTGCAAATGTTGCTGGAATGATGGTGTAGCCGCGACAGTCGCCACTGCAGCAGTGGCTGCGGAAAATTGGGGGAATGGCTGGCCAATGTGATTCACTGATGGTGTGGCCGAAGAAGCAGCTGATGTAGATATTGTTGCTAAGTATGGGTGCACACGATGTGATCGTATGTATTGTCGATATTTACCACTACTGCTGATGCTGTTGTTGCTAGTTTTAATGTTAGCATTATTATTGTCATTGCTTATTTTTAGCGTATTCTGAAGTGGTGTAGGCGTGGTATCAGGACCAGCCTGGTAATTACTAGGAACTGTTGCAATCGGGCTTCGATCGATCATTAGATTTGTAGCAGTATTCCAACGAAGATTTGTTGTATCAACCAGAGACGTAGATATGCCATGACTACTACTTTGGTTATTACTGTTATTGTGTTTATTACTAGAAGAGTTGGTGCTACTGTTGCTTATTCTGTTTGCTTGACTACGTGTTGTGATAGTCGAATTTGTCGCATATCCACCGGAAATCATCGCATCGCGCTTTCCTACCAACGTATTCGTGTTGGAACAAAGTTGTGGAGCAGAACATGAATTATGCGACGACAAATTAGGAACAGGAGGAATAACGTTGCTACTATGTGGGGCGATAGATGTTACAATGGTTGCGACTGCTGCCAGCTGATCCCAATGGGTTGCTGCTGTGGAAGTTGAGGAATTTTGTACTACCAGGTTTTGTTGATGAGTTTGGCTTTGGTGTTGCTGTTGACGTTTTTGTGGCTGAACTGATGTTGTTACAGAGCGGCCGTGCTGATTACTTCTATGAACGGACGCGGCGGCTGCTGCAGCAGCAGCACGTCTAATTGCTGTGGCATGTCCGATGTATTGGCCGCTTACTGCAGACATTGTGGATGGTACTGACACCACTGGATAGTGAGCCTGTTGTGACATTTGCGACATTTGCTGTTGTGGATTACTTTGCAGAGGACGAAGCTGCTGTTGTTGATGGCTGTGATGTTGATGTAATGAGCTGTATTGTGCAGATGATGTTGGCCTATGATGATTATGAGGTTGATGAAGAACCTGAGATTGCTGTTGTTGACGTGTCGATGTTCGCCTTGACGTAGATCCAATCGATGAAGATGATGTAATATTCGTAGCCGAAGATACTCCAACTATAAGTGCTGTACTATTCCGAGATGAACTTGGCATGTTGTTAATAAAAGGACTTCTACGTTGACTTTCCATTTTCCGAAAATAACAGGGATGGATCATAAGAAGTGGTTCAACGCGCTGTCCCGCCGGTGGTTTTGGTTGATTTGGCAATTCGTATTCTACACTACAGTCTACATGCAATGGGATAAAGTAATCTTTTTGAGTGTTTAAATTACTGTTGGCGGCGGCAGCTAAAGTTGTTGCTGCGGCAGCCGCAGTTACTGTTACGAGAGCTGTCGCCGCCGCTACCGATGAGAGCCTTGTGGATTGTTGTTGTTGTCGCGGCTTTTGTAATACATGAGTCGTCTGTGGTTGTTGCTGTTGACAATGTTGCGATGTGGTTGATGTTGCTGCCATTCCATGAGAAATAGATAGATCGTAATTGGCGAAACACGCAGCCATCGTCATATTTAAAATCGATGAAAAATTCAAGATGCCCGAGTTTAAATAAAATTAATAAAACTATACAAATGCAGATTTATGATTTATACACATTCTGAATAAATGACCTTATTTTGACTGACTTTTTTAGCGCTGCACACATTTTTTAAACTAAGCACATTAGAAACTCAATCATTTCAATAAAACAAACATGTGATCACTTTTATAGAACGAACCAATTTGCCCGTAGGTATATATGTAAACTTATATGGTATATTTAACTGTAGCTAATCTTTTATATTGACACTGGTAATCCAAGCGAAATTGCGTATTTTCTGTTAAACTAATGTGGTTATTTTCTGCATATGAAATCAGGAACGTAGATATTGTATTATATTTATTTTAATGAAAACATTAGTTTAAAAACACGATTTAAAATAATCAGTCTTTCAAGTGACCGCCGACGAGGTCATATATGCTTTTCTTATATGTACTTAATTCAGTCTTCACTTTTTTTAATACACGAACTCGACAAGCGATCGAAAAATCTTTCTTTGGCCAGTAACGAAAATATTTTGTTGAAAAGGAATCATACATAAAGAGAAACAATTGGTTCTCTCAGTCAGCAATACATAGAACATTTAGAACATAGGTTTTCGCGAGAAGAGATATTGCTGACAAACCACACGCATACCACTATATCCATGTGCCAGTATTTGTGTAGACTAAATTTGTGTATCCGTTTCTTTTCTTTTCATTTACAACGAAGCGATTTTTCATTTTCTTTTTCAACTCATTTAATTTGTATCTCTTTGATGCACGTTCCGAAAAAAATTAACATTAATGCTATTACAAATAAATGTTTCAAGACGTTTAATATTATTTCCGTTCAATTAATGAATTAAGTACATTTATAAGAACAAAAAATCAACTATGCGTGTCTTAGCGAACATCAGCACAAACCAATCCAACCCTATTTATCGACTAAAGAAATGACAAATTTGTACAGGGCTTATGGAATAATGGAAGTCAATAGCTGAATTCAAAAAATGAGAAAAAATAAATCTTGGAAGTGCTAAGACTAAGAGGAGAACGGTCCAATGCTGCCAATCTGTCCTTTAGTACTTTTTTTCTAATGTCGATTTCCATTGGGATTTTACCGTTTTGCTTTCAGATCTCAGATTTTGCCTGCCCAAATGGTTCAATGGAACATGACATGAGATTACTTTTTTTTGCATTTGTGTTGGTGTGTCATTTGACAGTCAGCTATCTTTTTATTGCTCGCTCGCCAATCGAGATTCGCAAAAGTGATCTGAATCTTAAAATAAGTGATTTTTTTCGCCCAATGGAAAACGAATTTGACAGACAGCTGATTTCTAGAGCAGGAAAACTGGTCTGAATCTGAAAAAAGTGTAATGCGAGAAACAGATTACCACAGCAAAAGCAACAGCAACTTTGACAGCAACAGCATCTTCAACAGCAAGGCTGCATTCCAGGTTTGACTATTTTAACTACAGCGTTGACAAGCTGTGACAGTTCGAAGGAGGGGAAGTTAACTAAATTAACTAGAGGCAAAAGTTTGGTTCATTTCGTTCATACTACAACATGTCAAGTAACAATAGCTGTCCCAGATTCCAAAAAGTAACTAAATAAACAATCGCTGTTAATTTAGTTAAAATAGTCAAACCTGGAATGCAGCCCAGAAGTCGCATCAAATACATTGGAAACATCGACAGCAACTTTGTCAAAGGAGGAAAAAAAATGTGTTGTTAGTTGATTGCAACACAGCATTACCAGATTACCTTTTATATCTACCAAAATAAATGACAACCTGTAAAATGTTAGAGCAATCACAAAAATAATAATGCGCATATTGTGATCTAATATTCATTTAATTCATGAGTGTTAACGTACTTAACACCAGTAGGTACGTACCAGTATAGGTACTTGGTGGTAGCTAAAGTAAAATGCTGATGTCATTTTCAACTGGGTTTTTCAGATGTTTGCTTCCTAATCAAACGTCAAATCCAAATTTGTATGTACTTTTGTTTTAATTGCTTGTCAAACATTAATTTTAACCCAACTCGCGACGGTTGAATTAGATAACTCGTTTCCAAAAACTTGCATTCAAAATCACGTCCCACCGACAGTAAATAATTTGATGCCTGCAGTATGTTATACACATTAGGTGTATTTTTTTGGGAATCTATAGCTAGCTCACTTTTACTTTTACATGCAAAACCAAAAGTGGGTATAAGAGTGGCTATACCTAATTAACGCAGTAATAAAGTGGAGATAGGAAAGTTGGAAAATTTCATACATAGATGGCGGTGTTGTAAATAAGGAGGAATTATTTTTATTCTTAAGCGTTGAGAGCTTTGTTATTTGTAACTAATATGGGTTGTGTTCATTGATTTTTGTCTGAATTGGTAAATAGTTTGCAATTCTCTTATTGGTTGAAATGCATTTATACTTTATATTCAGACATAATATTTTGAATGCGAGGGAAAATGCTACATAAATTTTGTTGAAAAATGAAAAATGGATGTTAATATGTAGGTACTTACTGCAATTTGTTGTATTTAAGGCAACAAATGCAACGTGAACATTTATTGGATGTAATAGACGCAATTCCTTTGTAAATATTTTAAAGATAATCACCCCTGTGCTGAATTCAGACCGACATTGAGTTCGTGCGGATTTCGAATTTTCTGTTTGATCAGTTCTCTTAATTTTTAGTTTTTTAGATTTACTAGAAATTCGCACCCTGGGTGCGAATTTCCGCACTCTTTAAAAGAAATTGGAAATTCGCACCGGGTGCGAATATCCGACAATACTTCGGAAATTCGCACCAGGTGCGAATTTCTTTATTTTAATATTGAAATCGGAAATTCGCACCCCGGCTACGATCAGCATGCATTTGCATGTATTCCTGAACTCTACCAGCAGTATGAATATGGCTGGAATTTCGAAATACGGTTCATTCAGTAGTTAACGAACGTTTGCACTTGCAACACTTGCGAATAGCAACAGCCTTAAATTATTGGCTGTTGCTATTCGCACGTTGTTCGGGACACGACCACAAACCAGAGAGAATAGACCACCAGCTTCGGCTAAAAATGAGAGTTTCATAGAGCCAGTTTCAAAAAGTTACTGCGTGGTTAAGTATGCGTGCAATGTTAAAGTAAACGGAGGGTGAATTTGGTCACGCATACACTGGCACATAGTAACATTTACAGTTATTCGGTGGTAACTTTGACAAAATTCAAATAATTCAAATAAATTGGCTGTTATTGGGACGTGTTAAGCAAATTGTGTGTTCGGTGTGGGGAAATTATTACCAACTTATATTTCATTAAAAAGCATACAAATATAAATGGGTAGTTACTGTCATAATGGAATTCCTTTGACATTATTACGAAAAAAAAACCATATTAGTTTAAGCTGCAAAGCTAAAATGGATGATAAAAAAATCATCAAACATGATTTTTTAGTTTTGCTGATATAAATTTAGACCTTTTTCTATATTCTACTGAGTTTTGGAATAAATAATTTAAATAAAGAAGGAGAGAGGACATTTTTTTGTCAGGCTTAATATGTTTATTGTTTTATTTGCATCTGCAAGAAAAATGTGATAAATTTATTTTAACCAACAAATAAATTGGTCATCGGAATTTAAGAAAAAACACGTTTTGCGAATTTCAGGAAATATTTTTTAATGCAATTAAATTTTTTAAAAATGCCTGAATGTTTTCGTATTAGTTAATTCGATTAATATTTGAATGTCAAAACTACATAGAATCAAAATAGAGGGTCCGCCATCTAACTTTTTTTTCAACTAGTGCTTATTTCGCGAATGGTAACACTTAGCTCATGTCTGATTTGACAGATAATTAGTTTTATCCTTCCGCTGAACGAATATGGTTGTGTATACGCTTGAACAACGCTGGGAAATATAGCGACATTGCTTTGAAAATCATGGTAATGTTGCAGAATGTGTGCGAAAATTGCGTACGGATTTTGGAAGAAGAAAAGCACCGTCAGCTCCGTATGTTCGTTATCTTGTGAAAAAAGTGAAAGAAACTGGCATCCTCATCAATAAACCAAAGCGTGAAAAGCCAAAAACAGTGCGTACACCCGAGAAAATTGCTGCTGTGGCAGAAAGTGGGCGTGAAGTGCCATCAACATCAATTCAAAATATTACGTACCTACACATTTCAGTACAATTCACTTTTCGCTTTAGTTTACGCGTTACTATGGAAACGAATATTTTTTTTGTTTTTGGAAAAATCAAAAATGCCACTTTTTCATTTAAATTTGGCGTGTATACGCTACGCTGTGCATTTCGTAGCGCGTATGCAGTTTTAAAACACGTTTTGTATAAAAATGACAAGCAGTCCTTGTTTTAAAAGTGACAAATGTTGATTTTTAATTTTTTGAACAGCCAATTCGTTACAATACCTAATTCAAAATACATTTACCATATTCTCCTCATAGAAAAATAAAACAATAAACATACCTACCTATTATAGATGAACAAAATAGTTTTCGTTTAACTTTCATAATTATTTATTCCAAAATATTAATAACACTTTAATAACAGACACACCCATCGAAAATAAATTAAATTTCTTTAAAATATAAGAAGAAAGAGCTCAAAATGTATGTCAACAAAATTTCAAAGAATCGCGTTTAGCTAATTACATCGTGCTTGCAATTTAGTTCTGCAGCTTAAAATTATAGGTATTCTTTTTTGTATAATAATGTCATAGGAATCATTTTATTAGATTTTTAATCACCCAAATAGTATATTACATATTATGCCTTTTAATGAAATATAAGTTGGTAACTAATTCACCACAGCATACACACCATTTGCTGGACACGTCCCAATAGTGGTCAATTATTTAAATTATTTGAATTATTTCAAAGCCATCTCGGATTCAATTGTCTTATTTCATATTTTTTTGCTTATTCACACGTATTCACAGATAGAAAAAAAGGCGGAGCTACTTATTTCAAAACTGGCTCTATGAAACTCTCATTTTTGACCGAAGCTGGTGGTCTATTCTCTCTGGTTTGTGGACACGACTACGTAACGAAATGTCAAAGTTTATATTGCGTCAAGTTGGGGTATGTGGCTCCCTACGCTCGCGGCAAGGACTCTAAACTCCAGTATAATCATTTTCGGACATTATGCCGTACGTTTTGGATCCAACTTTTCTATTTATAAAGAGATTTTAATGAAAATAGGATTGCGTTACGTTGATTACGTAGTCGTGTCCCGAAAATCGGTAAACGTCAGCTCAGTACAAAATCCGTCAAAATGAACGTGCGAATAGCCACTTCGTAAATTATTTTGATATCTTATACCTAAATGTCAAGTTGAAAATACGCGTACCAACTTCCAAATAAAATTAATGTGAGCTAAAAGTGAGTTACGGATGTTTTTTTCAGACTCGAAAAAGTCCCAAAAAAATACGCCTATTATCAGTGAGAGTCCGTGTTCTCACACGGATCACAAAAAAGAATTGATTTTTTGCCAATCGAAAATGAAAAGCAATCTAAAATCAAGACAAAATGAAAATAGTATTTTCTAAATAATTTACATAAGAATAATTTGTAAACTGAGCTCTAACGTCGATGTTGCTGTGGTAATGTAACTTCAGCCATTAAAAAGCAGGGGCTCTAAAAAGTGCGCTGTGGCTGCAAAGCTGCTGTTGCTGTTACTGTGCCAATCTGTTTCTCGCATAAAAAATCGACATTCGATTTTGTTCTTATATGATACAAAAAGAGATATAAAGCCTTCCAGTGGAAAGACAAGACCATTATGTCATGTTCGCACTAACGTGTTTAATAGTATGATTACACCGCATCTAAATTTAAAATATCCCTATAAATTTTCCAACATTTCGAAATGTTGGATTTCTGCGAAATATTAGCGTATTTTTTTGAGAATTTATAGCTAGCTCACTTGACTTTTACATGCAAAATTTTTATACTCACTTTTAGTTTTGTTATACTCACTTCCCAAAAAAATACGCCAAAAGTAAAAAGACAAGGAAAAAACAGCTGTCAAAAAATTTTAAAATTTTTAAAATAAGAACTAGAAATTTACAAAAAAAAAGAATGAAGATAGCGATGAAGAATTTTTTGTTGAACTTTAGGAGGAGAGAGCGAACTCCATGCCTCTATATTAGGCCTGTTTTAATGCACATCTATCTCAGTGAAGTAAAGTAAAGTAGACTTTTCAGCACGCAATTACAACAACTACACTCAGCTTAGCACCACTGAAATTCACACAAGGTCATTGACATACTATACATGGACTGCTAATGAAATAATGACTTTGAAGCATTCTTGAGTTCTGAAGAACACCAGTGGAAAACATTGCACATTTTAAACAAATTTCAAAATAACAACTGCATATTACGAAAAGTAATAAAATACTAAATATTTTCTGTTTTTATTTAAGTTGCATTTTGTTTACAAAATATGTATATTTATGTACACACCTACACACCTATGGGATCCTTTTTTGTAATAGCACATCCTTCCATTTTGTATTCTCTGTTGATTTTTTAACTGAAGTATGTAATGAAGGCTAAGTATTATTTGCATACTCTTTTTTTAAGTGAAAGTCATTCGATTTTAGCCTACTGACATTCCAACTTTTGATTTCGATTTGAATCGTTTTTTGTTCATTTCTCCGCTCATTTTCATTTTCGATTGCATTGAGCAAAATGTTATGAGTTTTTCCCACTGAAAATTTGTGATCTAAATCTTTATTTAAAAAATGAGCCAAAAAAATTACAAAATTAAAAATTCACATAAAACATATAAAATTGGAAGCAACATTTGTTCGCCTTATGGAAAAAAATTTCAAATGTAAGTAATCGTATGTCGCGACCAAAATGAACAAACCAAGGACAATTTGGAATGATCTTTTATTTAATTTTTATTGCATTTGTCTGTTCAATTTGATTTTTTCTTCCTCCAAGAATATATATAAAGTCATCTTTTTTCAAATTTAAGTCCAAACCAAAAAGTAATCTGACAGTTAAAATATTTATACAGCTGATTTAAAAAAAAATAATAATTATTTCTTGCGTTAAAAGGTTGATTATTCATTTTTCTAGAAGGATTTTGACATGATACAACAAGACAAGATATCGCATTGCGCATGTCGTTCATTCTTGCTGTTCATCGGTATTCATCTGTCAACAGATTATGACGTAGTAGCTGCGGAGATAATGGTGTACTATTGGCGCGAAAGTACACATTTGCGATTTTGTTAAATTATTATTGTTATTAATTGAACAAATAATAGTACATTTGTAAAAGGGATATTTACTCTTTATTTGAGTGCAAATATAATTAATGTAAAACAAAAAGAATCATTAGAAACAGCTCCATAACTTTTCTAAGAAAAAAAAATCTTTTAAGGCAAAGAATCTTTATCTTTAAACGATAAGACCCAATTAATAGAAAAATAAGGACTTTATAGACTGCTTTTTGTGAAAAATTACTTAATAAATATTATTCAACATGAAAAGGATAGGTAAACTGGCATTATAAATGCAGTTGCATTTATGCTTAGACACGCACTTTCTTTGGTAGGATTTAGAGTCTGCAGCATGGTTGGTCTTCCGAAGCCATCTGAAGTTATGATGAAAGGCAATAGTGAAATTATATTAACCACTGAATTGATTTAGCTGCAATATCTGTATCAAAAACACTCTTCTTCCGCTCGCGAATGCACTTTTGCATTCGCTTCCTTGATCGACAAACATTTAACGAAAAAACACAAGAAAACCAAAATAGAATAAATAATTGACGAAACTAGTTGTTGTTTTTAAACATTTTATTCACATTCGATTAAAAACACAAGTTTTTTCATCAATTTTGTTAATATGACGCGTCGAGCTGAGCAGAAAATAAGTAATTCTGCAACTTAATTGAAAGGAACAACAAAAAAAAGACACATGTTATGGACGATAAATGTTTTTCCAAACACATTCACAGAATTCCGAAACTATATCTTCTATATTTTCCTTTTTATTTAAACATTTAAAGAACCAACACAGCTCGTTCCATACAAAACACACGTAAATACCAAGTGTCAAAATATTCACTCCGCAGCTATGACGTACATGCGCAGAACAAATCAAAAATGAAAACTTCAATGCGCTATCTTGTCTCGTTGTATCATGGGATTTTGATTTTGAAATTGAATTTTTCATTGGTGGCCATTTTGACAGCAGTGGCAGGCTGCCAAATTTTGAGCGGGAAACCTACTATTTAGAAAAGTGACTGGTGAAAATTTCACTGCACATTTTCTTACTATCGCAGCAGCAGTGTACTGCCAAACGAAAAGGAGAGGGACATTTTTCGTTCATAATTTCGTGCTGTCACTTTTGTATAGAACTTTTCGTTTCACAACAGCAGCGTACTAGGCTAATGGTGGATTTACATTACCACGCCACGCATTTTTGCATGACTTCAGAGAGAATCATTATGAATCATAAAATATTTCGACCATAAAAGATCTTTTATAAATCGTATTCGGGGTTTCGAACTTTTATGAAATTATGTTATGGAATTTCGAAAATTGAATTAAAATGCAGGCTGATATGAATAAGTTATGAATTACTGCAAACTAAATAATTGTGTAATAAACACTGGACTATCTTTCTAGGAAAAAGACAAGAAGAAACCGCGACCGAGCCAAAGCAAATATATTGCTCTTACATAGACCTAAATCCAATTAGAAAACACTATTTAAATCAGTAACCAACTGAATGAGTCTGGATGTACTGGGCGATAAATGCGATAAATCAAAAATGGCCTTATTTGTGATGTGATGATTGTTAAGGATGTGGTGCGAGTGCGCTCGGTACCCATAGCTAGCCTGTAGAATTGAGAAAGCGGATAAGCGGATAATGCAGTTTCCCTTACCCTTTGCCCCAAACGTCGCTAAAGTCGTCAAAGAATAGTTGGTTCAGTGCGCGCAGTCTGGCTCTTGTTAGAGCTTATGCTGGACATTTGCAGAGGAAATGAGAGAGAGTTTCTTTCTCATTTGCATTTCCGCAAGGACCGCAACTGCGGCAATGAGGGTTGTATTTGTTTGGGACAGAGTATATCCATTATAATGAGTAGGGACACTCTCGACAATTTCCTTATCAGTAAGTATTACTGTGTCACACCGACATTAGAAATAGACGGATATATAAAGTAGGTAGTGAGAGAGAGAAAAAAGAGGAGGAGTATTTTTTCGAAAAATGGCACAGGGTGCTCCGTTAAAAACAGAAAAATTTTTAACTTGTCAAACATTTTTATTAAATACAAAATTATAATTACATATTGTGGGTTTATGCTTGTTGTTGGTTTTTTTTTACTATTCTATTAAATTTTTTGATAAAGTCATGCTCTCAAACACGTGCCTACATATAATTTTATAAGAAATTCTCTGTTTGTTTTGATTTTTACAGCCAGTAATCAATCACATTTATTCTTTAATATGTAGGTAGGTAATACATTTTCATTTAAAAATTATTTTTTTTTTATTTTGCTATAAACTTTCTAATGCATCTACAAATTCTTTAGGAGAACATATGTTAAATGCGCACTTTCATCTTCCTTAAAAATCTGTAAATATGGAGGAAACACTATGTTGCTGACTTAGTTCCAACTCATATTTGCGTTTTTGACGTGTTTTTTTTAATATAGCATGCAAAATAATAAAAAGCATTTTCACTACCGAAATCAGCAGTTTTATAGTCATATTCAGTTTTGAAAGCGTTTATTTCAACGCCGGAAAGCTCTATATTTGCAGTTGGCTCGCAACTATTTTCTCCATGTAACTTTGCTGAAAAAGATCTTTTAAATTCACAAAAGAATTGAAATGGAGTGAGCAACTTATTATTTCTTCCTCGGTTGCGTTAAAATGGCAATTAAGGCAATTGAAATACCAATAAGACTACATATTTATATTCTGCTGCCATCCTTTTAGTTAGGTATATTGGCAGACTTATCGAAAAAAGCAATACTTAAAAAATGCATTTCATAAGAAATTGATTTTCTCTCCATTTTCCAAAAATAGTCTTCTGAATTTGTTGGGGTCTTTAAAGTTATATGAATTAAAGATTTATATAACTTAGGACACATTTCGACCACAAGCAATACTATTCATAAACCAAAAGGCGTAGATATGTATTTTAAATGTGTTCAAGCTGTTGAAACTTGAACGTTAATTCAACCAGCGCTTTGGCAATACCTTGCCAAGACAACTTATATCTTAGTTATGTTTCTTTATGTGTGGCAATACTGTTTACTTTTTGAATTCCAACAATAGTATCTGTCACTCTTTTAATTTTGCCTTTTTCCACTTCAAGTGTTCATTTCTTTCTTGCACATTAATTATATTTCAATCGTTTGCTTTTACCAATTATACATATACAAATTGTAATGAAAAATTACACCTCCAAAAAAGGAGTCAGGAAAGGGATAGTTTCAGGAGTTATCACTAAAAAACCAATAAAGTTAAACTTGCCCTCCATTATCGGCACATAAAAATATTTTACACCTGCATTTTCTTTTTGTTCTATTTAATCCAAAAACAATTGCACCGTAGTTTGTTCGCACCGAAAACTATCACGGGTCACCCTGTATTGTGTTTATTTCACTTCTTTCGCACAACTGATAAGCATTCGAGTTTACCGCCTTTAAAAATGCTTTATGAAAAAACCTACCCAATCGTCACTGCAGAGCCAGTGTGACCAGTTATTATAAAAACTAGCAATTATGGAATGAAATCATTTCTATTGCTACTAGGCTTAATATCGGATTGCATTATTTTAAGCGAAGTCAGAACAAAGAAGTAACATTTATTTTCATATTTTAGATTGAAATATTAATGGTAGGAGTTCAGAATTAGTTGTAATTCCTGGAAAAAATAATCATAAAAACGAAGCATGAAACCATTTTCCAAAAAGCAAAGCAGGTCACACTGCATAAAAGTGAAAAGGTACACACATCGAAATCGAGTTTACCGCCTTTAAAAATGCTTTATGAAAAAACCCACTATCGTTCGTCGTACGCAGCAAGCCGTATGTAGTGGTACAGGTAAAATGTGTTGTGTACCTTTTTCTTCTCAAGCATTCGTTGTATTCAGGTAAAAAGTATTCGTTCGACCTGCTTCCACTTATTGCACGATTTTTTCTGCGTTTTGCTTCATGGTAGAATGAAATGCATATGTAGAGAGAGTGTCCCTACTCATTAATGGATATACTCTGGTTTGGGATACTTAGTTTGGCCGCATGGTCTCCAATTGGCCAACGCCCCGTCGTTATTGCCGTGATTTCAGCGACATCTGGGCGGTAGGTTTTTTGTTTGCTTCCTATTGATTCCTGATATGAATCGTATTCGTAAAAATGTCATTAGAAACTTGAAATAAATATCCAAATTTACATCGTTATTATACATTATTAGAAATGCACTTGACCTGAATTTGAAATGAAATGTTTGTATTCGTGTCTTGCGTAAATTGTTCCAATTTGTTCATTAGAACTCATTAGCATTCACCGTATCCAATCTAAAGAGCTGAATAAAACGCACATCAGGAAGATCAAATGGATCACTATTTAATCTTAGTTCCAGCAAAAGTGGTTGGTGGGTTCGTCTAAACCAAAAATATAAATTACTAAATTATTTTCAATTACATACCCACTTGTTTATACACATTTATTACATTTGTCTTCTTTTGTAAACAATCCCTTGACGAAAAATTGTTTAGATATCTATTTCAATCCAAAACTTTCTAATTAATAAAAATCTTTTATGATAAAAATCACAAAATTCTGTCTTTTATTCTGTTATGGTTTATAACAGATTTCATAAAAGATTTTTGCACGCAGAATACCAATTTTGGAGATCGTAAAAGATTTTTTGACAGTTCGAACTTTTGTATGGAGATTCATAACAGAATAACAGGAAAAATGGATAAAAGATTTTGCCGAATAGGCCTGATTATGAGAGCTAGGGTTTCGCAGATTTATTATAAGAAAAAAAAAGAAAAAAAAAATTAATTTCAAGTGCTTTAAACATTATATAAACTAAAAAATAATAAAAAGAACGGAGAATCGATTAGAAAAACAAAAATTAGAAAAAGTCCATAAGCTTTATACTAAGTAGCAGGTATCTTTACATTACTGAGAAAAGAAAAGCTTAATTTTATTCTTCAATCTCGATAAGTCGTCCACTTCTCTTATAAAACGCGGAAGAGAATTCCAAAGGCGAATTGAATAGACAAAAAATTTACGTTCGGATGTGAGGGAGGCAGTCGCGGGTGAGTTAGCATCCGCTATCTTTGCGAGGATGCCATGGTGATCATTTCATATAAATATTGCGGTTGATGGTTTAAGAGGATTGTCAAAAATAATGTGTAATATCCAAATGTAACAGGGACATAACCCTGCCTGCTTGTGAACTTGGTCGAACAAACCTAGAAACTGACATTTGAATGACGTTTAATCTATCAATTTGACCGCGTGTATTTCGCGGGTATTTCCAATACACCATTTTGTAACCAGATTCGTCCAAGTCCACAAGCAGCCAGGGAAGTTGCCGAAAAGTAAGTTCTTAAAATATAAAATGCCCTTTGTAATCAAATCTTATATTATTATAGAGAATAAACATTCAACCTTCAAGCGAATAGGTGTTTTATTCAGGCAATCCTCGATACGGACGACGATTCTGGTGGACAAACTTTATTCTTTTTCGACCGCCTTTCGCAGCCAGCGAATCCCAGCTTCGGTGTAAGCTCCTTGCAGCCAGCAAACAACTCTAGCCTAGTCATAGCCAACGGCATAAATAATCCGCCTTCGTCGATAATCGCAGCCAGCGAATTTGATTTGCCGCAGTGAGAAATCACCACCCATCGCGACTTGCAGTCAGCAAGATCCGATTGCAGCCAGCAAAAATTATTTCCAGTAAAATCGCCCATTACCACTCGCAGCCAGCGAGACTTAACGTAGATTTACAGCCAGTGAGGTTTAAATCCATTCGCAGCCAGCGCAATCTGCCGCCAGCATTCACAGACAGCGACATCTTGTATAAACCCAGCTACGAGTAAATTATTTGCCAGTTTACCAACGATATCTTAAAATTGTATTCTATTCAATGCCGATCCATAATAGTCCACGTGTCACTAGAGAGATGGCCAGGCGAGCAGCTTCAGAGAGCAATTCAGAAGGGGGAGGTGACATGACTTTTATGGAAGCAGGTTCCACCGACAATTCATCCATTCATTTGCAGGAACTTCGTACACAGCTGCAAGCAATGACAGAGTCAGCCGCCAAGGGGAGACAGGAGAGCGTGAGCGATTGGAAAAACTGATCAATCAGCTGAAATAATTGGCGTTCCAGTTACTTCCGGATTCGTTCAAGAACACGTCTCAGCGACAGCCTTTACTACAACTGCTTCTTCGGCGGCCACAGCTATTACCACTAATGTCACCACCGTAACCACATCTAACTTTCTGACTGCTCCTACGGTAACCAATGTAGCCACACTTCTGCTTAAATAGTTTGCCCTACTTCAAGCGCGGTACCGTTCAATGGCCCATCGACGTCAAATGGATTCGTACCATCAACGCAACAGGAGTCACATGCATCATATTCATGTACTAGTACTAGTGCTCAGCAGGTGCAGCATAACCAAACACATACTACTAACGTGATGTATCCAACAACACATAATGTTGGTTCCGTTGAAGGTATTCCGAGTTTCTTGCCACCATTACATACTCTGCAGACCTTTTATCCACAGGTCTATCAATCGCAGCCGCCACTATTACCACCAGCCCAGTCCATTCAACAAACATCAGCAATCGGACACGGAAACTATAAGAAACTGCATGATCTTCCAGAATTCCACGGAAGGCCAGAAGAATGGCCAATGTTTTACATGTCATTTTTGGAGTCATCTAGTGCGTTTAATTACACCAATGTCGACAATATGTTCCGTCTTCAAAAATGTCTGAAGGGATCTGCAAGAGAGGCCGTTGAGTCGCTGCTCATCCATCCCAACAATACAGATCAAGTCATGGCCACTTTGGAGTTTCGGTTTGGACGTCCAGAATGTGTTGTGCAAAGTCAACTGAAAAAAGTAAGAGAAATTCGACCGAGCGCAGAGGATAGATTAGAGCTTTTAATACCATTTTCTACTAGGGTCCAGAACCTGACAGTCTTTTTGGAGGCGAGCGGCATGTACCAACATATGGCCAACCCTACGCTAATGGACGAGCTTGTCAGCAAACTTCCCATGAGTAAAAGGCTGGATTGGGCACAGAGCAGTATTTCCATTCAACCGTTTGCCACTATTAAGCGCTTTAATGATTGGTTAAACCGTATAGCCCGTCTAGTATGTCTGGTCACAACGACTTCCTTGCCTTCACCAACGCATAGTAAAAGAGATCCGAAGTCTAAACATGGAAGTGTTCTACATGCCATGGAGAGCTCATCATTAGCTGTAGATACCAGCAACAAATGTCGTCACTGTAATGGGAAACCACACAACATGGTAGAGTGCAGTAGCTTTAATAACCTGGATACCACAGGCAAATGGGACTTCCTAAAAAAAAATAGGATGTGTTTTAGTTGCCTAAAATATGGTCATGGAATGCGGGCATGCAGACTCCGGAGATCGTGTGGAATTAATGGCTGTAACAAAAGACATCATTCGCTGCTACATGAGGAAGAGCCTAAACCAACATCCGATCAAGAAACCGAAGACAAAGACGATGCAGGAACTCAAGAATCAGTGATGAATTGCATCAAAGATGGCGATACGAAGATCCTTTTCCGAGTTGTACCCGTCAGGGTCTACAATGGCGACACGGTACGAACTTTTGCGTTGTTTGACGAAGGCTCTTCCGTCACTATTATGAGTTCAAACTTGTCCACACGGTTAAAACTCAATGGAAAGGCCAAGGATTTGAATTTACGATGGTTTGGACAAGAAACGTTAGCTACAAAGTCATTCGTCGTGGATGTCCGCATAAGCGCCGATCATAAAGATGCCGAACAATTTGAGATGCACGAGGTGCATACAGTTTCTGACCTCTGTTTGCCTACTCAATCGTTTGCTCCAGGAGAAGTAAACCGGTTTGGTGACATGGTAATTC
The DNA here is from genome assembly GCA_949372485.1 of Cheilosia soror. Taxonomy (NCBI): domain Eukaryota; kingdom Metazoa; phylum Arthropoda; class Insecta; order Diptera; family Syrphidae; genus Cheilosia; species Cheilosia soror. Next base: position 47,253,116 of record OX443562.1, on the reverse strand, counting down.
CTTTGGTTGGATACAGTAACGCAAGACCAGAAATCCTAATTGGACTAGACAACAGCGACCTGGGAGCACCAATCGCTCAAGTTTGTTCTTCCAACAATGGCCCGATTGTAGCCCGTACAAAGCTTGGGTGGGTTTTCTACGGCAAAACTGGGCTGAGAGAGACAAATGAGCAGCAACATGTAATCGGACTGTGCGATGAAGAAGAAGAAGGCAGAGATAGACACGTGGATCACTTAGTCGAGGAATATTTTTGCATCGAGAATTTTGGAGTCAAATTGCCAAAAGAAAAGCCGATTTCTGACATGGATAAACGAGCGCTGGAGGTTTTATCAACGACAACTGCTCGCGTCTGTGATCGTTTCCAGACTGGCCTATTATGGAAAGAAGACGATCTGAATTTGCCTGACAGCTTCTCGCTAGCAAAGCGTAGGCTTCTCAGCTTGGAGAACCGGATGCAAAACGATCCTTGCTTCGCTTCCAATTACAAGGCCATAATCGCTAGCTACCTACAAAAGGGATACGCCAGAAAGTTGAGTGGTGCTGAAGCGAAGGTCACTACCCCGAGAACCTGGTATCTACCACACTTTGCAGTTAAAAATCCCAACAAACCCGGAAAGCTTCGTTTGGTGTTTGGTGCGGCAGCGGAGGTCAACGGCAAATCACTTAACTCCTTCTTACTCAAAGGACCCGATGACTACAGGCCTTTAATAGCAATACTATTTAATTTTCGCATGCGCCGCATAGCAGTAAGAGGAGACATTAGAGAGATGTTTCACCAGGTGTTGATAAGGCCCGAAGATCAGCACTCGCAGCGCTTCCTCTGGCGAGAGGATAAGGAAAGTCCAATCGATACTTACGTAATGGAGGCTATGACCTTTGGCGCAACCTGTTTACCGTGCTCAGCTAATTATGTAAAGAACTTGAACGCCTCAAACTTCTTACGCGACAGTCCAAGAGCCGTCGAAGCCATAGTCCACAATCACTACGTGGACGACTATGTCGACAGTTACCAGAGATTTGAACTCCGAAACTTTATTTCGAATTCGAAGGATTTGCTGCTTGGTGTTCCCACTGCGCTTGAAGAAGAAAACCCAGGGAGCATGGTCAACATGAACATCGATGCAGTACCGGTAACTGAGAAGGTTCTAGGGATGTGTTGGGAAAGCTTGGAGGACGTTTTTATATTTCGCCTTAACTTCGCACGAGTGGACCCAGAAATCATTATGCACAGCACAACAGACGTCCGACGAAGAGGGAATTCCTTTCCATAGCCATGTCAATATACGATCCCTTCGGCATGATTGCCAACTATGCTCTTTACCTAAAGCTGCTGTTGCGATCAATCTGGCGTCATGGAATTGGATGGGACGACCAGATCCCTGAAACGGTTTTCGACAAATGGGTACAATGGAAGCAGAAGCTACCAACACTAACACAGCTGAAGGTGCCTAGGTGCCACAACTACTACTTATCCAGTGCTAGAAGTATAGAGCTCCATACCTTCGTCGATGCCAGCGAAGAAGCATTCAGTGCCGTCACGTACCTCCGAATCAATGTTAATGGAAGTATCTTCGTCTCATTCGTCTGTGGGAAAACAATAGGCGCCCCCAAAAAAATATTGTCCATCCCTCGCCTCGAACTGTCAACTGCGGTATTTGGAATAAGGCCCAGCAACTCCATTACTGTCACATTACAATCTACCTATTACAAGACATGTTTTTTGAACTGACTCGAAGACGGTGTTCCATTGGATAGGATCAGATCCCCGGCGCCATAAGGAGTTCGTGGCATTCCGCATCGCCGAAATTTTAGAGAGTAGCTGCATCAACCAATGGCGTTGGATTCCATCTCGAATGAACCCCGCGGATGAAGGTACAAGAGCTCGTTATCCACCGCAGTTCGACGTAAACAACAACTGGATAAATGGGCCTTCATTTCTTCAACTTAGTGAAGACGAGTGGCCGACCTTGCCAGATGATATCGCCAAATGTGAGTCCCAAGAAGAACTTCGGTCAAAGCATATCCTGCTCGCGAATCCAGTGGTAAAGGAAGCCTTCGACGTAGGAAAATTTTCAACGTTTTTGAAGTTAGTACGAACGGTGGCTTGGGTAAAGCTCTTTATCAACGCGAGTCGAAGAAAATCTGTCAAGAAAGGTGAACTGTCCCTTGACGAACTGAAAGACGCTGAGTTACTGATATGTGGACAAATTCAAGGAGATGTGTTCCCCGACGAGATCAATATGCTACAACAAAAACTGCCGATCAACAAAAACAGCAAAATCCTCAGCCTGACGCCTTATCTCGACGAAGCCGGACTTCTTCGCGTCAGTGGTCGAATAGACGCGGCCGCAACAATACCGTTTGCTGCCAGAAGACCTATAATTTTGCCGCGGAATCACGCAGGAACAAAGCTCATCGTAAGCAGTTATCACTGTCGCTTTCGTCACCAAAACGATGATACAGTGGTTAACGAAATAAGGCAGAAATTTTGGGTCCCATCTCTACGACCAGCATTTAAACAAGCAAGGAGGGAGTGCCAGTTATACAAAATCAGAAGTGCGAAACCGAACCCACCCCTAATGGGCCAACTGCCAGAAGATCGACTCACTCCATTTGTGCGGCCATTTACGTACACGGGGCTGGACTACTTTGGCCCTATCAGCGTCACCATAGGTCGCCGAAAGGAAAAGCGTTGGGTAGCACTGTTCACCTGACTAACAATTAGGGCCGTGCATCTGGAAATTGCAGCCGACATGTCGACCGATGCGTGCCTTCTATGCATTCGTAACTTCGTGAATAGGCGTGGGATCCCTTTACGGATTAGGACCGACAATGGTACCAACTTTGTCGGAGCGAAAAGGGAACTAAAAAGCGACGGAAGTATCTTCGACAATGAGGCTATGAAAGCGGAACTTTCTTTGGCCGGCATTCAATGGGTTTTCAATTGCCCTCTCAACCCGCATGCCGGAGGTTGTTGGGAGAGACTCGTGCAATCCATAAAGCGTGTACTGTCATCCATCCTCTGTGAGATATCGCCGAGACTTGAAACGCTGCAGAGCGCACTTATCGAAGCTGAAAACATCGTGAACACTAACACATTTACCAGTAGCAGCACAAGATGAGGAGCCTCTCACGCCTAACCATTTTTTGCTTGGTGTTCCGAACTCTACGCAAACGCCTGGACCAGTTGAAGAAAGAGGGCTGTGTCTTCGTCAACAGTGGCGTGTAAGTCAACAATTAAAAAACCGTTTTTGGAAGAGATGGATACGGGATTACCTTCCTGTCCTAACCAAGCGTTGCAAATGGTTCCAAGAAGTTCCACCGCTCAGGATCGGCGATTTAGTCCTCGTGTGCGACGCAGATGTACCAAGGAGCCAATGGATAAGAGGAAGAATATCAGCAGTGTTCCCAGGAGCTGACGGTCAGGTGCGGTCCGCGGAGGTGGTAACAGCTTCAGGAACCTTTAGAAGACCAGCCGTGAAAATCGCTGTACTGGATGTAGGTGAGGTTCCCGTACAGGATTCGGTCGCCTCACGGGGGGTGGGGTGTCAAAAATAATGTGTAATATCCAAATGTAACAGTGACATAACCCTGCCTGCTTGTGAACTTGGTCGAACAAACCTAGAAACTGACATTTGAATGACGTTTAATCTATCAATTTGACCGCGTGTATTTCGCGGGTATTTCCAATACGCCATTTTGTAACCAGATTCGTCCAAGTCCACAAGCAGCCAGGGAAGTTGCCGAAAAGTAAGTTCTTAAAATATAAAATGCCCTTTGTAATCAAATCTTATATTATTATAGAGAATAAACATTCAACCTTCAAGCGAATAGGTGTTTTATTCAGGCAATCCTCGATACGGACGAAGATTCTGGTGGACAAGGATGTTTGAAAGCAAGATTAGGGCGCGATACTTAAGAAAGTTTTCAAAGGTCATGTTAAGCAGACTTTTAGTAGGATTGGATGCCCTGTCATATCTACGTAGTCCAAAAATATAGCGTATTATGCTGTTAAATGCTACATTAAGCCTTCTTTTGCTTACAGAGTCACAATGTGAATATATTTCACAACCATAAATTAGGGTGGGTATAACCAACGTTTTCACCAGCAACGTACGTACTCTTATGGGAGTGTAAGATTGTGTTGCCCAGAGAGTTTGAAGAATACCATATGTTCTACCCACAACTATATTAATAAATGGTTATTCCATGTTAGGGTGCGATTAAACACCATACCGAGATTTTTAACGGTTTCGACATACGTGAATTAAGTGAAGTAAAAAGAAATATTTACAAAAAATCTAGGGAAAAAATGAATACCACTTGGTCTAACAGACACGACTGTGTTATATCCCGTAGCCTTTAGCCAAGAATCAACGAAAAAAGAACAAGATGTATTCTGAAAATTAATAAACGAGATACATATTCGAATCTTATCGGGTGTACTGACAGACCACTGTATCATTGGTACCATGGATACAGGACTGGGCATCAACTAACTGACTACTGCAGGAGCTGCCAAGACGTAGAAGAAACGGAGACCATCAAGCACCTGCTCTGCGAATGCCCAAACCTCCAAACTAGTCGACTCCGATATCTGGGAGACAGACTTTTCGGAGACCTGGAGGACATAGTGCAGGTACCATTGACGGACACAATCAGGTTTGTTAAAAGTACGGGTTGGTTGACCTAGTAGACCAACTCCGCCAAGGAACAACTCCAAGAAATAAGGTAAAGTCTTTATGCATGTTTTTGTGTTGTCCAATAAAATGTTAATTTTATCCACGACCAACACTAAGAGATCACAATGGACCAAAAGACCCCCGTGGTAGCACATCACTTAAAAGATGTGCACTTCCCTCTAACCTAACCTAACCTAACTCAATGCGTTTGTGTGCGTCAAAAAATTATAAAAAAAATTAACAAATTAGATACTTCTAATTAATTCATAAACCTGCTTTGATTTTCAAATAGGACTAGCTATGTAGTGAGTTTAAAGAGTTTTCTCATAAAAAATCGAAAATTTAAATATTCGCTCTATTCAGCAATATAAAACTTTACAACTGCTTAAATTACAAATACACTGCAACCAGAAACAAAATAGAAGCATTAAAATAAAGACTGTTTTTTATACCCCTATAGAAAGGTATACATATTAAATTTATCATTACATTTTTGTAACACCAAGAACGAATAAGATTAATTCTGAATCGATTTTGTGAGAGGACTTCTTTTTACCGTCGTCATCGTCAGGTTGGTATTGAAAATGGGCTACATCGGTCGAGTATTAGGCCCATGTTTTTAACCTATAATCTTGTGCAAAAAGTATTAGCGGGGTCTATTGTTTGAATGGAAATAAAATGCAAACGTTTATTAAATGATTTATTAAACAATATATGAAGAAAAACTAAATAAATTGTAAAACATAATTTAATTCATTTCATTCATTGTCCAAGGTTTGGAAGAAGCCATCAACCGTTGATTTTGTAAAACCTTTGAGTCTGGCTAAGCTCATATGTTCGGGCTTTCGTAGGGAAAGTTCAATAATTCGTTTTAAGAAACCGTAAAGCCTATCGTCTCCAAATTTTTTGAAATTTCTCAACTTGGAAAGCAGCTATATTTTTCTTGATAAATTCATATATACTAGAAAAGAACGATAAATAAAAGAAGTTCCACGGTGAACCGAATCGATAAGTAGCAATTCTGCGGCGGACCTACCGACTGGCTTCTTACTTATCGACCAACTCAAGTTTATAAGCACTCGCAGATCTGCCTATTGAGAGGGACTCCAATATTTCCCCTCTACAATAAAAAAAACCATTCCAGACCAACAAAACCAGTTGATCACAAAAGGAATGCAAAACCATTGCAAACCATATCCACGTGATCACAAAAGGATACAAAACCATAGCAGATGCACCCCAACCAAATCAGTTGATCACAAAGGAATGCAAAACCATTGCAAACCAGATCGTTGGAGCACAACACACACACACACACACACACGGTGCACAGTGCAACTACCCCTAACGTAGCCATACACTCTAACACGGCCATCCTGCAGAATTCATCGCTCTCGATGAAACAGAACACTCCTTCTCCCTTTCCTTCCTTGGAAATTCAAGGAACAATACCGGGATCAAAAACAAAAACCAATTCGATCCAATACAATCACAAAGAAAAAACCATAATAATACAAAAAAATACTTGCGACAACTTCCTCCGCAACCATTCTACAGCTTTAGACAGGTCCGCAGGTAATCCTGCTTTCATCTGATACTGCAAATTTTCTGAGCAACAGCAACACTCCTGAATTCCAAGTTCCCAACTACGACGAAACCAGTTCAGAACCAACACCAAGTCTGACTTAGAATAAACAAATTTCTCTCTTAAGACAGGTCCATAGCTCAGAGGCAATTTTAAGCTTGTCTATGACCAAACAAATTTCTAACAGGTTCATAACTCAGAGGCAATCTTAAGCTTGTCTATGACCAAACAAATTCCTAACAGGTTCATAGCTCAGAGGCAATCTTAAGCTTGTCTATAACCAAAGAAATTCCTAAACTAGAACAGGTCCATAGCTCAGAGGCAATCTTAAGCTTGTCTATGACCAAACAAATTTCTAACAGGTTCATAGCTCAGAGGCAATCTTAAGCTTGTCTATGACCAAACAAATTCCTAACAGGTTCATAGCTCAGAGGCAATCTTAAGCTTGTCTATGACCAAACAAATTTCTAACAGGTTCATAACTCAGAGGCAATCTTAAGCTTGTCTATGACCAAACAAATTCCTAACAGGTTCATAGCTCAGAGGCAATCTTAAGCTTGTCTATAACCAAAGAAATTCCTAAACTAGAACAGGTCCATAGCTCAGAGGCAATCTTAAGCTTGTCTATGACCAAACAAATTTCTAACATGGATTCCGCAAACTCCGCAGCACCACGTCAGCCCTAAATACCATCACCAGTCAAATCAGCAATGGGTTAAACCAACCAAGACCTTGTCACAGGAACATAGCAGTGGCCCTAGACCTGTCCAAACCCTTTGACACAGTAAAACATGCTTTTCTTCCCCAGGACATCCTTGAGTCAACCCTGCCAAATTCCATCAAGCGCTGCCCACAAACTACCTGAGCGGCAGTCAGCCATACCTAGAATTTCGGAATTCTAACTCAAAACATAGGAGAACCAAACCCCCAAAGCCCCAAGGCGGAGTATTGTTCCCTCTTCTCTTCAATTACTACATCTCAAAGCTACCATCACCTCCGGAAGGTATAAACTTAATCTCATATGCAGACGATTGCACAATCCTAGAATCAGGCACTAACACACAAGACCTTTGCACATCCATTAACGCATACCTAGAAATAGAAGAAGCATTCGTCAACGATCGAAGTCTAAAACTCTCGTCATAAAAATCCACTGCAACCCTGTTCACATCCTGAGCCAAAGAAGTAAGACTCGAACTCTAGAGATATCAATAGCCGGGAGACGCCTACCCACTATCGCGCTCCCTAAACTCCTGGTCCTGGGAGTCACCTTCGACAATATGCTCAGCCTCTCGACATCAACATCATCAAGTCACCTGTCGGGAGTTCATGTGCAAAAGACCAAGAAACGCTCCTCACCACGTACAAAGCGATCGGCCGATCCGTGCTCAAACGCTGAATCCATCTGCAAACCCGCAATCAAACGACACCAACTGGAAGCACCCTCAAACATGCCACAATGAGCTCTCTCTAGACGAATTTGAAAAAGATTCGCCAGTAGATGAAGGGCCTCAAAACCTATGCATCGTTTGTCAAGATTTGACGCCAAATGTTTTATTTATGCCATGCAGACATTTGAAAGTTTGTTCTGAATGCAATTTAAAATTGCAGGCGCAGTCAATCGTTGAACGAGATCCATTCCCTAAATGTCCTTGTTGTAGAAGCGAGGTAAAAGACTCCATACTTGTGTACACATAAAACTATATAATATGTATATTAAAAAAGAGTAGGTACTTAATTACCCTATGTATTTATAAAGACGCATTTTTCTTGTTCCTAAATGTAATATTAACTTTCTGTAATATAATAAAAACATAAAAATACTCAAAAACTCGGGATATTTTCCCTAATTTTGGGGGGTTATTTCGTTTTTCGTTTGGGGGCTTATTTCATACCTTTTTGGGGACTTATTTCATCTTCGATTTTGGGAATAATTTCACAACGAAATTATTCCCCAATTTTGGGGAGTTATTTCGTTTTCATTTTGGGGGGTTATTTCATTGGGGGGTTATTTCCTGCAGCCACATGCCACAACACAAGTATGCGAGCCATCCCAGAATACTATCCTCATGGCATACGGAGACCATGTACACACATAAAAACACGTAACACCATGCTTTCACAACAACCTCCACTAGCCTGTAATCCACCAGAACACTCCAACCACAATCTCATCTCGGTCCCCAAGCGACCTCTACACGAAGATGCATCACAGACCTCCAAGAAGGATATCAACCACCCCAGACAACAACCCAACTTCAACACAGAACAGAAGGTATAAAGCACATCCATCAGATCTCCGCAGCTAACGCGAACGCTAGCTATAAAGCAAATGTAGTACTCGGCGGCAGACCGCCACCAACGGCCACCGAAGAGAAACTACTTTCAAGCCCAACCAGAACACAACCCAATTCCGCTCGGGCTGGTGTCACATGTACATATTAAATAACTACACATTTTGCTTAGATCACAACACAGATGCCCCGACTGTAACGAAGGCCCACACGATGTACAACAGATGTTTAACTACCCGGTGAAGACAACTACAATCATAACCCCAGAATGCTATGGACCCACCCAACTAAAGTGGCGCATTTTCCCGGAGTTTGAAACAGAGACGAATCTACAACAACAATATTTCACCTTGACTGTCAACACAACGGCATGTACATAATAATGACCTATGTACTATGTACAACTATTGCTCTCGCTCTTCTAACCTGCGAGCCAATCACAATTACCTCTAAATTTTTTTTTTTTTTTTTTTTTTAACAAATGGTGAAACAAAATATATTTTTAGTACCCAACCACTTCTTCCGAGCAAAATGCCACAAGAGAAAAACATTCCCTCCACAACAAAATTGCTCCTGTGCACCCTGGGCAGCCTCAACTCCCCCTGGGCAGCATACCCATTTTATTTCTATACCTAATTTAGGACAGTGGTTGTGAATGTGAACATAGGCGCATCACTGGCCATAGCTTCAGCTCTTGTTGTTTTGCATATTGTCCTTTCTTTTTCAAACCACACTTACCCTTTAACGTTTAATATAACCTGTTATGTCTCGCAATGCAACTCCAGAAACAAACAAGAATAAACAAGTAAGCATTACACACAAACAACAACAAAAAAGAAAAAAAAATCTGCAGCAGACTATTACGAAACCAAAACCACAGTTACTATAAGACGGCTGGCGAGACAGCAGACAGCCACATGCCATTCCAAACTAGGGCGCAAAGGTATTTCACAAAATAAAAACAACAACAACGCAACTGTACCGTAATGCGCAAAGCGCAACCTTATCAAGGCACACCACACACATCGAATACCTATAGGTATTATGGAAACAGATTTGCGCGCACACTCACACACGCGCACACGAATATCTAGAACCAGATAGATCTACGAAACAAACAACCCTTAGTCGTATAATTCTTAAATCCTAAGAATTTCTATAAAACAACTGGTTTATTTTTTTTTTTTTTTTTTTTTTTTAACAATACTAATTTATTCAAATAGCACACGGGCTATCCCACTTCTGATACTAGAAAAGAACGATAAATAAAAGAAGTTCCACGGTGAACCGAATCGATAAGTAGCAATTCTGCGGCGGACCTACCGACTGGCTTCTTACTTATCGACCAACTCAAGTTTATAAGCACTCGCAGATGCCTGCCTATTGAGAGGGACTCCAATATTTCCCCTCTACAATAAAAAAAACCATTCCAGACCAACAAAACCAGTTGATCACAAAAGGAATGCAAAACCATTGCAAACCATATCCACGTGATCACAAAAGGATACAAAACCATAGCAGATGCACCCCAACCAAACCAGTTGATCACAAAGGAATGCAAAACCATTGCAAACCAGATCGTTGGAGCACAACACACACACACACACGGTGCACAGTGCATCCATTGTAGAGCATCTTTTCCCCCAAGTAACGACTACTATGTGCAATATCGTGAGAGAAGTCAGTACAGATGACATTCCACTAATTACCCAGGAGGAGCTGCTCGAGGCATGCAGCAAGATAGGCGACAACAAGGCCCCTGGACCCGACGGAATCCCAAACAAGGCAGTAAAAGCGGCTATAAAAAAGAGGCCAGACCTGTTTATGATGACTATGCAGAAGTGCCTCGAAGAAGGGACGTTTCCCGAAAAGTGGAAAATCCAACATTTGGTCCTGCTACCAAAAGGAAAGAAGCCTCCAGGTGACCCATCGTCCTATCGCCCAATATGCCTATTGGATACCATGGGAAAGATCCTCGAGAAGATAATCTACAATAGATTACTCGCAGTGGCAGACGAAAAAGGTGCCCTTTCAGACTACCAATATGGTTTTCGGAAAATGAGATCCACTGTTGATGCCATAAGAGCAGTAGTGGATATTGCAAAAGGCGCCATCGACGGGGAAAGATGGCGCTATGGAACAAAGGAGTACTGCGCAGTAGTAACTTTGGACGTTAAAAATGCTTTTAACTCGGCGAACTGGTCTTTCATTAGAAGATCCCTCGCTAGGATGGATACACCGTACTACTTGCTACGTATATTGACGAGCTACTTCAACAACAGAAAGCTGAGATATAATACAGATGAAGGTGAAAAATACTACAACGTCACTGCCGGAGTTTCACAGGGATCGGTTTTAGGGCCGCTATTGTGGAATATCATGTACGACGGAGTCTTACGATTGGCGCTGCCTGAGGGAGTGACGATAATTGGATTCGCCGATGACATTGCCGTTGTGACAGTAGGTAAACAGATTCGTACAGTTGAATCCGCTACAAACGAAGCAATTGCCAGGGTAAAGGAGTGGCTAGCAACCGCCAGCCTGGAACTAGCTGATCATAAAACAGAAGCTGTCCTCATAACCAGCCGAAAAACTGTAGAGTTTGCCAACTTTCAGGTTGGTAGCCAAATAATCAGGTCCAAAGAAGCTGTTAAATACCTTGGAGTAATGCTAGACAATAGATTGCGGTTCAAAACACACGTGGACTATTTAGCCAAGAAAGCATCGCAAATGCAGGGAGCTCTCTCGCGCATAATGCCTAACATTGGTGGTCCTGGATACGCAAGAAGGATCCTACTTTCCAGAGTAGTTACATCAGTCCTGTTGTATGCTGCCCCAGTCTGGGCGCAAGCACTGAGGACGAAGGAGACCAAAAGGAGACTATTGTCAACATACAGGGTCTGCGCGCTACGGACAATCAGCGGCTTCCGAACCATATCGGATGAGGCCGCCTTTGTAATAGCTGGAATGGTTCCCGTCGACATTCTTGCAGATGAAATGTTGAGGATATATAACAAAAGAGTTTTAAACCAATACGATGCCAGTGAAATCAAGAGAATTAAATCTGAAGAAAAGGCAGCGTCAATAGCTATGTGGCAAGCTCGTTGGAATAGCACAACGAAAGGCAGATGGACATACAAACTTATACCGACAATCCAGGAATGGATAGAACGTAACCATGGAGACTGTAACTACAACCTTACACAGTTCCTGTCAGGCCACGGTGGCTATCGCAAGTATCTGCACCGTTTTGGGCACAACAGCTCACCATTTTGCCCTGAATGCGTAAATGAAGATGAAGACACTGAACACGCAGTATTTTATTGCCCACGCTTCATGGCATGGAGAAATACTTTGCCCAGCCCGTCACTTATCATCGACCACATGTTGCAGTCTGAAGAGAACTGGGCGGAATTATGCAATTTTATAACCATCCTACAAAATGAGCTACGGAGAATAGAAAGGCTAAGAAAAGCCACAGCAGAAGCCTCAGAGGCCGCTGAAACACCAGAAGCAGGTGACACAACACGATTAGCTTGAATGCTAACCAACCCCGCGAAGTAATACCTAACGGCAGTCCCGCGGGGAGAGTGGTTGAAGTGTGTGGGGTGTGGATTAGTACGTTTAGGCGCACTCCCGGCATCGATTATTCGGGTTTGCGAATCGTGCATGTTGGTAGCACGGGCTACCGCATCTTTAGAAGATTACCACATCCATTGGCGCATCAAAAAAAAAAAAAAAAAAAACGGTGCACAGTGCAACTACCCCTAACGTAGCCACACACTCTAAAATATATATTTTTTTTAAGTTTCGTTTGATAAGGCAAAAAGAACACTTTTTCAAATATTCTACCTGTTCCTTTCCTTCTCTTGTAGCTAAAGGTTATATTTCGATAGAAAAGCGAAATCTTAATCTCTACTTTCATTGCCTGAATCCGACCAAGCTTTTAAGGGATCCTGCTCTTTCATACGCATTATCAATGTGGTTCTATTCACCCCATATTCATCAGCTACTGATGTAGCATACGTTTTTACGCATTTCTAAAATCCAAAAACACAAATATAAACATAAGATATCAATGTGGGCATATTTAACAAATGTCAAATGTGCCCCATTTGCAAAAGTCAATAGTGCCCCAAATGCTCTTTACAATTTTTTTTCTTTTTTTTAATAATTAATGTTTTTCTTTCACAAAACTGACTTTAATTTATAAACACTTTAAGAATAGTGCCATCATAATATTGTATCACAACAAAGAAAACACTTTTATTAAGTTCACAATCACTTACTTACCGGTGGCCAAAAATTACATCAAATTTCGAATAAGAACAAGAATACGCCTTAGTCCGAGAAGAGTTGAAGCAAAACTGTCAAAGTTCATAACTTTCCCTTAAATCAAATTAGGCTTCGTTCTGAATGCCAACTTTTCTTCTTAAAGACTGTGTTCACACCAAAACTCGCAAAGTCAAATGTGGCCCATTGTCAAATGTACCCCAGTTTACCCTCCTAACTCACATGCCTCACGTGAATATCAGAGGTAAGATAAACTGAGATCCCCATCTCGCAATCCTCTTGCCGCTGGTCCTTTCAATTTTTGCCAGGAATCTGTTTTCCTATCCATGTACGTCATGTCCTATCCATGTAAAATTGAACAAAAAAAATGGCAAGATTTTACTTTACTGCCCATTCGAAAATAACGTTTTTTTTTGCACAGTCCGATTGATTTCAGTGCCCTTAACACAAATCTGAAAAAACAATTTGGCGGTCTCTCACCGTTTGGGCGTGGCACGCCCCCAAAGTTTCAAAAACACCATATGAAATAGAACAAACATTTCAGGAAAGGAGTGTCCGTTTTTTGTAAAATTATTTTTTTTGTATTCCCTAAATGTGCAGTTAACTTATAAAAAAGTTTCATCAAAATCGGATCATAAAGACCGAAGATATGAGGTAATTAAAAAGAGCTAAATTGGAACCACTGAATTTTTGCTGTTTTGTTCTGATATTTCACTTACTTTCAAGGGCACGGGCTAGTATTTTGTGTTTAAACGTTCTTTTTACTGACTTATCACATTTTATTTTTTACAAAAATCGCATAAACAGTGAGATGCAACCCCCCTGCTTGTGGTCACTGTAGGATTTGGAGTGGGTGCAAGGTTGGGTATATGCAAAGTTTTTATTATTTATTATTATTATTATAATTTATTAACATACAATATAAAATATATAAGTTAACATAACTTGATGAGCGCTAGCTGCGGAGGCTTTCGGCTCTATGGTACATAAAATTTGAAGATTAATTGAATACATTTTATATTAAGTAGCTTATAGTTAGGTTAGTTTATAGTATTTATTTATATTTCTAGTTTTAAATGATCAATAAATTTGTAAATTTGTGTAATATTATCACGATTAGGGTTACTAAGTAGTTCGAAGGCTGATGTGTTGTTAGGAAGTAGATGGTTGGCGGTTGTGAAGGAAGGGCATTGGCCTATGGCTAAAACATGGTTTATGTCGATGGTGGCATTGCATAATTGGCACAGGGGTGGACCTTCACCCTTTAGGAGATGTTGGTGTGTAATAGACGTATGTCCCAGACGTAATCTTACAAAAATAGTGTTTAGCGCTTTTGATGTAGTAGGTGGGTAGGATGGTTTTGATTTTGTCATATTAATAGATGAGTAATGGTTTTTTTTTTTTTTTTTTTTAATGGTGGTGGTAGGTGCTCCAGTCGAGAAGTTCATTTGATTTCAGCTTGAGGTTAACCATTTTGTGTAAGTCCAGTTTTGTGTAGGTGTCGAGCATGTAAGCATGTAAACAGGAGCATGATGCGCTAGATTGGCAGCAGTGTCAGCGTGTTCGTTGCCTTGAATACCAACGTGACTTGGGACCCACATGAGCTTCAGTTTTTCGGATCTATTTATGAGACAGTCTCTGATTTGGTTTATAACAGTGGTGTTGTGATTGGGGTTCATAATAGCCCTTAAAACTGATAAGCTGTCGGTGCATACAACGAGTTTGTTGTTCAATTTAGTTGTTAATGCTAGGGTGTTTCTTATGGCTACAGCTTCAGCAGTAAAAATGGATACTTCTGTTGGTAACATGCCTATGCTTATTATGGCACCGTTTTCATGAGTGGCAGCAAAAGATGTGCTAATGTTGGTCTTAGATCCGTCTGTGAAAACGAAGTTCCACTTGCTAGCCTTCAGTTTGGATGAAATGCTCAGGAATAAACGACGAAAAATATCACTAGACGTATTCATTTTTTTAATGCGTGATAGGTCCATAATCAGCGATGAACGTCGTATGAACCATGGAGGATATGAGCATTTGTACGGAATAATGCGCTTTATAGGTAACTCCAGATGTTTTGCAGTGTCAATGGCAAGAGAGATGGCTGATGGTATGCGCTTTTTGGTTTTTGCGTTTATGTCGGAAAGGAAGTCCTTGTCGATAATTGAACCATAAGAGTAAGTTTGCTCTGGTTGCAATAATACGTTCTTCGACAGATGGGAGTCCAGCTTCGACCAAGATGTTTTTTATAGGACTGGTGGGGAATGCATTAATACACCTACGCGCTGCTTGATGATAGGGTGCGTTTATGATGTTGATTGTGGATTTTGGACAGTTTCCGTAGATTAGTAACCCGTAATCGATTTTACTTAATACTAAACATCTAGCGATTCCACAAAGGGTTTCAATATTGGAATTACATTTCTTACTAGCTAAATAATTTATTATGCCGGCTCTCGCAGTAAGGCTTTTGCGAAGATCTAGACAATAAGGTTTCCAACTATATTTATTGTTAAATAATAAGCCTAATATTCTTAAATTATCCACATTTTCGATATTAATATCATTAAAACTAAAGGACGGACCACAACAAGATGTTTTACGGCAAATGTGCAATGATTTGCATTTCTCTAGTGAAAGCTTAGCACCGGATCGGGTTGACCATTGTTGTATATCTCTCACAACACTGGATAGTATATTTTGTGTATTACCCAAATCCCTGTTTTTACACAAGATGTAAACATCATCCGCATAAATAGTGATCCAGAAGTTTGTGTTTATTGATTACTTTACTCAGATCATCAAAAGCTATTATGAATAGTACTACCGATAAAGGAGAGCTTTGTGGAATACCGTTGAAAAGTGAAAAGGAAGGTGAATAGCAGTTATTTGTTTTAACACAAATTTTTCTGTTACTAAGGAATGACTTGACGAAATTATATATTTTAGGGCCAATGCCCCAAGCTTTGAGTTTAGATAAAACTAAATGTATGCCTATCCTATCGAAGGCCCTTTCAAAATCAAGCGAGAGGATGGTGACGTGATTTCGAGATGACAACGCGTTGGATATGTAGCGATCAAGGTGAAGTAGAGCATCCGCACAGCTTTTACCTGGTTTAAAAGCGACTTGATTGGGACTAATTAGTTGTTTGGTTTCAATGAACCAAAGCAATCTTTTAGCCACAATTTTCTCAAGCAACTTCGACATGCAGGGAATAAGCGATATGGGGCGATAACCATTTACATCACCAATGTTTTTGTTAGGTTTGGGTAGGGGTATTATTATTGCTAGCTTCCAGCTTTGTGGAACTACACCTTCATCGAGGATATTATTATATAGTACCATTAATCTATGACTTACAGCGCAAGGGAGATTTTTTAACATAGGGTAAGAAACTCTGTCCCTGCTAGGTGTTTTGCCTTTGAGTTTCTTTAAGCAGCATTCCATTTCTAGATTTGTTATAGCTTTTTCTATATGTCTGGCTGATTCTGGGATTGATGTAAATTCAAAAGTAGAACTTAAAAATGACTCTTTATTTGTTTTGAATATGTTAGAGAATTGTTCATCTTTCGATAAATTTGACCATGTACTCGCAAAGAAGCTACTAATGTCTGGGGGTGCAGTTATTGAGCCTGCAGGTGTCGTCGCCAACAATCAGAAACGGAGGTTGAGTTTGTCTGAGTATATTTTCTAAATCACTAGCGGAGAAGGTTTGATCGGGCAAAATATAAATACAGATTAAAGTAAATTTTAATTGTAGCTGAATTTCAAACGCTAACACTAATACATTGGAGTTGATTGGTAATGGCTTATGCGGGATATTGTTCTTAATAAGTACACCAATACCTTGTTTTGCGGTGCGGTTATAGGGGAAATTAGTAAAATATTCCTTAAAGGTTTTAGGGATTCTTGGTGTGAAATCAAACGGGCAGTGAGTCTCCTGAATTGCTATTATACTGGGGGATTCTTCATTAATAAGCATTTGCAGTTCTTGTAGGTTGTTGTAATAGCCTTTTATGTTCCATTGTAGAACTCTGAGAAACGAGCCGGGGGGGAATTTGGGGTGTTGTTATTGTTGGTGTGTTTGTTAAGACTCCGTAGTGCGGATGCTGAAGCAGGAGGGCTCTGTAAGGAGCCCGGCTGATTCAGTCCCCGGACCACGGAGTCGTTTTGTTGGTTAGTATTATTGTTTTTAGATGGAGTCATCATCGTCATTTTTGTTATCAGTAATGTAGTAGTTGTGGTTTGAAAGAAGTGAATTAGTAATATTTGTGATTGGAGATGACGTGGACGGTTGATTTTTGGATAGCGTGGTTTCAGTAGGTGTGAGTGAGTTAGCTGCTGTTGGGAGGCATTGCGATGTTTTTGTAAGAGTAGTTGAAATGGTAGATGGGATTGCATATATGTAGCTGGTGTCTAATGTAGTGGAATTTGAATTACTGTGAGTGGGAGAGTTTGATTTGTTGTGTTGGGTTACCCGAGCGGGTACAGATGGTAAGGGGAGATCAGTTTGGGACAAATTTGTGTTGGTATTTTCTTTGATTTTGCTGTACTGTTTGTTGGAAGTTGATGGGGCTATGCTATTTTTTGTGGTTTGAGTGTCTGTGTTAGTTGTGTTGTTTTGGTTGGTCATGGTGACGGGTAATTAATTGAAGAGTTGTGTGAGAAAGTTAGAGTCGACGAGGAGCTCGAGGGTGATTGAGTTGAGGGGGTGTTTGTAAGCTGGTAGAAGATATACCTTGTGCGACTGCAGAATATGTTGTAGAAAACAACGGGATTGGGTTTTGCTCTTTAAATATTTTCTTTGCGTCAGCCATGCTACATTTTTTTATTGTTTTTATTTTGAGAACTTCTTTGACATTGAGGTACCGTTTGCAGGCTTTAGAGAATGATGGATGTTCTTCCGAACAGTTGGCACATGAAAAGCGTGTGCAGACTTGGGGTTTGTGGGGAGGTAGGTTGCAGGTTTCACAAGCGGCTGCACTGGTGCACCTCTTGGTGGTGTGTCCAAGGAGTTGGCAATTGCGGCACCGCATGGGGTTTGGGAAATATTCTTCCACTTTTATAGTGTGCCAACCAATAGTAACGGTGCTTGGAATGCGGAAACGGTCAAAAGTGAGGAGCACGAGGCCGGAGGCGCGAAGTTGGTTTTCGGTTGTTGGCTTTTTGAATTTATAAACCTCTGTGACACTTTGAGATTTCATTTCATTTATAATCTCTTCTTCGGGCAAGTTTATTAGCCAAGGAGCGTAAACAGTGCCTTTACAAGAATTTAGGTTAGTGTGAAGTTTGACGGAAATTGGGCAGAGATTGGCAAGGGTTTTTTTAGATAGGAAAAGCTTGGCTATTTTCTCAGATTTCGCGAGGAGAAGGAGACTACCATCACGAAGTTCCGTTATATTTTTATACGCGGTACTTATGCCATCGATAGCTCTTTTAAGTAGGAAGATACTTATGGAAGACAGGGGGTGTTTTGATCACTGGAAGATATGACTAAAAATTTGGGGTCTGGTAGGTTTGTATTAATTTGGGATGGATTGTCGAGATCTATAGGGGTATAGCGTTGCCATTTTGACTGCTTTCCAGTCAGATCTGACTGGATTGATATGCATTTAGCTGGAAGATTTTTTAAAATCCAGCCGGCTGGTTTTTTAGCTGGATACAAATTTTGTTTGACTGTTTTTAAATGTTTCGTGTAATATCACTTTTCTATCAATATAAATTTTTAAATTCAAAGTGGAAATAGAAAAAAATATAAAAAACGAACAAATATTGCTTAAATTTCACCATTTTTGTTGCTCTGAGCTTGGAAGCATATCCCACTCATACAATGAACCAATTTATGCGTTTGCATTTGCACAAGTACTTGGCTTTGCCAACTTACAAACAAATATTTGAAACTGAAAATTTAGCAGTTGCGTGAGGTTCAACTTTCCTATACCGGCCGAAGTAACAAAATAATTGGTTGGTACTAATATTACTTACAGAAGCAGCAATAAAATATTCGACATTATGTCTGTCTTTCTGATGAAAACACAATATAGCGTCAAAAGGAAAGGAATCGACCTAGGCGAATGAAATTCTGTCAAAGGACTTCTTTTTACCGTTCAGGTTGGTATTGAAAATATAGGCTATATCGGTCAAGTAGTTCTGGTTCTGGTACCCCTCACCACACACCAAACCAACATTAGACCAATGCCCAGCCCATGCCTCACATGTCTACATTTTTGCATGACTTGTATATGTATGCAGTGGAGGGTATCAAAAGCAACGGCCAGACCATTGATAACACTTTTACTTCTATTTTTATTTTCATGACTGGATTTTTAGCTGGATTTTTGTTTGAATTTCTTTGACTGATTTTTTGACTGGATTTTAGGTTTTTGACTGATTTTTTTCCAGTCAAATTTGACTGGAAGGCGGATTTCAAAACGGCAACCCTAGGTATATGTGGTTTTCTTTCTTTTTTTTTGGGTTGGCTCAGATAGCAACTCGAGATCGAGCATGCCGAACTTGTTGCCCGGAAGCGTTGGTGGCCCAGGGGCCATGATTTTACAGTTCACGCACTTACTAAAATTTGTTTGTCTGCGATACCGAAACAAAGCGAAAAATCAAAGATAGGAAAAAAAGAAAGGCTGAGAGAGTAACGGGAAAAAACTCACTGACGCAAACGAGAAAATTTGGTAGAGCGAAATGAAAAACGAAGTTGCCGACTTGAAGGTCAGACGGTGACTGCAAAGTTTTTATTATGTTGTTTGCTTAATTTTACCGCCAAAAAAAACATGCGAGTTTTTAATTATTTTATATCTCCGGTATTTATGATCCGATTTTGATGAAACTTTTTTTATAAGTTAACTGCATATTTAGGGAATACAAAAAAATTAATCTAAAAAAATTGGACTCTCCATTTCTAAAATTTTGGCACTGTTTTAAATGGTATTTTTTTAACTTTGGGGGCGTGCCACGCCCAAACGGTAGGAGACCGCCAAATTTTTTTTGCAGATTTGAGCTCAGCGCATGAGAGTCAATCGGAATAAACAAAAAAAAATATTTTTTCGAATGGACAGTAAAGTAAAATCTAGCCAAAAAAATAAACCAAAAAAAATTTGGTGAATTTGGTTTTGACGGAAGTCGATTGTCATAAAATGTCAAAACTCAGAAAGCAAAATTGTGATTTTACTCCTAACGAATAATAAAAAAAAAATAAATGAATAGGTGGCGCAACAGGCGTGCAGACTCCCTAGGCCTAGCTTCTCGCAACCATTCGTTTTGTGTGAGTTTCTATTTTTGGGACGAATGGAAGGGACCTACAATTTTATGCCGAGTCCGAACGGCTAAATTGAGAAGCTTTTTCATGACAGTTATACTCTCGGATGTTTGTCAGACGTTCGCGAGAGGTGGCGCAGTAGAAAAAACCTTAAGATGTAATTTGTGTTTTTCCGGGGATCGAACCTGGGATCCCTCGCACAGCAGTCCAACACACTAACCACTGCGCTACTGCGCCCACGAATAATAAACACTTTAAATGTAAAAAAATAATCGCACCACAACTAGTACTTACTGCAACTGCAGCCGGATGAGGAGAAGATGCAGGTGCTTTGAATTAACAAAATATTCTGACTAATCTATCCTAGGAATGTGGTTTGGGACAAGAAAGTGTTTTGCACGCTATAAAAACGAGACTACGTCAGCAATACATCGAATGAAGTCGCAACACTTACCAAAGAAGGAACTCAGGAAGTGCCATCGAAGGCGCAATGTGAAAATCTCGTGAAAAGATATCGCAAGGAGAAGGAAACCAGGTAAATATTAATATTGCTATGACTCTGATATAGTCACCCCTATCGTGGAATCCGTCCGAATTGAGTTTCACTTCACCTATTCGATTCCCTTTCACCTTCTACTGCTATCGTGGAATCCGCCGGAAAAGTTTCCTTATCGAGACGTTTTTGGGAAGGGTAGTTTCACTGTCAAACGGCTGTCTTTCATTAGTCAATACAAATCTGTGTAGCTGCATTCGTCGGGGGTATATGAAAAGTTTGTTTCAAAAGTTATTTAAATAAAAAAAGTGTTTATTATGTAATTGTTATTCGATATAGACTGCCATCTTTATTTCTTCATTTTAAAGATCTAGATACAAAATAAGTGCTGCCAAGTTACTAAATATCTGACAGTCTCCACCACATAATTTAATGGTTGATAACTTAATATTAGCTTACATAATAATTTGCGTAATGGTTTAATTCATACAAGTCAAATCAAAATTTATTTCATTTAAGTAGTAAATAAAAGTTTGCAAATATATGGAAATTTCTTTTCATAATTACTCAAAATTAAAGGTTGCAGAGCCCTGCACCACAAATCAAAATGAACTTGACACTTTTGATAACAATTCAAATTTTAGTAAAATAAATAGCAATCCTTGAAGTTGAAACCATATTGAATAAATAAAGTTAATTCATTTTCATTAATAATTGTTGATAAATATGTACTTATAAATTAATTACGTAATATTATGTAGATCATCTTATAAATTTAGTCGATCCGGACATCGGCGCAATCGTTTGGATTTCCTAATAGGAGTTGCAGGAGTTGGTTGTATAGCTGGAGATTGTATCTGCTCTGTTGCTGTTAGATTTGGAATATTTTGATTATTGTTTTTGCTTGTAGATGCTTGGATCCGTGGAGTCATCTCAGTATTATCAGTTTGCGGTTCTGATGGATTTGGTCGCGGAGAACTCAAGATTGGTGATTCCGGATTATTTGCAACTGGTGAAGGTGTATTGTCGACATTTTCTTGTGTATCGGTTCGGGTAGTGATATTTTGATTATTTTCATTTTGTTGGATGTAATTGTAGTTGTCGTGAATGCTCTCTGTAAAGCGATTAGTGTGAAAAGGATTTTCTTCGAAAACTTGTGTTGTTCTAATTTGGTCGATGTGTCGTCTTGTATGCTGCCCATCTACATCGACTGTATAATGTAGTGTTCCGTCTCGCCGAACTATGTTTCCGAACTTCCATTTGATGGATTTGTTGAGATAGTGTCGAACTTGGACTCTATCTCCCGGAGCAAAACTACGAACATTTTTAAAATAAAAGTCATTGTTACACGATCTTGTCTTTTCATCTGGTGATTTAATAAGGTCCAGTCGAGTTCGAAGATTATACTTGAGCATCATCTCAGCTGGGCTTCTACCTGTAGTGGCACTCGGTATCTTACGGTATTGCAAGAGTAATCGATGAAGTTTGACGTGCAAGTCTCCTGGATCGTTGACTGCAGATCGTAATCCATTTTTGACGATTTGTACGTATCTTTCTGCTTGGCCATTTGTAGCAGGATGCGCAGGAGCGGTGAATTTGTGTGTTATTCCGTTGGATTTTATAAAGTTAGAAAATTCTTTTGATGTGAAATTGGTTCCGTTGTCTGATACTAATGTTGTTGGCAACCCGAACCTAGCAAACATTTCTCGCAGAGCTTTTATCGTATGTGAACTTGTAATATTCTTCATTGGAACAACTTCTAACCACTTGCTTTTTGCGTCGACAACAATTAAAAAGTAATGTTCCATAAAAGGCCCTGCGAAGTCAATATGGATTCTTTGCCATGGCATGGACGGAATCTCCCAAGGATGGATAGGAGCTTTGGCAGGTTCCTTAGCTACGATCGCACAATCTTTGCAGCTTTTTACGAGTTGTTCTATATCGTTGTCTATTCCGATGTAATAGCAATAACTTCTTGCGAGTGCTTTCATTTTTATAATGCCTACGTGGGCTGTATGTAGTTCTTCAAGTATTTGTTTGCGCAACGTCTTGGGTATAACAACTCGAATTCCCCGATAGATGCAACCATCTTGTAGCATTAGTTCGTCATCTTTGCCTTTGTATGTGGTATCTTGAAGACTTCGGCCGTTTTGAAGTGTATTGTATACCAGGCACAGCTCTTGGTCCTTTCTGGTTTCGTTCGCAATCACCTTGCTAGTTATGGGCAACACGTAATCAGTCAACTGAAACATGTGTACTTCCCGAATGCTCTCATCGGCATCCCTGACTTTCCTTGGATTTCGTGATAGATAATCAACGTTTGTGTGCTCTTTTGTATTGCGGTAGATGATTTTGTAATTAAAACCAGATAAGAATTGTGCATAGTGTAGAATTCTTTGTGCAGTAAGTACTGGTAGGCATTTATTTGGACTGAATATTGACGTAAGGGGTTTGTTGTCTGTAATTAATGTAAATTCGCGACCATAGCAGTAGTTATAAAACTTGTGTAGTCCCCAGTAGATAGCCGTAGCCTCCTTGTCGATTTGGCTGTAGTTTGACTCGCTTTTTGTAAGACTGCGTGAAGCAAACGCTATCGGCTTTTCGCCGTCGGATGTAATGTGTGACAATATTGCTGATAAGCCGTATGGTGATGCATCTGTAGCTAGCACGAGAGGTAAGGTATCATCGAATGGTGCTAAGACGTACTCACTCATGATGTCACGTTTTATTTTTTTAAAAACTTCATCGCATTTTTGAGTCCAGTGGTATACAACATCTTTTTGTAAAAGCTGGTGGAGTTCATATAGTTTGGCGGATAAATTTGGTATGAACTTGTTGTAATAGTTCACCATTCCCAAGAATTGTCGTAGTTCGGTTACATTTGTGGGTGGATCTATGTCAAGAATCGCTTGTATTTTGTCTTGATTCTTGTGTAAACCGTTCTTGTCAATTGTATGTCCTAAATAATTTACGGATTTTTGAAAGAACTTACTTTTCCGCAAATTTACATGTAAGTCATAAGAACGCAATCGATCCAAAACCGCCCTAGCTCGCTGATCAGTCTCTTGAATTGAACTTCCTGTAACAATAATGTCGTCGAAAAAACAAACTGTTCCTTTTAGCCCATGCATAATGTGATCATCCATAAATCTTTGCCAAATATTTGGTGCTGTTTTAACCCCGAACATTAACCGACGGACTTTGTAAAGACCTTTGTGTGTACTGATGGTTTGCATAAGGGCACTATCCGCCGTCATCTCCATATGTAAATAAGCCTTGTGAATGTCGAGAACGCAGTAGTACTCCCCATACCTAAGCTGTTGGTATAGGTCGTCGATCTTCGGTATTGGGTACTTATCATTCACGATGCATTGGTTGAGAGTGACTTTGTAGTCAG
Source organism: Cheilosia soror (assembly GCA_949372485.1). Taxonomy (NCBI): domain Eukaryota; kingdom Metazoa; phylum Arthropoda; class Insecta; order Diptera; family Syrphidae; genus Cheilosia; species Cheilosia soror. The sequence goes on along the minus strand of OX443562.1, from coordinate 47,229,107 downwards.
CACACAAGCGAAGTTCGGTTGGAGATTTAAGGATAGGAACGATTGGGGTACCCCAGTCAGAATGAGTCACTTTCTCCAGAATTCCACATTTCTCTAGACGATTGATTTCATCTTCTATTAAATTTTTTATTGCGTATGGAACAGGACGTGGTTTAATGTAGATCGGTGAAACTCCTTCGCGAAGCTTGAGTAGGCCTTGTATTTTCGGAATTTTACCGATTTTGGATTGAAACAGATCACTGTAGTCATGCAGGATTTTATTTGTGACATATATAGTTTGAGTCTGTGAGGATGCATTTTCAATACCATTGATCTGCTGTACTTCGAGAAGACCCAGTTTGTTAATCCATTCACGTCCGCAAACAGAATCCAGTCCAGATGGAACGATGTAAATTGTACCCGTGAATGTTTTCCCTTCGTATGTCACCTGCACTTGGCTTTCCCCAACTGCCTTGAAAACATGATTGTCGAAGACTCGAAGATGTGTTGCCGTAGGATGTATTTTGATGTTAGGGTAACGTTTTCGAAAGTTGTTTTCGCCCATTGTAGTGATAGCGGAGCCCGTATCGAATTCCAGACAATATGGTCTGTTTTGTATGTCAAGTGTAATAAAAAACTTACCCTTCTCTCCGGACTTTGTGTGTAATTTTAGAGTGTTGAGGTCTTGTATTTTATCTTCGCTGTCGGTTGAGTTTTCGTCAATTTGTAGAGCATGTGCAGATCGGTCGCGTGTATGTTGTATGCGCCGTTTTGGTGTTTTTCTTCTTTGTTTCATCATGCAGACAGATGATACGTGTCCTTTCTTGTTGCACGTTGTACAACTGAGCGTTTGACGATCGATAGTACAATCCGTAGATTTGTGATTGTGCCTACCACATCTGTAGCATATTGTGCGTTGTGTACTACTTGCAGAAGATTTAGTCGTACTATTAGCAGTCGGTGAAGAAGTGCGAACTTGATGAACATTTTGCATAGTCCTACTTTGACATTTGGAGGATTCAATAGCAAGTGCCACTTTTATGACGTCATCGAATTTCTGTTTCTTTTCCTGAAGTAGTCTTTCACGGATGTCACTGTCTCTGACTCCTCTGATAAATTGTCCCCGTAGATGCGTATCAATGGTTGAAGCTTCACATGAAGCGCACTTGAAATTGCAGAAGGATGTTAAGCGCTTAAGCTCTGCGATGTAATTCGCAATAGATTCACCTTCGTGCTGAATACGGAGTGAAAATTTGTGTTGCTCTGTGACTTCATCAGGGACTGGACAGAGATGGTTTTCCAGAAGTTTCATCAACTCACTGTACGTTTTTGTATTCGGTAGTTCAGGCGCAGTCAGACTAGTTAAAAGTTGGTAGTGACGTGTTCCAATGCAATTGATCAGAACTTGAACCTTTTTCACTTCATCTGTGATATTGCGTAGCTGTAGGAAATTTTCCAGGCGTTGTTTATATAAGATAAATGTTTCTTCTCCCTCTTTGAACGATTCAAACTGTAAATTCGTCGACGTTGCAGATGTGCTCGACGACTGCAGTGATTGCAGAATTTGAATTAATGTTTGAATGTTCACATTATTAATATCGGCGCCTGCTAGTGGTGTCCTTTGTTGTTCATTTTGGTTTTCCATAATGCGTAATTTTCTTATTTCTCAATAATTATGTACACGAATAGATTCTTTCGTCCTCGTCGCCACTGTTATTCGATATAGACTGCCATCTTTATTTCTTCATTTTAAAGATCTAGATACAAAATAAGTGCTGCCAAGTTACTAAATATCTGACAGTAATAAATTTATACGATAGCTCTATTCTTGGAAGCATAAGAGGAAGAACGAAATAAGCGGTGTTCTCAAATAGGAATACGAGACAGGTTAAGAGGCAGTGAACTTCCAGATGAAATGTGTTTTTAGAATGTTTATTTTTTGATTTTAATAAAGTTGAATCTGTGCAATAGATTTATTACAAATGTTTGGCCTAATGAAGTTTTTAACAAAAATTCTCAGATCGTGCAGATAGCAAAAAAACCTACGAAATCCGCAATGATTTTGACGTGGATAAGAAATACCATTTTGTTCGGAAAAAATTTAATTTGAACGTTTTCAACGAACGTTTTTCTGCATACCCAGTTTTTCGCTAAAAAGTCCAGCAACGGCAGTTTTTAAAATTGGATTTTTCTCGAAAACGGTAAAAACGATTTAAAAAAAAAACTTATTTTTAAGGTACTATTGTCATTCTTAACTTGATAGCAAACTCAGTTTTTTCTAAAAAAGACTGCGTCCTTTGACATCCACCCAAATCCCTAATAATAGTACTTTAAAAAACTGCTCATATCTCAAAAACGCCATTTTCGATTATGATAAAAATGTTACTTTCAGGTAATGCTTAAATCCATAGTAATAGCATTTGTTCAGTTTTGAGCTCAACAGTTGAAAAACAGTGTTTTTTGAACCATGAATGCGTCCTTCGATTTCCACCCCAATCGCCAAAAACGGTACTTTAAAAACTACACATATCTCGAAGGCACCATTTTCGATTTGGTTAAAAATGTAACTGCTAGGTAATGTTTATATCCTGAAGAATACGTCGTACTCAGTTTTCAGCTAAACAGTTTAAGAGCAGCGCTTTTCGAATCCAAATTGTAACATTTGTCAGCATAATTTTACAAAAAACCGCTCTAACGATTTTGAGCAAAATACATATTTAAGACAACATAAACATTCTAAACATGATCGCACGTACTTAGTTTTTCTCAGAAAACTCGAATATTGCTGTTTTATGAACATATCTCAAAAATGACTACCCAAATCCCGATCTTTATTCACACACAGTATATTTTTGCAAAGCCCAAAACTTCAGTGGCAATATAATTCGGAATTCATCGAAATTCAAGTGTCAGTTCGGGGTGAAATTTAAAAGTAAATGTTGAAGTTAATACGTATGTTTATGTCGTATGTATTACGTTGTTAATTAACAAGTGCTCAGTTATCTGAGTACATCTTGAGTGCGTATGATTTAAAACGTAAAATTTGCTGAAATGACTCTGAGATTCTGCGAGATTCGCAATAAACGAGAAAGTTTCGTGCGACCCAGTCGTGCACATTTTTTTTTCATTTGGTTTGTGATTGAAAGCAACACATACTTCGTTTTACTTTCATTTTGCATCCTTTCCCTTTCTTGATTTTCCTCATGACTTTATTGCTTTATTAGGGGTGGATGTGTGGTCTAGCACTAATTCTGTAGGTACTTGTGCGCGCAGATGTTTTATTACTGGTTTTTCCGCAATGATCTGCGCTGGGTAGATCTAGACCATAGTCTTGTTCTAGATAGCTGAGTTGCAATTTAATGATAAACCATACACAGTGGATAAACAGGTGTCGTTGATTGATTCCAATGCCTCAACTAGCACAGGCACACACATTTCGTCGCACCCAACGCAACTCGAGTCAACAAAAAATTTAAGAAGTTGAGGAAAGGGTTGGACAGATAATGTGCAGCATATTACTGTAAAATCGTTTCTCAACGCGTTGCACAAGCATGTTCAACGAGCAACACGAGCTCGTACACTACCCGCACACTTCTTTAGCAACGCGGTGAGCAACGATGTCCAACCAGATCAAACGCGTTGGTTGGATAAAATTGAGGGCATCGTACATTAGAGTTGAATGCGTTGAATTCGAAATTGATGCGTTGGGCACTAAGTGGACGAGCAGCATAAGCATAATGCATAATATGTATTAATTATTAAATATAAATAATTTCAGGTATGTAGTTCAGGTATGTTAACATAAAAATGTTAAATTTTTATTTTAATGTATTAAATAAATTATATATACACGTTTGTTAAACAAATAAAAAAATAGTATTAATTAGGTATTAAATATTAATAAATTCAGGTAGGCATGTAGATAATTCAGGTACCTAGATATGTTAGCATAAATAGGTAGGTATGTTACATTTTTTATTTTATTTATTTTAAAGTGTTAAATAAATTATATATGCAATACATATATGCTATAAGTAAAACAAAATAAATAAATACATAATTTATTAATTATTAAATAAAAATAAATTCAGGTAGGTAGGTACTTTAGGTATCTTTAAGCTAAGTACGCTGCTCGAGCGAAACTAAATTTTAGCGGCTCTCCAATTTTTCTCTCCAAACATTAGCTAAAACCCTAGCTAAATTTTGACATAGAGTGCGCTGTGGATATAAGGTTTCACAGAAAACAGCTGTTCGTTGAAAATAACTTCCTTCTAAAATTTATCGACGTGAAAATGTGTTATATTTTCGTTGTATGTACTTTCTTATTTCCTTGTCTGCTATTCCTTAATCTCAAATTTATCACTTTTAAAGGATTCCTCGTCGATGTATTTATTAAAAAACCTTATCCTTGTTTTCTTTTCCGCAACACAAAAACACAACAAAAAACCACTACCATAATCTGTCAAAATTTAGCTTGAAAAAATGTGCCGAACCATTAATGGGCGCGCTAAATTGTGACAGATACATGCAGTACAGTCTGTAATGAAAATTTGATTTTTTAGCTGAAGCAGCGTACCGCTCGGCTAAATGGATTCGCTTCAATTTAGCTCAGCTACATTTTGGAGAGAATTTTGTATGGGAGCTAAAATTTAGCTCGAGCAGCGTACTAAGCTTTACAGCTTATAACTTTTTATTTACAAGATTAAATTACATTTACAAAAAACATTAACTAGGTAGCTATTAGATACTAGTACATAATTATATAGTATATTCAGGCAAGTAATTAATTCAGGTCATTACCTAATAGCAACCAAATTTTATCAGTCGATCATTCATATTATAAATACTAATTCAGTTTTTCATTACAGATTTAAATTACTAAAACTATTTAAACATTAAAGTTGGTCATATTTGTTGCTATTTTAGCAAAACAAAGAAAATAAAAATGCTTGTTTTGAGCTTGCAAAACCTTCTTAGGCGCTGCGCAGTACTGCCTGGTAGAGTTCTTCGATGGAAGATTCATCGACGTCCGAACCCACAAAATCGGTTTGTAACCCCTGAGTTACACCACTTGTGCTGGCAATGAGCTCTTCAGGATCATCAGCATGTTGGCCAAGGTTTTCAGGTGAATCGAAATCCGTTACTTGGTTGTGCTGTTGGTCTTGATTCATTGCTAACTCAACACCGCTTAAATCCTCTATTGTAATCCCAAGACCTGGCTGTGTCTTAACTTTAGAGCGCCGTTTGCGCGTTTGTGGAGATTCTTTTCCATACCGCAACTCTTTCAGGACAGAAATTACTGATGTTGATATGTTTGCTTGTACAGTGTTTACGTCCTGCATTTCAGCATCTGAATTTGGCAAACGCGAAAGAGCTTGATTTGGGTTGAATGGAAAAACCCCACATTTTCTGAAACCAGCTGCTAAGTTTTCGGACTTATTGCTTTCATTGAGGCACCTTTCAATCAATTTTTTAAGCAGTGCGGGAAAAGCATCCTTCGAAAGGAGTTGCGATTTGTGGGTACGGTTATCTTTCCATGAATCTAGGATTCGTCGCCATGCTTTTTTTAGTGGACCATAGAAAGCGACGTCGAGAGGTTGGCAAATATGTGTGGAGTAGGGCAAGAAACAAACGAATCGAATGTTGTTCGACAGAGGTGCAGCAACAACATCAGGTGAAAAATGGCTTGCCAAATTATCCCCAATAAGCATAACGGGACCAGTTAGGCATCTAGTGTTGGGAATAAAATGATTTAAAAACCAGTCCTTAAAAAGAGTTCCGTCGAACCACCCAGATTTGCTGCGGTTGTATCGGGTTTTAGGGGGACCACCTTGCATCCAACTTTCCCACAAATGTTCCGCTTTATACACCACATAAGGTGGAATAATATCCCCTAGAGCAGACCCACAAAACATTATTGATATATTGGACTTGGTGGAGACCTTAACATTTTCCGGGTACCTAACTCCTCTTTTAAAAACACACTTCTTCGAACCGGGATCATCGGAGAGATTGGTTTCATCATAATTAAAAATGTTTTTACGAGGTATCATCGAGCCTGACTCCAATGTCAAAATTATCTTTATGTTGTCAAAAAATTTTTGGACATCGTCTCTTGATATTTTTGCTTTCGATGGTTTTAAATTTTGGCTCGATCGCACACAAATTTCATTTTTATGCCCTTTTAAAAAGCCCCTTAACCATTTTTTGCCTGGTAGGTTATTTTTAAATGTTGAAATATTATGTCTACTGTTTACATCTAGGTAATTTTTTGTTAGGCTCCTTATATTATCCCCAGTAAAAGGAAATTCCCAATGACTAACGGTGATTAAAACTTTCACCAGCTCTTTTTGTTCAAGTCCTGAAAATACGGTTGGACATCCGATTGCCTTTAATCTTTTGTCATTTAGCCGGTTTATTAATGTCCCCTTCGCTATTTTATAAAGCACACTTAGTAATCGATATTGACCCACTTCGAATTTCACGAAGGGCTTTTTGAATATCTTCATCGGAAGAGCTATTGTAGCTATCGTACATAAACTACTCGCCAGAGTGGTTGAAAACATCCTGTTTTTGGCCAATGTAAGGAACCCGGTCAATGTTAGGTCAGTTGACGGTAACTAAATTTACATTTCAGGGGGTGCGGAGCTGCTTTCGTCAATAGCTTGAACCGTTGAACGGTGAATACGTCATCATAGTTGGGGAAGTTTAACCATGGCCACCGAACTTCCAGGTAAGGTGGAAAAAGGCCGCACTGACCAACATCTACAGCGCCCTCTCAATGTGGAAACGTCCGTCTGCGTCTAGAATGAAAAAAACCATTCACCATTCCGGCGAGCAAAGTCGAGCGAAGTAAGCGTTCCCCGTTCCACACAAAAAACACTCTATCCCGTCTCATTCCGTTCCTATCCAAAATCCCATCCATATCATTCTTCCTGTCATCATTCCGCTCCCAACGCCCTCTATATTTACAAAATGCACCTATTACACATGGACCAGTTTTATTTAATTGCCGCTCTACCCCATAAGGACACATTGAATAAAATAAAATTACTTGCGGTTTCTGGCACCATGCATCTTTGTGTGCACTAGATACATATATTAGATATTGGTTCAAAGAATTGAATCGTTGCTGAGCTAAATGACTGAAATATATGTAAATCCTTTAATCTTAGAAAATAAAGCTCTGCCAAAGCGGTGTACTTTAATTTTATTTTTAAAGGATTTAAATTTCATTTAATAGAGTGACTTGTTGTTCTATACTTCTTGTCAACTTTTGATGATATGTATATGTATAACCTTTGCGATTTCCCTGCTTCTTGAGGTTAGCCTGCAGAAATAAAATTGAACAGCTTTAGTTTTGATGTGATATTACCTACTATTAGACTCACCTGCAACAGCAATAGCAGCATTTGAATAACAAATTGCTGACAAAGGAATTCTTCTCGTTAGTGGCTTCTTGATTAATTTGATTTGATAAATATAGTCTGGAGCAGGAACTTGACTGTCCAGTAGGCTTGCACCAACTGCACCAACTTGTTGCACAAGGTCTGACAATCATTAGAGTTCGTGCCAATACCAGGCAATCGCCTTTTTATACCGCAATTTTGATTTATACTTTAAGTCGAAAATGTGTTAAAAAGCACCGAGATATTGCTTGCCACACCAATTAGGGCTGTAGCTGTATCTTTTAGCATTAGATATTCTGTAAGAAATCGGCGTAGATATAAATGTCTGCTTCCTTGACTATGCTCTGCATTGGAAGCCAATGCCATTATATAAAATCTAAAATGAACTTTATTTCAAGTTTCTTACCGAATCACATCAATTTCCTCGCAAAGTGCATATTTTTAATTAATTATTTCAGAGTTTCAGACACCTGTGAATAGTGGTGGACTCCGGCAAGAGCCTTTAGTGACGGATTTCAACACAAAATGTGGTGTATAAGTATATTATCTCAGTACATTTTGTTTTAAAAAAACGCGTAATTTCATAATTAAACACAAGTTTTAAAGAAATATGGTACTTACATTTCTTTTTGCCATCCAACAAAGCACTTACAACTATTTTTCAATTATACTTAACTTTTTCGAGTCACTACTGTAATTACATATGGATCATTTAGTCAGCTAAAAAGGACTTAAACGAATGTAATCTACTATAAAAAATAGTCTCAAAGCCAGAAATGTATTTTCGGAAGTGTATTTATGCAATCAGTTGCAATTTTACAAATATGTATGTATGAGAAAAATGTAATGCCATGAGAAAACAAACAAATTATAAATAATTTTCTGATTTTGAATCAAAATACACATTTTAGCAAATACATATTAATCTTTTTATTCTATTTACCATTATAAATTCTGATTAAACTATCAATCATGAGTTGTTTAATATATTTAAAACATATTGTGACATTATGATTAGTGTTTTTATCTTTTCAATTAGTTAATTTTAAGTATTTATAATAAAAGTTTATTAAAATGATTTCATTTCTTCATACTCCTTCAGCATTTTTTATTTTTGCTAATTATTTTAAATAAATATGCAATTTATTCTTAAAATAAATCACTATTCACCTAAAATGTAACTGTAACGAACTATTTTCAAATTTAACGGCTAAAATGTATGAACGCTGCCAGAAACTTTGCCCACAATAATATTAGGTGCGAATGTGTTAGTGCGAGAGGAGCTTTGACGTTACAAGACATTTGTCAATACGAATTTCTATGGAAGAATACTAGCGCACCTAATTTTATTGAGAGCGTAAAATTGCAGCATGTAGGCAAATAACTTTAAATAGGTCGAAGATGGGTATCCCAGTCTCTCTTACCTCTGATGTATATAGTGGAGGGCTAAGAATAAGAAGTACAGGAAGGGGCATATCGAGGAAACAGTGAGGCTTTTTTCAAAATAGTGTGAGTTACACTAACACAAATGCATTGACACAGGGCCGGCCCAAAGGGCTAGCGTAGAGTTAGGACGCCAAAGTGCTGGGGCGCACGATGTAACCCTTACCCGTTTCTTTAAAAGTGATAAAGTAGGAAAATATGTAGCTGAGCTTTAAGGAAGCACTAGGTTATGGTTTTTATCTTCTCAGAAGTACTTAGGCACCTTCAAAGAATCACAGCTATTAATAGTAGCCTTAATAAATAAACGTACCTTTTACAGGAACCTACAAATTTTAAACGTAGGTATAAATAAAATTCAGTTTTTAGTTTTAGGTTTAATTTTAATGCAAAAACACTATCACATATATTTTCCTTAGTTAAATAAATTTTAGTTAGGTACATTTTATCTACATCCATCCGATAATAATTCGGTAATACATCTGGGGTCTTCGCGTAACATTTCAAACGATCATCGTCTCGACGATTGAACAAAACGTAACGATGTAACATCACAATAGCGTCGTTCAATCGAATCGTTCATCGTTTTTTTTTTGAACAGTTTGAGCAGGGCTGTAATGAAACTGTGACAACTGAAAGCAAATAAAAAAGGTATATATGCAATTAATGTGTATTGTTGTCTTTTATGTGGAAATAGATAAAAAGGTAAACATTTTTTGGTACAGGAAAATTTATATCGATTAGGGGTCGTAATATAAGACAAAATTAGTGAATGCATTCTTTAAAGCCAATTTAATAAATGCAATTCTATCATTGCCTACTCCAAAGAGAACAGAACAAGAGTGTGATGTGAACTTTCTAGTGTACCTATTTCGTTTAACTAGAATGAAGGAGATAGGATAATTTTTCTATATTTTCACATTTCACCATACAAATGCATAATGGAGAGTACTATTTGTCGAAATTATAAAAGATTTGATAGAAACAATATTCTTTTAACCTTTGTTTTGCTTTAAAAGACTCTATATGTAAAGAGCCATCGTTCAATCGAATCATTTCGACGACAGTATTTGACAGTTAAATTGTTTACGTGAAGCAACAAGAAACGATGATCGTTCACTCGTTTCGACGATAATCGTTTTTGGTTGTTACACGAAGTAGCAGCATCGACGACGTCGTTCTATCGTTTTAGCCTTACGCGATTAGACCTCTGTTCCGTAAAATTGTATATTTTTTTGTCCATTAGTTTTTATTGGATTCTTAGCTGTTTCTCCGTTGTAAGACATATGTCATCAACATCTTGACGACGATACCAACCGTCACGATAACAGGACAACAGAAGAAATACCTTTAAACACATTTTCTATTTATAACAAGAAAACTGCACACTAGGGCGCTCAACCGATTTAAGCGCCTTGCCCTCACCAACAAAAAAAAATAGTTCGTCCCTGAACGAGAGTTTCCGATTTGACAGATGAGTTTCAGTTAAATCAAATGCTATCAGATAAATAAAGTATATTTTTGTTTTCAACCAAATTCCATTTTTTGCAACAAAATGTCATGAAATACTAATTTAAAAGTGTTCTACAATAATATATCTACCTAAAAAACACTTAACAAACATTATTTTATGTGGAATATGAGATAAAATTTACCTGTGAAATGAGAAATTGTTTCTCTCCTTATTATGCTCGTTTTTGCAGAATTTAACACACACAGAAATGTTGTTTTAAATTTCTTTCGGTAAAGAATTGTATTTATTCACAGTATTCACTGTTTTTTCACTGTTTTATTAAGTTAAATACGTAATTTCACTATTTTAACAATTTGAAATTTCAAACACGGCAAATTTCCCCAGCAAAATGACAGATGAGTTTCAAATTCTCTGGTTTTTTTTCATATCTTGCGGCCTCACTCATGTACACTGTATATGTGATATACACTCTTTCCTGTACTTCTTATTCTTAGGTGGAGGGTATCACATCACAATTCACAATGCGTCGGCCAGGCCGATGATAACCACAAACCAGTAAGAATAGACCGTCGACTCCTCCCACATAACGGACTTTGCCTACAAGCTGCCGGCGGGCCCAGGATTTTTCATGTATTGGTGCTGTACAAAATCAAAGGAGCGCCATTAACACATGCATAGTTGAAAAATCCTAGGCCCATGGTGTAGCATGGAAATCGTTGCCGCCATTAATTTCGACATTTACACGTATTCACAGACAGAGGGTAATTTTTTCCGAGAAGAATCGGGTAGGTGCACTGGAAGTTAGCGGTCAAGTTCTTACTGGTTTGTGATAATAACACTTTTACTTGTTTTTATTAATATCTACCTACTGCAAACCAGCGAAATATATCGTAAAATTACAATATACATACAAATACATACGTAATAGTATTCATACAAAATTTGTAAAAACATTTCAGTATCTCTCACTTACAGAAATATATATAATGTAGCTAATTCGACCCCATAGGCAGGTGGCCAATTATCGCATTAATGAGCAGTATCCTAAGCAGTTTGTGAAAACAACAACTTTCACTATAAATGAGCTTTTAAAAAAGTGCCAGAAACGTGCAGTAAAATCATATGACGTCGTACCTATTTATGCATTTATTTTCGGCATTTTCACATTGGCACGTATTCAAGTTCATTATCAATTACTTCCTCAAAGCCCGCGGTCGGTGAAAAAATGCATAGCATTAGGTTAATTCATTACGGGTGCATGTAGCAGAACTTGTCAGACGAAATAAAATTGAAGATATGTTCGATTGGTTTAGTCGACTTCTTGATCGAGGGACGTTTATCAGGGCTGCATTTAACGAATTTGCATCCATAACGTTCAATTTTCATAAAGTTGGATTTGTCATATTAATTTAAAATTAAAATTGTGCGCACATTTTTTATATCGGCCCAAAGCACAGGTAACAAAACATCTCCGTACCTAAAAATAATAGAATTTGTTTTTATAAAAGTTGCGTTATACAAGAAGGGTCCAAGTGGTAAAATGTCTAAAATATCAAAGGTCATTTATAAAAAAAATTTTATGAATAGATAGTGATTAAAACTTTGTGTTATTATAAGCGGTTACAGTAACCGTTGCTACGTTGTCACATGAAGGGCTGTTGTGTGCACGTTCAATTCGCTATTGCAGTAGGTATACAACAATAATTCATGTCACTATGCTGCCGTAATGCATTCATAAGTTAAAAAAAGCGCAGACTTTGTAAATCGTATGTTTGGCAAAGCGGGCCGTTTTAAATACACAACAATAATTTCTAATTAGGATAGATACTGTGTTTGCCTTTATAATTTCATTTGTCTTCTATTATTATGTTATGTGAGCGTTGAATAGGTTAATACCGATCTATATCCCACCCCTTTGGAACTATCTCCTAGGTATACCAAGGAGTTTAGAGTCTAGCAAAATATAGTACCTAGCTACCTATAGTATGTAAATGTAGGAGTTTCATTCTTGACAAGGCAATAAATTAAAGCAGATGGCATTGCATATTTTTTTATATTATTCAGTTATTTATATTGTCAGATAGAAATTGTGCTAGTCCAACATTTTGATAATGCAATATTTTCATATATTGACGAGATTAATATTGTTATCTACATTCGGCTGGGATTCGAAAACATAAAGCCCTATTCTGTTTCCTAACTTTAACAAATCACTTTTATTTACAAGACAATATAGGGGGAAAGCGGGAGACTTGAGCCACTTTTTGTTAAATCGTTCATACAATTTTTTTTATTGACCGCTACCACATATTAAATGCATTTTTTTCTAGCTACATAAATCTATTTTAAGAAAAGTCCAATCAACTTAAAATAAACACCAGAGATTTTTGACAAATGCCAAATGTTTGAAAACAGATTTTCGGCTCAAGTCTCCCCTACCACCGGGAGACTTGAACACCCCTTTGGGGAGACTTGAACATGCTCAAATTCTATAAACAAAACAATAAAACAAATAATATAACAACTTTCAATCTGAATAGAATTAATTTTTATTCATTTTGTGGTATTATCTACAAACAAAAAGTTATGTTTAATGTTTTAAAATAAAAATATAAAATACTTATAATAAAATGTTACAAACGTTTATACATAGTACATATATAAAAAAAAAACTAAGTAATTCAGTTTTTAAACATAAAATAGAGGTAAAAAAACTAAATGGACTTCCGAAACAAAACAAAAATTAATAAATAATTTAATTTTTTATAAATATATGGCATCACATAGGCAAAAGCCACTGATCAACTCTCCCCTCAGAAACTGTCTCAAGTCTCCCGTTCACATTTTTTAACAAAATAACATTTATAATTTTTGTTAAATACATGCCAGCATAGTTTTATGCTAGTATTTACAAAGTCAAATATCAATATTATTAGGTAACATCAATATTATTTACAAACAATGTTACACATAAATTTTATGGAGAAAATATAAATTTTTTTTTTTAAGTTTTCGTACTGAAAAACACATTTTCTCCTCCACCAAAAAAAGTGAACGAACGATTTAGAATTCCTTTTGTATGCAAGTAGCGCGTCATTTTCTGCATCACATACATTTAAATTCATTGGATTTGAATGGAATTTAAGCGAGTTATTAAGAGTGTCTCAAGTCTCCCATATGTTCAAGTCTCCCGCTTTCCCCCTAACTTAGAATCAACTTTTCCACTTATTATATCATTAGTGAGCGTTTTTAAAATAGGTTGTTAAATTGTGTTATGCGATTTGTGCATTAATATGTGAACAATTCTGGCTTGCGTTTATTAGTACACGGATTCGCGCATATCTCGTTTTATTAAAAAAAAAAAAAAAAGAGTTCAATCCGTCGTGCCGACCCGCCGGCCGGGCGAATTATCGGCGTATGCAAGTAATTAAATAGACTTTTGAAATATCGTACCTGGTGTGTTGGTGGTGTGTGAGTTTTGCACAATGATTTAAATTATCATTATATAGAAGTGGCATGACAGCGCGTCGACACAAATCATTTTTTGACATCAAGGGTTTCGGCTAGGCCGTTGATACATACAGATGGATGGGATTTGTAGGACTGCCAAAAATGGCTCTTTATAGCAGTTCTATGTATATGGTGTTATAGGCGGCCTTGAAACCGATGAAACGATGATGGTGTCTAAATATGAACATTACATTTTTACGTACGATCAACAGAAGTTTTAGTATATAAAAGCCATTTTTTATCAGACGAAAATTATCAAAAAAGACTAGATCTCCTGACCTATCATAACACCCATGGATTTTCCTTAAGGATATTCCGTGGATTGACTTAGGGCAATTCACAAACAAAGCTACAAAGTTACAAACCTTTACGATTTGCACCATTGGTCAGACCCCAATCCCCATTTACATAATACGCACAACATCATTTCAAAGGTAAACTTTTAATTATTGTGAACATCTTCAAATCAATGGTGGAAAACCATTTGGCGCCAGATAGTGTATCCAGGGTATCGTCAATCCTTGGCAGATGGTAGCTATCATTTTTGGTGACGTTGCTCAGCTGACGATAGTCGAGCAGAATCTCGTGCTGCCGTCTTTTTTCTTTACCAGTACAACAGTTGACGCCCATGGACTTTTCGAACTTTCAATCAGCCCTTCCTTTTCCATCGTCGACACTATTTCTGCAACCTCCGTCTGCTTAGCCAGTGGTAGATCACCTTCAAGTTTTTTCCAAACAAGTGTTTCTGAAGAAGGTGGTAATACCTCGTCTTCACTGATGACTGTCCTTAGAGCTGTGACCTGCTCTTCCCCGTAGATCAATGGAATCTCGACGTTCCTGTACTTTAGTACTTTCAAGCCGATGTCAAGTACTACATCATGCGCCTTCATAAATTCGATTCCGATGATGCATTCGTCACATATATCGGCCACTAGGAAGGTATGGGAGAAGACTAATCCCGCAAGATTTATTGTTAGAAGTACTTCTCCACACACCTTTGCCGTTGCTCCAGTTGCTGTTTTCAGACAGTAGCTGCTGGTGTTGTGCAGCCATGCTTGGCTAACGATAGCCCTCCTTATCATTGAAGCGGTGGCACCGGTGTCGATGGTGGCCACAAACTTCTTCTGGCCGATATGCGCTTCCACTGTCAAACTCTTGTTACCTCCTTTGGTCTGGGAAACCTGAATTGTGGTCCTGGGGGCGTCGATTCCAGAGATCAACTTCTGCCCTCCGAAGTTGGTTCTTACGCGTTTCCCGACTGATTATTTTGAGAAGAGTTATCCGCTGGACGCTCAGATGCCCCTTCGTTACGACTCCTAGCATCGCAAATGCCAGTGCCTCAGGGAGAGATTTCTTTCCAGCCATTCGCACAGCCATTTGCAGTTGTCGGTCCTCTATGGCTTGGATGAACTCCTCTACAGCCATTTCGTTGATGACATCCTCGCCGGCATTAGGATACGATAAATGAGCCAGCCGTTCGATATCCGCTTGCAACTGCTGGAGAGTTTCTCCCCGCTTCTGGATTCTACTGCGCAACCCTATATACTTGCAGCATGTGGTCATCATCAAAGCGTATTTCTATAGCCTTAACCAAAGCGCTGTAGTTGCGTTGTTTTCCTTCTGTAATAGTCTGAAGCAACTCTGCAGCTGTACCTCGTAGTGCTAGCGTCAGTGCAATGGACTTTTCTTCGTCGTCCCAGGTGTTGGTCATTGCAGCTGCTTCGAACTGCCTCTTGTAAATTGGCCATGATCTTTGACCATCGAAAACAGGCGGTTGCATCCCCTTCCTTCTAGGGCTAGTCTCATGCTTTTGTAATGTTTGATTGATTTCATCAAATTGTGTCAAATGCTGGTTTAGTTTGTTATCAATTGCATCGAATTTTTCTTCGAACATTCTTGAACTCTTCCACGGAATCTTTTTGTGCAGCGACAATGGAATTCTTCTGTTCTTCTAGAGAATTATTCTGTTCTGCGAACTTAGATTCCATGGAATTCTTCTGTTCTTCTTGAGAATTCGTCTATTCTGCCAACTTAGATTCGAAAGAATTCGTCCGTTCTTCGAACTTGGCAAGAAGTAATGCCATCATAGCAGCCATGTCAACAACCGTACTTACTTATTCTTCTTTTTCTTCAAAATCATGGATTTTGGATCTCCCCCCTCGCTTTCGACAGTTTCATGCAGACGAAGTATGAGGTCACTTTTTCACCCAGCTGTAGAGAGATTCCGTTTTTGCAGCCCAGTTTTTAACTGAGGTATGTGCGAACCATTTTTTTTTTGCTGTTTACTACACTTCACTTCCCTTTATGTAATTTTGTTTCTGTACTTTACAGATTAATTCAATTTCACTTTTTTTTTAATTCACTGTTTTTCTTTTCACAACACTTCGCGCAGAATAAGTTTTATCCCACTTTTGACACCAATGTTACATTCGGCTGGGATTCGAAAAGATAAAACACTATTCTGTTTACTAAACTTTAATAATCCACTTTTATTACAAGACAATATCACTTAGAATCAATTGTTCCACTTATTTCCACGCCCCTTTGTCCGATTTTTAATTTGTTTCTTTTATATATAAATATACTTCGCAGTTTGAGCCATTGAGGAGATCATAAGCATTTTCAGAAGTACTAATCATATTCGAACCTAAATGTCGACGACGCAGTTCCTGTAGAATGGGGCACAATGCGATAAAATGGATGGTATCATCCCTTGTTTTGAGATTGCACAAGTATGAGGGTATTTTCAAAGTGTGGAATGTAGTTAAGCGGCAAGATCTGTCCTCTGGCTCGGAATAAGACAGAGATCATATCTGTGCTGTAGGTACTGTACCTACAATGGAAGTAGTTGTGCTCTTTTAAATTATTGTGAGTCAATTTTGGATAATGCTCACGGTCACCGGTGCAAGGACATTTAGCCTTATTTATGAACCCATTTCTTGTTTCCATATCGTATTCATCTAAAACTTTACACATACAAGATCTTAGTTCTTCAGTTTGTAAGTTACAAAAATTATAATCCGGGGGAAATCCTTCCCTCATTTCTTTCCATTTCTCTGTCCATGAACAATTCTTGTATAGAACATAACGATAAATTTTGTCAGGGAATCTTTCTACTGGCATATTGAGTGTTTCACAATTTAATCAATATGTAATTTGAAGATTTCAATGTAAGGCGACGACAGACCGGTCTCAATGTATAGCATGTAGTTTTGCGTTGTTGTTGGATTAAAGGTACGTTTTGAGGAAATAAGTAAGGAGGTTTTCAACGTCGTTAAAACGTTTGTGTCCCCAAACTTGAGCCGCGTGAAACATTACTATATAGTGAAGTGCCTTTATACTTATTTGGCTTTAATGTGGTACGTTGTTTTTAGGTAGAAATCTGTTCTATATGCAATTGATCCATTTTTAGCAAATCCCATTTGGTTTGAAGGTAACCCCTAAGTGTTTATTTTTCTTAACAACCTTTATGCCAGGAGTTGCTTAACTGGGCCGCGTGACGCCCTGGGGCGTCGTGCGGCTATCCTAGAGGCGTCGCAAGACGATACGCACAGGTATTGAGCTCTGAGCTTAAGCTCGATTTGAAAAAAAAAAAATGTCGGGTCGGGTTCGTTCGATGTTGGCCATTATGTTTTGCCGTGCACAAGAAGTATACGAATTTTGCAGACTTCAACTTGGCGAATTTTGCGTCGAAACTTGGGCCTATATACCCGATCAAGATCCAACTGACCCAGGAGCTCAAAGTTAATGATAATGTAATGACCATAAAAAAAACATCTTTAGCGACGGGCCACATTTTTGGATGAATGGCCAAATTGCCATAGGTATATGGGATGACGCCAACCAACACGAGGTGGCAATGCATACATAAAAAGCTGTTTGGTGCGCATTTTAGACTGACGGTGGCGTCATTGCTCCGTACTTTTTCACGACGTTGGTAACGCCAATACCATCAACGGCGAGTACTACAAAACGATGCTGCTAACATGTGGTTCCAGCAAGAGGTGGCTATGTGTCACTCAGCTGCAGTGTATGGTTATCTGTTCTCCATCAGAGGTGACGTGAATTGGCCACCAAGATCGTGGGATTTACCTCGCTAAATTTTTCTTGTGGCGTTGCCTGAAGTCGCAGCTCAATGCGAATAAACCGCAATCGACCGATGTCCTTAAGCCCAACACAACCAATGCCATCGCTCAAATTAAGCCGGATCTATGCGGCAGATTGGATCACTCAGATCCGTGACAATGTGAGAAGCTGCGGCGGACATTTGGGCCTGGTGTTATATTCCATACAATAATGGCATTTATGGGATTCGTTAATACCTTGCACACAGATTGTTTTATTCCATTTCAATGTCGACCAATCCTCATTGAAAACCCCTTTAGTGAATCTTCAGTATGCTCAGCTTATATTCGCATGTCCGTGCTTTGTTCCGTTGGGTCCTTTAAGAAGGGCGTCGCAAAAATATTATAACCTGTATAGGGAGTCGCAGTATGAAAAAGTTTGGGAACCCCTGCTCTATGCTATTGTTACCAAACATATCCAAGTTTCGTTTCTGGAATAAATTTCGCCTAGGCTGCCTATACGAACCTTTTGCGCTATCCGTTTATTTTTTGTATGACAATGAATACTATCATTATGTTGCATTGAAGTAGATGAATAGGTAGTAAGTCTTTACTTGAAAATTTTCGGTCGCTTCCAGGATTGGTCTCAGTATGAAAATTTGGTCTATAGTCAAGCAAACTACTCTAAATACCCTACTTTGATCTCTGTCAGAGGCTACTAACGTGGGGTTAGACTGCTTCGGTCACCCCTTCGATTTCCCTGAAGACTAAGTGCTTCCTGTGGGAGCTGTCTAAATTACAGTCAACTTTATCAGCAATAAGGTGGATAACTTCAATCAAAATTCTTTGCTTCGTAAAGTCTCTCTCTTGTGCACACGTTTGTCAAAGAAAATAGAAGGGTGGCAGACTGCTGCGGTTAGGTACTCACCGTTTTTCAGGAGGCAATCCGTCACAAAGACTTTTGGTGTTAAGCATCAAAGTGGATCGATTTAGTCATACCTTTTTGCTACGCACTGACTGTTCTGATCACCCACCGTCATTCCCTGAAAACAAGCCGCAACCAGAAGTTGCTAACTTCATAATTTGAGCTGACTGCATTAGTTACCACTGTTACATACCAAAATATGCATTATTCTATATCCCACCTTCCTCATATATCTAAAATGTGTATACTTCTTCTCAAGACAGAATAATTTCTTATCGTGTTAGGTATATCAACTTAATATGATTTTACTGTACCCTACCTACCTAACAGGTCTACCTAGGTCTACGGTCACGCTAATTCGCGAAGTTAACTAGTCGCTGGCAGAATTCTTAGAGGTGTCGCATATCCTCTTCAAGGTAATATTGTATGATCCAGTTTGTTTTATTTTTATGATCTGATCCGGAATGGCAACTGCGGAATCGGCAAACGCTCATACTTCTGCACAGAAGATATTTGGCGGAGAATGTCTGGATGTGATTTTAATGTTTTATAAAAATCGATACAACTACTGTCGATATTATATTTAACGCAGAGAACAGATTCGATAGTTCCAACTTCCAGTTGAGTTTTCTCTCGTGACCAAATTTTATTCATTAGAGAAAAAATTCGTTCAACCGCCGCTGATGTTTTAGGAAGACAGAAAATGTATGAAATGAGTGTATCAATCTCGTTGTGTGGGATATTCCTTGTTTTGAAGTGCTGAAATACTTCAACCCAACGCTGATCACAATTTGTCTGCTTCTGAGTCCACTCATTTATTTTCTCCACGGTGACATATGTTCGCACGTAATTAGTTTGATCAAAAAGCTCATTACTTTTGTCAATATTGAAATATCCCTTTTTTAGCTAATTCACTCATTGCTCCTTCGACATCTCTCCATTCAGGGCAATTATATAACAATGTCCAAGCGAATGATTTTACGACATCAAAATACTTTTCCCATTTGGACATATATTCGATTGCGTTCGCTGATAACATGTAGATTTAAAAAAATTAATTAAAAAAGAAAGACATTTTTATTTTTAAAAACTTGCAATTTTACCATAAAAGTTTTCGGCAATCTTTCCAATTCTTTCGATCCGGTCTTCTGTGCTCTCACCGCACTCGCTCAATTTAGTTTTAATTGTAATTTCAGAACGGATTCTTGCAGGCAGAAATGATTGTTCCTTCCGATTTGTCATTTTTTCACTAAAATCGTCAAGAGCGCGGCTTACTTCGACCGCTGATACGTCGGCGCTTTCGATTTTCGGAACAATTTCCTGAAACATTTTTTCTTGTTCGCTTATGAACATTAGTAAGGCTTTCGACAATGTACCGTCGAAGAAAGTTTTAATTTTGGCCGGGAATTTTTCGAGTTGTAAAAAATATGCTTGGATAGCATCAAACATTGCCAAAATTCTATCTGTGGCTGGACCTAGAGCCAAGAAGCGAGTTTTTGCGTATCCAAGCAGTTTCATTTACTCCTCATTCACCGATTCGCAAAAATCTTTGAGTTTTTCGGTTCGCACTGTATATATATAAAAGTGAGAATAGATTTTCACCACAATGTATTCGACATCAAATGGCATCTCGTCACAAGCATGTTTGAGCGTATTGTGGACAATATGTGCCGCTCAACCAATGCCAATCAACTCTGGTATTTCTGCTTTTAATTTAAAGAAAACGTTCATCTCGCCTCTCCGATTCAGGCCACCAAAATTTGTGTTGGCGTTGTCTCCACAAAAGCCAACGATTTTTTTTCCGATACCAAACTTTTTGTATGCTTATTTGACCCCATCTGTTATTATTTGCGAAGTTTCACCTGGTATCGCCTGGAAAGTCAAAACACGAATACGAACGCCTTCAGTCGCCAAAAAATAGCGCACTAATACCGGTAATGTCTTTGTATTGCCATGGTTTGAAGCATCAGTCAGCAGAGAAACGAATTTGGTTTCAGTTAGGTCTTTTTTGAGCTGTTGCAGTGCCATTGGTGCGAAAACATTCCTAACAATAGCTTCACACTTCGTACGCGAACATTTAAATTTCAGCATTTCAAAGCATTCACGAAAAATTTTTGTTGCACAATCTGAAGAACGGAAGCTATAATTGCTTTCACGGTGTGATAGCGTGATAGGCCCAAACACCTTCGCGAGCTGCCACTTGTAAGTTGAGATTTGTCGGCCAAAGAAGTGAAGAATGATTTTACACTTTTACTTGAAGCAGCTGCTTTGACCAATTTCTTGTGCTTGTCTCTCTCGATGTGACGCTCGATTTCCCATTTCACACCTTAAGAAATATTCCAAGCAAAATATAATTAAATCAGCACAGCCAACACATTGGTCTTATGGAATATAAACTGAAATGAAAATATGTTCTACGTACCGCTTTTCCCAATAGTTAAAATGGTACCACACGTTTCACATTTTAATTTCGAAACATCATCAGTTTTTTTAATATAAGGAAAAACGGCTTCCAAATCTGGCGTAAGCGTTACAAATTTTTTAATTTTCGGATTTTTCGGCATCTCGGATTTGGTGTCTTTGGGGCGCCATTAACGCACACATACTTGAAAAATCCCGGTCGCATGGTATAGCATTGAAAATCATTGCCGCCATTAATTTTGACATTTACACGTATTCACAGACAGGGAAATTTTTTCCGGGGGGAATCGGGTAGGTGTACGGGAAGTCGGCGGTCTATTCTTAGTGGTTTGTGCTTTATACTATAAAAGGTCTGTTTTTTTGCACATCGATCTCAGTGAAGTAAAGTGAAGTAGGATTTTCAGCACGCAATTACAACAACTGCACTCAATTTGACACCACTGAGATTCACACAAGCTGTTCATTTCCAGCAAGGCCAACTTTGGAGCATTCTCCAATTCTGAACACTAGGGGAACACATTTTTGTGTAATTTGGATATGTTCACAGAGTGTCTCCTTTTATGATACCTACCATTTTGTTGGCTGTGGTTGGTGTAAATGTATAAGGAATTGCATATTTTAAACAACTTTAAAAATGACAACAGAATATTACGGAAAGTAATAAAATACTAAATATTTTCCGTTTTTATTTAACTTGCATTTTGTTTACAATTGAATAATTCAAAACTATCTTTGATATGTCACTATCGGATACATTTTTTGTATATAATAAATAGCAAATCCTCCCATTTTGTATTCCCTGTTGATTTTTTAACTGAAGTTTGTAATAAAGGTTAAGTATTATTTACACTATTTATTTACGCTACTCCTACTACTACTACTTTTTTTTAAGTGATTTCGATGGAGATTTTTTTTGTTAATTTCTCCGCACATTCTCATTTTCGATTGCATTGAGTTATATGTTATGAGTTTTTTCGACTGAAAATTTGTGGTCTAAGTCTTTATTTAAAAAATGTTTATAGTGAAATTTACATAAAACATATAAAATTGGAAGCAGCATTTGTTCGTCTTATGGAGAAAAAATTTCAAATGTAAATAGTCGCATGTCACAATCAAAATGAACAAACCAAAACGATTTGAAATGCTCATTTATTTAATTTTTATTGCATTTTTTCGTTCTTCCTCCAAGATTGTGTAAATAAAACGCAATCGACAGTGAAATATTTATACAGCTGATTTCGAAAATAAAATGCATACAATTAAATCGTTTGGTAATGAACTTCTTTCCTTCAAAACTTAGATTGTAAGAAGTTCATGCGAGTGAAAGTTTTAAATTCAAGAATACTCGATTCGATCGAATCTCAGAATTAGCAAGAATACTCTTACTTTAGGACTCACCTAATAAACACACCCACGCATGTTTTTGTTTTTTTTTTCTTTGGCAATTAATTTGTGATTTTATTTTGACCATACAAGATGCCAGGAAGAGAAAAAAAGTAAACAGAAAAAGTAAATATTCTGTAGAAATCAATAATCATTATTTTTTTTGCGCTAAAAGGTTATTTATTCATTTTTCTAGAAGGATTTTGATTTTGAAATTGAATTTTTCATTGATGGCCATTTTGACAGCAATGCCAGCTGTTAACTTTTCAGGGGTAAAACCGACTGTTCAGAAAAGTGGTTGGGGCCTGTTTTTTTGCGCATTTTCTTACTTTACTTTACTTCACTGAGATGGGTGAGCAAAAAAACAGACCTAAAGTAATCCTTCAATTTTACTTTACTGCCCATTCGAAAAAAAATCCTTTTTTTTTGTTTATTTCGATTGACTATAATGCGCTGAGCTGAAATCTGCAAAAAAATATTTGGCGCTCTTTTGAGCGTGGCACGCCCCCAAAGTTAAAAAATACCAAATTTTCTTCACCGTGAACCAAAAGTGTTCTGCTTTGCTTATTTTGCACCCACATTAAAGTAAGCGGGTGCATGCAATAATGCCTAGTGAAATAACGCCCATGGGCGTAAATTCATTTTCCAAAATGCAATAACGCCCGCGGGTTTTTTTTACACTTTTTTAACGCAAAACAAATTGATTTTTTTTTTTATAATATATGTACATTTGAATATGGCTTTCAACTATTTGTCTACCATATGGGCAAAGCAAAACAAACCCCAATTTTCATTAGGAAATAAGGCCCCAAAAAAGGAAATAGGTAACACCCAAAACCTTCAATATAATATCCAAACTCCCAATCTGATAGTAAACCAAATTAGGGTTCGTGTCTTATTTCATTTCTTCTTTTGGGGTCTTATTTCAAAATTTATTTTATTTAGATTATGACATAGATAAGGAGGACTTTTAAAAAATGTTGTAAGCTCGTGGACTTTATAAATAAAGAAAGCCCACGGGTCTTAAATCACACTTGTCGTGATCCTTATTTCACTGGGACTGGGCGTTATTGCATGCACCCAGAGTAAGCTAGCAGTCTTTTTCAATAGTATGTCAATGGCCATAGCACTAGCAGTGTTTTTTTGAATAACTAGATGGGGTTATGTGTGGTCTTTGATTAGTTTACGATTTCCCAATATTCTTACACATGTCTAGTTACGGATTGCATCCTTTCCATCTACAGCGACTAGTGCCGTTCAGAGAATGATTCAACGTTTTGCAGCTTTTACAACGAAATATAAAATTGTTCGTGGAATTTTATCATATGGGACACTATGGCCCTGTGGGAGCCTTATTGAACAGACCTTAATTGAAAAGCGGTCATTCCAAAACTACGATTGGGTAAAATGCCTCAAGTAAAAAAAATGTATTTAAATAAATAAATAAGTACTTAAATTAATTTCATATATATTACAGATTTAGTTTATTTGGAGCTTTTTTTATGGGACCTACATTATATATATGGATGCGATTGGCGGCAATTATGTGGCCCAAAAGGGATGTTAAATCGTCGCTATGCAAAGCAATAACAGAGCAGGTATCGTACGATCCTATGGCAATATCAACTTTTCTGTTCAGCATGAGTTTGATGGAGGGAAAATCTATTGAGGAAGCAAGGGCTGAAGTATACATTTTTTTCTTCTCAAACGATATCTCTTACATAATGTTAATTAAAATTTGTTTAGGTAAGCAGTAAGTTCTTCGAAGCTTATAAAGTTGGAGTTATCTACTGGCCATGTGTTCAAACAATAAATTTCACGTATATTCCGCAACGTAACCAAGTAGTTTTTACATCATTCTTTAGTATGCTTTGGACAGCATTTCTAGCGTATACTAAGTACTTGGAATTGCCGAATGTGGACTTAGACCATCATGCTGTTGACATTCATTTTCTAGAGCTATAAAAATATAGTAATTGCTTTTTTGTAAATGCAGCAATACAGTGATTGTGAATATAGGTAAAATTTATAAGAACGTCCTGAATATAAACTAAAATACCAACATGTATTATAACGAAGTTTATACTGTTTGCAAAATGTAAAATATTTGACCAAAACGTTAAAAAATTTAGAGAAAATACTGTTTCAACTACAGTTCCTAAACTAAGCATTACGATGTCTGGCACGTTTTCGATGACTAGAATTTTTGTTAAAACTATTTGACCGGCATCATTAGGTAATCGACAATTTGTTTTCAAATACAAACTTTACATTAGGTACCTTAGTAGGGCATTATTTAACAATGCTGTCTGGTTGCGGTTGGGTGTTGTATTAATGAAAAGGGCAGATTCTGATTTGCATCAACTTGGCGGTGGCCAGTTTGTTCTAACTACTTCATACATGTCAACATTGTTAGTTATGTTATTTCCCCGTAGTAACCACCGGGTAGGTACTGGTATCATTTGTAATGAGGTTAGTATTAGAAAATTGGGGGAATGTGGAAGCGAAAAATGACGAGGAACCGGATATGGATAGGATCGGAAATAGACAGGGAAAGGAATGTCCAGTGCGAAGAGCTTGGCATGCTTGATCAGCACAGCTCAGCTCGCCGGAATGGTATGGTTCTTGCTCCCCACCGCTCGACCTAGCCCACTACAACACATAAAACATGCCTAAAAACAAACAAACATCTAGGTACTTACTTTACCTTCACCATCTTCGGACGGACCTTCACAAAACTGAGGGGCGCTGTCGATGTTATTCAGCGCTGGCCGTTCCCTCCCCTCCTGAACACGTGGCCGATGTTGGAGTTTCCCCTAAATTGGGGATGCTGTCGTCCGATCACGCCAACTCACTGAAAGGGTTTTAGCTTACCCCGTCACAACCCTGAAAAATCACTCTAACATCCCATCTCACTTTTCAGTGAGCTAAACCACACAAGGAGAAACAAAAACCATCAACTGGCGTGGCTCAACGAGCATTGAAGTTAATTTATTATTTCTTGCAATGTTCATTCCTTACCAGGGATCGAAAATACCGGGTATTTTGATATTTTCATGCAAAAAAGGCCAGTAGTAGTTAAGGTTGTAAATTAAAAAGAAGTATATTTGTTTGATGCTGATGAAGCTGCCTGTCGATTCCTGTTATGCCTTTATGAACTTAACCCATTTTGAAAATGGGCCAAATAGAATAAGTGTTTTTGGCCACATAATATAAGTGGCCAAATGAACCAGTTACTTCAACCATTTATTTTTTCTAGGCGAAACAAAAAAGTTGATTTGACCCAATATTATTTCTAGTGAAAATGAATCGATTTATTGAACCCAATATTATTTTGGGCTATAGAAAATGGGTAAAGAAGGCTCTAAATTTTTTTGGGTGAAATATTAGGCCACTTATTATATGTATCTACATAATATTTTAAGCAATGATCGAAAGAATGTATGCGTATAATTTTACATAGATATGTGGATAAAACTAATAGTTCAGTCTATTAAACCTATGAAATTGCAATAGAATAAACTCGAGGCTTAACCCAAAAAAATATTGTGTTGATTGGACCCAATATCTTGGACCCAAAAAATTATTGGGTCATACAAACCCATTTGTCGCGAAAAATTGTACATTATAATTTATGTACCAGGTTTCATTGGCCCAAAAAAAAATTGAGTCGAATGAACCCATTTACTTTGGACCAAAAAAATAGATTGTGCAGAATAAAAAGCACTATGCACCACTAATTAAATTGGGCCACAAATACCTGTTTCATCGGCCTTTTTAAAAAAAATGGGTCAATTGGGTTCGGTACCTGTTCCTTACTGATTTTATAATTTAATAATTTAATAACTTTCTTTACTTTTAAATTCGTTGCGCAAAAAAAAACTAAATTTAAGCTTTGTTTGTCCCCACAAACTACTATCAGAGGGGGCAGACTTTCATCCCCGTACAAAGAAAGACCGCAATTCCCGAGTTCCTACATTCCCAGAGGGAATGTCCACGAAACGGCGACTAGGGGTCAAACGGCACTTATCACACTGAAATAATTAAAAAAAAAAAGGAAATGCAACAAGCTTAAAACGCCAAAAACAAAAAGAAACTATAACAAAAATCTTAACACTAACTTATACAGTATCTCCTAAAAACTTTTATATTGATTGCAATATAAAGCGTAGCTTATACTACACGCAATCCTAATTTTTTTGTTGACGAGGATTTTTTTTGTATAGGTATATAATATGTAGCTATTAATATATAAATTCTTAAGCATGTATACGACGGATGTCTATCTATAGGCGCTTGTGAGCGGCGATCTTCGTTCCCAGCTCAAATGGTGCGAATTTGCTTTTTCTTTGGTCTTGTCTTTGCCCCCGATGACCTTCACACCTTACTACCGAAAGCACTGCCCCAGGAATCTCTCTACGTTTTCCGGCCGCAGATACCTTTTTGGGATTTACGTTGCGGTGGGTTGAAGTTCAACGGGACCACGAATAATGTTGAGGAGATTAAACGTGGGGCTCCCTCGTAAAAAATTGGGCAGCCACGACTTCTGACCTTGTCAATGACCGTCACACTACACGATACCTAATTTAAAGCAACTAATTATATATATTCCTAGCTTTAAATAAAATTCTCACTTACCCCTTTCTCAGGTGGTATACCACTAGTAGGTACAGACTATTGTACCCTTTTTCAGGTTATTCGCTTTCTTCCACGTTGCAGCAATTTTCTATAGCGCGCTCTAATATATTTTTTTGTTTCGGCACTTATGATCTGTATTATTTTCGACTAAGTGATTATAATCACGGGTTTTCCACTAACTATACTTTTAAGCTAAGAAATTTGGTTCGCCCACTGCCTCACTTTGAGGACTTTCAAAAAAAAACTCCGCACTATCGTTTTAAACTGACACAGTGACTGTATGTTATTAACTACCTCTGCGGTCTATTAAGGTCTATCCAAGAATGGAAACAAAATACAAAGATCGAACCATCCATCAAAGGCAGTTATTCTTCCTCCCCCATTTTGTCATTCTTTCCTATGTTTCCATCTATCCATTTTCTAATAATCCCATTCTTCTACCAGTTCCATTTGAAGGGGATATGTACTAATTTTCGAGTGGCGAATATACCACCACCCCCATCCTATTCTATTTTTCAACCACTGTTTCCACCCTTGGCACCTACTTCTGCTCCATCTACATGTGAGTTCCCACCCTGAATTGGCCCATTGTGAATAGCCCTCATATGGTTGACATTTGTCAAATGTCAGAAACAGAACAATTTTTCTTTTTCGCAGCCGCACGCGTTTTGGGTAAGTATCTTTACATTTTCTTTTATTCTAATAGCCCCCAAAATACCTTAAATACCTTAATATACATGCTAGGCAACAATTTTCGGCCGGGTTATCGGCCGCATCTAGTGTGCAGGGGCACACCCCTACCTCAAAAACAAAAAAAAAAAACATTTACGGACCAGTCGTCCCCTAGCTTATTTTTGCTTAGAGCCGCCGTTCTCAAACAACCATCGACCACAAGATGCAGTGCGCCGCCACACGTATTTCAGAATTGGCCTAACAAAATTATGACGCAGGAATATTGTACCTAAAAGCAGACAGAGAACGTGGACAGCAAGGGATAGATTGGAATTTCTTTCCAAGGCGATGTTGGTGATTCAGGTAGCTGCAACACGCTCACATGGGCTTGACTTGCTGAACTTATTAGCGCGTGGTTACATTGCTAGAACACCCTTACACCACTTTGTAATAATATCATATGATAAAGAAGAAAGACACTAAGTATCTTTCAATAAACAAATGCGATCACAAGAAATATAAGGAAGAAAGATACAAAGTATGTTTCAATAAACAAATGCGATCATAAGAAATATATAAAATTGCATGTCAGCACATTTTGCCTTCAGTAACTTGTGTGTCCAAAGCATATTCTCATTTAATGTCCGTGCCAGCTTGGTTTGTTGACACAAGTGTGCATCCTTAAAAAGATAAAAGAACTACAAAGAAGCGCAGTCGATCTCCAATCGAATATAGATTTGCCAACTAAGCAAATTAATAGTATAAAAAGGGTTTCTTTTTCTTCGGCCAAGTAGAATTTAGTTCTTATTTAAACGTTCAGCTGACGATTTCCCCCTTGAATCTTCTTCTCCACACTCCATCGTCACAAACTGGACCGAATATCACTCGAAGAATTTTTCTCTCAAAGCATCCCAGAAGGTTTTCATCCGCTTTTGACAGGGTCCATGCTTCTGCACCATACAGCAGAACCGGGATGATTAAGGTCTTATATAATATCTCCTTGGTTCTATGAGAGAGGGCTTTACTTCTTAGATGCCTTCTTAGCCCGAAGAAACAGCGATTGGCAAGAGTGATTCTTCGCTTGATCTCTGCGCCGATGTCATTTTGCGAAGATAGTAGAGCAAACGTAGACAAAGTCTTTAACTACTTCGAAGTTGTATCTGTCCATCGTGACGTTTTGTCCGAGTCGCCGATGTTGAGAGTCCCTTCTCGTTGACAGCATATACTTCGTTTTGTTCTCATTAACAGCCAGACCCATCTTCGCCGCCTCCGTTTCGATGCTTGCAAATGCGCCACTGACAGCTCGCCGTGTTCTCCCAATGATGTCAATATCATTAGCATAGGCAAGTAGTTGAACGGACTTTTGAAAAATTGTACCTCTGGTGTTGGCTTGTGAGTTTCGTACAATTGCTTCAAGAACGATGTTAAAGAGAGTACATGATAGCGCGTAGCCTTGTCTCAAACCTTTTTCGACATCAAATGGATCGGTGGTGTTCTTGCCGATCTTTCGATCTGAAATTCCTGGGTTTTTTCCAAGATCTGTCGGAGTGACGGAGTGTGAAAATTTGGTCGATGGTTGACTTCCCTGGTCTAAAACCACACTGATATGGGCCGATCAGGTTGTTGGCGAAAGATTTTAGGCGTTCACACAATACAGCCGACAAGATCTTATACGCGACATTCAGGAGACTTATTCCTCTGTAGTTGGCGCAGTTCAGAGCATCTCCTTTCTTGTGGATGGGGCACACGATGCTGAGGTTCCATTCGTTGGGCATGCTTTCATCCGACCATATTTTACAGATGAGTTGGTGCATGCTCCTTACCAAGCCATCTCCCGCTGCTTTGAAAAGCTCGGCCGGGAGGCCATCCGCTCCAGCAGCTTTGTTGCACTTAAGTTTGGATATCGCTGTGCTCACTTCGTGTAGGTCGGGTGGACGGAAATTTTGGCTATCATCGCCCAAGCTGAACAGATCATTCTGCCTGACAGCGGGTTGTTGGCTGTCTCCGCCGTTTAACAGTGAACTGTGAATTTACTAATGCATTCCCATGCTCATCTCTGCAGGCTTCTGTTCGGGCCTTGTATCCTTGGGTGGAACGTTTTACCCTTTGGTAGAACTTTCGAACATTGCCTCTGCAGTAGCGTCCCTCAATTGATTCCACCGCTCGCTTCTCGTGCTCTTTCTTTTTTCTTCTGAGAAGTCGGTGTTCCTCCCTTCTTTTTTGCCCGTAGAGCTCACAGGCAGCTCTCTCAGCCGCTCTGGTTCTTGTCTGCAACTGCAGCATTAATTGATAGGCCTTGTTATTGGCTGCATGTGCCTGGCGGCATTC
This sequence comes from Cheilosia soror, assembly GCA_949372485.1. Taxonomy (NCBI): domain Eukaryota; kingdom Metazoa; phylum Arthropoda; class Insecta; order Diptera; family Syrphidae; genus Cheilosia; species Cheilosia soror. The sequence continues at coordinate 47,198,864 of OX443562.1, read as the reverse complement.
CTTATCGAACCAGGGGTTTCGTCGTGGTCGCCTAGTGAAACCCAGCACTTCGGTAGCGGCACTCCTGATGGCACGCTGGCAGTGTTGCCACTGGTCCTCTGTACTTGGTGTTGGTGACGCTGAGGATGGGCTTGCTGAGAGGTTTAGTGAGACGCGGTCGACAAAGGTTTTGGCGGTCTCATGCGATGGTAGCCTTGCAACGTCAAATCTTCTTACAGTATCCTCTCGCTGTTGTGGAGTATTGGATATCCGCATCCGTACTTTGGCTACTACCAAGTAATGGTCCGAGTCTATGTTGGCCGCTCGGAACGTTCGGACATCCAAAATACTGGAGGCATGTCTGGCGTCGATCGCAACATTATCAATTTGGTTGACGGTTTGTTGATCTGAAGACCGCCAAGTTCCCTTGTGTATGTTGAGGTGTGGCAAACGTGTGCTGGCAATGATGACATTTCGCCCCGCCGCAAAGTCGATTAGCCTGAGTCCGTTTCCGGAGGTGTTGTCGTGCAGGTTGTGCTTTCCGACTGCGGAGCCAAAGATGACCTCCTTTCCGATTTTGGCGTTAAAGTCGCCAAGAACTATCTTGACGTCGTACTTCGGGCACTTATCATACGTCTTCTCAAGGAGATCGTAGAATGCTTCTTTGGCTGTGTCGTCCTTTTACTCTGTTGGGGCGTGAGCACAGATCAGCGTGATATTTTTAAATTTGACCCTGATGCGGATTGTAACTAGGCGATCGCTAACATTGCGAAATCCCAAGACTTCTTGCCTAAGTCTTCCTCTAATCACAAATCCACATCCAAATAACCGCTGACTCTGCTCTCTGCGGCACTCGCCGTAATAGACGTCACAGTTTTTCATCCTTCTTATGCCTTGTCCATCGCATCGCACTTCCTGGATGGCCGTAATGTCGGCTTTGTACCTATCCAGAGTCTCCACAAGTTGTTCGGCTGCACGCGGTCTGTTTCAGGTCCGGACATTCCACGTGCAGATACGAAGTTCGTTGTCCTTATTTCGTTTGCTGGGGTCGTTAACATTTGGATCATCCATATCCGAGGCTTGTAGTTGTGTCATAACTGCCTCGTTTTTCCGTGGTAGGGAAGTTATCCCGACGCACAACCCTCAACCTGGAGGGCCAGGACCTTTGCTGAACCCCTTGGACAAAAGGGGCCGGATTTCCCGGAGTCAGTAACCCGCTTCGGGGATATGAGCGCTGCCGTTGGCGCATAAAGGGTTCATCCGCCACCATCTCTATTTCAACACCCTGACTAGTGCTGAAAAGCCCTAATAACCTTAGCTCCAAATAAGTCGAAGTCCCCAATGCTACCATAGGAAATGAATCCTCAAAAAGGAGCAGAAGCACCGCAAGAAGAAAACGCAACTAAAACAGAGAGCTCACAAAGTTGGATAGATGACGCAACAGCCGATTTCCAGGAATATATAAGAGCAATTCAACAAAAGCTAATACCCTATTCACACCAAGCCGAAAACTGGGTTTTCGCGAGAGCAGTCGAAAACTTAATCGAAAACAGAAATTTTCTCATACGAGAACAAAAACTATATTCTTTTTATCTAAATCGAATCAGTAACGAATTTGGCGCAGTCGGTAGGATCCCGAAAGATCCATAACTAATAGTTAGTTAGTTTTATTGACTATTTATTTAATTCATTCTTAGTCTAATTGGTTTGGCTTAAGGACGTCTACCAGATTGACATTAAGTAATAAATCTCCTCTAAGTAAATACGTAAGATAAATAAACATTCAAAAATCTTCCTCTATTATGCGTAACCTATAGCGTAGTGCTTTCTTTGTAAAGGTATACAAAACATCCCAACCTCTGTCGCCGTTTAAAATATTGATCACTTCCTCTAACTCCAGTGTGCAACATCCAAAATACTTGCATCTGAATTCCCTAAGTACGGGGCAAATTGCCAGAAAATGAAAAACATCCTTCCTTTCCCTCCGGTTGTAAAGCTCACACAAAATCGGTAGGTCTGAACGGTGGGGTATAAAGTTAAGGTCTATTATAAATTTGCTTTTCTTTAGATGTGGGTTGTGTAATCTGTAAATCCCAATCGCATTCAGACGCCAGCCTATTCCATTCTTGAACGCAGTTTGCCTTAGTCGACAGCATACTAATTTTGGTATCCGTTCCTGCTCCATTGCCATAACTCTTACCACATAGTCTAAATGAAGCTTTAGTGTATTCAAAAACAGTGGTGGGATCCCAGTCTCCAGGTGTAGCATGTAGGTAGGTGCAGAAAGTAGTTTAAATATTCTCTTGACGAAGTATCGAAGCAGTTTTTCTACGGTTTCATGGGAACAATAATCATCATCTTTGACTTTGTAAGCTTAACTGTCAGGTTCCAGGTTTTGCAGTACTCTTCAATTCATACTATCCATAGAGTCGGCGAGAAAGACAATGTCGTCTGCAAACATTAGAGCTGGTATTCTTGTTCCGTTTAGTTCAATTCCTCCTCCAGCAGCATCTGTAATATCGTTAATATATAAAATGAATAGTAACGTACTCAGGATGCATCCCTGCTTTACTCCCATTGTTGTTCCAAACTCTTCAGATATGTTGATTCCGTCCCAGACACAGCCTTTGTTGTTTCTGTACAGGGCCTTTAAAACATTTATGATCTTTGTCGATATTCCAATTTTCTAAAGCTTGTAAAAAAGCGCTTCTCGGGCTATGGAATCAAATGCTGCTCGGAAGTCCACAAAGAATGTACAGCTTTTTACGTCTTCTTTTATAAATCTGAGCTATATTGAATAGCGAAAAAATTTGGTCTACGGTCGAATAATTCTGCCTAAACCCGGTTTGGCATTCATGCAAAATTTGCTTACCATTAACCCATTGCGTGGTAAACCCCTGTTGAAAATTACTGAGCTAAACAACTTAACTGAAGTATTGCGAAAAATGCCCCTGTAGTTTGCTGGATCATTGTAATCATCTTTTTTATGCAGAGGGAAAATTATAGCTTTCTCAAAGCTAGCTGGGACATCTGCCGTTTCGAAAATTCGATTGAATTCACATACGAGTACTGATAAAAACTCAGGTGTGCAGTTTTTATAAAATTCAAAAGAAATGCGATCTTCACCTGGTGCTTTGTTGTTTTCCGTTTTCTGGATAGCAACTTGTACTTCTTCTAAACTAAATGGCGCATGAAGGAATTCATCAAAATAGAGAGGGGCTGCATATTGGAATGATGGTGAGCTCTGAGGTGTGTTCAGAAGGTTCATAAAGTTTGGTTTTAACTGCTCTGCCTGCAGCCCTGTAGCGATAGTGTTGTTTTTTCCATATATAAGTTTCACTGCTTTCCAAAACTCGGATGATGATCTAGATCTGTTTATCACCGAAAATTTTTCTCATAAAAAGCTTTCCTTTTTGATTCACAAATATCTTTGAAGTTTTTATTTGCTGCTCTGTAAAGAATTTTGAACGCATCTGTGTAGCAACTTAGGTAGCAGTTCCAGTTGTTGTGTGATTTCTTCGCACAGGGTGCCAAATGCTTCTAAGGAAAATTCGAGCGGCATGTGATCCGAGAATGTTTTCGCTGAAATGTTTCGCTTGAAATCCGCTAAGGTAGGAATACCAATCTCCGGTCAGAAAGCAGTAGTCGATGGCAGAGCACGCTGTTCCACGGAGAAATATATATTCGCCACAAGAATCCCCTTGACAGTCAAAATCATTAGCTATATCCAGAATTATATGCCTCTGCTATCACGGGTTTTGTCCTTAGTGTTGCGGCATGCATTGATTAATGTTCGAACGGATTCACTCCTGTAAACATTTTGATATAGTCCAATTCTACCATTCAAGTCCCCAATAAGCATTAAGTTAGTTGAACCCAGACTATTCAATAGATCTTTCAACTCGTTGTAGTTACGCTGCCACTGGTTTTAGTTTAAGTATATTGGAACAATATGTAAAACTGTCCCTTGTATTACTAGTTCCAACACGTAATTTTCCTCCATTCTTTTAAATTCCACCGTAACACCATTACGTTTTTTACGATATCCAAAAAGCTGACCACCACTTCCCCTCCCAAACAAGCTCGTTTTTACTGCAGGAATCCAACTTTGTTAAAAGTTTAAATCGGGATCAAAAAATCTTCCTTTAAACTAAATAAAATAGTTGCCGGTAAAATAAAATTACAAAACGGTATAGCGTATAGGACAATAAAAAAAAAATAGAAAAAATATACATATATAATTTAGTGAAAAACATAGCGAACCAAGTTCCATAAAGGACACTTTCGTCAAATCCCATAGAGAGAATGTTTAACTGTTAAATGAGAAAATTCCCCAATGCTACCAGAGGAAAGCAGAGAGCTCACAAAGTTGGATAGATGACGACGCAACAGCCGATTTCCAGGAATATATAAGAGCAATTCAACAAAAGCGGATACCCTATTCACACCAAGCCGAAAACTGTGTTTTTGCGAAAACAGTCGAAAACAGAAGTTTTCCCATACACATTGCAGTTTTCAAAACGAGTTGTTTGATGTCGTTTTCTATGAAAACGCCACGAAAACGAGTACAATCGTTGGCTTGTTGAAGCAGACACAACTTTTGCAACATTCAGCAAGCTCAGCAAAACTGCTGACAGGATTTGAGAGACTGAGTGCCTCGGTGCTGTCGTTTCTTCTAGTTTTTTTTGTTTACAAATGTGGAATATCTGGTGGTTGGGTGTGTATGAATCGGGTAGGCGCTGATTGGCATCAACTTGGCGGTGCCCAGCTGTTGCAACTTTTTCATACCCATCAATTGTGCTTATTTTACCTCCGCGTGGTAACCACCGGGTACTGGCCTCGCTCAACCGGGCTTGGCTTGCTTAACTTACAAGCGCGAGTGTTGAACACGAAGAAAATAGCAATACTATAATGCTCTGTCGGAATGACTGACTGAACGAGTCTCAGAGTTCGTACATGAGCCCCTCAGAAAGAGGACATACAGCGGATGAATACACAAGAGTGAATCAACGGTGTTGTCAACAGTCGAGATGGCAGATACCTTGCGTGAGCTTCTCTGACATATTGGGAGCAAAGGTCTGTAAGGATTTTCAGCACTAGTCAAGGTGATGAAATAGAGATGGTGGCGGATGAAACCTTTATGGGCCACCAGCAGCACTCATATCCCCGAAGTGGGTTACTGACAAAGGGTTATCCGACGGAAGTGGTTATCCCCACGGAAGTGGGTCATGCTCATCTTAGGGCCTGGTCCTTCAGGTTGGAGGTTGTGCGTGGGGCTAACTACCCAATCACGGAAAAAATTAAAGGTTACGAAGCAACCAAAATCCTCGGATACGGATGGATTTACTGTTGACGACCCTGCAAAACGAAAAAAGGACAATGACGTTCGGATCTGCACGTGGAATGTTCGAACCCTGAACAGACCGCGTGCAGCCGAACAATAAACGGAGGCCCTAGACTGTTACAAGGCAGATATCACCGCCATTCAGGAGGTGCGGTGGGATGGGCCAGGCAAAAGAAGCATGAAAACCTGTGACATCTACTACGGTGATTGCTACAGAGAATAAAAGCAGCGTCTATTTGGATGCGGATTCGTTGTAAGCGGCAGACTTAGGCAAGAAGTCTTGAGCTTTCGACACGTAAGTGAGCGCCTTATAATTATCCGCATCAAGGCTTAATTCGCCAACATCAGCCTGATATGCGCTCACGCACCCACGGAAGATAAAGACGATGCTACCAAAGAATGTTTCTATGAGCTCCTCCACAAACATATGAGCAATGTCCTAAGTACGACATTAAAATCGTCTTAGGTGATTTTAACGCCAAAATAGGAAAGGAGGACATCTTTGGTAGCACAATCGGAAAGCACAGGGAACAAGACCCGAACAGAGATCTGTAGAGACGAACAAGGAAACCTTGTAGTAGAGTCACAGTCGGTTCTGAGGACATGGAAAATGTCATGCCCTGTCAGGCAGAATGAACCATTCAACTTGGGCGATGATAGCCAAGACTTCCGTCCACCTGACGAAAATGAGGTAAGGCAGCGGGAGATGACTTGGTAGAGAGCATACACCAACTCATTTCTAAAAATTTGGTCAGAGGAAAGTGTGCCTGAGGCCGGTTTAAGGGTAGTGATGCGATTACATGAGAACACAAGCGTTCTCACTCTAGCCTTTCACTATCAACTCCTACTCTCACCTCCACGTTGGTGACTGGTGGGTGAATAGTACCTCGACTGGAGATGGGGTAACCAACCCCTGTGGAAGGTCGTTGGTGGCAGCGAACGAGAGAGGGTGGAGGAGTGTTTACGCACTAAGACATTTCCTCTTGTTTCAGGCGGCAGCGGATGAATTCCCTTGATGGAATCAACGGTGGCGTCTACAGTTCCGGTCAGGTCGAACTAAAGTGTAATCCCTGTATGAGGTGCTTCGACATATTTGGATACCAGGTCTATGGGGATCTCCAATACTGAGCCAGGGTGTTGGAAAAGAGTTGGTGGCGGACGAACCCTAAACGGGTCAACGGCAGCGCTCATATCCCAAAATTGGGTTACTAACACCGGAATATCCGACCCGCTGTCCTAGGGTTAAAACAGGGCCTGGCCCTCCAGGTTGGGGGTTGTGCCGTCAGGGTAAACTCCCGACAATGGAAAAACCATATAGTTATGAGAGAGACGCAACCAGCCTCGGATAACGGAACTCCCCAAATGGCAACCAGACCCAGAACGTCAATGGACTACGATTAAAGAGTATGTACCTGGAATGTAAGAACACTCTACACCACAGGTGCCACTCAAAAACTTGAGTTTGTCCTCATGCGGTACAAGGCAGACATTATCGCGATCCAGGAGATACGATGGATAGGATCAAGCATGATGAAAAGAAAAGATTGCGACATTTATTACAGCTGCAACAAAAGACTGCATGTATTAGGATGCGGATTTCAGTGATCCGCATCAAAGCTACTTTCCAAAACTTAAGCCTAATATGTGCACACGCCCCTACCGACGAGGCTGAAGATCCCATCAAGGAGGAGTTTTATGACCTCCTGGATGGAGCCTAAGGAGCCTGTCCGGAGTATGATGTAAAAGTTGTACTCGGGGATTTCAATGCTAAAGTCGGAAAGGAAAACATCTTTGGCAGATAAGTTGGTAAGCACAGAATCCACGAAATGACAACAGACAACGGCTACCGACTAATCGATTTTGCAGCAGCTGGTAATACGGTGGTAAGTAGCACTAGGTTCCCAAGGCTAAGGATCCACACAGCAACCTGGCGCTCTCCAGACGGTCGAACCGCCAACCAAATCGACCGTGTGCTAATCGATGCGAGGCAGCATCCAACATCTTCGACGTGCACACATTCCGAGGGGCAAACGTCGACTCTGACCATTTTCTTGTCGCGGCTAAATTCAGAGCTCGACTGTCCAACGAAAAGAAGCTGCTAACTGCCCAGAAGAAGAAATTCGACGTTGGACGCCTTAGCACACCTGGAGTAGCCAGAGCCTACAGCGAGCGCCTGAGTATGAAACTCTCCTCTGTGCACTCACCTACCACAAACGCCAACAATCAGTGGTGCCAGTATCGCGACATCATCAAGGAGGTAGCCGAAACCACAGTAGGGTACCAGCCACCCCAGAGAAAGAGCCCGTGGTATGATGATGAATGCGTGTACAGGAAAAAGGTGACAGAAGATGCACACAAGAAAGCGCTGCAGCGCAAAACAAGGGCAGCGAGAGAAGAGTATCGAGCCAGGAGAAGGGAGGAAAAGAAGATCCTGCGTAGAAAGAAGAGGGCTTACGCAGCTTCCCAGCTCAAGGAGATCGAAGAGTCGCGCGATCGTAATAACATCCGGAGGTTTTATAAAAAAGCTAAGCAACTGGCTGCTGGCTACAAAACCGGAACGCAGGCTCTTCGAGATAGCGAAGGGAACCTAGTCACCGAAGCGCAGGGAATAGTAGATGTGTTTAAGCAGCATTTCCAGCAGCTGCTTAATGGGCATCATGTAGAGAGAGTGATAGGGCAAGAAGAGAACCCACGTCCAGTCAATGAAGAACTAGTTCCACCACCTAGTATAGAAGAAGTTGGCTTAGCTATAAAAAAGCTTAAGAACAACAAGGCCGCAGGCTCTGATGGTCTACCAGCGGAGCTCTTTAAATACGGTGGTGATGTTTTGGTAGGGAGCATGCACCGAATCATCAACCAAGTATGGGTGGAAGAAAACATGCCCGATGACTGGACTATCAGCTCCATATGCCCCATCTACAAAAAAGGCGATCCTATGTCTTGCAAGAACTATCGAGGCATATCCTTGCTAAATGTCGCATACAAGATCCTATCCAACGTACTGTGTGAACGTCTAAAACCGTTCTGCAACACACTAATCGGCACGTACCAGTGTGGCTTCCAGCCCGGCAGATTGACTATAGACCAAATTTTCACACTGAAGAACAGGCGAAATCCGTTGGGCTTGAAGTAAATGAGGACAAAACTAAGTACATGCTATTAACAAACAAACAAGCATCTGTCCACCGCCTAGGACAAAACGTCACTATTGGTAGCAACAATTTCGAGGTAGTTAGTTCAAAACTCCTAACTCGAAGGACGAAATGTGTGCTCTAAAAAACCCTTATCATGCCAGTTCTGCTTTATCGCGCCGAGTGCTGGACGAACACCAACGCTCCGGCCCGAAGAGTCTTCGATTCCAACCCGGAGGGACAACGCAGTAGGGGAAGACCTCGCCTTAGGTGGCGCGCACAAGTGGAAGGGGACCTCAACCAACTTGGAGTGCGCAACTGGAGGCAGTTAGCCAAAGATCGTGCTAACTGGTGAGGCGTGTTGGTTGAGGCCCAGGTCCACCCCGGACTGTAGCGCCATCTAAGTAAGTAAGTAAGTAAGTAATGTGGAATTTCTTGTTATCTTTGCACCATAAAGAGCAAATTATTCAGTTTTTCTATAATTTTAGAACGGCAGTACTACCTGACACAAATAAATGGTATTCTTAGATTTTTGATTTTTATTGTTACTTATGTTGAAATGTTTGCAACCGGCTTTGCAAGTCCGGCGGGGGAGAGCATCTGCATTGAAGTGAAGAGTTCCCTTTCGATGCTGTATTTCGTAGTCATACATCTGCAGCCGTTCGATCCACCTCGCGACTTGTCCCTCAGGAATCTTAAACTGCAGCAGCCACTTTAAAGACGCATGATCGGTGCGAAGAATAAATTTGCTCCCATAAAGGTACTTGTGGAAGTGCTTTGTCGCCACGACTAACGCGAGAAGTTCCCGTTAGGTTGCACAGTAGTTCCTTTCTGGATTGGAGAGAACTTTCCTGAAGTAGGAAACTACTTTCTCTTGACCATCGTGCATCTGGGAAAGGACGGCTCCAACTCCCACATAACTAACGTCTGCATCCACAATAAATGTTTTTCCAGGAGTGCGGTACGCTAGTATGGGGTCGTCACACAGTTGCTGCTTAAGTTTTTTAAAGCTCCTTTCGCACTCATCTGACCATTTGAATTGTTTTCCCTTTTCTTTCAGTTGATTCAAGCTCTTGGCAATCCCGACAAAGTCCTTCACAAAGCGTCTGAAGTAGGTCGCAAGTCCCAGAAAGCAGCTCAGTTGATGTTTGTCTTTGGGAAGCGGCCAGTTTTTCACTGCATCGACTTTCTCTGGATCAGTACTGACTCTCTCGGAAGATATGATGTGCCCGAGATATTTTACTTCTGGTCTAAAAAGAGCCCACTTTTTCGGGTTCAGCTTCAATTGCGCGCTTCGCAGTCTTTGGAACACTTCCTTCAAGTTATCTCGATGTTCTTCAAATGTTTTGCCCACCATGATGACATCATCTAGATACACCAAACAGGTTTTCCACGTTAGGCCCAGCAAAACGCGCTCCATTAGCCGTTCAAAGGTGGCTGGAGCATTGCACAGTCCAAATAGCACTTCTGTAAATTGCCAGAGCCCGTTTTCTGCTGTAAAATCTGTTTTCTCTCGGTCTTCGGGATGGATCTGAACTTGCCAGTAGCCACTCTTCAAATCAATGGTGGAAAACCATTTGGCGCCGGATAGTGTATCCAGGGTATCGTTAATCCGTGGCAGAGGGTAGCTATCCTTTTTGGTGACGCTGTTCAGCTGACGATAGTCGACGCAGAATCTCGTGCTGTCATATTTCTTCTTGACTAATACGACCGGGGACGCCCATGGACTTTTCGAACTTTCATTCAGCCCTTCCTTTTCTATCGTCGACACCATTTCTGCAACCTCCGTCTGCTTAGCCAATGGTTGTCGCCTGGGAGGCTGACGAATAGGTCTTGCGTCTCCTGTGTCGATTCGGTGTTATACGAGATGTGTCCGGCCATACTCTCCGCTCTGCGAAGCAAATATATTAGCGAACTCGTTGATTAGTTCCCCCGCCATTTCTTGTTGCTCCTGATTCAACTCAAAATGTCCCAATATACTCCTTCATTCTTATGTCAGATGTCCCTTCATTACGAGTCCCAGCACAGCAGTGCGAACAACCAGCTTGTCTAGATGGAGCTCTGGACTGTCGCTGTAGGTGTCCTATCTTGTTGCAGTTCCAGGATCGGATCGGTCGACGGTTGTTATCTCTCTCACGCGGTGAAATTCTTGTGATGCTTTGTGAGCAGCTTTCATTGTTATAGACCAAGAGCCCGAAGTAATTTTTCGGTCTGAGAGGTAACCGAACGATATTTGCATTACTGTATAGCCTGAGTAGAGGGTATATCGAAAATAAAAGTCTGGCAGCAAAACGTGGCAGCCGAAGCGTGTGGCAGCGCGTTGAATATGCATCATTTTCCACAATAGTAATAATAATAATATAACCACTTTATTATAGCCCTAAGCAACAGAGTAGATCAGCTTAATCATGAAGATATGAGTCCAAGACGTTTTGCAGGCACCGAAGTCCTTGCCAGACGTGACTAAAGTAGCTGATTAAACCCATTTTGTAATATTTGACATAACCGAATGGCATTTTCCACAAACATAGAGCACGCCCTCTTGAACATGAAAACATGAGTCCAAGACATTTTACACGCAGCGAAGTCCTTGCCAGACGCGACCAAAGTAGCGGATTAGACCCATTTTTTAATATTTGACATAACCACCCAATTTTTTTATACGTGTAGAGAAGACTCTTCTGAACACAGAAATATAAGTCCAAGACGTTTTGCAGGCAGCGAAGTCCTTGCCAGACGCGACCAAAGTAGCGGATTAGACCCATTTTGTAATATTTGATATAACCACCCAATTTTTTTATAAGTCTAGAGGAGACTCTGCTGAACACAGAAATATAAGTCCAAGACGTTTTGCACGCAGCGAAGTCCTTGCCAGACGCTGTAAAATTGTCGAAACCCACTATCAGCAGAGAATCGATATAACTGCACAAAACATTGAATAAGTATAACTAGATAAATATAGACAACTTTATTTAATCAAGAAACAAAGATTCTGCCTCGCTTTCATCCGATGAGTCGAAAGTACTATTGTCATCGTCGATTTCAGAAGCATCTGCTTTAACACAATTTAGCTTGAGCGTCAAAATCAGATTAGAAATTCATGGCTTCACTGTTTTTTCTTGACCTTAAAATAGATTTTCTGCATGAAAGGTAAAGCTAAATTTGTTTATTGTTTTAAGAAACTTAAATTAATAAGAATGAGTGCAACTCAAGTGAAGAATAGGGGCTGAAGCTATAACTTTTGGTTATATTTGGGTGGTTATATCAAATATTACAAAATGGGTCTGATTCCCTACTTTGGTCGCATCTGGCAAGGACTTCGCTGCGTGCAAACGTCTTGGACTTATATTTCTGTGTTCAGCAGAGTCTCCTCTAGACTTATAAAAAAAATTGGGTGGTTATATAAAATATTACAAAATGGGTCAAATCCGCTACTTTGGTCGCGTCTGGAAAGGACTTCGCTGCGTGTAAAATGTCTTGGACTCATGTTTTCATGTTCAAGAGGGCGTGCTCTATGTTTATGGAAAATGACATTCGGTTATGTCAAATATTACAAAATGGGTTTAATCCGCTACTTTAGTCGCGTCTGGCAAGGACTTCGCTGCCTGCAAAACGTCTTGGACTCATATTTTCATGTTTAAGCTGATCTACTCTGTTGCTTAGGGCTATAATCAAGTGGTTATACTTATTATTACTATTGTGGAAAATGATGCATATTCAACGCGCTGCCACACGCTTCGGCTGCCACGTTTTGCTGCCAGACTTTTATTTTCGATATACCCTTTACTCAGGCTACACAGTAATGCAAATATCGTTCGGTTATCTCTCAGACCGAAAAATTACTTCGGGCTCTTATATTAGTGCAAATGCCAGCGCCTCAGGGAGAGTTTTCTTACCAGCCATTCGTATAACCATTTGCAGTTGTCGGTCCTCTATGGCTTGGATAAACGCCTCTACAGCCATTTCGTTGATGACATCCTCGCCGGCATTGGGATACGATAAATGCGTCACCCGTTCGATATCTGCTTGGAACTGCTGGAGAGTTTCTCCCCGCTTCTGGATTCTACTGCGCAGTTGTACCCTGTATACTTGCAGCATGTGGTCATCATCGAAGCGCATATCGATAGCCTTAACCAAAGCGTCGAAGTTGCGTTGTTTTTCTTCGGTAATAGTCTGAAGCAACTCTGCAGCTATACCTCGTAGTGCTAGCGTCAGTGCAATGGACTTTTCTTCGTCGTCCCAGCTGTTGGTCATTGCAGGTACTTCGAACTGCCTCTTGTAAATTGGCCATGATCTTTGACTATCGAAAACAGGCGGTTGCATCTCCTTCCTTCTAGGGCTATCAGCAAAATATTCTCGGGCTTTCTGTTTTTTTACTTTGTCCAGTTCTCTAGCTAATTTCTCGAAGTTTGTCTTATGCTCTCTGCTAAGATCTCATGCTTTAGTAATGTTTCTTTAATCTCGCCAAACTCTGTTTCAACCTTCTAAAGTTGTATCTCATGCAAGTTTAATTTGTTATCAATTGCGTCGAATTTTACTTCTAGAACATTCTTGAACTCTTCCACGGAATCTTTTTGTGCAGCGACAATGGAATTCTTCTGTTCTTCTAGATAATTTTTCTGTTCTTCTAGAGAATTCTTCTGTTCAGCGAACTTAGATTCCATAGAATTCTTCTGTTCTTCTAGAGAATTCGTCTGTTCTGCCAACTTAGATTCGATAGAATTCTTCTGTTCTTCGAACTTGGCAAGAAGTAATGCCATCATAGCGGCCATGGAAATAACCGTACTTACTTGTTCTTCTTTTTCTTTTGCCACTTTGAAAATCATGGATTTTGGATCTCCTCCCTCGCTTTCGACAGTTTCATGCAGACGAAGTATGAGGTCACTTTTTCACCCAGCTGTAGAGAGATTCCGTTTTTGCAGCCTAGTTTTTAACTGAGGTATGTGCCATGTGCGAACCATTTTTTTTTTGCTCTGTTTACTACACTTCACTTCCCTTTATGTGATTTTGTTTCTGTACTTCACAGATTAATTCACTTTCACTTTTTTTTAATTCACTATTTAATTCACTGTTTTTCTTTTCACAACACTTCGCGCAGAATAAGTTTTATCCCACTTCTGACACCAATGTTACATTCGGCTGGGATTCGAAAAGATAAAACACTATTCTGTTTACTAAACTTTAATAATCCACTTTTATTACAAGACAATATCACTTAGAATCAATTTTTCCACTTATAGGTGTTGTACAGCAATTTAGTTTAAGTTTAAAGTGGCTCTCGATGAGAGAAACACGTAGGCCGTTATTCGGCCCATTGTGCATACCACTGGGATTTGGGGAGCTGTTTCTTTACTGGCTACTCATGTAAACCATTTGCTGCCGGTTATAAAGCCAAGAATGTTAGCGGCGCTGATGTTACCTAGATCACTGAGATCATTGAGAAAATAATTTCCTAAATAGGCCCTTCTTAGATTGGCCACGGCAGGGCAGCTGCAAAGAAAGTGAGTGACGGATTCGTCCTCCTCCTCGTCCCTACAGCTTCTGCAGAAGTCATTATATGGCAGACCAAGCCTTTGGGCGTGTCTGCCTAATACGCAGTGCCCGGAGATCACATTAACAACTTTCGAGATGCTAGATCTATTAAGTCGAAGAAGCTCCTTGGATCGCTTTGCGTCCAGAGCTGGCCAGGTGAGCTTGGCAGTATCGCAGTATCCCAAATGTTTCCATCTGAAGCCTGCACTCATTACTGCGTCCGCATGAATTATTTGTTTAGCGTGGGAAAGTGGTGCATACACGTTGCGCAGGCTTATGCTCTCCACGCCTGAGGAGCCTAGCCTTGCTAGTTCGTCTGCTGCACAGTTCCCTGGGATGTCACAGTGACCTGGAACTCAGCAGAGGGTGAGGTTATACTGTCCAGCTATCTCATTTAGAGATATGCGGCAATCTTCCACCGCCTTGGATCTTATTTCGCTGGATGTTAGGGATTTGATTGCAGCCTGGCTATCAATGTATAAAACGATATCCCTTTGCGATACCGAATTAATCGACAGCCACGCTGTAGCTTGACGAATAGCTGTAATTTCGGCTTGAAAAACACTGCAGTGTATCGGAAGACTGAAGGAGAGGCACAGGTTTAATTCCTCTGAAAAGACTCCGGCGCCCACTCCCTCTGGTGTCTTAGAACCGTCTGTGAATATTGACAGTGATTTGTGTAGGACATTTTGGGAATCCCACTGGTTTCTGTCTGGTATTTCGTGGGTGAAACCTCTTTCGAAATTGATTTTCGTAGGCAGATAGTCGGTATTTGTGGGCAGGGGGATCGTCTGTAGAAGGATGCTGGCGTGTCCAATTGGTTGCCCTCTCCAGTGTTTCCCTTCCCTAAATCTGATCGCCACGTTGGTGGCATATTCTTTACTGACGATGTCTAGTGGAATTAGGTTAAGCATGGTTTGCAGAGCGGCGGTTGGAGATGTCCTCAGTGCTCCCGTGATGTACATACATGCCAAGCGCTGAATCTTCTCTAAGACCTTTAGATTGGAACTTTTGTTCAAGGCCGGCCACCACACAACGATGCCGTATAGAATTATCGGTCTTATGACCGCAGTATAAAGCCAATGCATTATATTGGGTTGAAGGCCCCATCGAGAGCGTACAGCCCTTTTGCAGGAGTATAGAGCCACTAGGGATTTCCTAGCGCGTTCGGCAATATTTTCTCTCCATAAGAGCTTCCTGTCCAGCCTCAGCCCCAGATATTTAGCGCTGCTAATGAACTCGAGTGGAGTTCCTTTGAGATTTGGAGGAGTGACAGCGGGAAGCTTTACCTTTCTTGTGAATAAGACTAATTCCGTTTTCGTCGGGTTGACGCTAAGACCGCAACTGTCGGTCCAGGAGACTAGTTTACGCAAACCGAGTTGCAGTATGTCGGAAAGTGTCTGTGGGTACTTTCCAGAAGCGAGTAAGGCGACGTCATCCGCGTAGGCCACAACTTTGCACCCTGAGCTCTCCAACGAGATCAGAAGTTCGTTAAGAACTATGTTCCATAACAATGGAGAAAGCACTCCACCTTGTGGAGTGCCTCTGTGCACAAGTTTTTCAACAGCGCTGCTGCCAAAGGTGGCCCTAACCATCCTTTTTGTTAGAATGTGGGTGATTACGCGGCAGATTTGTTCGCCAATATTTAGCTTGTTTAAGGCTTGGATGATCGATTGTGTTTTGATATTGTTAAAGGCCCCCTCTATGTCAAGAAAGACAGCCATTGTATATTCCTTGAGTGAGAGGGACCTCTCTATCGAACCAACAATCGAGTGAAGAGCAGTTTCTGTTGACTTGCCCTTTTGGTATGCATGTTGAGATCTTGAAAACAGTGATCGGTCAACAATGTCCTTGATGTGGAGGTCGATGATCCTCTCGAGAGTTTTAAGAAGAAAGGAAGACAGACTAATTGGTCTGAAGTCCTTGGGGTGTATGTGAGAGGTCTTACCTGCTTTTGGAATGAAAACAACCTTAACCGCAGTCCAGGATGATGGGATACAACCCAGCGTTATGCAACCTGCAATAATGTGCCTGAGAATGTCTTTGACAATGTCAAAGGCGTTCTGTAGTTGCGCCGGGTAGATGTTATCAGGCCCAGGTGACTTGTACGGTTCAAAGCTATTGACGGCCCACCTTAGCTTCTCCTCACAAACGGTTAATGTGGTTGGAGATTCCGGGTAAGGGGTACTATTCCCGAAGTCAGGATTACCGGTGAAGGGCGTGCAGCCAGGAAAATGAGTGTCCATGAGCAGATCCAGTGATTGTTCCTCTGATTCTGCCCATTGGCCACTGGGGTTTTTTAGTACACTCGGTACAGTGGACGTTTTGGATAGGACCTTACGTAATCTGGAGCCTTCGTTAACGCTGTTAATGTTCTCGCAGAAGTTACGCCAGGATCTGCGTTGTGCCTTTCGAACTTCTTTTTTGAAAAGCCTCAGACTACCTTTGTAGATCTCCCAGTCCCTGTCAAGCTTCGAGGTTTTGGCTTTGTTGAATGCCTTTCTGCTCTCGCAGCGGAGTTTAATTAGTTGCTTATTCCACCACGGTGGTTTCTTGCCCTCCTTCATTTTGGTGAGGGGACAGGATCCACTGAATGCCCCATTCAGGGCGGAAGTGAGCACGTTGTTAAGCGAGTCGAGCTCTCTCTGGTCGCCGGGTGGCGAGTGTCTACAGTGAGCTAAATTCGCAGATAGAATGGAGTTATGTTTAACCCAGTCTGGATGAGGCGGACCAGCAGGTTAGCAGATGCTAATTTTGAATGATGGAGGTTAATCTGAATCAGTTTTAGCGGCATTGCTATCTGATCCAGATTTCTCCACAATGGTAGCGTCGAGATCCTCTGTTGGCGAGACGGTGTCTGCCGAGGATGACGCAGTGGAGCCGGCCCGGTTGGCTTCGGCGGTTTGAAGGTCATCTTTCTTAAAAAGCTTCATCTCAACTTCCTTTAGGCCATAGTTGATGAGGAAGTTCCTATCCCGAAGCATAGGAAGAGATTCGTGTGACATGGAGATGACAAGGGAGCGGCCAGTTCTTTTTAGTTCCTCATTGGAACAGTTGGGTTTTTCCACGATCTTCCAGTCTTTGACTGGGAGACCCGGATTTTGAAAGCTCATTAATGTGAGCACCTTAGCAGGATCACGCGGTTCGAGTGGAACCCAGACCCTCGCTCTCGGTCTGTGGGGGATCGAACTCCGATCCACGACCTCGAGTTTGGCTCCTGGCCATACTTCACCCAGGCTACCGATGGCTGCCTTGATGAAGTCGGCCGACCGTTGGTCATCACAGGCGATCAGTTTTACTGACCCCTGGTGCCATCCTGCGTCCTTGAATGTGAGCGGCTGCTGGTTGGTGAGGAGGTACTCACAGAGACGGTTCATCAGTAGGTTTTCGATGATCCCCCATCTGTCGTAAGAGATTCTACCTTCCTCATCCGAGAGGTCCACTACCGCGACTATGAGGTGGTCCTTGACCGCATCCAAGAAGGATTTGGGGCTCTTTGAGCTCTTGGCCTTCTTGGAAACGTTGGACACCTCATCCAGGGATTTTTGGCACCGTTCCAGTCGCCGCTGTGGGCCTGCCCCCTGTAACGCTCGATGAGCTGTTGACTAGGGGGCGACTCTTCCGAGTTTGGTAGTCCCTTACGAGCGGTCTCTTTTTGCCCATGGGTGGGGCAGAAGATTTCGCCGGAATGGAGACCTTTGAAGTAGAGGGAAGGGAGTCCCGGTTCCTTTCATGGTCCAATACCCAGGGCGTTGCCCATGAGTAGGACTCCCTGTCTGTCTCGCTCCAGTCCTTTTCCGCCTTCGAGTGAAGACGGGCCAGAATACGGAGAGCAGCCTTGGTCTCTCGACCAAGCGACCTGTTCTTGAGGTCCGCCCGAGTTGGTGTGGGGGGACGTGGGTAGCTGCACACTACAGCAGTCGAGATTGGTTTGTCGGTGATTTCGTCCGAGAGTATCGAGTTGCATGGGGGTGGCGCCGGTGGCAGCCAGGATTGTTGTTTGTTTTTTTTTTTTGTTTTTTTTTATTAGAGGATGAAATGTTGTTCCCACGAGTAGCTAGGGAAAGAAAAGTCGATCTGCACAGAGCCCCGCATTATGCAGACAAGGCTAAATAATCCAGAGGGCGCCCGGTATCTGGATACTCCGTTAACGACTGAGCTATGGCCCCCAGCCAGGTTAACCCTCGGCACGGGTCGTATGACACCTTGGTTCGGCCTTGATTTAGGGGCCGTCTACCGATATGGCACACAGTGATTTGAACTCCCCACAAACTCCCATGTTGCTGTTAATGCCTTGCAGAAAGCTGCACATAGGAATCTAAGTAGAGCCCAAATGCCATGAGTCGCATCAGCAGACGACCTTTAGGGTTGTCTCCCACCTCATCTAATGGTTCACGCTTTCACATCGGTCGTACGTTGCAACGAATCACAGCGTAAAGCCGATATGCAAGTGAGACCCTTGGCTGACACTAACCAAACCAGACAAGCTGATTAGCCATTTTCAGGCAGGCGCCCACGAGAAGGACATAAGTATGAGGATTTTGCCCTAACCCTTGTACAGCAATGATTGGCAAACGATGTCCGTCTTTATAATGGAAGCGGTGGCACCGGTGTCGATGGTGGCCACATACTTTTTCTGGCCGATATGGGTTTCCTTTGTCAGACTCTTGTTACCTCGTTTGGTCTGGTCTGCCCCGCGAAGTTGGTTCTTACACGTTTCCCGACTGATGATTTTGAGAAGAGTCATTTGCTGTACGCTCAGGTGCCCCTTCATTATGACTCCTAGCGATTCAGTCCAGTTTCCTTCGGGGTCCTTGAGAGATCCCAGAGTTATTGCTTCCCTGGTTAGGATTTTCCTTAGTCTCGCGGTTTCTGTAGTGCCCTTTATTTCATCACAGAATTTGTGCCACGATTGGCGTTTGGATTTCTGTATTTCGTTCTTAAAATTTCTCTGACTGGCCTTGTATATTTCCCAGTCAGAGTCTAATTTTGTCCGGTTTGCCGTGTTTAGAAGTTTCCTTGTTTTCTTTCTAATTGCGCCAATTTCTTATTCCAGTAGGTTATTAGATCTTTGTGGTTTTTTTTTTTGTTTTTTTTTAAACTGACTCGCCAGAGCGATGTGATGCACGTTGACCTAAAAGATCTATTGTGCTTAAAAATTGTCAGGTTCATGTTTAGGTTAGTAGCGCCTCTACCTTCCTAATGTAGCTGATGATGCATTCAGCAGAAGATTTTCTTAATTCTTCGGTACTTATTACTTCCCTGAAAAATGATTTCCTTCTAATACCATAGAGAGCCGGGCATTCACATATGATATGCTCAGCTGTTTCGTCTTCCTCGAGACATAGTCGGCACTCCGGTGAGTCGACCAAGTGCAATTTGTTTAGGTGATATCGCAGACCGTTATGACCTGTTAGGTAACCTACTAGATTTTTGATATCGTGCCTGCTTAGATTTAGCAACTTTTTGGCATCGTTTTTGAAAGGCTGTATAGCTTTTTTGGCCTGTCTAAGACCTGGGATGTTCTCCCAATAGGAAATGTTTTTGTTACGTTCCCAGCTACTTATAGCAGAATTTGTAGCTGATTTGGGGATTGTACAGAAGGGTTCAGGTCCTACAAAAGGGGTTTCCGAGCCTTTTCTGGTTAGTTCATCATTCACCTTTGTGGTTTAGACCACATATTTTGCAACGGGATACCCATGGCTCTTGCACCAAGGCGATGTCTATGTTTCTATCACCTAAGAGATAGACGAGGTTAGCGCTAGCTGTTATGCTGTGGTGCAGGTTTATTTGAACAATCTTCATATTGGTCTTACCTGATCATCCTCCATCCTCCTCTTTCTCTCTGTTCTTTCCGTAAAGGGTCGAACCTTGCACCGGGTAATTCCAGTGCGAACTTTGTTGTTGAACCTCCTCAGCAAGGGCATGGATTTGTGGTTGAGTAAAACTACAATTTCAGTGCCCGCCTCGGAATGTTCGCCAACCTCGAGCACCTCCCAGTTCTCGCTATGAAGTTCCGGGTTGAGGTGTCGTAGGTTACGTTCTATTCTTTCCTTCGGGATATGCGGGCCGGGAATGGAAATCCGACCTTTTGGCCGAGTGAATTCTAACAGGTCCTTCTTTACGACAAGTCGTAAGTCGGCATTTGCCCATGGAGCCTGTGTGTTTGCAACGAAATTTTTCAGCCAGTTTACTGTGAACTCGTTGTCGCATAGCAGGAGTTTAAAGCCTTTGTAGGTCGAGAGCTGCTCAAAGAAGGGGGATTGTTCCTCTTTGTTAACGATGCTGTCGTTAACGCCATCTAGTATGCGCAACTCTATGAGCCTCCATTGGTCTTTACTCAACCTGCGGTCTGGCTTACTAAAGTCTACAATAGCCACCTGGAGGTTGGGGTTAGCAGTCATGGCCAGCTTGGCCTTCTTGGCAACCCTACTCTATGGTGGCGAGTGTCATCGTGCCTACCTCTCTTCGAACTTCCCGCCATCGGCTCGGGTGCTCGTCCGGGGACTGGCTCCGCGTCGATTGGCGGTCGCTTGAGTCTGTCCGAGACTGAGGTGGATGGAAAGAGGCTTTCCCTCCTCGTCTCGACCAGTCTTCCAGCTGTTCGCCTAGTCGTCCCTGCCGTGCGTCTCCTGCTGTCTTTACGTGCGGGAGGTTGGAACAGCTTGCAACCGGCTCAGAATCGGATGATTTCGAGTCGGCTGCTGGCCGAAGCGTCTCAGCAACTGAGGTGGGGAGCAAGCGGCTTCCCGCCCTCGTCGTAAGAGATCTTCTTACCTTTTTTCCCCGTTTGTTACTGTCTTCCCTAGTGGACCCCGCAGGCTTGAGCGTGTTGCGGGCTCTCTGCAGAGCTGCTCTTTCCTTGTCCGTAAAGGACTTCGGATCACGCTTACTAAGCCGCCGAATTAGACGAAGTGCGTTGCGTCTACGATTCCGTATTGGCGTACCTGTCTTGTCGTCCCTAGTCGTTACTAGTGGACGGGGTATGTCCCGATCCACCTTACCAGTACTAACTACTGTCGCGAAGCTGCATTTGGTAGAATTCCCATTGTCTGCAGGGCTGCTATCGCCTGACATAGTAGGTGGCGATGACTTCTCCTCCAGAGAGTAGCTGCGGCTTGTCTCTGTCGGTTTGTTCGTTGCCAACTTAATGTCTTCATTAGATCCATTCTCACTCAACTGCGGGACTGCCCCGATCGTCGTTGAGGAGGATGAATCCTCCGTCGGGTTCTGCGTTGCCGCTGAGAGGGTTGACGACCCCACGTTAGCTGATGCGGCCACCGTTGGCCCTAACTGGCGAAGGCTTGTCAAGGATTTAGGTGGTCCCATCAGTGTACTTGCGCTCAGGCTACCTGCGGGTGCAGACGATGTTGGGGTGCATTCCATTGGAATACCCTTCGATAAGGACTGCTCCTGAAGGTAGGCCCGTGCGTTGTGGAGTCTAGGAGCTAGGAGTGCCTGGTCGGTCCTCACTCTTCGCTTTTTGAGTTTGATTTTTTTTTTTGTTGAATTTTACATTTTGGGTCCCATGAGTAAGGGGGAAGAATATGTCCGCCTGCACTCACCCCCTGTATGCTGGTAAGGGGAATTAAAATTGAAACTAGAGGTCCCCAGGTATCTAGAGTTCACCGCTAGAAGACACATAGCATTGTGCCATACATCCCATGGGCACGGTTGTTCACCCGGGATTACGGGTTTTATCGAGTTATTCCCCTCTAGATCCGTTATATTTCGTATAAAGCAGTGGCACCTCGTGCAGGATGTGGCTCTTCACCACGTATAACGGTCTTAGGCAATCAGTTTTGTCGATAGCCCCTGGTCTCTAGCCTGAGACCTCGCCAACCATAAAGGAATGTAAAATTAGCTTGAGGAGATTTCGTTGGTAACAACTGTTTTTGGCTAATTCGGTAAAAAAATGGTCCGTAATAAAAGAAAACCACTATTCTTAACAACGTTATAAAAAAAGTGTAATTTTATTTCAGCTTATGTACTTCGGTAATTGACATTTATGACGAAGTATGAGGTCACTTTTTCTCAAATCTGTGGAGAGATTCTGTTTTTCCAGCTCAGTTCTTAACGGAGGTATGCTGGGTTGTAGTAATGCCAGTGCGCGAACCATCGTTACTAATTCACTTTTTTTCATTTAACTAGACTTCACTTTATTTACTTTTGTTTCTGTACCTACTTCACAAATAGAGGTCTGCATGAATGCATTCATATGTTTTCTCTAAACGTATACAGTACTTCAGTGTAAAGTGTACACTATTCATTGCAATAATTTGTACAAATGTACAGCAAAAAAGAGTACCACAGCACAAGCACAAGGGACAGTTACTGTACAATACCCCGTCACCTGATAATAAAATGAGTGCACTTTTTTTTTCTGCCACGCCTGAGTGCTTGAATTGGCTTGATGTGAGCAAATCGGGTGCAATGTTAACTGCAGAAAATACACTGAGTACACTGTATTCATCTGTCAACAACCTATGACGTAGTAGCTGCGGAGATATGGAAGATATGTGAAAAATGACTTCATAACTATTATTGAATATGAAATGGGTAGGTAAACTGGCATTATAAATGCAGTTGCATCTATGCTTAGTAATGCGCTTTCCTTGGTAGTATTTTGAGTTAGTAGCTTATAGGTGGTCTTTCAAGGACATCTGAAGCTGCTATGATAGATATAAATGAAACTACATGAACCACTGAATTGATTTAACTGCAATATCCGTATAAAAAAAAACACTCCTTCCGCTCGGGAATGTACTTTTGGATTCGCATCCTTAATCGCTAAAAAGTTGACAAACAAACACAAGAAAACGAGAATATAATAAATAATTAACCAAACTACTTGTTTTTTAAGCATTCTATTTTCATTCAATTCAGAACACATGATTTTTTATCAATTTTTTTTGTATACGTCGCGCCGACCAAGCAGAAAATAAGTAAATTTACGACTATAATCCATTGGAATAGCAAAACAAAAACACACAAACGAATGTTAAATGTTTTCCAAACATTTTTATCACAATTCCGAAACTATATTTACTATATTTTAGAATTTATTGAAACATTTAGAGGAACAACACAAATCGTTCCATTTAAACAAATGTTAATACCAAGTGTCAAAATGTTCACTCCGCAACTATGACGTACATGCGCAGAATAAATCAAACATGAAAACTTCAATGCGCTGTCTTGTCTTGTTGTATCAGGATTTATGAGTACACTGCACTGGCGTCCAATTGTGACTGTGCAATAATCGTATAGAAAAAATATGCGCGCGCATGAGATATGGCGGACAATTGTGACTATTCGTATGGAAAAGCATGCCTTTTTGACAGATGCGCAGAACGAAACGAAAATGAGTGCTCGGAATATATTACCTTCTATTCATATACCTTGCACTGCACTAGTGTTTGGTTTCAAATGGATACCAAACTCATATAGAAATCATGTGTCAGGTGATTCATTCATTTCACTATTCAAGCTATGAGTACAGTAATGAAGTGTACTTGAAATAAAACGAAGGTCTTGGAATTGGTTTCAAGACATTCACATTCACTGCAGACCTCTATTCACAAATTAATTCGCTTTCCTTTCTAATTCACAATTTAATTCACTGTTTTCGTTTTCCCAACATTTCGAACAGAATACGTTTTATTCCACTGCTGACACCAATTGGCGTATTTTTTTGGGAAGTGAGTATAACAATTTTGCATGTAAAACCAAAAGTGAGTATAACAAGTTTTGCATGTCAAAGTTAAAGTGAGTGCCATAGATTATCAAAAAAATAAGCCTACTGACTGACGTTCTCGCGAACCAAGGTATATGAATATTGGTCGCGAACTACCCTATTCGTTCGTTCGCTCGTCTTAACATTATGGCTTAAAAAATTGGTTCCATTTTTTGTTAGCAAAATGTTTGCTGCTTGATAGGAACGCAGCCAATATTTCTGGAACAGTCTGAATTATTCCATTGGAATATTTAAAAAATATGCAGATTTATTTGATTAAAATTTCAATTTGCAAAAATAACGGAAACGGAGAACTTACCTGCGGATACTTTTTTAACAAACAATGTCAAGATCTAATAGTGATATACTTACATCAGATGAAGAAATATTTAGCGAAAATTCGGATGGTACGTATAGTTTATAAATTTGGAACATGTGTATTATGTATACTTTTTTTTTATTTGCGACTAGGCGATGTAACGATTGACGATTCTTCGGGTAAGATTGTTTAAAACGGCAATATAATTGACATAATCATTGAATTAGTATGTATTTAATTAGATGAAGAAATTCTACCAACGCGATCTAATTTTAAGTTTCGTCGACCAGTTCCACATGAATTACTTTCTGAGAGTGATGATGAGCCGTATGAAGCGCGCGCTCTGTCGCCAAGAACCCGGATGAGTATTACCGGTATAAGGCCTTCAGATCTTTCGGACAGCTCTAGTGAAATCGAATATTCCGTATCCCTTGCTGATAGTGATGAGAACGATAAAATAAGCTTCATCTCAAACGAAATGCAGATGAAAAGTTCCAAAAATGCACCCTTCAATACTTTAGCTGGATGCGAATCGAAAAGTTCTGAAAAATCTACAGCTCAAAACGAACTCGAATTAAACTCTGATGTTTCAAGTCATGCATGCGAATCGAATAGTTCTGAAAAATCTACAGTTCAAAACGAAGAACTCGAATTAAAGTCAGATGGTTCGAAAAAACAAATAAACAAACATGACGCACTCTCGAAATTTTTAGATTTAAATTGCAGTGCTGCGCGGTATAGCACAGTATTTCGTCCTACCGTCCAGGACAAATTGTCATCCACAATAAACCAGGAAAATAATTCTACAAATGATTCAGTCGGTTCTTTAAATGAAAGTGATATTATTGCTATAACTAAAAGGGAGAGTGTAGTAAACATAAGCTCAGATGATGATTTGTCTGCTAACATAAATGTTAAGCCACAATTAAAACAAAATATACAGCCGAAAATTACAGGTGCCCTACGTCCAACAGACAGCTCGTCTCGAAATGTAGCTGCGATCAAATTCGTATCACAAGAATTTTATGACAAGGAAGTTAAAAAACTAAACGAGCTCAAGTCGGATCTTGTAAGTGCGGAGAGTCTGTTAGATAAACTAGGGCACAGTTTATTCGATGGAGGTAAACAGCTTTCGCTAAGAGTAGAGAGCATTAAAATCAGCGTAAAAAAGAAAGCAGAAGAAATAGTTAATCTTGTGGTTGAAGGGACTAATCATGATGCCGAAACTAAACAGCAGAAAAAAACCTTCTTTAATAAAGACATGCCCAATTGGGATGACTTATCAGAAGCGGTTAATCAAATTCAACCAATATTCACTGGAAAACAAGGACTTAATACGTTTAATAAGCAAAAAGTGCTTACCATTGAGCGACTAAAGGTATTTATTATTCCATAAGTTCCTCTTATTTTTCTTTACTCATTAAATAAGATGTAAATGCGAGAGACAGCCCTATTCCCGTTGGCGTTTGTCGTTAACCCCTAATCACCCCTATCGGGAATAATTTTTCCCCCGAAATGTTTCCCTTTTTCACAAAATAGGTATCGTAAATAATTTTCGAAAGGGAAAATAAAAATTCCGTCGGAAAAAATAGGTATCGTGAATGATTTCGAAATCAAACAAAAAATTCCGTCGGAAAAATAGCTATCGGGAATAAATTTCCGATGGAAATTCACGATGGGTAGATTTAATTCCCGGGAACAAAAAATATTCGGGGGAAACATTTTTCCCTCGGAATTGCCGATAGGGGTGAATATTTCTTTTCGGTTTTAAGTCCGTGTTTGTAACTTTTTTAAGACAACGATTTTAAAATACATTAAACAAATAGAAAAAGAAGCAAAATCGTTAACAAAAGTTCACCCAAGCTGAAATGTGACTGCAAATTTTCCTTGTGGTGAAAGAGTCCCTTGACATCTGAAGATATCTAAATTTTATGACTGTAAATATACGTATGGAATTTTTTTAACCCCAAAAAATCGCTCCTACGCAATAGGCTCTAGCATCTGCGATCACGACAATAGACTTTTGAACTCATGAAGCTCTAAAATTTTGTTCCCTAGGATCAGTTTTCTACAATTTTCAAAAGATAATGGCATTCAGCTATCCAATCGAAGAGAACTAGTTTTTTTAACAGGCTATTAAGTAGATAACTCACTACATAAATTTGGCAAACAGTTTTTGTAGTAATTTAGAAGGTCTAAGAAGGATTAAAGTTAGGGAAAATTAAGTGGTGGTGGTGCATCTAAAATAGCTTGATCATCTATCTATCTATATATATAAAAATTGAGCCATAAAATGTTTGTCGTCGATTCACGCCTTAACGCTTTTACCGATTTTGACCAAACTTTCACACATCTTTGGTATTGGTCAATATATATAGTGATGGAAAAAATAATAGAAACAAGCTAGTTCTTCGTCGCTTATCGAAAAAATAAAATGTTTTCGGGAAAAAAGATAAATTAAACCCATACTAATAGGTTTGATAAAATGTAATAAAGAGATGTGACACAAAAGTTTTTAATAAAAAAAGAAGGGAAATAGTGAATAAATGTCGAGTCTGGCTTTCCTTAATTTTGGCCTGGAAAAAATAATAGAAACAAATTACTAATTTTTTTTTTCTGTAAGGAATTAATTTACAGAAAAGGTATTTCATATCCTCTTAATACTTGTTCGTTGCGCCCTTATTTTTAATAACTGCTTTTTATCTTCGTCCCAGGAATGAAC
This sequence comes from Cheilosia soror, assembly GCA_949372485.1. NCBI lineage: Eukaryota > Metazoa > Arthropoda > Insecta > Diptera > Syrphidae > Cheilosia > Cheilosia soror. The sequence goes on along the minus strand of OX443562.1, from coordinate 47,172,101 downwards.
TAACTTGGCACAAGTTTCAGGAGTTATAGACTGCCATGCATTTTGATTAATTGAGCACAGTTCTTCCTTGTTTTTGGCTCTGCAACCGCCGATCCTGCGCTTAAGAACGCCCCATAGATGTTCTATCGGGTTAAGATCAGGAGATTGTGATGGCCACTTCATAACATTGATTTTGTTCTTACGAAACCATTATTTGGGCAACTTTGAGGAGTGTTTGGGGTTATTATCCTGCATTAACTCCCAATTAATAGGCATGTCCTCTTCAGCAAATGGCAGCATAACAGCGTTTAAGATTTTCACGTAGTCTACGGCACACATTTTATGCTTTACCATGAAAACTGGACCAACCTCAGGTGCTGAAAAGCACCCCCAAATCATCCAATTTCCTCTGCCATGTTTAAATGTCAAAGAAATATTTGGGATCGAATTCGGAATTCTTTGGTCGTCTGAAGTACATTTTCCCATCGGAAGCAACCTAATTGGCCATGGTTTCACCCGACCATAAGACGTTATTTTAATTAGCACGGTGGAGGTGTTTGTTGGCGAAACTTAGTCTCTGTTTAATATTTTTTTTGTCAAGTATGGAACTTTTTTGGGACTTGTTCCAGGAAGACCTACTTTCTTTAATCTACTTCTTATTGTACGACTTGTAACTGGTGCGTTTAACTCATTTTTTAGGTCTGTGGAAGAAAGAAATGGCTTCTTCTCGTATAAACAGTTCGTAAAATCGTGGAGTCTTTTTTGTTTTCTGCCTTTGGTTTCTACTTTGGGACTTGAATGGATAGCTGTGAATACTTTTTGGGACTTTTTTTTAGAACACTTTATGATATTAGTTTCATTCGTTCATTTTGTTGCCGTCTCTTCTTAGCTTTTTTATCACCTCACGCTCAGAACTGGTGCAATGGACTTCAAGACCCACTTTAACAAAATGTTAATTTTGATGTTTTAAGATTTTCATCTAAAAAACACTTAATTACAGGATAAACTATGTTACCACTATTTCAATTAAAATAAGACCGGACTTTACTTGAAAACCACTGGTGCCGACTGTTTGTTTCTATTATTTTTTCCAGCCAAAATAACATTTTTGCTCATACTTTTTACTGTTACACGAAAACCAAAAGCTGATAAGAGCAAATTCCTGCAGCATTTCAAAGTACTGTTACCTAGCATTTAAGTGTAGAATTGATTTCGGAGAAAGACCACATTGTATACAGTTAATGATGGTTCAACATAATCTAAATATTTGTTTCTGTTATTTTTTCCATCACTGTATATTCTGTGAAATTTGGTCAAAATGGGACAATGGGGCTGAACTTAGTTATTGGCCCTGGAGTGGTCCTGTAAAGTCTGGTCAAAATTGGACAAAGGGGCGTGGCACCGCCCATACAAAAAAAATCATTCAAAATCGTATATCTCTAAAACCACCAAATCGATTAAGCTCAAACTTACAGATAATCTTAGATATTGGCCGTGGAGTTCTCCTGTTAAGATTGGTCAATATCGGACAAAGGGGCATGGCACCGCCCATACAAAAAACATTAAAAATCGTATATCTCGAAAACCACCAAACTAGTCCTAATATTAACGGTACCTCCCATATAAAAATTTTACGAAATATGACGAAATATGCCTAAATTTAGATTTTTTCGAAAACGGCTCTAACGATTTGAACCAAAATTGATTCATTCATTCTTCTTAATAGCAAACTCAGTTTTTCCTTAAAAAGACTATGTCCTTTTATATCCACCCAAATCCCTAATAATAGTACTTTAAAAAACGGCTCATATCTCAAAAACGCCATTTTCGATTATGATAAAAATGTTACTTTTAGATAATGCTTAAATCCATAGTAAAACCATTTGCTCAGTTTTGAGCTAAACAGTTGCAAAACAGTGTTTATAAACATTTTACGAAATATTAAACAATTAAGATTTTTTCGAAAACGGCTCTAACGATTTGAACCAAAATTGATAGCTGAGTTAGTGTAGGCATGCTTAAGATGACTGCATACCCAGTTTTTCGCTAAAAAGTCCATCAACGGCAGTTTTGAAAATTGGCTTTTTCTCGAAAACGGTAAAAAAAAAATTTTTTTAAGAAAATATTTTTAAGATAATATTGTCATTCTTAACTTGATAGCAAACTCATTTTTTCCCTAAAAAGACTACGTCCTTTGATATCCACCCAAATCCCTAATAAAAGTACTTTAAAAAACTGCTCATATCTCAAAAACGCCATTTTCGATTATAATAAAAATGTTACTTTCAGGTAATGCTTAAATCCATAGTAATACCACTGGCTGAGTTTTGAGCTAAACAGTTGAAAAACAGTGTTTTTTGAACCATGAATGCGTCCTTCCCAATCGCTAAAACCGGTACTTTAAAAACTGCTCCTATCTCAAAAACGCCATTTTCGATTTGGATGAAAATATATTTGCTAGGTAATGTTTATATCCCGAAGAATATGTCGTACTCACTTTTCAGCTAAACAGTTTAATAACAGTGCTTTTTGAATCCAAATTGTAACATTTGTCAGCATAATTTTACAAAAAACTGCTCTAACGATTTTGATCAAAATACATATTTAAGACAACATAAGCATTCTTAACATGACCACGTACTTGGTTTTTCTCAGAAAACTCTAATATTGCCGTTTTATGAATATTTCTCAAAAATGACTACCCAAATCCCGATCTGTATTCACACACGGTATATTTTTGTAAAGTCCAAAACTTCAGTACATAGCAATATAATTTGAAATTCATCGCCTACTAACTTGCCTCGTTCAAGTGTCACTTCTATTCATATTTTAAGTGGGAAGATTCCACGCCCCTTAAATGGACAATTTTAAATTTTTGATATTTCTCCTTTTGTACAATGTTAGGTCCTACCGCTCTACCAACATTCTACGGCAATCGAAAGTGGCCCAAATAAATAATAACTGATTTTCAAAAGTGGGCATATACATACCACGCCCCCTGAATGGAAAATCTCAAGTTTTGGACTTTTCCCAGTGTATGCACCACAGGATCTAGCATTCCGGCAAATTTCACGATTCTAGGATGGCTGGAAGTGCTTCATAATTTTGATGATCATTTAAGTGAGTGAGTGAGTAGTTACGGTTTTTGCGATTTTTGAAGTCCTGTATGTTGAGAACCACTAATGCTATAGAGATGAAATTCGGTGAGGTGGACATTTTTAATGAGCTTGGTTTCAAGTTTGAAGTTTCTGGCTTAATTGTTTCCGAAGTTAGAGGGGGGTCGAAAACAGCCTGAGTTTGTTCCTGTAAAAAGGAGAAGTGTCTTTACTAGAGAACTTGGCTGGGGCACAACCGTGTCCTTTGTTTCATTTCAAACAATTCTTGCAACTTATTAAGATCTGCATTTAATTTATTTATACATTCAGCAACATTAACACCAGAGACGAATAGCAACGCATCATCTGCGAATAGTTAAACTTACAACCTTTTCCATATCATTAATGTACACCAAACACTTGTGTACACTTGTGTAACTTTTGAAGTAGTATATTTTCATCTACTGTTTCGAATGATCTTTTTTGATTCAAGAATATTGCCATTACTACTTTCTTATCGTGAATATCTATCTTCCACTTTCTTACCACGAAATTTATTATCGATTCCAAGTTATGGTTTTTGCGAAACTCTGATTGATAACATGAAATTAAGTTAATTGAATCTAAGTAAGAGCGCAGTTGATTATAGACTTTGCCCTTAACGACATCATATTTACTGTCCTGAAGTCTTCAACTTTGTTAGTTTTTTACTTTTGGTATTGGCACGATTTGTGATATTTTCCAGCATTTTGGAAAAGTCCCTAACGATAACGATTTATTGTTTTGAGCAACAGTTTACCGCACACATCGAATGCATCTAGATACATTCAAATCTTTTTTGTTATTCATTGAATTCATTATCAATTTTAGTTCACTTTCATTTATTTGATTAAACTGGAAGTTTAAATAATAATAATCAGTCACTAGGTTGTAGTATGTATATCTTTTGTGGTATATTGTTTCTTATTTCTCCAATACTTTTTACAAAAAACTAATTTAACACATTAGACATTTCACTATTATTCGTATTTCCAGTAGGTAATGTCTTATGACGGTTGCTACATGTTCTATAATCAGACCAATCGGAATCTTGGTGTGATACCTTCGCTCTGTCATAATTAGCATTTTGTTAATTTTTTGTAAAGCCCTTGTTGTGACCTACTATGTGATGATTGTTAAGGATGTGATCTGGATCTGGTACCTATAACTAGCCTGTGGAGTTGAGAAAGCGGATAAGATTCTGTATACCTTTGCCCGAAATGTCGCTAAGAGTTAAAAACAATGGTTGGTTAAGAGCTGGACATTTGCAGAGGAAATAAGAGACAGTTTCTCTCTCTCTAAGGAAGTCCTTGGAGAATTGGCCGGCTCATTTGATCACCCGATATCCCACTTGTTGCTATCAATAGTGACGTTTTGTCCTAGGCGGTGGACAGATGCTTGTTTGTTTGTTGATAGAATGTACTTAGTCTTGTCCTCATTTACTTCAAGCCCACCGGATTTCGCCTGTTTTTCAATCGCCGTGAACGCTTTTATCACTACTCGCTGGGAGTAGTAGTAGTAGTAGTAGCATTTATTTAGTAAAGATTACTATTACAATAATTCATATACTTAAAATATTTATACATTTGTTTGTTTACATTTACATTCTAAAACCAAGAAAAGTAATAATTCTACTAGAATATAATTAAGATATCGTATCTTTTATATGCACTATTAATAAACGCTTAAAGCGTGCGTTTCGTTTTTAATTTCTAAAGGCAATTCATTAAAAAGTTTTAATCCTCTATAAAATAGCATATTTTGAGTTCGGGAATCTCTATATAGTTCTAATCTAAAATAAGAATTATTTCTTAAACTGTAGGGTTGGACATCTTGCGTGTATATTAAATTTGATGACAAGAAATTAGGGACCATGTTATACTTAATTTTATAAACAAAAATAATGACATTATATATGATGCGTTGTTTTATATTTAACCACTGCAAACAAGACAGCATCCATTCGATTGGTGTATATATACTGCATTTCAGGATGGTGCGCATAGCTTTATTTTGGAGTATTTGAAGTTTATTAATATTTTCATTATTTCCCATGAATAATACAGTTGAACAAAATTCGAAATGGGGTTTTGTAATCGTGTTATAAACATTTATCGCGCACATTGTTCATATGTTTTTTCGTATTCTTCTAAGAAATGCAATTTTTTTTAGAGATTTTGTTGGTATGTTAAATGTCAATTTATTATCTACGCCTAGGTATTTTATTTCGTGCAACTTTTCGATTTGTACACCATCTATTCTCAAGTCCATAACTGCATCATTATTTATTACGATGCATTTCGTTTTATTTATATTAATTTTCAGTTTATTCACTTGTAGCCATTGAAACAAATTGTCGAGATCACATTGAATATCACGTTTTACCACATTTAAGTCATTACCACTCACATATAAAAGAGCATCGTCGGCAAACAAAGAGACTTTACTTTTATTTACAACACCACAAATATCGTTTATATAGAGTAGGAACAGAAGGGGGCCTATTATTGTACCTTCAGGTACGCCAAACTTTGTACTTTTAACACTTGATATTGCACTGTTTACATTTGTTCGTTGAGATCGATCATTTAAATAGGATTTAAACCAGTTAAGTTCAGTTCCCTTAACACCATATTTGAACATCTTTTTTAATAAAATATTTCTGTCAACCGTTTCGAAAGCTCTTTGGAAATCGAGAAACACTGCTATTATTATCTTTTTATCGTGTCGAAGTTGTTTTAATGTCATTATAAGCCAGTTAAGGGACGTTTCACAAGAGTGTTTATGCCGGAAACCGGACTGATTTTCAATTAATATTTCATTATCACACACAAATTTATAAAATTGTTCATACGCACTTTTTTCGACTATTTTTTCTAACATTGGCAATATATTTATTGGTCTAAACTTATCACAGATTTTAGTATTGCTTTCTTTTGGTATTGGGACAACAATAGTTTCTTTCAAATTGTTTGGAAATTCTCCCCGACTAAATGAATTGTTTATTATTCTTACGATAATTGGATCGACGATATCAAAATACTCAATAAATATTTTTATATTTAGGCAAAATGCCGATTTCTTATTCATCTTTTTACATAGGACATTAATTGGGCACAGGTTATTGCACTAAATGAGAAAGTCGATTGACATTCCAAGACATGATCACAAACAGCTGGGGGCCAACTATGTAATTCGATTCTACAATCAAAATGTTCGAATTAGGAAGATACGTACTCTGTAACTCTATAGCATGCGCTCATATTCGAAAATCGAACGGACCTCGAATTGTCTATTTTTTTTTGGTACTACCTAATCCTAAAGTAAATGCCAAAACCATTCGAATTCGCAAATAATCACTCTAATGCAAATGTGTTTGCGAACAGGCTGTGTAGATGGCAGAAATCTCAAAAAATGTGAGTACGAAATTTGTTCATAACTTATTAAATATTATTAAGGGCCAGTTTCAAATGTTCCGGATAAAGTTTCGGATAGTTAGCCGACACATAACGCTTTCCACCAGATAAAAGTAGCTGATATTTTTTTTCTGTTTCATAGTCAAAGTCTCTGATAAACTATCCGGTAGAAAAATTTATCAGGCACTAATTGTTTGACAGGAATGGAAATGATGTTTTTTATCGTTTTATCACATTTTTAAGTGAATTGTGTGGTTCTAGTTTTTATACCCGGTACCACACTGTGGCGAGGGTATATTCACTTTGGCATTCCATTTGTAACGCACATAAGGAGGCGTTGTAGGTATGACAAACTATATATATTATTGATCAGCATCACTTTCTTAGTCGATCTAGCGATGTCCGTCTGTCTGTCCGTCTGTCCGTCTGTCCGTCCGCACGATTACGGCCGTAATTTAAGAGCTATCGACTTGAAATTTGGTACGTAAGCTTTTATCCACCAACCTGAGGCTAAGTTCGAAGATGAGCAAGATCGGATGAAAACTACTACTACCTCCCATACAAAAATATCGGATTTATATAGCTTTTTGATGTTAAAAATTAAATTTAAATAGCTACAATAAAGATAGCAAGTTTAAACTTTGCACATATTGTTTTAATAATATTTAAAAATTTTTGACAAAAAATGAACTTGGTCGAATAAAAACTACCCATACCTCCCATACAAATATATATATTTTTAGTACTAAAATATTATTTTTTATTTTTACTATAACATAGTACCGGGTATTTGAGCTTCGGCATAGTCGAAGATAATTGTCTTACTGGTTTTAATTTAGCATGGATAAATTCATTCATTAACTCATTTTCGATACCCCGCTTATCCCTTAAGTGGGTCGCGGGTGTAGGTTGCGCAAGTCCAAGTGCACCGTCCATAGTATCGATTCTACGCCATCGACTGTAAATCATAAAAGGCAATCCCCATACGGGTAGGGGAGATATTATGGACTTGATCTAACCATCTCATCCTGGGTCTACCTAGAGAACGCCTGCCCGATTGTAGGGATTCCATAGCACGTGCGTCGTAAGATCATGGTTGGGGACATGCGTTTTAAAATGACTAATCCACCGGTGCGTCCGGAGCAGTAGCTGCTCGACATTGAGTCCCTCATGTATTCTGGTGTTTCCACCATCTCTACGGGTCACACCAGCAATACAACTGAGGAATCTCATTTCGGCAGCTTGTATCCGGGATCTTATTCTTTCGGTCATTACCCAAATAGGTAAGAGTTGAAACAAACTCCGAATTAACGACTGACAACTTGACAATTTAGCTTTGACACCAAGTTCAGTCCTCTTATAATAACAGTATAACCGAGCTGTTTCAAAATTGACGAAGCTGACCAATCCTACAGATAAACTTAGCATTGCTCTTGGTCCTTCCATCACTCGTGAGTATACATTAAACAGGCGTTCTGGAGACGACCATCACTTGACATTTGTTTACGTTTACTTTCATCTCAGCTTACACATAAGCGACTACAAACGGATAGAGTGCGCATTGAAGTTCCGTCTAAGAGGACCAAAGGATGACCAAGTCATCAGCGAAGAGCAAACGACTTATCCTCGGATGTTCCAATTCGAAACGTTCTTCGCCAAGACTGCGCTGTAACATCCAGTCCATATAAGTAATGAAAAGGAGAGGAGACAAAATGCACCCCTGGCAAAGTCCAACGCCCACGGTGAAAGGTATTGACTAGGCATGGATATACCTAGTTAAACAAAATAGTAAAAATTCAGAAATCTTCATCGTCGAGGGTTTCTAAAAATAATTTGAAATACTCTGTTCCTACGGGGCCCTGTAATATGGTTGTAATATTCATCTAATTCGACATTTAAGAATTCAAATAAATGCATGACATAACACTTCTGACTGCTGTCTACACCCGTCAACGAAAGAATGCTCTGAAACTATATTTTTTCCAGCCACATCAAATAAATATTTTGTTTAAATCTTCCGGATAGAAGCTTTAACAGCGGGTTGAACTGGCTGATAGACTATCCGAGACTTTATCTGTCAGCTATTACTATCCGAAACCTTTGAAACCGAAATATTACGTTTATCTGACATATAAATTCCGGATAGGCTATCCGAGACTTTATCAGCTTGTCTTGAAACTGGCCCTAAGAGTATTAAAATATACTTTATGCATAGGGAATCATCTAAATGTGCAAACACAAAGACATCTCAATTTGAGATTCTTGTTCAATACATGACAATACATCCCGACTTATCTAAAGGATTTATCCCGAATTCGCCTTGGCTCAATTTGATCATTGCAATCCTCATTTTCTTCGGCAAAAAATCAAATTGCGACACTGTCCATGTTGATTTAGCACCTATTCACGAATCACAACAAATGATTATTTCGTTTTATTCAAATGTCTCTCAAACACAATGCGACCTCGGTCGAAAGTCGGAAATTGTTTGGGAAAAAGTTGGCATTACTTACATTCGATTCTAATTTCATACATAGTTCCGTTTGAAAGTAGAATCGGAACCAACTTTCGAATAGAATCGAAAGTAGAATCGAATTACATAGTTGGTCCCCTGCACGATTACTAGACAAAATAGAGTTACTTATGGCATTGACACTTTCTATAAAATACGAATTAAATTTATTAATAATAATCAGACTATAGTTCTCTAAGCTAAGGTATCTCCAAACTGTACTTCATTGATATCTTTTTTCCCTTCGTTCAAAACGAGACGTTTTAACGTCCTCCACATTGTCTTTTGACTATCACAAGAGCTTATTTTATTACACACGTATTTTTTTTTGGCATTCTGTAAATTGTTTGTATAAACATTGCGAGCCAATCTATAAGCCGTCCAATCCATCGGTCTATTTAACACACTCGTACGTTGGAAACACTCTGAACGATCAAATAATTGGACCGTCAACCGGAGATCTCTATTAAGCCCTATACCAGGATAGGCAGATTGGTTGTTGCGTTGACCAATGCCAACGGTAGCGAACACGACAACGGAATTTTTACCGATGAATAGCGAATGACTGTGAGTGAAAGGCAATGTTATCCCAAAGGGTTTTCAAATACAACAAGTGTAGCTTTTATTTTGCTCATGGTATTTATACAATTTGAGAGAGAGAGAGAGAGAGAGAGAGAGAGAGAGAGAGAGTTACATTATTTTAACATTAAGGCGAATTCAAAAAATACTTAAATATGGTGGATGGTCTAAAAGAACCGCGAAATTTGAATTAATTATACATAATTCTAATGAACAAACATATGTTAAAAGTTTTTTAAAAACATGATGAAGATTTGTTGATGAGCGAGTGATTCTGCCGCAACATTCCGCCCCCTTTGAAAGAACTGTCTTTCAACAAGGAATCGCTGCTAATTTGCGAAAAGGCCGTCTGAACTCTCCTCGTGGCGTTTTTACATCTGCGACCCTGACTCGACCATCTGGACCCTTGATGATTTTTGTTATTCTCCCAATTAGCCATTTTTGTGGTGGTAAGTTGTCCTCATGCACGATAACTAGGCTATCAACAGCGATGTTTGGACTGGCTGATGTCCACTTAGCACGACCTTGAAGTTCCTGAACGTACTCTGTTGACCACCGTTTCCAAAAGTGGGTCTTGACAGCATTTTTTGGCCGCCATCTTTGAAGATAACTTATTTCCGCAACCTCCACTGCTGGTTCAGGGATTGCCTTTAACGATGACCCAATAAGTAGATGTGCTGGTGTAAGGGCTTCGAAGTCATTGGGATCTGTCGACATCGGGGTAATTGGTCTTGAATTCATTATTGCTTCGATCTCCACCAGTGCTGTCGACAACTCCTCAAACGTTAGCTTAGCACTTCCCAGGCTGCGGTATAGGTGACCCTTTGCTACTTTCACGGCAGCCTCCCAAATCCCACCGAAGTGGGGTGCCCTGGGGGGTATAAAATGAAAATTTATTGTGGCATTAGTACAAAAGTTTATAATGGATTGTTGGTTATATTTTTCAAACAACATATTACGCAATTCTACAAGTTTTGATTGTGTGCCAACAAAATTGGTTGCGTTATCGCAATGGATGTCTTTGGGGAGACCTCGACGACCTATCATTCTTTTTAAAGCTGCTATAAAGGCATCGGCTGACAGATCCGACACCGCCTCTAAGTGCACTGCCTTAGACGAAAAACAAACGAAGACCGCAACATAGGTTTTGTATGGAACTTTACCACGAATTTTATAATGTGTATAGATTGGACCACAGAAATCCACCCCACAGCAAATGAATGGACGCGATGGGGTCAGTCTTTCAAAAGGTAAGTCTCCCATCACTTGTTGGAGCAGTTTTGGACGATATCTGACACAATGAGGACACTGTCGAACTGTCTGGCGTGCCACCTCCCGAACATTGGAGTCGATGTCTTGTCAATGCCACAAGAGCCTTTGGACCAGCATGATAATTAGAAATGTGGAGATGTCGAACGAGTATTCTAGTAAAGTTAGAATTCTTGGGGAGTAGAAATGGGTGCTTGCAATCTTCCGGAATATTGGCGTGCTTCAAACGACCTCCTACTTTCAGTAACAGGAGACCATTTTTCTCCTGAATAAAAGGGTTTAACCACTTTATAGACCTCTTTAGATTTGAGTTCGTTTTGATTGCATCGATTTCCTCGGCGAAATATTTCTTTTGACTTAGACTAACAACTCTATGCAGAGCGTTATCAAACTCCTCAACTGTCAGATGTTCATCACGTGGAGACGTTGGGTTCCTTACTCTCTTAAGAAACCTTTCGATGTACGCAAAAATTCGAATAGTCTTTGTGTATGAACTAAATCGATCTATTGTCTCAAGAAGATAGTTTGGTTCTTGTTTGTGACAACTTAAAACTGTCTTTTTTATCTCCAATGTAGATTCTTCCGGAGAGAGATGTATTCTTACAGCAGATGGCCATGTTTCTTCCTCCTAAACTAGAAAGGCTGGTCCTTTGAACCAGATTGAATTTGTCATCTCCTCTACTGTGCATCCTCGAGATACTACATCTGCCGGATTTTCGTTTATCGGTACGTGTTTCCAAAGGACATGCTTCGTGTTTTCCTGGATTTCTGTAACCCTATTACCAACGAACGTATTTAGCTTAGATGAATGAGTGGATATCATTGCAGAATCCGTCCAAAAGTTGACTCCCGTGTAATTTGTACCCACGATCTTTTGTATTTTCACCCAAAGTTTGGATAGAAGATGGGCTGCGCAGAGCTCCAAGCGCGGATGTTGCTTTTTCTTGGCCGGTGCAACGCGGGATTTGACAACTAAAAGCTTCACTCGTACTGACCCAGAAGCATCCGTAGTCCTCAAGTAAATGCAGCAGCCATATGCCTTCGTGGATGCGTCTGCGAAACCATGTATTTGATAACTTGTTTTTGCTTCCATTGAGACGTATTGAGGAACTGAAAGATTTTGCAGTGAGTGCAAGTCTGTCATAAACTGACGCCACTCAGTGTCGATGGTGTCGAATAGATTTATCCCAGTTCAATTTCTCGATCCACAGCTTTTGCAGGATAATTTTGGCTTGAATAATAATGGGGCTGAGCAAGCCCATCGGGTCGAACAGCGATGAAGAAAGGGAGAGAATAGATCTTTTGGTATATTTGAGGTAAGTCCGATTAGGCTTATAGGAAAAACTAAATTCATCAGACACAGGATTCCAAGCTATACCTAACGTACTAGTTAGATTGGATTCTGTCAATCTGATCTCTTTTTTCTCAGCATCCTCGACCAAGGAAGGGTGGTTACAGTTCCATTTTGACAGCTCGAACCCAGCCGAACTCAGAATTGCAACGACCTCCTTACGTTTTTGTATTAGGGTAACTAAATCGTCCGCTCCAGTCAGCAAAAGTCGGACCTCAGAACTGACGCACCTATGCTCAAGCGTTCTTGATGTTTATTAGCCAGGTACTGAAGGCAACGGATTGCCAAAAATGGCGCAGACGATGTACCATATGTTATGGTGTTTAGTTGGTATGTTTGTACCGGAGTTTGGGCACTTTCTCTCCATAATATAAACTGCAACCTCCTTTGCGATGGGTGTACTAAGACTTGCCGATACATCTTGACAATGTCTGCAGTAAGAGCGTAGCGATGAAGTCGAAAGCGAAGTAAGATGACTAAAAGTTCATCCTGAATCGTAGGGCCGACCATAAGGATTCCGTTTAGAGAAATTTGAGATGTTGCGCAACAGGATGCATCGAATACGACGCGTAATTTGGTCGATATGCTATCTAACGACACACTGATGCGGCAAGTAAAAATGAGGGATTTCAAGATTTGGATCTTTGACGAGTGACATATGACCTAACAGCTTATATTCTTTTAAAAATTCAACGTATTGTGCTTTCAAGGATGCATTTTTAGATAGCCTACGCTCGAGTGATAAAAATCTTTTCAACGCAATGTCGTAAGAAGCTCCGAGACAACTTGGATCTTTTTTAAAGTGTAGTTGAACCATAAGCCGCCCGCTTGGAAGAATTTCAATGGTTTCCCTAAAGTGATTTTCGCAATCCTTATGCTCTTCTGACCACTTTGACCGGTGTTCTTGAATTTCTTCCAGTTCCTAAAACCTTTCAACGTACAGATCGAGCGAATCCTCCCTGGCGTTAACGCAGCACAATTTCTTCTTATTGTTAAGTTGAGTTTTGTATCTTCCTGATACAATCCAACCCAATGTCGTTTTTTGCAATAATGGAAGCCCCTCACCCAGTTTCAATTGACCTTCTCGTAGCAAATCAAAGAAAGCTTCAGCTCCTAACAACAAATCGATTCGAGAAGGCTGATTGAAGCACTCATCTGCGAGCTCTAGATTGTCAGGAAGATTCCAATCATTCACGCTAAGGGCTGCTTCCGGCTGATACCCAGTGATGGATGGTGCGACTAAAAATTCCAAAGAAACCTCAAATGTGTTGAATCTGGAGCGAATCGTTGATTGTGTTTGATATTTTATTTTTGTTTCGGATATTCCCGCACGATGTCAACATTCTTCCTTCTTGTTTTTAGACAGAGTGAATTTGCGAATTTCTCGTTAATAAAATTAACTTGGGACCCGGAATCTAGCAGAACCCTACCCATCTGAAAACCTCCTGATGCGTCTTTGACCAGAACAAGTGCTGTTGCCAAGATAACTTGCGCCTTAGGGGCGCACTCCTTTTTCGACGCCGAATGCGCTGCTGCGGAAGTGGATGGTGCATCTTCAGTTCTAGAGATAGTGTCGGTTGTTTGGGGTCTATGCAAAAGAGTATGATGGGATTGCTTAGACATTTTGCACCTGTAAGTCGAAGGACATTTAGCAACGCTATGACCTTTTCCTAAGCAATTTATGCAAAGCCCTAATTTTCGACAAAATAAACAAGACCGCTGACTGGCAGCCAGTGAAGTTTGATACCGTTGGTTGGAAGACGATGCCTATTCTGGTCGAAGCTATTTGCTATCCCTTGCTTCTAGGTATTGACACCGCTTACTAAGAACACTGGCACACTGGTTCCATTCCGGTAACTGCTTATAATCAAGCTGTTCGTCCCACTTGGACTGAGTCTCAGAATCAACCTTCGACATAGCAATATGTATGAAGTATGACGATTGCATTGCATATATTTTCATACGATCCAATTGACTGTAATGAATTGAACAATGCCGAAATATTGTCGACTAAACTTCTTAATGAAGCAGCTGATGCTTTCGGAACCTTGGGTAATTCTATTAGTTCCGAGATATATTCTAAAAAGATAAGGCAGTCGTTGTCATAACGCTCCTTTAGCCTTACGAGTGTCTTGGGGTAGTTGTCTTCGGTGAGTTGAAAAGCCTTAACCGTTCCAAGAGCTTGATCGCTCAAACATGACAGCAAATAATTAAATTTCTCTATTTTGGTCAAGCTGGGATCATTATCCACAAGATTCTTGAAAGAATTTATAAAATTCTTGTAATCAGAGTACCTTCCACTAAACTGAGGCAAACGTTGCTTAGGAAGATGACTAACTGGATGCGGAACAGCTAACGTCATATCTGCAACACTACTGCGCCTACCAGTTCCCAAAAGCGAAATAATTTTTGATTTTGCAGTTATGAATAGCTCTTCTATTTCGCTGCGACCGGTATCGAGAGGCGCCAAGCTTTCTATCTTAGTCTGGTATACTAAGATCTGTTTGAAGTAGGATTCCAAGATCCCCAAACGACATTGAAGTTCGGTTGAAGTGAATGTATTTGAATTAGACTCCACCAAATTCTTTATCCGGGTTATACTTCCTTTAGTTGAAGCCCGTTGCTGTCGTAATTCCTCGATTGTTTGTTCACTTGCCATTCTGACTGACAAACGCAATAGTTTGATAAATAATATTCCCCAAAGAGCAGGATGAAATTCCAATAAATCGATTCAAATGCGAATTTAAATAAACGAAGAGAAAATAGAAATAGAATATGTGTGGTGTGTGGTGACTTATGGGATGTGGGTGGTAAAGCAAGCGAGCGTACCAGCGAACGAGAATACGAATTACGAAACAAAAGCGACGACGAAAAAATGCAATAGTGTGGTGGGTGGCGATGGCGAAGACAAATTTTCGGCGAAAGCTCCTAAACGAGTTATATGTGTGCTTCATATACTGGACGAAAAAGTGGATCTTAATATTTTCCCTTTGTGGATTCTATTGAACTTTTTCCAGTGTTAGGACCAATATGAATTTACGGAGATTTACTTTGACCATCAAATTAGCTTTGATTGATATCAGTATATTTTACTATTGTTTTTAGCAATTTTGATAATAATGGCGAAATATGTTGTTTTGAATATGTAGATATGTTTAATTTTTAATTTCATGCAGCATGCAGGTCTAAATTATGTCGAATGTGCGTTTTTTATTGACGTATTTTGAAATTTTTTCGCTATTATAATACTTTTGCTTTGCGACAACTGCCTGATTTATCAACGCACATTTGAATAAAATTAGACTTTTATGGTCGGACGTACCTGGGTGGGGATGTTATACTTATCTCCCACGTTTATTTTTTCTTCTCGATCAGCAGCTTACTCCTCCTCATGAGTGTTTCTACAGGGTCTTCGGGTTGTTTCTCCGTTTTCCTTGGGTTTTGTTCTTCACCTACACTATGCACTCGCGTGACCGAAACCGAAACCGATAGCGCGGCGTGATTATTGTTCTACGTTTATCAAGTGGCACTGTTGTAAAATGTTTGCAGTTTTTTCACTCACTTTTATAGTGCACTATGATTTAAATTATATTTTTTCGATTTTAAAAAGTTAATACTGATGTGGATTTTTGCTTTTAACCACGTTGGGCGCCAAAATGAACGATCAAATAATTGGACCGTCAACCGGTGATCTCTATTACGCCCTACACCAGTATAGGCAGATTCTCTGGTTGTTGCGTTGACCAATGCCAACGGTAGCGAACACGACAACGGAATTTTTACCGATGAATAGCGAATGACTGTGAGTGAACGATGAGTATGAGGCGGCGACAAAAGGCAATGTTATCCCAAAGGGTTTTCAAATACAACAAGTGTAGCTTTTATTTTGCTCATGGTATTTATACAATTTGAGAGAGAGAGAGAATGTTACATTATTTTAACATTAAGGCGAATTCAAATAAAGTGCACGACTGGGTCGCACGTAACTTTCTCGTTTATTGCGAATCTCGCAGAATCTCAGAGTCATTTCAGCAAACTTTACGTTTAAAATCATACGCACTCAAGATGTACTCAGATAACTGAGCACTTGTTAATTAACAACGTAATACATACTAGGTACATAAACATACGCATTAATTTCAATATTTACTTTTAAATTTCACCCCGAACTGACACTTGAATTTCGATGAATTTCAAATTATATTGCCACTGAAGTTTTGGGCTTTACAAAAATATACCGTGTGTAAATAAAGATCGGGATTTGGGTAGTAATTTTTGAGAAATATTCATAAAACGGCAATATTCGAGTTTTCTGAAAAAAACTTAAGTACGTGATTATGTGTAGAATGCTTATGTTGTCTTAAATAGGTATGTATTTTGATCAAAATCGTTAGAGCGGTTTTTTGTAAAATTATGCTGACAAATGTTACAATTTGGATTCGAAAAGCACTGTTATTAAACTGTTTAGCTAAAAACTGAGTACGACGTTTTCTTCAGGATACAAACATTACCTAGCAGTTACATTTGTAACCAAATGGAAAATGGCGTTTTCGAGATATGTGTAGTTTTTAAAGTACAGTTTTTAGCGATTGGGGTGAAAATCGAAGGACGCATTGATGGTTCAAAAAACACTGTTTTGCAACTGTTTAGCTCAAAACTGAGCAAATGGTTTTACTATGGATTTAAGCATTATCTAAAAGTAACATTTTTATCATAATCGAAAATGGCGTTTTTGAGATATGAGCAGTTTTTTACAGTATTATTATTAGGGATTTGGATGGATATGGAAAAACGCAGTCTTTTTAGGGAAAAACTGAGTTTGCTATCAAGTTAAGAATGACAATAGTACCTTAAAAATAAGTTTTTTTTTAAATCGTTTTTACCGTTTTCGAGAAAAAGCCAATTTTCAAAACTGCCGTTGCTAGACTTTTTAGCGGTCATGTAAAGCATGCATAAAGTTAAAAATAATTAAATATGGTGGATGGTCTAAAAGAACCGCGAAATTTAAATTTATTATACATAATTCTAATGAACTAACATATGTTGAAAGTTTTTTAAAAACATGATGATGATTTGTTGATGAGCGAGTGATTCTGCCGCAACACACTCTATTTTCTTTTGTTTTAGATTACGTAATTCTTGGGTGAACCATTTATTACTGCAATTATAAACATTTTTTGTTAGGGTCATTTGTTCAACACAAAATTGTAGACTTTGCTCTAAGGCGGTCGAGAAATCATGAAATGATTCATGAAAATCACTTATGTTATTTATCCGTGAGCATCTGTTAAATATTAATGCTCTAAATTCATTTGTATTATATTTAAATACCTTAGGAACTATTTTATTTCTGTCCACTTTTTTCTTGCGCACATCAACTTTTACAACTACATATTCACCCCTATTCCCGTTGGCGTTTGTCGTAAACGCCTAATATTTCATTTCGGTTTTCAGGCAGTGTTTGTAACTTTTTTTTAAACAAATGATTTGAAATTACAGAAGCAAAATCTTTAACAAAAGTTCGGAAAAAATCGGAATATCATGTTTAAAACGACACGACACATGAGTCGTATACGACAAACGCCAACGGGAATAAGGGTGATTGATTCATGATTACTTATCTTAAAGTCCGGATTTGTATCCGCCCAAACACTTTTTTCAGCAGGAGCTATAACGAAGTCCACCAATGTCCGAGAGGATTCAGTTATTCGCGTATGTTTGGATATTATTTGCTTGCAGTTGTTGAATCTAAGTATATCATTGAATGCTTTTGTATAAGTATAATCACTATTAAGGAGATTAATGTTGTAATCACCCACAATAACCGCATTAAAACTATTTTGCAATGTCATTTCTATCCAGTTCGAAAATAATGTACAAAAGTCGCGTTCAGAGCTGCTGGGAGATCTATAACACACTGCAATTCTTTCACTAAAGTCTTTCGTAAAATACTCGACACATAAAAACCATGCTCGCATTTCTATCTGAATCTTATATATTGTTCTATATTGAAAATTATTTTTAACATATATGATTACACCCCCTGTGTGGCTGCTAGTGCTATCACATCGAATCTCCCAATAATTTGGTATACTTATTTCGAAGTCGTCAATATTATCTGTCAGATGAGTTTCAGAAAAGGCAAGGATATCAAATTCACTGTTGTTCACCAAACACTCGATTTCATTGAAGTTATTTACAAGGCCTTGTACATTCAAACACAGATATGAGACGTAATTTAATTGATGGGAATTAACTTTTTGTGGAAGAACGTGTGGGCCTACTAAAGTTTTACCAAACATTTACGCTAAACATACTTTGAAATAAGCACACATTCTGAAGAAGTTGTTCACAATAATTTAATTCTTGAAAGGATGTTGTGCATATAAAATGGAGATTGGGGTCTGACCAATGGTGCAAATTGTGGTAGTTTGTTACCCCGTCTGAATTTCGCTTCGTCAGTCCACAGAATATTTTTGAGCAAGTGCCTGTCTTCTGTCTGTTTGCACTGGCAAAATTCCACTCTTCCTTGCGCATCTCCTGGTAGTAAATCCTGTACCGGTGTTAAATGAAAAGGGTGTAATCTATTACTCCGTAGAGTTCCGTAAATCCTGGTTCCGGGAAGTTCCAACTGCACAGCTAGTCTTCGCCCTCTGCGGACCTGACCATCCCATCCTTCAACTTATCAATGTTAAGCTCATAGGTACGTTAGTTTATTATTCTCACTTATTTGTGTTTGACCTTTGTTGCATTTACATTTTTTGAGCATGGCTTAACTTTAAAAATAATAGCACACCAATAGCATGTTGCAATGCAATGCAACTTTTGAAAACTATAAGACATTAAAATTCTAAAGTTAAAAAATATGACACACCCTACTATACAATCCTCAATGCGTTTATTATTATAATTATTATAATTTTATTAATATGTAATAAATTACAATATTAATTGACAGAATCAATAGCGCTAGCTGCTAGGGCTTTCGGCTAGTAGTAAGGAAACAGAATTAGAATTTAAATACGTTTAATGCGTTTAATTTATGCAACCTATATACAAAAAGGGTATTCACTTAATCTGATCAATGTATGCAGCTGGTAAATTTATAAATTTCTGCGGTGCTTTAAATGAACACCCCTCGGAAATCGACAGACTTATTTTTACATTTTTGCTCAAAAAATATATAATACCGATTAACATAATTCTATCATATTGCTTAGGATTTGCATGGCTCTTTGGAGACTTGTCCAACCGATGAAGTTCTAGCAGAAGATCCTAAAGGATTGAAGGTAACGCTTATGGAACATCAAAAACATGCATTGGCGTGGATGAATTGGAGAGAACATCAAAAACCACGTGGAGGTATACTTGCTGATGATATGGGCTTAGGTAAAAATTAATATTTAATTTAGATAGGATAAAGTTGTTGATGTATTTAAATTTTAGGAAAAACTCTTACTATGATAGCCATGGTACTTGAATATAAAAATCGGGAAGACAACAAAACGCACGGTGACGTTGATTCGAATGACGAAGAAGAGAAGGAAAATCCGGGTTGGTCAACAAAAAACCGGAGAGATTGTGAGTATTTCTTATTTATAAAAATAAATAAATAGGTGGCGCAACAGGCGGGTGACACCCAAGGCCTAGCTTCTCGCAACCATTCGTTTTGTGTGAGTTTCTATTTTTGGGACGGATGGAACCATGGAAGGGACCTACAATTTTATGCCGAGTCCGAACGGCTGAATTGAGAAGCTTTTTCATGACAGTCATACTCTCGGATGTTTGTCAGACGTTCGCGAGAGTTCTTATTTATTTAATCGATTTCTTAAATGTAAAAAGATACTGAGTACGTAATTGTTTTGCACGCGCGACAGCAAAGCAAAATTTAGTTAAAGGCTCTTTTACTTTCTAGATTTCCAGCTGACAGAGCGGTGCCGTGAACGAAGGCCATATGAACTAACGCCATAATGGCGTTAATTCACTTTCAAATGCGAATTAAGGCCATAATCCACGTATGGATTATTAATTCATTTTCAAATGAGAACTAAAGTCATATGGTGTTAGTTCGTTTTAGAAAGTAGCCATAGTTGTAGTTCCCATTTGAATGTGAATAAAAGTCCCTGGAATTATTCTTAATAATTTGAATTACATAATGGTTTTACGAAATAAGGATGAGAGATATTAGCTTAAAGATCGATAGAAAAAAATATATTTAAACCTAACTTTTTCTTTTTAATAAAGTGATAAACCAACTAACATACATACACACACATAAACAGTGATGTAGGCATGGGGGGCCATGCTGCCACCTTGCAACGTCCCTGCTTGGGGTCACTGTTAAATTTGGAGTAGATGCGAGGTTGAGTATTTCCAAAGTTTATTTAATTCCAAGAGATTCTTAAAATCCAAAAGAAACTTTTCATATAGGTACCCAACCTCGCACCTACTCCAAATCCAACAGTGACCCCAAGCAGAAGCGTTGCAGGGGGGCAACATGCCCCCCATATCAATCTTAAGGACCATTCACATGGGAGCGAACGAACGAATTGATGAAATGCGAATAAACCCCTTTTTATGCATTTATAAACAGAAAGTTCCACATTTGGATTTCGAAATTTCGTTATTTAAACTGTTAATATACTTGTTTTTTTTAATAAATTTTGATGGAATAATTAATTATCCTCATCTTGGAGTAGTAAAATGTGCAATTTTCTGTTTATAAATGCATAAAAAGTGGTTTGTTCACATTTCATGAATTCGTTCGTTCGCTCCCATGTGAATGGCGCTTTACTGTTTTTACGACGTTTATAGCATTAGTTCACATTTAAACGATTGCTTTAGTTCTCATTTCAAAATGAATTAAAGCCATAATTGGATTATGGAGTTAATTCGCATTTAAAGGTGATATATCGCCATTATGGGGTTAGTTCATATGGCCTTCGTTAACGCACCGACAGGGCTATGAACAAAAATCATTCTAGTCGAACTTTCTCTTACCACCTTAATCTGCAAAATGTTGTTATGTTTTCCCAAGTGCTTCATTTCGAATTCTCTCGCAATACGAGTTTTAGTCCATTTAAAAAATGAAAAGCAATTTGCTTTTGTTTTTAATTTGATAAAGAGGCAAGAAATCCATCTAGCTGTCGGTCCGGCTACTTATCGCTGTATAATAGTACTAGCTGACAGTGTACATTGAATAATTCTTAGCAACAAGCATTTGTAAAGCAATAACAATTTTTTGATTCATAACATTACAACTTATACTTTCCAACACATCAAAAGGTATGTTGTTGACGCCACAATAACTGTGAGCCTGGGGTCTAATTTTAATAACATCGATTATGGTATAAAATACTCCTCAACAAAACTTATTGGGCTCCTAGAGTCGAACAATGGCAAAAGCCTCATCGTGTTTACCATGTTATCCGAAACAAATTGGTAGCTGATGTTCACTTTGGGTAGTTTATTTTCGTATTATCATTCTCATTAAATGCAGTAATATATTCTTCGAAGTCCCTCAAGTTAATTGATGTAGGCGGCCTTATACTGAGTCCTTTCTTCCTTAACTGCAGATCAAGCCACTTTTGCCTTAGGGTCGCCATTTCTTTCTTTTTTTGTATATTCTTCGTAGATTGACCCATTCTTCATCGAGCTCCTCCTCTGCACCATGCGAAACACCCTCTTCTCCAGACACGTACTCACTTGTTTTTACACCCTCCTCCCCAGAAACGTGTTCACATGCTCATATGGGATCGGCAATAGGTAACGAATTGTCTTGCGGCAATACAAGTGGATCCTCTCTTGTCAACTGGTCAAGTGGCTTGCACCACTGCTTCTTGGTGATGATGCGGATCTTCAGCTCTTCTCTTGTTTCTCTGTTTGGTAGCTTTAAACGCCAAAGAATATCTTTCAACACAACCATTGTTGCTGATTTTAAATACTTTTTTTTTTAACTTATGTGCGCGTATGTTATTTATTTATATACAAAAAGAGTAAATTATTCGCATATACAGTGGAAGCCAAAAATAAATGCACGCTGAAAAGAAAGGCATGAAAGACTACTAATGGTACGCATGGTTGTGATCCTGGCACGAGCAGAAATTATCGGGCCATAGCTATTTGGTTTCCGAGGTTTGTAAAACAATGCAACGACTTAGGCCCCGTTTATAGCTATCAGTAAAATGCAACCGAACAAATATTTTTTTTTGCTGTTTTGAAGCACTTATGCCCAGTTGTACAGTCAGAGTTTAAACCGAAGTTTAACTAAACCTGACCGAGAGTTTAAACTTTTGGTTTAACTCGTTCAGTTTCACAGTACAAAATAATCTGACAGTTAACTAAACGCAGTTGTGGAAGCGCAGAACAATTTCCCTTAAGGGGATATTTTTCTACCAGCGCACTTTTGACCAAGTAAATGGTTATTGCTTTTCTCTACTTTATCTATTTTACCATTTGTAAATAAAAGAAAATGTGTGCAATATTATTACATTGTGTATTTTGGTATTAACGAAGTGAATTGATGTATTTTCGACACATGTTTGAACTGTCATCTACTTTCACCAATTAATTATTGCAGTAATTATTATTTCTTTTTTATTTCAATAATAATACATATCTAGTTGTTGAAATGTATGTGGCATTCAGACGGATGCGATCACAGGTACTGCTTCTTTGTAACTCGCTGGGTTTTTACCACATCCAATCACCCGTCGCCAGTAAAATATTGAAAGGATTTTATGAGCCTCTAATTAGGGTCATTGTCTGATAATAGGTAGGCGCAAAGTTTTTTGCTGGTGTTTCTACGAAAATCTGCGCTATCTTGTTCTGGTTTTACTTTTTTTCTAAACAAAAAATGTAGGTAATCCAGATCTGTATACAAAAATGGTATGAACTCCGAAACCTTTGAACTGAACAGTCATTGTCCCGAGAAGTGTGTTCAAAATCGGACAAACAAATTGCATTGTAAAAAGAATAGAGTGGGTAGTGTCTTGTTTCAGCCAAAACAAAATATGAAAGATTTGAGTATGTATAGAAACATATTTTGTTCGCGAAGAATCTAAAGAAATCACTAGTACATTACAAAAAAATAATCGTCATTTCCACACACGAAAAGAAATAATTTGTATTGAAAAAACCTCAATACAATTTACGCTTGTCTACATTATGTTTGGGCTAAGATCTACCTGATGTTCACTTGAAAAAAGGCGTTTTCATTGTTAAGTACATTATATTGGTTGAAAATCTATTGAAATTTTCTGATGATAGTGGGTTTACCGCAGTAATGCTGGAACTAATCATAGCTCTACTTTTCACTCATATAAATTCAAGAAGTGCAGCACCCAAACAATTTCTCATTTCTGTTCTCTCTCTCTATCTCTCTGTATGAAATAGCAGCTATCAAAATAAACCTCAAAATGCGAAACGAAAGTTTAAACGGCAGAATGCAGGCGTTTAACTTAAACCGAGAGTTGAACTCCACTTTGGGTTTAAACGAACACAATAAAACCGAAAATTTGTTGAACGAAGGTTTAAACCAAAACGAGAGTTTAAACTCTGACTGTACAACTGGGCATTAAACTTATTCGTTGAACTCAATCTTGTTCTTAAAATGTTGCTTTGGAATTATAAAGTCAGTTCATCTAAAAAATAAGTAATTGATCTACAACTTTTCTGGAAAACGCATTTATTATTTTTTCCGTACGAAAAACCTTTTCTGTTCAGCTTCTCAACCAATTTCACGGAGTATTCCACTCAATTCCTCTGATATCCTAGGGTTAATTGTGTCAGTTTTGTTCTTTTTCGTGCTTTCACGGATGGATCTTTCTGATGGCTATGACCGACGCCTTACACCGCGTCTCCACGAGCAATATTTCGCATGATCGCATGATCGCGCATCGCCTTGTCTAAATCCTTTTTTGATATCGAAGGTCTCGGAGAGTTCTTTACCGACCTTGATGGAGCCAAACGGACGAGTTTGGCAGGGATGCCAAAACTAGACATTGCTCTGTATAGCTCGTCTCGGTGGTGAGTATCGATTTTGACTTCCTGGGTTTTCTTTAAGATCTGCCGCAGTGTGAATATTTAGTCGATGGTAGACTTTTCTAGCCTGAAGCCACACTGATAGGGACCAATCAGGTTGTTGAACAAAGGCTTCAGGTGTTCACACAAAATGGCAGATAAGATCTTGTAGGCAATGTTAAGAAGATTAATTCCTCTTCCAGGTTAAATGGTTGATTCTGCCTGATTTAATTCGTCATCGACGTTAAACAGTCAGCAGAAGTAGTTCTTCCATACCCTCAGCATCGACTGTGATGTTCTATGATGTTCCCTTGTTCCCTTGTCCTTCGGTTCGGGCTCTGTAGCCTTGGCAGGTTCTTTTTACCCTTTGGTAAAACTTCCGAACCTCATTCCTGGTAGTATCTATCTATTTCCTCGATCGCGCGAATTAAAGGACTTTTAAACGAATATGTTTCTATAATTTCGTCAATAGGTCTTATTAATTTTTGTAATGTTAGTTTTTACATTATTATAAGATATTGCTGTTCAACTTATCCTCTACATCAATATTTATTGGTTTTACAATATTTCTTTGATTTGATGAAGAATGATCATTAATCATTATTTTACAATCTTCAAAATGAATAAGTACATTTATTTTTACTAATCTATTTTTTCGTTCGTCACAAGAACTATTTATTTGCATGTTACTGTTTTTTATTAATATTACAATTTCTCTTTAGTCTAGGATAACGTTTTTCTCTCTATTTGTTTTTTTATGCAATTATTTTTGTATCAAAATTTTTTTATAGTTTTTAGATGTCTGAGTTCTTCATTGTTTTTGAATTTAAAAAAAGTATTATTATTTTTGATCATCTCTTCCTCTTTAATTCCAATTTCCATAAAATCTTCGTTGGGAATTGGGGTAACAATATATTTGTCAAATGTATGAATCTGATCAGGTATTTGAATTATGAAAATTATTAGATCATTTGAATATTCTCCAATTGACAGTTTAATATTTTTTAATTTGGATAAATCTATATTAAAGTCTATTGTGGGTGATCAGGATCACAGAATCCGTCGTATTCGTAATTTTGCTACGAACCCCGAAAGAACTATCACAGAATCCGTCGTAGTCGACATTTTTGCTACAAATTTAATCGTGGAAATGTTTATTATAATTTAATTCGTAGCAAAAATGTCAACTACAACGGATTCTGTGATAGTTCTTTCGGGGTTCGTAGCAAAATTCCGAATACGACGGATTCTGTGATCACCCAGATTATTTATCTGGGTAATATTGATGTAATATTTTGAATTTTTTCCACTACCTCTTTAATTTTGTCGATTCTTCGTAAGTATTCTAACACTTGGCGTATTTTTGGGAAGTGAGTATAACAAAACCGAAAGTGAGTATAACAATTTTGCATGTAAATCCAAAAGTGAGTATAACAAAACCAAAAGTGAGTATAAACGTTTTGCATGTAAAAGTAAAAGTGAACTAGCTATAGATTCTCAAAAAAATGCGCCTACTACTATTCGTTTTTCAGTCATTTGAAATTCTAACTGGTAGCCTTAATTCATTATTGGATTTTATTGTAATTGCGTTTTTTATGATTTCTATTTCATTCTGAATCTGGTTATTTCTTTTTAGTTATTGTTCTGATTTTTTATAAGATTATGGTTATTATCATCATCGTCATCCATCGTGCCAAATAGAAAATTGAGTCCTCGGCCTCCTAGGTTAATAATTAATTATTAAACTCCTTATTTGTCTTTTGTGGTTTGTTTGTGTCCTTTAATACCTCGTAGCTCTCCTCGGAGTATTTCTATTTCTTTTTCGATTGTTACATATGATATGAAGCCATTGTTCGTTGATCAGTGTTATAACAGAATTTATTTCTGTTAAATTAATTATATGCATTATTGAATTGTATTTATTAACCACTTCCACATCGTCATATTGAATAACTGAATAACCATTAATATTATTTATTTCTTCTATTATTATTTTGATCTTTACAAAAACTGTGAGCCATAGTATTACAACCAGTAACTACGATTCTCATTTTACTTCGCGTCTTTATTGTTCAATGTCTGAATTTAATTTTGAAGTATAGTTAGCTCTCTGGTTTGCTCTAATGAGATTTTCTTGATTCTTGAACCGAGTGACCCTTTCTCTTTGTATGTTCGTTGAATGTTAGTTGTTTAGTTTTTTGAACTTATTTCGTGGTTGAGTTTAATGACGGTCTGCTCTTGAGTTCTTTACAAACCCTTCTGTTCTAGGGACGAGTATCGCTATACTCGTCTCTATCTTTCATTCATTCATTCATTTTCAATGGTCCGCTTGTCCATTAAGTGGGTCGCGGGTGTAGGTTGCTCAAGTGGACCCTCCATAGCTCTCGATCCTCCGCCATCGACTCCAAATCATCAGGGGCAATCCCCATGCGTGTAGAGGAGAGATTATGAATTTGATCTAACCATCTCATCCTTGGTCTACCTAGAGGACGCCTACCCGATGGTACGGATTCCATAGCACGTCGTGGAATCCTGGTCGGGGACATGCGTTTAACATGACCAAACCACCGAAGCATGGATCGCTCCGTCCGGAGAAGTAGCTGCTCGACATTGAGTTCCTCACGTATTCTGGTATTTCTAATGCGATCTCTACGGGTCACACCAGCAATACAACGGAGAAATCTCATTTCGGCAGCTTGTATTCGCGATCTTATTCTTTCGGTCATTACCCAAACCTCATGACCATAGGTAAGAGTTGGAACAAACACCGAATTAAAGACTGACAACTTAGCTTTGAAACCAAGTTCAGTCCTCCTGATAACAGAATGACCAAGCTGTCTCAAAATCGATCCAGCTTGGCCAATCCTACAGGAAAACTCGGCATTGCTCCTTCCATCACTCGTGAATAAGACCCCGAGATACTTAAACTTCTCCACCTGTTTCAATGGGACTCCACTAACATGCAGAGTGCATTGAACAGGCGTTCTGGAGACGACCATCACTTCAGATTTGTTTACGTTTACCTCCATCTCAGCTTCAACACAAACGGCTACAAACCGATCGAGTGCGCGCTGAAGTTTAATCTGAGAGGATCCAAGGATGACCAAGTCATCAGCGAAGAGCAAATGACTTATCCTCAGATCTCCCAATTCGAAACGTTCTTCGCCAAGACTGCGTTGTAACATCCAGTCCATATAAGTAATGAAAAGGAGAGGCGACAAGACGCACCCCTGGCGAAGTCCAACGCCCACGGTGAAAGGTATTGATTTAACGCCGTTTACCCGAACACAGCTTTTACAGTTTGTGTAAAGAGATTGAATGGCTCTCAAGAGAGAACCATCAATTCCATACTCCTGTAATACACTCCAGAGTTTCCCTCGAGGGACTCGGTCGTATGCTTTCTCCAAATCTCTATCTTTATTGAGGTTATTTATGTATCTTTTTTTTAATAATTAATAGAGTGTATATATATTGCAACTATTAACAACGTCATTTATTGGCTCTCTTAAGTAGTCTCTTAGTCCTCTATAATTTTCTTCTATTCCCGAATGGCCTGTTTCTTTGGTACAATTTTATTTGCTTAACAGCTTCTTCTCCTGTTTTTATATCTTTAGCAAAATATTTGCATTTAATTTTATTCTTGATCCGAATAATTCTATTAATTTTTGTTGAAGGATGTTATATTCAGTGTCTGTTAAATCCGTATTATATTCCAGTATTTTGTTTATTTATTAAAGGGATTAGACGGTTATTAACCTCGCTTTTATTTATTTAATTTATTCATATGAATATTTTATTGTTTTGTTTGGCTTTTCGAGACCATATCCGTCGATCAAATATGTTGATTGAACTATTTTTAATGGGAAAATGATCATTCACTTCTTCTTGTTGTGAGTGTATCGTAGCTTGTATTGAATCGTTATCCTCAATTTTTTCTTCTAACATGTTTACTTCGTCTTTTATCTCTTGACTCAAAAAATCCGCTACAGTATCACTTGTGCCTTTCAGATATTCGATTTGCATGTTATTCCCCTAGCTGAAGTACCCATCGTTGTATGCGAGGCGAAATATCCTTGCCAAGCTTTTTAGTTTGAAGCCATTTTAGCAGCTGGTGATCCGTTTTTAGTTCGAAACGTCTAGCATATAAATAAAGTCGCAGATGTCTTACTGACCAAACTATTGCGAGTACATAATTCTTTCTCAGTCGTACTATAGTTCTTCTCATGTGTATAGGATTATGACGATGGTAATTTTGAATAAGGACATACAATATGTTTTCAATTAAACAGATAAACTCAACTTTATTGAATTTCTTAATTGATTAGTTTACAATTAACAAGTAATTTCGCTTTACCAATCTGATCTGCTCGCTGCTGAGATGTTCGTCAAAGTGACCGAGAATATGCCAGCACACTTCTCGCATAGCGAACGTAGGCACAAAAGGGAATTGGTAAAAACCCAAAAAAATAGGTACCGGTGCAAGTGCGTGAGCATATTCATTGATGGTAATTATGACCATAATGAATAAGACACAATTAGCAACCATAAAGACTAATAAAGTAAATAGATTAAGTGCAGTGAGTAACAGAAGTGGTTAGCGAGAAAGATAATATAAAATCTGAATATAAACCAAGAAAATTATAGCATGAACAAATTGAACAATAATTGAAATACATTAACCAAAATTAATAATTAACAATTAAACAAATAAACAAGTAAACAAAAGTATAATCTTGAACATAAAAACAAATATAGAATCTTGAACATCATGTTCGTTGAGTGTTCTACTTATGTACGTTAGGTCCGAAACACACATGCGATTTCAATCGCGCGTCTGTTTAGTCGCAAAAAATTAAGCACACACATTTTAATGTGAATGCGCGCACATAAAATCCAAAATTGTGTGTGCGCATTCACATTGAAATGTGTGTGTTTCATTTTTTGCGACTCAGAAGTCGCACGATTGAAATCGCATGTGTGTTTCGGGCCTTATTGGGTGACCTTTCTGAGATAATACTGCACCAATTGCATAGTTGGATGCGTCTGTCGTTAATAAAAACGTTTCATTAAAATCAGGATATGCAAGTACTGGTTCTGTTTGAAGTGCATTTTTTAGTTCTTGATGTGCTTTTATATAGTTCATATCAGATTTGTCGATCTTTGTATCTTTCTTAAGATACTTAGTAATGGGTTGTGCAATTTTTGCAATTTTAGCTGAGTTGAATAAATACATTTTTTTTTTATTCTGTGCCCAAATTTTAAGAAATAATGGACATAGATGAAAAAATATAGATTTTTTAATTGAGGTAAGGAGCCCTTTCTACAATTATTATAAAGATAAGGAGGAAGGAAGGAAATACTCTCTGCCTGACAATTTCTGTTGGGAAATTATGTCGAATTTCAGTCTCTGAATTATTGTTTGAGAGAATTACAATTAGCCCCCTCATGTAGCTGACCTCCCCGTGGTGGGGGGCGGGCAACATGCCTATTTTCACGTAGACATGGCTAACGAAGCACACACCCAATGATGACAAAACGAAGAAAGCGAGCCTCGGATACTGCCAAGCCTGTCAACATAGGGAGCAAGGCCTGGAGGGTGGCAGTTTGCGAGCGTCTGGTGGTCGGCTTGTCACGCTCGGCAGTCGGCCGGGTTTAACCCGAAACGGTTACGAGCTTCCTATCAATGGTCTCGTAAACCATTATGGGGGTCAGAGGGTGGATGCGCTATGCACCAATAGGGGCATAAGTGGACTTTCGGTTACTCGACAACGGCATCGACTTGGATAGGCACGTGGAACATCTCTTCGCTCACGGGAAAAGACCTGGAGCTTGTTGGGGAGGCTGTCAAAAATCGACTAGATATAGTTGGTGTTTCCTCATCAAAGCAAAGGGTTTCTGGAACTGTGGACCTTGGAGTAGCACCTTCAGTGTCTGCTAGGCAGGAGTGGGGATACTCACAAGTCCCAGGCTGTCCGGCAGAGTATTGGAGTGGATTCTGTTAGGAGGGAGAGTTGCGATCTTAAAGCTAAACCTTGAAAGATCAACCCTAGCTCTGGTGCAGGTGTATGCTCCGAATCTGGAGTCGGGGTACGCAGCTTTCTTAGATGAAGTTGATGCAGCTCTTGAAATGATTGCAGATATGGATTCTTATATCCTGATGGGTGATTTCAATGCTCACGTGGGTGCGGATTTCTCGACATGGGGCAGCGCGATTGGGAAACACGGTGACCCCGATCAGAACGCGAACGGAGAGAAGTTGTTGGACTTTTGTTGTTCAAATGGAATGTCCATTATGAACACTTTCTTTCCACATAAAGATATCCATAAATACACATGGTACCGTCAAAGTCTTCAGCAGAAATCGCTGATAGATTTCTTTGTGGTACCATCGTGTATTAAAAGGATGGTTTGTAATGTTCGTGTGTTGAGAGGGGCTGAACTGTCAACTGATCACCACCTGGTGTTGTGCAAATTGTATCTCAACGATCAAAACCTATCCTGCCAAAGCGTAAACCAAGAATGTTTACGTGCATACGGTGGGAGGGGCTTCAGAACGATGAGATACGGGAGGAATTTGCACGGCAGGTATCTGCAAGGTTTGAACAAATTCCAAATGTTCCATTGATTGTAGAGAAAGAATGGCAGTTGTTTTCAACAGCAGTTATTGCCTCTGCAGAACATGTTTTCGGAGTGAAGCGGCTGGGTGTGGCGGCTGGTGGTGAGAAAAGAACTGCGTGGTTTAAAACGCCCGGAGTTGAAGAAGCTGTCAGAGAGCAGAAGAAGGCTTTCAAGGTGTGGATTCACTTGGGGGATTCTCCTTCTCGAAACCGGTACATTGAGGAGCGAAGAACTTACAAATTGGCTGTTAAAGCAGCCAAAGAACAGTCTTGGAAGGAATTCGGCGAAGAATTGGACCGTGATCACAGATCTGCAAGCAAGGTGTTCTGGCAGACCATCCGCCGTCTTAGAGGAAGGAAGTGGAACATTATCGAAGGAGTCAAATCCAAAGATGGTACACTTCTTTCTAATGAGGAGGACATCTTGCGCAGATGGAGCGAACACTTTTCCGAATTGCTCAATCCAATCCAGGGCATTGAGGATGACACATCCATCGCTTTAAGCAAGGCGGAAAATAGTCCCACGGTAGAGGAAGTCACTTTTGCTATAAAATCGCTAAAAGCTGGTAAATCTGCCGGAGTGGATGAAATCCGGCCAGAAATGAGGGAGTCAAATGGCTCTCTCGTGTCATTAAAGTGGCCTGGGAATGCGGCGAAACTCACAGCGATTGGCAGATTGGGGTGATTTTGCCAAGGTGCTGGAAACGCGTTGCAGAGCTGTGGTCGAGGCACGATTAGGAGATGAGCAGTGCGGCTTTCGTCCCGGCAGAAGCACAACCGACCAGTTATTCACTCTCAGAATGGTACTTGAGAAGGCTTGGGAGTATGCTACACCTGTTTACGCTTGCTTCGTAGATTTGGAGAAAGCATACGACCGAGTCCCTCGAAGGAAACTCTGGAGTGTATTACAGGAGTATGGAATTGATGGTTCTCTCTTGAGAGCCATTCAATCTCTTTACACAAACTGGAACAGCTGTGTTCGGTAAACGGCGTTAAATCAATACCTTTCACCGTGGGCGTTGGACTTCGCCAGGGGTGCGTCTTGTCCCCTCTTCTTTTCATTGCTTATATAGACTGGACGTTACAGCGCAGTCTTGGCGAAGAAAGTTTCGAATTGGGAGATCTGAGGATAAGTCATTTGCTCTTCGTTGATGACTGACTTGGTCATCCTTGGGTCCTCTCAGACTGAACTTCAGCGCGCACTCGACCGGTTTGTAGCCGTTTGTGTTGAAGCTGAGATGAAGGTAAATGTGAACAAATCTGGAGTGATGGCCGTCTCTAGACGGCCTGTTCAATGCACTCTGCATGTTTTTGGAGCCCCATTGAAACAGGTGGAGAAGTTTAAGTATCTCGGGGTCTTATTCACGAGTGATGGAAGGAACAATGCCGAGTTTTCCTGTAGGCTTGGTCAGGCTGGATCGATTTTGAGACAGCTTGGTCATTCTGTTATCAGGAGCACTAAACTTGACTTGGTGTCAAAGCTAGGTTGTCAGTCTTTAATTCGGTGTTTGTTCCAACTCTTACCTATGGTCATGAGGTTTGGGTAATGACCGAAAGAATAAGATCGCGAATACAAGCTGCCGAAATGTGATTTCTCCGTTGTATTGCTGGTGTGACCCGTAGAGATCGCATTAGAAATACTAGAATACGCGAAGAACTCAATGTCGAGCAGCTACTTCTCCGGACGGAGCGGTCCATGCTTCGGTGGTTTGGTCATATTAAACGTATGTACCCCGACCAGGATCCCACGACGTGCTATGGAATCCGTACCATCGGGCAGGCGTCCCCTAGGTAGACCCAGGATGAGATGGTTAGATCAAATTCATAATCTCTCCTCTACCCGTATGGGGATTGCCCTTGATGATTTGGAGTCGATGGCGGAGGATCGAGAGCTATGGAGGGTCCACTTAAGCAACCTACACCCGCGACCAACTTAATAAGCGGGATATTGGAAATGAATGAATGAAAAATGAATGAGAATTACATTAAGGGTGGGTCTCCCTCAGCTACGAACTCTGTGCTCAAGTAAACGTGTTTACATGTATTAGTGCACAGAATTAAAAATAGCCGAGCACACCCTCCCTTACCAAGATCACAATTGTGACTGCAGAGTGCAGACTCGCTCAGCTCAATTAATAAAAATAATACAAAATTGTCTGCACAACAAAATAAATCAAAACAACCAAAGGGAAGGGAAAGGGACAAGCTGTGCTTGCTGTTGCTATTGCTCCTGTTGCTGCAAACGTTGTTTATCTAATACACTGAAACCAAAAGTGTGTGTGATATAGAATTTCCTAACGCACACTTATGAATATCGCCTTCGTCATACTCATAGCGACGTACAATCGCAATCGTAAGCACAAATCGAAATATTTTAATAATAATATCCAAAATCCATAATATGTATACAAATTTTCATTCCTGACCTTAGCTTTTATTTTTTGGCATTTTATGCTGGCTGTTTATAAAAACCTGTTAGGGCTAGTTTGTTATTATTGCTTTGTTTTGTGGGTTTGGGTTCCTTTTTAGTATATCTACATATTATATATTTATATAGAAAATAAATCCTATCCAAAAACAAACGGCTGCAGCCCTGCTCGCACCATTTATGGATGTAGGTATGGATTATCTAATTTAATAAAAAGTTTGTCCTGACTGATTGGGGACGCCTAGCCCAAATGGTAAGAGCCAAACTCAAGTTTCATCAAAGTTTATATAGGAAAATTCATATTTTCCATTCGATTGATGGATGGATATATGTACATATGTATGTCCTATATGTACTACTCCCAAATAGTGTTTGAAAAAAAAAAATAATAATAGTTTTTGGCTTTTTTGGCATTTTTTTTTAATTATCCCCCTCCACCCTTTAGAAGAGAAAAATTACTTATTGTAATTATCTTCACTCTACAGAGATATGACCGAGGATATGACTATAATGAGATCAATTTTGTAGATATACGGCAGCATCATGCGGAAAAAAAACAAGTAAAAGTGTTATCATCGGCCTGGCCGATGCTTTGATACCCTCCACTGTATGTACTGTATATGTACACGCATGTGTCTAATATTGGTTTTGTATGGGAGGTACCAGAACTACTTGACCGACATAGCCCATTTTCAATACCAGCCTGACGACAGTAAAAAGAAGTCTTCTCACAAAATTTCATTCGCCTATGTCGATTCGTTTGGACGCTATTTTGTTTTCAACAGACAGACAGACGGACATGGCTAAATCGATTCAGAATGTGATCCTGATTCAGAATAATATATACTTTATAGGGTCTCCGGTGAATCCTTCTCGGCGTTACAAATGTAATTACAAAGTGATAATGTACCTTCCTGCGGAGGGTATAAAAATAACATGAACGAAGCCGGGTGTGACTGCCATGCTAGTACGTAGATAGATATTGAGTATGTATTAATACTAAATTTAATGTGCACTGCGCGAACTCGCCAAGCGCCCTTGCAATCATATACGAACTGCGATCTTAACACAATACGTCTGACTCACTTGACTGGTCATGCAAAACATTGACCAATCATTATGATTTATGAAAAGATGACCATTTCAATACCTATCACCAATAAAAGCGGATGTTGTGTATATATACTTATACTACACACAATAATTTTCAAAATATTAAAACACACAACCACTAATCTATTTTGAAAAGTTCGGCCGAAAATAGGGAACAGCAAAGCAATCAACCCCTTTCCTCATACAGTAGGTATTTTATTTACGATGACCCAAAATTGCATTTAGGTAGTTTGATTTGAACTCAACTCATAATAAAAAAAATCATCATTCACCTCCCATCTCCCACTCCCATACATATTCTCAAATCTTCTCAAGCCCTCAATCCATATCAATCATCATTCATCATCCCTTAAAAATATTCCGCTCTCAATATAATTTTTCATTTTGATTTGATTTCCCTATCATATTCATAATTATGTTACGTACGTGTACCGTTTTGTAGGTAACGTCTACGATGATATTTATCCAATCTGCCTCTATGCCTCACAATGCTCGATTGACTTCAAACAACAACAATAATATTATTAAGTATGTATCTATCAGAAAACCAAAAAAAAAGGATCCAAACTTGTTTTCTCCATATCCTAGTGGCAACGAATGCGGCAAAACAACAATCTGCAAATTACAGACTCTCGCGAGAGAGCAAAATTATAGAGAAAACGATTAGCGCTGTGTCGGATATTTTGTGAACTACATTGCATATGTGAGCGTGAGTTCTGAAACAAAAATTAAACTGCTGTTAAATTGTTAACTTTTCAAAATGCAATTTTAACTATTTTATGAACCAAATCTTTAATTTGTACGGATACATAAATGTTTGAATGTTATTCTGTTTTGAAAAGCTGACAAAAATAAGTTCTGGTTGCTCTACAAACACTGTTTCCTTTTGGTCACCTTAATTTGCAGATTATAATAGTTAAACTCAAAAAATCAAAATTCGAAGACGGTCACTAACTAATTTAACCCATTACCTATAAAATAAAATCATAAAAAAAATAAAAAAGTTCCCCACCGGGGCGAAAAAAAAAACACCCAAAAAATGACGTTTTTGGGACTTTATGGTACATAAAAGTCAAAAAATAAAAATTCTAAGACGGTCACTAACAGCGTCTATTTATTTACTGTCGAAAGCCGTTTACTGCAATCAATTATCTCTTAAGACCTGCAAGCCCCATCGGGGCGAAAAATCATATACCCTCGAACACCCAGCCTTAACAACAACTCGTAGACACAGTCACTTTGGTAGGAATGATAGCTATTTCGAACTACAATCCCAAACAAGCGAGAATCGTTGTTACTCCTCGCTTCCCCATTCAACAATTAACAAACCACGGCCTGGGTATTAGCCAACGAATTATTCCCAATAATAGCCTCTCTACTCGTTTGAATCTGTTGAAAATCTCACAGCTTGCGAAAAAAGAGAGGAAGAGGCGAAGAAAACCGAGAGAACGACAATAAACAAAACTCCTCGTAGCAACAACAACGCACAGAGGTTGGTCTTCTCCTCCGTTCTAATCACCAGTTGGCGGGCTTGTACTCGTCGCTCAATTAGCGCAAGTGGTAGTCACTTGGTCAATTGAGAAAAATCGGGGTGCATGTTCACTTCCTGACAGGGGAAAACAGAAATGTCTTCCCAAGTGGATATATACGGAGAATTGACTGTCAGAATTCAAAAACTATTCAAAACAATCACTTAAAAGGAGTCTGATGATGAATTAGTGGTGTAGTTCGAAATAGCTATCATTCTTACCAAAGTGACTGTGTCTAGGAGTTGTTGTTAATGTAATTCTCTCAAACAATAATTCAGAAACAAAAACAGCAAATTTTATAATTTTGTTTGTGAATGGAGCGCCTTAAGGTGCTAGTACACGATATGTAGCACGCCTCATATATATGTGGCTCTGAAGTAATTTTGACGTCAGCGTATGGAGCCAATGGCTACATGTCGTGTACTAGCCCTCTTTGTGCCACTCACATAAGGTACTCATACGTATGAAACACGATATGACGGACTCGTGTGTGCTTTTCGGCATTCCGTGTACTACCCTAGTATATACGATTTGTGCCAATACGCTACGTAATGTCGAGTGGCTACCTGCACCTGCACGGTTCGTATGGATTTTTGAATGCAATTTCAGCATTTCAGTTTGTGTGCGTGTGGTTTGTACCTACGAGCAGCGTGGTATTTATTTTTTTGTGGGTCATAAAAGTAGCGAACGCGAAGGGATAACTTAAATACACCCAAAGCAATAAAACAATTAGTATATAATGCTTTTCTCTACTTTATCACAAAGTATACCGAAAATTCCATTTCAACCCTTTTTAATACATTACATAGTGGGTTTCACGCTGTTAAAATAAAGTTACTCAGAAATCTGGCTTTCATTACTAAACACACATAGCTATTTGAGAAGTGCAGCACCCAACAAATGTCCCTCTTTTTTGGGGTGGGTAAATGTGTATATTTTGCATAAGCCAACGACGGTGCTGTGCTGCTGCTGTGTGGACCACAAACCACTAAGAATAGACCGCCGACTTCCCGTACACCTACCCGATTCCCCCCGGAAAAAATTTCCCTGTCTGTGAATACGTGTAAATGTCAAAATTAATGGCGGCAATGATTTTCCATGTTATACCATGCGACCAGGATTTTTCAAGTATGCGTGCGTTAATGGTGCCCCTTTGATTTTGTACAGCACCAATACATGAAAAATCCTGGGCCCGCCGGCAGCTTGTAGGCAAAGTCCGTTATGTGGGAGGAGTCGACGGTCTATTCTTACTGGTTTGTGGTGTGGACAATCAGTCATGACTCGATCGTCGATCGATAGAGATGTCTTCGCAAGGAGGGGTATGCTTGTTATTTGAAATGCGCACATATTTTTTTAGCTGTAGTTCTGGTTGGAAAAGTTCTTTTGTTGTCGCTAAGAGAATAAAATCCCTGATGTGAAGAGACCTGCGCAAAAAATGTTCACTTAAGTTGGGATGGGCACACTTCTAGTGCAAGACTGCAGTCAGGGCAATAAAACTGCGGATAGCATTTTCATAAACGAATAACCAACAGCCAACCTATATTTGAGCGCTGTGCTACATTCCGTGTACTAGCACAATTTTATGTAGCCACTGGGCTACAAACGAAAAACGAAATGTGTGTCATATGTGTAGACTATCTGGTGACGTCAGAGCCACATATATATGTGGCGTGCTACATATCGTGTACTAGCACCTTTAAGACACTAGTCCTTGCATTTTCCGCTTGTTAAAACATTTACGATCCCTTCTGTGTAAAGGGTGTCCCATAATTCACGCAAAATGTAATTTTGATAGAAAAAAACTGAAAATTACATAGTGTATGTATACAGATTGGGGTTATGTATGTATGTAGCACATAAATGGTCGCCACGGCTTTGCTGGCAAGTACGTTCTCTTTTATTGAAATTTTCTATTACCGTTTCGCATAAATGTGGCTGAATTTCATTAATACACCTCCCAATTTTCTCTTTCAAGGCGTTGGTGGTCGTGGGCTTGTTTGCATAGACATTTGACTTTAAAAAACCCCAAAGAAAAAAGTCTAATGCCGTTATTCTGATCGCAAAAACGGCCGATTACACGATTAGGAAATAGCTCATGCAGTAATTGAATTGTTTCTCTCGCATGTGGCACCGTCTTCTTGAAACCACATTGAAATAATTGCGAACAATTGAAACCTCTGAATTCTATTTAGTGACAATTCAAGATTTATTATACCTATAATTATTATTTAATAGGAGGATAACTTACTGGAATGGCGGTGCACACGCGCGTTAAAATGACGCATGTGTGCACCAGACCTTAATAAACTACTTTAGAATACTTTGACAGTGAATGTTTAAGAAAGAGATGGATATGTTAATTTAGAATAGAAAATAAGAGTTTTGTTAACTACATTACACTGTGAGAAATAAAGTTAAATATTTACAAATTTCAACATCCTCCGCGCCGCAAATTTAAAGTTATACAATTTCAAGATAATACAGTAACCACACTGGACGTCGCGTCGCACAGTGGTTTGAGAGGCGAAAAAAATCTAAATTTTTAAATTGTTTGAAATACTTAGTGGCTTTACATTCTTAGGCGGCTCTCAGATTGAGGCAATAAGCAACTGCCAATAGCAATCAGCAAAATTTTTCGTTCGAGCGATATTTACTTGCTTTGATGTGAGACCTCCAATTTAATTCGAAGTAAAATAATTGTGAGCGATAATATTGCACATATCACTCAAAGCAACTAAATATCGCTCGAAAGAAAAATCTTACTGATTGCTTATTGGCAGTTGCTATAGGAACTATAGTTGCTTATTGCTTGTTGCCTCAATCTGAGAGCCGCCTAACACATTTCGATGGAATGGAGAAATATTTACACTTATTATAACAGTTGGGAAAGCTTTAAAGTCGTTCCATTATGTAACCATTTTTAGTGCATACAGCGAAGGGCCTTCTATTCTAGTCAATATTTGTTCCGCGACAAGTTGATAATAATTTTGAAAATTTTAATACGTTTTATAGCCTGTCTGCAGAAAACGTAAACGTTATCGTAATATGAATTTTCTTATTCTTCAAGCAGCTATGAGTTTTTAAAATAAATGTTCTAAAAAGCAATATCTGCGAAAGTTCAGTAGACCAGGGGCCAACTGTGTAATTCGATTATATTCGAAAGTTGGATCCGATCCTACTTTCAAAAAGAACTATGTATAAAATTAGAATTGAATATAAGTAATGCCAACTTTTTCCCAAAAAATTACCGACTTTCGAACGAGTGTCGCATTGTGTTTGGCAGACTTTTGAATAAAACGAAATAATCATTTGTTGTGATTCGTAAATAGGTGCTAAAGCTAAATCATCACGGACAGTGTCGCAATTTGATTTTTTACCGAAGAAAATGAGGATTGCAATGATAAAATTGAGCGAAGGCGGATTCGGGATAAATCCTTTATATAAGGTGGGATGCATTTTCATGTATTGAACAAGAATCTCAAATTGAGATGTCTTTGTGTTTGCACATTTAGATGATTCCCTATGCATTATATTTTAATACTCTTAATAATATTTAATAAGCTATGAACAAATTTCTTACTCACATTTTTTAAGATTTCTGCAATCCAAACAGCCTGTTCGCAAACACATTTGCATTAGAATGATTATTTGCGAATTCGAATGATTTTGACAATTACTTTAGAATTAAGTAGTACCAATAAAATAGACAAATCGAGGTCCGTTTGATTTTCGAATATGAGCGTTGGCTACAGAGTTACAGAGTACGCATCTTTCGAATTCGAACATTTTGATTGTAGAATCGAATTACATAGTTGGCCCCCAGAACAAACGTGCTCCACACCCCTCTATTTTCTTTCTTCTTTTAAACTATTCTTTAGAGTCCTACCTAAACAACTGTACCAATTGCAGCTGCATCAACGTGCCCCCCGCTTATCAGTTCAATAATACCGACTGCTCTATTCTAGTCAGTCATTACATATATGGAAATGGAAATCTCGGCTAGATTTTACTTTACTGTCCATTTGAAAAAAATACTTTTTTATGTTTATTCCGATTGACTTAAATGCGATGAGCTCAAATCTACAAAAAATTTGGCGCTCTCTTACCGGTTGGGCGTGGCACGCCCTCAAAGTTCAAAAAACACTAGTAGGTACCAACATTTCAGGAATGGAGTGTCAAATTTTTCCAAAATTATTAAAAAATTATTATTGAAAACTGAACGAACTTTTTCCCCCTTTGTATGGGGGAGCGGAAAAAATTCTATAAAAACTAAACATAGAGCAATAAAATTTTGCACACCTATTTGGATCGGGCAAACACATATTTATACAAAATTTGATTAAAAAAAATTAACGAAAGACAAGTTACTGCGTTTTTTCGGAATTATAGGGTTTATTGTCTTGTAACAAAAAAGTTATTTTTTTCACAAAATAAGTTAGAAACTGGAAAAATATTGAGGTAGGACAAATGGGGTTGACCTAAAAATTGAATATCTCAGCCCTCCCTCAACGGATTAATTTTTGCATTTAAGTTGAGTTCTTTCCAATTATTATTAGAAAAAAATTCTTACTTTTGTAACATTACCAAAGTCAAAACCGTGTTTTTTTAGTCTAAACCAGCGAGACTAATTTATATACTACGTTCAAAGTGGTTTCAAAGGGGCTCAAAATCTTTCAAAAACAGTTAGCTGAATACTGTAGGTTTCTAATAAATGTAACCACTTAGTGTAGCTAAAACTGTAGCTCAAGGGAAAGAACAGTAAAATATTAATTTTAGTGCACTTGGTACCAACCCTTATACATATATATATTTTTTTTCTTTTAGAGGCTGAAGATAGATATTATTCATTAAAGAAATTAAGTTTTAGCAAACGGTTATAAGAATGCTACTTTTCTTGTCAAAGAGTTATTGCAAAAAATACATGAAATCTAAAACTAAAAGAAAGGGCAACTTTGGTGCGATGAATCTCGCAAATTCTCTGACATCAATTTCTGAAATTTTGGTAAAACATAGAACATATAATTATATATGTAAATTAAAAAAATCAATATTACGAATTTCATTTTTAGCTGTGCGTCGTAGCCTTGTTCCATTGGCTGAGCAGATTATGCAAGCGCCAACTTTTCCATCGCGACCAGGAAATACTTCTACCACTGCTAGCTTCCAAAAAAGCTAGGTACTGACGGATCATGTACAATTACGACATCGTTGGTTTGAATTTTAGCAGGACCTCCAGTTTTGTAACGGTGTAGAACGAGATTGTTGAAGGTACTC
This sequence comes from Cheilosia soror, assembly GCA_949372485.1. Lineage (NCBI taxonomy): Eukaryota > Metazoa > Arthropoda > Insecta > Diptera > Syrphidae > Cheilosia > Cheilosia soror. The sequence continues at coordinate 47,130,879 of OX443562.1, read as the reverse complement.
AAATCTCCAGCGTTTCCAAAAAAATTGAAGAGTTCTCAATTTGGAATCCCATTTGACGCGAAGACTCCGTTCATCAAAATGTGACACATCTAAAAAAAAAAAATTAAACCCAGTTAAAAAATGTGATGGAGTAAGAGGGCCAAGGTCGTTAGGATCATCTGAAATATAAGTTAAAGGTCTGCTATTAATAACACTTTCTATTTCAATAAGTAGTGTTCGAAATTCAGCGCGGCTCGCCGAATAGTTAGCTTAAGCACTACCTTTACGCTCCCAAAATCCACCCCACCAAGCATCTCTTTCAGCCATAAACTTCCATCGTATGCTCTCGCTATTTACAAACCCTTGTACGGTCGCCGATCCTACTATGTCGTTTAACACTCCTAACTCCTTTGAAGCACATGTGAAGGCCTTGGAGTTATCAGAATAAATGATTTTGGACTTACCCCTCCTAGCGAAAAATCTTCGTAATGCAAGCAGGCAACATTCAGTCGTCAGATCTGTCACCAGCTCCCAGTGGACAGCTCTGATGGCACCACACGTAAGCAGAAGAATATGATGATTCAATGCAGAGGCACCTTTTATGTATAAAGGTCCAGGCTAATCTATACCTGTCATTTTAAACGGCCTTGAAGTCAGCATTCTGTCTCGTGTAATGCACACCTCGCATTTGGAAATCGCTGGTTTAACTAGTTGTCTGCCTCTTATGATCCAGAATCTCGCTAATGTAATGATCAAAAATGATTAAAGTTTCGTTTACTGTTTTACTTTGTTTAAATAAAAAATTTAATATTGCGCAAAAGCCGTAACCGAAATGATTTTACTCGCTATGGAACTTTATATTCCACATTGCATCAAAAAACAAGCTTCAAATAAACCCCGGATTAACAAAGAATGTAAGTGAGGTACCGCAGCGAAAAACAAGGCTTTCCTTGATTGGTAGTCTTTGCACTGGAGACCTATTAAGCTACGTAACGCACAACACGGCAAATCCAGAGCCGATACGATATTCATACGATATTCATCCCACCAAAACCGTTCTTCTGTGCACACTCTCCCTAGTAATTATTTTCCCGCCCTGTAATCAACCCACCCACCCGTATTTAAATCAAGCCTAGTACTTATTCCTCCATCAACCACCAAACGCTAATACGCCATCTACTAAACACCTATCATACTCCAAATATTCCATCACACTTCTCTATATAGAACCTTTTTCATCCCCAACACAAAACGCCACTCCTTATCCCCATCCCAAACAGTAATATTAAGACACCATCATTAACGTCGTAACATTCTCCTTCAACAGCTATCATCGTCCTTCATCAACCAGCAAACGCTAATATTGCATCACACACCATCTACAAAACAGCTATCAAATTCCATCACACTCTCTCTATATCTATACAACCTATTTCATTTCATATACAACACAAAACCCTATGCGAAAGATCCGCCTCCCATTCATCAAAAATAATATGATTTCCTTCCACGGCACGGCAATCATCACTGCCACACGACATTTCATTCCTATCCAACACTAAATCTCCCCATCTTCAATAGCTATCATCGTTCGCCATCAACCACCATGTTCGGCGCAGAGACATAAGTCCCGAGGACATAAGTCCCGAATTCTTCTTTCGGGACCTATTTCCCACTTTAGTGAGACATAAGTCCCTAATTGAATTGGGGACCTATGTCCCACCCCAGCGGGACGTAAGTTCCGAATTTTTATTGTCAAAAATGGGACACAAGTCCCGAATGAAACGTAAACGCATCTAGCATGCTTGTAGTTCGCATTTATGAGTCTTATAAATTCAGAACTGTTTTGTTAGGTCCTGACATAATAAAATAAATTATTGCTATCACTTTATATTTATATATTGTGTAGTAGTATATAATTGTTTACTTAATCTAATGCCAAGCAAAAATAGTTTCATATGCAAATCCACCCAAACTAAACGAAAAGTTTCCCCAAAATAGGAAAATGTTGAATCCAATAATAAAAAATCACCTCAAACTATATAATATTATTGCTTTTATTATAAATTTTATGTAGGGACATCTACACTTTGATGTTAGATATCTTCTACACTTTATGTACACTAGCAAGGACAGCTATTAATTTCCTTTTATTTTCCTATAGCATCTGCAATTAACTTTGGCACTCCGTGTGGAGTTTCAAATATGTAATCTATCTGCAAAGCAAGCAGACTATTATATTGTAGGTGGCAAGTCCTGGCACACAACAAAATAAGAGGGATACCTAAAGTGAAGAACCTAAAGGCGTAGCCAAAAAAATTTTTGAGCAAGGAATTTTTCGCGCGCATTTTTAATTTTCACACCCCAAATCTGTCATCCCTTGCTCAAAAATTTTGTTGACTACGCCTTTAGGATTTTCAAATATTCTCCTTTTCACACTCGTTTTTTTTTTTGCTATTTTTGCTACGCCTATGGATTATTTGCATGTCCAAGTTTATTTCTCTTATTCTGTAGAGTGCCAGAACTTATCAGGGGATATGCATATGCATCATCTTGAATGATTTAGAGAAATAAAAAGAAAAAGTGCCCCAACAATTAGATATGTATTTCCAATTCAGCAAATAAAATTATTTAATTTTTTGTAGTTGTTGGTTCTCATATCATTTTTTGGTACCGTTTTTTGTTTGGGCCATTTTTCAAATTTTATGCATCCATTTTAAACTTTTCAAATGGCCAACGTATTTTCTAACTAATAAGTTAAGCAAAATTGGATGTGCAGTGGAAAATGACAAAGTCTAAATAGCCTAATGCTAATTTATCAAATTAAAGAATTTGGCTTTATTTCAGCTTCACAACACGACATATAGCCAGATTCAGAGATTTGGTCTTATGTCACTGGGCCTAATGTCACGGCACCATATATCTACGAAAATATGTTTGGTGGGACATAAGTCCCGACTTTTTTTTCGGGACTTATGTCTCGCTGGGGTGGGACATATGTCCCCAATTCAATTAGGAACTTATGTCTCACTAAAGTGGGACATGGGTCCCGAAAAAAACATTCGGGACTTATGTCCCGGGGACTTATGTCCCTGCGCCCGCCCTTTTCTAATGGTTATAGCACACCCGGGATGCGATTGCAATTGCGATAGCGATCTACTCTGGGTTCATAATAATAAATACTTATATAAAAATAAACAGTGAATGTTGTTTTTTTGAAGTGAGTTTCTTGAGTGCGCCCAAAAATAATCATAAATAATCACTTAAAATAAAATTTGTATCAAAAATCCTTAAAATCCTTCTTTTCAACTTAGAATGACCGGGCGAATTGCTGATTTCAAACATTTTGCCCTGAGGTCCTTTTAACATCAAAAGAGGATATCGCTCCCAAAAATTGTTTTCTTTATTTATAATTGAAAATATAACCCAAAATTATAAAAAGGGACGTTTTACCAATATTTTGTATTATACAAAATGTTCATAGGTACATATTTCACATTTTACCCTAGTACTTATTTGTCCTGTCACAAGACGTTCAACAGAAAACATCATAGCAGTTCGCGAGAGTATTGCTAACAGTCCAGGAACATCAATTCGGCACCGTAGTCAAGAATTGGGCATTTCGAGAAGCTCCCAACAGCGAATTCTCACGAATTTTAAGATCACTAATTGATCCAGTCTCCCTGAATTTTTCAATTATTCTCTTCACAGTTGATGGCTTTAAATCACTATGACGGCCATAAGTTGATCGAAAATTGCGGAATGCAGCTGACAAACCTTCATTATTTTTAAAATATTGCTCAACAATGAAAATGTGTTGTTCTTTTGTATAGCGCTACATTTTTACTAACCCCGAACTGTCAGCTGTCATATTGTTATCTTTTTTTCTTTGGCATCACTGTACTATTAAATGGCGCTACTATTAAATGGCGCTAAATTAAAATTTTGCGTTAATTTTGGGACACCCTTTAAAACGCTCGCTCGTTAAAAATGTAAACTCAGAGCACATCACATTGTATTTATAAAACAAATTTTTTATACATTTTTTTGTAGAAAACTAAAACTTTTTTTGTGTTTCTTAGATTACAGTGGCGGAACACTTGTCGTTTGTCCAGCAAGTTTAATGCGACAATGGGAAAATGAAGTAGAAAATAAAGTGATTCGTCATAAACTTAGTGTGTGTGTTCATCATGGAAATAATAGAGACACTAAACCACGCCACTTAGCTACATATGACATTGTCGTAACAACTTATAATATAGTCAGCCGTGAAGCCAAATCGCAGGGTGCTTTATTTTCTATAAATTGGAGACGAATTATTCTTGATGAAGCGCATGTTGTGCGCAATCACAAAAGTCAGTCATCTATGGCAGTATGTGAGTTAAGAGGGAAGTTTCGTTGGGTGCTTACTGGAACACCAATACAAAATAAGGAAATGGACGTGTATGCGCTCCTTAAATTCATCAAGTGCACACCGTTCGATGATTTGAGTCACTGGAAAAAGTGGATTGATAACAAAAGCGCTGGCGGTCAACAACGTTTGAACACATTGATGAAATCATTAATGCTTCGAAGAACCAAAGCGCAGTTGCAGCAACAGGGAAGTCTTATGTGTTTACCGGAGCGGGATTGCAAACTTATCGAAGTGAGCTTAGATAAGGATGAAATGAATGTATACCAAAAAATTATGACGTACTCCAAAACGCTTTTTGCACAGTTCTTACATCAGCGAGCGGAGAGAAATAACGATCTCTATTTCTATGATCAAGGAAACCGGCCAACGTTTATGCAATCCAAGGATCCCAATGGAGCGTATCACAAAATGCATCAGAAATTTTCAAAAATGCATAAAGGAGAAAAGGAAATAAAATCTCATGAGATTTTGGTCTTATTACTACGCCTCAGGCAAATATGTTGCCACCCTGGATTAATAGACGCGGTAAGATTTTTATTAAAGCTAGAAAAACCGAGAGGCCAAAATTTGACCGCGTTCTAGCGAAAAGTTACCTAAACAGTAAAAGTTTTAAATGTAAATGTAATTTTATGAGTCGCCCAAAACATTTACCTACTTTATTCGAATCGTCGGCGTCGTTTGTTGTAATTGCGATTCCATTGTACATATTAATTTAATTCAAATTATATTGTTCTGAAATTACGATTGCGCTTTCTCTCTACTTTACCCCTAAGAGTCGTACGACGCGGCATACGCATGCATAGTACGCTCTTCTGTTTAATTTAAATACGATTCCATAGTTACAAAGGTTTTCCTTCAATCACTCAATAAGTAATTAATACCATACCCATACCATATTTTTCCAAATTAGCCTATAAATATACAACGTTTTCTTTGATTTATCCGGTGACTCCTTCTTGGCGTTAAAAAGGAAATGGCAAAGTGAATATACTTTCCTGTGGAGGGTATACAAAATGTTTTGAAAAGCTCCGTAATCGGTTCGACAAGAGAGCGCATAGCCTATTAATATAATGATTTTGAATCAATATTTATTACTCTATTGTTTCAAATACTCTATGTATTCAAAGAATATGGAAACTTAGGCCCTTATTGTGATTGTCGATCAGCGATCGTCGCGACAATTGCCGATTGATTTTAGCTATTCGTACGCACAATTTTTTTTCCAAGAGAAAGCATCGACCAGATATTTGTAATCGACTACAAGCTAATGTCAAATCGACAAGTATCAATCGCAATCGACAATCACAGTTTGCGATCGATCGATAGTTATCGATCAACGATTAACTATCGACACTCAACACACACGACACACAATAGGGGCACACAATAGGGGCCTTAGTGATCATTATAAAATGAAACCATTTTTGGTTCCGATTCACAATTGTTTGTTAAATATGTATAATTAAGTCAGTTCAGATAGTTTTTTTTTCGGCCGTAATCAATAAACCAGTCAACGGATTTCGATTTGATATAATTATGGGGTTCAAAAATAATAAAAATGTATGAAGTATGAGTATGATATACAGTAATAATGGGTTAGGTTAGGTTAGGTTGAATAGGGTGTGAGTTCATCACATTGGACTAGGCACCATATTGGACCCATCGCCATCCCTGGGGAACCTTAACGGTCAAATAACCTAAACCACTTCGCCCAAGCAATTAATTTCCCTACAGAACCTGAAAATTGTTTCAGTTTTGTTTGCGAGGCCAACCTCCTCCAAATTGTTGAAGAAGTACCTACCGAGGAATTTCCTCCTGTACCGAGCAATAGCTTGACATTCACAGAGGAGATGAGTTATGTCCTCTGTGACATGCAAGTCTTCGCAATACCTGCATATGTCTGTATCTGTGAGACCTAATCTCATAGCGTGCCTCCTTAGAAGACAGTGCCCGGAGAGTATCCCTATTACCATTCGTGGCCTTGATCTGCTGAGCCTTAGTAAGTCTACAGATTTTTTACGATCTAGCTTAGGCCACAGAGCCTTTGAGACCCTGTGCCCTACTAAATTCAACCATCTCTGATCTGCCCTGTTTTTAATATTCTCGAGAATAATTCTCTTGGCGACGGCTATTGGTGGTCTAATGCCCTCAATTGTTTCATTAGGTGGAAGCTCTGCTCCGGTTTTGGCCAGAACATCAGCCCTTTCCTTACCCTCAATATCACAGTGTCCGGGTACCCAACATAATCTGACTTGGTTCTGAGCATTGTGCGGTTTTACCTGTTTTGGGTATGAAAACCACTCATACCTCTCTCCATGCCGTGGGTATGTGGCAAATTTAAGGCAATGTATAAAAATTTCCCTGATTCTACCTGTAACCATAGCCGGGGCCTTTTGCAGCATAGCTGGCAGAATGCCATCAGGGCCCGGTGCTTTATATTGAGAGAAGGACATTATAGCCCAACGCACTTTTTTCCAAGCGAAAAGGTGTTCTATTTCGGCTTCGGTTGACACGTCAGCGTACTCATAATGCCTATTCGGGTTGGAAACCGTTGGAGTGCTACTTCCTGGAAAGTGAGCTTCAACTAAAGCTTCTAGAACTTCCTCACTGCTTTCAGCCCATGCACCATTAGATTTCCTAATAAAGGGTACTACCGCATCTTTAGCAATAATCTTGCGAAGTCTGGAGGCTTCGCTGGTATCTGCAATCGATTCACAGAAAAGCTTCCAGAATTTCCTTTTAGATCGCCTGATCAAGTACTTAAACTCTCTCTTGCTCTCTGCATATTCATCCCATGTAATATCATCCCCTACTACTTTCGCTCTGTTGTAAAAGTGTCTGACCTGTTTTCTTTTGGAACTTAGCTCCACCACTAAGGTTGAGACCTCTTAGCCGTTTTCCTGAGTGGACAAACTTTTTCATATGCTTTATTCAGAGTTGTAGATAGATTGTCCACCGCACTGTCTATATCCGGGGATTGGTCATACGAGTTGGCCCCTCCCCCAGGTGTTGCCCTACTATTACCTTGTACCTATCCCAGTCCGCTCTTCTTGGGTTTCTATAGGTTTTGTTTTCCTCATTTAGGAAGCTTATTTGAAAGCGAATCCATTGATAGGGATGCCTCATCTAAGACCCTCCATTTACAAATTGTGAGAGAATCAGTACAGGGTGCTAGAGTGATGTCTAACACTTCCTGTCTGTTTCGCACCACAAAAGTTGATGTGTTGCCCTTATTACATATAGTAAGCCTTGTTGATAAAATAAAATCAAAAAGTAACTCACCCCTAGTGTTTATGTCATACAGTTATAATAAGGTATATCTCAATGGATTACTTTGTCAGTGAGTGCTACCCCTGTTTTTTTGTTCGTTCCCAATCATGATATTCGGTACAATGCAATGGGTCAATGGAAATTCTGATTGCTAAAAGCCAAAAAATGTTAATCCAAATCGAAATGTCGGTCTACTTTCGCACAAACCAGAGAGAATAGACCACCAGGCTAAAAATAAGAGATCTATAGAGCCTGTTTCAAAAAGTTGTTAGGTGGTTAAGTATGTGTGCTATGTTAAAGTAAATGGAGGGTAAATTTGTCACGCATAATAACATTTCCAGTTTTTTCTGTGGTAACTTTGAAATAATTCAAATAACTGGCCGTTATGGGGAAGTGTTATGCAAATTATGTGTTCGGTGTAGTGAATTTATTACCAGCTTATATTTCATTAAAAAGCATATAAATACATGTACTATTATAGGGGAACTCAAAAAAGTGGGTCTCGCAATTCTGTCCGTCCGTATGTCTGTCTGTCCCACCCCTGGGGAATCTAAACGCTTGGACGGATTTGTTTCAAACTTCGTATTTAGAGTTTGTGGGCTTCCCGCTAGGAGGCGTTTTTTTTAATGCTAGCCCCAATATTAATGGTACTTCCCATACAAACATTTTACGAAATATGTATTAAAAAATTTAGATTTTTTCGAAAACGTAAAAATTTACTTCATGTAAAATTTTAGCTGTTCACTATATCGAGGTATTCACTACATCGGGTGACACGACTATTTCCAGACAGGACTGTATGTAATGTATAGCAGGGTGTGTCACTTTAGTATGTCGAAAAAAAAGTTGTTAATTGTTTCATCTAATACCTACCAAAAGTTGAATTGGGATCTTAGGCTTCAGAATATATAAAAAAAAGTTGTCATTTTTACTAACTTTTGGCTCCCTCAAACCACCTGAAGTTTCGGAAAAAAATGCTTTTTTGTACTTGTTTGTTTATTGGTCAGATAATGTTCAATGTACATATTTGTAAAAACAAAACAATTGAAATCGTTAAACATAAATTGCTTTTAGGAAATAAAACGAATAACATAAGATATATCTTATTGCATCTAAAAAAATAAAAAATAAATAAATAGGTGGCGCAACAGGCGGGTGACACCCAAGGCCTAGCTTCTCGCAACCATTCGTTTTGTGTGAGTTTCTATTTTTGGGACGAATGGAAGGGACCTACAATTTTATGCCGAGTCCGAACGGCTGAATTGAGAAGCTTTTACATGACAGTCATACTCTCGGATGTTTGTCAGACGTTCGCGAGAGGTGGCGCAGTAGAAAAAAAAACTTTAAGATGTAATTTTGTTTTTTCCGGGGATCGAACCTGGGATCCCTCGCACAGTAGTCCAGCACACTAACCACTGCGCTACTGCGCCCACCTTATTGCATCTATTTTTTTATTATTTTTAGCTATAGCTACCCGACTTTGCCCGTACCCAGGAAATGTCTGTGACGACAATCCACATCAATATTTTAAATTTAAAACTTGAGTTCCCACGAGTTTCGAGCAATAGCGTTTGCAGTTTTTTATTTTAAGTGCCAGGTCCCTTTTCTCGATCCCCCATAGTTCTTTTAATGCCTTCTAAAGACAAAAAACCTCTATTTACCAAATTTCAAAGCTAAAGCTGCCGCAAATGTCAAGATATAGTGTAATTTTAAGATTTGGGTGTGCAGCTCTATCTATCGGAAAACTCGAAAACTTTTGATCAACGTGCACTTTTCACCTCCTAAACGATATTGTGTAAGTTTCAGCTTAATCGACCGATTACTTTTTGAAATATCGGGAAAAAGCGTTTGCAAAGTTTGTTTTTGGTATGGAAGGTGCCACGCCCCTTTGTCAAATTTTGACCAAACTTCACAGAAAAAAAACTCCCGGACGAATACTTTAGATGGTCTGAAAATTTGAGCTCAATTACGATTTGGTATTTGTTTTTATGGGAGGTGACACGCCTCTTTGTCCAGTTTGTTTCCCTATCTTCTTCTTTGGGCCAATACATCAAGCTTAAAATCGTGAAAATCGAACGATCCATTCTCGAGTTATGAGCGCACATACGGACGGCAGTCTCTTTTATATTATATAGAATATAGATGATTGTATTACTCGAAATGCGTTTACCGGAGTACAGAACGAGTAGTCGTAAAATATGTTTATCTTTAAATGTGTCGGCTTAACTTTAGGTTTGGATATAGATTTAAAAAAAAAATAGCACACCAATAGCATGTTCAATTCAATTTCAATTTCAATTTTATTTTGGCAAGGTACAAATAAGAACAAAAGTCTTTTATAGTACAAAAAGGCTCACAAGAATAAGCACATTAAATAAATTTTAAAAAAACAAGGAGCACAATTTTAAATTAAATATATGTTTAAATTAAATTTATAACTTAAATTAAATTTTAAATTACATTAAAGGATATTAGAGATAAAGAGGAAGGAGTCAAAGAAAAAAAAAGTGGGAAATGAAGGGGGAAAAGAAAAGCTGAGATAAAAGATGAAATAAAAAAAAGCTATAAGAATAGATTACAATGACGAGAAGTGTGCAAATAAAGCACTTTTAAATTGCTTGGCTCCTATTACTTGCTTGATGGTTATAGGCAGTGAATTCCACAGTCAACAAAAAAGTCACATGAACAAAAAAGAGGCGGGACGAATTCAAATATTTAGAGCTAGGCGTAATAAGATTAAAAGTTCTTGGCGACTGAACAAATTTTAATTTTTCAAATAAATACGGGGGTGATCGTTCATGTATTAATTTGTGTAAAAATACGCAGCATCTAATTTCCCAAAAATTTAGAAATGAACATCCAAGGACATGCATGTGGTAATGAGATATATGGTCGTATCTTCTAACTCCAAAGGCATATCGAACCAGATCGTTAAAAGCTACAAGTAATTTGTGCTGGGAAATGGAATCTAGTTTACAATAGATAACTATAGCATAATCAAAGATCGGCAAAAGAAGTGATTTTATCAATCTCAGTTTGGTGTTAAAAGGTGTAAAACTAGATAACAGCCACAGCTTTCGCAATCCTCCATAAACACGCGCTATAATATAGTTGACATGATCAGTGGCGGAAAGGGACCGATTCAATTTATATCCAAGACTTACAACGGTGTCAGAAAAGGTGAGCCTCGTAGAATTGAGGAAAATGGGCGGCAATACTTCCACATGTTGCCTAACAATTTGTTCAAAAATTTCAAGGCCATTGAGGGAGCCAAAAGTACTAACTAAAATAAAAACTATCAGCCGTATTTATAAACGTGTCGTAGACCCTGCTTAACTTCACATTTCCGTACACCGACACCCGTGTAGACACAAGTGTGTTGTCTATGGGCCGCTTTAAAGGGCCCTACACACGATCAATGTTACTTGTCAATGTTACTTGAATGACTCATCATTCAAGTAACATTCATCTTTTGTATGCTCTTCAGTGCTGACAAGTGTATTGATGAAAACCAAAACTGATTTGGTCTGACAAACATCCGAGAGTATGACTGTCCTGAAAAAGCTTCTCAGTTCAGCCGTTCGGAATCGGCATAAAATTGTAGGTTCCTTCCATTCGTCCCAAAAATAGAAACTCACACAAACGAATGGTTGCGAGAAGCTAGGCCTTGGGTGTCTACCCGCCTGTTGCGCCACCTATTTATTTATTTTTTTTTTTTTTTTAATTTTGGTGAGAAGATGTCTAATTTTCAAAAATGATCGATAATTGCACGACTAGCGCCTGGAACAATAGAACAACGATTCTAAAGTTCTGCCAGCAGTTACACAACGTATATGCTGCAAGCAAATACAAATTATTATCCTTTTGTCCATCCTCATTGACACATCTGAAACGACTGAACATAATTCAGTCGAAAACATTGTCAATATTCATTGATTCGTGTGTAGGCGATTTATCATCAATGTTACTTAATGAAAAAAATCGTCAATAATACTTGTCAAGTAACATTGAACGTGTGTAGGATCCTTAAGGCCGCGTAACTTAAACACAAAAATGTGCGTTTAGAGGCTGCGTAGAGCTTGCGTAAATCTTTTTTTTCTTTGCAAATGACATTTTCGGGGGGGAATCGTGAATAGTGATTACACAAATTGGCAAATAAACGCATATTTTCATTTTATTTCGAGTATTATTTTAAATCGACCTATGTGTTCAGTGCTTTTAATAGCTTTACGCGTTGACGTCTCAAACATCGAATGTTTTCTAGTTGAAAAGAATATAAATGCTTAAATTCGTGTTCAATTATTGCGGCAATTATTGTTTCATTCGTGCTGGTGATGTTATTCTTTTTGTTTTGAAATGTACATATATGCTTTCGAAATCACTCATTTCAGCTCTAATTCTTAATTCTTAATTTTTCCAAGCAAAAAAAAACACTGGAATTTTTAATATTTTAGGGCTTTCTGGTGACATTTCGAAATAAAAATAGTATATATCCCAAAATATGGTTCGTCTTCTTTCTATCAAGCCATAAAGTAGCAAATTCCATTAAAGGATGGCTACGAGTCAATGGATTTAAAAACGTCCAAGAAAAAAAAAAGTGCTAAAACACATGGCAGTCACCGTCGACATACCAATATGCCAACTTTGAGACAAAACGTGCATGCCGTATACTCGTTTGGTTTTTGGCGCACTAGACCAGATATGGGAATTGTACTCAAGTTTGAGGCGACTGAACGCCTTATATTATTGTAGCCAGATCAGAAGGGGTAAAATATTTCTTCCACCGTTTGAGGAAACCTAGACATTTCGCTGCATTCTTGGCGACTTCGTGTATATGGTCATTCCAACGAAGGTTGTCATGAACGCACATACCAAGAATGGAAAGTCTTTCGGTTTCGGTGATGCAAGTGCCATTCATGGATAATGGCAACAGGTTCGGGTTTCGCTTTAGAGACAGCAGACAGCATTGTGTTTTTTAAGCATTAAATTCCACTCTATTGGCTAAAGCCCATTTCAAAATGCTGTCAAGGTGGGAATTTAATGAGCTTAACAGTTGCCGTTCCAGTTCTACGGCCTAAGAGCAGGGACGTGAGTCCTGGAAAGAATATGAGAAGCTAGAAGTGCTGTCATCATTGAAGGAATGAATTGGATTAGAAGTTGCAGACAAGGGATCATTTATAAAAATGAGAAAGAGAGTCGGGAACAGAGCCTTGGGGAACACCTGCATTAAGATGGTGAGTTTCAGACTTGAAACCGTCCAAAACAACTTGAATTGAACGGCCAGAAAGGTTAGTTTCTAATCTATTGAGATTGAATAAGAGACATATCGATCCCATAAGCACGCATTTTCGACACAAGAGCTTGGTGCCAAACTCTGTCAAATGCCTTTGAAATATCAAGCGCAACAATCTTCGATTCACCGAAGTGATGGAGAGATTGGTTCCACTTCTCGGTGAGATATGTCATTAAATCACCAGTGCAATATATTTGGGTCCTCTCAGACTGAACTTCAGCGCGCACTCGATCGGTTTGTAGCCGTTTGTGTTGAAGCTGCGATAAAGGTAAATGTGAACAAATCTGAAGTGATGAAGAACGCCTGTTCAATGCACTCTACATGTTAGTGGAGTCCCATTGAAACAGGTGGAGAAGTTTAAGTATTTCGGGGTCTTATTCACTAGTAGCATTACAACAAAAATAATATTCGTCGTTTCCACACAGTAAAATAATTAATTTGTATTGCAAAAACCTCATATTCTACTAAAAAAGAGTACGTGTATACCCTAAGTGAACCTACGCTACTCCAACATAAACGGCATTTGCTCTACCACTTTAAATATCATCAAATCGAACAAACCAAACCGAAAATGAAATGTCAAAGCCGCCCAACGCACCTGAAAGTAGAGAGTTGCTCTACTTGGGCGTCGCGTTGGACTTTACGATATTTACGATCTAAACGCGACCCGAAGCCTGAAGCCGCATTTTGGCTTGCACCATATGAAAGCATTGGTTCTACTTTATCTGTCAACGCACGCAAGCGGCAAAGCGCCGTTGTGGTTTGGCCATAACACCGTGTCTCCACGAGCAATATTTCATAGCTTGCCATATAGTATGCTATGAAAATTGCTCGTGGAGACCACAAATAGTATTCTATGAAAAATGGTATTCCATCTATTGCTCAGCTCATAGCTTGCTATCGATAGTATGCTATGGGGTGTACTTTTTTGTTGTGACGCATGTGTTTTCGTGTGATGGCTATGGAAATAGTATGATATGAAATACCCACCCTACATTTTATTGCATACTATCGTTATTTCTTTCTATCAGAAATGACAGATGGCAAGCTATGAAATATTGCTCGTGGAGACGCGGTGTTATGGCCAAACCACAACGGCGCTTTGCCGCTTGCGTGCGTTGACAGATAAAGTAGAACCAATGCTTTCATATGGTGCAAGCCAAAATGCGGCTTCAGGCTTCGGGTCGCGTTTAGATAATAGACCGTCGACTCCTCCCACATAACGGACTTTGCCTACAAGCTGCCGGCGAGACCACGCACGCATACTTGAAAAATCCTGGTCGCATGGTATAGCATGGAAAATCATTGCCGCCATTAATTTTGACATTTACACGTATTCACAGACAGGGACATTTTTTCCGACCACTAAACTAGATGTTATGTGCAGCCTAAATTTTAATATAGGGACCCAAAGCATAGGCTCTTATTGCGATTGTCGATTATGAAACGATAAATAGGTAATAACGAGAGTCGATCGTTGATCTTTAATTTTACTGTACCAGTCTCGATCGTGTCGTCATTTATCGATTTAGGCGGATGTCAATTGGGCTAAATAGTTATCCTCGATAATTTTCTGACCAGTGGGCCCAAAATCTCAAAGAAAGGCACAAGGGACACTTTTCGTTCTGATTTGTTTATGAAACACGCTTGAGCACACAGTTGTCATATGGTTTAATTGTTATTAATTAATTTGGTTTACCTTCTGTCCCAGAATTTCTACATTATTTTGTTTATCCTGTTTTTTTTTCTGTCAAATGTGACTGTAAAGTGCGTAATCAAATCACCTTTGTACTCAGTGTGATCAGTCAATTTATTCTGGGCTCGTAGAGCGCGCTCTGAACGTGCTCTCAACATTCTCTGAGCGAAAAAAGAAACACAAAATCTGAGCTCTGATGTCTCTGAGCTAAAAAAGAAACGCGAACTTTTTTTTGACAGTTCACGCCTAAAGAAAAACGCCTATAATTGCGAAAACGATAGTCAGCTTTCAATAAACAGCCAAAGTATGATGTATTCACAATATTCACATTTTTATTCACAATAACATATTCCAATAGCTAAAATCAATCGACGCAATCGATAATTGTCGTGACGATCGCTGATCGACAATCACAATAAGGGTCTATATGTAGCAGCCAAAGGCGTTTAAAGCAAAAAATCACTGCTAAATTGAAAAAACAATTTACAATACCAAACCAATAATTAATCGACAATCGCAATAGGCGTCATAGCTTCTCACAATAATTGATTTTATTGATTTTAGTCCTCCTCTTACAGCAATTATTTTGATTATTTTTTTACTTTTTAGATGCTTGAAGATGAAAATGAAAGTCTACCTTCAGAATCGGATAGCATTGAACCAGAGATAGATTTACTAGAACAACTAAATAAACTGGCAATCAACGATAACTCTGCTTCATGCTCACAGCTAACCGATAGTTTAAATGATGATGGCCAACATGAAGCTATATCCAAAGCTTCAGCTAGGGTACTACAAAGGTCAAATCCCGTATTTGACTTAGACCACCCAAGCTCAAAAATGAAAATAGTGCTACAGATATGCGAAGAAAAAGTTTTAAATTCCGCCGATAAAGGTATTATTATATCGCAATGGACAAGTGTTCTCAATATACTAAGAAAACATCTCGAAGCTAAAGGTGTTCGTACTTTGTCGCTCAACGGAACCATACCAGTGAAGAATCGACAAAATATTGTTACAGAATTTAATGATCCCAACACTAAACCAAAAATTCTTCTTCTTTCATTAACTGCGGGCGGTGTTGGTTTAAATTTAGTAGGTGCTAATCATTTACTACTGATAGATCTACATTGGAATCCACAGCTCGAATCACAGGCGCAAGATCGAATTTATAGAGTTGGTCAAAAAAAACATGTATTTGTATACAAATTCATGTGCAAAGACACTGTTGAAGAACGCATAAAAGCATTACAAGACCAAAAATTGGCAATTGCTAATGGTCTTCTTACAGGTGTGAAAGCTTCTGAAGGAAGCAAGCTTTCAATTGATGATTTAAAGGGTCTTTTCGGGTTGTAGAACTTAGAAATAAATATGTATATTATTAGTGTAAATGTGTTTTAATTATTATAACATTTTAAACAAATATATTGGTATGTATATTTTTTTATGATATTTTTCTTTACATAGCGCTGCCGTCCGTTGTGCACCTGGGTTGTTGATCTACGTAGGCTTGCACCATGCTGTAAAATTAAATCTGTTTAAATGCTGGTGCTAACTGGAGTGTCTCGCCTGCAAAAGGTACTCTCAAAAGGTCATAATACTTAACTAGAAGCATAACTCTACACTACACCCCTGTCTCTACTGTGGTCTTTGGTTAAAATGCCTATGAGTATGACAAGCTTAAGCTATGATGTGGACATACTCTTAGCTTTATTCATCATTGATAGAGCTTACGTTATTCATGCAACTTGCCCTTACAATGGTACCTATTATAGGCGTTTTTATTTTTTAGTTCAGAGCGAGCGTGAACTGTCAAAAAAAAGTTCGTGTTTCTTTTTTCGCTCAGAGACTGATCAGAGCACGTTCAGAGCGCGCTCTACGAGCTCAGAATAAATTAACTGAGCACACTGAGTAAAAAGGTGATTACGCACTTTACAGTCACATTTGATAGAAAAAAACAGCATAAACAAAATAGTTGAAGTTGTGGACCAGATTTGTTGTTCTGGCACAGAAGGTAAACCAAATTTAATAAATAAGAATTAATAAACAACCATATGACAGCTATGTGCTCAAGTGTGTTTCATAACACACGAAAAACGCCTTATATTGATGTAGAAAATCCCTTTGCAAAAAGAACCAAAGCAAACATAAATTACATGGGCTATCTTTTGAGAGAAGAAATTTAAACTTGGACCAAATTTCAAATAACAACAGTCATTGAATAATTCGACGAAGATAAATATCTATGATTTATGCTAGATAAAAAGCTAAACTCGAAATAAATGTTTGGAAACGCATAAAATGAAACACTTAGGCCAATTCGGGTAAAGAATTATCCTCGGATAATTTTCGGACACTTATGAAAGTGTTGAAAAACCAAACTCCAATGAATCTTAAAACAGAGATTTATAGAATTTTATATTATTAATTAATTGAATTTCCTCTCTAGCAAAACAGAACGTAAAAAAATAATTACCCTATTGGATAATTTATTCGGCCCTAGCGAGGTATCCGTCGGAACGGAGAATTCTCCGCAACGCATACTCCGTCGGAGACTCAAATTGAGTAGATGAGAAACAAAACTCGTCATATCCATATAGTCAAAAATTGAGATTTTAATGCAGATTTGTTAAGTTGGCTGTACTGCACAGTTTAAAGGAAATATTTTTCAGCACAACTTGCTAAATCCCCTTTAAATTTAATAACAAAAATCGTCATTGTTTTCAAAACTCTCCATATCCACTATGACTTTTGCACCAAAACTTTTCATATCCATACCAGTAGGTTGAGAAGGTATGATATTCATAGGTAAGTCGTTTTTCGAGATCAAAGCGTAAACATATTTCTATAGGTATTTGGCATAGAAACATCCCACAATACCAGATTCTACTCATAAAAAGTACGGGATATACGTCTAAGGAGTACTTCTATTCAAATTAATGAAAAAACCGCCAAAGCAAATTTTGTCTTAAAATACACGTCTCAAACAAAACCAGTAAGAATAAGACACTCTGATAATTTATTCACTTCATAGGTACTGTAACTGTTGTTGATCTTAATCTTCTTTAAGCAACGAAATGCAAAGATTACCATTCAAAGACATTTCAATAACTTTAATTGTTTGCTGCAGAACTGTTTATATCCTACATTTTGCGTCTTTGTTGGCTTCAAAACTGGTCATATCCATCCTTTAGTAGCAAAACTGTTCATATCCAACTTTAATTTTTAAATAACTTCTAAACGGAATTATAAATACATTTTTCGTTTCAATTATAGGATTAAGACTTAAAAAGCTTTAAATAGATTAAAAAAAATGTTTTCTAAGTTCTCCCATTTAGTCTTGGTACGTTTTTTTCAATTTGCACAAAACGAAAATTTGGGATATGGATAGTTTTGGTTCTCATCTACTCAATTACATTCGAGGTATCCGAATTCGGAAAGAATAATTAAAATGCGAAGACGCATTTGATTTGACATGATGTTGTTTCGTGGTGGCCCATACACTACACATGCCTGCATGCACAAGCACAAAAATGCGCAAACACTTTTTCCCCATACACTACGCATGCAAACTGTACAATATTCAGTCGTGTGTTCACCGCTGAACAGAAAAATTTTAATTTTTTGATATTGCTCAAGCTCATGCCGCTTGCACAAACACACAGTTCATACCATGATGGAAATGGAATAAGTATAAGGTCACAAACCAGTAAGAATAGACCGTCGACTCCTCCCACATAACGGATTTTTCATGTATTGGTGCTGTACAAAATCAAAGGGGCGCCATTAGGGCACGCATACTTGAAAAATCCTGGTCGCATGGTTTTGCATAGAAAAACATTGCCGCCATTAATTTTGACATTTACACGTATTCACAGACAGGGAAATTCTTTCCGGGGGGAATCGGGTAGGTGTACGGGAAGTCGGCGGTCTATTCTTACTGGTTTGTGCTCTTGAAGCCGAAGCGTTCGCGAACCGATGTGACCTGTTCCTGGTAAATGGCATGCG
The DNA here is from genome assembly GCA_949372485.1 of Cheilosia soror. Lineage (NCBI taxonomy): Eukaryota > Metazoa > Arthropoda > Insecta > Diptera > Syrphidae > Cheilosia > Cheilosia soror. The sequence goes on along the minus strand of OX443562.1, from coordinate 47,112,219 downwards.
CTTCGCGCGGGCACTTGCACTATTGACAAGTTTTTTCATTCGCACTCGAACAATTGCGATCACAGCTTGACTTAGGCCAACACATGCACCGCAGTATATTTGTTGACTTCCTTCGAATCGCCATGTGACGTTCCCGTGTGGGAAACTTTGGAATGACAATCGGTTGAACTTCGAACTCGTCCATGGCTTTCTTCAGATTTAATCCATTATCCGGCACTTATTGCTATCCTCAATCAAATTAATTTAATTTTTCGCTTAAAGCCTTTAATTATAGTATGTACAAAGACGAATGAGACTATATGTGATTTTTTTTATTAGATTTATACTTACTATGTTTTTATGTTTTGTTTTATTGTTACCTAGATAAATAAAAAATAGTAGTCAGATTTTGTCTATAGATTGCAGACATTTTTTGACACAATTGCAGATTTTTGGAAATATTTTCATGGCAACACTGCTTACACCGGAGCAGGCTAGAATACTGAAACTTATTGACAAACCGATGGCTAAGTTCCGCCTGACAATAAAATGTTCCAGGAATAAGAAGTATGGATTCGAGGCGCATGTAGCAGACAATTCGGCTGACAGAAAGACGATCGATGACGTTGAAATGGAAGAGAATAACGATAGCGATCATGAGTAGTGAAATGAAACAATCCATGGTAGCCTTAAGTTTAAGTGTTTATTTTTTATACGTGTAATATAATGCAAGGAAATGTTTAAATATAAATTGAAATGACGAATGCGACGGTTTTTTAACAATATGTTGGTTTTCAGCCGTCACAAGAGGTATCCGAAATATTTTGCTGTCATGCGGAGGAAAGGCCTCCCGCATTCTTTTTGGATGGCCTGTATGCAATGACATAGCGTTGAGCAACTATCAGCGGTGGCGACTATCCGGAGGCGTAGGTATTCTAAATTGAAGTGGACTTGTGGCTGGATCATCTACATTGTATAAACAATTAAATCAGTACATACATATATACAATTTACAATTTCAATTCGTAGTTTGTTATCAAAATAACAAAGTTACGACTAGTACTTACCGGTATCTAAGCTCTCAAATGATCATTGAAATCCCTCCTCGTCAAGGTATTCGGACATTTGGACACCGATTTTCATCTGAAAATATTATTTGCAATACATTTTCTATTAGTTAATTAACAAAATGTTAAATTACCATCAAAATTGTTTTCCATTTCTGTGATGTGAACCAAAGGAAATTCAAACATCTGGTATTATGGCATCGTAAAACCATATGATAGCAGTGTTCATTTTGTTTTATAGGAACGATAAATTCCATAGGCCATCGCTATAAAAATATCAACATGCACAGCTTTCCCATAATACGTATCACGTAAACAAGATGGCCGACCAAAAAACGTGTCACGTATTTTTGCATGTGAGGTGTTGCTGTCCCTTACCGTCTATAGACTATTTAGTATTTAGCATCTCTTTATTTTTGCGTGATAGGACTGCGTGGTAATGTAAAGCCACCATTATTCTTAAACCGTACTCGGTCGCGATAGTCTACATTTGCTCTATTTCCGAATTGTGTGGGGTCTGCGCTTTCAAAAAGGAAGCCACCACCGCCAAAGACAAATGATAAAAAAAGGAAACAGAGACAATTTGACAATCAAGGCACTAAAGTGAAAGCACTGGACATATAAATACACCATAAGTGACCAAAAGCCAATTAAGAAGTGTCATACGACACAGATCGGTGCGTGTAAAGCCCCATTTTGACAATCATTTCAGTTTCAGTTTCAGTTTCAGTTGAGTTATCAGTTAAGCTTTCAGTTATACCGATGTTCAATTAGACATCAGTCTAGTATTTAGTTGAGCTTTCATTTTATGCCCAATTCACAACGGCGCTTTGCCGCTTGCGTGCGTTGACAGGCGTTTTAGAAACTTTACCGTACTTTATGTCAACGCGCGCAAGCCGCAGTTTTCCAAAACTAAATGCCGCTTCAGAGCTTTGGCGCGTTGAGAGACTAGAGTATGAGAGATTGAAAGTTCTGTTTGGTTTATGTTAATATACCCCAATTCAGAGCAGAATGCAAGTCTACTCCTTTTTGCTTATACCTGTTATTTTTAATGCACGATTTAAGAGGAAATTTGTTCAAAATAGTAAAAAATTCATAAATAAATAACAGTTATTGTATTTTCACTTTTCTTGTCGTGGAATATTTTTGTGGCAGAATTGTCTGGTGCATGAAATGTACATAGATACACAGGTACAAGCCTTCCCATGAAAGTCCTTTCAGGCGAGGCAGGTAGATGTTTAGTTTGGTTGAGAAAATGTAGATAAATTACACCGAAAATCCCTTCCCTTTAAATTGTGAATTGATTACTTTGTGGAATACTTGAAAAACGATTTAAGCGTGCAAGATTACCAAATGGCCAGCATATTTTATCTACGCTGTGGAAAGAAGTTCAGTCACTAAAATACAGAGGTGCAATTTTGTTAAAAACTTGCTTTGGCTATTGAAAAAAAAAACCTATTAATAAATTCTCAAATATGGATACCGACGATCTACTCGATTTTTCAATTCATATTTATATTTTACATCTGTTGGTATGCTGGACATTCATTCGGACGATTGCGACCGCAGGTACTGTTTTTCGTCGCTCGCTGGGTTTTTACCACATCCGTTCACCTATCGCCAGTAATGGCATTGCATATTGAAAGGATTTTATGACCCTCTAAATAGGGTCATTTGCCTGGTATTAATTAAATACACGAACATTTTTTTTTGCTATATTTCCGCGAAGATCTTGCTGTCCTGTCCAGACATTTTTTTATATTCCTATGGCTGGACTTCAAAACCTTCCCGCCTATGGAGTTCTAATTTACAGGGAATCTTCGATATAGAACGGAGAATTCCCGTGAATTTGGGTCAAAGTCGGTACGCATATTCATGTTCATTGTCCCGATAGACAATAAAAAATATGTAGCTATATCTACCTAAGCATTTCAATTCATTGGCACGAGCAAAAGAGCGGGTACACCAAGTAATAAATTAATACCAATCATTTGCACATAGCAGAAAATTAGATTTTCCCTCGACTAGAAAAATAAACTATAAATATTCTAAACAAAAATGTTTATTTCGTTTATCAATTGTATAAAGCACAGAGTAGTTTCAGAGAAAATTAAAATTTCAAAAGCGTGCACATAACATTTGGGCACATATTTTTTTGTTCAACAAGCTGAAGAAATCACTAGTAGCATTACAACAAAAATAATATTCGTCATTTCCACACAGTAAAATAATTAATTTGTATTGCAAAAACCTCATATTCTACTAAAAACGAGTACGTGTATACCCACGCTACTCCAACATGAACGGCATATGCTCTATCACAATAAATATTATCAAATCGAACAAACCAAACCGAAAATGAAATGTCAAAGCCGTCCAACGCCACCGAAAGTAGAAAGTTGCTCTACTTGGGCGTCGCTTTGGACTTTACGATATTTACGATCTAAACGCGACCCGAAGCCTGACGCCGCATTTTGGCTTGCACCATATGAAAGCATTGGTTCTACTTTATCTGTCAACGCACGCAAGCGGCAAAGCGCCATTGTGATTTGGCTTTTACTCATGACTTCATGAGCAACCGAAGGTTTGAAGAAATATCTAAGCCCCATTTATGTCCAAAACACATGTGCAGAAATTCTGAACGCTTCACTGCAAGCAGTACTACAGATGAGCAGAATTCTATTTGCATCGGCTGCTGTCAATGCGGGGAAAAATACGAGAGTGCAGCACAGACGACAAATAATTCCTGTTTCTCTTTTCCTCATATGCGTCAGTAGATGAATTTAAAAAATCGGTGCTGCCAAGTCTATTTAATTTAATTCACTGCGCTGCCATGCAGTAGATTTAGAAATAGGGACATGTTGCAGTGCTGCGGTGGGTGCCGAATTTACATTTGTATCCCCACATAAGAACATGTGTATTCTAATCCTGCTGCGCAGTGAATTCTGCACGTGAGTTTTGGGCATTAGACGGTCATTTCAGTTTCAGTTTTAGTTGAGCTATCAGTAAAGCTTTCAGTTAAATTGATATTCTATACAGTGCATATAGACATCAGTCTTGTATTCAGTTCTGTTTTCGATTTACTCGTGATTAGCCGAAGGTTAAAAGCTATATCTACTAAAACTGACAACTGAACTGAAAACTTATGAGAATTCCATCAGTTTTAGTCTCAGTTTCAGTTGCAGTTAGACGCTTAAATTTTTGCATTTACACATTAATTTAACTGAAAGTCTAACTGATAGCTCAAATAAAACTGAAACTGAAATGATCATCTAAATGGGGCTTAAAAAGGGTCATTAACGAGTCGTTCGACAAAAATCGTAGATTGTAAAAGGGGTCAGAAATTTCCATTCTGAAGAAACTGGAAACTTATTTTGGGAAAGTAAAAGTGCTTTTTTCTGGCGAATCGAAATTAACATGAAAAAAAGTGCTTTTCCTTGCCCAATGGAAATCGACATTATTCTTCTTTCCACTAATATGCATGGATATGTAATCTGTGGTTGCTGTCAGTAAAATATTAAGGAAAAGAATTCCATTATTTTGTTTTGATATAATAGAGCTATAGTTTTGATTTGATGGGAGATAACGATATAATTTAAAAATGACCGAAATAGCGAATGAGAATTTGGAACAATTCATCAATGATTACTTGAAAGAAGATCTTAAACGCCTTGAGGGATATATACATGTTTACAACGAAGAAATCATGGAATTCGTTCAATTAAAGAACACAATACAAGCAATGCAAGAAAACCTTGATGCCGGTTTTAAGACTCAGATGAATGTTGGCGGTACCGCATTTATGGTGGCTGATGTCGATTGCATAGAGAAGATCCTTATAGACGTTGGTAAATCTTGCTTCGTTGAGTTTACCTTCGATGAAGCACTACAATTTTTGAATTTTAAAATCTCTATACTCACAAAAGAGTGTCAGGTTTGTCGCGATGAAAGCATAAAAAAACGAGCTGATATTAAACTAGCATTGATTTGTATGGCAGAAAAGGACAGCATTGGCTAAACTAAATAAACTAATGTCTAGCATTATACAAGTTTACCTAAGTATTTGTTTTTGTGAGTATCCATGGCTACGAATAGGTATCAAATACTTGTAGGTAAGTGTGCATTTTATTATGCATAGCATAATTTTCAGTGAATAATTCCACCACAAATATTACAACTGAAGTATGCGGAGAATACGTCGACTGCAATACAGGACATACAAAGTTGAACAGGTTCTTAATATACCTATTGGTCACATAAGGTCACATGCCATAATTACGCAGGGAGAATATTATTGTTAGGTATTTGAAATTCAAGCTGAAAGAGGTTTTAGAAAGTCATTTATTTACCGATTTTATTATAATGAACTCGATTACGACAATAATAGGCGTAGAAATGGGACGACTCGCTATCAATTTATTGGGTGGTATGAATAATACGCTTCTCCTAAGCATAAGAATGAAGTGATAGTGTTGTTCTTGTTGTAGCAGCTTCATTTGTCATTTTTGTCAATTCGTCCCTAGTTCTAAAGGGCCCAACCCATAGAATCCGTCGCGTCCGTTGCGGCAACATATTCGACTCACAGGTTGATAATATACACAGCAGCTAATGGAAGATGACCCGTAAGCAGCGCACGTGCCGCCCGCTGGCAGTTGGCACAGCGTGAAAGGAAGCACTTTTGGTGTAAATATTGAGAGAGAGAAACTGTCTAATGCTGTAGATAACAGTTAAATCAAAATAATTCTGTGGATATTTTCGAATTTAATAAATTGCAAGTAGTTTTAAAGATTGCAAGTGCGACAGATTCTATGAGACTGGTCGTCCTGTCGAATACGTTAATATTGACGGATCCGACGTATTCTATGGGTTTGGCCCTTAGTCCAAGGAAATGTGCCACTTCCGTTGGGTTGGTTGATAACATTTTTGGGGTTAATGTAGATGGTCTCGCCGGGCAGTTAAATAGGTGTTTTACATCGTGCAGTCTGGGCATCATTTCTTTACGCGGTCTAGACGATATAATATGTAACTATGTATTTAGTATGTGTCACCAGGAGCGGAGTTTGGCTAGTGTCGTTCTGGTTAGACGTGGGAGTAGATTCAATTTTCAATTTATTATAATAATACTTTGTGGTACATTAAGATATAAATCTTTTATAGTACTAAGTTTAACAATGTCAGCAGTTTTACAATTAATATGCGGTATAAATAAAAAAATAAAAAAAAAAAAATAAAAATTACCAAGGTAGTGGAAAGTGGGTGGGGATCTTAAGGTAGGAGAGAGAAATACAGAAAGACGGCACTCTTAAAGCGTGTGGCATTCCCTTGGTAGCAATAGGTGTTCGTCTGCCGCCGAGCACTGGTCGTCGTTTGCCATGAGGTGTCATCCTGTGGTTCGCATAGCTGTGTTGTGACAAGTTTGAAGGTGCATCCAGTTGATGTCGCTTAATTGCGGGGTCCAGATACGTGCCGCGTTGTTAAGGATGGATCGATTTATCGCGTTGTAGACTAGGAGCTTTTCTTTGTCTTTTCCCCATGATAGTTTGTTCTCCAATGTATATGAATGAATAGTTTGAAGCATACATGCGCCTGTACATAAGAGTAGACACTAGTAATTTTATTTTCAAAATTGTCTGAATCTGTAACGAATAACAATAGCATAGCAAATGTGGCTAGGCTTACGATAATTTTTGGAACTTTTTCTATAAATATGCGAACTTTATATTGAAGCATGGAAAATCTTTGTTATAATTAACCAAAACATTTCACAATTGTTACGCGCTCCGTTGTAAATAAATTATTATAAGCACGCTCTTGTTGTCTATTAGGATTTCTGAAAGGCGCCATTAGCCACGTTTCTATGCCATATCCTTCACCTCCTAAAAGTAATGCATTCAACATCTGAAAAACATTTCTTGCAATGTTATAAATTCTTACAGATCTTGACCATGATTCTTCTACGCTTGTAAACCACTCATCTCGATTGCACTTCGCTTGTGGATTAATGCCATGATATCCCTTTCGATTAATATATTCGTTACCATGAATAGGTTTTTGTACCCTTAGGAAGGTATATACAGGAAGGTATATTCACTTTGTCATTACATTTGTAACGCCAAGAAAGAGTCACCGGAGACCCTATAAAGTTTTCTGAACCAGGATCACATTATGAATCGATGTCCCTCTGTCTGTCTGTTGAAAACACGATAGCGTCCAAACAAATTACCTAGGCGAATGAAATTTTGTGAGAGGACTTCTTTTTACCGTTTTCAGGTTAGTATTCAAAATTGTCTATGTCGGTCAAGTAGTTCTGTGGCCTATTACAAATTACAATTATAATTACAAATTTGTATTTGTTGATTACATTTTCAAATATGTTAACTGATTTTCTGTTTCACAAACTACAAACTTGATTCCAACAAATTTGTTAGAAAGAGAAAAAAATGAAGGGAAATTGTATTTCTTATTTACAAATAGATTAACAAACCGTTTCACCGTATATTTTTCAGAGTTGTAAACAACAACTGTTTTTCATAATTTTGTAATTCTTCTAACAATCTTACTGATAACACCAAAGAACAAAATTAACAGAAACAACAATTTTATCGGTTTTATTCGCGATAAGAAAAGTGTTGGAAAATGGTGGGCGCAGTGGTTAGTGTGCTGGACTACTGTGCGAAGGGTCGCAGCCCCAGGTTCGATCCCCGGAAAACCACAAATTACATCTTACTGCGTCACCTCTCGCGAACGTCTGACAAACATCTGAGAGTATAATTCTCCTGAAAAATCATCTCAATTCATCCGTTCGGACTCGGCATAAAATTGTGGGTCTCTTCCATTAGTCCCAAAAATAAAACTCTCAAAAACGTATATACGGCTGTTGCGCCAACTATTTATTTATTTATTTATTTAAGAAAAACATTTTATTTCGGCACATTTTCTAACCTGTTAGAAATTGATGTAAGTATGTTCATATCGGTGTCAGTGAAATGTTTATTTTCAGACTGATTTGCAATCCAATTTGTCTTAAGGACTATCTTTGTATATACACACTAGTGTCTATATAAAATGCTACTATTCACATGAGAGCGACCAACTACCTACAAACGAACATATTCGCGAGTTTTGACGGTTCGTTCACATAAACACTTTTCATGGTGGCGGCAGTTCACAAATTGCAGCCTTCAGTTCCCACCAGAAATTTCTCTAGCCATTTAAAAATGTGGATTGCGAATAAACTTTGACAATTCGCGCCGCCGATGGTGTTTCCATTCGCGGCATAAAGTTTGGAATTCCAAATTTCGTAAACTATAGGTATTTTTAAACTTGTTTTCTTAATACATTTTGGTGCAAAAGTGCAATTTCCTGTTCATAAATGCATTTGTTCGCATTTCATCAATTTGTTCGTTCGCTCTCATCTGAATGGTCCTTTATTTCCTCTGGTGCTAAGTTTTTAACTGAAACTTTTCATTGAAAACAAAAGAATCTGAAATTTCGTAGTTTTTCTTCATCTATTTAGCACAAACTTATATCACTATCGGTGCTACTATGCCTTCGACGTTCCTTCCTTTGAAAAATAACAAATTGTTACTAAATCGACACACGATCTTTCTATTGTAAGAAATTTTCAGTAATTGAACAAATTTGTAAAATTGCTTGATTTGGTGAAACACAAACTTGAAAAAAAATATGAATTTTTACATATTTGTACTTGTAAGCAACACAGAAATTTAACTTTTGGTGAAACGGAATAAATGAAATTTCTACAAATTTCCCTTTGTAAGAGCTTTTACTTTTGAAACTCGTAGGAATAATGTGACTTGAACGTGATCTGGCGGGAAGTCCGTAACGATTTTTTTGACTGTATTGGTTATAAGAACTTTGTGAAAATTGAAAGCTGGAACATGTTCAAGCTTTCGGCACACACAAAATTTTAAATTGAGAGAAAATATACAGAGTTTACTATATGATGAAGTAGGACAAATGATTTTGTTTACTTTTTTGTACTTTTTTTCACTTTTGTTTCGATGTAGTTCAGGCTTTAAACAACAAAAACAATTTGAATGAATGAATAGTTTGAAGCATACATGCGCCTGTACATAAGAGTAGACACTAGTAATTTTATTTTCAAAATTGTCTGAATCTGTAACGAATAACAATAGCATAGCAAATGTGGCTAGGCTTACGATAATTTTTGGAACTTTTTCTATAAATATGCGAACTTTATATTGAAGCATGGAAAATCTTTGTTATAATTAACCAAAACATTTCACAATTGTTACGCGCTCCGTTGTAAATAAATTATTATAAGCACGCTCTTGTTGTCTATTAGGATTTCTGAAAGGCGCCATTAGCCACGTTTCTATGCCATATCCTTCACCTCCTAAAAGTAATGCATTCAACATCTGAAAAACATTTCTTGCAATGTTATAAATTCTTACAGATCTTGACCATGATTCTTCTACGCTTGTAAACCACTCATCTCGATTGCACTTCGCTTGTGGATTAATGCCATGATATCCCTTTCGATTAATATATTCGTTACCATGAATAGGTTTTTGTACCCTTAGGAAGGTATATACAGGAAGGTATATTCACTTTGTCATTACATTTGTAACGCCAAGAAAGAGTCACCGGAGACCCTATAAAGTTTTCTGAACCAGGATCACATTATGAATCGATGTCCCTCTGTCTGTCTGTTGAAAACACGATAGCGTCCAAACAAATTACCTAGGCGAATGAAATTTTGTGAGAGGACTTCTTTTTACCGTTTTCAGGTTAGTATTCAAAATTGTCTATGTCGGTCAAGTAGTTCTGTGGCCTATTACAAATTACAATTATAATTACAAATTTGTATTTGTTGATTACATTTTCAAATATGTTAACTGATTTTCTGTTTCACAAACTACAAACTTGATTCCAACAAATTTGTTAGAAAGAGAAAAAAATGAAGGGAAATTGTATTTCTTATTTACAAATAGATTAACAAACCGTTTCACCGTATATTTTTCAGAGTTGTAAACAACAACTGTTTTTCATAATTTTGTAATTCTTCTAACAATCTTACTGATAACACCAAAGAACAAAATTAACAGAAACAACAATTTTATCGGTTTTATTCGCGATAAGAAAAGTGTTGGAAAATGGTGGGCGCAGTGGTTAGTGTGCTGGACTACTGTGCGAAGGGTCGCAGCCCCAGGTTCGATCCCCGGAAAACCACAAATTACATCTTACTGCGTCACCTCTCGCGAACGTCTGACAAACATCTGAGAGTATAATTCTCCTGAAAAATCATCTCAATTCATCCGTTCGGACTCGGCATAAAATTGTGGGTCTCTTCCATTAGTCCCAAAAATAAAACTCTCAAAAACGTATATACGGCTGTTGCGCCAACTATTTATTTATTTATTTATTTAAGAAAAACATTTTATTTCGGCACATTTTCTAACCTGTTAGAAATTGATGTAAGTATGTTCATATCGGTGTCAGTGAAATGTTTATTTTCAGACTGATTTGCAATCCAATTTGTCTTAAGGACTATCTTTGTATATACACACTAGTGTCTATATAAAATGCTACTATTCACATGAGAGCGACCAACTACCTACAAACGAACATATTCGCGAGTTTTGACGGTTCGTTCACATAAACACTTTTCATGGTGGCGGCAGTTCACAAATTGCAGCCTTCAGTTCCCACCAGAAATTTCTCTAGCCATTTAAAAATGTGGATTGCGAATAAACTTTGACAATTCGCGCCGCCGATGGTGTTTCCATTCGCGGCATAAAGTTTGGAATTCCAAATTTCGTAAACTATAGGTATTTTTAAACTTGTTTTCTTAATACATTTTGGTGCAAAAGTGCAATTTCCTGTTCATAAATGCATTTGTTCGCATTTCATCAATTTGTTCGTTCGCTCTCATCTGAATGGTCCTTTATTTCCTCTGGTGCTAAGTTTTTAACTGAAACTTTTCATTGAAAACAAAAGAATCTGAAATTTCGTAGTTTTTCTTCATCTATTTAGCACAAACTTATATCACTATCGGTGCTACTATGCCTTCGACGTTCCTTCCTTTGAAAAATAACAAATTGTTACTAAATCGACACACGATCTTTCTATTGTAAGAAATTTTCAGTAATTGAACAAATTTGTAAAATTGCTTGATTTGGTGAAACACAAACTTGAAAAAAAATATGAATTTTTACATATTTGTACTTGTAAGCAACACAGAAATTTAACTTTTGGTGAAACGGAATAAATGAAATTTCTACAAATTTCCCTTTGTAAGAGCTTTTACTTTTGAAACTCGTAGGAATAATGTGACTTGAACGTGATCTGGCGGGAAGTCCGTAACGATTTTTTTGACTGTATTGGTTATAAGAACTTTGTGAAAATTGAAAGCTGGAACATGTTCAAGCTTTCGGCACACACAAAATTTTAAATTGAGAGAAAATATACAGAGTTTACTATATGATGAAGTAGGACAAATGATTTTGTTTACTTTTTTGTACTTTTTTTCACTTTTGTTTCGATGTAGTTCAGGCTTTAAACAACAAAAACAATTTTGTAATACAAAATTTTTGTGAAACAGAAAAATGCCTGTAAACAACATTTTGTAAGTTGGTGAAATATGCCACTGGTACCTACCTCCCATACAAAACCAATATGTACTAAGCTACGAGTACACGACATACCAAACACGACATACGCATGCATGTCGTGTACTCCGCACATTTTTGACACTGACATTATGTTGTCATGTGTCTGTCGCCCATATGTCCGGCTCAGAATGGCATATAAATTTGCCAAAATAGGCATGTCTGTAATCACCAAATCGTTTTGCATGCCATGATGCCAGGATCTTATGGTATATAAAAAGGATATGTCACTACGAATTGATATGTCACGGCGCGAATTTCAGACAGGACATATAATAAATTTTGGAAATTAAACGTATTCTTATTTTCAAGAATGCCTTACTTATACCCAGTTGCACAGTCAGAGTTTAAACTGAAGTTTAACTAAACCTGACCGAGAGTTTAAACTTTTGGTTTAACTCGTTCAGTTTCACGGTTCAAAATAATCTGCCAGTTAACTAAACGCAGTTGTGGAAGCGCAGAACAATTTCCCTAAAGGGGATATTTTTCTACCAGCGCACTTTTGACCAAATAAATGGTTATTGCTTTTCTCTACTTTATATATTTTACCATTTGAAAATAAAAGAAAAAATACACATTGTGTATTTTGGTATTAACGAAGTAAATCGATTTATTTTCGACACATGTTTGAACTATCATCTACTTTTACCAATTAATTATTGCAGTAATTATTATTATTATTTTTTTTTTTTTCAATAATAATATGGAGTTGTTGAAATGTAGTGGGCATTCGGACGGATGCGATCACAGGTCACTGGTTGGGTTTTTACCACATCCAATCACCCGTCGCCAGTAATGATAATAATGAATATTGGAAGGATTTTATGAGTCTCTAATTAGGGTCAATGGGCCTCCGCACACGAGATTAATTCTGCCGGCAGAAAACCGTTTTTATACCATACTTCGAGCGCACACGGGATGATTTCTGCCGGCAGAAAAATTATATATATGAACCCCTTTTCATTGTGTAGTATTATATTTACAATTGAAATATTTCGAAAGTTGTGTAGGTATTAGTTTTATGACTTGTTTAACCGCTCTAACTCGGCAGAACATTTTATTCCCTTTATTTCCCCTCACTTTAGTCCCCTCGCCTAAAAAATCGGTTTTATGCCGGCAGAATTAGTCTCGTGTACGGAGGGAGGCCCATTGTCTGGTAATAGGTAGGCGCCAAGTTTTTTGCTGGTGTTTCTACGAAAATCAAGTTCCGGTTTTACTATTTTTTAAACAAAAATGTAATCTAGATCTGTATACAAAAATGGTATGAACTCCGAAACCTTTGAACTGAACAGGCATTGTCCCGAGAAGTGTGTTCAAAATCGGAACAAATTGCATTGTAAAAAGAATAGAGTAGGTAGTGTCTTGTTTCAGCCAAAACAAAATGTGAAAGATTTGAGTATGTTATGTATAGATACATTTTGTTCGCCAAGCATCTAAAGAAATCACTATTATGCCCAGTTGCACAGTCAGAGTTTAAACTGAAGTTTAACTAAACCTGACCGAGAGTTTAAACTTTTGGTTTAACTCGTTCAGTTTCACAGTAAAAAATAATCTGCTAGTTAACTAAACGCAGTTGTGGAAGCGCAGAACAGTTTCCCTTAAGGGGATATTTTTCTACCAGCGCACTTTTGACCAAGTAAATGGTTATTGCTTTTCTCTACTTTATCTATTTTACCATTTGTAAATAAAAGAAAATGTGTGCAATATTATTACATTGTGTATTTTGGTATTAACGAAGTGAATTGATTTATTTTCGACACATGTTTGAACTGTCATCTACTTTTACCAATTAATAATTGCAGTAATTATTATTATTTTTATTTTTTTCAATAATAATATCTAATTGTTGAAATGTAGTGGGCATTCAGACGGATGCGATCACAGGTACATGGCTTCTTGTCACTCGCTGGGTTTTTACCACATCCAATCACCCGTCGCCAGTAAAATATTGAAAGGATTTTATGAGCCTCTAATTAGGGTCACTGTCTGGTAATAGGTAGGCGCAAAGTTTTTTGCTGGTGTTTCTACGAAAATCTGCGCTATCTTGTTCTGGTTTTATTTTTTTTTAACAAAAATGTAGGCAATCTAGATCTGTATACAAAAATGGAATGAACTCCGAAATCTTCAGGCATTGCCCCGAGAAGTGTGTTTAAAATCGGACAAACAAATTGCATTGTAAAAAGAATAAAGTGGGTAGTGTCTTGTTTTAGCCAAAACAAAATGTGAAAGATTTGAGTATGTATAGATATATTTTGTTCGCCAAGAATCTAAAGAAATCACTAGTAGCATTACAAAAAAATAATCGTCATTTCCCAGACGAAAATAATTAATTTGTATTGAAAAAACCTCAATACAATTTACGCTTGTCTACATTATGTTTGGGCTAACATCTACCTGATGTTCACTTGTTCATAGCGGCGTTTTCATTGAAAAGTACATTATATTGGTTAAAAATCTATTGAAATTTTCTGATGATATTTTTTAACAATGGGTTTACCGCAGTAATGCTGAAACTAATCATAGCTCTACTTTTCACTCATATAAATTCAAGAAGTGTAGCACCCAAACAATTTATCTTTTTTATTCTCTCTCTCTATCTCTCGTGTATGAAATAGCAGCTGTCAAAATAAACCTCAAAATGCGAAACGAAAGTTTAAACGGCAGAATGCAGGCGTTTAACTTAAACCGAGAGTTGAACTCCACTTTGGGTTCAAACGAGAACAAAGAAACCGAAAATTTGTTGAACGAAGGTTTAAACCAAAACGAGAGTTTAAACTCTGACTGTGCAACTGGGCATTAGAGAAATCGGCAGTAAACGAGTTACTTATATAAAAAGTATTTGGCGAAAATGAAGGTAGAATTTCAATGAAATGTTCTTATTAAAATAATAGATCAACACAATTTGTAACTTCCAGGCCTTAAGCAAGAAAAAGAAAATGCAATTTTGGACCAGCTAATTTATTCACTGGGAATCGCTCAACATTTTCGTTAGGCTGATAGATTTCTTCTTGATTCCGTGCCAAAATCCAAACATTTTGTGAACAACATTCTTCCAAATTTGGATGAAGGCAGATTTTGAGCGTTAATACGCCTTAGTTGGACAAATTTTGCATTCGTTCTTGACCAAATCAGAAATGACGAGGTTTTTCAAGGCCCTCGATCGTGCAAACAATTTTCAGTAGAAGTTCAACTATTGATTCTTTTATACAGATTGGATTCATGTGGAGAGGGTGCAACTATCAACAAAATTGCTAGTTTGTTTGGAATTGGAGATGGTGGCACAATTCAAAATATAACAAATAGAGTATTTAAAGCAATTTTAAGACTGAAAAATAAGTTTCTCTACTGGCCGGATGACGATGAGCGTATGGAAATGGTATCAGCAACATTTTATGAGTTGCCACACTGCGTAGGATACGTTGATGGTAGGGAAATAAAACAGCTGAAAGACCTTCTGCCTCCGAAGATCCCGAGGCTTACTATTCTCGAAAGCAGCGGTATTCCATCAAAGTGCAAGCAGTATGTGACAGAGTATATCCATTAATGAGTAGGGACACTCTCTAAATATGAATTTCATACTACCACAAAGCAAAACGCAGAAAAAATCGCACAATAAGTGGAAGCAGATCCAAAGAATACTTTTTACCTGAATACAACGACTGGGTAAAAGGGTACACAACACATTTTACCTGTACCTACATACGGCTTGCTGCGTAGGACGAACGATTGTGGGTTTTTTCATAAAGCATTTTTAAAGGCGGTAAGCTCGATTTCGATGTGTGTACCTTTTGGAAAATTAATTTTTATGATATTTTTTCCAGGAATCACACCTAATTCTGAACTCCTACCATTAATATTTCTATCTAAAATATGAAAATAAATGTTTCTTCACTGTTCTGACTTCGCTAAAAATAATGCAATTCGATATTTGGCGCAGTAGCAATAAAAATGATTTGATTCCCTAATTGCTATTTTTTACAATAACTGGTCACATTGGTTCTGCCAGTGTTCCCAGGGTTTAAGAAAAGAAATCCCCTTTTTTTAACACCAACATGATATTTTTTCCCCTTTAGAAAGAAAAAAAATCCCTTTTTTTTCCGAAGAAAAAATCTTATCATACTTAACCATGTTTTGAACTCGAGCAATGCTTCCAATTGCTTGAGATATTCCTTTGTATTTTTTTGTTAGTTCCTTCTTCATTCAAAATCCAAAATGAAATGAGAATTATTACACATTAAGTTGTGCCGCCGTTGTTTAGAAATTCGCGTAATATTTTGAATTAAGGCATAGTTCAAGGACACACTATGTGCTGAGCCACACATGCCTTCCCATGAAAGTCGTGTCGGGCGAGACGGGTATATTTTTAGGTTATTTAGTTGAGAAAAGAAGCGTATATTACACTGCAGATCCATTCTCTTTTCTACTCACTTAAAATCGACCTGTCTCGCCCGAAACGACTTTCATGGGAAGGGATGTGTGGCATAACTTTCATTCTAATGAACGACTTGGCTATACACAAAAACAAACCCTCATTGCAATAAAATAAAATTTGACAGGTACAGGAGTAATGAAATCGAAAATACAAAAATTTGATGGTAAATTCGAAGCGAACGCCCGATTTTACGTCCTCACTCTACCAACGCAAATACCAATTAAAGATTTTTATCGAAAGCGCTATGGTTCCGGAAAATAACCCTCGTAATCATGCTCCATGCTCATGTGAAAATTATTTCTGAAAGTGGATTTTTGGTCCATTTTCTGTACTACCTATCTTTTTTTCTACTCACTCAAAATCTAGCTGTCGTTCTGTACACGACGTTCATGGTAAGGAGTGTATGGCCATGGTTATATTTTTATAAAATGTCAAAAGAATGAATGCATTCAGAAACCAAACAAAAAATTAAGTGGGTGTTGCATGGGCACATTTCTTGAGCATGGTTATTTTTTGTAGATTGTTTTGTAGGTATTCATTCTAGAAGATTTTCTTACAAACTGTTTTTGATAGGATTTTAAGATTTTCCCCTTATTGAATTTTTCCCCGTTTTTATCCCTTTCCCCTTTTTTCTCCCTTTCATCTTAAAAAATCGGCAAAAATGGTGATTTTCCCCTCAACCTGGGAACACTGGGTTCTGCCACAAACCAGTAAGAATAGACCGTCGACTCCTCCCACATAACGGACTTTGCCTACAAGCTGCCGGCGAGACCAGGATTTTTCATGTATTGGTGCTGTACAAAATCAAAGGGGCGCCATTAACGCACTTGAAAAATCCTGGTCGCATGGTGAAACATGGAAAATCATTGCCGCCATTAATTTTGACATTTACACGTATTCACAGACAGGGAAATTTTTTCCGGGGGGAATCGGGTAGGTGTACGGGAAGTCGGCGGTCTATTCTTAGTGGTTTGTGCTGAGAAAGGGGTAGTTTTTTTCATAATCACCCCTATCGCGAATAATATTTCCCCCGGAATGTTTCCCATTCAGCAATTTCATTTACATTGCTGACAAGGGAAAAAATTCCATCGGAATTTATTCGCGATACCTCTAAATGTATTTTTAAAGGCGGTAAACTGGAATGCGAAAGAAGTGAAGTAGACACAATACAGGGTGACACGTGATATTTTCGGTGAAACAAATTAGAGTGCAAGTGTTTTTTAAAAGTTCAAGTGTTTTGAAATAATATAAATTTAAACGGAAAATGGGAAAACAATTTGAAGTGTTTGGCCTGCGTTCGGGAAAAAAAAGAAAATTCGGGTGTAAAATATTTTTATATGGCGAGAAATAGTGAACAGTAAGCTAAATTAGATGAGTTTTAATGTATTTTACGAATAGATATCAGCGTTCGGACTTGAGAAATTCATTTGTGCAGTAGATTTTTCAAAATACAGCAGTAAATCCAATTTTTGTGCAGTAGATTTTTTGTTTGTATTGGAAACCTACATTTCATGTACATATTTAAAAAAAAATATTAGTTTTTTATAAATCAATCTGTTTGAATCTTTATTGATCACGAGAGCAGTTTTTTATAGCGTTTTCGACTGAGCTCTTCAGATTCTTCCCTCAGATTTCAAATGTTGCCTTTGCAATCGAATTCTATTCACTGGTTAAATGTTAAATTTAATTATTCGGAATGTGTCTTTTAATTGATTTATAAAAAATTTTAAGTTAGTAATCTGAAAAATGCTCTTGATTCCAAAAAAAGATTCCTTTTTTGTGTCAATCGAACAAAACAGTGAGCTAAAGAAAAAAAAAGTGATCTTTAGGTACTGAATAATTAGTTGGTGACATATCTACTCGTATAAGAAAGTAGGTAACCGACAAATCTAGTCGGTGGACGCGTTCAGTATACTTAGAGCCTTGATTCGCAGATGAAAATTTCCTATTGAAGGACTAACTGATTAAAATTTCAGACATTTTCAGATGATTCAAAATCGAAAGAAGGGACTGACTCGAGAGATCAGCAAACTTTTTAAGCAACAACAAAATGCATTATGGTTGTCAACCTTTCAGTGTTATTCAATAATATTTGGTGGCCAAGTGCTTATCGATCAGTGCAGTTTCATTTTCCGGGAAAACAATTAAAAGCCTTCCAAAAGAGGAATATCTATGTACGGAGAATCGACTTTCGAATTTCAACAAATCACTTACGGAATCTTATGATGAGTATGAAGTGGTACAGTTCGAAATAACTGTAATTTCAATCGAAGTCTTTAATAAATAGTTGTTGTTGTTTGAAACAGCACAGTACAATTACATAAAGATTCCTGCCGTATTGGCTGACACTGCGACCGAAAAGATCTATTGTATCGAAAAAAATATATGTTAATTTCCAAACTAAAAAAATCAAATTACTTCTCTGAAAATGTGCAGTAGATTGAGGCGTGGGCGCAGTAGCGCAGTAGATTAATTTTGTTTACGAAAAGAGCAGCAGATCTACTGCAATTGCAGTAAAGTCCGAACCCTGATAGATATAAGAAAAACATTTATAAAGAAATTTGAGTAAAAGCGTTGTGTCGATTACCGTAACGCCTAACTTTAGATGTTGTTCTTCTTTTTCTTAAGAAGTAGATATATAGAGGACTTATTTTAACCTTTTTAATTTTTTAGTGAAAACTCCTGAAACTATCCCTTTTTTATTCATTTTTGGGAGGTGTAATTTTTCATTCATTTTTTTTACGCGCTGTGAATTTTAATGTTGTTTTGCTCGAACATAATATTATTTTTGTCTGTGGGAATATATATATCTACCTACGTACAGTACCTACATTTCGAATAGTATACGTTTCATTCTCCTCCTTTTTTTTAATAAATCCTCACGTATATATTAATGCAATTAGTTAATTTCTCCATATCAAACTGAATGGTTTTTCTGATTATTAGAGTAGCTAGGTAATGTCTCGGTAATCCGAATCAATTATTATTATTATTATTATTATTATTCGCATTATCAAACCTCAATCAGGATTGTCTGGAAAACACATTTGCTGTAGGTTTGTTCGACGTGGCCAGCCCTAGTGCGCCCTAGTGCGCACTGAGAAGTGTCAGTGAATTTTCGTGGCAGCCAAAAAACCCAAAGAAACCCCAGAAATTCAGTTTCATGTCGAACACGAAATGTTTACCCTGTGACCTGTCACTAAAAAAATTTTTTTAATATACAGATTTAACACCAGCAATAACATTAAATTTGTTTAATTAATGATTGTAATGTTGAAAAACACAACATTTAACATTTACTAGTTCTGCACAAGTCAATAATTCACAAAAATTAGTTTTCACCTAAATGACAGCTACGATTGACAGCCAAATTCAGCACTGAACTCTTGCCCTGAGTGAATACCTAGGGTCAGCTCAGTGCTCAACTAGGGCGCCCCAGTGCTCACCTCGAACACAGGTTTTCAGTGTCAGTGCGAACTCAGTTCTATATCGAACGCGATAGGGCAAACCCAGTGCGCACTAGTGCGCCCTAGGGTCCACGTCAAACAAACCTTGTCTTACGCAATCGAGGAGGAAATGATAAGTTACTGACTCCATTTCAATTCATTTGTGCATTTAAAAGATCTTTTTCAGCAAAATAGATGGAGGATATAAACCCATGGAAACTGCGAGCCAACTGCAAATTTAGAGCTTCTCCATATTTACAGATTTTAAGGAATATGAAGGAGCTCATTTAACACGTACGCCTCAAGAATTTGTAGATGCATTAGAGAATTTAGAACAACAATTTATTTCTCGTTTTCCCAACTTGTACTTTTGCAATCATTTTGAAATGAAAATGTATGACATATTAAAGAATGAATTTAAATACTTTTGCTGTAAACATCAAAACAAAGAATTTCTTATAAAATTTTATGTACGTGTTCGAGTATATCACATTATCAAAAAATTCAATAAAACAATCAAAAAAACCAACAACAAGCATAAATATCTTAGCGTAGCACACATAATTTTGTATTTAATAAAAATGTATGACAAGTTAAAAATTTCCCTTTTTTTAACGGAGCACCCTGTGCCATTTTCCGAAAAAATACTCCTCTTTTTTTCTCCTCTCACTACCCATTTTATATATCCGTCTATTTCTCATGTTTGTGTGACACAGTAATACTTGCTGATAAGGAAATTGTCGAGAGTGTCCTTACTCATTATAATGGGTATACTCTGGTGTGTGATTACAAGAAAAGCATTCGTCATATGGTTATTGGTTTCCCCGGAAGCGTTCATGATAGTAGGATTTATAATAACTGCGATTTGTCAACAAAAGCCACCGAATTCTTCAAAGCACCACAATGTTTGATAGGGGACAGTGCCTATAAGTTAACATCATCTGTTATCACACCGTACCGATCAAATTAAACTGAAGGGACTCTAGAAGAACGAACAAGTTTTAATAAAACTTTAAGTACATATCGAATCAGAATTGAACATTGCTTTGGCCAACTAAAGGATCGATTCAATAGCTTAAAAGAATTAAAAATTTCAGTGAAGGGAGACCGTAGTGTGAAATTTGATTGTCGTTGGATTCTTTTCGTGTCCTATACTCCATAACATTGTAGTGAAACGAGATGAAAAGGATGACACATTTGATCTGATGCTTGAATTGAATATAGAACAGCAACTTGAAAGCGATGAACTTGAGAACACCGACGACAATTTTCCTGCTGTTGATGGAGAAGTTAAACGTTAAATGCGTATGTTTTGAGGAGCATTGTGGAGTCCTACATTGAAAGGGGTAAAAAACTGTATGTGTTCTTTGTAGATTTCAAAGCTGCTTTTGACATAGTAGATCGGAGAGCTTTATTTTATAAACTTTACTGTATGGGCATGTCGATGAAATTCGGATGCGTCATCCAAAACTTATATATAGTCGCGATCCGGAGTAAGGCAGGGATGCTCGCTTAGTCCAAGCCTATTTGCGCTATACATCGAGGATATAGTCGATATTCTGCCTGGAGGTTTTGAGTATACTGGACTGCTTATCAAAGCTCTTCTATTCGCAGATGATATCGTACTACTGGCGTATTCACCTGAATCCTACAACTTATGATCAATAGGCTGTATGACTACAGTATACAGTACAGTGGAACTTAATCGTTAATCTAAGCAAGTCAAAAGTTATGATATTCAAGAGAGGGGGCGGCAAGGAAAAAAATGGAACTACAATGGCGAAAGTATAGAAGTCGTTAAGGAATACAAGTACCTTGAAGTATACTTAACAAAAAATTTAGACATGGAGAGACATCTTAAGGTTAAACTAGCGAAGTCTAAAATGGCCATCAATATTGTCTGGAAGAAATGTCTCAGTAATAAATATATGGCTCACAGCAGCAAATATAAGGTTTTTATGGCGGTGGCAGAGTCCATCATGTTCTATGCTGCGCGAGTTTGGGGAGCAAGGAAATATGAGACTGTCGAGAAATTATTACGGTACTACATAAAGAGAACATTTAACCTCCCACCCAACACTCGAAACTACATGATAATGCTGGAAACAGGTTTATCCCCATTGTTTATCAAAACTTTTAAGCTGCATGTGGACTACGTACTCAAGGTTTTGAATATGCCGGATACCAGGCTGCCGAAAAAAGCAGTACATACAACAAACAATGCAATCCAGGGCAGGTTGGTACAGGGAGTGGTTGAATCTCGCTGAGGGCTGTGGAGTGCACTTGAATCTGGATAATAGTGAAAATCGGAAATCTCAACTTTATCAGCTTATCAAACGAATGGATGAAAACGCTCGGTTAATGCATTTAGAGCAAGCTTCGGGATCACTGCATAGAATGATCTACAGCTGTTTAAATCATAACCTGCAGAATAATAATTACTTCCGCGACGAATACAGCATATTGGAAATATCGACAATGTTTAAGTTGCGTGGTGAGCTTTTAAAGCTCAACTATGTCCCACACAGAGAAGACCTACCAGTGCTGTGTAACTTGTGCAACTTGGCAGAAAGAGAAGATGTAATGCATTTTGTTGGGAAGTGTCCAGTTCTAAAAAAAATTAGGAGACATATCTTCGGAAGCAATGTCCTGACGTCGGAACAAGTCTTTAAGCTTCTTAATGTAGTTGACATTTTAAAACTAACGCAATACTGCAAATTAGCGCTAAATTATCGCGGAAGAATGATTACCGAAAACTTCTAA
This sequence comes from Cheilosia soror, assembly GCA_949372485.1. Taxonomy (NCBI): domain Eukaryota; kingdom Metazoa; phylum Arthropoda; class Insecta; order Diptera; family Syrphidae; genus Cheilosia; species Cheilosia soror. Next base: position 47,089,877 of record OX443562.1, on the reverse strand, counting down.
ACACTACGGATATCGGATTGTAAAAAACAGATAGCAATATTTTAAATTTTTTTAACTTTATTTAATTGTTGTCAATCAGGCAGGCGACAAAGCCATGTTCACTGATTTTTGTAAACATTTTAGAACAATATTGAAGTATATTAGTAAAAATCTATCTAATTAATCTAATCTATTGAAATAAACTTCATTTTAAAAATAAATTCACATTTACAGAATATTTACATTAGATTCATGCTAATAAAAAAATTGCAGAGCCCTAAAAGTTATTGCTTTGGTCTCCATTTAATTTTAATTGCAGTTCAAACTTCTTAACACGTGCCTGTGACTCAACTTCTAGTTAGTTTCTTTTTCTAATTCTAGTTTTTTTTATCTCCATTTCTTTTCCAACGCGAGCTTACTCAATTCCACTTCGTTTTTTGCCTTTAATTGCTTGGTCTCTAACTGTAGATAGTTGCTGCTCCCATTTACTCATTTCAAATTGCATTTTTATTCCTGGATTGCAGCCAGCAGCGAAATCGAGCTAGAATTGCAATTGGGTTTTTTCTTAGGTTTTTCTGCAATTAATGTTTTTTTGAAGGTTTCGAAGCTGGTCTCAGTATTGCTCGTTTCTACAAAAGAGTTTGTTGAAGCTTGCGGGAGCGTAGACGAGAACGTTTCATTGTTCCCTGTTTGAGATTCTGGTGTACTAAGGGCCATTTTATTCACTTAAAGTTGAACACAACTTGGGGATTTTTATTCTCAACTTGAGAAATTGCTTTTATTCACTCGAAGTTGACTCACTCAACTTTGGATATTCCGAAGTTGAGAAAACCAAGAGTTTATTAACTTTGGATTCGCTCAACTCCCCGAAAAAGTAGAAGTTATGAAGCAAACTGGGGGTTTTATGTCAAACTTCGGTTTTTTTTTTTTGTTTTTTATTTCTGTGTTGACAGTTCAGTTCTGAAGTGAAGAAAATAATTAATAATTCATTTTTAAAATTGAAATACAGTGAATTGAATAATGTATCGTGCAAAATTATTTTTGGGAACATTGGCCATCGTCTTCGAGCAGCGAGGTAGTTAATAATTTAGTACGTGAGAGCCGGCAATACAAGATGCTACCACGCGTTGAATTGGAAAAATGGGATGACCGTGATTTCATCTATCGTTTTCGTCTCTCAAAGCAGACGACAATGATGGTTCTGGAACTAATAATAAATTCGTTGCCGTGTGATGAGAGAAGGTATTATAAGTCGTGAATTAGTTCGAATCGATTAAATTATAAATATTAGGTATATAGGATTGATTGAGTGATGTGGTTTTTTTCTTTGATAGATCGCGTGAATTGCGACCAATAACCCAGCTGCTAATCGCATTGCGGTACTATGCACTCGGCTCAATTCAATTGGCGGTTGCCGATTTCATTGGAGTGAGCATTGCAACCGTGCATCATATGTTGAAGAGAGTGTCGAGAGCGATTGCCAGTCTTGCGCCACAATTCATTCGTATGCCCGAAACGCAAACGGAACTGCTCCAAGCTGCACGTGAATTTTACGCGAAAGCAAAATTCCCTCGAGCAATTGGCGCAATTGATTGCACACATATCCGCATTCAATCACCAGGTGGATTTGATCCAGAAAATTTCAGGAATCGTAAGCAATGGTTTTCTGTGAATGTTCAAACAGTTTCTGCGGCGAATTTAAAGATAAATGATATCGTCGCTCGTTGGCAGGTATTGCTCATTATTATGAAAATATGAATTAAATCCATTTTTAAATATTTATTCTTTAAAAGGGTTCTGTGCATGATCAGCGCATTTTCAATCTGTGCACTTTGAAACAACGATTCGAAAGAGGCGAATTCAAGCACTTTATCCTTATTGGTGATTCGGGCTACACTAATACGAGCTATTTAGCTACGCCTTTTCTGAATGTAAACAGCTCCGTTGAAAATTTATACAACGAATCACAGATTCGCACTCGCAATTGCGTCGAGCGTTCGTACGGCGTTTGGAAAAGGTGATTTCCAGTTCCAGTACTGGCCACCGGCTTAAAGTGCAGAGTGGAAACTGTGCAATCAATCATCATCGCTTGTGCGGTCCTCCACAACATAGCCATCGACGAGAATGATTCGCAACCACCACCGGAAATAGCAGGATTCGATGGTATGCTGGCGGCCACATATGTTCCGTCGGCTACGCCGCTGCAAGCAACATCAACAACCAATGACCACATCCGCTCTCGATTGGTTCGCACTTACTTCCAGTCAATTTTAGATGCTGCTGAAAACAGTTCAGTGACTGTAAATGAATTAGAATAATAATTTGTATTGTTAAGTTATTAGATGTTTATTAAATATTAGGTTATGCTTATTAAATATTATATGTTACATTACATGTTACATGTTTTTCGTCACTCAGAATTTGTTTTTAAATCAAAATTACAAAAAGCCTCGTGAAAAGCAATTGTCCAGAACGAATACGTAAATAATGGACATGCAATTCATTTTGGAGCAATTACTATCATCTTCGTCATCTTCCTTCATCATTATCTGTGGATTTCGATTCTTCGTCGATATAATTATCCATATTCGTATGTTTTCATCGACAAACGAAAACAATTTGCCCAGCTGATTATACATTTACAAAAGCCGATCAATCTGCTTTCATGTTCTATGTGCCACGAAAAATATGAGATCTGAAATTCAAATCTGATGTGCCCAATGTAAAATAACGTTAAAACACAATTGAAATTACGCGCGAAATGCAAATCTAAGGTTGAACTGACATATTGCGTGTCATCTGTCACAAATATCCCAGGGATATTTTACAAACTGCAGGTAGGCCAACTTTAGGATTTCAACTTCGGAGTTGCAAATTAATGTAGTGAAAAAAATCAATTTTCAACTTGACGTTCAACTCTCGGTTTAAAATCAACTTCGAAGTTGGCCAACTTTGGAGTTTTCGGCAGGTTGAACAATAGTGAATAAAACGGCCCTAACACCGCGTCTCCACGAGCAATATTTCATAGCTTGCCATCTGTCATTTCTGATAGAAAGAAATAACGATAGTATGCAATAAAATGTAGGGTGGGCATTTCATATCATATCATACTTTTTCATAGAATACTATTTGTGGTCTCCACGAGCAATTTTCATAGCATACTATATGGCAAGCTATGAAATATTGCTCGTGGAGACGCGGTGTAACACTAGTCTCATAAATTATTTCATATAAAGATGGATCCAGCAACACATCCCCATCCACTTCCTCCGCATCGGATAAAATACAGTCAATGTCATCTCTCGTTGTCTCAAAAACTACATTGGGGTCAGCGTTCCCACTTTCACTACGATTGTAATGTTTTACTACGATTTTGATTTAGTTCGGCAAAATCATTACGTCACTACGAAAAATTTGAAAACACTACGGTTTTCCGTTTGACTTCGTATCCATATATTTCTTGTATAAAATTCCTTTAGTAAGTAATGGTATTGATTTCTAAAATGTTGTACCCTGAGTGGTGAACGCATTCATAACACTTGAGATTATTTGAAAACTTTTACTTTTCAGCGAAATTGTGGTTACAAGGGGCCGATTCCCGTTCTGTGATACTGGGACTGTGAAGTGATCAATTATTGAATTTGAAATTTTCGAGGTTTATTTATTTTTGAGGTAGGATGCTTTTCATTGGCCAACTTGGCACTATTCTCCAGGTCCAGATATTGGATTTTGTCCACGCTTATTTTTCGTTTCCATTGTGAGTCATATAGCCTTGCCTAGGTATGCTTTTCACACTTCCTTTTAAATGAAACGGATGTGATAAAAACAATTATTACTTGTGAAAACTCTTTTCACTTCACAGTATAGAACGATAATTGACCCTCAGTTCAGTGTATTGCATCGTATAGTCGTAAGGCTTAAAACTAAAACATTATGGAGATTGCAATTATTTTTCATATTTCACTACGATTTAGTTTGAAACAATACGTTTTCTTCATCTCGGCACTACGCTTTGGTAAATTTGAAGTGGGATTTGGGGTTAACACTCTTCTTTTGACCAAATATTTGTTCGAGCATGTCATAAAAAGGGCATAATTTTGCGATATACTCTGCAATATACACACGTAATTATGTTAAAAGGTTTTTTTTATAAACGAAAACAAAATACCATACCTAACACGCTTTTTTCGTCTCCATTAGCTAAGAGTCCAGCACCCGTTTGACCTTTCCAAGTCTTTGCTTCAATAAACCACGACTTTAAATACCGTAGCTTGCTTTTCATTGGAATCCAATTAATGCCTTGGAGTGAAGGTGTTTTTACAGAAACTTTGTTGTAAAATGTTTGCGTCGTGGGTTTATTTATATACATATGTAGGACATGTAGGTATATAAATAATTGTTAACTGCTGGATAAACCTTCAAACCGCAATCATAAATAAATTACTTCAAACGATTCAGGAATACCCCTATTGTTATTTTTTTTTTTTTTAAAACGTTGGATCTCTTATTTTAGAGAACATTTACAGCCTTATTTATAAAATTTATACACTCTCTATAATAACTCTAAACGCAAAAATCTAATATATTTTATATTTAGTTTTCTAATAATTTCATCTGAAAGCTTAATATAAAATCGTTTACAATCTTCCAACAAAATTGTTCTGTCGCCATCTTCCAAATTACGAATTTCGTCGTCGCACTCAATGCCAATAAAAAATTCCTGTATGATTTTTTGGTAGACATGAAATGTCATCATTTGTTTTTAAATTATTGACGTAATCTTCATTTAAATAGTTCTTGAGAATAGTTTGGTGGAAAAAAATTAAAACTGGATACAAGGATATTTAATTTTGGAGATTCACTTTGAAAACAACGGTTTGGATTATCTGTATAATATAGAATATAGTCTAAAAATGTAATATAGGTTTTAATTTTTGGTTCGTTGAATAAATTAAAAAAGGCTCTTGCACGTTTACATTTATCTTCGGTAGCAGCAATTAAAAAAAAGTGTAATAACACTGTCTAGTTTTTTTTTAAATGCATTTAACAACTGCTCCAAAAGACAGCCAACGAGTTGAAATCATTTTTTTATTTTGTTTAATTTCAAAATATTCCTGAAAAACAGCTTTTGCCAATTCCTGAATGTCTATTAGAAGAGTTGAACAGTTGAAATACATATTTGTAGAGAATGTAAGGTGCAAGGACTCCCATATACGCTGTAGTGTTAAAGCAAGTCTACTGTCAGCCTCACAACATGCATATAGTAAAGGGAAATCGGTTGAAACGGCCCTTCACTCTCTTGTATCTACAATTGAGAAATCTCTGGATTGTAAAGAATACACATTGGTGGCTTTCCTTGACATTGAGGGAGCGTTTAACAACGTCGAACCAAAGGCAATTATTGACGCACTGACGAGCCTTGGAATTGATAAGGCGATTGGCGAATGGGTGAATCAGTTGCTCACTAACAGGTTCATCAATTCAAAGCTGGGCGAAGCATCGGCTCGGAGGTTCGTCAGTAGGGGTACACCACAAGGTGGAGTGATCTCACCTCTTCTGTGGAACCTAGTGGTTAATGAACTACTAATAATACTGGAAGGGGAAGGGTGCAAGGTAACTGCCTATGCAGATGACGTTGCTATCGCTGTCTCAGGGAAACATCTCAATACGCTTAGGGATCTCATGCAGAACGCCCTCTCTAGGCTCTCTGAATGGACCAAAACATGTGGGCTTGGCGTCAATCCTCAAAAAACTGAATTGGTTCTATTTACAAGGAAGTATAAAATTCCCGTCTTTGTTCCCCCTAAACTAAATGGCACCTTGCTGGCGCTATCTAATACGGCTAAGTACCTAGGCCTCACTCTAGACAGCAAACTGAGCTGAAAACCCAATATACTGCAGAGGGTTCAGAAAGCCACCACAGCACTATACTGCTGCAAAAAAGCGATTGGCAGCAAATGGGGACTTCAGCCTCGAATTACATATTGGCTTTATGTATCCGTCATTAGACCTATACTCACATAATTTATGGCGTCGTCGTCTGGTGGACTGCGCTTGAAAAGGCTATCCACTGTAAGCAACTTAGTCGTGTACAAAGAACGGCATGTGTGTGCATCAGTGGAGCGCTTAGAACCACTCCAACAGCTGCGATGGACATACTATTCCATCTGATGCCGCTAGACATCTATTGCAAACAAGTGGCAGCGGATGCAGCCATCCGCATGAAAGCTATCCGTCTGTGGACTAGTCGACAAACTGGTCACTCGTCTATTCTAGATAAAATAGAATACATCCCAAAAGATACTGATTATACCCTTCCCCAGTTCCAATTCAGTAAGAACTTTGTAACCTGCATACCCTCCAGGACTGACTGGGAGAGTGATGTTGTGTCTCACACGAGATCCGTCTGCTTCTATACAGATGGGTCCAAAACGGAGACAGGAGTAGGGGGGGGTGTTTTCTCCCAGGATTTAGATTGTACGATCTCATTCCGTCTTCCTAATCACTGTAGCGTGTTCCAGGCGGAAATCATGGCGATTAAAGAGGCCCTGACGTGGCTACGGTATAATGTAATATCCGCTAGGGATATCGTGATTTTTACCGATAGTCAGGCCGCGATTAAATCCCTGGATTCGGTCATCTTCAAGTCCAAAACCGCCCTCAATTGTCGCTTGTCTCTTAACGAGATGGCGGAACAATTCAACATTCACCTTATATGGGTGCCGGGCCACAGGGACATTCCGGGGAATTGCAGGGCCGACGAACTCGCTAGGCATGGGACAACCTTGTCGATTCTACCGGAAAAGGAGAATCTCTATATGCCTCTCGCTACGTGTAAACTTTTTATTAAACAAAATGCGATAAGCGCCACTAATCGAAGGTGGTCAAATTGCGCCACGTGCTCCATCACGAAACAGATCTGGCCCATGCTGGATTTTAAGCGCTCCAACGATCTTATAAAACAAAAAAGATCCAACATTAGCACATTAATAGGTGTCATCACCGGACACTGCATTATTGGGAGACATGCTCTTAGGATGGGCCTCCCCTCCAATGATTTCTGTAGAAGCTGTATGGACGAGGAGGAGGAAGAGACAATTCTTCACCTTCTGTGCACGTGTCCAGCTCTTTCAGCTCGTAGAAAAGTATATCTCGGAGAATACTTCTTCGACAACCTTGGTGAACTTGCAAATACAAGCATAAGCTGCCTCCAACGCTTCATTCTCAGCTCCTCTTGGTTCAGCGGGTAGTTGTGAGATCATTGGATCCTGTGGTAACACAATGGGCCTACTCTGGCCTAAGTGAGGCTGCACTCATTGCGGCCTGCCACTCTAACCTAACCTAACCTAAGGTGCAATCTACGGAATATATTTTACTATTTCCTTGTTTTAGTAATTGCTGAACACTTCCTTTCATACCCGCATAACACTGGCACCACCAGAACAGAAGCCAATTAGATTTGATATTACCCGCGTTTTATTATCGCTAATGATCCATATGGATCATCCTCTGATAATAAAATGATCCAGATCATGAAAAAATATTACTTTGCAAGTTTGGCACCCCTGATTATTTTTCAACATACCTACGAAGCAAATAGTAAACATAACTCCAGCTGTAATTGATGTACGTTGAATAGGAATGGAGGAAAGCGATTGTTTCATCCGTCGTCCAGACTCTTGTTTGTCTTAAGAATATTTTTAATGAGTGTAAAATGGCATTTTACATTTGCTATTTAATTGTATTTATATGATTTGGTAGCTGTTTTATTTGAATGTTTGAATACATTTTGCACACAGCTGTTTCTCTGTATTTACTTTTTAATGACGCTGCCATTCGTGGTTTTTTTTCTTGTTTTATTCAACTTTTAGAAATTTCCAACAACATCAAACTAAGCTTATTTTCTTTTCTTTTGCTACTGAATTGCTAAAAACTACAGTAATATATAGATGGCATATAGAGGTTTGGACAATTTTCGTTTAAACACATTAAATTCGTAGTAGCAAATTTTTATTCTGCCATTTTACGATGCGGCAACTCCGTACTTGATAGCACAGAGCAGAAGTGGAAACATTCAGAAGTACAAATTACTTAATTCTTTGGGTTTTGGGATTGGATATCTGGATCATGAAAATTGAACCCGATAGAACACAAGATCTCGTAGATTTGTTGTAGTGCGGGTAAATCGATGATCCATATGGATCATTGGGGATAATAAAACGCGGCTAATGGTATTTTATGAATTTCCAAAAAATTAATAATTGTCTTGGTAATAGATTCTGCAGTACCTACTGTCTTGGATCTACAAAATTGTATATTATCTTATTAGTGTCCTTATCAACAAATTTGGCTAGAACTACTAAACACTTCGTACAGGATATATCGGTACTTTCGTCTACTACAATAGAGAAGAAGTTTTGCTGCAGTTTTTTTTGGAATTCGTTTTGTACAATATGGTTCAATTTTACCGATAAAAACTTCTGTTGCCTTTGTTGTTTGTTCTTCTGCAATTAAATGCTTGAGCAATTTTGGAATCTGGGCAAACTGATATTAAAATTATCCATTATTTATATGGGTCGCCATCTTCCAAATGCTAAGCATTTAAGCAACGTGGTTTTTTGGTTATCACTATTTAAGACATTGAAATTTATCAAGCCAGTCTGGGAGAAGCTGGCGATTTGGTGCTGATCCATTTGAAAAAAAAAAATGTTTAACGATATAAGTTGCCTACTTTATTTGCACTTCTGTAACATTTTTCCTTTTTGAAGTCGATGCTGTGTTCTCCAAAACATTTGCGGTTTTAATAATAAACCCTTAAAAAGATTATCCTCTAAATAAATTGCTAAGCTTTTTAAAAAGCGAAGGTACATACTTATCCATTTTGTAATACAGAATTCCAATTTCACAAACACAGTTTAAGTATGTATTCAAACAAACACTGAATCACAAATTTTCAAAAACATCAAGTTCAAAAGAAAAGATTTTGACAGATGGGCTGTGCTCTGTGCATCTTGCGACTGGCCCTCTGGGTTGTGTTTGCATTATTCAAAATGAATGCGTTCAGGAAATTGACTTCCAAACTTTGTAAGTGAAGCAAGTGTTACCTTATAAAAGTTTTAAGGAAAGCTTGTTTGTTTTAAATTTATTGTTTTTATACCAAGATCACAGTGCCATATGAAATCATTTCGTGCCACAGTGCCATCTTACTGAAAAAGTGCCACAAAGACACGATCGTGTCATATCCACAACGCTGGTGAGCGTGAGTTCTGAAACAAAAATGAAACTGCAGTTAAATTGTTAACTTTTCAAAATGCAATTTTGACTATTTTATGAACTAAATCTTTAATTTGTATTCAATGAACAGATACATAAATGTTTGGAGGGTATTCTATTTTGAACAGCTGACAAAAATAAATTGTGGTTCCTCTACAAACACTGACTCCTTTTGGTCACCTTAATTTGCAGATTATAATTATGGATAGTTAAACTCAAAAAATCCAAAAATCAAAATTCTGCCTCTATCACTAACGAATTTAACCCATCCATTCTACTTTATAGAGGGCAAGGCTATAAAGCGTGCCATGTCAAATATGAACATTGAACACAGCATAGTTTTTTGGGTCTGCAACATGCTTGCAAGTAGGACAATAAACTGCTCCCTGGGACAAAGTTCCATTAGAATGTCGGTGACCAGGGGAACACCACAGGGGGGAGTCCTTTCACCTCTCCTTTGGGTGCTTGTTATGGATGACATTTTTAAGAAACTGAGCTCCAGGGGAATAAGTGCCACAGCATATGCTGATGACCTAGTTATTATCGTTCAGGGAAAGTTTTTAAACACTCTAAGTGAAATTATGGACAGTGCCTTAAGAAAAGTCAATTTATGGGCAAAGGGCTGTGGACTTAACGTCAACCCCTCCAAAACGGAACTGGTACACGACGAAGAAGAAAACAACAGTCGGCAAACTAGCGTCGGTGCAGAGAGCGTCCAACGTAGCAATAACGGGTGCACTTCGCAGCACCCCTACGGCAGCGCTGGACACCTTTCTTCACCTTACGCCACTTGACTTGCACATAAAGTAACTTGCGGGGAGTAGTGCGCTACGGCTCACAACCTTGGGCTACTTTAGAGAGGGCAGTTTTGGACACTGTACAATACTAGCGGAGTTCCTCCCGGGTGTACAGGTGCAAACTGATGAAATACACCCTTTGGTCGACTTCGACACTCCGTACGAAGTGTCATACCCGGAAAGATATGAATGGCAAAGGGATAAAGTAATTAAGCATTGCGAAATAGCGGTCTACACGGACGGCTCAAAAACAGCGGAAGGTACGGGTGCTGGAATCTACTCCGTAGATCCCGATCTAAAAGTGTCTATACGACTACCGGATACAAGCAGTGTCTTCCAATCAGAAGTTCTGGCTGTTCTGAAAGCGGCAGAGCTAATGCGGATGAGATCTATATCTGGAAAGGATTTAGCCACCTACATCGATAGCCAGGCTGCACTCAAGGCACTGGAGTCTACGAACATCAATTCTGAATTAGTCAGGACCTGTCAGACCCGAGCCCAGTCTGGGTACCAGCACAGTCTGTGTACCAGGACACTGCGGTATAGCTGGAAATGAGCAAGCGGATGAGCTTGCGGGGTTAGGCGGGGAATTCAAGACGGAGGAGATGTGGATTTTAAACCACCTCCTTGCATCATAAAAAGCGATATTAGGAATAAAATAAATAAGGAAGCCGACCGGAGGTGGGAGGGACTCACCGGTCACGCAGTATCTAAGGCACTTTGTCCGCAATACGACCGTAAAATATCTAGGTTGGGAAAAGCTCAGGACACTGATCGGCATATTATCATGGCACTGTCTTATTAGAAAACATGCCAAAAGACTAGGGCTAGCAGACTCGGACACTTGCAGATTCATAACACATATACTGTGCGAATGTGAGGCAATAAGTCGCAGTAGAAGGACATTTTTGGACAGGTACTTCTTCCAACATTTAGGGGAGATAGAAAATACCAACTTCAAGGGACTACTTGGTTTTTGCAGGGAAATTGGGGCTTTTTTAAGGGCAAGTGTTTAGGTGTTTTTCCATTGTAGGTCACTGCAATTGGTTCCCCCTAGGCATCGCGATGGGCCCTAGTGCTGTATGAGACATCTCAAACCCCTTTTTAACCTAGATGTGTGGCCAAATTAGGCCGTAGGGTGGGTGAGATTGTTGAGTAGTAAAGGGGTCGCGGGGAGTTAGGGGGCTCACACGAACCGTTAGGCGTATGAACTTGAAAGTTTGTATGATGATAGATAAGTCAAGTACATGCCTCATTCATTGTTTTTCAAAATTCGTCTTATAAGGGTTGAAAAACTTTTGCACCCCACTTTTCTATTTCGACCTTACTGCGCTCAACTTGCCATTATACTCATAAATCTACGTATGTCATTTCAAGAAATGCTTTTATGTGTTAGCCAACTTCACCGAGTATTTTGGGCTTAAACTCATCTACACATCCACAGGGTGAGACATGTATAATAAATTGAAAATAGATCTTATTTGGTAAAGTGCGAAAAAAATGATTTCTCGATTGAAGTTGCGCTTAGGGGTAGTTTTATATTGCGTTTGCGTTCCCAAAATAGAATATGATTACTCATGATTACTCGCACGACTGGCATTCAGAATGCACATTGTATGCCGGCGGCGGAGTCGCGGGCATTGCTAGTTGGCTATAAAATAAAATCATAAAAAAAATAAAAAAGGTTTCATTTAGGTATTGCCCCACAGGGGCGAAAAAAAAACACCAAAAAAAAGGACGTTTTAGGGACTTTATTTAACATAAAAGTCAAAAAATTAAAATTCTAAGACTATCACTAACAGCATCTATTTATTGGCTGTCGAAAACCGTTTACTCCAATCAAATGTCTCTTAAACCCTGCAGCAGAAATGTTCAGTTCCTTAATAATTCAACGTCTAAATAGCTTAATAAAAATACGTTTATTTATAGTCCCGTATAAATCCTGTAGATATGTCTCTATCTAAAATGTACTTATAAATTCCGGTATTGGCGAAACCAAAAAACAGGAGGGGCCAAAAATTGCAAGATTGAGTCGCGAGATAGTATTTTGCAAGATAAAAACACCGAACTGACAGTCACCCAATTTATTCTTTCCAATTGCGTCGTTGTCCCTCTGCATAACTCATAAATGCTAGACCTCGCTATTGATAGGTACCTACCTTGTTTATAATTTGCATCTTCTTTCCTTTGTTACCCTCTTCCATAAGAAAATTCAAACAATTACCCTACCCTGTTACGTATGTTGTTATATCAGACAGAAATTTATATTGAAAGAATCGTAAATTTTTCTTAAAGCTAGCTGTTGTGGTGCATACACTGGGAAAAGTGCAAAACTTGAGATTTTCCATTCAGAGGGAGTGGTATACACCAGAAAAACAATTAAAAGTTTTATACATTCTATTCAAAAGGTGTGGTATACGTCCTCGTCCACCTTTGAAAATCGGTTGTTATTTATTCAGACTTGCCGCGTACAAAAAGAAAAAATCAAAAATTTTATATTCTCCCTTTAGGAGCGTGGTATCCGCTCGGTTTTGAAAATCGGTTATTATTTATTTGGGGCGTGTTGAAATTCGGTACAGCGGTAGTACATACTTGTAGCGTACAGAAAGAAACAAATCAAAAAAATCAAAATCTCCCGTCAGGAGGCGTGGTATCCGCCTACTTCTGAAAATCGGTTATTATTTATTTGCGCCACTTTCGAATGCCGTAGAATGTTGAAATTGGTAGAACGGTAGGACCTAGCATTGTACGAAAGGAGAAATATCAAAAATTAAACATTTTTCATTTAAGGGGCGTAGGATCTGCCCACTTAAAATATGACTAGAAGTTTTTCTACCTACTGAGTGAGATTTTAATAATTTTACTGACTTTGTAAGAAAGAAAGCCAAAGTGACGATAGTCAGTGTCTATTGACATATTAAAAAGCGAAGACGTTTTAACGTTGTTTGTGAAATCTAATTGAAAAAAGCTTCGCACAAAGTAGTGAAATGTTTTTGGTGTGATATAATTATATATGAGTTTATATTATCATAAACTCAATGATCATATCAATTTCTTTCTTATCACTTCCTTTATCACCATTATTTTTGCCTGGAAGATTTACCATGATAGGCAAAGATGGAAGTAGGTACTACGGTTTGGATGGGATGGGGTAGCCTTACAATAATATTAAAACAAACTTTCAACCGTATAAGAAGTGGCGAACTCAAAAAAAGTCGAGAAGTTCGTTATCATTCCTTTTTAGTTTATTTTAAATATATATGTAGTTAAATTTGTCTCTGTTTTTATATAACATTTAATTTGTTTATGTTTTGAAATACAACATTTTAATTTCGTAGTTTGTGCAGCCCTAAACCATACTGCATGTTCACATGTTGTAATCTAGAACTTTAGAGTATGAATAAGTAGAAACTCTTATATAATCATAGCTTTAATCAAAAATCACATTGTATAAACATTTCTCATTTAGGATAATATATTTTATTCTGTTTTTTACACTTTAGCAATCCGAATCCTATTACTACGTATTAAAAAGTATATTACGAATTAACAGTATATTTTTATTTACGAAAACTATTTCGTAATCATCTATGACGGCACGTAGCTGAATCTCCATTTCATTTCAAAAGCTTGTCATACTTTAAGTGAATATTATATCATCATATCATATTTAAAGTGAATTTAGTTATTATGTGATAAGTTAATAAAAAAATAATTAAAAAATGGTACTCGGATTACGACAGAAAACAGTACATAATGTATCGCCTATAATATACGGAAATGTATTATGCGCACGTGCAATATAGGATACCTACATACATGATAATTGAACATGGGTTTGCTGATGGTCATAAATTATCATTTATCATACATATTCCATCATTGCTCTCACTAATTTCTTATACCTACTATTACTAAATACATAATTTATTGTTATTAAATTTGTTGCTTTGGCTAGATTTTTACTATATTGAAACTTTATTTATGATATCATGTACCTACTCACACTTCCGAATGTATCTTGCGTGGACTATGCTCTTTCTTTTTTTAATTAATTTTTATCACAACACGTTATGTTCAAATACATAATACATATACATTTTAGTTAAATGGCAAGATTAGTTTTAAATAAATAGTTTTATAACTGGTTTCTGATTCCAAAGAGACGGATTTTGGACGAATATTAATGCATTATTGTTTATACATAATGTATATCAATTTTATGGAGTAAGGTACGCGTAACCTTTTTAGCCAAATCTATTACACATACCTTAACATTTTTATGTATAATATAATTAAGTTTTAAAAGCACCAATATATCCTAAAATATTATGATACAAGAGATGATATAACTTTTCGTTAAATTGTACTGATATAACATTTAGAGGGATTATTTTTTGAAAATATTTTTTTTTTCTTGAAGTTTTAAATCAGATTATTATTATATTCGTATTTAATTGTTATAGATACTATCGATGATGAGCCTGGAATTTTAGTTTTGAAAATACAAAAAGTATGAAAGATAATAATGAATATAAGATAACATTAATCTGACATCAATTTGATATATTGTATTAATTTAATATTTACTTATAGGATCTTTGATAAGCTGCTTTTTTAATAGGCAATTTTCCAATTCAAAAATTTAACTGTGTAGGTTTACTTAGTACTTTCGTAATAAAGTTGACGGTCACTTAGCTATTACATAACATGACTGTTCATTCTATTACTCTCAAGAACAGACAAAATTTCAGACTTTTATATTTTCTATCTAACTTATTATTTTTCTTTTGAGTGACAGCGTATTTGGTCTTAAAATGATTATTGTGTGGTGTGTTAATATTTGAGTGTTGTTTGCGCAACTTTTATTACACCGTATTAAAATAAATAATTATTGTTTACTTTTTGTATGTTTTAATTTGGTTTACATACGGTTTTTCGAATGTTTACTGTCTTTTCCTAATCAATTTGAAACATTTAATTTAAAACGAAGTAAACCAAGAAAGCGAAAACACATTTTTTCTTTTAGTTAGTTTATTGTTACCCGATATCACTTTAGAATGCATTATTTGTAATTCAAATTAAATCGGCATTTTGAGCACCCAATGACATAATTTTCCCTCTATTTATAAGCATAATGTGTACATTAAAATTATACTAATTGAAGCTAATAGTCATATTTTAAGCAATGCGGCGTTAAGTATTTGCCCACAGCCAAAAAGTTTGATTCCAAACAACCATATTCAAGATTTGCACAACTGTTCAGTTGTATCTGTAAAGAAAAAGATGAAATCATTAGTTTTAGAATATTGGTATAATACGATATAAATTGTCTGTATGTGTGATCGCCTGTCATTTGGTGTGTCATGAAAGTCACGACCAACTACTGACTGTGTGATCGCCTTGTTAATGGAAGTTGTTGGGACAGATTGACCGCTTGTGTGTGACACTATGTTAGAGACTGAAATAGTCTCAAACATTACACACTTTTGTACAGTGTAATACAAGTACCGATAGCCACGTATTTTCTATGTTGTTGTTATTAGTCGCACTTTCAATTTCACAACATTTGGCATCTGGGCTGTAGTGTGAAAATAGAGTGTTGCTAAAAAACATATTTTGTTTGTATTCCGGTGGTGAGTGAAAATCTTAAAAAGAAAAACCGGCCAAGTGCGGGTCACTCGCGCACCGAAGGTTCCGTACGTACGTAATACTAATAATAGCCGTTTTTTATTATCAGCTATGATCCATATAGATCATCGATTTACATGCACTTACAACAACAACATGTGATCCAGGTTCTCATCGAGATCACGAATCATGATCTGATAATTAATTCAACTATTTCTCGCCGTTGTTTCGTGGCGTTCTTTATTTCATTCTTAAATGTTGGTGGCCCTGTAAATTATAGCCACACAATAATGTTGCCAGACCAAAATATGAAACACTATTAATAACAAAAAAAATCAATTAGCACATTTTCATATTCGAATAATTTACTACTGCGACTTTTGAGAGTTTTTTCTTCGTAATATAATACACAATAATAAATGGAAATATTAGCAGTACAATACTGTTAATATGTTGCATATTTGAACGTTTTTTATTATCAGCTATGATCCATATAGATCATCGATTTACATGCACTTACAACAACAACATGTGATCCAGGTTCTCATCGAGATCACGAATCATGATCTGATAATTAATTCAACTATTTCTCGCCGTTGTTTCGTGGCGTTCTTTATTTCATTCTTAAATGTTGGTGGCCCTGTAAATTATAGCCACACAATAATGTTGCCAGACCAAAATATGAAACACTATTAATAACAAAAAAAATCAATTAGCACATTTTCATATTCGAATAATTTACTACTGCGACTTTTGAGAGTTTTTTCTTCGTAATATAATACACAATAATAAATGGAAATATTAGCAGTACAATACTGTTAATATGTTGCATATTTGAACATAACATTTGAACATAGTTTCTCAAAAAAATATTTTGAATGCAAAATGTATGCAGATTTGTATTCATATGGTAACACCCCCGACACAACAAGCGAAATGTCAAACTGAAAATACAAAACAAATGAGCAAGTACAATGGAAGAGTCAACGAATAAATCGTAAGTTGTTATTTTTGAATAATTTATTTGTATTGTTGCGAAATACCTACTATTTTTCCTTAAGCGCAAGAAGAAATTGGACCAAGGAGGAAACAGATGCGTTCCTGGAGGCTTATGGCAGGAGGCAAGCCGAATTCCAGCACACCAGGAAAAAAAAATATGCTATGCAAAATGTCCTGGAAGACCTTTTGTCGCAGGGAGTTTTGGTATATATATATATGCATACATTTTCTTTGTTACTTTAATTAATTTCACTTATTTGAACATACTTATACTTACAGACTCAGTATACCACTCGCCTAATGCTCGAGGTTAAATTAAAAAATTTATTAAGAGCATTTAAGGCTACGAGTGATAATAACAAAAGGACTGGGGAAGTGGCCAGCACAGCTCCGCATGAGCAAAAAATGGAGGAGCTATTCGGCAACCGGCCGGAGATAAAAAATATGCACTCCATAAACTTGTCAGGAAGCCGATAATTGCTCTTGCGACTAGTGAGAAAAAAGGCAATATGGCTGGTGGCAATACGAAACTTGACATACCTGGTATTGTCTGTTATGTGTTGAAAACAACTGTTGCCACAACTTAAATATAAAATCTTTCAATGATCCAGTTTGTTTTATTTTCATGATCTGATCCGGATCAGATCACGCTGATAATAAAAAACGGCTAATAGCCGTGTTTTATTATGCCCGTGATCTGAACCGGATCAGATCACCATAATAAAACACCCCAGGATCAATTGTAATTTTTCTCTTGACGTGTGGCATTACTGAAAGAACTTGACGTTAATTCCTTCAAAATTTGACGTTTCTAATGTAAACAAAACCGAAATGTGTTAAAAAACCTCAAGCAGAAAAGTAAAAATACTTTGGTTGGCAATTGTAATAATTGTTGTTTAAATATATTTTTATTTGAAAATTAAATTTGCCTTTTTCTGTGGTGTATTTCGCGAAGTTATCCCTTTCACAAGTGCGCGTTCTCTTCGGTTTGTTTACTTCTATAATTTGTTTGGCATTTGACAGTGGCTTACAAATAAAATGCGAGAAATGCAGTGGTTTGATTGGTTATTGGGTTGTCCAAATTTTGTAAGCCACTTTATTTGTATTTTGTTCATAGAACTACCAACATACACGAATAAAATTATTCGCCTAAATGTATACTATCATATTATTTATCTGGATCATAAAAAATTATCCAGATAGAAAGTTGGATCACGTGTTGTTGTTCCGAATTAGTTTTAATTTGTGATCTGGTTCAGATCACGGGCATAATAAAATACGGCTAAAAGCAAATTACATTTATATCTGTTTGTTCATATAGGTACAGTACATGCATAGTTAAGAACGCCGTCATCGTCTCGTCACTGGGCAGTTTTAATGTAGATCTATCTATAACTATTTCGATTTTTGATACATTTATTGTAAATCAATAACTAAACAATAAAACTATATTTTGTTGACTAAATTACTGATTACTCAAAAACCAATCAATATATCGCTATCATTGGTATTTGTCGTTTAGCTAGAAGTTATATCTGATGTTGTGTGCAAATTTCAGCCTTCTACGTCAATTAGTTCTTTAGATAGACCTGGGGCCAGTACAACAAAACAACAAGTATTGTTAAACAGTAGCAATTTATCGGAGCAATATGTTAAAATGCTCCCATTCCACAATACTTGTTGTTTCGTGGTACAGGCCCCTGGTACAAAATTGGCTTGGTTGATTCGGACAGACGTGTCGTAGCGAGAGCAATAAGGTCCCTCCATATGGAAACGGACCCTTAAAAATGCACAAATACCTGCTAACAAATTTATTCCCTTTATTTTTTAACGCAGCTATTCCATCAGAAAAGTCAATATGACATCCACGCCAAGCATATTATTCGTGTCACACTATGTCATTAAGTTCTATCACAACATGACAGAGATAGGATTTTGAGACACAATGACACACGCATGATTGCACGATTGAAACTATGCGTGTACATTGCCATTGACAAGCTGGCGAATGACAAGTACATGATGATCTGATGATCAGATCAGGGTGACGTCAGCAACTTCGATACGTTTCGTGACATAATCGTATCTTAGGGATTAAGAAGCCAAAAAAGCGGCGATCGCCTCCATCCTCCATCACCTATAAGAAAGTCTATCATGACCTCCATATCCCGCAGTTAGTGATATTTTCATACCCTCTATCCTTCATTACCTAGGAAGTAGTATATTCTTGACTTACATATCCTACATTCCCGACTAGGTAAGTGGTATTTTCATGACCTCTATTCTGCATTACCTAGGAAGTAGGACATTCATGAGTTACCGAGTTTAAATTTCGGTTTACCACAAACAAAAATATTATTTTTTACTTAGAGGAACACTGCACTTTCACTTACTTTCGAGAACAAAGCTAAACTGATAACGAAAAATGATGTTATGCCCGTAGGTACGTTAATATCACGCGATGTTAATGTTCTAATATACTCGATTCTCTTCTGCATTACTAGGCATGACCTTGCAGTTACATTGCTTTTATGTACCAAAAACAAAAGAAGAGAATGCGTATTGAAAGGACATAACGGACTTAACACCAAACAAATTGAAATCCATTTCCTCCTCCATTACTATGGGCATGACCTTTGTAATGCAGTTGCATTACTTTTTTATACTTAACAAAAACAAGAAAAGAGAACAAGTGCTGGAAGGTCTTACCGGTAAACACTAAAAAAATTTCATCTTATCATACCCTATGTTCTTCTTCATTACCATTCATGTCCTTTGTAATGCAGTTGCACTACATTTGTACAATAAGTTTGAGAAAAAGGAACGCCTGAAGACCTTACCGAGAATGAGGAAGTCTTATTACTTATTAGTTGTAATGAAGATTCATTACATGGTTGATACTGCAAGAACCTATTCCTAAGGTAATGACTTGCCAATACTGCTGTTTAAGGTTCCGTTCCCAAAGGGCAATAAAAATTTAAGTTTTTTAGAGCTCATCTGCTGGTTTGTGTAGGTGAGTTAATGAAATTTTATAATTTTCAATTTTTATAAATACATTATCTTATTTTATTATTATGTTTTAGTAGTAGGTAGTACTATTAGACCTCTTACCAGACTCTAAAGAAAACTCAAAAGAACATCGGTGTTTACTACTTTTGACGCTCACTGTACGTATATGTATCTGCATGAATGCATTTATTTGCTTTCTCTAAACGTGTACCTGTACAGTACCTTCTTCAGTGTACACTATTAATTGCAATAATTTGTACAAGTGAACAGCAAAAAAGAGTACCACAGCCCAATTGACAGTTACTGTGCAATACCCGATAACAAAATGAGTGCACTGTTTTTTTTTTTCTCCCACGCCTGGGTGCTTGAATTGGCTTGATGTGAGCGAATCGGGTGCAATGTTAACTGCAGAAAATACACTGAGTACACTGAATAACTTAGTGCACTAAATAAAACGATTAATCTGTTGCTTTTCTTAACAGCCGTTTCTTACTAATCTGTCATTTAATAAACTTGACTTTGACTTGAAACAAAATTAATGTCGTTTTCGGTTGGTCGTCCAGAACCGTCCGGAAGAACTCTCCGCGATTCTGAATTCAAATCCAGAAGCAAATTTCTCTTCTTTTCAGTAGAAGAACTGTCAGTTGAGTGCGAATCGAACGCTTTCAGAAGCGTTCGGATTGCTTCCGGACGGTTCTGGACGACCAACCGAAAACGACATAAGTAAACGAATATTTGGTGTACCTACTCAGTGTAGTGTACACTGTTTTTTTATGAATACCTATTTATGAATACGAGTACACTGCACTAATTGTTTGGTTTCAAATGGATACCAAACTCATATAGTAAGCATGTGTCAGGTGATTCAGTAATGAAGTGTACTTGAAATAAAACGAATGTCTTGGAATTGGTTTCAAGACATTCATTGCAGACCTCTAATGTATAGTGTATACAAATACAATATACCACATCTGATGTTAACCCTGTATTCTCAATGTTAGCTAAACTAATAATCGCAAGTGTTGATGAAATGAAATGTTCAATGAATAAAATGCAATAACTTTCTATTAAACAAGTACTTCAATCTATTATATAAAAATTGAGCCTTAAAATGTTTGTCGCCGATTCAAGCTTTAACGCATTTACCGTTCTTAACCAAACTTTCGCACATCTTTGGTATTGGTCCATACATGAATCCTGTGAAGTTTGGTCAAAAATGGACAAAGGGGCGTGGCACCCCCCATACAAAAAAAACATTCAAAATCGTATATATCGAAAACCACCAAATCGATTGAGGTCAAACTTACAGATAATCTTAATTATTGGCCCTGGAGTTGTCCTGTGAGGTTTGGTCAAAATTGGACAAAGGGGCGTGGTACCGCCCATACAAAAAACACTCAAAATCGTATATCTAGAAAACCACCAAATCGATTGAGCTCAAACTTACAGATGATCTTAGTTATTGGATCTGGAGTGGTCCTGTGAAGTTCGGACAAAACTGGACAAAGGGGCGTGGCACCGCCCATACAAAAAAAAACATTCAAAATCGTATATCTAGAAAACCACCAAATCGATTGAGCTCAAACTTACGGAAGATCTTAGTTATTGTCCCTGGAGTGGTCCTGTGAAGTTTGGTCAAAATTTGGCAAAGGGGCGTGGCACCGCCCATACAAAAAACTTTCACAATCGTATATCTCGAAAACCACCAAATCGATTAAGCTCAAACTTACAGATGATCTTAGTTATTGGCCCTGGAGTGGTCCTGTGAAGTTCGGTCAAAACTGGACAAAGGGCGTGGCACCGCCCATACAAAAAAAAAACATTCAAAATCTTATACATATCTCGAAAACCACCAAATTGATTGAGCTCGAACTTACAGATAATCTTAATTATTGGCCCTAGAGTGCTCCTGTGAAGATTGGTCTAATTTGGTCAAAGGGGAGCGGCACTTCACATACAAAAAAATATTCAAAATCTTATACCTCCTATACAAAAAACATCTTCTATGGAGTGAAACTCGATGACGTTATATCTCCATAACCGCTGCTGGTCCGATTTTCATTATTCTTTTTTTTGTTTTGTTCGTTTTGCTGTGTTTCAAGTTTAGGCAGAAAGAAAATTCCACCAAGTCTATTTATTATCATTTCTCGCATTTTACGAAAGAACATTATTACCTAAGACCTAAGCAATACAATTCCTGTGCACGGGCAAAGCCGGGCGGGTACAGCTTTTCGATAGTCTTGGAATTGGAATCGAAAGTTTTTAAAATTTGTAACATCGATATAAATGATGAAAGTCAATAATATTGTCTAGGCAATACAATTTCTGAAAAAAAAAAACAAAAAATGTTGTGTAAGAACTATAGAGCATTACAATAAAAACAGTTCTTCTATTTAACTATTTTGCACTACGAAGTGTGCACGGGCTACGCTAGTTTTATAATATTATTTTAAAAAACAGGACGAAAAAAACAACACTTTAATGCTTTGTCGCAATTGCCTGGCTGAATGAGTCTCAGTTAGCAGTCTAACACGCACTCCTTCTGAGGGGTTCGTACTGACACATTCCTTATATTAACTAATAACTACTCCGACATATTCTAAGCTAAGATTTTTCAGCACTGGTGGGTGCTGAAAAGAGAGATGGTGGCGAATGATTGCCTTATCTGCCAAAGGCAGCTCTTGCACCTTCGTAGGGGGTTATGTACTCAAACCGTATAATTCAGCCCGCTTTCCTGTGGTCAATCAATCGTCACGCCCTCCAGATTGGGGGTTATATTATATGGGTGCGCTATAAAAACTGAGTTTTATAGGAGAATATCACTTTTAAGTCTCCCTGCAAATGTCTTTTCCAAGCTGCTGGAAATGCGTTGCAGACTGTAGTCGAGCCACGATTAGGGGATGAGCAATGCGGTTTTCGTCTGGGCAGAAGCACAACCGACCAGTTACTTACTATCAGAATGGTACTTGATTGTATAACTTGGGAGTATGCCACACCTGTTTACGCATGCTTTATAAACTTGGAGAAGGCTTACGACCGAGTCCCTAGAGGTAAATTCTGGAGTGTGTTACAGGAGTACGGAATTGACTGTGATCTCTCTTGAGAAGTGATAGTCGTCTCCACAACGCCTGTTCAGAAAAATATCAAAGATAGTTTTAACGAAATCTTCGGCAAAACATAGGTATGAGCATTTCCTAAGTAAGGCGTTAAAATAGTACCCACTTTGTGATTTCAACTCCAGATTAGGCAACAAAGATATGTTTCGTATTACAATGGTACAACAAAATAGTGTGCGGGAATTTAGTGTTGAACGGTTGCAATCGCAATTCGTAATAAACCGACAGAATACATCTGTCTGTCATAATTTAAGAAATTCCTGGCATTTTCCAATACTGATCTAGTTCTTTGGTGGCGGTTGAACCCATAATGGGCTAACTTAGTCGCCGCAAAATAATAACGACTTCTTGTAGAAAGACATAATACAGGGTGGGCCAACTTGGACTGACTGATTTAAAATGCTTATATTTTTTTTATTTTTAAAGTGTTTTAATTTTATTTTATTTTGAAATTAAAGTATAAATATATTAAGTTTTTTTTACGCTTAGTATGAAAAATTACATACTTTAAATAACATCCACTTTCCTGTTGGCAGTGAATCGCTCTTTTTAAGGCAACTTGCATTACGTTGCGCAATGTTTCTGGCTCCAATTTTGCAATTTCTGTGCAAAAGTTCTGCTTTAGTTCCTGAATGTTTTGTGGTTTGTTGACGTAAACCCGTTCCTTCAAAAAACCCCATAAAAAATGAGGGACCTTCAAATCATGGAAAAATCGAAATCAGCATTCTTTTTTTTTTGAAATTATGCGGTCATCGAATTTTTCTCGCAGAATCGCCATTGTGTCTCTCGCGGTATGAGATGTAGCTCCATCTTGCTGGAACCATATGACACGATTATTGAGAACTACGACCGACGTAACAAATTTCCCACCATCAAATATCGAAATCGCCAATTTTGTTTTCGAAAAAATATGCCCCGATAACTATCAGCCATAATCTCCACACCAAATAGTGCATTTAAAGGGCGTAATTGTCGCTGATGCAATGCTCTCTTTAAGTTTCTTATCATGTTTGAATTGGGAGCAATAATTGATCGCCCGGAAACATAATAAAATTTTAAAAAAATTTGACTCGTTCAATCGTTTTCGTTTGCACGAACGGTTTGCTTCATGTAACTACAAAAACGAAAGGAATTTTCGTTTTTGCGAAAGCAAAAAAACGAAAGCCATTTCGTTACTTTTTCGTTCATTTTGCTTCATATAACTCTAAAAACGAATGTTCGTTCCGTGCGGAAGGAAATCAACGACAGCTTATTCATTGACGTTTTTCAATTTATTTGATTATTTTAATAGTTTAAGCGCATTTGCAGCTATTTCTAACAATTAATGTGTCAAAAGAAATAAATATTTCTGGAGCAGTGATGGTTTGTGCACTATATAAATGGTGTGTATCTGTGTCTTCAATATGGCGATGCGGGTCATGACTACTTTGTGTGAAAAGTAGTAGTTGGCTCAATTAAGCCAAAACAATCCTAATTGTTAATTACTGTTGAGGCAACTGCAATAACTTTTGGTAGGAATGATAGCTATTTCAAACTATACTCTTCATCATCAGACTCATCTTTAGTAAGTTGAATAGTTTGAATTCTAACTGTCAATTCTCTGTACAAAATCCACTTGGGAAGACATTTCTGCTTTCCCCAGTTAGAAAATGGACCCTTGCATTTGGATTTGTCGATTGACCAAATAACTACTTCTTTCGGCAACTAAGCAATATGTCCGCCAACTGGTGATTAGAACAGAGAAGATAAATCAGAAGACAAATTGTTGTTGCTACGAAATGCTTTTGTTCATTGCCGTTCTTCCGCGTTTATTTGCCTTCTTTCTAATTGTAACCAAAAATGGAAGGAAACTAATTAAAAAAAAAATTATTATATCAATATAGATTCAGAAAAGCAAAAGGCGCAAAAACATTCATTGAGGTGCTGCTGTCAAACATAAAAGTTTCTCTGTAAGAATGACCCTAAATGTATGCAATTTTAACTACACTGCTTCTTAAACGCTTGCGAAGAGAAAGAAACAAACGAAAGGAGTTACATGATCGTTTCTTGAAAAGCGAAAGCGGTTTTCGTTTCGTTTTTTTACTGAATCCCACCCCTGGGATTTTCTTTTTTTGACACTAAATCACCATTAGATACATTATGTTATTGTGAATATGGGCACGAGTACAATAACTTAGGCGCCCAAAAATGAGATAATTATTTTTTGTAGAGGGGTTAAATACAAGCATTTTTTTCCTATGGAAGGGGGGTCTATTTCGCTCCGTTTAGTCGGAAGGGGTAATTAAAAAAAACTTGAAATTTAAGAAAAAAAAATAAAAAAAAGTTGTACCCCATAGGTAGGTACCGTACTGATTTCTTTAATACATATTTAGAAAATGTAGAAAAGATTCTTGGCTATCAAAAATACTGTACAATGCGGTTTACTTGTTTAGACGCACAAGAGTTAAAGAAAGGTACATTGATACACTATAAAACAAACACAATTTCAAACTTGATGATACATCCATAATGGTAGTTTTATTAATTTTTTCCTATATCTACCATGCAAAAACATAAGCATTTTTTTTGGTTCACTTGAATAGACGCACAATGTAAAAAAGTCGAATAACAACAAAACACCAAATTCATTTGCGACTATTTGATTTTTAATTTTCTCGTATACGTAGTAAGAGAAAGATATTGTCTTCGTACAATATTTCAAACTCGACATTTCGATCAATTCTGATATTACGATGATAGGGGAACTCAAAAAAACTGGGTCTCGCAATTTTGTCCGTCCGTATGTCTGTCTGTCCCACCCCTGGGAAATCTAAACGCTTGGGCGGATTTGTTTCAAACTACCTAGGATTAGTTTTTTTTTATGCTAGCCCTAATATTAACGATTCTTGAAAATGGGCTATGTCGGTCAAGTAGGTAGTTCTGGTACCTCCCATACAAAACCACTACTGTCTGTTGAAGCACGATAGCGCCCAAACGACTTTTATGCAGTGGAGGGTATCACTTTTACTTGTTTTTAAGGTACTATTGTCATTCTTAACTTGATGGCGAACTCAGTTTTTCTCTAAAAAGACTGTGTCCTTTGATATCCACCCAAGTCCCTAATAATAAAAAAAAAACTACTCGTATCTCAAAAACGCCATTTTCGATTATAATAAAAATGTAACTGACAGGTAATGCTTAAACCCATAGTAATACCATTTGCTCAGTTTTGAGCTAAACAGTTGCAAAACCATTTTGAACCATGAATGCATCCTTTGATTTCCACCCCAATCGCTAAAAATGGTAAGTACTTTTAAAATTGCTCATATCTCGAAAACTTCATTCTCGATTTGGATGAAAATGTAATTGCTAGGTAATGTTTATATCCTGAAGAATACGTCGTACTCCGTTTTCAGCTAAACAGTTTAATAACAGTGCTTTTAGAATCCAAAGTTGTAACATTTGTCATCATAATTTAACAAAAAACCGCTCTAACGATTTTGATTGAAATACATATTTAAGACAACATAAGCATTCTAAACATGATCACGTACTTTTTTTTTCTCAGAAAACTCGAATATAGCCGTTTTATGAATATTTCTCAAAAATGACTACCCAAATCCCGATCATTGAGAACACTTTTTTAAATAATCAAAAATGGGAATTCAAAATTCATCGCCTACTTGCCTCCTTTTTGTATAAAGTGTTGTAGTTAATACGTATGTTTATGTACCTAGTAGTATGTATTACTTTTTTAATTAACTTCTGTTACTAAACCTGAGTGCATCTTGAGTGGGTATGATTTTTAACGAAAAATTTGCTGAAATGACTCTGAGATTCTGCTAGATTCGCACCAAACGAGAAAGTTACGTGCGACCCAGTCGTGCACACTTTTTTTAAAATTATTTTAATCAATTTTTATTTTTTTATTTTAATCATGTGTGAAGCGGTCATTGAATATAATCTCAAAAAATCGATTCTTCAAAGAGCTATATGAACTTTAAAGGTAGATAAATTAAAGATCCCTCGAGGAGCTGTAATCGCTGCAATCAGCTCTTGATTGTGTTGATACTGATTATTGCCTCAATAAATTTCACGGGGCAATATTATAATTAATAATAATTTTCAATAATGTTAAAATCAGGCGAATGTGGTGGACAGTGCAAATTTTAAATATTTTTACTGGCAATCCTTTCTCTAACAAGGCGTGAATTGTGTATAGGGAGGTTGGGTGTGTATGAGTCGGGCAGGGGCTGATTAGCATCAACCTGGCGGTTCCCAGCTGTTGTAACTTTTCGTACACTTGTGCTTATTTTACCTCCGTTGGAACTGACTGTCTTCTCGAGTCTCAGAAGTCTAACATGAGCCCCTCAGAAAGAGGACGTGCGGCGGAAGAATTCACGCGATTGAATCAACGGTGACTTCAACAGTCGGCATGGCAGATACTTTAATGAGCTACTTCGACATATTTGGAGCTGAGGTCATTAAGGATTTTTTAATACTAGTCAGGGTGTTGAAATAAAGATGGTGGCGGAAGAGCCCTTAATGGGTCAACGGTAGCACTCAAATCCCCGAAGCGGGTTACTGACTTCGGAATATCCGGCCCCTTTCGTCCAAGGGGTCACAGAAAGGGCCTGGCCCTCCATGTTGGGGGTTGTGCGTGGGGTTGACTACCCAACCACGGAAAACACCACCGGTTACGAAGCCACCAAAAGCTTTGGATATGGATGGATTTACTGTTGACGACCCTGCAAAACGAAAAAAGGACAATGACTTTCGGATCTGCACGTGGAATGTTCGAACCCTGAACAGACCGCGTGCAGCCGAACAATTAGCGGAGGCCCTAGACTGCTACAATACAGATATCACCGCCATCCAGGAAGTGCGGTGGGATGGGCCTGACAAAAGAAGGATGAAAAACTGTGACATATACTATACGGTGATTGCTACAGAGCGCAGAAGCAGCGTCTATTCGGATGCGTAAGCGGCAGACTTAGGCAAGAAGTCTTGAGCTTTCGAAAAGTTAGTGAGCGCCTTACAACTTTCCGCATCAAGGCTAAATTCGCCAACATCAGCCTGATATGCGCTCACGCCCCCACAGAAGAGAAAGACGAAACTACCAAAGAATGTTTCTATGAGCTCCTCGACAAAACATATGAGCAATGTCCTACGTATGACGTTTAAATCGCCAAAATAGGAAAGGAGGACATCTTTGGTAGCACAATCGGAAAGCACAGCCTACACGACACCACGTCTGGAAACGGACTTAGGCTAATTGTCTTTGCTGCCGGACGTAATGCTACTATAGCAAGCACACGGTTTCCACACCTCAACATTCTCAAAGGAACATGGCGGTCACCAGACCATCAAATTGACCATGTTGCGATCGACACAAGGCACTCCCCCAATATTCTAGATGTCCGAACTTTCCGAGCGGCCAACATAGACTCGGATCACTACAACAACGAGGAAATACTGTGAGGAGATTCAACGAACGGCTACAAATGCAACAAACCGCCAGAACTTTTGCCGATTGCGTCTCCCTCAACCTCTCGAGAAGTCCTGTGCAGCCAGCATCAAGTACTGAAGACCTGTGGCATCGATGCCAAGAAGCCATCAGAAAAGCCGCGACTGATGTGCTAGGTTTCACTCGACCACCACTACAAAACCATTGGTTTGATGAAACTGGCTTACAAAGCGGCGTTGCAGAGAAGGACGAGAGCTGCTCGTGAGCTCTACGAGCAAAAAAGGAGGGAAGAACACCGGCTTCTCCGGAGGTAAAAGAAAGAGCATGAGAAGCGCGCGATCGAGGAAATAGAGAGGTGTTACTCCGGGAATAATGTTGGGAAGTTTTACCAAAAATTAAAAAGAACGTGTCACGGGAACAAGGCCCGAACAGAGACATGTAGAGACGAACAAGGAAACCTTGTAGTAAAATCACAGTCGGTGCTGAGGATATGGGAAAACCATTTCTGCATACTGCTAAACGGCGAAGACGACACAAATTCCGCTGTCAGGCAGATTGAACGATGCAACCTGGGCGATGAAAGCCAAGACTTCCGTCCACCTGACCAAAATGAGGTACGGATAGCAATATCCAAGCTGAAGTCCAACAAAGCTGCAGGACCGGACGGTTTATACAGCATACACCAACTCGTTTCTAAAATTTAGTCAGAGGAAAGTATGCCTGATGAATGGAGCCTCAGCATTGTTTGCCCGATCCATAAGAAAGGACACCCTCTTAACTGCGCCAACTATAGAGGCATCAGTCTCCTCAACATCGCTTACAAAATCCTGTCTTCCCTTCCGTACTGTGTGAACGCTTGAAACCATTTGTCAACGAACTCATTGGACCCTATCAGTGCGGTTTAAGGCCCGGTAAGTCCACAACCGACCATATATTCACACTACGGCAGATCTCATCACCTATTTATCGATTTTAAAGCCGTATACGACAGCATTTATAGAGACGATATATACAGAGCCATGTCTAGTTTTGGCATCCCTGCCAAACTTGTCAGGTTGTGCAGAATGACGATGGAGAACGCTCGCTGCTCCGTAAAGGTCGGAAACAATCTCACTGAGACCTTTGATGTCAAATAAGGATTTAGATAAGGTGATGCGCTGTCATGTGACTTTTTCAACATCATTCTTGAGAAAATTGTACGAAACTCGCAAGCCAACACCAGGGTCACAAAAGTCTGTGCAACTACTTGCATACTCTGACTGGCTGGTGCGTTTGCAAGTATCAGTACAGAAGCAGCAAAAATGGGTTTAGTGGTGATTTTTTTTTTTTTTTAAATACTTCTCCCGGGAAAGGCAAACCTATAACGCTTCATCAGCGCCCCGAGATGCTTGCAGATGTATGTTAGATCTGCACTTAAATTGCTGCAAATTGTAGTCTTCTGGAAATATATCCCCAGGAAGCGGGTTCCAAAGTTTGCTTGTCCTGTAACCGAAGGAGTTTTGGAAAGATGATGTCCTCGCGGTTGTCAAGTGTACTGTATGGTCATGAGGATTAGCAGCCTGTCTTGTGGGGCGCCCAAAAGTTGCATTTCGAGGGATAATGTCCTTGAGTTCCTCGGAACATCTACCATGGAAGTACCTATAGAACAAGCATAGGTCAGCGACTTGTCTTCTGTACACCAACGGTTGCAGATTTGATGTGAGTGTAGGGTCTCCAATAAGTCGAACTGCTCGTCTCTGTATGCTGTCGAGTAGGTTAAGTGAATGTTTTGGGGTCGAGCTCCATATATGGGAGCAATATTCCAGGCCTGGTATAACCTGTGCTTTGTAGAGAAGGAGAAGTTGCTTGGGGCTAAAGTACCTCTTTGCTCTGAATAGGTAGCTCAACTTAGCGGACGCCGATCTTGCGATATAGGATATGTGGTTCTGCCATGTGATTCCTGAATTGACTGTGACTCCTAGAAGGTGCATTGAGTCCATGGGATGGATTGGATGGTCATCCATTTGGATCTGAGGAACTGTTGATGCATTTTTCCAAATTGTCTTTTCCCCACTTCAAGATTTTGTCCAGATCACCATTTAGAGAACTAATTTGTTCACATCTCTGACCAGCGTTGCCGCCGAAAATAATAAAAGCGTGCCACTTTTTTCAGAGGAGCGTGCCCTTAGCGTGTCCATAGAAAAATTTTTTTTTCCCATTCACACCGTCAAGCCAACGCCAAACCGAAACAAAAAACGAAGAAGCATTTAAGGACCATATACATGAGGGCAACAAACTTCCTACGAACGAACGAATATTCGCAAGTTTTGCCAGCCCGTTCACATGAACACTTTTCTTGGTCGTGGCAGTTCGCGAATTTCAGCCATCAGTTTCTACCCGCAATGTCTAATTTGGATTAATTTCGTTCGCTAGTTTGTGGAACGCGAACTAAATTATGTGGTTTGCGAATAAACTTTGACAATTCGCGCCAATGGTGTTTTCGTTCGCGTCAAAAATTTTTGAATTCGAAATTTCTTTATTTAAACTGTTTTGTTTATAAACTTATTTTCTTAATACATTTTAATGGGATAATTAATCATTAAACTTGCGCATATTCGTTCGATCGTAGGTAGGTAGTTGGTCGCTCTCATGTGAATGGTCCTTCATTTCGGGTGCCTGTCAGTTCGCGGTTTTAATTTCGCAAACTAGTTATCTCGCGAAGTTATAGAGAAAATAGTTTTTTATATGAAAAAAATGACCCATACTTTGCATAATACTCAAACTCGTACCCACAAACCAGAGAGAATAGACCACCAGCTTCGGCCAAAAATGAGAGTTTCATGGAGCCAGTTTTGAAATAAGTAGCTCCGCCTCTTTTTCTATCTGTGAATACGTGTGAATAAGCAAAAAAAATATGAAATAAGACAATTGAATCTGAGATGGCTTTGAAATAATTCAAATAATTTAAATAATTGACCACTATTGGGACGTGTTAAGCAAATGGCGTGTGTGGTGTGGTGAATTAACTGCCAACTTATGTTTTATTAAAAAGCGTAATAATATATTTGCGTAATAACTGTATTTAATGACATGATTTGTATTTTATGACATTATTACAAAAAAAAATAGTATTTTAAGCTGTAAAACTAAATTGCAAGCATAA
Organism: Cheilosia soror; assembly: GCA_949372485.1. Lineage (NCBI taxonomy): Eukaryota > Metazoa > Arthropoda > Insecta > Diptera > Syrphidae > Cheilosia > Cheilosia soror. The sequence goes on along the minus strand of OX443562.1, from coordinate 47,058,485 downwards.
TGAAATCAGCTAAACGGGATTCTTTGCAATTTTGTTGATATAGGTACATTTTGAGCTCTTTCTTCTTATATTTTCAAGAACAGCTATTTTGGAATAAATAAAGTTAACGAAAACTATTTTGGTCGTATATAAATAGGCATGTTTATTGTTTTATTTTGTCTATGAGGAGAATACGATGAGTGGTTTTTTAATTAGGTTTTATAAAGAATTGGTTGTTCAAAAATTAAAAATCAACATTTGTCACTTAAAACATGGACATTTTAATACAAAACCTGCTAGAAAACGTGTTTTAAAATATCATACATAGGCGCTACGGAATAGCGTATACACAGGCCAGGACGCCGTCAAATTTAAATAAAAAAGTGGCATTTTTGATTTAAAAAAAAAAAAGTTCGTTTCCATAGTAACGCGTAAACTAAAGCGAAAAGTGAACTGTACTGAAAGGTGTAGGTAGGTACGTAATATTTTAATTTAAAACACGTAATTATCTTATTTGTTTTGTTATGTTATCATAGTTTTGCTTTTTGTGTAGGTATTCTTTTGTTTTTCACAATGAAATTATAACTTAATTTAATAATCCATAAATTTTGAATAACATTCGCGTTTTTTACTATTTTGATTCTATGTAGTTTTGACATTCAAATATAGTGGAAAAATTGAATTGTATTAACATTTTTTCCTGAAATTCGCATATTTGCCCTAGCGAAAGCGTATGTTAATAAATTCTTATCTACACCTCGTGCAGATTCCTTGTGTTGTAAGCCGATATGAGAATGCGCACTTACGATTTAGTGTGCAAAAAACGTAGGTATTTCATTTTTAGAATGCAAATTTTCATAAATTCCATGACCAATTTATTTGTTGGTTAAAATCAATTCATCACATTTTTCTTGTAGTCTGAGAAAACAAAATGTCCTCCCTCCTTTTTTTAAATTATTTATTCCAAAACTCCAAAACACTTTAATAAAACAAACAATCAAGGAAAATAAATACATTTTCGTTAAAATATATAGAAAAAGGTCGAAATTTATATCAGCAAAACTAAAAAATCATGTTTGATGATTTTTTTTAATCATCCATTTTAGTTTTGCAGTTTAAACCCATTTATTTATTAAATTATTTGTATGCTTTTTAAAGAATATAAGTTGATAATAAATTCCCCACACCGAACACACATGTTGCTTAACACGTTCCGATAACGGCCAATTTATTTGAATTATTTGAATTTTTTCAAAGTTACCACCGAATAACTGTAAATGTTACTATGTGCCAGTGTATGCGTGACCAAATTCACCCTCCGTTTAATTTAACATTGCACGCATACTTAACCACGCAGTAACTTTTTGAAACTGGCTCTATGAAACTCTCATTTTTGGTCGAAGCTGGTGGTCTATTCTCTCTGGTTTGTGCTCGTACCTACTCCAAATCAGCGTTCCCACTTTCACTACGATCGTAATGTTTCACTACGATTTTGCTTTAGTTCGGCAAAATCATTACGTCACTACGAAAAATTTTGAAACACTACGATTTTTCGTTCGACTTCGTATCCATATATTTCTTGTATAAAATTCCTTCAGGACGTAATAATACTGATTTCTAAAATATTATCCCCTTAAAAAGTTGTCTGAATGCATTGACAACAGGGCGATTAATTGAACACATTCACTTTTCAGCGCTATAATGGTGGTAACAAGGTGGTTCCCGTTCTGTGATACTGTGAAGTGATAAATAATTTAATTTAATTTGCAATTTTCGAAGTTTATTTATTTTGAAGGTAGAATACTTTGCCCGCGCTTATTTTTGGTTTCCATTGTGGGTCATATATAGGGTGACCAGATCCATGCCCAGGCCCACCAGGAAAGAGGACACATTCAAATATTTTAAATGAAAAATTCAAATACTGTCAGGTTTTTTTAGAATAATTATAGCCGTAAAATTCTGAGCAGGGCATATTTCTAAAATTATTTTTACAAAAAAAAATGCTTTTACAATTTCGACTTTCTATTCCGTTCAACATTACCTATCTGCAGGAATTGAAAAAAAAAACAACTGCGCAATGTAGGTATGAAAAAAATTGACTGTGTAATTGAATATTGTATTAATTTTTTTTAAGTATTCTACCCATTTTTCGTGCATAGGTGAATTTAAAAAGTTATTATTGTTTTGTTCTTGCCTTATAAATATTTTTAGGTTACAAAATTGGTCAGACAATTTATTTTCGTTTAATTTGTTCGGAATTTTGTTTAAATCCATCCATGTACATAAAACAATGAAACTCGTCCAGAGATTCGCCCCACCTCTGAAGAGATATTTTAAACACCTTGAAAAAACTTCTAATACCACATTTTTTCCACGTTTAATGCATCTCATATTCATTTTCACCTTTAAGCATAGTACGCTGCTTGAGCCAAACTAAATTTTAGCTGCTCTCCAATTTTTCTCTCCAAACATTAGCTAAAATCCAAGCTAAATTTTAATATAGAGCGCGCTGTGGATATGTAGGTATCACAGAAAACAGCTGTTTGTTGCAAATAACTTCCTTCTAAAATTCATCGAAGTGAAAAAGTGTTATAATTTTCGATTCACTTTCTTTTTTCCTTGTCTGTGTGCGCAACGTACCGCTCGGCTAAATGGATTCACTTAAATTTAGCTCAGCTAAATTTTAGAGAGAATTTTATATGGGAGCTAAAATTTAGCTCGACCAGCGTACTAAGCTTTAACTACAAATTTTAGGTCGTGTTCAAACCAGAAAGATGCAGAAAATTTCTGAATTAGTGTTGAAAAAAAGTTTTGTAGTGTCGAAAGGTCCCGTAAACTGCGAGATCCCAAAAAGAGGACAAATTGCACATTTCTTCAAATAGATACCGGACATTATTTTTTAGATAAAAAGAGGACATGTCCTCTTAAAAGAGGACGTCTGGTCAGCCTAGTCATATAGAGCCTTACCTATCTATGTTTTTCACATTTCTTTACAAATGTGATAAAAAAATAGTCATAGGTATGAACAAATTCTGACATTTGTTTTAATTGGCCGCGTTCAATATACGCTGTTGCCTAGCTGGTCAACAGCCTCTGATTGGTCGATTTGACTGCAAATCTAGGGAAGTTTCGTGTGTTAGGCAAGATTTACTGCCTACGCTTCTTTGGTGTAGGCACGCTTAATTTAGAGGAAACGATCAATATTTTGAACGGTGAACGAAGTTGGGAACTTCTCTATCAATATTGCTTAAGTGCTATTCGTTACAGAACATGCATAGTTCAGGAAACTTTTTAAAAATTATTCTCATAAAATTGTAAATAATTGTAATTGCAGTAAGTAAACAATAAATGTAAATAGTTTTTCTTATTATGTATAAATTTTAATACAAATGTCAGTCTGGTAGACGGCCTTCGGCCAAACCATTTAAAGACTTTAGTCAAACTTTAAAGTTGATGTAAATTGTATTTATTTTTGAAGTCAATAAAAATAAAAATAAAATAAATAAAATAATACTGCCTAATTCTATGATATTTAGGTGCCTAAGCACATTGAACGAGGCCATTTTTGCATAGATCGAGAATCGTATCATAGAACCATAATAAGCCCCCCCCCTAGTTCAGTGTATTGCGCGTCGTATAATCGTATTGGGCTTAAAACTTATGGAGATTGCAATTAGTTTTCATATTTCATTACGATTTAGCTCGAAACACTACGTTTTCTTCATCTCGGCACTACGCTTTCGTAAATTTGAAGTGGGAACGCTGCTCCAAATACTACAGTGAATACAAGCAGGAGGGTTGCAGGGGGCAGCATCCCCCCAAACTTATTTCAATGTTCATGGGGTTCTTCAAAGGAAAAATTATAAAAAGTTTAAAATTAAGAATCTTAAAAAGCTTTGTGAAATGATCGCAGCGAAATAACAAAATGCAAGAAAAAAACCGCTGGTTATACCATACCCCTTCATTTCCATTTTCATTCGACCATACAGCAAAAGAAAAGAAAAGAAAAACAATATAAATATTCTCTGACAGAGGCAGATATATATTTTTTGATTGAAAAGAAATTAGTGCATTCATAATAGAATTTAGAAGAATGGGTGCGTTCGCATCCAGCTCTATTATTGAAATGTAATGTTGAGCTTACACTTGCACTGAGCTTTAAATATTTGAGTAAGGTAAGAGAAATGAAGAAAACGTGCCTTTTTCAATTTTTGCGTGCCACCGTGCCACAAATAAATTTGCGTGTCCAAAAAGCACGATCGTGCCACTTCGGCAACGCTGTCTCTGACTGTGTGATGTAGCCGCATTCACAGGTCCACTGTTCGAGATAGAGAATATAAGAGTGCTGTCGTCAGCAAAGCTGTAGATATTATTTGTCGATCCAAGCAAATCGTTGATGTGGAGAAGAAATAGAGTTGGGAAAGAATAGATCCTTGGGGAACTCCTGCATTTATAGCAAACGAATTAGATGATACACCATCTACCACAACTTGGATCGATCTTCCCAGAAGAAAATGTTGCATCCATCCGCAGAGTTGTTGTGGTAATCCATAAGACGTCAGCTTGCCTAATAGGGCTCTATGCCAGACTCGGTCAAATGCCTTTGATATGTCCAAGGCTATGGCTCTGGATTCGCCGTGTTGTTCAATTGCTTGCGTCCATAAGTGCGTTACGTAGCTTAACAGGTCTCCAGTGGAACGACAGCTCCGAAATCCGTATTGCCTGTCACTTATTAATCGGTGGCCTTCTAGATATTTGATTATTTCGACATTTATTGCCTTTTGAATTACTTTTGAGAGCATTGAAAGTAACGCTATTGGACGATAGGTTTGTGGCAGACATTTAATCCCTTTCTTTGGAATAGGTTGAATGCGAGCGGTTTTCCAGCAAGAAGGAAAAGTCTTCTGGGAGTACGACATGCTAAACAGCTTACATAGTACAGGTGCAAGTTCTGGAGCACAGCTCTTGAGTACTATAGCCGGAATTCCGTCGGGTCCCGTTGCCTTATTGCAATCTAGTTCCTTAAGGATGCGTTGAATTATTCGAGGCCGAAATTTCACTTCTGCCATCGATGTTTGCACCCTCGGGATATTTGGTGGCTATAGTTGTGCAGAATCTAGGGTGGAGTTCAGTGAAAACATGCTAGCGAAAAGGTCTGCCTTTTCTTTAGGAGTTGTTGCTAGCGTGCCATCTTCTTTTACTAGAGGAGGAAAGGAAGAGCAACTAAAGTTAGAACTGATTGTCTTTGCCATGGACCAGAATGCGTGTGAGCCGTTAGGACATCCAATTACTTTGTTAGTGACTCTTTCGTTGTAAGTTGTCTACGCCGATTCAATGATTAGGTTGCATCTATTTCGAAGAATTATGAATTCTAATCTTTTTTGCTCCGATGGGTTTGACCGCCATTCACGGAAAGCCTTGTTTTTCGCTGCGGTAATTCGCTTGCATTCTTTGTTAAACCAGGGTTTATTTGAAGCTGGTTTTTTGATGCAATGTGGAATGTAAAGTTCCACACCGAGTAAAATCATTTCGGTTACGGCTTTTGCGCTCATATTGACATCGGTATCTCTAAAGCACATATCAGCCCATGGCAACGAACCGAAGAAATTACGCAGCTCGTCCCAGTTAGATTTACTATAATTCCAAATCAGACGATGGCGATCCTGGTTCGCTCCTATTGGTGTCAGTGAAGAGAGGATAGCAGATATTAGAGCATGATCCGAATTCCCTAAGGGAGCAGATATTTTTATTTTATAATTATCTGGCTCGGTTGTGAGAAACAGATCTAAAGTGTTCCCGTAATTCGATGGATTGTCAGGAATTCGCGTTGGTTCATCAACGAGCTGAGTGAGATTGCAGCTAATGGCGAAGTTTTCAGCTTGTTTCCCTGCATCGACCGTTCTGTTAGAATATCGTAGCCAGTCCATGTTATGGGCATTGAAGTCACCAAGTATAATAACTTCAGCCGTTGGATGATGAATTTGTATCCAGTCTACCTTTTCGGATAAATGATGAAATAATTTAGATGGTTCGTTATCGTTTGGCGAACGGTACAGGCAGCAAAAGAATTTAGTACAACTTTGTAGGACGACCTTTAGCCATATTAAGTCGAGATCCGCAGGTTCCATCTCTTCTTTTCTTTCACAAGCCAGATCTGTTCGGGCAAACACACATAGTCCCCCCTTATATCGAAAACGAGGAAGTAGTTCGTATCCTGGACAGAGAAGATATGTGTAGTCAGTGTTTGAGTTTATTTGAGTCTCGGTTAAGACTAGGACGTCTGCCTTTTTTTCTTGTAGATGCTGGTGCACGCAGCTGACGCTGAAATTGTTGAATCCTAGACCTCGAATGTTTCAAAAATCTGTTGCTAGCTTTCTTCTGTTAGTGACTTTGTTTTGTCTATTTTGTCTTTGTGTACGTTGTTGTTTGTCGTCTTGCAAGTCCTGTTGGTGAATATTTGCATGTTGAACTCCCCTGAGATAGTCCCCCCCGGAGATCCGAATGGGAGACTAGTTTACCTCCGGAATTCTTTATCTCAGGAAGTTGCATCATGGCTTTTGTGTCCCATCCGTTTTGCACCGGCCCATCTGTAAATGTGTGCAAAACAAAATATATGCTGTCAACGAGAAGGGACACACAACATCGACGAATCGGACAGAACGTAACGATAGACAGCTATAACTTTGAGGTAGTTCGAGACTTTGTCTACCTCGGCTCCGCTATTAATTCACATCAGAAATCAAGCGAAGAATTACACTTGCCAACCGCTGTTACTTTGGCCTAAGAAGGCAATTGATTAGTAAGGCCTTGTCGAGAAGCACCAAGGAGACTCTATATAAGACCCTCATCATCCCAGTCCTGCTTTATGGCGCAGAATCATGGACGTTGTCAAAAGCGGATGAAGATCTCCTTGGTCGCTTCGAACGCAAAATTCTTCGAGTGATTTTCGCTCCCGTTTGCGTCGACGGGCTTTGGAGGAGGGATTTAACAGCGAACTCTACGAGCTGTACAGCGACATCGACTTAGTCAGAAAAGTACGTATCAGTCGACTAAGATGGCTAGGACATGTAGAGCGAATGGACACCAACGCTCCGGCCCGAAGAGTCTTCGATTCCAACCCGGAGGGACAACGCAGTAGAGGAAGACCTCGCGTTAGGTGGAAGGGGACCTCAACCAACTTGGAGTGCGCAACTGGAGGCAGTTAGCAAAAGATCGTGCTTACTGGAGAGGCGTGTTGGTTGAGGCCCAGGTCCACCCCGCACTGTAGCGCCATCTAAATAAGTAAGTAAGTCTATTCAAGTGAACCAAAAAAATGCATAGGTACGTATAGGAAATGACCGTTATGGGAATATCATCAAGTTTGAAATTATGTTTGTTTTATAGTGTACGAAATGTATCTTTAACTGCCAAATAAGTTTTTTGTTCTCTTTGTTCCACATAATACAAAAAAATCTTGTGCCTTTATTGTAGGTATGTGGTGTGATATTTTTAATATATACTTATATTTTTTTAATTTTAAGTATTTTTTTTAATTACCCGCCTAAATGAAGCGAGGTAGACCCCCTCTCATAGTTAATAAATAATGCTTGTATTTAACCCCTCTACACCGTGCCGCATAAAACATAAAAGGGATACCAAATATTTACGACAAATGTGTATAGATAACCGAAAATAATCTCTGGACCTACTCGGCCGATTTAAAAAGCTGTAATGGTGAAGTTATCGTACTCTCCCCTTTTTTTGCTGTATCAAGTCTTGAAAGCCCTGTTATGTACATACTACATACCTACATAAATAGATACTCATTTTTTTAGAGGAATTCTATTTTTTTTTATCTCAATATGAACATTTGGCCTATACGTGGCTCATTATATTCAACTGAGCAAACAAAAAAAACATAATGTCTATCAAATTGCAATTATTGTTTTCAAAAGAGACGAGTGAGTAATAAAAATCAACTGGATTTGTCACTCACAGTCACAACCCAACCGCAATAATATGTATATGTAACAAACAAGTCTACTCCTTGCCTTCAAGTACTAATGATCTTTGGTGTAAATCCGCTTCCTCTCGTTTATGATCGCGTCAAACAAAACATTTTATTGCATTTTTCTTTTCAAGTAGTATGTACTTATTTTCTGTAGTCTCATTTTTATTTTCGCTTCGTTATGTTCTCAGAATGACCCACATTGTATGTTTATATTAAATTGCTCAAGTAACCAAATCAAATGCAGTAGCAGTACATACTTTGTTGCATGTGGGGTAATAAAATGGGGTATGCTAGCAGCATGCAATTTAAGTCTTGTCGCCGTTACGGCACTTTAGACTCAATATCTTTAAGACGTGGTAATAAAATCTTGTCACAGAAGCCACAAAATATTTAAAAATAAACTTTTCAAAATAAATCTTTAACAGTCCTTTGGTGCGATGCGTTTACCACTTTATCCATGTACGAGTAGGTACGTGATTATGTATGTAGGAGTACCTACCTTTCGAAGTTTGAACATTTCTAAAAGCGGAAAAGACATTAAGGTATAATATTGATGACCAAGGGAACGAGTGCGGATTTCGAAATAAGCAGGATTTTTGTATATCTACATACAGTAAGTATACCCGCTTATGTAAGACGGGTGTCTGGTACAGATCAAAGACTGTTATTTGGTCTCGTAGACTGCTCTACTGTTTGATGTCGACAACGTGAACTTCTAAATATGGACAGCTGAAACATTCCTATTTCCTTTAGTTAAAATGAGTTAATAACTTGCTCTTACCATTCACTTGAAAGATTTCGACAAATTATAAATTTCTCGCAGAAGCGCAATACAAAATCCCTTGAAATCGTTAGATCCAGTTCAAACATGTGTCTGCGTACACAGCTTTTGCATATAATAGTTCTAGCAAACAAGGCGCATTAGCCAAAAAAATCGTATGACACTAAGCGAAAAAGTCACATAAGCAGACAATTTAGGCAAATGGGCCACACAAAAATGAGGCAGTGTTTAATACTATCTATAATCTATGTCGCTAACTCAATTTTTTAATTTTTGAGTTTGCGCCATTTTTTCTTAGGGTGACAGTATTTTTCTTCAAGTATTTTTATTTTATTACTGTGCAAGTTCACCAATACGTTTAATTGAAGTAATAAGGTAAAACAGGAATCGAATATGATTCTACAGAAAAACCAAAATCAAACACAAAAATCACAAAGTGAAAATATATTTATTTTTAATAACCCATTTCAAGCATTGTTCTTGGAGGCAGCTCCTGTATTCTTATTATGGATGGCAGGACATTTTATAACACATTAAATAAAAATTGTGCGACAGTCTGAATATTTTCACATCCTTTAATACCACACTCTAATCAAAGATACGGTACCTCTCTCATGCTGAAAAGCCATAAAACCTGGTCATTTGTGCGTACAAGAGACCGACCAGCACAAATAAACTATTTGTCATAAAATGAATGCGGTAATAAATTTCCTGCTATAGCTCAAATAACTAATAAGGAAGACAAAATGCATCCCTGGTTTATCTGGATGAGACAAGGTGCTTTGTGTTGAGTAACAGTGGCAATAAACTGAACGATGAACAAGGATGTTCGGAAGGATATGATGACAAGTACGTGAGTGTGTAGCTTACTGTTCTTACTAAATTAGTCTGCATCTTAAAAATGATTCGAGCTTAACTTGTTTAACATATACATAAGATATACAACAGGTAGGTAGTTGCACGTCATTTAGGAAAGAAACTGTTCTTTCAATTTATTTTTAAATCAAGTTATTTCTGTTAATATTTTTTTATAAAAATACCTTTAAACTTAAAATTTAAGGAAAAGACAATACAATAACCTTAAAAGTGTTATCATCGGCCTAGCCAATGCTTTGATACCCTCCACTGCATACAAGTCATGCTAAATGTTTGGCAAGTTAATTAGTATATACATACTATACATATCGGTTTTGTGTGGGAGGTACCAGAACTACTTGATCGACATAGCCCATTTTCAATATCAACCTGACAACCGTAAAAAGAAATCCTCTCACAAAATTTCATTCTGCTAAGTCGATTCTTTGGACGCTATCGTGGTTTCAACAGACAGACAAACTAACGGACAGACAGACAGACGGACATGGCTAAATCGATTCAGAATGTAATCCTGATTCAGAATATATATACTTTAAAGGGTATCCGCTGACTCCTTTTTCGAGTTACATTACAAATGTAATGGCAAAGTGAATATACCTTCCTGTGGAGAATATAAAAAAGTTGTATGCTAATTTTTTCTATATTGAGAAACTAGATACTTAATTTGTTTGAAGTTTTTACTGCTTAAATCAATTCTTAATCGAAGACTGAAAACTAGATTGATTTATGTCTTCTGATTTATTAGAAAATGCTTAGAACACAAATTGTTACCTTTGTATCTGCAACCCCGCTCCCCTCTTTGGGGTCGCCGTTGGAATATGGGGTTAAGGTTGAGTATAAGCAAACGTTCTTTAAATTATATTATTTTACCCAATATCAACAAGATTCTTCAGCAACAGTCTCTGGCCTAAAATGTCACATTACCTACATATAGACAACATTTTCCTAATAGACAATTTAAAACAGATTCCTGGCTTTGAAAAATTCTATAGCACTTTATTGTAAGTGCTGACATTGTTATTATTTAAACTGTACCCGCCCGGGTTTGCCCGTGCACAAGCATTGAATTGCTTACGTTTTAGATAATAATGTTCTTTCGTAAAATGCGAGAAATGAGAATAAATCGATTGGCTGGAATTTTCGTGCTGCCTGAAATACAGCATTACAAAAAAAAAAAAACAAAAAAGGATCATGCAAATCGGCCCAGCGGTTATCGATATAAACGTCATCGAGTTTCACCCCATAGAATTGTTTTGTGTATTTGGATGTGCCACACCCCTTTGTTCAATTTTAACCAATCTTCACAGAAGCACTCCAGGGCCAATAACTATGTAAGACTATCTGTAAGTTTGATAGCTCAATCGATTCGGTGCTTTTCGAGGTATTAGATTTTGAATGTTTTTATGTAGATAAGGGAGGTGCCACGCCCCTTTTCCCAATATTGACCAAACTTCACATAATATAGACCAATACCAAAGATGTGTAAAAGTTTGGTTAAAATCGGTAAATGTGTTAATGCATGAATGGGCGACAAACAGACAAACCGAAGCTATTTTGAGTTTTCTTTTGGGTCTTGAAACAGGTCTTCAAAATCAACAATATGTAACAAGTTTGATAACGAAATAACAACGATAACGGAATAAAACACATTTGTCCTTAAATTTCAAGTTTGAAAGTGTTTTTTTTTTTTGCAAAAAAACTAGAAATAACTTGATTTATAAATAATATGAAAGAACAGTTTTCTACATTTCAAAAATGAAATATCTTTTATTATAATTGTTACCTTTGGCCGCCTTCCATTGACCGCTAGATGACTAGCGGAGCGGCATTCCAAACTCCATATAAAAAAAACTGACATTTCAGCATTTGCGCTAGAACTCTAGCGCATATTGTGAAATATCCATTTCTGGGAAATTTTTCAATCTAGCGCAAAATGAACTGCTAGATTGAAAAAAATAACGAACTTTGAAAACAAAAGTGAAATTGCAGAAGTCAAATATTTCCAATTTGGGAATTCAAGCTTCTATGTAATTAATATACAATATATTTTTTTATTTAAATTTTATAGTGTATTAATAAATATGCGGCATGATGGCAAAACAAATATTTTTGACTCTCATGAAGATAAAATAATACGAATTCAAATTCGTTTTAATGTCACTTTGCCGCTGCCGCTAGATCTCCATCACTTTTACTTGTTTAAAATATATTTTTAAATTTTAAGTACCTATGTACAATAATTTTTTTTTAAATTGCGCCTCATACGAACTTACCGAATCGAAATAGACCCTCTTACCATAGTAACTTTACCCGAGCTTAACATAAGACAGATTCCAATGAAATGAAGCCGCATTCTATTGTTCTATGGTTGCACAGTTTACATTCATCGTTTTCAACAGTTATAATCGGCATGTGATTTAATTGCTGTACTCTTATTTAATAAATATTTCTCACTTGGCTTTGGTCGCTTTGAAATGATTCGCTTGATCTTAATTAAAAGTTCCTGCATCACTTTCAACGCTTTGTTTTGTTTACACGTAGGTACATCGTGTAGGGGTACTTGTACTGCACATTATGCTGGGTCGTAAGCGCAGTCCTGTTCGTAAGGAAATGGAGGTTCCTATTTTTGATGTTCATAATAATTTTATGTTAGTTGTGAAAGATATACGGAATACTCTATTACCTTACGTAAATCAAATCGAAAAGTCAAGTCGAAAATGAAATGTCAACGCGCACCGGCATACACCCCTAAAAGTATTTAGGCTTAAAATTTAGTCGCGCGAATGTGCAAATTGTGCAGTGAAATCGAGGCGAAATTGATTTATTTATATAAAAGAGACTGCCGTCTGTGTGTGTGCCCTCATTTTTCCGAGAGTCCACTGAGGGACTTAGTTCCCACCTAGTGGGAAATAAAACCACTTTCGTGAAGTGGACTTAGTTCCCATGTAAGGGGGCACATGCTGCCCCCCTGCAACCCCCCCCCCGCTTTGGTTTACTGTCAGATTTGCAGTATATGTGCGAAATTGGGTGTATTGAAAGGGAAATAAAACCACTCAGAGTTTTCGGAATTTATTTCCCACCTTACATGGGAACTAAGTCCACTTTCCAAAAGTGGTTTTATTTCCCACTAGGTGGGAACCAAGTCACTCAGTGGACTTAGTTCCCGGGGACTTATTTCCCTGCACCTTCGGAAAGCGACATAAAGCCATATGCGAACGTATGGCCTTATGTCACTTTGCAAAAGCGTCATAAGACCTTATTTTTTTGCGACATAGGGCCATATACCCATCATGCCCTAAGGGCCTTATTTTTCTCAGTTACATTTACATTTTTAACGATTTGAATCTTAAGTCCACAACAAATAAACAGTGGAATAAATATGGGGGGGCGTGCAGCCCCCCTGCCTGGTCTCACTGCTAGGTTACGGGATAGGTGCACGGTTGAGTACATGCGCGAAACATTGATAAAAAGAAACTTTGCATAAACCAAACCTGAAAATGACTAAAAAGTGACATAAGGTGACGGCACCGGGTAGGGTGCCCGTGACATAAGGCCATGTTTCGAAATATGGCCCTACGACGCTTTCAGAAAATGACACAAAGCCATATTCGAATGTATGGCTTTATGTCACTTTGCAAAAGCGTCCTGTTTCCGACCAGGGTTCCACTGGTACAAAACGACACATAAAGGTACGATCCGAAACTAAACTTCACATAAATAATTTACTAAATGGTACGAAATGTAGGAAATACTTTCGGATCAGACCGGTACGAAACTGCACAACCGTTCCGAAACTAAACAAAACATTTCGTAACGGATCACATCCCACACTATGCCTTTACTAAAGCTTTAGCATTGAAATTCGGTAGATGGACCGGGGTGGGATTGGACAAAGGGTCGTAGCGCCTCCCACTCAAAAACAAAAATCATTTCAAACGCTATTCTTCGACAGTCATGGGAGCCAAAGTTTGTAGAAGTTGAAACATTGATATGCATTGTCCTGATAGACAAAAATATATCTGAGATTCCTTACAGTTAGATACAGTTAGTGATCAATAAATAATTTCATAAACATTAATATTCATTATACATTGTACCTATTCACATTTACATTTTTATTGACCTCCTTCTATATTTAATTTAAATTTTCAGGGTAAAAATACGTTCAACATTATTTTTGACGACAAACAGCAATATTAGCGTATACTTTTTCCATTAATTTACAGCAATGTAATTTGATTTATTTTTCAGTCACTCAATATCGTGCTTCGGACTGCTATTTTAAAATAATATAAAATAGGTAGGTATATCCTTCCGAATATGCACTCATGAAAATATGTAAATTCCGTCATATGCAATTGCATGAACTTGCAAGAGGCAATATACGTACAACAGGACTTTGAGTTCTATACTATAATTTGTAATAAAATGAAAACGGGGACATAACAAATAAGTTATGTTCTGCATATAAATTGCATTTTTAAGATTTTCGGGAACACTATAAAAATAGGACGAAAGAAACTTAAAGCCCTCTCCCCCCCCCCCTTAGGTATTACTATAGAATCAACCACCCAATATCTCAATGCTTTTCGATTATACGTAGGTACGTACGTACCTACAACCTTCCTACAATCCTACTTATATTTGTATCTTTGTCACGGTCAAAAATTAAGGCAACATAAAGGAAATAAAAAGAAAAGTGATATCAAACGCAATCGCACAAAAAACTATAAAAGAATTTTACGATTCTTCCTTTTGAAAATAGCATAAAAACTTTGCTGACGTTTGTTTCGAACTACGCCACATAGATGTACATTTGTATTTGTATATAAATGACGAAGACGTCATCAAGGAGCATAGAGTTAGTCTAGCGAATAATAATTTTACCTTGAGGTAGTGGAATTAAAGTTTACATATGAATATTACGTACTTGTACATGTTCAGCACATAGGTTAATGCAACATAATCCTTAACTAAACTACACATAAATATTATTTTCTAGCAATTTTTATCATAAAACTTGAATCATACTTAGGTATGGCACACACACTGCACAGTGCACATATTAACGAAATTCCAACACAGACGAAATTTGTGGAACTGTTGACGTTTGCCTAGTTGAAACATGCATTAAGATTATTTTAATGAGCTTGAAACGGTCGCTTCTTTTATTGCCCCTAAACAGAGAGTGAATAGTTTGAAAGGTGCACAGAATTCTTTCACTAAAGCTACCGACGTTGTCTGCAGTACTCATTCAGGAGCAGCTGCACCTTAACATTTTCGTTTTATTGAGCTTTACGACACGAGTTATTTGCAGGACCTGAACAGTTAACTGCGACCAAGTGGAAAGATCCATTCTAAGTATGGGATGGAAAATATACACATCTACCTACACAAACAGAGCAACGTTTTTTATTGGATTCTAAAATTTGCAGATATTTGTTTTGCAAAGAGATTAGATACTATTAATATACAGATTGCTTTAGCTCAATGTGATAATTTATGTGGGTATCTCGTATCTACCCACAGTATATTATGTATAGTATATCAATCTTCGAAGGACATATGGGAACCGATTTCTATTTTGATGATGAGTTTAACAATGATGCAAAGGCTGAGCATTAGGATTTAATATTTCCATCTCTTCTCTTATATATACAGTAAAACCCGCTTAAGAGAAACCCGCTTGAGAGAAAAACCCGCTTATCTGAAACACTTTTTTCATACCCGAGTTTTTGTCGACCAATTACCTATAAAACACTCCGCTTAAGCGAAACTCGCTTAAGTGAAAAACCCGGATACCTGAAACATATTCTCAGTTATATTTTATATTTTTCATTGAAAAAAACTCTCTTAAGTGAAAATATTGAATCGAACAGAACAAAAATGTTGAACGCTTTCACTTCTTTTTTCTCGAAAATAACATTTTAATTTCTGAAGTTCCGCCGAACATAAAATTGTATGACAGCGGGGTCTATTCTCGCCATATTTCCCGTTATAGCCCATCAAAGTAGGTGAACTCTAATTTGGAGGTGTTACAACTTAAAACACTATAACTTCTAAATTATTACAAAAATTGTTTTGTACATTTTGAAAAGACAATTTAGTAGCGCATATACAAGTCTTAAGCACTTCGGGGACATCTGTTAAGCTACAAAAAAGTTATGGCTTCTTAAACTCAAAATTTTGAAAATTTGTTGTTACTTTTTTTAAATGCTTTTTTCTCACTCAAAATGTTTACAACTTTTTCACATACGATCAACAGAAGTTGTAGTAAAAACCATTTTTTGTCAGACGAAGGTTAAACACAAATAAGTGAGAATAATAAACTAACGTACCTTTGAGCGCAATGAGAACGGTTCGTTCGTTGGCAAGATTGGAGTACCAACGGCGATACCCAAATCGTAGAACACCATCTAGCCGGAATTTTGCCAATGCATACAGACAGAAGACAGGCACTTCCTCAAAAATATTCTGTGGACTGACGAAGCGAAATTCACAAGAGACGGGGTTACAAACTACCACAATTTGCACCATTGGTCAGACCCCAATATGCACAACATCCTTTCAAGAATTAAATTATTGTGAACAACTTCTTCATCAGAATGTGTGCTTATTTCAAAATAGCGTAAATGTTTGGTAACACTTTAGTAGGCCCACACGTTCCTCCATAAACAGTTAATTCCTATTACTGCATAGAATTTCTTAGAAAACGATTGCCGGAGCTCCTTGAAGATGTTCCTCTTGTTCAGAGGAGGCCGATGTTTTTTCAACAAGATGGAGCACCTTGTCACAGTAGCAGCGGGATAACTCCATTCCTAAACCACACTTTTAACGACCGGTTGACTGGTCGATTTGGCCCCAACCCTTAGCCACCCAGATTTCTTGACCTAACACCCACGGATTTTTTCTTCTGGGGTTCTATAGAAGAAAAAGTTTATTTTAGAGAAATATCGAGTCTTTTTTTGACTATTTTTGTCTGAAAAAAAATGGCTTATACTACAACTTTTGTTGATTGCACGTAAAAAAGTTGCTTAACATATTTTTTAGGATATTTCCTAAAGATACAAATTTAATCCAAGAATTAAAATTTATCTATTAATTTTGAGAAAAAAGCATTTTAGGTAAAAAATTGTAACAAATTTTAAAAATTTTGCGTTTAAGGAACCATAACTTTTTTGTAGCTCCACAGATGTACCCAAAGTGCAGTAGACTTGTGTATGCTAAATAATATTAAATTGTCTTTTCAAAATGTACAAAACAATTTTTGTATCTATAATAATTTATAAGTTATAGCGTTTTAAGTTGTAATACCTACAAATTAGAGTTCACGTAATAAATATACGCTTAACGGAATTTTTAAGCCCGCTTAAGTGACATTTTGTTTTCACTTAAACGAACCCCGCTTAAGTGAAACAAAATTTCACTTAAGCGGAGTCCGGATAAGTGAAAAACCCGTTTAAGTGAAAGAAAGACTGTGACATTTTGGTGTTTCTCTTAAGCGGGTTTTACTGTATATAAAACAAAGTGGAAAAAAACTGTTTCCCTCTGTCGTCCGTAATTTACACAACTTTTGTTGATTGCACGTAAAAAAGTTGCTTAACATATTTTTTAGGATATTTCCTAAAGATACAAATTTAATCCAAGAATTAAAATTTATCTATTAATTTTGAGAAAAAAGCATTTTAGGTAAAAAATTGTAACAAATTTTAAAAATTTTGCGTTTAAGGAACCATAACTTTTTTGTAGCTCCACAGATGTACCCAAAGTGCAGTAGACTTGTGTATGCTAAATAATATTAAATTGTCTTTTCAAAATGTACAAAACAATTTTTGTATCTATAATAATTTATAAGTTATAGCGTTTTAAGTTGTAATACCTACAAATTAGAGTTCACGTAATAAATATACGCTTAACGGAATTTTTAAGCCCGCTTAAGTGACATTTTGTTTTCACTTAAACGAACCCCGCTTAAGTGAAAAAAAATTTCACTTAAGCGGAGTCCAGATAAGTGAAAAACCCGTTTAAGTGAAAGAAAGACTGTGACATTTTGGTGTTTCTCTTAAGCGGGTTTTACTGTATATAAAACAAAGTGGAAAAAAACTGTTTCCCTCTGTCGCCCGTAATTTTCAGCCGATTTTGTTGATTTTTTTTTTAAATGTCGGTAATTACGGTGATTGGGTGATAGGCTAAACAAATTCAAAATCGGACAAAGGGGCGTGGCACCGCCCATACAAAATAAACATTCAAAATCGTAATGAAATTTTGCACAGAGGTTTCCTTTATGATGTATATATAACGCTCCCATCTATCCTGTATTTCGCAGGATTATCCTGTTTTCTCATGCCAATGTATCACTCCTGTATTTTCCTACTAAAACCCTGTAATCCAATGCAGGCATCATTTAAACTCACAACTCCCTATTCAAGGCTCAAAGAGTTTAACATTATTTTATGTTCATCTCCTTAACTTTACCTGTGAAGATTGGTCAAAATTGGACCAAGGGGCGTGGCACCTCCCATACAGACAAAACATTCAAAATCGTATATTTCGAAAACCACAGAATCTATTGAGCTCAAACTTACAGCTAATCTTAGGTATTGGCCGTGGAGTGCTCCTGTGAAGATTGGTCAAAATTGAACAAAGGGGCGTGGCACCTCCCTTCAAAAAAAAAAACATTCAAAATCGTATATTTCGAAAACCACCGAATCGATTGAGATCAAACTTACAGATAATCTTAGGTATTGGCCCTAGAGTGCTCCTGTGAAGATTGGTCAAAATTGGACAAAAAGGCGTGGCACCTTCAATCCAAAAAAATGAAAACAAACGCCCGTAAATAAATAAAATAAAAAAAAAAAATAAAAACAAAAAAAGGCCTGGCGAAGCTGCCGGGGGTTCAGCTAGTTACGTATAATATTTCATCATAGTATTATGTTTTATTCAAGATACCTACAGTGTGGAATTTTATACATATAAAAAATGGAATTAATCGCGCAAACTTGGTAAGTGACATCCTTAGCGCTTCTATACCTATTCAAAGCGGTTGTGAAGTACCTTTTGACAGATTAGATCAACACACAGTAGGTACACATACTGGGCATTTTTCTTTTTTGCTTCAGAGCAAACGTGAACTGTAAAAAAAAGTTTGTGTTTCTTTTTTAGCTCAGAGAGAAAAAAAAACAGGATAAACCAAATAGTTGAAGTGGTGGACGTCGTATCGTCGTATCTCCATTCTCCATATGGAAAAGCATGCCTTTTTGACAGATGCGCAAAAAGAACGTAAATGAGTGCTCAGAATATTATTACTAATCCGATAATGATATACTGCTAGGTTCCACATTTCACTTTCACTCGAAATGAAATCAGAAATGAATTTTTGTGTTCTACATTTCACTGTATTCGATTTCGATTTAAAAATTTTCGGAATTGAGACAAACTGCTAGGTTCCACATTTCACTTTCACTCGAAATGAAATTGGAAATAAATTTTTGTGTTCTATATTTCACTGTATTCGATTTCGATTTCAAAATTTTCGGAATTGAGACGAAGTGAAATTGTGTTTTCGAAAAAATTTCGGAGTTTCCGATTCGCTCTAAATGCAGAACACTGAAAACGAATTCATTCGATTTGCAATTTCGATTTCACTCGATTTCTGGAACCTAGCTGAAAGTGAAATTGTGATTTCGAAATAATTTCGGAGTTTCCGAATAGCTCGAAATGCAGAACACTTAAAACGAATTCACTCGATTTTCAATTTCGATTTCACTCGATTTCTGGAACCTAGCTGATAATGTTTTTCGCTATTATCTCGGTTTCTATTGCACCAATGATGTTAACATCTACTATAAAATTGTAGAGCATAAAATTTGCAACAAATTTTATTTAAACGATTTCTTCATGCGCTCAACCGTTTTTAGAAAAATTGGACATTCTGTTAACATCATTGGTACATGCCGTGTACAAGCTCTCTTTGTGCACTCTCTGTTGACGTCAGAGCCACATATATATGTGGCATGCTACATACCGTGTACTAGCACCTTAAGAACGCCAAAATGAAGGTGTATACAAAAAAAAAATAGCTTATTATCTCTCACTCCGAGGTTGATCGCTAATTTGACTAGACTGCATGATACAACAAGCGCATTTTTGAAGTTTTTATTTTTGATTTGTTCTGCGCATCTTTTTTTTAAATACTTCTCCCGCGAAAGGCAAACCTATAACTCTTTATCAGCGTCCCGAGATGCTTGCAGATGTATGTCAGTTCTGCACTTAAATTGCTGCAAATTGTAGTCTTCTGGAAATATATCCCTAGGAAGCGAGTTCCAAAGTTTGCTTGTCCTCAAAATAGTTGACTTGCAGCTATCTGCTCAGAGCGCCTTGAGCTTTAAAAAAAATGTATTTTGACAAAAATGAAACGGAAAGAAAGCAGTTTATGTGATAAAGGGAGAAATAATATTATTTTGTAACTTTGTTTACTTTTTTAATATTTTCTTAAATGTGATTGTGGCTTTAGCGTACGAATAATTAAAAAACTGTGTTATTATTATTATTCAATAATCTGAAATGAATTTTATTAGAAAAGCTCTTAATTTTCGAAATTAATACAAAAGTACCAATGCATAGATAGACGTATTGTATATAGTACTGAAAATAAATCTGAATTAGCATGGTATGAATTTGACAAAAAAGCTGACAATTTCTAGATTTAATTCGTGTTTCGGTTTTTGCTTTTAATAAGCATTTGGAAGGAATTTGATGGGCGAATTTTATTGTAATTTGGGTATAAATTCGTTTAGAATAATTTTTTCGGCATAAAACTGGTAATGGGCCTTGTTTCAGCCAAACCAAATTATGGAATTTGAGTCCTGCAATGACAGAAAATGTAATAGATCCTAATAAAGTTGTCGCACTAGTGAATGTGGATGTCAAATTGTTTATTGGTACCATTTCAATAAAGCTACACATTTTAGGTAAACCTGGCAGCTAACTAGTAGTCGGTAATAGGGTTTGATTATTAGTAAGGCCGAATAATGTATTTTTGTTTGCTGTTCCTATTAAAATGAATTACAGTCGTAAATTTACTTTTTTTCTGCTTTGATCGGCGCGACGTATGAAAAAAGTTGATAAAAAACCTATGTGCTGAAGCGAATGAAAATAAAATGATTAAAAAACAAGGAGTTTTGTTAATTGTTTATTATATTTTCGTTTTCTTGTGTTTTTTCGTCAACTATTTGGCGATTAAAGAAGCGAACCAAAAAGTACATTCGCGAGCGAAAGTTAAATCAATTCAGAGGTACCTAGTTTCATTATTGTCTATCATCATGGCTTCAGATGGCTATGGAAAGCCAAGCCAGTTTACCTACCCATTTCATATTCAATAATATTTATGAAGTCATCCTTCATAAAATGCAGCCTATAAAGTCTATATTTTTCTATTAATTGGGTCTTATCGTTTAAAGATAACGATTCTTTGCCTTAAAACATTTTTTTTTCTTAGGAAAGTTATGGAGCTGCTTCTTTTGTTTTTTTTTTTATTAATTATAATTGCACTCAAATGCAGAACAAATCCCATTTTACAAATGTACTAGCTATTATTTGTTTAATTAATAGCAATAATAATTCAAGAAAATTCCAAATTTGTACTTTCGCGCTAGTAGTACTCCCATTTCTCCGCCTTTAGTACGTCATAATTTGTTGACAGATGAATAGCGACGAACAGCAAGAATGAACGACATGCGAATGCGATATCTTGTCTTGTTGTATCATGTTATTACCTGCATTCATATACCTTGAGAAAGATTAACAAACCTTACAAATATAAGCTCGATTCTATCCGCGGATGACGCGACGCACGCAGTGCAGTGCAAATATTCTTTTAGACGAAAAGGTTGCTGTCACAAAGTGCTTAGATTCCAAATAGGTACATTTATACCGACATTGTAGGTACAACAACGTAAAAAAAGTTGCTTACGAAGAAATCAAGAGCCACCGAATAATAAAGGATATTACGAACTTGCAAAACAGAAAAAGGAGAATGACATTCCGATCTGCCGTGCAATTTTCTGACAGTGAACAGGCAGCGTAAAGCTACTGGTGAAAGTAGCTGTTAGTAGTGCGGCGAGATGCTCTAAACAAAATATGAAACAAATCCGACATCTCTGCCGGTGACTGCTAGGCAAGAAGTTCCAAACTATCGTCAGGTTAGTGAAGGTCTTAGGACAATCCGCATCAAACTGAAATTTTTAAATGGTTAAAAATAAAAATTTCCAAAAATAATTCTGCCATGACCACGATGTCCATTTCCACAATCATTTTCTGAATGGAAATATGACATATCACTTTGAGCATTAAATATTAGTTAGCTTTACCTAGTGTTTTGGGTTATAACGGTCAAGTAAATCTGGTACTGATACCTCCCAATGCTCCCATACAAAACCAAATTAGACCCATAACATTTTGCCTGACTTGCACCCCGGGCGGCCCTTCCCCCTTCCACATTTATATTTTATATACATATTCACATTCACTTATGAGTAGCTACTTACTTACACATGCTATTTCTTAGACCCGTAATAAACTGGAAACTTACCTACTTCTTCTAGCTGCTATGCAAATACATATTTGCGAAGACGCAAAAACAGAGAATGGACATTAATAATGTACACAGACATTATGTTCAATTACGAATAATGTCCGTGGACATTATGTCACCCCACCGGCTTTCTCCGGATCAACAAACTGCCAAATCGAACACATTGCAATCGGCGCAAGGCATGCCTCCAGTATTCTGGATGTCCGAACATTCCGAGGGACCAACATTGACTCGGATCACCACCTTTACCTTGTTTCTGCCAAGGTAAAAATGCGGTTATCCAAAAAGCCCCAATAAAGAAATACTGCGAGAAAGTATGGACATCGAAAAACTGCAATCGCATGAGACCCCCAGAATCTTTACCGATCACGTATCCGGCAAGAAAACATTTATAACTTCAGGTTTAAATTTAGCGGATCTATTTATACATTTAGTATGCAAACGCAAATAATTCCATAGCCTAATTGCGTGAATATAGAACACTCCATTCATTAATTGCAGATAAATCCTCAATTAGCAGCATTACAAGTTCTGACATTTTTTCTAATATTACGGGGAACTGAGCATCGTCAGCGTGATAATAGATGAAGCAATACTTGCATACTAAGGGTAAACCATTTATAAAGATGCTGAACAAAATAGGTCCCAAGATTGACCCCTGAGGTACTCCTTGTTTGAGTGGATACCGAGCAGCTATCACTAATAACAACTCTTTTAAATCTATCAGAAAAGAAATCACATAACAAATCAACAGCCCTAACGCTAAACCCAAAATAATTTTGTAATTTCCAGCAGAGGACGTCGTGATTATGATAAACCTTGTCAAAGGCCTTTGCGAAGTCGAGTAGGCAGAGCAAAGTTCCAAATCCTTTATCAAAGTCCGTACGATTGTCATTAAGCATGTTGAACAGTCGAGCAGCTGTGACTAGCGAACACTTGATTGGAGAGGGTACAAGAGAGAGTTGTCGGAGAGGTGCTCAATGACTTGTTCAGCAAGAACAATTGATTTTAACGAAGTAGTGATGTAAAATATTTCACTCTCTGTCACTACTGTCAGAATCAAGGCTATTAACTATCAAGGTGGAAATTATTTGGTGGCGAATCGCTATCTAGGAAATAAATATTCATCTCGTCGGTGTCCAATTCACAATCGTTATTACTTCTACTGCTAACACCAATCTGACGAGGGTTCCGCCAAAGTACTTTTGGAGGCAACGAAGTATTAACGAACGGAGAGCGTATCTTTGTTACGCGCTACTTTGTACGCTTTCCAGTTGGCAAAGAACATTAGAGGTAAACCAAGGCAATCTTTATTGCGAATAAAGGTAATCAATAAGCAGCTAGCTGTGAGTATTTAAATTTATCATTAGCATCATACTTCTTGTATATAAATAAATCTAAAAGCACTCTTCTAGCCAATTTCACAGTGGCAGCTTAATCCTGGGTTTAGCTAAGTGAACATAAACCTCGCTTAAGTACCATTTGTGAACCATTTATCATGAATATACAAACCTGGTGACTGTATGCGAATGTGTGTGCCATCGAAAATTACGAGTATGCGTGGAAGCGAAGCAGTCGATGTTGTTGCATTTGCATGTTCAATGCTAAAGAATATTTCCGCCAATAACGAAGAGATAATTCGACATTTCTCTTGAACAGCATTGCCAAACACAATTATATTGTTACTTATTTAGGTTTTCTCAGAGTATTTTGGGATAATTATTATATTATTGTGCTTGGCAATTATGTATTCACTGGATTGATACTTAAGCCACGGAAGTCGGTGGCTTAACTTATGCCACTATTTAAGCGAAGTTTATCGTTATCGGCAACCATAGTTTTGGACTCACCACAGACACCACTTAATGTCAATGAGAATAGAAAAATCCAAAAGAGAACCAAACGAAATAGCAAACAAAATGAAACCACCGCGACAAATGACAGGAATTTTTATTAGATCTAAAAATGAGAAGAAAACAGAAGCACAAAACGATATGAGATAATAAATTGTGTCTCATCTCATCTCGTATGCATGTACCTACAAATTATTTTTTTGTTCTTCCGAATTTCCGATTGTTGCTTATTGGTGATATTTTGTGGTTATGTATTTTATGGATGCTTGTATGTTACAAAGCCCGTTGACTAAAAAATTCCTAACTTTAACAATTGTTGGGTTATCTGATTTTGGGTAATTTGACGAAAATATTACATATTTGGATGTTTTAGGTTTACTGAGTAGGTATGTATTAAAATGCAAGAGAGTGTATGTACATATATTGTCATGGGAGTCAACAGGGAATACGAAAAAAAACATATTGTTTTACTGATTTATTGCAAACAGTCCTAGGTATAGAACAATATTAATATGGGAAAATACCACTTGAAAATATGGTTCAAAGAATCAATAAAATATTTGAAACGGGGGGGGGGGGGCAGAATGCCCCCATACGTTTTCGTTTTTCGTCTTTGCCTCCAGTTGCGAGCTTATTTTATTATTTTATTATGAAATAAGGCCCCAAAAGAAGAAGTCAGCTAAGAACTGGGCTATCTGGAAACGAAGAGGATAATGATAATGATAATGATAATGATAATGATAATGATAATGATAATGATAATGATAATGATAATGATAATGATAATGATAATGATAATGATAATGATAATGATAATGATAATGATAATGATAATGATAATGATAATGATAATGATAATGATAATGATAATGATAATGATAATGATAATGATAATGATAATGATAATGATAATGATAATGATAATGATAATGATAATGATAATGATAATGATAATGATAATGATAATGATAATGATAATGATAATGATAATGATAATGATAATGATAATGATAATGATAATGATAATGATAATGATAATGATAATGATAATGATAATGATAATGATAATGATAATGATAATGATAATGATAATGATAATGATAATGATAATGATAATGATAATGATAATGATAATGATAATGATAATGATAATGATAATGATAATGATAATGATAATGATAATGATAATGATAATGATAATGATAATGATAATGATAATGATAATGATAATGATAATGATAATGATAATGATAATGATAATGATAATGATAATGATAATGATAATGATAATGATAATGATAATGATAATGATAATGATAATGATAATGATAATGATAATGATAATGATAATGATAATGATAATGATAATGATAATGATAATGATAATGATAATGATAATGATAATGATAATGATAATGATAATGATAATGATAATGATAATGATAATGATAATGATAATGATAATGATAATGATAATGATAATGATAATGATAATGATAATGATAATGATAATGATAATGATAATGATAATGATAATGATAATGATAATGATAATGATAATGATAATGATAATGATAATGATAATGATAATGATAATGATAATGATAATGATAATGATAATGATAATGATAATGATAATGATAATGATAATGATAATGATAATGATAATGATAATGATAATGATAATGATAATGATAATGATAATGATAATGATAATGATAATGATAATGATAATGATAATGATAATGATAATGATAATGATAATGATAATGATACCCTCATAATTCCAGTCCTGCTATATGGGACAGACACAGAAGCATGGCCATTAGCAAAGGCGAATGAAGATACTTTTGGTCGATGATATCGACCTAGTCGGAAAATAGCGAGTCAGCTGTTTATGATGTCTAAGAAAACTCAGGAATTCTGTGTCACTCAAGTTAAAGGTAAATAATTTCAAGATAGTTCATTTCATCTTTGAATAAAACTCAGTGAGGCATTGTCACATAAAGTTCGTATTAACATTAGATACAATCGGTATTTAAAGGACATAAAGCCTGTATCGCAATTAAAAACCTATAATATAATTAATAGAAATTTTGATGCTAGTGCTAGAACTAGTTTGTAAAAACTTTTCCAAATTTTGAGTATAAACATAAATACTGAAAAAGTATAGGTAATAGCTATTAAATTCACTACTCCGCTCTAAAGGAGCAAATTATGATAACATTGATATTGAAAATTAAATCAGTATGAGCGATAGATATCTATAAAAGGGTAGGTAAACCACAAATGTTATCCAAAATACCTATATTGCAACACTGTAATCAATTTACACAAATTGAAAATCTTATTGTGTTGAAAACACATTGAAGGAATAGAGCAAGGAAGTGGCGTTGGCAATTTCAGAAAATGTATTTACACCAAACAAAAGAAACTTATCAAACGTTTCGTCTCAGACTCGTAAAATCCCTCATTGATTTGATTAAAAATACTGGCATAATGGTCTAGCTGCTGGAGAATTTGGAAGTGGAATGTATTGTACGTAAATTAGGTTTGTATATATGTATATATGCACACGTGAACACATACATACACTCTGCTCATATCTTTAGTGTTTTTGATACACAACCAAGAACTGAGTACCTACTATTAAATAATTTATAAAATAAATAAGTTGCACTTACGTATAAACTATGGCGTTTGGACTTCGCTACGTCGCGGTAGTTTCCGCCATACTATTTTTGGATTTAGGTTTAAATGGACTCGATGGTGACCGGCACCGGGGTGGTGGTTCAGGTGTTGGTGGTCGCACTGACGTTGTAGTACTAAAGTGTGACGACAGGATCCCAGTTCCTCCGTAATGTATTGTAGAATATGGTAAATATGTCGGGGCACCAGAAGCCGCTGCCGCCGCCGTGTAGTAATTATAATAAAATTGTGTTGTAGAAGGGAACATCAATTGTACTATCCTATTAGCTCGTACAATTCGTTGTGCTGCAATACATACAATCATTTAATTAAAATATGTGAAATATAATTTATCAATTGAAAACTTAATATTATATTACTAACAAAAAAATGTAGGTAGTTCTGTATG
This sequence comes from Cheilosia soror, assembly GCA_949372485.1. NCBI lineage: Eukaryota > Metazoa > Arthropoda > Insecta > Diptera > Syrphidae > Cheilosia > Cheilosia soror. The sequence goes on along the minus strand of OX443562.1, from coordinate 47,031,317 downwards.
TATATACTATACTTCTATAAATATGTACCTGAATACATATAAATAAATCGTTTCATTTCGATTCATTAATAAAGAGGGGATTTTTTTAAAGGTACCTACATTATGGGGGTACAATATTTTTTTTATTTCAAAAGTCAAATTCTCATTTGTATACTAAGAATTAGGGGTGGAACTGAGACCAGCGACTTCTCGTTTAATAGTCCAATGCACTAACAACTGTGCCTACATGTTTGCTAGGCGTAAATTAGAAAGTCTACACATGTTTAAATGCGTATCGCCACGCCACATGTAAATTTTGCATCAGCCGCAGCACTGCATTGTATGAATACCTACTCGTATAATCGGAAAATCTGCTATAGAAAATAATATCGACCTACGGAATGTGTGCCGGTTGTTGTATCCGTGTGATCTTATATTTTCTACCATCGCTTACGGGAGTTTAGACAATTTATAATTTCGTGTTCATCCTTTGTGTTAGACAATTGCATACATAAAGCGTTGTTTATTAGTTTTGTGGTCGGTATAGTTTTCACGCCAATGAAGTACACCGAAAGAAAAACGTTGGTAAAATCAAGCATGAACCTTATTTGATTTTGCGTCAACCAATGGGCATTGTCATTTCAACAAATGCAACATTGTCAATTTTTTATAAAAAAACATAACGGGTATTTTTGCATAAATCTATCACGCCATTGTCAATTTCGTGTTTAAATAACCACGCCTTAGGTTATTCGTATTAAAGCAAGCACGGTAAGCGATTGATTAAGCACGATCATTGTTGATTAACAAATTGAAAATTGTACAATGGTCGTGTTTCTTTTAACACGTCCATACTTACTTTATCACAGGGAAGCGATTGATCAAGCATGATCATTGTTAATCAACAACGAAAACATTGTACATGCACATTTTACGTGATTCTTTTACAATGCCCATGCACTGGATAGTGTTTGATAATGCATAGCTTGACCATTGTTCATCAGCAATGGAAACATTGTAATGTTTTTGTGCTTCTTTTAAAACGTCCATACTTACTTTACCATTTTATTTCTACTCGCACCCAGCTGAAAATACTATTAAAAACTGAAAACTAATATTAATCTACGCAAAATTACATTACATTTATTTACATTAGTATTTATTGAACTTTCATATAACAGTTTGACTTAAGGCTAAGTAGTTAACAAAATGGTAATAAATAATTAATATTTTAATATCTTGGCTCAACAACAGGGGCCCTACGAAGTACAATTATTATTTTATAAATAATTATATTTACCTACATAAATTGTGAGTGTTGTCTCGTACCGTACCTATGCACCGTTGGCTGTGTTGACTTCAGGGTATTGAAATCCGGGTGTCGAATCTAAGCAAAATTTCAAAATTATGAGTAGTAAAAGTTTACGAGAAAAAAACTTACTTTAGATGGCGCTCACAATCCGGGGTAGACCACGTCCTCAATCAACAAGCGCACTAAAAAACAAAACGTCACTGTACACTACAAAGAAAAATACACTGTTGACACTCGCTCGTAACGTAATGCACCTACTACTTTCACTTCTGACTGAATACTGAAGATTTTTTCAAGAAAAAAGATGACCGACGCCAACGAGGCAAACTGACAAGACATGTCAGTCGCGACTGCGATGTTTGTGGTTGGTTTAACAAGAAAACATGTAAATTAACTACATTCGTGATAGTTCTACAATGTTTGTGTTTCTTTAGCAATGTTTATGCTTGGCTGCATTATTATTTCAACATTTTCGTGATACATTTAACTGAAGTGTGATACTTTAACAACGTTTCTGATTGTTACACGTGACCGCTTTACAACACGTCTTGGCAAGAATGTAAGTTGTGATAATGAGAAATATTTTTATAAAAACATGTCCGTAGATACTTTTAACATGTTCATGATACTTTAATAATAGTCAATGAAATTTTACCTTGAAAATGTTTGTGTTTAATTGCACTGTAATCGTTGTACTCCAACTACGAATGTGTTTAATTTATAAGAAATATGGTTGATTTTAAATTTATTGACCACGTTTGTGTTTAATCAAAAACACGTATGGTCAAATTAATTGTAAAGTCCCTAAGTTGTAATTTCATCCTGTTTATTGTTGTTTAACAGTGAAATCAACAATTAAATTGTAGGCTAACAATGTTACCATTTTTGAAACAACTACAAACATGTTCAAACAAAACATATCTGTGATACTTACGAGCATTTTAATCAACAACGCCAAAGTAGTTGTTTCAAACATGCAGCGTTGTTTGATTTAATCACGTACGTATTTGATTTGACAATTTTAAGCACATTGTTAGCTAACAACGAAACATTTTTGATTCAACCAATGTTTTTTCTTTCGGTGTATAACTTCTACCGCGCACAGCACATTTTTTTACAAGGGTATGACCCTACAAGTGTTGGCAAAAAAATTAACTTGCTTGAGGAATCGGCCTTACCGGCAAATACAACGAGATAACAAGGAAACCACTATTTGTTGGGAAGGTTGCCAATCATAGATCGGTCTTTCTTAGGTTTTACTTATTTAGTAAGTTTTTACTTCTATTATTATTATCTATTATTATTATTATTGATTGGTTTGCTATTATTAATTTTTTTTCTATTAAATTGTGGGTTTCCTCGTTGTTTCCCTCAAAAATTAAAATAAATTTGTAACCTTAATATACTTAATAGTTCTTAAATAATGTTTCAGTAGAAAAATATCTTAAGTTATCATATCTCTGTATTGTAAATTGTGCTATAACAAGCATTATGTAATTTGTAAACGAAATAAAATATCTATCAAGGAAACCACTACAGTTAGCAAGATGAAGTGGTAAAAGGACCAGGAAATGACTTTGCCAAAACGTGCTTTGGAGAAGCCATATCACCTCTGTCCGGCAAAAGATCTCACTGATTCATACGACGAAGCACTGGAAACACTTGAAAGAAACTCATTTTCCAGTATCGATCGATGTGTCTATCGGAAACGATGCAGTATCATTAGACGCGAGCCAAGATATGGAGCAACATATAGCCTGACCAATCATCCGAATCATTCCATGGCTAAAATGCATTTACACTGCTGTCTAAAGGTGCTAGTACACGATATGTAGCACGCCACATATATATGTGGCTCTGACGTAATTTTGACGTCAGCGTATGGAGCCAATGGGCACTCACATAAGGTACTCATACGTATGAGGCAGGATATGTCGAGTGGTTACCTGCACGGTTCGTATGTATTTTTGAATGTAATTTCAGCATTTCAGTTTGTGTCAGTGTGTTTTGTACGAGCATGGTATTTAGTTTTTTGTGGGTCATAAAAGTAGCGAACGCGACGGGATAACTTAGTAAAACAATTAGTACCTACTACAGTTCTAGTGCAAGACTGCACACAGGGCAATAAAACTGCGGATAGCATCATCATAAACGAATAACCAACAGCCAACCGATATGTGCGCGCTGTGCTACATTCCGCGTACTAGCACAATTTTATGTAGCCACTGCGCTACATACGAAAAACGAAATGTTTGCCATATGTGGAGATATCTGGTGACGTCAGAGCCACATATATATGAGGCGTGCTACAGCACTACCCATCGTAGTGTCGTTGATTGAAGAATCCTTACAGTATTGGGAGTAGAAGCTGAGTGCGTAACTATAAATTGAAGATGGTGGCGAGGTTTTTTAGGCAAAGAGCATTTATTTCTAAATGGACTACCTAATACCGTTATACGCGATGAAGAGCTACACCCTATGAATATAACGGATCTAGAGGGGAATAACTCGATAAAACCCATAATCCCGGGTGAACAACCGTGGCCATGGATTTATGTGTCTTCTCACGGTGAACTTTAGGAGACTTTTAGTTTTAATTTAATTCCTCTTTCCTGTATAAAGAGGGCGAGTACAGAACGACGTCAACAACAAATAAACGAATCCGACACTAAGAACTTCGAAAAAATCGATTCTCGTCCGAATATAACGGAGGAGGCAGAAAATCTCTTACTCCAACAACCGTCAAAAAGTAGGGCACCTTCGGTTAGGGGAAGTGAGGGAACGGTTGACCTCAGACTTGAAACGCTTTTCTTGAGGATGATGGGATTCGTTCATCAGTGCCCCGAGATGCAGATAAGACATAATTATAAACTTCATTGAATGAAATAATAGCCGTGGACATAGGCTCATTATGGCCGTAATTAGTTCTGCGAACAGGTCGAAGGAGAAGACTTCTTTCCCATAAAGGTCTAGCCGGGGCATAGACTGGTCCTTCGGCTAAAAGAGATGGACAGTTAATTTAATAGCATAACAAACCCCTTCGAACATGATGTCATAAGCTATTCTTCTTGAGCTTAAAGTTGAAATGTCTAACAACTAACATGGAGTTCGGTAAGGAATTTCAAAGTCCCAGCTAATTTTCTAAATGTGCATAATGTAATTTTGATAAACAATACAGAGTTTTAATTAGAAAGCTTAATTTTTTTATTGATTCATAGAATATACAAATTGGGTTTATGTAGATATGAATTAGCACATGGGATAAATAGCCGCCACAGCTTTGCTGGCAAGTATGTACGTACTCTTTTATTGAAATTTTCTTTAACCGTTTCGCATAAATGTTGCTGAATTTCATAATACAGCTCCCAATTTCCTCTTTCAAGGCGTTGGTAGTCATGGTCTTTTTGCATAGACCTTTATTGACTTCAAAAAAACCCCAAAGAAAAAAGTGCAATGGCGTTAAATCGCAAGATCTTGATGGCTGACTCATGCAGTAATTAAATTGTTTCTCTGGATGTGTGGCATGATGTGGCACCGTCTTGTTGAAACCACATGTTGGTCACATCCATATCTTGTAATTTAGGCACTAAAAACTGGGTTATCATGTCACGATAACGAACACCATTAATTGTTACTGCCTGACTAGCCGCATTTTCGAAGAAGAATGGTCTGATAATGCTCCCAGCCCAAAATCTGCACCAAACAGTTACGCGTTGTGGATGCATTTCTGTTTCCCAACACTTACTCGTGGGTTTTCTGAGCTCCAAATTCGACAATTTAAACAATAATTTTCAAATTTATGCACAAATTTTTGTGTATACACATATCGTTTGATATTAGCTCCTTTAAGCTTAAAACACAAATCAACAAATTTCAAAGCCACTTCAAAAAATTACACCTACAATCTGGCTTAGTAATAGGAAAACTGTATGAACTGTTTTGTTTAGAAAAATCAGGACCATTTTTTACCAAGTGAAAAGGACATCTTAGACAGAAGACAGCTTTTGTTTTGTATTCCGCCAGTGTTAGGCCGACAGTAATGTCGATATCTCAGCAAATCCTACATAATATTCCAGAGAAGTGGATCCAGGACGGAAGCCTGAGGCGTGCTATATTTGGAATACCGTCTGGTCCAGGTGCTTTTTGAACTCAAATTTTACTACAAATCTCTATTATTTCCTGTGCTGTGACATCTCGGAGAGTTGGTGTTTCCTCTATGATGAACATGGGACGGCTCGTATATGAGGTGTCTTGTTGGTAAGAGAATAATCGGACCACAATGCTTATTAGAAAATGTGGACCTGGACATGTGGAGTTCGGCTGCCACATTTTCATGTTTTTCATGACAATTTGGCACGCTCTACCCCAGGGGTTTTGGTCCGCTTCCTCGCAGATTTCGGCGAAACACTTTTGTTTGCTCTTAATTATGACTGCTTTAGCTCTTTCGTTGCCACCCTGTATTGCACTTGGGGTTCACTCAAAGGAGACCTCGATCTAGAGCGCGTATACATTAAAATCTTGTTACTCGATGACATTTGGCGCGAGATTTCTTCGTTGCACCAGTAGGCTGGAGCGCTTTGATTTGTGGTCCTTCTTTTCATCATTGAGGCGTCACAAGCTCTTTTTACTTCGTTTATGGTCTGTACTGCCTTGCTTCCGCTAGGTTGAGTCAGTAAACCATATCTATTGAATATATATAAATAAATGGCTCTGCGTCGAAAGATTCTACTTCCCAGCCCTTTTTTGGGTTTTGGTCTTTGTATTCTTTTTGCCCGAGATATTTCGCATATCATTGCCTGGTGCTCATGGTCACTGTTCGTGTAGTCGTCGCTGACGCCCCACTTTGTACTACCTGCCAGGCAACCTAATTGAGTACGCGCTTCCTCTGCAGAACGTGTGTTTATTACCGCTATTCATCAGCACCATATCTAGAGCCGTAAGGTCCTCCAGTAGCGTTCTTACTCGCCTATTTGTTGCTCTGTCGCACTGGTTTTCGACCTGAGGTACCGTTTACTATTTTGTCCAATAGCTTATCGAATTCTACTATTGATAGGTGCATCCATACGGTAGCTTTTTTGTAGTGTCGACTGCCCACGAACTTGATTTCATATCCTTGTACAGTTCGGTGATTATTATAGCCCGTCCCAAAGCAGAAGAAAGGTCACAACATGCGCAGTAGCAATTTATTTAAGGGATATTTTTTCTCTTAAGGTATTTTTGATCGCATGAAATTCATCAAACCTTTTTATACCCTCCACAGCAAGGTATATTCACTTTGCCATTACGTTTGTAACGCCAAGAAGGATTCACCGGACACCCTATAAAGTGTATATATTCTGAATCAGGATCACAATCTGAATCGATTTAGCCATGTCCGTCTGTCTATCTGTCTGTCTGTCTGTCTGTCCGTCTGTCTGTCTGTCTGTCTGTTGAAAGCACGATAGCCTCCAAAGGAATTGACATAGGCGAATGAAATTTTGGAGACGACTTCTTTTTACCGTCGCCAGGTTGGTATTGAAAATGGGCTATGTCGGTCAAGTAGTTCTGGTACCTCCCATACAAAACCACTATTAGACCCACGTCTCTCTCTGTCTGTTTAAATCACGATAGCGTCCGAACGAATCGACTTAGGCAACTGAAATTTTATGAGAGGTATTTGACCCATGTATCTCTGTCTGTTGAAAGCACGATAGCGTCCAAACGAATCTATAAATGAAATTTTGTGAGAGAACTTTTTTTAACCGTCGTCAGGTTGGTATTGAAAATTGTCTATGTCGGTAAAGTAGTTCTGCTACCTACCATACAAAACTAATATTAGACACATACTAACTCGCATGGCAAATATTTTGCATGCCTTTTATGCAGTGGAGGGTATCAAAGCATTGGTCAGGCCGATGATAACACTTTTACTTGTTTAAAAGTGGGTTTTACGCTGTTATAACAAAGTTACTCAAAATTATGGATTTAATGAATAAACACATTTCCATTTTCGTTGGGGTGGGTAAATGTGTTCCTACCTATCTTTATTCTTTAGCATACGACAACGGGGATCATGGCGTTAACTCGAACGACTAAAATCTAGAATGGTCAAAATCTCGAAAATGAATATGATCTCGAATGCAAAAACCTCGAATGGGTCAATATCTAGAAATTACAAAATTCTCGAAGGACTCTATCTCGAAAAAAATCTAGGAAATAAAACTGCTTTCGAGATTTTTATAATTCATTAAATTTACTCCGAAAGTAATGAAAACAAGTCTAAAATGAAAAATATTAATATATATATAAAATAAATATGTAACTTCTTTATTGAAAATAATAAATTTTTAACAATTAGTCATAACAAAACACATTCTTTCGAAACCATGAATATAGCACTATTCAACATGAAATAAGTTTACATATTATTAATGTAATTATTGATATTGATTAAGTGTGTTTGTCCAAACGTAAACAAACTAATTTTTCAATACAAAATATATACAAATACCTATAGCAGTACATAGCTATAAATATATACAGATAAGACATACCTATTCATACTATTTTCATTATCTAAGCCCTTATTTATTTTAATTTGGTATAGCCCGTCCCAAAGCAAAAGAAAGATCCCAACATGCGCAGTAGCACTTTTTATACCCTCCACAGGAAGGTATATTCACTTTGCCATTACGTTTGTAACGCCAAGAAGGATTCGCCGGAGACCCTATAAAGTGTATATATTCTGAATCAGGATCACATTCTGAATCGATTTAGCAATGTCCGTCTGTCTGTCTGTCTGTCCGTCCGTCTGTCTGTCTGTCTGTCTGTTGAAAGCACGATAGCGTCCAAACGAATCGACTTAGGTGAATGAAATTTTGTGAGAGGACTTTTTTTAACCGTCGTCAGGTTGGTATTGAAAATGGGCTATGTCGGTCAAGTAGTTCTGGTACCTCCATACAAAACCACTATTAGACCCACGTCTCTCTCTGTCTGTTGAAATCACGATAGCGTCCGAACGAATCGAAGTAGGGAACTGAAATTTTATGAGAGGTCTTTCAAGTTTGTATTAAAAATGGTCCATGTCGGTCAATTAGTTCTGTTACCTCCCATACAAAGCCAATATTTGACCCATATATCTCTGTCTGTTGAAAGCACAATAGCGTCCAAACGAATCGACTTAGGTGAATGAAATTTTGTGAGAGTACTTTTTTAATCGTCGTCAGGTTGGTATTGAAAATTGTTTATGTCGGTAAAGTAGTTCTGCTACCTACCATACAAAACTAATATTAGACACATACTAACTCGCATGGCAAACATTTTGAATGACTTTTATGCAGTGGAGGTTATCAAAGCATCGGCCAGGCCGATGATAACACTTGTTTTACGTTAATTTGTTTCTCTTAAGGATTTTTGATCGCATGAAATTGTTAATGCTTTTGTCTATTCACAAAGTATACCGAAAACTCCATTTCAACCTTTTTTTATTACATCGTGGGTTTGACGCTGTTATAATAAAGTTACTCAGAAATCTGGCTTTCATTACTAAACACACATAGCTATTTGAGAAGTGCAACACCCAGCAAATTTCCCTCTTCTTTGGGGTGGACAAATGTGTATCTTTTGCATGAGCCAACAACGGTGCTGTGCTGCTGCTATGTGGACAATCAGTCATGTCATGATCATGACTCGATCGTCGATCGAGAGAGATGTCTTCACAAGCAGGGGTATGCTTGTTGTTTAAAATGCACACATATTTTTTTAGCTGTAGTTCTGGTTGGAAAAGTAATGATGCAAAGAGACCTGCGCAAGAAATTTTCGCTTAAGTTGGGACGGGCTATAACTTTCTTTTGCTCCTCTCTTTGACTGTAAATATAATAGTGTCGGAGATAAGTCACGCCACGCGGTGTTTTGACAATAGCACGTCAATAAGGTTTTAGAAGACCTGGGACCTATAACACAACGCTACGAGTACTTGTAGAACAAGTGTGAATTTCTGCAATCTATTATACATTTCTGTAACACAAAGTTACAAGTTCAATGCTGATCTTATAATCATGTGTGGACAAATTCAAAACAGGCTCTTGTAAGACTTGGTGATATGCCGCGTTGTGTTATAGGCCTCTATTGTTTTTTAGCTGACTCATTTGCTTGCAGGGACAGTGAATTAAATTGTTGTTGCATACACATGCAATTCAAATAGTTTTCTATGTGAATAAATCTTGAATTAATATTAAGGGTTTAATCTGATAAATTTATGCAGCTCGTAGATGTAAATATAAACTTCTGCGGTGCTTTAAATGAACACCCCTTCGGGAATGTTATTGCGTAAACCGCGTAAATCGACTGTAAATCTGGAATCAAACAAAAAATTCATACGGGCTGTTTGACATTTGTGACTTGCGTAACATTCCGCGGTTGGTTTCCGAGCCTAAATCGTCGCGGAAAATTATGAGTTCTGCGTAAACTATTCTCCATACAAAATCTGACAGTTCATTTACGAGGGTGTAAATTTCTGCAGTTTACGCAGTTTACAAGGCTTTTACGCGTTTAAGTGAATACCTCTGTTAATTTTTTATTTAAATTATTAAATTTTAAATTTAAATTAAATTTTGATTAATTCGCGCGCGCGGATTGTTATACCATTTTCTCAAAAATTAATATTAATTCTAGATTTTTGCTTTCGAGATTTTTTTTTCTAGATTTTTGCTATTTGAGATTTTGGTTTCGAGATTTTGTCGTCGAGATTTTTTCATTCAAAATTTTTTTTTTCGATATTTTTTATTTCTAAATTATTGTTTTCTGTAGATATTATATTTTTCTACATATCGGGGTAGATCCACGCCAACGACGTTGCTGAGTGGACAATCAGTCAAACTATCTTTTAAAAATAAAACGACGTTATTGGGTACATCCTTTTAACTATCATCGACTCACAAAATTAATGTTCTATATTTAATAATTGTCCATATCCATACCTCCCCTTGAACTTTGCGAAAAAATAACGCACGTATGCATTGATCAATTGCAAACAATGTATTGTAGGCCGCAAGTGCGGGCGCGGGCCCGCAACAGAGTCATAGAGAACTGCGGGTGTTATTGCCCGCAAAAATGACGCGCAGGCTCGCAGCCTGTCCGCCTGTTTGTGTGCATCACCCAATTTAGGTGTGAGTATTGTAACACGTAAACGCGGACTCGCTGCAAGCAAGCGCGGTAAAAAAACGAAAGTGTGCACCGGCTCCAGCACTTAATGTTTGTTGTTTGAAATTGGCACATTTTTTTTACCTGTAGTTCTAGTTGGAAAAGTTTTTTTGTTGTCGCAAAGAGAATAAACTCCCTGATGCGAAGAGACTTGCGCAAGAAATTTTCACTTAAGTTGGGATGGGCTATACCACATCCACATTTCGTTCGTTTACCGACTGTTAAATTATCTACTCCTGAAGACATGTCTGTTAAAGCTAAGATATGTTTATTAATAAAAATTAACAGATGTGTTAGAGCTAACTCGCTGCTATTCGGCAAAATGACGCATGTTTGCACTGCTCGATAACAAACAATGTACTGAGAGTGATCTCGCGGGAACCTGCGAGTCTTTTTACCCGCAAAAATGACGCGCAAATGCCGCAGCATCATCGCACCGTCACCGCACGTGTGTGTGCACCACTCAATTTATTTGTGAGTACTGTAAAAGGCAGAAACGGTGACGCTGCGACACCGCGCGTCAAAATGACGCATGTGTGCACCGCTGCTAATGGAGTAGGTACCTAAGAGTTTAGTCATTGACCAGAATAACTAATTCTAATATTCTCCCAGATGATGTTTCCGAAAGTGATGAAGAAGAGCATGATGACTAAAAGTATGGTATATGTATAGGTAAGGTATACGTATATGTATAGTATTGTATGCATATTACTTTTCTTCAATTGTATTTACTGAATTAAACAAAAGTTGCAAGTGTAATAAAATGAAGTAGTTTAGGTATGTTTTCTTAATTAACACTAACAGCAATGTCTGCATATTTGCGGTTCAGTACTTTGGATTTACAGGAATATACACTAAAGTCCCAAAATTACAGAACATATCATGGAAGGCGAACATAAAATATGTATGTAGGTAAAGGTCCCTAAAATTATTTTTTTCTGTTTTATAGATGTAAATAGAAAATAGGCTGAGTGGGGATTCAAAAGTCTAGCTATCTGGTTGAAGATATTTCTTTTAGTTAACACTGCTTAACATAAAAGTTGTAAGTAATAATACGATTCATTCCAAGCAATTTAACAATTATGTTTGCACAAAGAAAAAATAAAACTTACCCGGAGATATTAATTTTGAAAAAACCCATGTTATTAGTTTTTGAAGGGGTTTGCCAATATTGCATTTTACGATCCAAAAGATTTTAGGGCTTCCTGTGTGATACGTGTATTATTTTATAAATATTGAAGTAATTGTTTAATCGTTTCTTTTAAAAAACATAATTGCAGCAGCAAATGGTATGAAGATTAGGTTAATCGGTGACTTTATTGGAATAATGGCCACAGGACTGTTATAGGTAGCAAATCCACAGCCGCTGATGTCATTAAATACTTACGTTGTTGACTGGTTATACGGCACAAGCATATCTATCCATCAGATTAGAGTAGAAAGAATAAATCTAAAATGTTTTGGGTGATAATAATCGTATGTAGCTATGTAGGTACTTACTATGTATTAAGGCATTCAAATCAAGAAATGAAAATACAACTTTCTAAAGCATAAAAATAACACATTTATGCCATTAACTAGGAGATATTAATTTTGAAAAGCCGTTTTACTGGCTTTTGAAGGATTTTCCCAATATTTCTTACTATGATTCCAGAACCGTCTTACTGAAAAAGTTTTGCGTAAACAAAATAATCTAGTATGCACTTATTTATTATTATTATTATATTATAATCATGCCAATTTTTATACCCTCCACAGGAAGGTATATTCACTTTGCCATTACGTTTGTAACGCCAAGAAGGATTCACCGGAGACCATATAAAGTATATATATTCTGAATCAGGATCACATTCTGAATCGATTTAGCCATGTCCGTCTGTCTGTCTGTATGTCTGTCTGTCTGTCTGTCTGTCTGTCCGTCTGTCTGTCTGTCTGTTGAAAGCACGATAGCGTCCAAAGGAATTGACCTAGGCGAATGAAATTTTGTGAGACGACTTCTTTTTACCGTCGCCAGGTTGGTATTGAAAATGGGCTTTGTCGGTCAAGTAGTTCTGGTACCTCCCATACAAAGCCAATATTTGACCCATATATATCTGTCTGTTGAAAGCACGATAGCGTCCAAACGAATCGAGTTAGGTGAATGAAATTTTGAGAGACGACTTGTTTTAACCGTCGGTAGGTTGGTATTGAACATTGTCTATGTCGGTAAAGTAGTTCTGCTACCTACCATACAAAACTAATATGAGACATATACTAACTCGCATAGCAAACATTTTGCATAACTGTTATGCAGTGGAGGGTATCAAAGCATCGGCCAGGCCGATGATAACACTTTTACTTGTTATTTGTAAATGTTAGATTTTGTTGCGTACACGTGGAGAACAAGAAGTATGGAAAACTTACGGAGAAATAAAAATTCGGTATTTTATAGGCATAATTTTTGGTCATTAATGACCGAAAGAATAAGATCGCGAATACAAGCTGCCGAAATGAGATTCCTCCGCTATAATTGCGGAGAATTAAAAATACCAGATTACGTGGGGAACTCAATGTCGAGCAGCTACTTCTCCGGACGGAGCGGTCCATGCTTCGGTGGTTTGGTTATGTTAAACGCATGATACAAATACTACAGATAGCGCAATGGTGATGTTCAGTTTCTTTCGCTCTGCGCACCTACGTCATTTGAGCGCAGAATGCATTTTGACAGGTAGAGATAATGGTGAGAGTATTAGAAAGTGAAGTTTTGTTTTCATTTGTTTTGTGTTAATTATAATTGGATTTGCTTAAAATGATTAATTTGTTTTATTCGTAATGATGCGATAATTATTTGGTTAAAGTTTGGTTATGATTCAAAAAGTGTATCGGCCTTATTATGGAAACGAAACAAGATGATTTTTTTTTCATTTTGTATGCAAAATAGGATTCCACGACGTGCTATGGAATGCGTACCATCGAGAAATAGGTAGACCAAGGATGAGATGGTTAGATCAAATTCAAAATCTCTCCTCTGCACGTATGGGGATTTACCCACTTAATGGATAACCGGTCCATTGAAAATGTATGTATGTATGTAATTTTTGGTAAAATGCTTCGATTTGTTTTTTTTTTTTTAAATGAGTTTTGTGGTGTCCGATTTTATGACAGAATCGATAACTTTCAAAGCAATGATAGTTCGGTAGCACAGTTTTTATCGGGGCTAATGAAAGCCCTGATAATTATCCGGTCTAACAAAATCTATATAGAACTAAATTTGTATGAAATTATTTTGCTAAGCCTATATAGTATAGCCAAAAAAACGCACCTCATATTATTATACGTACGAACAATTATTAACATTCAAAAATGCAAAAATAGGTACATTTACTCATTACTGTGCTGTGGGCCAAGTACTTGAATAGAACTAAATATTTTTTTAATACCATTTCAGTCGCACTTTATAGCACGCAGCACAAATGAACAGGAATTTGGTCGTAGATACCTTAACCCTATCGCTCGCTGGGTTTTTCCCGCATCTGGACTTTCGTTGCCAGTGATGTTATTGTTAATGGGCATTTACCTATTGATTTTACTGTTCTTTCATTTATCACCACAGTCGGCTCATTATTAAGTGCAGGGCGTTTATTTCCAAATGCGAGGCGATAGTATTGAAAGGAATACCTCAATTTCGACGGTCTTCGTTTTTGATTATTCTCATCTCAAATGCGAACGACGGCGAAAATGATAATTCCAATGCTTTTCGGGTTTTTCTATTCTGACTTCCAATCTTCCAATTATTTTTCTAAAAGTTTGACAGCTTTCCCATCACATCCGCAGCAATCGGTTGTCATCACAGGAAATAAACATGTGTGGTGTTGGTGAGCAGGCTTGCCAGATTTTTATAAGCCTATACCGCAATTTTTATTTTATTTTTCGCAAAAAACCGCTAATTTACAAAAAAATTAATCGCAAAAACCGCAAAATGCTTGCTTGAAAAAAAAGACCACTCAGAGTTTTCGGAATTTATTTCCCTCCTTACATGGGAACTAAGTCCACTTCACGAAGGTGGTTTTATTTCCCACAAGGGGCCTGTTTCTCCGCTACTACATCAACTACATTAACTACATCATACAACATCGATTCTACACTACATCAGTTACATTTTTCTGTTTCACACATCACACTGGAAGTGTTGTATGATGTAGCTAATTGATGTAGTTGATGTAGTTGATTTGACATATCCACTCATAATCTTAATTACATACAACACGTTTGTACCTTTGCTACATCAAAATATTTTGCTGTATGAATGTAGCAAAAATTTACGTTTGTTGTACTACAACAATGTAGTATAGAAAGCTGTGAAACGGAATCACACATTCTTCCAATATTTCCAGTCGATTCTCCGTGCCTACATTGATGTAGTACAACAGATACTACAACGACTCTGTGAAACAAAATTGATGTAGTACAACTGTCAATTTGCTATTGTAGCTGATGTAGTAGCGGAGAAACAGGCCCCAGGTGAGGACTTATTTCCCTGAACCATTAGCTTCCTTGTGGTGTCACATAAATCTAGAAAATGGTTTTCCCATATACTTGTTTGAACTTGAACTTGCAGCGTAAGATACTTCGAATAGCTGTGTTTAGTAGGACTAAGTTTACGTTCTTGAGAGAGCCCGTTAAGTACATAAAGTTGAAAATTTTCTCCTTTTGATCCTTCTATGAAAATACTTTTAAAATACGCCAAGCCTTTTTGCGTGATTGCTTATAAGACATTGTCCAGTGATAGCACAACAACTGTAGGGCTAAGAAATTAAAATCTTAGAGTGTTTTAGATCCAGCATTGGACAAATCTGCTTTGTCAATTGTCACTATTCATCTTGTACCATTTTACCGAGTTTACAAGTAGCGATCGGAATACCCTTACACAACAGTGATCGGAAAAGCGGAATGAGTCACTAAGATTTTGTTTAGTTTAGTTGCAAACTTTTTTCGTTTGAATGCATCTTAATGCTCATATATGGATTTAATTCAATATTAGAATGGCTCTTGTTTCAATTGCGTTCATGTATAAAACTTTTTCCACTACCTATAACATTATTTGCTTGAAGAAGAGATCTCTAAAAAAAAACTGCCTCTAAAAAATTTAATTCGGCATTCGATGCATTCGATATTTTTTTTGAAAATTTGAACTAAATCAAAGTAATAATTATTTATTCAGTCATTTAAAATGGTAGGAATTTTCCTAATATTATTTTACTTTAGGTTTTTGTTGTGATGATTAATGACGAAATATCGAAAGTTTTCGCAAAAAAAATTTAGGTATAGCAAATTCAAATTTTATACCGCAAAATAGTAAAAAATATCGCACGTTTTGCGATATATTGCAAAATCTGGCAAGCCTGTTGGTGAGTGTGTTTAAGCGCCCCAGAAGAGTATGTTTCTATATTCATTACCAAAAATATCATTACGGGGTTTTCTATTTCATGTTTTGTTGCTTTTTAAATCTTTTAAGAGTAAATAAATGTATTTGATTATATGGGATGTTGCCATTCGTTTTTTACCCCTTTAATTTGTTTGTATTTCCGAAGGATCTGTTAATATGCAGTTAAACCATTTTTTCGATTTTGTCTTTTAGATATGAGGTTTATTCATGAGGTGTTTTAATGCATTCAATTCATTATCAGTGCGATTAGTGATCATAAGTGCTTTGCAGTGATATTGTTATAAATTAATAGTGATTACTAGGGTAACCGATTTCATACTCAAGCATGTTTTTTGAATGCATGCCTAAAAAAATGCGTTTAACACGAAACTAGGCAATTAGAGACCTATATTATTTAGGGCATATTATGTTCATAATCTGGGTATAAACTATAAATCGTCGGCTGAGTTCTATCTTGTCCAATGTCCATTTTTTAAGTTGTTGGGAAATCGATTTTTAAAGTTCAGGTTCAAAGTTTTTATTCATTAAACCTGATTTTTGTCCTAAAGCAATTTTTTTATGAAAGCTCAGAATATTTTATATATAATGAATATTATATTTTTGTACTTAAAGTATCTGCGAATAAAAATAAAAATCAAAATGTACCATTAAGTCGTTTTGGATATTGGACAATGATGTATGGGATGAGTAAAAGTTAGTTCACATAATGGGTGGTATGAATAAAACCTAGCAATTGCTTTTACTCAAAATAAATGTCAAAATCGAAGCAATTGCTAAGCTTCGTATGAATAAAAACTGATTTGAGTTGACTCCAACTTTTGACATCTTCGAAAAGCGGCGCCACCGACCTTTTACTCAGATTGGTATGAATAAAACGTGGAAGACAAAGCAATTGCTACGAAAATTCCAAGTCTGCTGTTTTGCTGACTCATTTCATTTATTTTCATTTATTTCATTAATTTTTATTTTGTAATGCCTATACACTTTAAGATATAATATCTTATAAACTAGTGATAAGCTATATTCTGCAGGAAAAAGCTCAGAGCATTTGCTAAATATTTTGCGCCCATATTTCTTTACAAAAACAGTATTTTCTTTTGAGTTTTCGGGGTTTTTTGTTTGTATAAATAGTTAAATTAATTTTTCTTTGTTTGATTGGCACATTAAACCTGTTTTAACTACTGTTGTTAACGTTCGTAAAAAAGAACAGTCGGTACTATAAGCATTAAGCAAAGACGAATTGGTTAAGATCACAACTTTAACCAACCGTATCGTTTTTTTTATTAAATTAATTTAGCTTTTTTCCAAAAATCGTTTTCCTGATTCTAAATTCAAATTCAAAAAATTAACGACAGATTGTGACAGAAACTGCAAGGGATGGACACATGCAGTGAAGTAAATGCTTTGTTCGAAACTTCGAACTTACTTTAGCAAAGTAGTTTTTATTCATACCGATTTAAAGCAATTGCTCAGTGCTTTTACTTTGCTACAACCTTTTACTCAAAGCAAATGCTAGTTTTTATTCATACGACCCAATGTATGAAATTGAACAAAAAAAAAAAGTTATATTGAACAAGATAGAAATAAAGAAAACGAAACTATGAAAACAATGTAACTAATAGTACTATTGAACAAAAAGTCTTCTTAGTTTAGTGCTTATCGAGCACACTAAATCTCTATAACTTGAAAACTGAAGGAAATAGAACAAAACGGATTTCACCAAACCAAAGAGTGTCCCCAAATTAGTAAGACTGCATACCTAACTCAATTTCGCCAAAAATGGTTTATTGGACAAGATAGAACTCAGCCGACGAAATGCATATTTTCTGTGATTTATTTTTACGTTAAAAGAGATTAGGCCTTCTGGGGACCTATTTAAAAAAAATTGGCATACTATCTTACCTCTTGGTGGTGTTTGAAAGATAGATTTAATTTAATTAAGATTTAGTTTATTTTTTTTTTTTAGATTTATTTTACGGTACGGTTCCCAGAACATCTCTTTTTAAGAGAACAGGGGCCTGTTTCACAGATCATACAACACATACATTGTATGATTTTGAAAATTCTGCTGTATGATTTCTGTGTCACAGAATTGATGTATGATTTACTGTCATACAACAATTTACAAACGGAGAATTTACTGGAAGTATTGGAATGTTGTATGATCCTGTTTCACAGAAATTTATCATACATTTCATACAGCAGTTTAACATCACAATTCATACAGCACAATAATTTGTTGTAAATGAGGAAGAAGATGACGATTAGAGTAGATGTAGCACGAAAAGTGAGCCCAAATTTGATATTTATATAGAATTGATTGATTAAATGGAGTATAATGAAATACATTTAAAAAAACTTTCGTTGAAACATTGTTTTAATATTACAAATTTGTAAGTTTTGCAAACTATAGCCAAATGAATTATTTAATGAAAATTATTTTTGGCTTGACTTTCTGGAATTTGATTTGGAACGTTACACGTAAATAGCAATAATAGAAAAATGTTTGCATTTTCGGACCATTTCACTCCCTCGTCTTGTAAAGAATAAAGAATCTTGTACTTAAACGAACATACTTAAATAATTTTTTTACACACCGTTCACTTTGCGGATGCGACGATACCAAAATATTCTTTTCCGTGAATGATTCCCCCCGGCGGATTCCATGATAGGGGTGAATAACTCATTCTTATTTGTCAAGTGTCATTTATGACAATAACGATGACGTCTAGTCCTTTTTTCAACTACTGTTTGTGAGCTCCTGAAAGGTACCGAAAGTTCTCAAACTTTGTTCAAAATAAACGACGGTGATAGAGTTACGTGAAGCAAATAAAAGACGATCTCGTGCACTACTATCGCTTGGACGACTGTCGTCTTAAATTTTATGGAATGAGTACCCTTGATGCTCGCGTATACTGGCATCTTGATGTGTGGACTGTGGAGTCACCAAAGCTAGAATTCCATCGAATTGTGTTGAGCGCATTCGCAAAAAATGTTGATAAAGTTCCGTCTCCTCAACTTTGAATTTGGAATAGAATCCTTCCTGCTGACAACGGGCCACCTGCACTCCTTCGTCCAAACACTACGTCGTTTTTATGTCAATTCATCATCCTCGCAGTCTTCTAATACGTAGAGTGAAAATAGTCGCAAGTGCAATATTTTGGATTGACAGATCTGACAATCGTGTGTGCTTAGCTTTAGCTTATTCCGTTTGTATAAAAAGCATTGCGCGGTACTAATAATCATTTTTAGTGTCCAAGATAAATTTTACGAAGTCAAAAAAATTTCCATATAAAATTACCTATTGTGACCGTCAAAATATAATTTAATATAGTAATTTGAAGGTTAATAAAATAATAGTTTAAAAAACTAAAAAAACGCTTTTAGAAGTAGGTACTTCACTAAAAGAAAAAAAAAATAATAATTACCCAATCTATTTTTAAGGTTTATCCTGGAAAGGGCTTAGTGTAAGCCATGTGTATGTAGTTTACACTTAAATAATACAATACATAACTACAAAAATGGCTTACATTAAGCCCTTTCCAGGATAAACCTTAAAAATAGATTGGGTAATTTTTATTTTTTTGCTTTTAGTGAAGTACCTACTTCTAAAAGCGTTTTTTTTAGTTTTTTAAACTATTATTTTATTTTTTGCTTTTTAGTGAAGTTTAATATCTATCTACTACATACTTACAAAAACTTTTATTTACTATAAGTTTATTGTATTGTCATCAAAACTGAAACATCAGCATGCAAAATTTCAAAGTCCTAAAGGTGGTAGTACACGATATGTAGCGCGCCTCATATATATGTGGCTCTGACGTAATTTAGACGTCACCGTATGGAGGCAATGTCTACATATCGTGTACTAGCCATCTTTGTGCCACACACATAAACTACTCATACGTATGAGGCACGATATGAGGCACTCGTGACTCGTGTGTGGCTTTTCGGTATTCCGTGTACTACCCTAGCACACACGATTTGTGTCAGTGCGCTACATAATGTCGAGTGGTTACCTGCACGAAACACGAAATGTGTGCTATACGTGTAGACTATCCGGTGACGTCAGAGCCACATATATATGAGGCGGGCTACATATCGTGTACTACCACCTTAAGTCAATGGACATAATAGGTATGTATTTCACATAAATGAAAATTCGCGACAGGTTTGGTTTGATTGATATTACTACGCGTACCTACCTATACACTTTCCATAGCTGCAGATCTCAAATATAATTATGTACGATTGTGCATACCAACCTATTTACGCATAACAAACTCATCTGTACATAGTTTGTTTTATCCATATCCATTCCCTACATGAAATTCAACTACGCCATACATCTGAGCATACATTCTGAATGCCCGCCACAGTGACAATTCTATTTTTAGAACGCAAATAAAACTACCCTTCCTAAGCACAACTGCAATCAAGATAACAATTTGTTTCGCATTTGGCCGAATAAGATCTATTTTCTATTTATTATATTTCACCCTCTGGATGGACCAGAGAGATGAATTTTAGCTCAAAATACTCGGTGAAGTATTGCCTAACAATTAAAAAGATTTTTTGAGTGGACCGACATATATTTATGTGTATAATGGCAAGTTGAGCGTAGTAAGGTAAAAATAGAAAAGTTTACACCCCCTTTTTGCAACCCTTATAGGACGAATCGGTACAAAGTATCAATTAGGTATGTAATAGTTTCGACTTATCTATTGACATATAAAGTTTCCAGTTAATACGGCTAATGGATCATGCGTTATGAAAAAGCCTCCCTTAGAGGGGCAGGGGAAGTCAAAATCCAAAAATTCTTTCTAAATATTGCATTGTCTTCACAACCCAACCAGCATGGAAAATTTCAAAGTTCTAAGTTTAGAGAAAGTGGTTCAAATTTGACTTGCAAGATTTTGACACAACAAATTTTTCACGAAGTTAAGTAAAAG
Organism: Cheilosia soror; assembly: GCA_949372485.1. Taxonomy (NCBI): domain Eukaryota; kingdom Metazoa; phylum Arthropoda; class Insecta; order Diptera; family Syrphidae; genus Cheilosia; species Cheilosia soror. Next base: position 47,010,469 of record OX443562.1, on the reverse strand, counting down.
CCTTTAAAATTTTTCACGAAGTTAAGTAAAAGCCTTTAATAATAAAAAATGATTATTGGTAAGGCCAATTGAAAATAATAACAGTGAACTAAATGAACTAGTAGTGAACTAAGTGTGTGAACTTAGTTCACTAGTTCACTATAGTGAACTAGTTCATTGAACTAGTTCGTTCGTGAACTATACAAGACTATTGATCAGCATCACTTTCTTAGTCGATCTAGCGATGTCCGTCTGTCCGCACGATTAATTTAAGAGCTATCGACTTGAAATTTGGTACGTACACTTTTATCTACCAAACTGAGGCTAAGTTCGAAGATGAGCAAGATCGGATGAAAACTACTACTACCTCCAATACAAAAATATGGGATTTATATAGTTTTTTGATCTTAAAAATTAAAATTAAATAGCTACAATAAAAATAGCAAGTTTAAACTTTGCACATATTGTTTTAATAATATTTAAACATTTTTGACAAAAATGAGCTTGGTCAAATAAAAACTACCCATACCTCCCGCCTCCCATACAAATATATAATTTTTTAATACTACATAAAATATTTTTTACAATAATATAGTACCGGGTATTTGAGCTTCGGTATAGTCGAAAATAATTGTCTTACTGTTTTTTTTTTGACATGAGATCAATCACCTTATCAAGATCCACAATAATATCCGAATGAACAGATATCATAGCAAGTGAGCTTAACCTTGCATTGTCTATAACGCTTCGGGACATTGTTTTAATCCTTTTCATAGCTGAAAGTGCTCTTTCAACACTAGCTGGGGTTACTGGAAGCGTTGCTAAAACCGTAAGCAAGAAATTTATACTTCTAAAGTAAGTCTTCTCACATTATATCAACCAATTTCAAAACTTCGGTAGAAGGATCACTCGACGATTTTTTTTTCACACCAAAGAATTTACTCACAGCTGACAACGAAATTGCATTATCAAAGTAACGTGTTTGCTTTTCCATTTCGTTCACTCGCTGAACTGCAGTAAAACCTGGGAGAAGAGCTTGAAACGATGCGATAGTAGAACGTAACGAATCTATGCAATAAATCAGTATCGACACGACACTCTAAAATAGGCTTCAGTCGGAGAGGTTTCTGGATTGGAACGCGTTGTTTGTTTCAATGAAGTTCTTCAAACAAGCCCTCGGCAAGTTAGGATTCGGATTGAAAAGCCTCTCCGAAAAAATCTTCGGGCATTTTCTCTGATGTTCTTAAGAGAATTCAGAACTTCTTTTGTGCGGTCGATTACCTGCATTTCACTGAATCTTGTTTCACAAAAGCGTAGAAGTCGAGTTTTTCGGCTCTCTGGTGCGTGTTTTTTAATGACATTTTTGAAAGCTATATAACATATGCATTTGAATGGTTGCGAAAGAAATTATCTATTTCACTTACTACACCAAGGCAATTACGAATCGTAGGAGTTCATATGGCAGAGCCAGGTTAAAGCCATGGCTTGCACAGCACAGTATACATACCTAGCGTTTTGATACTGTATACCTACCGAATTTGAGAATTTGTAAGCCCCATTCAGTTTCAGTTGAGCTATAAGTTATGTAAGCTTTCAGTTAAACTGATGTTCTACAGTGCATTTAGACATCAGTCGAGTATTGAGTTGAGCTTTCAATTTACTAGTGATTAGCCGAAGGTTATAAAGCCCCATTTAGACGATTAGTTATCAATTCAGTTGTCAGTTCAGTTAATAAAGGCATTGCATTTATACTTCAGTCCGGTATTAATTTGAGCTTTCAGTTTACTTGTGAGCAACCGAAAGTTTGAAGATACATCTACTTCTAAAACTGCCAGCTAAACTGACAACTTATGGTAATTCGATCAGTTTCAGTTTCAGTTATTTTTTTTTTTTTTTAAGACTTTCGGGGGGGGGGGGGGGGGAGTTTCAGCCAGTTACAAAGCTGGTTAACAGCATTGCATTGACAAAACGATCACACAGTAATATTATTAAACATTTAATATTTAATGCTTACTCGGCAAGTACAACCTGCAGTCCACAACAAGATCACTTCAATAGTTTCAGAGGAAAAGATTTCGTTGGCTATTAAAAGTTTCTCCCCTTTTAAAGTCTCCGGCCCTGACGGCATACTACCCGTCATGCTACATAAAACGCAAGACTTAACAGTACCTTGGCTGGCATCAATAAGCACCTGGGTAAGCACCTGGGCTTTAACTTGTGGCCACGGTGTCAACCCTAGCAAAACTGAACTGATGCTGTCCACTACCAAAACGAAAATACCCAATTTTACCCTACCCCGTCAAAATGGTCAACCACTCACACTGTCGTCCAGCGCTAAGAATCAAGGTATCATGCTTGATCCAAAACCTAACTGGAAACACAACATAGAACAGAGAGTAAGGTCTGGTCTCCACGGAGATCCCAAGTAGAGAAACATGGGCAAGCAACTGCCCACTAAACTGCCAAGGTGGCCTAAAGTGGTATACGGATGTTTTCAAAGTAGAATCTGGGGTGGGAGCTGGTATTCATGGGCCAAACCGCAATATCTCAATACCTATGGGGAAAACCCATACTGTTTTTCAGGCAGAGCTCGATGCCATCGTAGAATGCGCAAACATTATCTTAAATTCATGTATTAAAGGCGCTAACATCCACATATTCACGGATAGTCATAGTCAATCGGCTATAAAAGCCCTTAGCTCATATATTATTGACTCCAAATCAGTGCTACACTGCTTCAATACCCTCTAGATATTCAGTACCAGAAACAAAATCAGGTTATGGTAGGTACCTGGCCACGATGGTATTGTAGGAAATGAAAATGCTGATGAACTAGCCACAAAGGGCTCGGTATCTCCTTTTGTAGGACCAGAACCGTTTTGCTCAATCCCTTAATCAGCTATAAACACGGCCAAAAAAAAAAGCTAGGAAAGCAATAAATGCATTTCACGGGTGCATACTAATTCGCGGTTTTCATTTCGTAAACTATTCGTTCATATTATTTCTATGTTTTGCTCTTCTTTCAAATGTCTTTTGGTGTTTTAGTTTTTTTTGTAAAAAGTTATTTCGCGTCATGCTATTTAGCCGCTTGCTTCTATCAGCATGCATTTTTTTTGTCATGCAAAAATAAGTAAATCAAAGTAAGTTTCAGCGAAATAATAAATGCGAAATATCTTATGCGGTGAAATAACTACAAAGCTAAAAGAAATTTTGCCAAAATGCGAGTTGTTGATATGCGAAATGATCGCAGCGAAATAACAAGTTACACCATACCTACTAAAGACGACCTCTGCTGTATGTATCATCAGCTACATTAAGAAAGTAGGAACGCTACTCTCCTAACCAATTTCTGACGCTTCAAGCACAAAAGACCTTACAGGTCGAGGTGCTCTCTCTATATCGCCATAGCGAGTCAGAATGTTACAAAAAAAAAATTGTGGCCTGCGTTGAGCAAAGTCTACAACCTCACGAAACTTAAAAGACTGCAAAAAAAACAGCCAGTATAGGCACCACGGGCGCAATGAGGTCGGCCCCAACAGATGCCCTCAGGTGCATCTTCTAGCTTTTGACCTACACACAAAATATACCGCATTATGCAGAATGCAGTGCTATAAGACTCAAGGAATGCAAGGCAGTATGGCCATAGCAACATCCTGGATTCGCAACCAAACGGAATGGTCACGTCTCCAACGGACTACATAACACCCAAATTAAACTTCACGAAAGGCTTCCACATGCGTATATTTCCCAACCAGCGCTTAGTGAAAGAGGGACGAAGTAGTGAAGGGCCTCGACACTAGAGTTGGGCAATTTAGTTCATTTGAATGATCGATCAATTTAGTTCAAATCACCCAACTGAACTAGTTCACTCATTTTAGTTCAGTTTGGTTCAAAATAGTTAACTTCGCAGAAAATAAAAAAATAAAAATTTGTTGAAAATATAAAAAAAAAAGATATAAGTGTATGAGCTGAGCTGTTCTCTCATGACATGATTGTCTTTTGTGTCTGGAACACGCATATGTCATAAAGAAGAAATCATTGATTGTTTTCTTTAAGCTAAGTACACACGATTGTGTCCCAAATGTCGTACCAAATGTCACAATTTTGTCAGGAAAGTCGGAAAAGTAAGCCCATTGTCAGGTTGCTGACCATTGTCTGAAGAAGTTATTATTATTATTATTTAGGAACAAAAAGTTTAATTTGTCTGACAATGTCTGACAACGAATAGACCAATTTTTCATATTCATCCAACACCCAATTTTTAACCTGGCAACGTTATCAGAAAAGTCGTATGACACAAAATCTTACAATCGTGTAAGCGGACAATTTTGTATTGTAAAATAGTTGGCTATTGTAAGCTCATTGTCAGTCATTGTCAGAAGATTTACAGATCTGACAATCGTGTGTACTTAGCTTTAGTTTATTCCGTTTATATAAAAATCATTGCGCGGTACTAATAATCATTTTTAGTGTCGCAAGTTAAATTTGACGAAGTCACGAAAATTTCCATATAAAATTACCTATTGTGAATGAAAAATGATTATTCGTAAGGTCCATTGAAAATAATAACCGCGAACTAAATGAACTATTGAACTAGTTCGTTCGCGAACTACACAAGCCTACTCGACACGGTCATATACACCGACAGATCTACGATGAGCTGTGCTGTAGGAACCGGTGTCTACTAGGATTAGGAATCAAATCTACTACTATCAAATTCGGTCCACTTACACGACTTTCCAGCGTTTTCTAGGCGGAACTACTGGCCATCCAAGAAGCTTGGACGCAATTAGGGCGTGACACACAGATTGCTAAGCCGCCATTAAAGCCAACGATTCGGCTACCATATCCTCCAAACTGGTGCAGGAGTGCCGGAACCAGAGTATATCCATTAATGAGTAGGGACACTCTCTCCACATATGCATTTCCTACTACCCCAAAGCAAAATGCAGAAAAAATCGTACAATAAGTGGAAGCAGGTCGAAAGAATACTTTTTACCTGCATACAACGACTGCTTGAGAAAAAAAGGGTACACAACACATTTTGCCTGTACCACTACATGGGGCTTGCTGCGTACGACAAACGATTGTGGGTTTTTTCATAAAGCATTTTTAAAGGCGACCTGAAGTGATGTCAGTATATTAGTATTTTCTCTCAACCATTCAGGTTGATCAGGTAACCAGCTTTGCTTTCGTAGAATTGCTAATAAAAAAACAAATTTTGTAGTTTTTCCCATTGGTTATTGATTAAATGGTCTTTGTTATGGACATGAAAAAGAAATGTTTCATTCTCTATCACGAAATTCAACCCTCTTGCCTTGCTACGACTTCGTTAATTACCATATTTTACGATTTTAAGTTTTATTGCCAGCACTTTTTAGGTAATATAATTCACAGCAGATGGTCATACTAATTACTTAGGTTGGTTGTAGAGGGGATTGTTTACATTTTTTTCGCACGTATTTTTAAAGGCGAGCTGGAGTTGGATTGTTATCAGTCGTTCATTACCATCAATTGACGAAGTAAAGGGTGTTCAGTGCGTGTGGCAAACAATTAAAAATAGTTAAAATTAAAAGTTGAAGTGCAAGTTTGCATAGTTTAAGAACTTTAAATAAAATAATGGGAAAACATTATGTTAAATGTTTGGCGTGTGGGCGAGAGCAGAAAGAAAATTTTGGAGTTAAATATTTCAAAATAACGGATAATAGTGAGAGGTTAGCAATATAAGTTATAGATCGGGGAAGAATGAATATAAATCTGTGTTGTATTTCTTAATTTTAATTAAGCGGAACAAATTGCTTTTTTGCATGAAATGAATTTATTTTTTGAAAATATGACTTTTCATGAAAATTCTAGAAATGTAACTAAAAAAATGCGTTTTATAAAAGGATGGCAACAGAATATAAATGCCTTAATTGGCATTTTTACAGAAATAAAAGAAGACGGTATTAAGTTTCTTTTAACAAGAAATCTTAATCAAGATTGCTTGGAAAACACTTTTGCTGTTTTACGTAACCGAGGGGGAAATAACAAGTTGCTGACTCCATTTCAATTCATCTGTTCATTTAAAAGATCTTTTTCGGCAAAGTATATGGAAGATATTACACGTGGAAACTGTGAGCCAACTGCTAACCTGGAACTTCCAGACATTGAAGTGCAGATGGAACCACAAAAACAAAATAAGGACAATTTGGTTTACGCTTTCAAAACTGAACCTGACTATAAAACTGTGGACTTTGGTATTGATAATACATTCTACTATTTCGCAGGTTATACTTTAAAAAAATACCGCCTAAACCACAAGTGTGAGTTAAAATTGAGTCCGCAACTTAACGTTTCCTCCCTTTTTACAGATTTTAAAGAATATGAAGATGCGAAATTGACACGGCCCAATCAAGAATTTTTAGACTCGTTAGAGAATCTTGAACAAAAATTTATTTCTTGTTTTCCAAATATGTACTACCTAAATAATGTTGAGGGGAATATTTTTAACTTTTTGAAAAATGAATTTCATTACAACTGTTGCAAAAATCAAAATAAGGAATTTCTTATCAAATTTTACGTCCGAGTACGGGTTTACTTTATTCTAAAACAGTTCAATAAAAATAACAAAAAATGTACCAACAAACAAAAATATTTAAGTGTAGCACACATGTGAATATATATTAGATATAAAATGTTCAATAAGAAATATTACAAATTGATTTTGCTTTTTTTTACGTCACACCCTGTACCACATTTTGAAATAGTTCGACTACTCTTCCATCCCTCTTTTACTAGAGCACTTTTAGTGCCGTCTATTTCTCGTGTATGTGTACTGCAAATTGTAAACTGATAAGAAACACGTGGAGAGTGTCCCTACTCATTAATGGATATACTCTGGCCGGAACGAGCTTGCCTGTGTGAGCGAGCGTTTCGGGATCACACTTCTCTGGGTTCCAGGGCATAGCTAACAAGCAATGAGCGCGCGGATGAGCTGGCCAGGAAGGGCTCAGCACTACTCGCCTCGCTCTCAACGAGGGTCCACATTCCGCTGGGAGCGGTTAAGGGACAAATACATTCGCATTTTCTGCAGGAAGCCAATCTCCGATGGTCGGGGTTGACAAACTGCGTCATATAAAGGAAGATATGGCATACCTACAATCAAAACAAAACAAATAATCTACTAAACAGAACCCGCCCAGATATCGCCAGAATCACGGCAATAACCACGGGGCATTGGCCAATTGGAGACCATGCGGCCAAACTAGGTATCCCATACAACCCTTATTGCCGCAGTTGCGGTAAAGAAACAGAAACTCTCTCTCATTTTCTCTGCAAATGTCCAGCTCTAGTAAGAGCCAGACTGCGCGCACTGAACCATTCTTTGATGACCTTAGCGACATCTCGGGCAAAGGGATACAGAATCTTATCCGTTTTCTTAATTCCACAGGTTGGTTATAGGCACCGACCGGACCACATCCTTAACAATCACCTACCACAAAATAGGTCACAGGAGTCGGGGTTAACAAAGCGGCACATCCTAATCCTAGTGCTAATTGGGTTCAAGGTGAACCGTCACTGCTACCTACCTACCTACCTTTACATGTCGTCGCCTGAGGATTGTTTTGTCCCATACGCCAATGACTCGGTTTCGAGAAAAACGAAGTTAAATGTTTTTGCACTTATTATTCAAAATCTGTGCTATAGGTTTTTTTTTTATAATAAAGTTTGTTTTATTGAGCTTACGTTCCAATTTTCATGACGTTTTGGAATACCCAAGTTGCTGCATAAGTTTACGCAAAAGTAAGATTAGGCGTGCCACCTTCTAGTAAATCTCGTGGAGAACTTTAAAAATAAAACTTTCTTTAAAACATGACCGAACGAAAACAGAAGATATGGGGTACCTAGGCTAAAAAAAAAATACATTTTAACCACTGAGTATTTGGTTTTTTGTATTGAAATTTGTATTTAAAAAATTTTAAAACCCAGCAAACATTTTTATTCAGCAAAAGTGAAGAACATTCAGTAAAAATGAAGAACATGCCTTCATTTAACATTCATTTATGTGAACCAAATCTGGTTTCAGATTAAAACGAATATTGACATTCGATTTTCATGAACAAAAATGATTATGAGCAAGCTTTCTAAAAAAAAAATATATCTCGAACTACATTTTCAAAATTCAACCAGCAAACATTTTTCTTCAAAAATGAATCATAAATGATTCACTAGTTAATGTTTCTCCAATCATTTATGAATTATTTAAAAGCATTTTCTGATATCTCTGAAACAAAGAATTAAATCATGTCTTAAACTCAATTCATTAAAAAACAGAATAATACCAGTATGAGATCTCAGTTTCGTATATCGGAATTAGCTTCAAGACATTAACAAAAATCATTTACATAGTCTCAAAACAAATATTTATTACCATACAACACATATTGGCTTCTTCGTTTATAAATGTTTTATGTTTTTTTTGGCTTGAGCCGCTCGTTGGCGTATTGAATGTGCCTCATCGCTGTTAGCTCGAAAAAATCCTCCGGAAGGTTGTAGTTGGCGAGAAATGCATCTTTAAAAAAAAATTAATTTATTTAATATGAGCTTATTATTTTTGTTTTTTTAACTTACTTCGTAGGGCAACTACGGTTGTTAGAGCTCGTGCAGATTTTTTGGTCCAAGAAAATGCTTTTGCTCGCAGATGTTTTTATTGCTGGTGTTTCTACCTCTTTTATCCTTTTGAATCCTTTTATTTTCGCGAGCGAGGACCATCGTTCGTCGCAAACAATTAATCGAACGGACGCATCGACTTTTTATATTTTCTTTGTTTCATTTTCAGGTCCCATCACTATCCATTTGCACAAAAACAAGTTTTCTCTTGCACAAAAATAACCCTCGATCTTTTTCTTTACGATTGCTTGTGCACTGTCACTTTTATTCATTTAAGTGAAGGAAATTTAAATGTCGTTAAGTGACTTAGATATAAAATTTTTTTTTTACAAAAATCGAAGGAAGTAAGATACCTACGTATCGGGGCATGCTTGTGGTCACTTTAGGATCTGGAGTAGGTGCAAGGTTGGGTACTTACAAGCAATGTTTATGTTATGTTGCTTGACAAATTTTACCGCCAAAAAATATGCGTTTTTCTAAAAAACGTTAATTTTGGAAAAAATTAACGGTAGATAATAAAAAGGTATTTTTTTCGAATGGGTAGTAAAGTAAAATCTAGCCTAATCTACTACAATTACCTACTTTTCAATATCATTTCGCATCAGCAGGGTACTGCAAAACTGAAAGTACATAGGTAGAGCGAAATTTTTCGTTCATGACCGTGCAGGTAACGTATGTGACATGCTACATGCCGTGTACTAGCACCTTTAGTATTTTTAGTACGACTATGGTAAATCTTTTTTATGAAATGTTTTGAAATTAATAGAGAACATGTAACTTATGTTTTTTTCTTTTTAATTTAATGTAAAATCAAAATCGATTGCAGATTCCTTTTTACCCAATTCGGATATTATACTGCATGAGTATGATTCAAACTCAAGCATAGTACGCTGCTGTTGTGAAACGAAAAATCCCATACAAAAGTGACAACGAAATAATGAACGAAAAATTTCGCTCTTCTTTTCGTTTTGCAGTATGCTGTTGCTGCTCCTGCAAAATGATGGTAAAAAGTGGGTAATTGTAGTAGATTGCTTGGTACAATGCTCCACTCTCTTTTCGCGCTCAATTTATTGTCCGGGACATTATTTGCCTGCGAAAAATTAACATTTCATTTTTTTTCCGGGTTGTTTTTTTGTAACCTCACGAAGCGGACGATATTGAATTTTTATATTCCGAAGAATTGGAGCAGCAATATCAGGCAGATGACCCACCACCCTTAGCAGAGCAGAGTTTCATCAGTGAAAACTAAACAAAGAACATCCAATTTCACATAAGAAAAAATAATAAATGCGGACGAGGAATGTTATGATATAGTTTTTAATGTGCTCGTCATACATCTTTATAAAATTCGATAATTTTAATTATAATTGCTTTCAATATTGCTGTATAATTGGAGACTACCGGAAAATTTTGTTTCACAACAGCAGCGTATACTAGGTAGGCTTGCTAGAATCATTTAGTATGAACGTAACAAATAACTTCTTTCTGCGTAATTTTATACTTTTTCGGTGAAAACTCATCTTAGTACAATTCCAAACATTGCCATTGCATCGTCCGTTTAGATTTGCATTCGAAGAAGCAATTTCAATGTTAAGACATTGCTCATTGGTAGGTATAATAACAACATTTGAAGTGAAAGCTAAATTCAATACTGTCAACAAATTGTTAAATGTGTACTCTGTACTGTAACTGTTGTGTGTATATTTAAAAAATAACACTTGCTTGATTCAAATCCGATAGGTATTCAGCATTTTTATAAACACGATTAAAACATTTGATTGTCGAAAATCTCGTGAGCGTAAAAGAGAGCTCTATAATGCAATATTATGCAAGATTTGGATTTTTTTTATCTTGATCATTGATTATTTGGAGTCGATGGCGGAGGATCGAGAGCTATGGAGGGTCCACTTGAGCAACCTACACCCGCGACGCGACCCACTTAATGGAAAAGCGGGATTTTGAAAATGAATGAAAATAAAAAAATTAAAAAATGAATTGTTTGGCTGAGAAATAATTCTCTGAAATGCGTTTGCGTTAGGTGATTTACGAAGTTTTAATATAACTTGTTGTTGTCTGCTATTTTATTTTTATGTAGATGCGGGTGTAGATAGTAATATAATTATGCGTAGCTTAGTATTGATAAGTAGTACACGTTGGTTTGGGTCTTATAAAAATTAAGTTAATGATCCACTGGAAACCTGGTTAGATATAATAAAAACGCCTTCACAAGTCAAATGAATTTTTCTTTTAAATCCCCAAGTGTGATAAATTCCTACCATACTAACTTGTTAATGTGTTGGACATTTGGATACTGAGCCATTTGTTCCATACAAGAATGTAGGACACTTCAAAGGTTGTGTTTCGAAAATAAGAAATTAAAAATAGTATGCATTTGGGTGTTTCTCATAAATAATTTGAAACTAGCTATAGATGATCTGAGCGATAGTTTGTACCTCAATTATATGATACATTACATACATATACTTAAAAATTATAATATATTAAACGCACAATGTCAAATTGTTTGCTTAAGCATCGTAGGTATGTACCTACATTTCTAAATAAGTTTATAAAAAAAAAAAAAAAAAAAAAAAAAAAATTGGTTAAACCTTAAAGGTGCAGTGCAATACTAGGTATGTCGTATGTATGTAAATAAATACACTGCTGTGTTAAATAATAAGCACATAGATCTCAAAGATGCTGATTCCGATTTTTAAGTCAAAACGACGTGGAAATACTTGAATATTACTTTTTTGTTTTCTGTTTTCATTAAATCTTATAATAAAACTGAAATCAAAAATACAGAATCCAAATAAAAGAATTAAAAAAAAAAAAAAAACAAAATTACTTCAACGATTTAAGCTGTCAAAAAATAAGCACATTAAAAAAAACCACAAAAATATTTACATAAACAATAATAAATTAAATTAGATCAATTATTATGAGTGGCTACGATTATTATCATTAATATTTGGTAGTGCTGCTGCACACTGATTCTGGCATTTCATTCCAAATTTTTTGCATGTTTTGCCAAAGTTCCAATTTGTTTTTGGGCTTGAAAGTTTTATTGAGGGCCCTTTTAACGTGTCCCCAAAGATTTTCAATAGGATTAAGGTCTGGGGACTGTGCTGGCCATTCAAGAACACTGACGCTCCTATCAACAAACCATTTTCTTGTCACTTTGGCAGTGTGCTTAGGATCATTGCCCTGTTGTTATTGGCAAATCAATGCAAGTTGTCCTCATTACTACGCGTACCTACCTACCGACTAGAAGTAGTAGTCTTGAGTAGACGTGTTATTCTTGTATGTGCTCACAATAAAGTTCGAATTTATTCATTTATTTGATCTACAGTCTTGATCTTTTTATCATCATCTGTTTGGTTCAATCTACTAAATCTTACGAAAAAAAAAAAAAAACAAATTTTCTTGATTTACTTTGTGGTAAGAATCTGCTTTTAAATTTGACATGGAAAATTGTTCACGATGCAGCGATCCGCTACCCAACGATGGGGACTTCATAACGTGTGGGAAGTGCAAGGGGTGCTTCCACTTTGAATGTTCTGCTGTCTCCCAAAGCACATGGAGAAAGTGGTCATATGCCAGTAAAGAGTCATGGGAATGCACCGTATGCAGAGCAAAAGGCAAAGCTCTGGCTCTCGCACAAAAAGAGGGCCAACAAGCCAAACGTAGCAGGTCAGCAGATTCCCCTAAAAATAAAGACCCAAGCAACTATGCCTCAACTCCACCCGTAGGCAATGATCTCCAACAGCAAACTCATTTAGAGATAAAGGAAATAAAGCAAATGCTGAAAGAATACGCGAAAACGGTCGAATTTACAAGTTCCAGATATGATGAACTAAACTCCGCTCTCACAAAAAACACGCAACTAATACAAACTCTAATGAATGAAATTCAGGAATACAAAAAACAAAACGAACAGAAAGATTCGCTGATAGACACTTTACAATCAAAGATTAACACACTTGAACAAAAGCAACTCGACAGAAATATAGAAGTCAAATGCGTTCCAATGAAATCTAACGAAAGCGCATACGACATTATCACTGCAATAGGCAAAACATTCGAATTGGAAATCAATGAAAAAGACATTGAAGATATTTATACGTTCGCAGATAGGAAAAACAAAGAACTAAAAAATATATCGGTATGCTTCACAAGAAAGCAAACTAAAATTGCAATGACAGAAAAGGCAAAAAACAAGAGAACATTAACCTATGAAGAAATATGTAAAAATATAAACAGAGAAACAAATTCTATGTACGCAAAACAAAACATATACATTAACAGTGAGTTAACCGCACACTTCAAAAAATTGCTCTGGTTAACTAAAACGAAAGCAAGAACGGTTAACTGGAAGTACGTGTGGATGAGAAACAACAAAGTTCTCGCGAGGAAAAGTGAGGGAGATGCTGTAGTAGAAATCAATTCAGCTCTCGATATTGAAAAAATGATGTAAACAGCAATCTCATTATGAACAACAGTCGCGACAAAAAATTTACAAACCCAAATGGAAGAATTAAATGAAGAAAATGAACTTATAAAAATTGAATTCAAAAATTTAGAATGCAAAGAAGACATGAAGAATTATATTAAACAAATTAATGGATTTTCATATTTCTTTTTAAATATACGTTCTATTAGAACAAATTGGAATAACTTCATTTTAAGTGTCAGTGAATTCGTTCAAAACATCGATGTTATCGTGCTGTCCGAAATAAATATTAAAAAAAATGAGAACAAGTTTTACAACATAAATGGTTTTCAAAAACCGATTCCCTATAATAGGTCTGATAAAAAAGGAGGTGGATTAATGGTTTTTGTAAAAGATTATATAAGATGCGTAAAAATAAAAATGAATTATACACACTATGAATGTATTTCACTAACCATCCTACGCAGAACCTCTGAGGCAACAATATTTGCTATATACAGACCGCCAAGACTTAGTGCAAATGAATTCATTAAAGAACTAAAGTCAAACATTGACAAAATCGATAAAAAACAAACTTTGGTAATAATAGGTGATATCAACATTGATGCAAATGACATTTATAATCCCATTGTTAGCAGATATCTTTCATTAATAGCATCAAGAGGATTCATTAATACAATTAAATCAGCCACGCGTGTCGATTTATCACGAAACACCGAAACGCTAATTGATCACTGTTTGATTCGAACTATTTATACGAATATTATATCAGCAGTTATTGAACTAAATTTTTCCGACCACTATGGTATATACTGCGCCAATATTATCCCAAACGATAATCAAGAAGAAAACGTTCCCGAAATGTACAACTATATTAGTTGTAGAGAGCTCTCAAGGAGAATCGAACAATTCAACTGGCAACAACTGGATGTTTTTAATGATGTAAATGAATTTTACAATAATTTCAGAGATTGTTACGATACAATATTAAAATCTGTGACATATCAGAGAAAAAACAAAAAGAGATCGACTGAGCATATCTGGATGACGGCTGACCTAAGGAACGCATGTCTAGAAAGAGATACTCTCTATAGACGATACAAAAACAATCGAAGAAACCAAGAATATGAAAGAGAATACAAATCTTTTCGAAACCACCTCAACAAAAAAATAAATAGCACAAGGAACTATTTCTATAAGCAGCAATTTTTAAAAACAAGGAATAATCCAAAAGAGACATGGAAGATTATCAATTCAATACTTGGCAAAAATTCGACAAAACTTGATGATACGTTGGCTAAGAACTTTTCTACAGAGAATTTTGAACATCTGGCCAATCAGTTTGCACAAAAGTTCTCTCTTGACATTAAAAGCACTGTTCATATATGCGAACATAAATCTTATTCAGGTCATACAAACAGTGTACAACGATCAATGTACTTGGAAGATGTTAATATTGAGGAAGTAAAAACAATTCTTAAATCTCTTAACGATAAAAAGTCGGCGGGTGAAGATGGTATTCGACCAAAGGATTTAAAGGGAAATGCGGAAGTCATGGCATTAACTTTAACAAAACTGGTAAATATGAGCCTGGAACAATCAGTGGTCCCCGAAAAACTAAAGATATCCATCATCCGACCAATATACAAACAAGGTACAAAAAGCGAAATCGGAAACTATCGTCCAATTTCAATCCTATCTGTTATTGATAAAGTCCTTGAAGAGATTGTAGCCAAAAGGCTCGTTAAGTACTTAGAAAAATACAATATACTAACAAACAATCAGTTTGGATTTAGACAGAACAAAAGTATAAATAGGCTGCTCGGTGATTTCGCAAATCAAATTAACCAAAATCAAGAAAAGAATCTCAACACCGTAGCACTCTTTATCGACTTTAAAAAAGCCTTTGATACATTATGCCACGGAAATATTTTAAAGCAGATGGGTAAAGCCGGAGTAAGAGAACCTCTTCTGTCATGGTTTGAGAGTTACTTAAGAAACAGAAGATATTACGTTAAAATAAGACAGAGTCTAAGCGAAGAAATCACCGTAGAGCATGGAGTTCCACAGGGCTCAAAACTAGGACCCTTGATTTTTATTTTATATATGAACGAAATGCTTGCAGTTCTTAAAGAAAGCACAGTATTTGCATATGCAGATGACACGGCAATTGTTGTTAGCCATAAGGATGTTGAAGCAGCAGAAAAAATGATGCAGAAAGAGTTCGATGTAGTAACAACCTGGTGTCACGACAATGGCTTGATAATAAATGCACACAAAACTAAAGTAATGCACATACGTCCTCCGCACATTTTAAAGCACAAAATAACAATCAAAATGCACAACTATGATTGTTTGCACAAAGTTAACAGTCATCAAGCTCTTAGCGCAGACGACGATTGCTCGATGATTCTGGATAATATATCTACATATAAGTACTTGGGTGTCATCGTTGATTACAACTTTAAATGGAGCTATCAGATAGAGGCACTGGCGAAAAAATTAAGGCAATCTGCATACGCTATTTTTCATCTTAGCAACCGATGTCCAGCTTTCGTGCTTCAGCAATGTTACTTCAGCTTGGTGGAGTCTCACCTGAGGTACGGCATCCTGGCATGGGGCAACGCGCCACAGCAACAACGGCTTAACTCGCTGCATACCAGCATTCAAAAAATGCTAAAACGGTCGCTACGTCAACAAAGTGATAACAACAAACAGTTCTTAACGATAGAACAATTATATAAGATGGAGATACTATCAACTTTTATAGATGACAACACATACAAGCTTCCAACCCAACAATCTGTGAACACACGAAGACGACAACAACGCAAATTTTTGGTACCTAGGTATTGGAACGAGTATGGGCGAAGAAAATACTCTATAGCTGTTCCAACAACGTTTAACGAGCTCCCACCATATCTCAGTTTAAATAACTTTCCGAAATCAAAATTCTTGAAAAGCGTTAAGGAAATGTACTTAAACTTAAATACGTGAATATTGCTATAATCTTCTTTCTAATTTTTTCTAAAGCCGGTATATGAACTTGTCTTTTAAATGAAATTATCTTTTATATAAACTTATCTTCTTATAAAACTCTTTCTTGTAAAATTATAAATTGTATTTGGTACTCAAGATAATGAAATAAACCTTGATGACTGATCTTCTGCAGACAAGCCCTTTAGGCTTTGCAGATAACACAATGTAATTGGAAATCTGTATAACAAAAATAAAATTCAATTCATTCATTCATTCTGCAAATGGATGCATAACTGTTTCCAAGATATCCACAATTTTTTTCCTTCGTAAGTACATCTTGGATCCAGTGAATTGGTCCAACCACACATTTTTTTTCAGTATCAGGCTCGTCAGACCAAAGTATGTTACGCCATTTCTGAGCTGGTCTATTTGAGTGCATTTTATTCTGTCCTTAATATTCCTTTTAGATATTAGAGGACACTTTTTTGGACGGTAAGCTCTTAAATTGTGCTCTATTAGTCTTCTTCTAATTACTGATGCATCTATGTTGAGATTTAAATCCATTTTTATTTATTTTGATGTTATGAATGGATCTTTTCTTGCACATCGCACTATATGAAGATCCGTTTTTTGCAATATTTTTCGTTTATGACCCCGAGTTTCTTCAGAGTCTTGATAATTTAAAGCGTTCCTTACCATTCCACGAACACGAAACAGTTTTAGCAATAAAACTTAATGTCTTTCCATTTTCTCTTAATTGCTTTATGATGTTCCGTTTTTTAACCGAGCAATGCTTCTTTTAGGCCCATTTTTCTAACAAAACAATTAATATTATCGTATTGAGAAATTAACCTTTATAGCTTTTTTTTTTATACATACTTACAATGAAAAAAATATAAAAAAACAAATATTGCAGTAAACAAAATAACCCGAATTCTTCTATGTGCTTATTATTTCGCACATCAGAAAAAATGACTTTCTTGCACAAATTCCTCCAGGTAGGGTGTCCATATACCTCAAACGAAAAAAGAGGACATAATTTATAATCAACAAACACCCCTCCCCCTCCCTCGGGATGTCCATTATTCAATGTATTCATAACATTGAAGCCAGCCCGTTTAAATAACCCCACTTCTTTTTTAAAAAACAATTGAGTTTACACTGAGTAAATACCTATGTTAATGCATGCTCGAAATATAGAAAAGCTTCGCTTAGATTTGAATTCAAAAATCTTTGCAAACTGCAGGGCAGTTTTCGTTAGATAAAAACATTGTTTAAATTTTGGGGAGATTATTCCAGAGGTAAACTGCATATACAAAAAACTGCCTACTGCTGACTAAACATCGGTGACTCGGAGGAACTAACTTAAGCGTTCTTTGAGAATTATTAAATTTAATTTTACCAAAAAGATAGTTTGGCGTTTTAGTTGTTATGACTTTATGTAATGCTAGGACTGTTCTATACTGTAAAAGTGCATTAAGGGAGCAACCATTTATTTTTTTTAGCGTGCATTGAAACATGGTCATAACGACTCAAATTGAAAACTTATCTTGCACAATTATTGAATGCAATATTTAACTTCCTAAACGATTCGGAGTCTAGATTTGAGAAAATCTCACAGCCATATATAATGATGGGCACAACATAAAACTTAATCAACTTAAGTTTAGCATCTATTGGAAGATACAATTTTGTTGGACTCAAACAGTCAAACCCCGAAAAATACAATATATTTTTGATACTACATGATTTATCTTTCCAATTAAGGTTTTGATTGAAGTACATGCCAAGATTCTTTGCCTTACTTACGAACTGAATGGTTGAATTATTTATTTTTAAAGGTGAGGGTGCAATATTATGATGTCGCGATCTCCATAATGTAAGGGCTTTAGACTTGGATGCATTAATTTCGATTTTATTTCGTTGAGACCAAATGAAGATATTGTTTAAAACACTGTTTATGAGTTCGACTGCAGCAGAATATTTGGACTTTTTGAATTTTAGCGTCAATTGTGCATCATCAGCAAAAAAATGAAATTCACAATTTTCAATGCAACTTGAGAGGTCATTAAGATAAAGCGTGAATAAAAGAGGGCTCAATATTGAGTCTTGCGGAACCCCAGTAGGCACAGCCAACATGTTTGAATAATGACTATTATGGTAGACTGTTTGTGTTCTATTAACAAGGTATGATGCCATAAGATTAGAAACAGAATTTTCGAAGGCAAATTGAGTCTTGAATTTATGTACTAAAATCGAATGATTTACTGAGTCAAATGCCTTTGAGAAATCCAGCAAAACCATAAACGACAAACAGTCTTCATCAAAACCTTCGCGAATATCATCAGCATCACTTACTTTCATAAGTGCAGTTATACAACTATGTTTGGATCTGAACCCCGATTGAAACTCCGTAATAAGCTTTTGTTCTTCCAGATGGACTTTGATTTGGCGGCTGACAATTTTTCAAAAGCTTTGCTAAGAAATGGAAGGATAGCTATTGGTCTAAAGTCCGTATTATTGGGTGAGCGTGTTTTAGGAACCGGTAGTACTTTTCCATTTATCAGGAAAAACAGTAGTTGTAATTATTGTTTTATATATGTGGGTTATATGCTTTCCTATAAAAGGAAGAAGAATTTTAATAATATTTGGGTGAATACCATCCAAACCAGATGCCAGACAAAAAAAGTTATATTTTGTTACAATAATCGATATCGAATCAATTGAAAATGAATCAAATCCGTTTTTGACTGCGTTTGAAATGATATGGACTGGACAACCAATTCAATTTAAGGCTTTTCCGATAGGTACTGGACTTGGCGCAGGGACATAAGTCCCCGGAACATAAGTCCCGAAAGTTTTTTTCGGGACCTAAGTCCTACTTTAGTGGGACATAAGTTCCTAATTGAATTGGGGACCTATGTCCCACCCCAGCGAGACATAAGTTCCGAAAAAAAAGTCGGGACTTATGTCCCACCAAACACATTTTCGTAGATCTATGGTGCCGTGACATTAGGCCCAGTGACATAAGACCAAATCTCTGAATCTGGCTATATGTCGTGTTGTGAAGGTGACATAAAGCCAAATTGTTTAAATTGGCAGTATGACGCTTTGGTAAATTAACATTAGGCTATTTAGACTTTGTCATTTTCCACTGCACATCCGATTTTGCTTAACATATTAGTTAGAAAATACGGATGCATGAAATTTGAAAAATGGCCCAAACAAAAATGAAGTACGGTACCAAAATATGATATGAGAACCAACAACTACAAAATCTGGCACTCTACGAGAAATAAACTTGAACATGAAAATAATCCAGAGACGTAGCAAAAATAGCAAAAAAACAATTGCGGAAAGGAGAATCAATTTCAAAATCCTAAAGGCGTAGCCAAAAAAAAATTTTGAGCAAGGGAGGATCGATTTGGGGTGTGAAAATTCAAAATTCGCGCGAATTTTCAGGTTCTTTAGGTTCTTCACTTTATCCCTCATATTTTGTTGTGTGCCAGGACTTGCCACCTACAATAATAGTCTGCTTGCCTTGCAGATAGATTACATATTTCAAACTCCACACGGAGTGCCAAAGTTAATTGCAGATGCTATAGGAAAATAATAGCTGTCCTTGCTAGTGTATATAAAGTGTAGAAAATATCTAACATCGAAGTGTGGATGTACCTACATAAATTTTGTAATAAAAGCAATAATATTATATAGTTTGAGGTGATTTTTTATTATTGGATTCAACATTTTGCTATTTTGGGGCAACTTTTCGTTTAGTTTGGGTGGATTTTCATATGAAACTATTTTTGGTTGGCATTAGATTAAGTAAACAATTATATACTACTACACAATATATAAATATAAAGTGATAGCAATAATTTATTTTATTATGTCAGGACCTAACAAAACAGTTCTGAATTTATAAGACTCATAAATGCGAACTGCAATCATGCTAGATGCGTTTACGTTTCATTCGGGACTTGTGTCCCATTTTCGACAATAAAAATTCGGGACTTCCGTCCCGCTGGGGTGGGACATAGGTCCCCAATTCAATTAGAATTCAGTTAGGGACTTATGTCTCACTATAGTGGGACATAGGTCCCGAAAAAAGAATTCGGGACTTATGTCCTCGGGACTTATGTCCCTGCGCCACTGGACTTACGTTTAAAAAAACCTTGTTCAAGTCTGCTATTTCTACAGTTTTTACATCGTTTCTATGTATACTGAAATTGAAAAATATTAAAAAAGAGAACAAAAAGAGGACAGAACAAATAAAGAGGACAAAAAAAGATCCAAGCAAAAAAAGAAAGTGTAAAATAGATCGCGGACAAAAAAAGAGGACATGTTCTCTTAAAAAGAGATGGTCTGGAAACCCTACCTCCCCTCCAGGCTAATGAATACAACAATATTAAGACAACTAGTTGTCTAACATTTTAACCGTTACTCCAAACGAAAAGAAAAAATGCAAAATTGGTTTGCTTCATTATCAGTATCACTAAATGTGTAAAAGAGAAAGGAATTACTAACAGTAGCATGGGGGCTTATTATTTCGCACAACAGTGTATGTTTCTTTGTAGGGTAGAAACGCTAAAAGCGTTATTCATCCAACTCTATACCTACACCCTTTGTCAAAATTGATATGAATTACAAAAGGTCCCAAACCTGAAGCATTGGTTGTTTTTGCAATTGATTTTTCCCATTTAGACAAATAAGGTTTAATTTAAGGAAAAAACAAAAACACAAATATGAAAATTAAACATTATGCACAGGCATTTAAAAGCCACATTGCCCAAGCCTCGCGAATAACATCTCATATATAGGTACATACATAAGTCCTCATTTTGATATTACAAACTCTCTACCGCGTAATAATCAGTGTAGGTAGCTGGAAGAGTATCCGCAGAAATCGCAAACATGTTTCGGAAAAGGACAATTTAAGCTAATCAATTCAATAATTATCATTGCTGTTTTAATTCTGAACACGTTCATAAAGGCGTCGCATGTAGGTATGTGCTTTTTTTCACAGCAACTCAGTCAAGTGCACCCTATTAAATATGCTAACCAAGCTACAGAAAAAAAATCAAAATAATCCTTTCAATTAACTTCAGCTCTGAATTTCAATATACCATCGATGAGTTTCTGAATGGCAACATAATAGTTATAGGTAGGTGCTCGTAGTCGTAATAAATGAATTATTTATGCTTGATTTCAATCTCTCCGTTCAGTGAGTATGTAAATACATACATATTATATAAATCCACTAGCCACTTAATTTTTATAGATGCACCACGTTTAGAGGTTTTGTTTTTTTGTTTAGTACCCACCTACGACTTCCTTTATCGACAAATATTTTGAGAAGCAGCTTATCCTTTCATTAAAAATTGTGTGACAATAAACACCCCATAAAAGTTTATCCATAGACTTTTAACAACCGTTGTTGGGTAAAAAAAAGATAGGGGCGAGACGAAGGAGAGATCCAGCCTTTGTTGGCGCAGCGTAGGTACCTACTTGGGGGTTACGATTCGACTGGATTAATTACACACAAACCCAAATAGTCAAAATGTGTTCATTTTTGGCACTCATTTTTGAGGAATCAATTTTCATTAGCTTTCATGCAGTGCGATTGCGTTGGTAATGATTAGTGTATTTTCTTAAAGCAAAAAGCCACTGACAGAAGTTGTTAATATTGAGCATTATATCGGATATTGCTAAAGATCATTCCGAGATTTCGAATTTTGAAATTTCCTTGCAAGTGCTTGTAGAGAGAGTCACACCATGCAAGCAAGCGATTGCTGCAATCGCTTTTTGCAATTATTTTGCGACTGTGATATTATATCATCATCATATTATATTTCATCGAAAATTGAAGCAATATGAATCATATTGTATTTGAAGAAGAAGCTAAATATTTGGAAGCGAGGCAGCTATTATAGTGGGGATAGCAACACATAATATTGCAGCATGTGAGGCGACGAAATGCAATTCATCGAAGAGCAATTTGGGCGCGACCGTTCTGGGAACGTGCTGAAAATCCGTACTATGCTATTTGAAACAAATGATAAACACAAATCTCTATGTACATATAAATGTTATGTTGGTTTGTGTATGCTTCAAAAACTCGAAAAGTTTTGCACCGATTGAGTTCACATTTTCAGACAATCTTTGATATTGGCTCGAGATGGTTGATGGATATAGGGGGTGGCAGCGCCCATAAAAAAAACATTAAAAATCTTATTTCTCGAGAACCACCAAATTGATTGAGCTCAAATTTACTGTGAAGATTGGTCAAAATTAGACAAAGAGGCGTGGTACCGCCCATACATAAAACAAAACATTCAAAATCTTATATCTCGAAAACCGCTCATTCGATTGAGTTCAAATTTACAGACACTTAGGTATTGGCCCATGAGTGTTCTTGTCAAAAGGAATCGACATAACACACAATGCAAGATGTTTTCTTTACAACCAAGTAGCTCGAAAATCAGCGTTCGATTGCACGCAATCGAAAAATTGCAGATGTAGAACGTGCAATCGGCAAGCGCTTGCCGCAATTGATTTGAACCAAGCAATCGATTGCATGCAATCATATCACTTGCGGCAGTCGCTTGCATGCAAGTGCAAGTTTTAATTGCAGCAATCATTTTGATTGCTGCGAGCACTTTCATTGCTTGTTGTGACGGCACCTTAATACACTCACCGATTGTGAATTTATGAAAAATAATTTGCACCTTTCCGGTTCCAAGTTTTATTTCACGAGCAGTGTTCGATCAACATTGTGCGTAAGTGCACAGCATAATATAGATCTGAAATAGATATGACATCCCACAAACAAAATATGGATGAGTCGAATTGGAACTCCACGGACGCCAAGCATATAATCAGCCAAAACGGGACATTATTATATGATGTCAAAATAATTTATATCTTTAATTTAGTGCCAACAGTTTGACAGTTTAATAATAAGATAGAAAAAAATACTAACTAAATAATAGTTATTTAAAAACAAAAAAGAATATTGGATTGACATTCAATGTTAGATATTAAAATACATTTTTGTATGGTTAATTTACTAAACGAGCTTGTTGCTCGTACGTACGAATAGGTACGAATATTTGATTTAAAAGCAAATTTAGTGAGTTTTGCTATGCGATTGATAGGATGCACAAAAGTGTTCTTTATGTAACTCGGGCCCCAGGCCCCCAGGCAAAATTTCCGAAATGAGGAAAACTATTTTATTTATTTCTTATATACATATATATATCCCCGTATTAATAAATACCGAATAGCGGCGAATTAGCTTTATCACATCTGATAACTCGTAATTCTTATTCATAATCATATATTAGCTTTCACTGACATGTTTAACGAGCGGATAACTTAACTCACCAAATTCGGCGTGTAGAGAGTGGTTAACCTACTCACACAGAGCTAACCTTGTCCAACTTCTATCCACATAATTTCAAATACACGAATACCAACAAAAAGTTCGATTGGACGCGAGAAATTTAAAAGCTGAAAGAGAATTTCAGAGAGAATCTAAAAATCGCAAGCGAAAGCACATTACATGCTCAGTGATACCAGATCGGGGGATGTATCCCTTTTTGAGGGATTTTCTCACTTAAAATAAGCTAAAAGGGTCAGAGGGATTTTTCACCTCATAGTACCAAAAAAAGGGATTTTACTCTTTAGTAAATTTTTGTTCTTAATTTGCTGGTTTCATTAAGAACAATAAAATTATAGAACTTATTTCTATTTCTTAAAACATATACTTGCTTTATTTAATCAGTTCAACTCACTTTTTCAAAACAGAAAGGTTTTAGTTCACTGCATTGTGCGGGAGAGCAAGATATTGGTTTTGAAAATGTGTCGGTTTTTGTTCAAGCAGACTTTTTTGAACTTCCATGGGATGCCAAACTTAAAATTTTTAGAGATTCCAACATACATTTTATGAATAATTTAGATAGTCTATTTTTGTGTCAAGAATGTCAAGACTCCTTGACAGAGTTAGATGCTGATGGTATCTAAATTGAAGGTTAAGAAAAACTGTCTCAGTTTTTATAAGACTGCCATCGTTGAAATGGTTCCTAGCCTACCTTATGTTGAATATTATTTTCATGTTAATGCCGAATGCAGTTTTATGTTCCATTTTTAACGTTTTAACAATGTGTAAGATGTACCCACATTTCTCTTTTTGTATTATATACAAATGTACCTATCTTAATATGCTTATTTTTGTTAACTTGCATAGTTAATGTTAATGTAACTTGTATTTGTTCATAGTAAAAAAGACTGAATTTAATAAAATACATGTTTTTTTTGTCTATTACTTCATGGGATAAATGTGGGATTTTTTGAATGTTGGCGAGGGATAAAAGTGATTTTTTTGGCATAACTGTGGGATAACCTGCTTCCAAAGTCTGGGATCACTATGCTCTGAGCATGATAGTATCAGCTGATGGAATATGACAGATTTACAACCATGTTTAGTACAGTTTGGACGCAGTGCTGCCGTGCGTTTAGTGATAAAGAGTGGATAGCTAATATGGATATAAGATATATTTATAAATAATAAAAGTTATCAAACGAACAAGTCCACTATCCGTCTATTAGCTATCAGATGGATTAAAGAGCGAATAGGGCTTTTTTATTAATACCGCTGTAGAGTACACTACACAAACCGAGTTTGAAGTCAATCGGATGAAAAATAAGAATGTTCTTAACCAAATTTTGACCCGTCTTTTCCCCCTTTTGGAGTTCGAATGTCTCTAAATCGCTTCTAAGTACTCACTTTGGCCATATAAAGAAATTTGTTTCAAAGTATGTGCTTGCGAGCTCTACCGTTTGGTATGGGCGTTCATCACTAATAAGTCAGGACAAATAGATATGTGATATTTTATCGAAAAGTTCTACGCCATTTAAAAATAAGTCGGTTTTTTCTGAGAAATAATTTTAGACCTTACCCTTACCCTGACCTCAGTATGAGTAACAGCCGTAAAAGGCTGCCTTCAGGGAGTAGTACTCTCACCCCTACTATTTATCGATAACCTACTTCAAGACCTAAGCAATGCAGGCTTCAATATACCTAATTGGATACGCCGATGACCAAGTCACAATTATTAGGGACAAAGAACCTAACGAGGTTACAAATAGAGCTCGAAAGTATCTCTCAACATTTTCGAAAGTCTTAATATTACTCTTAGTTGTTAAGAATTTTAAATATGATCACATAATCACCAGTTTCTTAGCACAGTATTTTTTTTTGGTTACGCTCAGAGAGAAACCTTTATTTTTTTTACGGTTTCGGTCAACCACTGAGAGATATCACTGACAGAGAAAAATAAATCTCATTTGTACATTTTTCAGTAACTATTGACATTCGTCAGCAGCGCATGCGAAATTGCGTTAGTGATTTGAAGAATCATTGCTTAACACTCGTCTAAAGAAGTTAAGTGTCCCGGCTACACGTACACAAGTAATGAGAAAAAGTATTGCTAAAACTAAAACCCGCGAGAGTTTACTTGTAGTCTAACTTAATTCTAAAGTTCTTAAATTATTTCTTACCCATTCAGATGATGATATCCCGTGTAAAGCCATTTTCTTTATTCAGCTAATATAATTTTTGTTAAATAAGAACGACTACACTGAATTCAACACTATTACACAATTACAATTTTTACGCAATACAATTTTGATTTTTTTGGCTGGTATCCTTGGACCAAATCGGAACATCTCAATACCTCTGTAATAAAGCCCCAGTGTATTTCAAGCAGAGCTCCATGCTATTAAAGAATGCGCAAACCTTATATATACAACTCATGTATTAAAGGCGCTAACATCCATATATTCACGGATAGACCAGCAGCTATAAAAGCCCTTAGCTCACACATTATTGACTCCAAATCAGTACTACACTGCTTCGGTTCCCTCCAAAAACTTAGTTCCAGGAACAAAACCCGATTATGGTGGGTCCCCGGACATAAGGGGATTGAAGGTAACGAAAAAGCTGATGAACTAGCCAGAAAAGGCTCGGAAACTCCTTTCATTGGACCTGAACCCTTCTGTTCGATCCCCAAATCAGCTATAAATCTGGGAACAAAACAAATGTACTATTTCGTATTGAGAGAACATCCCAGGCCTAAGACAGGCCAAAAGAGCTATTCAGCCCTTCAAAGCAGATGTTAATAAGATACTAAATCTTCGTAGGCATGATATCAAAAACTTAGTAGGCCACCTTACGGGTCAGCTCAGCACGGTCTGCGATATCACCTATGTAAATAAAATGCATTTAGTCGACTCACCAGAGTGCAGACTATGTCTAGAAGAAGTCGAAACAGCCGAACACATAATATGTGAATGCCCGGCCCTTTACGGTATAAGAAGGAAATCATTTTTCAGGGAAAGGTAAGTACCAAAGAACTAAGCTACATTAGGAAAGTAGAAGCGCTACTAACCTAAACAGATATCTGACGCCAAGCACAATAGATCTTTTAGGCCGACGTGCATCCTAGTGCTCCGGCAAGTCAGAATAAAAAAAAATAGGTCTTCCAATCAGACAATAACTTGAATAATGCCAAATAAGTAATTGATTTTATCAATTTGAAATGTGTTGGTTTCCATTCCATTAGATGGGGTTACAGTCCGGGGTTGACCTGGGCCTCAACCAACCAACATGACTCTCCAGTTAGCCCGATCTTTGGCTAATCGCCTCCAGATGTTGGAGAGTCACCAGATAGGATCTTATAGTGTTGGATTACCAATAATCATTATTGGAATACAATTATATTGGAATACCCGCAAGACTACCAAAAAATAGTTTTTTCACAATTTGTGAAATGCGTTTCGGCCCGATGTGGTGGGTGGGCTCATCAGAAGACGACCACCACATCTGATCTAGACGCACTGTTTGCTCGATTTTCACCGAGACTACAATGATTTTTCAATCAACAAGTGACTGTGAATCATACCCCAAGACAATTCCTATCGGCGATAATCTTTAAACTAAAGATCAGATGTGGTGGTCGTCTACTGATGAGCCCACCCACCACATCGGGGCGAAATGCATTACTGGAGTCGAGGCCAACACAAATTGTGATGACAATCGTACACTCCACCCATTTTATTCAATTCATAAATATGTTTATGTTTTGAAAGTAGTTTAATTGAATAGTTTTTTTTAATTCGTTAAGTAATTTTTCTGTTTCTCTTTGTTTTCTTCCAGTTTTGTTTACCTATAAAGATTTTTTTTAAGATAGGTATATCTTTCTATACACAATTTGTGTTTTTGATCACATTGATTTCTGTCATTCTAAAACCAAATGTGTTAGTGCCAGTCCCAACGGGGTAAATCGACTAGGTACTTTTTTGAGGTCAATTGAATCATTTTTTTGGGGATTTTGGGAAAATGAGAACGTACATAAGACGATCTACCGAACAAAATGTTTTAGAGAATGCCTGCAAGCGTATTGCTGCAGAAGGAAAAAGCATTTGATCTGTGATTTTTGTTTTTTCAAAACCTTATTTTGAAAATTTTATATATTGGTTTTGTGATACCGCACGAATTGGCCTTATTTTTTTTGTATGTAGATACTATATGAATTTTTATTCTATTTATAAGCGAAAAGGCGCCCGATCGACGATCGAGTCTGTCATGACTGTGATTGTCCACACAGCAGCAGCACAGCACCGTGCGTCGTTGGCTTATGCAAAAGATACACATTTACCCACCCCAAAGAAGAGGGAAATTTGCTGGATGTTGCACTTCTCAAATAGCTATGTGTGTTTAGTAATGAAAGCCAGATTTCTGAGTAACTTTATTATAACAGCGTGAAACCCACTATGTATTAAAAAGGGTTGAAATTGAGTTTTCGGTATACTTTGTGATAAGGTATAGACAAAAGCATTAACAATTTCATGCGATTAAAAATCCTTAAGAGAAAAAAATGTACCTTAAATAAAGTGCTACTGCGCATGTTGGGATCTTTCTTTTGCTTTGGGACGGGCTAAACAATGGACCGGGGTTGGTCTGAGTGCTCCAGGATTTGGAAATTCCCTTTCTAAAAAAAAATGTGCACGACTGGGTCGCACGTAACTTCCTCGTTTATTGCGAATCTAGAGTCATTTCAGCAAATTTTACGTTTAAAATCATATCCACTTAAGATGTACGCAGGTTTAGTAACTGAACCCTTGTTAATTAAAAAAGTAATATATACTAGGTACATAGACATACGTAGATATTAGCTACAACACTTTATTATCTACTTACTTTCAAATTTCACACCGAACTGACACTTGAAAGAGGCAATTAGGCGATGAATTTCGAATTCCCATTTTTGATTATTTAAAAAAAGTGGTCTCAATGGACAGGATTTGAGTAGTCATTTTTGAGAAATATTCATTAAACGGCTATAATCGAGTTTTCTAAAAAAAAACTAAGTACGTGATCATGTTTAGAATGCTTATGTTGTGTTAAATATTTATTTTGTTCAAAATCGTTGGAGCGGTTTTTTGTAAAATTATGCTGACAAAGTTACAAAATTTGGATTCGAAAAGCACTGTAATTAAAATGTTTAGCTGAAAACTTAGTACGACGTATTCTTCAGGATATAAACATTACCTAGCAGTTACATTTTCACCTAAATCGAAAATGGCATTTTCGAGATATGAGCAGTTTTTTAAAGTACTATTATTAGGGATTTGGGTGGATATCAAAGGACGCAGAGAAAAACTTAGTTTGCTACCGGTAGTACCGGAAGTACCGGTAATATTAGGGCTAGCATGAAAAAAAAGCGTGTCCTAGCGGGAAGCCCACAAACTCCAAATACGAAGTTTGAAAGAAATCCGTCCAAGCGTTTAGATTCCCCAGGAGTGGGACAGACAGACATACGGACGGACAGTATTGCGAGACCCACTTTTTTGAGTTCCATATCATCGTAATATCAGAATTGATCAAAATCTCGAGTTCGAAATTTTGTACGAAAACAATATCTTTCTCTTACTATGTATACGAGAAAGTTAACCCTTAAACCCTATACCCTGGGGTCCAGCGCGATGCATAAACAAAACTTGTGTGGCTATTTTTACAACTAAAAACCACACGATGGCGCTATTCAAGCTAATCCTCTAAGTAGGCGCCTCGTTTTTAGTAATTTTTAATTGTGCGTGCGGTGCAGTCGTAACGTAATTATAACAATTTCCGGGTCCTCTAGACCCCAGGGTAGGAATACTGTAATATCGGAAGACAGAAATTCTCATAGAAAAAATACCTTCTGAACATATTAATAATGAAGAAAATGAGGATTTATCGACTTTCGCCAGTCTGCACCCTTCTTTTGTTAAGGACGCGAATATTAGCGAAATAAAGGCATCAAACGAGTGCCAAAAAAGGCGCCATTTCCTCTAAAAACTTGCACTTGACCTCATCACGCCCCAAAACTGCCTTTGCGGCAAACATAGCCGGTCTGTGTGCCAAGAATGTCTCGATTCTAAATTTTAAGGCATTTTTAATATTCAACCGCGTGTGTGATCTTAATAAAAAACAATTTATATCAAATCGTCTTTTGGTTTTTGAAATAATTACAAAACTATATTGCGGTTTTCTGGACCACAGGGTAGCAATAGTGTTTCTACAGGGATAGGTAGGGTTTAAGGGTTAAAAAGAATGGTGTGTCAAGCGATGTTTGATTTGTTTTGATACCTATTTTAGTTTTTTTTTTAATAAAATGAAATGTAAATTTTGAGTCTACAAGCCCCGTTCTCCCCTACCATACCATGGAGGGCTCTCAATTACCGGAAAACACAAATTATCCCTTTATGTTTTTTCCACCACCCTTCCCCTCCTGAACATCTAACAAATTTCCATGAATTTGTAGACCCTTTTCATTAATTATAAAAATAAGGCTCACACAAACGAATAGTTGAGATTATGAGAAGCTATGCCTAAGGGCGTTAGACAATAACGCCCAAATCAATTTGGAAATAACGCCCTAAAAAAACTCGTACAATTTGTTGTTGCAACATTTTTCGCCATTTTGGGTGTTAATTCCTTTCCATTAATTTAATTTTTTTGACAAGCATTAAAGCCCAAAATAGTAAGTGGAAATGCATAAACAGTGGAATAAGTATGGGGGCCATGTTGCCTCCCTGCAACCCCCCTTGCTTGGGTTTTCTGTTGGATTTTGGAGTAGGTGGGACGTATTAAACTGCAAATTATTTTTGGGCTTTATTTCCATAATTGTTGTTTATTTTTGGGCGCTATGCCTTTTTTGGTCGTTATTTCCAAATCGATTTAGGCGGTAATGCCTAACGCCACGCCTAGAATCCTATATTAACTTGTTGTGCAATTTCTTTAATTCAACATTGACCTGATCCGTTAATATTACAGATTTACCGCGGTTACAGGGAATTCTTTCAAATGGTGTCCAGAGGAATACAACCAGTTCGGAGACGTCTGCTTTCAAGGCGCCCAAACATAAGTATAATAAAGGGTGTCCCATAATTCACGCAAAATGTAGTTTTAATATAAAATACAGATTTTTAATTAGAAATCTTAAATGTTTTATTGATTCATATAGCATACAGATTGGAGGTATGTATGTAATAGCACATCGGATATAGAATTTATCTGTTTCGCATAAATGTAGCTGAATTTCATTAATACACCTAACAATTTCATCTTTCAAGGCGTCGGCGTTCGTGAGGATGTTTGCATAGACCTTTGACTTAAAAAAACACCCAACGAAAAAAGTCCAATGGCGTTAAATCACAAGATCTGGATGGCCAATTCTGATCGCAAGATTACACGATTAGGAAATGACTCATGCTGTTCCGCACTGGGGTGAGTGGGAATTAAAAAGTTGGCTTGGAATAGGTAATTCTCAAGCGGGATTATGCAGCAACGCTATCACTTCTAAATAAAACTCGACTTTATTCTAGCTTCGTTAGTTGACGAGTAACATACCTATAGTTTTGAATTGCCTTCCCTTGAAGCTGTTGCTCCCTGATGTGCAAATCATCTGTGCAATCAAGGGTTAATGACCACATAAGATACAATCTATTATTCAATTTTGTCTTTGTATTGGAGCAATTTTGCCTAATACTCCATACACCTTGCATTGCATCTACCCTTTCGCTCACTCGCTCAACAATGCCACACATTTTCGGAGTGTGTGTAGGTACGACTGCATTCTGTTGGTGCATCCATCTCGTTCACAAGCAATTCGGCCACAATGAATTCGGTTTGAAAAATATCGTAAAATTAAAACAAAAAACTGCCTGTTCCTAATCAAGCGGCACGGAGTGTATGTGCTGAAGACTGTTTTGCCGAAAAGTTAATATTTTACAAGATATTTACAAAAATATGTCAATATAAACCATTTAAAATATACTCCTTTCTTTATTCTCATTCATAAAGCGTGGTCTCGGGCTCGGGTCTCGGCTCGCTCGGAATTGGAACTTCAATACTCTTTCTCTTATACGCTCGGCCATCTCCATTCACTTACGCGCTTTTTTTTAATTTCGCTACTGTTTATTTGTTGATTTACAAAAAAAAAATACATATTCAGTGGCGTGGCGTGGGTGTCAGCCGCCCGGGCGGAAGAAAATTTTGCCGCCCCCTTATTTATTTATTTCAAATTAAAGGACTATAATATACAGAAATTCCGTGAATCATATGTTCTCTTTCTCTCATAAAAGCAATTTCAAATATAATATTTGTTCCTTTCATTGCGCTACAGCGTGGTTTGTCGCAACTCGGTACAGGAGGGGTATCGACATAACACAACACAGGTGTCATTATACAATATTGACTTCTTTATCTTTATATGATAGAGGTCATTCTCACTGAATATTAGTCATAAACAATACAAGCACAAAATAAAATACGATGAATTCCTGCAAGTCTACATGAGCAAGCTGTCACTATTATACACCTGAACTACTCTTCTGGACTCTTTCCGAGTAGATGAAAAGCTGCATTTGTCCAGCCCGTTCCTTAAAAAAGGTGATTCCTCTTCACCCACCAACTACTGACCCATAGCACTTACGTCCTTCTTTCCAAGGTCATGGAAACGGTGATAAATCATAAGCTTATGAAATATCTTGAACCACGAAAACGTCTTAATGACCGGC
Source organism: Cheilosia soror (assembly GCA_949372485.1). Taxonomy (NCBI): domain Eukaryota; kingdom Metazoa; phylum Arthropoda; class Insecta; order Diptera; family Syrphidae; genus Cheilosia; species Cheilosia soror. The sequence continues at coordinate 46,978,281 of OX443562.1, read as the reverse complement.
AATATGGTTTTCGTGGCATCAGGTCCACTGGTGATTTGATGACTTATCTCACCGAAAAGTGGACCGAATCTCTCCACCAAACGAAGATTGTTGCGCTTGCTATTTCAAAAGCATTTGACAGAGTTTAGCAACAAGTTCTTTCGTCGCTTCTTCAATGAACTAGAAACTACCTTTCAGGTCGTTCAATTCAAGTTGTATTGGACGGTTTCAAGTCTGCAATTCACCGTATAAATGCTGGTGTTCCCCAACGCTCGTTTTTGTCTCTGACACACTGAAAGCACTCAGTTTTTCATATTGATTTAATAATTCACGTCCTTACTCTTCGGCCTTGGAACTGCAACGGCAACGTATGCTGAACACGTTAAATTCCTACCTTAGCAGCATTCTTAAATGGGCTACAACAAATAGAGTGGACTTTAATGCTTTCAAAATAGCATGATGCCTCCTATGCCTATCGTTAAATCGAAACCTGAACTCTCAGCCATTAGGTATCCATGAATGGCAATTGCAACCGAAAGACTTTCCCTTACTGATATGTGTGTCTCCGATGGAATGACCACATATATAAAGTCGCCAAAAACGCAGCGAAATGTCTAGGTTTCTAATATAGATGCAAGAAGTACCTCACATCCTCTGATTTAGCTTCAATTTACAAAACCTTTATTAGGCCAAAACTTGAATACAACGCTCATATCTGGTCAGGTGCACCAAAAACTACATTACACCTAGTGGATAGAATCCGAGATAGAATCCAACAGCTCGCGATAAAACTTATAGGTGATAGAAATAATATAGTGGAGTCAATTGACCCGTCGAACACCGTAGAAATGTTTCTTGCCTTTCCTTTTTTTATCGGTATTTTCACCACCAATAGCTAACTGCATTTCGCCCCTTCAACAATTCTTTACTCGCAGTAATGTGCACCAGAACATTCTCTCTATTCTTCCTATTAACCCTTCAACTCGAGCTGTGTATTAGCATTATAAGAAAACGAAAACATTTTGAAGGCCCAGATATATTTCGGAACCCCAACTCTTATGCCGATTTCGATAGGCAAAAAAAAATCCCTTTTTCTTGCCCCAGACTTTTTGCGTTCGTTTGTTTCAAAATAAATTTTTTTATTAAAAATATTTGTTCAAGGTTATTGTGAAGAATGAAACTGTTTCATTGTTTGATTTACATTTTTTTTAAATTTACTTTTACCTCTGCAAGCTGTATTCGCACATCTGGGGCAGCGCCCAATATCGATCTGTAGGTATTCAATCTTTGCATAAGTATACGCTGAAAAGCCTGCTCCACAGCGAAATACTTTGTGACAAAAGGGAGCAAATTTAATATAGACTGTTTGGCAAGTTCAAGGTATTCACTGTATATACATGTTTTGATGAAGAAGTACTCTGCAGATCTATAAAACACTCGTTTTCCGGAATATTACTAACTCACTTTAATCCGGATTAAAGTTTACACCCGGGTTTAATTGAGTTTAACACGAGATTAATTCTGCCGGCATAAAACCGATTTTGTAGGCGAGTGGACTGAAGTGAGGGGAAAAAACGGAATAAAATGTTCTGCCGAGTTTAAGCGGTTGAGCAAGGCATATAACTAAACATACAAAACTTTCAAAATATTTTAATTGTGAATTCAGAAATCATCTCGTGTGCGGAGGCCCAATAAGTTTATAATATTCAGTCGTTAAACCGGATAAAACCCGTTTTTTAAACCTTGTCAGCGATTAATCCGATTGAATTTAAACTGCACTTCGTCGACCAGTTTAAGTACTTTAACTCAATTTCATATCATTGACTGTTTTTTTAGTCACATTATTGACATTTCTTCGCTCGCATAAAATAAGTGAAAGTGAAAATATAATAAAAAGCAAAAAGATAAAAAATTGATTTTATTAGTGTTGGCAAAGGTTAGTATCTAAAATTTCTCTTTTATTCCATTAAAAAATATATTTATTAATATTAGTGTACACGAGTACACTCATTTCACATTGGGCACAAAAATTAGTGAAATTGACCAAATGTTGATGTCACAACAAATCAAATCAATTTCCAATTAGTGACAAAAAACAAAAAACTAATGTCTATGTGAGATTTGACATTACGTGGGCTTAAAATCGAATTAAAAATCTGTTTAAACTGTTTTAAATCCGTTTTTTGTCCAGCGGTAAACCTGTGCGTGTTTTTTAACGAATATTATGGTTATAGGTTTAAATTGTCTGGTTTAAAAAATGCGGATTAATGATCAACTTAAACCTGATTTCCACCCAGAGTAAATAATTTGGCCGTTAGGGTCGTAAACTGGGTTTCATTTTGAGTATATTTTAATTCTTTGTGAGACATTATGCAGAAACTTTACAAAACCTCGAAACCAAAATCTCGAAAACAAAAATCTCGAATAGCAAAAATCTAGAAAAAAAATCTCGAAAGCAAAAATCTAGAATTAATATTAATTCAAGATTTACTCATATGGAAAACTATTTGAATTGCATGCGTATGTAACAACAATTCGATTCACTGTTCCTGCAAGCTAATAAGTCAGGTAAAAAATAATAGGGGCCTATAACACAACGCGGCATATCACCAAGTCTTACAAGTCTTGAATTTGTCCGCACGTGATCATCATAAGATCATAAGTGGGCGCAGTAGCGCAGTAGTTAGTGTGCTGGACTACTGTGCGAGGGATCCCAGGTTCGATCCCCGGAAAAACACAAATTACATCTTAAGGTTTTTTCTACTGCGCTATCTCTCGCGAACGTCTGACAAACATTCGAGAGTATAACTGTCCTGAAAAAGCTTCTCAATTCAGCCGTTCGGACTCGGCATAAAATTGTAGGTCCCTTCCATTCGTCCAAAAAAATAGAAACTCACACAAAACGAATGGTTGGCGAGAAGGTAGGCCTAGGGTGTCTACCGCCTGTTGCGCCACCTATTTATTTATTTTTTTTTTATCATTATAAGATCAGCATCGAACTTGTAACTTTGTGTTACAGAAATGTGTAAAAGATTGTAGAAATTCACATACTTATTCTACAAGTACTTGTAGCGTTGTGTTATAGGTCCCATGTCTTCTAAAATCTTACTGACGTGCTATTTTCAAAACACCGCGTGGATTAGCTTCGACACTATATATTTACATACTTTTGGACAAATGAAACTAATATGTAAACTTATTTTCTGTTGAATAGTTATAGTTATGGTTTCGAAGGAATGTGTTTTGTTATGACTATTTGTTAAACATTTATTATTTTCAATAAAGAAGTTACAGAAGTTCATTTTAGACTTGTTGTCATTACTTTCAGAGTAAATTTAATGAATTATAAAAATCTTGAAAGCAGTTTTATTTTCTAGATTTTTTTCGAGATAGAGTCTTTCTAGATTTTTGTACTTTCTAGATTTTGACCCATTCGAGATTTATCAAATTCAATTCCGAGATTTTGAACATTCTAGATTTTAGTCTTTCTAGTTAACGTCATGATCCCCAAAAATGTTTGTAATTGCATTTTACAAAAATTATTTCTGTGTTTTACTATTTTTAATTCAAGACGGAACCCTGAAAACTGTTTCACGGAACCCCAGGGTTCCGCGGAACACAGTTTAAGAACCAAGGCACTAGTTAATTATAAAAGCAAAAAAATAGTTACAATATACATATTATTATTAGTATTAATTTTGTGACATTTTGCCGCCCCCTACGCTACGCCACTGTACATATATTAGCCGTTTTTTATTATCAGTGTGATCTGATCCGGATCAGATCATGAAAATAAAACAAACTGGATCATTGAACGATTTTATATTTAAGTTGTGGCAACAGTTGTTTTTCACATATAAAATCCAATTATGACAAACTTTGTATTGCCACCGCCATATTGCAGCCACACGGTACAATGTGACGTCACAACGCGATGATTTCTCGATTGCACTTGCTCATATTTGAGTTTGTCATTTCGCTGTTGTGTCGGGGGTGTTACCATATAAATACAAATCTGCATACATTTTGCACTCAATATTTTTTTGTGGAAAACTATGTTCAAATACGCATCATAATTAACCGTATGTACTGATAATATTTCCATTTATATTTCTGTGCTATATCGGAGTAGTGACTTATTCGAATTTGAAAAAATGCTAATTGGTTTTATGTGTTGTTAATTTTGTTCCATATTTTGGTCTGGCAACATTACTGTATGGCTATAATTTACAGGGACACCAACATTTAGTGAATGAAATAAACAACGCCACGAAACAACAACGAGAAATAGTTGAATTAATTTTCAGATCATATTTCGTGATCTCGATGAAAAGTAGGATCACATGTTGTTGTTGTTAGTGCATGTAAATCGATGATCTATATGGATCACAGTTGATAATAAAAAACGGCTATTATATTAATTTTATGTAGATCATGTTCGTAGTTATGTATGTGCTGAGGGCTACTTTGCGAAATGTTTATATTTTAGAAGATATTTAGAAAAATTGGTCAATTGCTATAAAATACGCTCCAATTGGAGCCTCCATGTTTCACTTCCTAGTTGGGTGGAACCGAGTCGGTGGATTTTACAGAAATTAGAAACTTCTTGCTCGTGTTTGAAAGGGGGTAGGTCAGCCCAGTAATGTAGTGTGTATGTAGGTATGTAATATGTATAATTATGTATCGAAATTCGAAGTAGATATAGATCTACATTAAAACTGACGAGTGACGATGACGGCGTTCTTAACTATGCATTTAATGTACCTATATGCACTAACCAATGATGCCATTCTGACCGGATTCCGGTCATATCTGACCGAAATCTATTTACTCTGACCGGAGAAAATTTTGAAATCCGGTCTAACCGTTTTTTGACCGGAACGATAAATGTTTTTAACCGGAAAACGCTTTTTGGGCTGGAAAAATAAAATTGCTCTACTGACTATAAATAAAGATAGATTTCTATAGGTAATTTGAATAAAACGTTGCCATACATTACGAACCCGCTCCCAAGTTCAAACAGAAACCAATTTACTGCGAATATTGTGACATTTACAGCATAACACATGGAATTCTCCTTTGGGAGCAGGATTTAATTATCTTATAGGCTAATTGTTGGACTTTTCTTTTGCTAGAATGTTGACGAGGAAATGAAACAATGCAGTTCAATTAAAAGTGTGAAATTCGATAAATCTCAGATTAGAGTTTGGTGAACTACTTTTTTCAAGTGTCAGAAAATTATCCGTGAATAATTATTTAGCCATACACGTCTTCCCATGACTTTCATTTCCATTAACGACTTGGCTACAAACAAAAACGAGGCGTCATTGCAATGAAATACAATTTGACAGGTAAAATAATATTGAAATAGGAAACACAAACAAATTTTATAGTAAAGCCGAAGCCGACGGCCGCTTTTGACCCCCTTACTCTATCAATTCAAATATCCAATGCAGATTTATATCGAAAGCACAATGTTACGAAAAAGAACCTTCATGCCATGCCCAGGTCATGCCGGAATTATTTCTGAAAATGGATTTTCTGCGCATTTTCTATGCTAAATACCTTTCTCCTTTCCACTCACTCAAAATCTACCTGACTCGCTGGACATTGGAAGACGTGTATGGCCAGACGTGTATTTCAGGACTTAAAACACGTCATATAAAATGAACAATTTTAAACAAACGAAATAAAAAAAAGTTTACAAACTCAAGATTCACATATTATAAAAACGTTTTCTCAACATGGATAATGTTTATAATGTAAAAATATGGCCAATGATAGTTAACTTTTGTTTTTTATTTTTAGTATCTAATACATATTACGTTACCATAATCTATTTTTGACCGGGTTTCCGGTTTTTTTTTCCATTGGCATCCGTGTGCAATTAAAAGGCGCAAAATTCAAAATTCACCCTTTATTTACATACATCCGCGGTACTAATAAAAATTTTTAGTGTCCAGGCTAACTTTTACGAAGCCACAATTGCGAAAATTTCCATGTAAAATTATCCACTGTGACCGTCAAAATATTTAAGCTGAAAATTAAAAATGTTTATTGGTAAGGCCCAATGTAATTCGCTGTTTTTTTGTTTTTACTCAAATGCTAAAGTTGTTCGTTGCTTGTTAGGTAGTACCTCAAAAATTTCTCCCCTTAGCTGTCAAAGTCTCTAGGTATCTTGCAAAAAACAAATATAGGGACGAAAAGATTTCGGTATAATTGAAATTTAAAACGATCAAAAATTCCGCGTATATTTGCAAAATGTATCTATTGAGAATAGCGTTGGCGCTGCTGGACGGACAAGAATTAGAGACCCACCCATAAAATCATTGGTGGTAAGAAGACTGGCAAGATGTCATTAGGGCCCTAGGCAACCACTACAGAGATGTGAAGACACCGTTAAAATGGAACTTTAGGAAGTCATTCAGGATAGCAGACAATAAATGCACTTTCCATGGTACGAGTTTGTAAACGATGTTATGGATTTTCAAGATATAGGCATCAAATATTAAACAGGGATCCTCACATAAGACTATAAATGAATAAAGAGTGCAATTGATTTAAAATCAAATATGTGCCATTATTCGATATGAAATTTGGCGGACATTACGACCTCAAAACGATTTCAGGCGTATAAAGAAGAAGTAAGTGAACTTGCTTCTAGTTCTAGATGTTATACGTATATTTTAATTATATCAGATGTGACTATAGTATACGCAAATAAATAAGTCGCTCTATTAGACAATGATGTAGGTATAATACCTAACTACATTTATTTGTTATTGCTGTTAAATAACCTTACGGTACGTATTTATATAATGTAGCTACAATCCTCAGTTTTTATTTATTATGTATTATTAACATATATAAACATATTCAATACTCCTAAACACATACATAGATACCTACCATTCCAATATAAACTAGTCAAAAAACTTATGTTTTGAATGTTTCTATAATAATGTTAACCAATTATACTCGGAAATGGTGATATTCACTTACCACACCTAATAATACTAATCCAAACTATTTTTAGACTAGAAATAAAACCATTGTATGAATTTCGGGTTAAGTCTTTTGAATATTTTATAGTTTTTACTCATACCATATTATAATATGTACCTAGGTACTAAGGCCAACAAATAAAAAACTTTTAATTTGTCATGTAAATAGAAAGAGAACAAATTTTATCTAACTAAATAAACCGGAACGAGATTATTTTAGCTTTGTTAAAAAATATAGGTAGGTATAAATTTGATTTCCTTCATAATGGCCTACCAGTATAATTTATTTTTTTAATTGGTAATTGAGTGTTGATTGAAGAATGATCAGGTGCATGAACTGCTAGACTGTTGTTTGAAGATTGTGTTGATTGTTGAATGTGATTTATTTTTGGTTTTGTTTATTGAAGACTTTGTTGATTGTAGAGATAGTTGCCTGTTGAGATTTAAAACTTGTTTAATGAGCACACCCGGTAGCCCTCATGGTTTTATTCTCCTATTAAATTGTCGTAAAACTAATTAATACAATATTAAGCACACGTAAACGTATTCTTTAGCTGCTTTTCTTTAATAATATGTATTTTTAAATTAAATGAAAAAAATATTTATTTTTTAAGTAATTCTAACAAAATGAGAATGAATTCGCGGAGTATTTGTTACGAAGATAAATACCGGAGTAAAATCGTGTAATGTTATTTAAAAAGAAATGTTTAAAGGCTTTCATATGATGTATATTAAATATTATAAATTAAAAGTCAAACAAAGTGTACTCATTGAAATAAATGTGTTTGATATTGTTCACGAAAACATTTTTAAACACAGGTATTTTACAAATATTATCATCCACATTGCCGTGTTGTGCCACGTAATTCTCCCCCATCATAAATATTTAAATTATGTTGACGGGAGTAGTTGTTAACGACGAGTTGTCCTATTAAATGGTCGAGATTATGTATCACAGCTTTATATTTTGTAAGGGTTGATATATGAATTTTAACATAATAGCTATACAAATTTACATGGACATACCTTCGTCAATACGTCGAGAAGCCTCTTCAATATCAGCCTTGGCGTCCTTAAGTATCACATACATTAGTGGCATCATTTCCCATGGATACCGAAATTTTTCTAAAAGCTTTTGACAATATTCTAAGAAAACGTCTGGGCTTTGACCTAAAACGAGACAAAATTTAGGGTTCGTATAAATTATTGCAAAAAAAAAAAAACAATAATGTTTTATAAAAATACAAAGTTTTAACTGGAATACCAACAAGTATATAAATGTATTGTATGTACATATGTATACAACAAATTTAAGGACCACAATCGTTCAATCCAATTGATAGTATTGAACGATTAGTTTGTTTTAAGTAACTCTACATCGTGTAGTCTATCCTTTATTTTGCAAAAAGTTTTAGGATTTTGGGTATCTTTTAACCTAGGGTTTCCAGAACATCTCTTTTTAAGAGAACATGTCCTCTTTTTTGTCCGCGATCTATTTTACACTTTCTTTTTTCGCTTGGATCTTTTTTTGTCCTCTTTATTTGTTGTGTCCTCTTTTTGTGTCCTCTTTTTGTTTTCTTTTTTAATATTTTTCAATTTCAATATACATAGAAACAGTGTAAAAAGTGTAGAAATAGCAGTCTTGAACAAGGTTTTTTTTAAACTATAGTCCAGTACCTATCGGAAAAGCCTTAATTTCAATTGGTTGTCCATGTCCAGTCCATATCATTTCAAAGTTCAAACGCAGTCAAAAACGGATTTGATTCGATTTCAATTGATTCGATATCAATTAATATAATAAAATAGATATAACTTTTTTAGTTGATTATAAATTATGTCCTCTTTTTTATTTGAGGTATATGGATGGATACCCTATTTTAACCGAGCATTAGCCTGAAAGTATGCGATTATTTTTTTTGTATAAAATGTTACATATTTTAAATTAAGAGTATTATACAGTGAACTCCCTCTTAATGGACACCCCTCTTATGTGGACGATTCTCTTAAGCGGACAATATGTAATGTGATGGTTGGCTGGTATGATTTTGTTTGAGTTTTTTTTCCTCTTAAGTGGACGATTCTATTAAGCGGACATGGACAGTGTTTCCACTTACATTTGGTAAAAATATTCTCTTAAATGGACGATTTGAGCAATTCACATGAGAAAGCGATTTTTTTTTTCTTTCCACGTTCGTTGTTTTTTTCGCCTCTGTATGAAAGATTATTGCTTATGTATCTGTATAACCACTTTACCAGCATTCGCGTGTAAAACGGGTGTCGATGTATGCAAAACTTGTGGAGAAAAATCGGGATCGCGACTGTACTTTGCACATACTTTTCCTTGATTAACGGCCCCAAGGCATGTGCGGTTTCTAATGCAGTCTGTAACTTGTCCGAATTGATCTCCATTTGTATCATTATTTATTTTTGTTTTAAATTTGTTGGACAAAGCAACATCACATTCACCCCTATCGTGGAATCCGCCGGGGGAAAGAATATTTTGGTATCGTCGAATCCGCAAGTTGAACAGTTCCCCGTTTGGGAAAAATTCGATTTGAACGTTTTTAAGGATACCTACAGTGAAACTTATTCACAGTACCGACTTGGGGAACTGTTCACTTTGCGGATTCGACAATAGCAAAATATTATTTTCCGTGAATAATTCCCCCCGGCGGATTCCACGATAGGGTGATTGATATAGACCACTGGCCTCGGAACTGACTATATGGGTTGTAAAACATAAGAGGCAAATTTATTTTTTTAATTATTCACCCCTATTCCCTTTGGCGTTTGGCGTATACGACTCATGTTTTGTGTCGTTATAAAACGATGTTCAGATTTTTTTTTAACTTTTGTCAACAATTTTATTTCGTTTTCTCTGTGTTCACCGTCATTTCAATTCATTTGTCTCAAACAAGTTAAAAACAGTGACTAAAAAACGAAGCGAAATACGAGTCGTTTACGACAAACGCCAACGGGAATAGGGGTGAATATCTACTAATCTATGGAATATAAATGTGCCTATGCACATGTGTACAAAATTAAGTGAATTTAAAATGACATTTTGTGTTCTTTTAATTTTTTTTTAGGAATTTTAATATTTCTCTTGTGTGGACACTCTCTTATGTGGACAAAAATGTACGGTCCCGTGAGTGTCCACTTAAGAGAGATTTCACTGTAGTTGGTAAAAATGTTTGATAATTCTGACATTTTTCTATGCAAAATGAAGTAGGTATTGATTCTAATTTTCTTTCTATGATTTCTCAGCATATTGTGTCTGGTGAGCATGACTAATGATTTCTCGTTCATTTATAGGATTCTGTTATTATTCTGATTGTTATACCTATTTAGTGGCCATGGCCACCTTTTTTTCTGGTTCTGACACAGGAATCTAACTTGCTCTATTATTTGGAAAATGTTTATTGTTTCAAATGTTGTATGCACAAATTAAATCTATCTGATCAAATATGTTGGGCGCAACTTATCTATAATTAACCATCCCTTTTGATTTTCATTCTTTGGTGTGAACTTTCTTTTTATATTTCAGATGATGTAAGATAACTGCAATAATAATTATTCCATACATATATTCAAACGGCAAAAAAGTGAGCCAACAAAGACAATGTTCCTGTAAACGAATATTGAAACAAATTCATTAATAACTCAAGTTCGGAATTTCTTAAACAAAAACCATTAGATATATTTCTAATAATGTAGATATCTTATACTAAAAGGCTGCGGAGAGTATTTTTTTAATATTCACCAATAATATCATTTATACCCACACTGTAAACCCCGCTCACTGTTAAAGTTAAACCCCACCATTATTTTGTTTTTCAAGCCAGAATATAGTAACCCTATTCCATGGCCACAGCATTAGATTAGATAAGACTTTATTTATTAGAAAATTAAAGATAAAAATTACGCAATTCACTTAGTCTTTAATGACCTGGTATGAAAACCGTCGCGTCGGTCAGATTGGCATAAGTTAAGCCAGTAATAGTGCAATAATTTAGCTAAGGCCCTAGTTATAGCTATCATTGAAATGCATCATTGGAACAAATCAGTGGAATGGTGGTTTAATTTTTTTGACAAGTCGGTTATAGCAATCATTGAAAAATTCCTGTCAGTGAAAGAACCTGTCAGTGACTTTTCAACAAACGAGTCTAGGTTTTGAGGTTAGAGTTGATCATTGAAAGCAAAACTGACAGCTGAGAATAGGAAGAGAATCGAAAACATCAGTGAAACGATTGGGTTCCAAATTGGAGAAACGAGAATCAGCTGTTCATTGAAATCGATTTTGATCAGTGAAATAATAAAATTGAATTAAAAGAAAAGTGTTTGTCAGAATTAAGTAATTTCTTTTATAAAAAAATTCCACAATTGATTACCTTTATTTTGATACCAACTAAAGCCTATATTATTTGATTAATCGTCTAAAATCGGAAAACAAAATTTTCAATGATGCATTTCAATGATAGCTATAACTAGGGCCTAATTCAGTTATTAAGATACATAATTGCAAAATAAGGTAGATGAATTCAAGTTAAATTTCGAAGTATTTTCTTACTTGTTATTTTTGATACTTTAAGATACATTTAAGCAGATATTAAAAACTGGGTATTTAGAAACTTTCTGTTAAAATTGTTCTTCGATAAACCAAAGACTGCTGGATAAATGTAAAGAGCGCGCTCCAACCTCTGGCTCCATTTAAAACACTTATTACTTCCTCTTCGCCTAAATTATTCGTTTCGAATACTGCTCTCCTGACCTCAAGTAGATGAAAAATGTCCTCTCTTATTCGCATATTGCACATTTCACAGTAGAGAGGTAGTTCCGTCCTGTGAGGCACATAATTTAACGACAATATTTCACTTCTCGCTCGAAAGATGGTCGAAATCATCTGTAAATGATAATTCGGCTTAAAATAGTTTTTTTTTTACTTAGTCTAAAATCAAGTCTGCCTGCCTATGCTGCGAACAGCATAGATTGATGTACTCTTCGCGTTGTTTTGAGTCTATGGATGATATAGCAGATCGTATAGCTGAGTACGCAGTTCAGGTATATTATTCACATCCAGGCTTAATGGGACTCCGTAGGACTCCGAGAGAGGTATCCAGTCACTTACAAAATTGAGCTTGTTTGATACCAAGAATTTTGACGAGTCGCGAAGAATTCATTTGAAGGGTTTTGAGCACGTAATCAAAATGTAATTTAAGTGTGTCGAAAAACATGTTCACCAATCCAGACTCAATATGCAGCATGTAGTTTGGCGTTGTTGCTGGCAGATTGAAAATACGCTTTAAGAAAAACCGAAGTAATTTTTCTACTTCATCGTGCTGTTTATAACCCCATACTTGGGCCGCATAAAACATAATCGACTTGGAAAAAGATTGAAAAAGCGGCAAGAGTTATTCCTAAGTATTTGAACTCTTTTACCAAATCCACCTCCTGTGTTCTAAACAGTAGGTACCATTTTTCATTAGCAGCAGATCTCCCGTATTCGTTACAAAAAATCATAATTTTGGACTTGCTTGTATTGACGGTTATATTCCAAGTGTCGCAATATTTTTCCAACTTGTCAAGGGAATCTGCCAAAAGCTCTATGTCATCAGCAATCAGCATATAATAAAGCTGGAACGGTAACGCCCGCTACACATTATCGGTGCAGGGAAATAAGTCCCCGGGACTTAGTTCTCAGCTAGTGGGAAATAAAACCACTTTCGTGAAGTGAACTTAGTTCCCATGTAAGGTGGGAACTAAGTAGGTACATTTAACAGTTTTATACGCAACCCCCCTGCTTGGGTTTACTGTCAGAGTTGCAGTATATGTGCGAAATTGGGTGTATTGAAAGAGAAATAAAACCACTCAGAGTTTTCGGAATTTATTTCCCACCTTACATGGGAACTAAGTCCACTTTCCAAAAGTGGTTTTATTTCCCACTAGATGGGAACCAAGTCCCTCAGTGGACTTAGTTCCCGGGGACTTATTTCCCTGCACCCACATTATCCACAACATTATCTAGGTATAGAAAATGCGATCGGGTATGGAGTTATATATTTATAATTATTTACTTTTAAGAATGTTGCGCGAGTGACGACAATGGTCTTGCATTTTTCTCACAGTAGGTATACTGTTATAATTTTGTGGATACGGATCAAAGGCATAAATAAACAGACCACATTTAATATAGGTAATCCATTAAACACGTTCTAAAACCTAGGCTACAGTGATGCCGGTGCAGGTATTTGTAATTCGATCTTAATTCGCAGTCCAGCTCATTCCCAGTACACAAATGAAAAAAAAAAACGTATTTGTTTTAGATGCGTAAATATGGACGTGTATAAATATACCTACTAACATATTTTCTATTGACGGGATTGAGTTACAGAGAACGAATATGCTAAGTCATTATTGATGTTTGTTGCTATACCTAAGCCATTTAACATTTCATGACTGAACCAAACATTATATCGACTACATGGTAGCCAATGGAAACCCTTTTTTAGTTAAGGTGGAATATAAACGAAAATGAAAGAGAACTAAAGAATAATGGCTACACATGTAACTTGTTTCGACTTAATTATGTGCAATGAGAAGCCGAAAAATCATGCAACAAATCAAGAAAAGGCACATCAGACAACCTCCACAGTAATATACCTATAACAGCTTGTTTCCCTGCCTTATAGCAGGTTATATTTAATGGCTGGCGAACGCGGTTTTTTTTCGTTTGGGTTCACTATCTTGCTTTTTAAACGCTACCGGCCCGAGGTAGATCTTGAATCCAGAGGGGAATTATTTCTTGGCGCCCTCTTCCGTGAGAAATGAGGCGAAAATATTGTTTTTGACTAGTGTAGGTATATCATAAACACAGCCTAATGAAAAATGAAGTTAGTTAAACTATAAGACCCACCATTTTTTAAGTTCAGAGTGTTTGCTGATGCCTGCTACCGTCAAAAAATTATACGATGGTTCAACCACTACATAGATTCAAATATTTCTGACTGTACTATACATGTACCTACATTGTGCAGTAAAATGTCTTTTGTCCTTCTTCTTTAAAATTTTTCAAATATCAGAATCAGCGCTTTAAAATAAATGGATCTAGTTTATGAGACCAGGGGCCGACCCTGGTAACTGCCTGATTTTCGAGGGTCTTATAATGCCAGCAATGAAATCTTATTTGTTTTCGTTTTTATATTATCATAGTAAAGTACGCATGTTCAACTTACTAAGTCATGGTTATTTCACTTTCATGGTGTACATATTACTATCTGCCAATAACTTGTGATGGTATGATCATGAAAAAGGCGGAGCTATGCAGTCATTGGTTAAAATGTGTAGCAGGGTGTCTTTTGTGCTGCGACCGTTATAAGTAAAAGTTAAATTTAGGATATATACATATACAGTGAGCATCAAAAGTGAGTAAACACCAATGCTTTTTAAATTTTCTTTAGGTGTTTGAAAAAGTTCTTAAAAACTAGCAATCTCTAGAAAGATTAATAAATAAATATCTAACAATAAAAAAATGTATTTCATTTCGACAGGATATAATACTTTATAGATTTTTTAGGAAAATAGTTTCCCATCTCCAATAAAAAATGCAAACATTATTGGTGTTTACTCACTTTTGACGATCACTGTAAAGTACATACTCACAAATAAATACGAAGTAACATACATTTTTGAAATAGGTATAAGTAAATGTAAAAGTAATGCATCCCTAATGATTAGTTTGTGTATGTTTTTAACTTCCTTGTATACGTAGAAAAATATTATTTTCGGACATAATTTTCCATGTTTCCTGCTTTTCCATGTTTGTTCTGTGAGGAAATCTAGATTCAACCCCCCCTTGGTTAAAAAACTTAAAAAACAGTGCACAAAATAATTTTTGTAGCTCTAATAGTTTCGAAGTTATAGCGTTTCAAGTGGTATTACCTCCAAATTAGAGGTCACCTACTTTGAGGGGCCATATCGGGAAATATGGTGAAAATAGATCCCCCCCTGCCATAATATTTTTTGTTCGGCGGAATCTTCCCTTAAAGGATTATACCGCTTAACTGGGACACCCTGTATTTTTAAGACAACACAAGCATTCTAAACTACAGTACTTAGTTTTTCTCAAAAAATGTAGATAAAGTCGTTTTATAAATATTTCTCAGAAATATGTAGGTACTGGTACATCCTACCCAAATCCCGATCTGTGTTCACACACAGTATATTTTTGTAAAGCCCAAAACGTAAGTGGCAATACAAATCCAATAGCAACAACAAACAACTTTTTCTAAGTAATTAACACCCACTTTTAGGCTCCCACCCCGGCTCCCTGAAATTACGCCAAAAGAAATTACGCCAACAAAATAAAATGGAAAAAAAGCCCAAAAACCTCCATACAAATTTGTGGCATTTTTTCCTAGGAAAAATCGCCCAAATATTTTGACACAAGTGCCGCTAATTTTGGCATTTTTTCCAAAACTCTTTTGGGCTTTTTTCCATTTAAGAAAATTGAGAAAACGCCAAAAAAACATTTTTGGAAAAAACACCAAAAAACTTTTTGGTATTTTTTCCAAAATTGAAAAGGAAAAAACGCCCAAAAAGTTGTTGTTTTTTTTAATAGAAAAGAAAAAAGCGCCAAAAGGTTGCATTCTTTGACTTTCTCTATGTATGGTTTTTTTTTCGCAAAATAACATAACATTACATGCTTTTACATAGTTTCAAGAGCATTTTTGAAGCACGTGTGATCACGCGTGATCAGTACAAAAGTGAAGATTTTTCGGATGATAATGACGATGACGAAGTAGGAAACCAGACGAAAAGCGCTGAGTTGGAAACCGTTGTTTTATGTGTAGTTTGTCAAGTGCTACACCCAAACATTATAATGTTGCCATGCAAACATATAAAGGTATGTTCAGAGTGCAACATCAAATTACAAGCCCAGTCAGTGGCTGATGGAGAAGATAATTATAAATGTCCGTGCTGTCGGGAAATTGTCGCAGATACTCTTCAGGTGTACGTCTAATACAGTGATATGTACATATAAATTACATTCATGACTCTAAATAAAAAAAAGTTATTATAATTGGTTTGTTTTAAATGTGTTAGCTGGCTAAACTCTGAAATATAAATGAAATATAAATTGTCCAAAGAAGGGGCGCGACCGCGCGTTGCCCGCGACTACGCGTTGCCCGCGACTACGCGTTTCCCGCGACCGCGCGTTGACCGCGCTAGCGCGCTGTCCGCGACCGCACGCCGGCCGGTTGGCGGCTACGCGAGCGGCGCGACGGGCGGCTACGCGAGCGGCGCGACGGGCCGCGCGCGCTCCCGCCCCCCCCCCCCCTCCCGCATCTTTAGTTTTATCTCTAAACAACTCTATCGGAGCGGGTAATTTATTCTACAACGAATTTTGGAGCTAATTTCCATATTAAATTTGGAAATTATCTAAGCCAAAAAAAAAATTGTGTTTTGGTTTTATTTCCAAACTAAACTTGGAAATTATGCCAAAAAAAAAACTTTTTGTGGCGTAATTTCCATTTTACTTTTTGGCTATTTTTCCAAAAATATGGCGTAATTTCCTGGCATTCTGGTGAATTTTCGTTTTCATTTTTTGGCGTTTTTGCCAAAACCATTACGCCGCAATTATTTTGGTCTTTTTTCCAAAACACTTTTTGGCGTAATTTCAGGGAGATAATTATATAAATTATATGTGCACGTGTACATATATACCTACCTTAATATGAACTGCATCCACTAAGTGTCTAACTAAGCGATTAAGTATTCCCACTTTACATACTTGCGTGCATATACACTTTCATTCCTTTATGTTTTTGATAGCGCTAATGAGTGGAATTATTCATTATTCAATCGTATATTTGGTATTGGAATTGCAACCATATCAATTCCTTATCCACAAAGTAGGTTTACCAAATTTCACTAAAAGTAATAATTTTTCATTTATCGTGCTCTAAATACATTATGTACCTAGTTGTACCTATATAGATATACATTATTCACTAATAACTCAATGAATCTCAACCACTGCTGCCAACTCTGAAGTACAGTTCTGCGCTGAAATTACATGAAAAACCTACAAAAAAGCGCTATATTTCGCAAACTTGCGCTAGATTTTTGTTTTGTTAAATACAGATAGATCGATTTTTATTTCGTCATAAAATTACAAAGGACAGCCATCAGATTTTTGAAGGGAGTTCACTTAAACGCTTAAAAGGCTCATAAGGGCCCTACACACGTTTAATGTTACTTGACCAGTATCATTCACGATTTTTGTCCTACACACGTATTAATGAATATTATTGACAATGTTTTCGCCTGAATTATGTTCAGTTGTTTCAGATGTGTCAATGAGGATGGATAAAGGATAGTAATTTGTATCGCCTTGCAGCCTATTCGTTTTGTAACTACTGGCAGAACTTTAGAATCGTTGTTCTATTGTTTCACCAAAATTACCATTTAAAAAATTACAACCTTGACAAGTAACATTGAACGTGTGTAGGGCCCTATTAACTGCGTAAACTACAGAAATTTACCACCTCGTTAATCAACTGTCAGATTTTGTATGGAGAATAGTTTACGCAGACCACATAATTTTCCACGACGATTTAGGCTCGGAAATCAACCGCGGAAAGTTACGCAAATCACAAATATCAAACTTTGACAGACAGTCGTATGAGTTGTTTGTTTGATTCCAGATGTACAGTCGGTTTATGCGATTTACGCAATGACATTTGCGAGCTGCATAAATTTATCAGGTTTTGTGAATACTGGGTTTGCCATTCGTCCGGGTTTTCCCGGACATGTACTCTTTTTCGCCTATGCGGGGAACGTCCGGGATAGTTTTTCTAGATTGTCCAGGTTTTTTCATTTCTCATCGTCAAGAGAAATTTTGGTAGTGTTTTTGAATCGTAACTTGTTGCTTCTGAATTCTGCAACATAATTACTACTGTAATACACACTTTGGTAATCGACAAAAGAAAGGTTAGAATACACTGAATGAAAAAAATCCTATTGAAGTCGATGTAATCACTTTAAAAATATAAAACAGAATACCAGTCACTTTTATAGCAACGACTTTTGCTTATTTTCGAAATCCTAAAATAATATTTCATAGACATCAAAAAACCACCGAAAATATAAAAATTAACCTCGGGTCCCAAGTCAAATAGCCAAAATCCCAGAAATTGATATTCTTTATCTCTTCCCCCTTTCCCTTAATTGAAAGTTGCAAAAATGTGGAGTATCCGACTGAGGAAATATGTACCTACCTACCGCAATGAAATCGGGAAAGTAAAGTTTTTGTAAGAATAGTACCTAGTTTTGTACTCTTTTTTTTAGATCCTATGATTGAAAGTTTTATGATTGATTAATAACTACTTTCTTTAAATTATGTCATGCAACCCCAGAATACCCTTAATGTTTATTGTACAAAAGAGTGAAGAGTAAATATTTTTCCACATACATTTATGTTATGGTAATGTATGTACATATGTATTTTATTAAAACAAAAATATATGTACAGACACATTCAAATATTATTAAAAATTTGGAAAATCATAATTATAGCCACAACAAAATACCTACGAATTTCTTGTATATTTCATTATGCGCTAAATTTCGCGCTAAATATATTTTTTACGCGCTGTCAGACCTGAAATTCCTCCAGATCTGACGCGTTTTCCGCTAAGTGATCTCAACCGATACAGTTAGAGCAAAATAGAGACCGCCTTGTTAAAATGTCAAAAATGGGAAATTGAAATTCATCGCCTATTTGTCTCCTTCAACTGTCAGTTCGGGGTGAAATTTGGCGAAAGTAATAATTATAGTGTTGTAGTTTTATTTTTGAGCATCGTTTCAACATTGTGTTTGTGTATAATGCAGTTTAACGGAGTGAATTTGGTATTACACTTAATAAATTCAGTGAATTTTAAGATAAAAATATATATACATATCTCTGTTTAGCATGATAATATTGTGTTCATTTGTCGATCACCTTCAATAGGATTAAGTTTCTAAACCTGAGTAAATCTTGAGTAAAATTTCATTCAGCGAAATTCGCACTAGATGAGAAAGTTTCGTGAGACCCAGTGTTGTACTTTATTTTTTATTTTTCGATAACGAACAATTGAAATATGTTAATATTCCAAATCAACATGCCAACACACACAAAGTATGATATTTCAAAAGTCTGTCAATGGAATGTACCTTGTACATAGAAGTACATAGCTATTATAGTATAAATAAAATATTTTTTTTATAAAAATAAAGTACTTATCTCATAACAAAATTGGTCGCCTATTTACAAAGCCATTTGATAGTCAAACAAAGAAGTATATGAAACTTGTTTTTTTGATAACTTTTCTAATTACTAATAAATATTTTTTGTATTTTACTTCTTACTCGCCATTGTGATGTTTAAAGAGCACCTCGATCTGTAATATCTTTTGTGCTTGAAGCGTTAGAGTTCAATTTAGGTGAGTGGCGTCTCTACATTCCTAATGTATCTGATGATGCATTCGGCAAAGGCAGAGGTCGCCTTGGCCGACATAGCCAATTTTCAATACCAAACTGACGACCGACGGTAAAAGAAGTCCTCTCACAAAATTTCATTCGCCTTCTTATTTTTTTAGCAAATTCTCTGATAAGACTGTCAACAAAATCTAGGTGTTTTGCTATTTGATTTTCAATGGAGAGTGAGGCCAAATAAAAACTATAGTTATACTTGTTTGGGACATTGTAGACCGTAAATACGTTTTTATCAACTTTGGTTTAGGAAAACTGCGTTTGCCACTTGCAACGGTCACTGGTATTGTTAACAGAATACAAGCGATATCCAGGTATTGGGATGTAACAACTCTTTAAGATTGTGCTTTTTAATAAAATTTAATGTCTCGATTATATCAGATTTAAAGTCGTTTTCTCTTGCAGCTTAGAACAATGTCGCATGAGTTCTTCTTTATATTGATTTAAATCAGTCATTAGTTCATCAACAGCCTCTTTCGGTCTACGTTTAATGCGTCTTAATCGCGCTACTAGTTTGAAAAATTCTCACTTAAGAAAAATAATTATTGGGACTCCCCCCAAAATAAAACATCTCAAGCGCTCCGGAAGTGTTGCCCGTTATTGTAAGCTCATTCACTCTACAGGGACTTCTCTGATCACAAAACTGTTTAAACTAAATTAAATGGGCTCCTTTCCTTGGTCGTTCAGTTCGTCTCGTTTTCGCCTTACATAAGTTAGGGAGTAATACGACAATACAAGCAACACAATGGGGCAGGTTGTGGTAGATAAATGCTGAGTACCTACTCATACTCACTCCTACAAGATAAGTTCATTAAATTTAATACGCTGAATTTTTTTTTATTACATAAGTATTTGAAGAAAGCATAAATGTGTTAAACGAAGTCGATGTGTACACACTATTTAGCTTTTCAAAAACCGTTTTAGCGTATAGGGATACAATTTTGAGTGGGAACTTTTAAATCATATTTCCGCTAACATTTTATGAAATATAAACAATAGCAAATCTTTTACAACCATCAAGTTATTCAAAACCAGTGTTGTTCCACGACGTACGCATCGTTTTTAATTATCGACACTCTTATGTCGACAGTAGCGTGCGTCGTCTGTGTCTGTGTCGTCAATAGGATTGGCAATGTCATTCAAAACAGCTATTAGTGAAACGTCTCCAGCTCGACTAGTTGCTACTTGCTAGTAATAGTAAGCATACGTACAGGAATCCTGCAGGCACAGGACTGCTTGAATATGCATTTATTAAAAAATAAGAATTTAAAGACTGAACGACAAAAATACAACGCATATGATGAACATGTCTTTGAATAGGTCAAGTTAAGTAATAAACATGCATCGTATTGCTATATGTAATTGCTTCCTAGATTGCCGAACGATGTTACATTTTACATGCCTGTCTCTAGATGTGGTTTGAGTCTTTAAGATAAGTGTTAAGTTAAAATGGAGGCCCGAAACTGTCCTAAGAATTTCTACATATTTTGTGGAACAAACCTAAATAATAACGAGCAGGTCAGTGTGACCCACCCCTATGGTGAAGTCACTACACGTCAGTTAACCAACCACATTGGTGACTAAGCCACTCCAGATTATAAATTTAGCCACCCCTTATTAGATAGAGGTCGAAGGCTTCTTATGGACCTGATCTAAATCAGTGTACCTCTACACTTCATCGTCGCATCCGAAAAATTAAAATCATCAGCTTCTGTTATTCTACTCAGGGTAGAAAACTGGAGAGTCTGTCCGGAGTACTCCTTCTCGGATTACAGTAGAATACTCTTTACAGTAAACCTACATCCCAAGACACACCGTATCTTTAGGAACCCTAGGAAAACGAATTGGGCGGACTATGCGAAAACGATTAGGGAGAAGATACAACATCCTAAGGATGAAAATCTCACTGACACTCATTCAATCGACAACGCAGTCCAATTAATCACTGAAAACATGCACAAAGCCTTTGGGCCTTACCAATAAACAATCACTAAACTCGTGTTTAACTAATTTCGAAACTAACTTTAGTTTCGACTTTAACTTTTCAGCTACCAATAACCAAATTAATCGAACATTTTACTAAAAATGAGTTTAGTACAAATTGCTTGCTTTTTTTTTTTCCTTTTTTATGAAACTTTTTGTTTTGTGGAATTGCATCAATAGTTTCACACAATTTGTTTGTAACAGTAGTCAGGTAGGTGGACTTATTTGAAAATAAATAATTGCAATTTAATGCACAAAGCGCATTTCGTTGTTTGAATAATTCTTAATTGTATCCATCTGCAATAAGTTGAAAAAGGCGAAAAATGTGCTGTAGGTAATCATCCTCTATTGCATTTGGAGATGATTAAAATAAGACGCTTTCAAAACAAAAATCACAAACACCAAAAAGAGAAAAGAAAACATTGCTTTTTCAAATGAAAAATAAAAATATATTAGCTGGAAAACAGACATTCCACCTTTGAAAGACACTACTACGATGACACTTATACTTAAACCATGGGTTAGACACGACTTTCTCAGGTTCGAAAGTTAGAGTCGACATTAGCGTTAACTCGAGGATAAATTGGTTATTGGTACGCAATATTTTTTAGTTTCGACTTTTGCATTAAAGTCGAGTCTAAATTTGATTGTTGGTAAGGCGCTTTGTTAAACACTGTCCCAGCTCTCGCAATCGCAAACCCAAAAAGGCGACTTGGTGGACCAGCGAGCTCAAAACTCCTTAAATCTTTTCCATGTGAATACAATTATTATGAACTGTTAAGTGATATGCTCATTAGTCATAGTCGCACAGGTGAATCTTTTGAAGATATTATTATGAAAAAGTTACTCTTATTATTAGATATTGTCATATCAGAAGAAAAAATGCAATTGATTGTCTAACTCATGGTATTTAAATGTAAATATTCGAATGAATGCTTTATAGTACATTTACACCGCACCTAAATTCAACATTTCAGCAGACAAAATTTCGAAATCCAATTTTGCGTCCCCACTGTAACTTCAGCATTTCAAATGACAGCTAGTATCAGAATTGATTACCTACAGATGTTTTTTGTGTTTCGAAATCAAAAAAGGTTTGTACGTTGTACCTAAAGAATTAATTTGTTAGTTATATTAATCTAAACATGAATACAACTGATAATTCACTATCCAGACATATTTTTCCTACTTCCTACTTTTTTAGCTTTTACAATCTAGTTTTACAGCGGTTTTTTTTGTCAGTGAGCCCAAAAGTCACCAGAATTAGGTTTGTTCGATTTGACAAACTTACAAATGCAGCATTGAAATTCAACATTTCGCTGAAATCCAACATTTCGAAATGTTGGAAAATATATGGTGAAATGTTGAACATTTAGCCTGAAATGCTGAATTTAGCCGAAATGATGAATTTAGGTGCGGTGTAGACGTACTATAAGGAGCTTGTTTTAATGAACCAGAAGAACTTTTAAATTACTTTCAAAACAGTTTGTCAATGAACATGGAGACGATTTTCAAAAACCGATTTTTAAATACATAATACGATTAGTACATAAGTATGGAAATTATACTCAACCAAAGTCTGATCAGTTAAACGTTTTGGTTAAAAATCAAGTGAAATGTTTCAATTGTGGTAAACTAGGACCGACTAGGATTGCATCTTCTTGTAAAAAAACAGTGTTGTCAAATGCAAAAAGTGTAGACGTTTTGGACATAGCGAAAATAACTGTGAGATGAAAATGGCTTACGCAGCAAAGAGTACTGAGAAAGCTGTAAAATCACCACGTACTATTCACAACATTTTTGCTAGAAGGGTAGGAAACAGAAAGAATTTCAAATCGGTTTCCGTGAATCAATGCATTGTTAACGGTTACATGGATTTTGGTAGCGAGTGTACTCTGCTATAATGAGTGAAGATATAATGAAACGTATGAACTTAGCATCAACGAATGAAAATTTGCCTTTATGTAAGGTTCACATAAGTGTAAAAGTGGATGGATTAAATGAGGAGACGGAAGCTTATGTTGTCCAAAAAATGCAGCTTCCTGCTGATGTAGCTATCTTGATTGGACAGAGTATAACTGAAACACCAAGTGTAAAAGTGATACAGAACTCATACTATATTATTATGATGTGATGATTTCTGCCACACTAATTACTCTAAGCAGAGTTGTGCATGTGCAATTGTGCACGGTATAACAAGAGTCAGCGTTGAAACACATACAAATGAAATAGGTTCGGTATACGTAAAATCTGAAGCATGCTTAAAAGAAAAATATGTCTATAATATTCTCCCTGGGGTATATTTCGTAAACAATGGTAAAAGTAGTACAGTACAGTCCCGATAAATCGTAATACCAAGGAACCTAGAGTTTATTACGAATTATAGAAGTTTTCGAAATAACGAGATTACGAATTATTAAAGACTTACAAAATAAAATTTCGATTTACCGGTGTAGGAAACCTGTTTCACTTTTGGGAGTATTTATTCCAATATTTCCGGTAACGATGATTTTTCAAAAACAGAATGGTAATGGCGATCGCGCCTCCGGTGAATTTCTGCACTGAGCGAAAAAGTAGATGGTAGGCGGAAGTCTGACAGCTGTCAACGTTATTGTCGCTAAAATTCTTCGCGCAAAATATGGCAAAATTTTTAATCTCGCCTGGCTTACTGAATTTAATTGAGATACAAAGTTAAGCGAATTTATCATACGCTAAAAATTCCGAATTACGTTTTAAGTGGTAGTTTATATTTTTCCCAATTGAATTACGATAGCTAGGTAGCTAAAAAGATTTTGGCGCGAAGCTCGTACATAAGTGGGAAGGAGACGAATAGAGATGGCAGAAATATGGGACATAACTCACGGAATTTCGCGAGCTAGATAGTCGGGTAGTCAGTTTTGAGTTGGCGTGAGGTTCGGACGTGGATGGCGGAACAAATACCAAACATATTCGCGATTATATGGATAGTGGTGGCGTCATACGTGCCGTACAATCGTATATAATAATATATTCAATCGTAGAGAAAGTATACGATATTTGACGAATAAATATTTAACGTGGTAACAACTACACCAATCGACATCGTCACATTTTCGTCCGCATATACACTAAATCCATCGTATAAACAAAATACCTGTACGCTACACCACGCGGCCCTTGAGCCGTTCCCATACCGCGTCCTCCGCCATTGTATCTTGTTGCCTCCGTCCAACCAAACGTCCCGACCAAACAGACCAACCGATTTAAGGCCGAAAAAAGGACGACAACCCTACAGCAATCGCCGTAATTCCATCATGCTGCACATAACCAAAAAGTCCGCCGCCAGCCATTCTTCATACAATACTGCCCTAGTCGTACTCCGCACCCGAAGCTTGAGTCCAACAATCGTCACCTTGGTCGGATCTCGCCAGCATCTTCAGGCAGTACGAGCACCGGCAAAGCAATATTGGCCTCGATTAGCAAAGGGCACTGCGTGCGTGGAGAGTAGTGTAAGTGCTTCCACTCCATCTTGGGCTAATCCACGTCGATCTCTCCACACAATTGTGGGTGCAAAAACTCCGCACCGAAAGTCTCCACCCAGCAATCAACTATCGTCGAATTCGCCGTCAGCAGCAGCAGCAGCAGTAACGACACCAACCGAGGATTTTTGTTAGGCTAGGTCCCCCTAGAGGGCTCTGAAGGAAGTGCTAAATTATTAAAGCTAAGTTTCGGTCATTTTTCGTTTTTGGTTGTAATACAACTTGTTCAAATGCAATTTCCGAACTACATTATCTAGGAAATACAGTTTGGTATACGCGAGATCATAAGCGAAGGACGGAATGCGGTGCACCACATCTCCCCACCCTTGGGCAACGGTTTAAAGGTTTAAGGTAACCCTTATAATATTGAAGGGGCAAGTCAATCTTGTTTCTTAAATTTCATTTAAACAATATTAACCAGTAGTGAAAGTGACCAATTAGGTAGACGGATAGGCTTCGTTACTTTTTTTTTGTAATTTGTTTTCCAACTGAATGTGAAGCAGTAGGTACCTACATAGTGTTCCACCGGGTATAAATAATTGATTAGTGTCTCAAATTGTGTTTCAGTAAGAGTTGTACAAAGGAACAGTACTTTTTTTTGGTTTTAATTTTAAGATACAATCTACTCCAATTTGGATAAGTAAACTAAAGTGCGTTAAAGCATCCGTAGTTCAGTAATAGCTTGCGTTTCTTTTTTGTACTGAATTTTAATTACCGAATACCATAGAGTGGTACCATAATCTTTATTTTTTTTTTGATTTTATATATCGATATTGCTTATATATTTTAAGAATTTTGTTAGGGGTTGATATGTGCTCTATGATAGATACGTATATTTACGTATAGTTTTTTTTTTTTTTTAACTTTTTTACTCATTTATATTTTAGTTTCGATTTTTATTAATAATAAAAAGGTCTTTTGATAAATTTAAAAAAAACGATGAAATATCTTTCATTGGGTTGCTGTTTGCACCTACAATTATTTTTGGAGATTGTAGATATTGGACGACGTTTATTTGAAGATTTTTAATTAATGATTCAATGTTTAGCTCGCGGAGAGGATTTCCACCGCCTCAATCCTATTGCTATCGTAGTGTTCCATGGAGAAGTGAATGTGTATTATCTTAACTCGGGCCTCGCAATTTAGCATTTTTTGTTTAGTTAAGTTACAGCTAGTAAGAACCTTCAGGCATGTAAATACAAGTAACTCACGTTCAGGGCTTGAGGCAAGATCCCCACCCACGGTTGAGCTAGCGCGGGAAGCGGTCATGCCTGAGCCTCGAGTTCCTGGACACCCCTCCTACCTGTTCGCCCGGATTGACTCAAGGGTCCTGTGACCTTGGGTCATAAGGGTGAAAGGATCCGTAGGAGAGTTTCCCTATTGTCGGCCGGAATCAGAAGCAGTGCTTACGACCATCGCGGATTCTGTCCTTACCTGCACGGGTGATAGTGCAGGAAGGGGTCTAGTCCGAACACTCCGAACTCTTGTTCAGCGTGGTTCTCCTGCAGCTTCTGGTATGGGCATGGTGGTACGTTACACCGGGATAATAAGTTTTAGCAGTCAGTCTGTGAATGCATTTGTGAAAATGGCTAACATTGCAACAGAAACAGCCCCCAATTGTATATAGTGTGGTTCCATTTAACACAAATTCTCAAGTGTGAGAGTTTTCCATCTCGCTCCCTCTTGCTTTTCCATCAAGAAAGAACCAAATTCTTATTCTTTCTTTCCAATTAAACATAAACATGTTCATGTACCTAACAAACGTAATTCAGAACATTGAAGAGAGGTAAGGAGAACGTTTTTTTTTTCGAATAAACGGGGTTGTCAACATAGATTTACGAATTAACGGGGTACGAATTATCGAGAGTACGAAGTACGAAGATCGAACCAGAGTTCGAAAGCAGCAGGTGGCCCGGTTTATTTGCTGTCATGTTTAGAAAAAAGAAAAAAAACGATACCTCTGATTATGTTGGGATATACCAACAAAGGGTAGGAAGGGTGGAAAAATAGGATAGTTGTTAAATATTCACATATAAAAAATAAAAACCAATAAGTCCAACCTGATCACCACAAAAAAAAAGTTCAATTTTCGATCATAATCATATTCCGGAATCTGAGTCATCCGAAATTGTGCAACTGTACGCGGTTGTCCATCAAGAAACTTATGAACAATGTGATTTAAGCGGCAATCATCAAGGGCAAATTCAAAGGAGTGGAGTCCTTATCCTATACGAATTCCAAATATTCCAACTGATCTTACATTCCAATTCAAGTGGATTCAAATCCCCGTTCGATTGGCTTTTGCGATGACAATCAATAAATCACAAGGCGAATCGTTGGAAGTCTGTGGTGTTTAATTCGAATTTTCCTGTTTTTCGCACGGTCAGCTGTACGCTGCCTGTTTGCGTGTTGACAAACCGCTTTCGTTGTTTGTTTTTGCTAGTTTATGAATATAATTT
Organism: Cheilosia soror; assembly: GCA_949372485.1. Lineage (NCBI taxonomy): Eukaryota > Metazoa > Arthropoda > Insecta > Diptera > Syrphidae > Cheilosia > Cheilosia soror. The sequence goes on along the minus strand of OX443562.1, from coordinate 46,950,804 downwards.
GAATTTGAATATGGATATAATACATAATTATAATTGTAATTGTAATTGTAATTATGTACATTAGTCGGAGTATCTACTAAGGCGTAGTAATCGAGCAACCATCCGGTGTGGACCTAGGCCCCGCAACCAAAATGCCTCTCAGCTTGGCTTATTGCCTCCTGTTGCGTACTTCAAGTTGGTTAAGAAGGCCCCTTTCTCTACTTATTTAAGCTATAACTTGAGAGTTTCTAAAAGTTATCATATCACTTAGGCATTAAGCCACTGATCAACTCTCCCTTCAGAGACTGTCTCAAGTCTCCCGTCCACATTTTTTTTTAACAAAATAACATTTTTAACTTTTGTAAAATACATGCCAACATGGTTTTATGCTAATATTTACAAAGTCAAATATCAATATTATTAGGTAACATAAACTTTATTTACTAACCATTTTCCACATACATTTTATGGAGAAAATACAAATATATTTTTTTAAGTTTTCGTACTGAAAAACACCTTTTCTCCTGCACCTAACAAACTGAACGAACGATTTAGAATTCCTTTTGTATGCAAGTAGCGCGCCAATGTCTGCATCACATACACTTCAACTCATTGGATTTGAATGGAATATAAGTGAGTTATTGAGAGTGGCTAAAGTCTCCCATAATATTCAAGTCTCCCGCTTTTCCCCTACTGTATAGGTAAGTACACGCATGTGTGAATATTGGTTTTGTACGTGAGGTACCAGCACTACTTGACCGACATAGACAACTTTATAACAACAACCTGACCATGATAAAAAGAAGTCCTCTCACAAAATTTCATTCGCCTAAGTCGATTCGTTTGGACGCTATCATGTTTTCAACAGAAAACAGGTAACAGAACTACATTACTGAAACCATGTATACCATTTTTAATATGTACCAATCTGACGACTACGACTTTGCTACTTGGCCGACCAGACTACTTGACCGACGTAGCCCATTTTCCATACCAAGATGACGACGGTAAAACGGAGTCCTCTTAGAAATTTCATTAGCCTAGCTAGATTCGTTTGGACGCTATCGTGTTTTCAACAGACAAACAGGCAGACAGACAGACATGGCTAAATCGATTCAGAATATACATATGTATACCTACCTACCTATTATATTATAGGGTTTCCGGTGAATCCTTTTTGGCGTTACTATGTAATGAAATGACAAAGTGAATATAGGGGAAGGTGGCCTAAAATGGCACACCCTAAGCAAATTGCCCGATAGGTCTTAAAATGAAATTCACTTCAAGCTGTATATTCATAGAATAGAACAACCAATTGCCCACATATTCTTATATTAAAACATTTAAAATATTTCCAAAAAGTGTTTAAAAAAATTAATTTTCAAAAGGTCTACCCAGTGCCACATATCAAAGGTCACTTGTATAAAATGGCATACCGGTGTGCCATTTTACCAAAGTATAACAAATCCTGTTTAAACTGCTTTAAACAACTTTATTTAAAACAAAACCATAAAAAATAATACTGACATCTATTAAGCCAACACAAATAGTCTATACTCACATTCAGAAACCAACTTAAAAAAAAAATTAATGTTTTTGATAAAAAAAAAATGTAATTGAACTTTGCATTCCGCTACTTTACACCATTACTGAAATCCGGCTCGATACAAAATGATCTGCCGACCATATGCCATTTTACCCTAGTGTGCCATTTTACCCTAGTGTGCCATTTTAGGCCACCTTCCCCTACCTTCCTGTGGAGGGTATAATAAAAAGTCAATACATACTTGTTTCTTGCTTTCAATAATCAAGCATTTATTTGCTAAACGAATATACTAGTTCTCTGACACAGTGACACCTATTCATATACCGCGTTTCAAAAAATGTTGCATGTAATCAGGAGTCAAAATTCGTTTTGTAGTTCCAATTCCAATAGGTAGCAACCAAAAATAAATTTCAAGATTTCAGCCCCGACTATGATACCTATACGTAGTACATATCTTCCTAGAGATGTTGATGTTGCCGGTTTTGGTGATATCATTTTAAGTCTAATTTATAAAATAAAAACTCGTTTAGTCTCTTTTGGATTTGCATAATGCACCAAAAACCTTTAGGTGACTACTTTTGTAGTAGTCGACAATCAACCTAAAAATTTTAAACACATAGGATTTAAATAGGTATAAACCTGTATATAGTGTATAGACCTATACCCTGCACAGATACCAAACAACTGTAAATAGTAACCACAAATATTCCTTGTTAAAACTACAGTAGGTAACTAATTGGAATTGGGCGGACGGGCACTGACACATATTATAACATCACAATTCTTGCTAGCCTCATGTAAATCTTTTAAGAGTGGCAGTATATTTTTCGCTTATGCATACCTATATGTTCTTCCTTTCGAATTACTTTTAACCATGCATCAACCGTTTGCTTTCCCTCTCAAACACAAGTTGCAATTTTATCTCCTACTCACTGCTGCAATGTGATATGTTGTATTTTTCAGCACAGTTGTTGGCCCTCTAGCTTGAAGCAAGGCGGAGCTTCGTATTCATTGGTTACAGCCATTTCCCTCCTTTTGTTTGTCGGCCAAAGTAGTAGTACATATTTCTCTATCGACTGGCGTATACCTACACTCTAGCATTATAATCAAAACCCAACCGGCAATGGATGAAAACAAATTCTATATCTATACGTATAGGTACTATGAAAGTGCCTACACGTTCAAGTTTGTCTTTTAAATTATTTCTTAATAGAATTTAAATTATGATTCGTGGTACATCCATAGAACGGTGCATTCGAGTTTAGGGTAAACAAAAAGTTGGTAGGTATTCCTACCTACTATGTATATAGAAATGTATGTACCTACATATTTGCAAACAAAAAAATTCATAAGAAATTATTAAATAATAATTAATATTGCCGATTTCTTTCTGATTATGTAGGAGTAGGTATTAATGTGGAGGAAATACATAACCCAATCAACTCATTTTCGCACAAGGTAGAGGTACCTATAACCACTGACAATGATGTTAGTGGTTGTGAACATTTACAGGAAAAATAGTAATGCGCATAACTGTTTGAATGGGAGCATGTAGCGTTTACTTTCTATGCTTTACTCGTAGTGCACTATGTACTTCCACTCAGTCCACACACAGAAATAAGATAACAGTGTGCGATATGCATTTATATTTTAGATGCTGCCGTTACTCTGGGCTAAAACGCAAGTAAATGGCTGAAGGAAGCGTACAACTAGGATGCAAGGCTTGGAGAATTTTAACTGGCTAACATAATGGACTAGGTATAGGTAAGGTACATCGTATACCTACCTATTGCTTGTGGTTGAACGAGTTGATATAGGGATGTTTTAAAGTGGTTGATAATCTTTTTTCAGGCGATTCAATCAAACGTCGTTTACGCAGCGACGACCGATACGTCGAGGAATAGTATGTAGGTACCTACATAGATATTATATGGTACGGTCTTACTCCACTCTGTCACTTAAGTAGGTATTTAAAGGCTTTCGTTATTATAAGTTATGATAAATGATGACTTTGAAATATAATCCCGTTTCTAAGTTTTCGGAACTCACCAAATAAAATAATTAATAATAACATGACATAGGTTACACACATTCCTAAATGTATTCCATCCATTCACGCCACACTGAAAACTGAGTTTTCTTTTTCGACAAAAAGTTTACGAAAACTCGGCGAGGCATTCAAAACTAAGATTTGTTTGACGTTTTAATTACATATGAAATGACATATGAAAAGCTTGAGTGGACAAGGCTTTTATGTTAGTAACTGAACAAATTATTTTGTGGAGCAAGTTTTAAAAAAACGTTATTTAAGTTCTTATAATTGACCCCTCACCACTGGTGGGGGAAGTCAATCATACGCACTGTCTGTGTTATAAAACTAAACTGAGGATCCAAATCAAATTGTCCTCGTATTTATATTTAATTTATTGATGCGGTTGGCAAAACGTTCAATGCTTTAGATGGAATCATCTTCGAGAAAAGATAAGTTAAAATCATCAAGATATCAAATGAAAGTATAGGCGATGTCTGAGAAGGAAGCGTTTGATTATATTGGTCGGTTTGAGATGAACAATTCGTTATCAGAAATGTCTCAGTCTCAGAAGGAAGCAGTATCATAATTATGTTTACGGATAATGTTGCTGACGGTATAAATTTTGCATTTAGTGATTTGGTTACTGGGGTATCTTAACTTGCATATACAAACAAAATTAATTAGGGTATTTGATAATTATTAATGTATGATTTAAAAGAATAAACTAATTATCTACTATAAACAGCGATCAAACTCAAAACAACGAAAAATAAAAATCTGATTGTGATATGCATAATTATAGGTATACTATCTACATTAACTGACTGTTGTATAACAAGATATTCCCAGTTTTGTAAACAAAAAAGTTTGAAACAGAACAGGGGAAACGGCAGCACTGAGTAGCTATAATGTCAGCAGTTTTGCTGAACTCGATGAATGTTGCAAAAAATGTGCCAGGTTCAACAAGCAAACAGGAAGAAACATTTTATATTGCCTTGTGTAAAACATAAAAAAAACACAAAAGTTTCGCTCAAACTCCGTATAAAGTGTACCTACAATATTACTTAGCAAAGGTTGAATAATTAATTAATTAATTAAAAAATGGCCCACGTGCTAATTAACAATGATTGACGTATAAAATCATCTACCACGAAATACACCACTACTACCGCCGGTACGGTGAAATAAAGTTCGGTTGGAAATAATGTCGAGTTACAAAAATTTGTGCGTTCGAATTTATTTCCAAAAAAATTATAAAAAAAATGGAAATACATACCATTTTGCTATGAAAATAAATTGACCACGATAAAATGTACAAATCGACATTATTTCCAATCGCAATGGGAATAAACACGATTCGACCTTATTTCCTTCGACTTTATTTCACGGCACCCTACCGCCGTATACCAACACGGCCCAAACGCACGATACATCAGAGCGGGTGGCAAATTCATCGACACAAACTTGACCATACGTTCCGATAGGTGAAGAAATCAACGGATCAGCAGAATTCCCTCCAAAACAGCACATGTGAACCGATTTCTTCCTGTTACGTCAAAGCAGCACGTGGGGTATGGTTATACCAGTATCCCAACTTCAAGATCGACAGAAATACCAATGACCGTAACGATACCGAAGGCCAGTAAAATAAAAAAAAGGAGGAACCATTCCCGCCACCAACCATATGTAATCTCATAACAATCTCATCATCTTCGTCGACTTCATCCATTAGCCCAGTAATCCAGAAACATCCCAATCACCTACAATACCAACTAGCAGAATCGATCATCCATCCACCCATCCACCATCAGCAATCAACATTATCAGACACCTATTTAATACATATATCCATTGCACCAAAAAAAATTTAATAGGAAAAGATAAGTATTTTAAATATGCTATGTAAAGTTCGCCTTCGCATCAATCTCAAGGTACCTAACTCTCTCCCAATCTAGCCTAATACATACATACATATACATACGTCACCAATAACAAAACAACAATAATTGTCATCATCAACATACCTCGGGCTGGACATGCTGTGCACAATATCGCCACACCAGTGTTTTTATATCGTGGGATTTATCCATTTTTGTAGAAATTTCGATGTCCGAAAAGCCTTCCGTGGGGAAAAAGCACCAAAATCGTGGGAATTTCAGGAAACTGACAAAACAAATGTTAAAACCAAATTTTTGTGAAATTTCATCAAAACTATTCTAATTCACAACAATAAGGATCATCTAAAATAAAATAAATAGCCTCTTAACACAAAATTCTAGTACAGAAACAATCTGACGGCGCAGCGGTAGCGCTAACTAGACCTCTAGCGTCAGCGGCAAAGTGACATTGGAATGGTGCCAGTTTGAATTCTTATTACTTTATCTTCATGAGCATCAGAAATGCATTTTGTGTCATAACGTATTATGTGAGAAGCTAGACCTAGGGTACCTTGCTTATACGGACCTGTTGCGCCATCTATTTATTAAATTTATTCAGTTAATTTTGCGCTAGATTGAAGCATTTCGCAGAAAAGGATATTTGGCTAGATTTTACTTTACTGCCCATTCGAAAAAAATATTTTTTTTTGTTTATTCCGATTGACTTTCATGCGCTGAGCACAAATCTGCAAAAAAAAATTTGGCGGTCTCTTACCGTTTGGGCGTGGCACGCCCCCAAAGTTAAAAAAAAAAACATTTAAAACAGTGGCAGCATTTCAGGAATGGAGAGTCCAATTTTTGTAAAATTAATTTTTTTATATTCCCTAAATGTGCAGTTAACTTATAAAAAAAGTTTCATCAAAATCGGATCATAAATACCGGAGATATAAAATAATTAAAAATTCGCATGTTTTTTGGCGGTAAAATTAAGCAAACAACATAATAAAAACTTTGCATATATCCAACCTTGCACCCACTCCAAGCAGGGGGGTTGCAGGGGGGCAGCATGCCCTCCCATACGGATCTCACTGTTTATGCGATTTTTGTAAAAAATAAAATGTGAAAAGAACGTTTAAATACAAAATAGTAGCCCGTGCCCTTGAAAGTAAGTGAAATATCAGTACAAAAGAGCAAAAATTCAGTGGTTCAAATTTAGCTCTTTTTAATTACCTCATATCTTCGGTCTTTATGATCCGATTTTGATGAAATTTTTTTATAAGTTAACTGCACATTCAGGGTATAAAAAAAACTTTATTTTACAAAAAAAGGACGCTTCGTTCCTGAAATTGTGGTACTAATTCATATGGTGTTTTTGAAACTTTGGGGGCGTGTCACGCCCAAACGGTGAGAGACCGCCAAATTTTTTTTTTCAGATTTGTGTTAAGGGCACTGAAATGAATTGGACTGTGCAAAAAAAAACGTTATTTTCGAATGGGCAGTAAAGTAAAATCTTGCCGCCGCTAGTCATCTAGCGGTCAATTGAGCCCGGCCATTGTTCATTCATTTCAATGGTCCGCTTGTCCATTAAGTGGGTCGCGGGTATAGGTTGCTCAAGTGGACCCTCCATAGCTCTCGATCCTCCGCCATCGACTCTAAATCATCAAGGGCAATCCCCATACGGGTAGAGGAGAGATTATGAATTTGATCTAACCATCTCATCCTGGGTCTACCTAGGGTACGCCTGCCCGATGGTACGGATTCCATAGCACGTCGTGGAATCCTGGTCGGGGACATGCGTTTAACATGCCCAAACCACCGAAGCATGGATCGCTCCGTCCGGAGAAGTAGCTGCTCGACATTGAGTTCGTCACGTATTCTAGTATTTCTAATGCGATCTCTACGGGTCACACCAGCAATACAACGGAGAAATCTCATTTCGGCAGCTTGTATTCGCGATCTTATTCTTTCGGTCATTACCCAAACCTCGTGACCATAGGTAAGAGTTGGAACAAACACGGAATTAAAGACTGACAACTTAGCTTTGACACCAAGTTCAGTCCTCCTGATAACAGAATGACCAAGCTGTCGCAAAATCGATCCAGCCTGACCAATCCTACAGGAAAACTCGGCATTGCTCCTTCCATCACTCGTGAATAAGACCCCGAGATACTTAAACTTCTCCACCTGTTTCAATGGGACTCCACTAACATGCAGAGTGCATTAAATAGGCGTTCTAGAGACGACCATCACTTCGGATTTGTTCACATTTACTTTCATCTCAGCTTCAACACAAACGGCTACAAACCGATCGAGTGCGCGCTAAAGTTCAGTCTGAGAGGACCCAAGGATGACCAAGTCATCAGCGAAGAGCAAATGACTTATCCTCAGATCTCCCAATTCGAAACGTTCTTCGCCAAGACTGCGCTGTAACATCCAGTCCATATAAGTAATGAAAAGGAGAGGGGACAAGACGCACCCCTGGCGAAGTCCAACGCCCACGGTGAAAGGTATTGATTTAACGCCGTTCACCCGAACACAGCTTTTACAGTTTGTGTAAAGAGATTGAATGGCTCTCAAGAGAGAACCATCAATTCCATACTGCTGTAATACACTCCAGAGTTTCCCTCGAGGGACTCGGTCATATGCTTTCTCCAAATCTACGAAACAAGCGTAAACAGGTGTAGCATACTCCCAAGCCTTCTCAAGTACCATTCTGAGAGTGAATAACTGGTCGGTTGTGCTTCTGCCGGGACGAAAGCCGCACTGCTCATCTCCTAATCGTGCCTCGACCACAGCTCTGCAACGGGTTTCCAGCACCTTGGCAAAGACTTTTCCGGGGAGACTTAAAAGTGATATACCCCTGTAATTGGAGCAATCCCTTTTATCCCCTTTCTTGAAAAGGGGCACAATCACCCCAAACTGTCAATCGCTGGGTGTTTCGCCGCATTCCCAGGCCACTTTAATGACACGAGAGAGCGATTTGACTCCCTCTTCACCTAAGGCCTTTAGCATTTCTGGCCGGATTTCATCCACTCCGGCAGATTTGCCAGCTTTTAGCGATTTGATCGCAAAAGTGACTTCCTCTACCGTGGGACTATTTTCCGCCCTGCTTAAGGCGATGGATGTGTCATCCTCAATGCCCTGGATTGGATTGAGCAATTCGAAAAAGTGCTCGCTACATCTGCGCAAGATGTCCTCCTCATTAGAAAGAAGTGTACCATCTTTGATCACGGTCCAATTTTTCGCCGAACTCCTTCCAAGACTGTTCTTTTGCTGCTTTAACAGCCAATTTGCAAGTTCTTCGCGCCTCAATGTACCGGTTTCGAGAAGGAGAGTCCCCCAAGTGAATCCACACCTTGAAAGCCTTCTTCTTCTCTCTGATAGCTTCTTGAACTCCGGGGGTTTTAAACCACGCAGTTCTTTTCTCACCACCAGCCGCCACACCGAGCCGCTTCACTCCGCAAACATGTCCTGCAGAGGCAATAACTGCTGTTAAAAACAACTGCCATTCTTCCTCTACATTCAATGGAACATTTGGAATTTGTTCAAACCTTTCAGATACCTGCCGTGCAAATTCCTCCCGTATCTCATCGTTCTGCAGCCTCTCCCACCGTATGCGCGTAACCATCCTTGGTTTACGCTTTGGCAGGATAGGTATTTGATCATTGAGATACAATTTGCACAGCACCAGGTGGTGATCAGTTGACAGTAGTTCAGCCCCTCTCAACACACGAACATCACAAACCATCCTTTTAATACACGACGGTACCACAAAGAAATCTATCAGCGATTTCTGCTGCAGACTTCGACGGTACCAACACACGAACATCACAAACCATCCTTTTAATACACGACGGTAACACAAAGAAATCTATCAGCGATTTCTGCTGCAGACTTCGACGGTACCATGTGTATTTATGGATATCTTTGTGTGGAAAGAAAGTGTTCATAATGGACATTCCATTTGAACAACAAAAGTCCAACAACTTCTCTCCGTTCGCGTTCTGATCGGGGTCACCGTGTTTCCCAATCGCGCTGCCCCATGTCGAGAAATCCGCACCCACGTGAGCATTGAAATCACCCATCAGGATATAAGAATCCATATCTGCAACCTTTTCAAGGGCTGCATCAACTTTATCTAAGAAAGCTGCGTACCCTGACTCCAGATTCGGTGCATACACCTGCACTAGAGCCAGAGTTGATCTTTCAAGCTTAAGCTTTAAGATCGCAACTCTCCCTCCTAATGGTATCCACTCCAATACTCTGTCTGCCAGCTTGGGACTTGTGAGTATCCCCACTCCCGCCTGAGCAGACATTGAAGGTGCTACTCCCGACATGAAGAGTTTCCACCCATCTGCAAGGTCCACAGTTCCAGAACCCCTTTGCTTTGTTATGAAGAAACACCAACTATATCTAGTCGATATTTGACAGCCTCCCCAACAAGCTCCAGGTCTTTTCCCGTGAGCGAAGAGATGTTCCACGTGTCCCGGCCATTGTGATTTTCTTTAATATAATAAAAATTAATAAAACAATTTTTTTTTTTTTCATTTTTATGTATCGTGGGAATTTGGTGCGAATTTGAGATCAATGAAAAGGGAGAAAAGGAAAAAATAACCACCTTTCGTGGGAAATATGAAGAGAGAGTCCTAACAACACTGCCTCATACCCTGGAAAAAATCGCGTTATTAAAAATAAGAAAAAAATTAGAAAAGATATCGGTAAATTGGAGTGAGTACCGAAATAAGTAATGTGTTTGAGCGAACTACGTCATACGGTAATAGTTTAGATTTATTTAGTTGTTTACATTGCTTTAGTTTTTTTTTGTGCCACCGTCGAGCATTAATTTGACTGCTCTCTGCTTAGATGTCAAACACATAATACACCAAATTTTATATGGATATCATAGGAATACAAAAGAATATCCCTGATTATGATTCGTTTTGATTAGAATGTTTGATACTCCCCGATTTCAATTAGTTTCTAATAATTACAATAATTTCTAATAATTAAGTGCAAAATAAATGCGGTGATCTTGACGTAAATTTGCTTTCGTGAATAATTTCAGATCATGTTGTGGGAAGTTAATAGTGAATTTTAGGGGATAATGAGATCCAGACAGTAAATTCCAAATATAGGTGGGGGTGACAGTGTCTCTGGGTCATCGATGGGATGAATTGGTGTGAGGAGCGCGTTCGGGACTTTCATTTTTAAATAAAGTGCGATGAAAGTCATGGACGTATCACAGGAACTAATGTCTCTGGGATTCTGTGGTGGGTAAACTCAGGGAGGGCAAACGAAAACTTTTTTACAATTAGGATAAACGGGCCTCTTCTATTAATATTTACGATTAGTTATACGGGTGGTCTACGAGTTGGAAGGCTTTTAGGGAAACTTGTACGACCATAGACCATCGATTTTTTATTTTAATTTTTTTTTGACAGCTATAGGTTACACTTTAGGTTGATAGCTCGGTAGAAGATGAAATGCATCATCCTGCCGATGTCTTTTCGCTACAGTTTCACGGTTATATCCGTTACAAAACAGTCAGGGCTACTCACAAATCAAAATCGAAAGAAAAATGTCATGCAGAAAAAAAGTCATAGATGTACAAAGAACTTTAAATAAAAATATTAATAAAACAACAACAATTTCGTAGAGTAAAATATGACATAAAAAAAGAAATAATACTACACGAAAAATAAACTACCATACCATAACATTATTTTTAAATATATTTTTTTTATTTAGTTCAATTTCTTAAAATGCTAGCTGATGCAATCAATTATAAATATATTTACGTAATTCAGAGCAATAAGGTGACTCGTATAAAATTTATTTGGGTAAAAATTATTTTATTAACGTTTTTTAAAAAATTGAATAGAACAGCGATTCCTAACCTGTGGTCCGCGGACCCCTGGGGGTCCGGGTAGCACTTTCAGGGGGTCCGCGACAGCGTTCTTCACCAAAATGAAAATTATCTTTTTTTACTTATTTCCTCATTACTTTTTATACCATTTTTCTAACCCTCTCAGTCTCAATAACAAATGCTTGAACGAAGGTTTAGTTACAACTTACAAAAGCAATAAACCAAACAATTCCACTACCTAAAAGAAGCTTTAAAAAATAAAGAAGACACGATTCTGATTCTCCTATTTCTTGTTTGTATGCAGGTATGAAGAAGAAGAGTTTTATTCTAATGCTTGCTTATACTTTTTTCTTTGAAAAGAATTGCGCAAACGTTTTAATGATTTTACGTGGTTCGCACAAGTTGCATATCTAGATACGTGATATTTTTTGGCTATTTAAATGAGTTGTAAATCCGTGTTTAAGGATTTACAAAACTCACAAAAGACAGTTACTTCATTCTCAGCTCCTGTTGATTCAGCGGGTAGTTGTGAGATCATTAGATCCTGTGGTATCGCAATGGGCTTTCTCTGGCCTAAGTGAAGTTGAACTTGTTACGCCTTGCCACCCTAACCTAACCTAACCTACTGTGTTCCAATTTTAAGAAAACTCAACGTTTAAAAAAAATGTTATGTGGCAAAAACGATTTGAAAAGAAGGATTCTTCACCACTTTTGAACACTAACTGAATTCTTAGCAACTACAGCTGATATTTTACCAGATTAAATTTTTTAAAGTTTTGTCATACATTTCACTAAACTAAAAAAAGAGTTTTCGAGAATACTTTAAGATTCCTGATAACAGCAAATTATGGATTAAAAATCCATTTCCTACCGGTTTTAGTGAAATAAGCAGCTTATCAGCTGTAGAAAAAAATTTGTTTATTGATATATATCTTGTGCTTTGCTTCAAAACAGCTTGTATTTAAAAACACCAATCTTTATAAATTCTGGTTAAGTGCTAGAACGCAATATCCTTTTATATCCGAAAGGGCTATTCCCTTTTCTAAATCATATTTATGTGAAAAAGCTTTTTAACTCTGGTTTGTCCGGAAAAAAATGTAGAAATATACTGACTTTTTCGCTTGGTAACTTATTAAAAAGCCTTGGTGCTGTCGCAGTAGGTATAACATTTTAAAAAATGAGTTTTATTTGAAATTGGAATGTTAACGATTGCCATATGATTTACTCTTAGTCTGTATATATTTGAGCTTCTTAGCGTAGCACTATAACCGCTTCGCATAAAGAAAACTTTGAGAACCTTAAAGATGTAAAGATGGTTTATCGGGAGTATACGTAGGCTAGAGAACAGTGGCCGAGTGTGGGCTAGTCGATTAAATTAAAAACTACAATCGGTGTACCGCAAGGTTCAGTCTTGGGACCAATATTGTTTTTAATATTTATGTCAATTCCATGTTTTACCAAAACTTCAGTAGTCGTTTACTCCATTTGCTGATGATATGGCGCTGACGTATGATAATAAAAGTGTTTCTGATTCAGTTTTTAACTAAACATGGATTTAGGTATCCTGCGGCAATGGTTTTGCGAAACATGAGCTACTTATAAGCAATAAAACAAAACTTATGATATGCAACTTACGAGGTCCTTGTTCACTTAATTGTGATGTTATCTTCCACTCTAGCTCTTGTACAAAATTGTCTTCATCTGTTCACACGTGTGACAACAACAACTTTCACAGAGATTTAGTCTGCAGTTCAAATTCTTTTCATATTGAAGGTGTTAAGAGTTATAAGTATCTAGGTGTTCTAATAGATAACAACTTGTTCTGGAAGGCACACGTAGAAGAACTAAAAAATTATATGCTCTCTGCGACTCGCAAAATATACATATCTCCTAAGAGCACATCGTTCAAGGAAAATTCTACTAATGTTTTGTTATGGACTTGTACACTCTAAGCTTCAATACGGTATTGTAAGTTGGGGTGGAACTTAAAACATTTGTAAATACTGCCATTTAGTTTGTTAATTTTGAAGTAAATATATCCAAATATGTTCGTAACTCCTATTTATCGCATTGGGGCCTTATTTCATAATTGAAATCTTGCACATGGTAAGAATCCTGACGATCAACGTGGAAATAATATTTTTGGAAACGCAACTTCTGGTCTTGCCATTAACTCAATAAAGAACATTTTTCCAACTGAAATGGGGCATCGCATTATACATAACATACATATTATACATCTGATCAACGCCATTATTTGAGTGAAAAATTAAACGTCAAGATGATGTTTAAAATATTCCAACAACGATGTAAAGAGTTTCCAGATGTTAAGTATAACTTTTATTACAAGATATTTAAAGAGCAGTTCTCGCTCTCCTTTGAACGACCTCAGGCTCAGGTGGAAAATGTTGTACGTGTGAGGAGCTTGAAGTAAAGATAAAAATCACTTTTTTGAACGATGTGGCAAAGAGGACGGCAGTTGCTGAAAAAATACTAAATTTAAGACGGGCTAATAAGTTCTATTCGATTATTAAGTCAATTCAGGAAAAATTACAGTCGGATAAAACAAAAACTATTGGCGGGATATGTATCGACTATATGCAAAATCGTCAAATCTCATGTAAAGCAACTTACTGTCAGCGTATTTTGTATACACGATCTGCGGGACAACACCACAAGGACGTCAAGGAGCTGCATATTTTTTTCAGATGGATGTTCATAAAAAAATCACACAATGATAAGGTTTTTATCATCTTTAGTAACTTTAAAAAAGTTCAAGAATATCGAACAGTATTTCCACAAACGAGGACGTTCTTTTTACCATATGGTATAGAGACTTCGCAGTTCTAAAACGTAAAATTAAAAAAAGTGATCGAATTAAAACTGTTCAAGAATATGCTGATTTGATTTGATCTTCTTCAGTATCAAAAAAGTTCACAGTCATTGGACCAAAAACGACAGACATTTTTGACTACAAAAGCTAGTGACCACGCTTAAAAGAAACATGCTTTCAATGGAGTCTCTTGGACGACATGTGGCTAGAGAAAATAAGTATGCGTTTACTATAAGAAAATTTTCTCATTTCTCCCACTCGGATTTTCCTGATAAAACTGTTGTTGCGAGAGACTTCAATAATGGTTTTACAAGTCAAACATTTAACCTGGGAAGCCTTCAAAGAGATGAACTGGAAGCTATGCCGCAAACCCTTGCTTATACTTCTGGAAAGGTGTCAATCAATTTTAAGAAGATGAATGACATACAAAAACTAAAATCGCATCTACCAAGGGACATTAACATGCAAGGGTAGATACTATGATGAAATTTTTGCTTGGCCAACTTGTGAAAATGATTCTAATCCAATCGATACAGATCAATAGTATTTTCCTTATATTAAATTTTTTTTTGTTTAAAGCTTATAGGTACCTAATGAATAATACAAAAAAAAAATAAACAACTACAGCCTTATTTATAAACTTTATAGAGACTGTATAAAGTTTATAAATAAGGCTTCTAAAGTTTTACTAAAAAAAGGTCGTTTATTTTAGAAACGAAATAAGTCAAGTGACTTTAAAGGCTTAAAAGCCGGTTAAGACTTAAAAAAAGGTTAACATTTTAGCGTTTTTTGAATGCATTTTAAGCCAAATTATATCTTGGCATACTCCAAATTTGTAGTGTTGTGGAATTTTTTTTATATATAAAAAAGTTTTTTGTCGCTCCTGAAAAGTTGACGCTCATTGACTTACGTTGTTTCTGAAATAAACGAATCAATTTGGTTTCAATATTTAAATCAATAAAAATGTGGTTTATCAATAAATGCATGTGTCATCTGCAAAAATAGCAGATTCGCAGGTATTTAATCTTGGGAAGTCATGTGTGAAAATATTATACAGTACTAGCGGACCCGGCGGACTTCGTCTCGCCCCAATTTAACGCCAGAGTGATAATAAAACACAGATACTTAGTTCAAATTTAAATGTGGTTTATTTGAATGGAATCGAAATGAGGAAAGAGCGATATACTTAAAGGGTAGTGGCACAAGTTCTTGAGTTTTCTTCTTTTCCGCTGTATTTCTCTTTCTTTCTTTCATTTGTCTTGCAAGGGTCCTTTTATCCGTCCGAGGTCTGCATAACGTAACTTTCTCCCCTCTTCTTTTGTTTGATTTAATATGGCATGAAATAAAATGTTTGTTGAGCAGGTGGCATAAGGTGAGTGGGCAAGAAGTACCCCACCCGACGAGCTTTAGCCGCGCGACCGCGAGCATGCCGCGCCCTCCTCACCTTTGCCGAAGCTGCCCCTGTGGCTCGACCCTGACTCACAACAATGGCGTAAAGGCAACGTACAGCTGACCGTAAGAAAAACAGGGAAATTCGAGATTAATCCCATAGACTTCCAACGTTTGGCCTTGCGATTTATTGATATTGATTGTCATCGCAAAAGCCAATCGAACGGGGAACTGAATCCGCTTGAATTAGAAAAAGAAAAGGAGATTAGTTGGATTAAACGGAATTCGTGTGGATAAGGAGTGCCTCTCCTTTTGAATTTTCGCTTGAATCACATTGTTCATGAATTTCTTGACGGACAACCGCGTACCGTTGCACAATTTGAATTGATAAATATCGCATTGAATTTCAATTGATCTTGTATCGTTTGCGGATGTGATGTGCGATATACGACTATCCGGAATCAGTGTGCTTTTAATACGCAAAACTCGAATCAATTGCAGAAAAAAATAGCACATTTGCTTAATAGAAAATGACAATGCGAAAAGGACACCTCTGGCGCCATCTATTATTTATCTCGTTAACTTCTCCACCCAAAATGCACGCAAAACGTCTTTTATCACAATGAAACTCACAATCCTAAATTTTCCAAACTTTATCACAACGAATTTTCCAACTTTATACATCGTCCAAAATCATCAAATCATGATTTTCGCGTTTTTCCGGAATTTTCTACTTTTCCATGATGAGAGTTTTCCCAAAATTTTTTTTCAGAAAAACCTTCTACTGGCAATTGCGAATAACTGAAAAAAAATTGAGCCAAATCGGCCCAGCCGTTCTCAATTTTTAATTTTTTCGAATTATGCGACTTTTCCGGAGGGTTTTCCCTAAATTTTCTTTCAGAAGAACCTTCTCCTTGATGAATTACTATAAATTGTTGCCACCATTTTTATATATAGAGATGTGAAAAATAATAGGGTAGCGACAGATTGCTGTATTTCGTGAGAATAAAAAAGAACAAGAATATTTTCCTCATAAACAGACTCTCAGAATTCAAGCATTAAGCACTCCACTAGTCCATACTACTTACAAAATGCAACGTCGCGTCCGTCTGTTCGTTTCTTCATAATTCGAGAACCATTCGTCCGATTTTCATGATTTCTTTTTTGATTTATAGATGTGTGGCCACGGACTAAGTCGTAGTGTGGGTGAGAATTACTCAGGTGTAAAGGGATCGCGGGGAATAAGAGGGGTTTCACGAACCGTTAGCCGTATGAACTTAGAACTTTGTACGTTGATAGATAAGTCAAATTTATTACATGCCTCATTCATCGTTTTTCAAAATTCGTCCTATTAGGGTTGAAAAACTTTTCAAACAAACTTTTCTATTTCAACCTTACTAAGCTTAACTTGCCATTATACTCATAAATCTATGTATGTCAATTCAAGATATGCTTTTAATTGTTAGGCAATATTTTACCGAGTATTTTGAGCTAACATTCGTCTTTCTGGTCCATCCAAAGGGTGAGATATATAAATTGAAATTAGATCTAATTTTGCCAAGTGCGAAAAAAATTGCTTCATCGATTGCAGTTGTGCTTAGGGGTAGTTTTAGATTTCGTTCTAAAAATAGAATGATTACTCGCACGACGGGCATTCAGAATGCAAAATTGTAAATGCTCATGAAATGCGTAGTTGAATTTAATGTGGGAACGGATATGCATAAAACAAACTACTTAGCTATAAGGAGTTTGTGATGCGTAAGTATGTAAAGGGTGGTTAAGTTTTAAGGGCCGATGTTAATTTTGAATAAAACACAAATTATTTAGGAAATTATTGTCATTTCTTTTTATTATGATAATATTGGTATGGTTCAATTATGGAACAAAATATCGGCCAAATGGCCACAAGCCAGTTACAATTATACTCTCGAGCGGTGCGTTTCAAATTCGGATTTCTATACACAACATGGTGGCAGCGGTGGGATCTGCGCCCGCGTATTTCATTTTAGCTTGCGAATACATAGTTATATTATAACTTAACGTATAGTAAATCCACGTACACAGTTTAATCGATTAGCACCGCGAATATATTATTTAACACACAACAAATATGCCAGATCCACCATCAGCAGATACGGCAGGGACAGGAGGCCTTACATCGAGCAGTAGTTTTTCTGTTAGATGTCCAGATCCATTTACATTTAGTAATCCATCTGAGTGGACGAAATGGAAAAGAAGATTTGAAAGGCTTCGTATTGCATCAAAACTAGATAAATCTTCCCAAGAAGAACAAATCAACACGTTAATCTATCTCACGGGCGACCAGGCAGATGATGTGTTTCTTTCACTAAAGTTCGAAAATGAATATGAAAAAAACGTTTATTCCAAGTCCTGTTGAAACCACATATCGTCCACATCCATATCTTCCAATTCGGGCCATAAGAAGTTCGCTATCATCTCACGATAGCGAACACCACGACGAGTTGAGGTGGACGGCTCTTCAGCCACACTATCGCGAACGGTAGCAATATTTTCTGCAGTACGAGCTGTACGAGCATGCACTGGTGTTTTCAAATCTCCTATAGACCCGGTGTGGTGTGCTTCACATTCAACATCGGCCCTTAAGAATTAACCACCCTTTAGATATGCACAATCGTACATATCTACATTATAATATTTAAGATCTGCTGCTATGGAAAGTGTAACGATATGATCGTGTAGTATAAATAATCAAATCGTATCTGTTTTTCTAGTTTTAATTTATCCATTGACGTATTACTTTGAAATTTAGCATACAGTCATAGTGTAGTTGTAGCGGAGTAAAAATAAAGGCGGGAGGTAAAGGTATCTCTCGAACTACTAGGCCGGTTTTACAAATTCTTTTACCGCTGTCATGATGACACCTTTCGGATCAGTATAGGTGTACAGGTTACCTAAGGACTAAGTTGGTGACGGGAGAGGGGTAGGTAAAGGGGTGGTAGGGACTAACTTAGGAACTATTTGGGCGATTTAAAAATGTTTTCAACATTGTATTGGCTATTGGATCCTCCGGATCCAGTATAAGTTACTGAGGGAGAGCGAGACGATAGGGGAAGGGAAAACGGTGGTATAGGGGCTATAGCTATAATAGCTTACAAAAAGCCATTGCCGTAAAATATGTTGAAAGCTTAAAAAAGAGGAAAAATATAAACAAACGTACAATCATAACTCAAATAAGTTTCAGTTTTATTTGAAAGAAGAGAAACCGGCGAGCGGAGCCGCGGCATTGCTAGTTTATTATATATGTATCCTTCGGTTTTCCCTAAAAGGGACATATATATCGAAACTACTTGATTGAACGGTTTCGATGTTTAAATTAGTCATGCAATGATGGGTTATTTTGTAGTCAAGTACTTGTAAATTTCAAAATTTATAGAATTGTCAGCCTATAGAGCTCTGCGATTGAAGTGAAACTTCATAGTACATACTTCATGCTGAATTAAAAACAAGTAAAAGTGTTATCATCGGTCTGGCCGATGCTTAAGGGGCATGCAAAATGTTTGCCGTGTGAGTTAGTATTTATGGTGGGTCAGTAGTTATAGTTAGTGTGTTGGACTACTGTGCGAGGGGTCCCAGGATCGATACCCGGAATTACATCTTAAGTTTTTTTTCCACTGCACCATCTCTCGCGAACGTCTGACAAACTTCCGAGAGTATAACTGTCCTGAAAACGCTTCTCAATTCCGCCGTCCGGACTCGGCATAAAATTGTAAGATATCCACGAAGTAGGAGCTGTTGGCTCAATACTTAGTATGTAGAAATATGGTCAAGTGACACGAATGTTAAGTCTTATAAGTAAATAAATTGTTGGCACAACAGGCCCGTATAGGCATCCAGGGCTATTTTCTCACAATGGAAAGGACCTAATATTTTTTGTGGAGTCTGAACGGCTGAATTGAGAAATTTTTCTAGGACAGTTATAATTTCGGATGTTTGATAGATTTTCGCGGAGGTTGCGCAGTGGAAAATTCTTAAAATGTAATTTGTGTGTTTTCCGGGAATCTAACCTAAGTTAGGCGCAGTATGTGCGGTTTGGATGTGAACCGCCGCAAAACTAAGCTCGTGCTCTTCACTAGGAAATATAAAATTCCGATAATCTAACTTTCTCGGACAAAGCTATAATTACATATTTTGGAAACCTAACATCCAAGAAAGCATCAAGAAGGCTGCAGTAGCAGTTTTCTCTTGCAAACAATCTATTAGATATAAATACAATATAATAGGGATCTACAATCTCAAATAACTCAATGCCTCTCGGCCATAGAGATATAACGGTATATAATTGTCCCGTGGATAGCTTTGGAGAAAGCCATAAATCGCGACTATCTAAGCAAGGTATAGCGCACAGCTTGCATTCACATAAGCGGTTCACTACGCACAACTCCCTTTGCGGCACTAAACATAACGCTTCATCATCTATATTACCCCTTGATATATTTAGCGAGCAAATGCAGCGAGTGCAGCCATTCGAATTAAAGATACTTCACAGTGGTCAATGAAAGACTTTGATCACGCTTCCATTCTAAAGAACTTCAGAATCTCAACCAAAAAAACTGACTACACCACCCCATCCCTAAATGTTGACAAGAACTTTTTCCTTACCATCCTCCCCAGATCAATCTGAATGAAGATACATTTTCTGAATAATTTTCAATTCACTTCTATACTGAAGGCTCGAAAAACTAAGAGGGAGTTGGTGGGGGGTTTTCTCCGAAAGTCTTAATCTTAAGCTCTCCTTCAGTCTTTCCGTCTATTAAACTATTGTTGCGTGTTCCAAGCGGTAGTTATGGCGATAAAGAAGAAGAATGTGATATCCGTTAAAGGTATCTGAATATTTCCTTGAGATACTTTTTTAGTAGCCCTTGACTACCGATCGTCTCTTACGGAGATGACCGAACAGTTCGAGATTAATCTTCCGAACCCCATTCCTGCTGTAGCATCTCTCTATTTCCTCGATCGCGCGCTTCTTGTGCTCTTTCTTTTTTCTCCTGAGAAGCCGGTGTTCGTCTTATGTTTTCTGCGCGTAGAGCTCACGAGCAGCTCTAGTTTTTCATTGCAGCGCCGCTTTGTATGCCACTTGTTTCGGTGCATGTGCTTGCCGGCACTCGTCGTCGAACCAGGGGTTTCGTTGTGGTGGTCGAGTGAAACCAAGTCTTCAATACTTGATGCTGGCTGCATAGAACCTATTGGGAGATTGAGAGAAACTTGATCGGAGAAGGATCTGGGGATCTCTTTCGATTTTAGCCGTCCGACGTCAAACTTCCTCACAGTATTTATTTACTTGTCTTGGCGGTATTCGGGATATCCGAAGGCGTACCTTGGCTACTACAAGGTATAGTGGTCCGAGTCAATGTTGGCCCCTGGGAACGTTCGGACATCCATAATACTGGAGGAGTGTCTTACGTCGATAGCAATGTGGTCAATCTGGTTGACGGTTGATTGATCGGGAGATCTCCAAGTGCCTTTATAAATATCGAGACTCGGGAACCACGTACTTGCTATAATAACATTTCGCCCCTCCGCGAAGTTGATCAGCCTAAATCCGTTATCGGAGGTGGTGTCGTGTAGGCTGTACCTTCCGACCAAAGATGCCCTCTCTTCCTATCTTTGCATTAAAATCTTCTAGGACAATTTTAATGTCATAGTTAGGGCACTGCTCGTATGTCTTGTCCAAGAGCTCGTAGAACCTTTCTTTTGTGTTGTCGTCTTTCTCCTCCGTCGGGCCATGGGCGCATATTAGGCTAATGTTGGCGAATTTAGCCTTGACGTGGATTGTCGTGAGCCGCTCGTTCACACAGTTGAAACTTAAGACTTCTTGCCTAAGTCTGCCTCCAACGACGAATCCACATCCAAATAAGCGCTTATTTTGTTGCCGATAGCAGTCGCCATAGTAAACATCGCAGTTTAATCCTCTTCTTGTCCGGTCCATTCCATCGCACTTCTTGGGTGGCGGTTAAGTCTGCTTTATAGCAGCCCAGGGCCTCCGCTAGCTGTTCGGCTGCACGCGGTCTGTTAAAGGACATAACATTCCACGTGCAGATCCGAAATTCGTTGTCCTTAATTCGTTTGCCAGGTTCGTCAACAGTAAGATCATCCGTATCCGAGGCTTGTGATCGTTTTGAAACTAAGTAATTTTTTCCGCAGTCGGGCAATTACCCCGACGTCCTGAAAAATCTTCACTGACCTCAGCTCCAAATATGTCGAAGTAGCTCAAGGAAGGTAACTGTCATCTTGACTTTTGACGACATGCATATGCACATCCCAGCTCATGTGATCTTTCGCGAAACACAAGCGTTTGTTTGTTCCTTGCGTCATTAATTGGTGTTTTTTTCTTAAGTTTCAAGTGCCTTAAGTGTTTAGCACTGCGAATTGTGCAGGTAACAGTGAATAAGCTGGCCTTAACATTAGATTTCTCCCCAATTTTAGCTGACGATAAAGCTGAATTAATGGAGAATAATCCTGTAGTCTATTGATCATAAGATGTAAGCTCTCAGGAGAATGCGCCAACAGCACGACGTCATCCGCGGACATTAGTGCTTTAATATGCACACCCGCATACTCGACTCCTCTAGGATTATTCCCCGTATTATTATTAATTTTCATACGACCAGCTGACGTATACATGACATCAGTAATTTATTAAAAAAAAAAAAAATCAGTTGGCATAAAATAACTTAAAAAAAAAAATTTGTTGACAAGTTCCACACCCTCCCATACGATACTGGAACAACTAACGATTGGTTTCGTCATTCTCTACAACATAGTATATTATGTTATGTCCAGGGCTCGGATTTATATGCACTAAAAATTCAAAATATGCGCATAATATATGCACATAAAAATTAAAAATATGCGCATAAAACTATTAAATTTTATTTTGTAGCTATATTTTCCCTTAAAAATCAAACACTTTTTATCCAGTAAATTCAATTTTTAAATATTGTTTTATTTAAAATAAGAAATAAACTAATTTTCATATGATTTATTTCGATATTATGCAATTTTTTTTAAGTTTGCGAAGGTACAACTTTGGCATTTCGGGCTATGGAATGTCTTACGGCCATATTATTCACCCGCTTTAATCCGAACTAAAGTTTACACCTGGTATTAAGTAAGTTTAGCCCAAAAATTTAACCCAAGTCCATAATATTCAGTCGTTAAACCCGATAATAATTTTTTTCTTAAACGTGTCGGTGTTTAGTCCGATTGAATATAAACTGCACTCCGTAGACTTGTTTAAGTACTTTGACCCGGATTATACTATATATTGACTATACTTTTTATGCCACATTTTTGACATTTCTCGCAGAAATTAAATGAAAGTGAAAATATAATAAAAAGCAAGAATATAAGAACAATTTTATTAGTTTTGACAACGGTTATGGCACCACATGCAAATTTTGGAATTAACTTTATAGTATCTAACATTTTTCTTTTGTTCTATTAAAAAATAAATGTATTAATATTATTGTACACCAATTCACTCATTTCACATTGGACACAACAATTAGTGATTTGGACCAAATGTTGATGTCGCAACAAATTAAATCAATCCCCAATTTTATGTAAAATTTGAAATTACATTGGTTTAAAACGGGTTAAAATCGGTTGAAACGGTTTTAATTCCGTTTTGGATCCAGCGGGTTTAATGCGTGTTTTTAAGTGAATATTATGGATATGGGTTTAAATTGTCGGGTTAATGATCGGGTGTAAAATTAACTTAAACCTGATTTAAACCCAGAGTGAATAATATGGCCGTTATACATATAAAACGATCGTTCTATGTTACGTTTCACAAATTTCAATTCACAGTGATTGCAATTGAAAAAGTTTAAGTGTGCAATTTATTGAAACCCATGTTTTTCAATTTTATATTTATTATTTTGAAAATATGCACAAAAAATATGCATTTATTTTAAAAATCTGCAAAATATGCATTTATAGTTAGTAAAATATGAAAAATATGCACTAACGATTGAATGCCAGTTTAATGGAAATTTCATGATTCGTCAAGATAATAAAGTCCCTTTCTTCCAAAGTGTGTAAAAAAAAACATGCATTTGCATGGAAATCCCAGCCCTGGTCCATTAAAATTAGCCGGCATGCGATGATTAGGTCAAAAATACCCCTGCCTCCCCGACTAATACACAGTGTTAACATTCAAACACCAAAACGAATGCCTAACAATACCGAACTAAGTACCTACCTAGTAGAACAATAAGCGCAAACATTTATATATGTGCCCAATATTTTGTTGAATCTCGATCATAATGTGTATAGCTAACTCTGTATGTCTGTTTTATATTTTCAAATCATACAATACTTTTGCGAATATACGTACAGAAATTCTGGGCTATTTATAGATACAATAAGGGCTATCATGGTTTTTTTTTTCTTTTTTTGTGACTTCCTTTTCTTCTTTACAATATCTATACCTCCAGTGTTAGCATCTATGCAATCTAAAACTCAACATAAGAGACTCGCTGATAAATGCAATATTTAACGACTTTTTTTATTACTTTCTTTGCTTTGGAGTAGAATAACTTTTAAATGCCAATCGTAAAAACTAAAATACTGCTGGCCAAAAACTTATCACGAGTATAAAGCTCTCCGTTTCGATGCACACGATATTACGATATTACATTATGATCCGTATAGAATAAGATTCCATCTTTCCCTTTTTGGTAATTTCTCTTTCAGACACACACATACTACAGCCATTGAATGCAGAACTAGCAATGGTAGCTTTTAGAGCACAATTTATAGCAACGCAACCAGGAACAACAAAAATAAAGGATTTCTTCATGCAGGCGTACATAATATCCATCAAAGGAAACGATGGTTTCAGTTCCATCGTCTAAAAAATGATTAAAACTTGGACCGGGGAACGAAGTGGTGCAGACGTGTTTTAAATAAAATAATTTCAGACGGATCTTTACGACTTTCGAAGTCTTCCTTTATTTCCATAGGAGAGTGGTGCAATCCCCTATTCACATGATGTGTGCCTTACATGTAAGATACTTAATGAATCTATGAATACGTTGTATATACATATCATATAGGTAAGGTATACAATACTCGAACTTCACTACCTATATGTATTTGCATTCGCGTTCTTATCTTGCAGTCATTTTAAGTAGGTAATAATTTCAAATTTAGTCAATATTTCCGAATTGTTTAAAAGGAATAACATTTCTCAGATTGCAATGGACTGAATTATATTTTCTATTAAGACTCCACTCTGTCATATCTTTTCCAGATGTTGGCACATTCTGCGCTATAAAATATCTTCGGAATAACATCTTGACATTGACCAGGTGTCGGCGATTAACATTTCAATTATACACGAGTATACAATTTTACATATTATACAGTGAGCGTCAAAAGTGAGTAAACAGAAACACCAATGATACAGATATTCGTTTGGAAACTGTTTTTTTTTTAATATCTTCTATAAAGTAGGTATTTAATCCTGTCAAAATGAAATACGTTTTATTACTATTATTTCAAACTTTTTACATTTTGCTAGTTTTTAAGAACTTTTTCAATATCCTGAAGAAAATAAAAAAGCATTGGTGTTTACTCACTTTTGACTATCACTGTATGTATGGTATGTACATAAAGTCATATAATGGTCCTAGCGAACAGACTGATTAATTTATAACCAGATTTTGCTCTGACGATTGGTGGGCGCAAGATTAAATCATAAACAGTCTGATGACGTGGCTTTTGCAACCAAACCTGGAGTCCAATTTTGTGTAGCTTTTTTCATTTATTTTTAAAATATTTCTCAAGGGAAAGGCGAACCTATATACCGCTTCAACATTGCCCGGTATGGTATGGTGCATACGATATAGGTGAAAGCTCTGCACTTATATTGTTGTAAGTTAAGTTGTAGTCCTCTGCAAATAAAAAGTTTACTTGTATTGCAGCCAAAAGATTAAAAAAAAAGCGGTGTCCTAGCGGTTGTTAATTATAGGTACTGATAGGTGATATGCACTCGTTGCTTGTCTTGTACCGCTCGCGTTTATAATAACATCCTATTTCGAGGAATAATATCGTTAAGCTGTTTCGAACATCCAACAACCGCGAGGACGCCATGAGACATCGTAGTGTTTGTCCAGTTGGTGTCTTAGGCGTATTTTTTTGGGAAGTGAGTATAACAAAACCAAAAGTGAGTATAAAAATTTTGCATGTAAAAGTAAAAGTGAGCTAGCTATAGATTCTCAAAAAAATACGCCTGGTGTCGGAAGACCGGGAAATCACGCTGCCCCAATACCACAGACAAATTATTCCGCAAAATAATCGAAACAATTATTATTCCGTGTTTCTTAGGAGTATGGCGATTGATGTCTTGTTGATGTGTAATTCACATCTGTTCACTTCAAATGTTAAAGTAGAGTTGACATTTGCCGCCATTTGCAAAAAAAATATAGCATCTTCCGGCAGGGTGATGGCTTTAGCTTGTATGTAGTTGGCCACATACATAGCGTAAAATATGTCCTATCCAGTGTTCCCAGGTTGAGGGGAAAATCACCATTTTTGCCGATTTTTTAAGACGAAAGGGAGAAAAAAGGGGAAAGGGATAAAAACGGGGAAAAAATGCAAAAAGGGTAAAATCTTAAAATCCTATCAAAAACAGTTTGTAAGAAAATCTTCTAGAATGAATACCTACAAAACAATCTACAAAAAATAACCATGCTCAAGAAATGTGCCCATGCAACACCCACTTAATTTTTTGTTTGGTTTCTGAATGCATTCATTCTTTCGACATTATTTTAATAAAACTATAACCATGGCCATACACTCCTTACCATGAACGTCGTGTACAGAGAGACAGCTAGATTTTGAGTGAGTAGAAAAAAAGAAAGGTAGTACAGAAAATGAACCAAAAATCCACTTTCAGAAATAATTTTCACATGAGCATGGCGCATGATTACGAAGGTTATTTTCCGGAACCATAGCGCTTTCGATAAAAATCTTTAATTGGTATTTGCGTTGGTAGAGTGAGGATGTAAAATCGGGCGTCCGCTTCGAATTTACCATCAAATTTTTGTATTTTCGATTTCATTACTCCTGTACCTGTCAAATTTTATTATATTGTAATGAGGGTTTGTTTTTGTGTGTAGCCAAGTCGTTCATTAGAATGAAAGTTATGCCACACAGACAGGTCGATTTTAAGTGAGTAGAAAAGAGAATGGATCTGCAGTGTAATATACGCTTCTTTTCTCAACTAGATAACCTAAAAATCTACCCGTTTCGCCCGACACGACTTTCATGGGAAGGCATGTGTGGCTCAGGACATAGTGTGTCCTTGAACTATGCCTTAATTCAAAATATTACGCGAATTTCTAAACAACGGCGGCACAACTTAATATGTAATAATTCTCATTTTATTTTGGATTTTGAATGAAGAAGGAACTAACAAAAAAATACAAATATCTCAAGCAATTGGAAGCATTGCTCGAGTTCAAAACATGGTTAAGTATGATAAGATTTTTTCTTCGGAAAAAAAGGGATTTTTTTTCTTTCTAAAGGGGAAAAAATATCATGTTGGTGTTAAAAAAAGGGGATTTCTTTTATTAAACCCTGGGAACACTCCCTATCTACTGGAAATACCCCTCTTGCCCAGTGCCTTAACTAGGGCGGTGCTAGCGGTGCCCATGCACAGGGCGTAAGCCCAGCAGGGCGCAAAAATGACCAGTACAAACTCTTAGGTAATTCGCGTTGAAAGATCTTTAAACTCTGACACTCGTAAGTCTCGCAACATTACAAACCCAAATAAGATAAGTTTACTAATAAAAATATTACCTATAAAAAGGTTGCAGGTGTCATTTATTTATGACAATTTTTTTTTGATTTAAAATGCAATCCATTTTGCGTCAGTCGAGAAACCGAAATTACATTTTCCTACCTTTCATGAATCTATGTAGGTACCTACACACTATGCAATGACAATCACGCACACAATACCCAATGCACCAGCAACCTCTTATAGGTACGAACGAGTTGCCTATTGAAAATTGTAAATGTTTTTCTATTTTTTCCCCAACTTTAATTAAACGCATACGGCAAAAGTTAAAAAACAGAATATTTTTGATGTTACTGCAAGTGTGGGACTGGGATTGTGTTCTTCAGGCTTTTTCTCTTTCAGATACACTTCGTTTACATCACAGTTTCGTTTTAGGGACTGTTAAATTGTTCAAACTGTTCATACCAATTAAAATTTGCGATGTAAAATAATATTCACATAAGAATGAACGAATAATATAATCACCCCTATCATGGAATCCGCCGGGGGGAATCATTCACGGAAAAGAATATTATATCGTCGCATCCGCAAAATGAACAGTTCCCCGTTCGGAAAAAATTCGATTTGAACATCTTTTACGATACAGTACCCACTCGGGGAACTGTTCACTTTGCGGATGCGACGATACCAAAATATTCTTTTCCGTGAATGATTTCCCCCAGCGGATTCCATGATAGTGGTGAATATAAAAAAAATTGCTCATTTTACTACCTAGAATAAAAAATAATCCATCAAAATATGAGAAAAACTAGTTCAAAAAGAAACTAAAAAGAAAAAAGAAATTTTGATCTAAAAATGTTTGCGTCGAAGGAAAACACCCTTGGTGCGAATTGTCACAAGTTTATTCAAAATTCACGACATTAAAACCCGTTCCTCAAACTATCAAATAAGAAAATCGTTCGAACTTAAACTCAAATCAGAGATTGTTAAGTATTAGAAGTTGATGTGACATAAATGCCACAGAATTTTGGGCCGAATTTTAGAATTTTTAAAGAATCAAATTGAAGCGACTTTGAAAAATGCGAATGTCAATCAAGCCTAAGTCTCTTAAGAGGATAGTACAACTGGACTTAAAGGAAATGTTTACAAGCGTATTAGTAGCTATTAGCATTTTTTAACGATGCCAGTGAAGTGACTATAGCGTCTTGAGAAAGTTTATTCAGTAAACTCAAAGGCATACTTGCGCCCAACAATGAACCAGGAAAGGTAATCTGGCCTGGCAATGTTGTCGATTGAAGCTGACATAGCACGACTCCTGTCGTATGATGATGTAATTAAGGACTTCGCTATGAGGCTCTCAGATTGAGGCAACAAGCAGTAAGCAACTAAGCAACTGAGCAACTAACCAACTAAGCAACTAGCAACTAGCAACTATCAATAAGCAATACGCAATTTTGTTTTAAACTATTCTCACATCGAAGCAAAAAGATTGCCTGCAATTTCTACCTATCAGGAATAATTTTCTGTACAACGTCAACGAATTTTGTGTTGAAAACAGGATCGTCCGACATATTTTCTAGAACATTGTAGAACGTAGTAAGCGCAAACGTGAATAATCACAAATATTGCTACTTAGGAAGCTTGTTGCTTTTCAATATGCGCTGTGTATCGCTAGCGATAATTATTGCCGCAATCTGCAACATTTTTCGTAAATGCGATATTGAGTTGCTTTGATGTGAGACCTCTAATTCAATTCAAAGTTAATTAACTGTGAGCGATAATATTGCTGGTTTCCTATTGCCAGTTGTTGCTTATTGATTGATGCCTTAATGTGAGAGCCGACTAAATCTTTAAGTAAATTTGTCTTATTTTGTTTACGTTTACTGGTGTTTTATGTCTGTTGTATTTAGCTGTATGTACATATTTTGGCAAATATATTTGTTTTGTTTGTCTAAAGTTAATGTATTTTTAATTCTAACAAGTAAACTAAAACATTAGACATCCAAAATATCAGAATATTTATCGAGGGCGCAAATATAGAAGCTCGCACAGGGCGCATAAAAGCCTAGTTACGGCACTGCTCTTGCCCCAAATATAAAGTTGAGTTCTACTCGATCTGTTAACATATTGTTACATTCGGCTGGGATTCGAAAAGATAAAGCACTATTCTGTTTACTTAACTTCAACAAATCACTTTTATTTATAAGACCAATATTACTGAAAACAACATTTCCACTTATTAGAATCTTTTCACTTATTATCACTACCGATACTCTTTCGAACTTTACTTCACACGGTTTAAAAACAAACTGCGCTCTCATCCCATTTCGCAACCATATTTATACTCCCAACTAAAGCTTCTCGAACATTCCAACCGAATATTCTTGTCTCCAACCAGAACAATCGAGAACGTACTAGTTTCGTTTTAGACCATTCACCATTCGATAAGTTTCGTTAAGTACAAGTTCATCCACCTTCCCTTAGATGGCGCTGTGGTCAATAAGAGGTACTTTTCCATCCACACTACAATATATATGAACATCTAGCATAGAAGATGAAATTGATTGCGTTTTCGTAGATAGTTTCTTTTCTTTAAAAGAAAAGTATTTGTAATATTTGCCATTATATCACCCACACCCAGTTCTGTTCATACATTACCATGCAATTGAATAGGGACAAGATTTCTTTTGCCGCCCTTGAATATGAACAGTAACAGAAACAAGGATACATAACAAAACATTGCAAAATTCAGTTCAAATTCATTATTTTCTTTCTATCTTGTTAAGCTTATACCCTATTCACACCAAGCCGAAAACTGGGGTTTCGCGAAAACAGTCGAAAACTTCATCGAAAAGAGAAGTTTTCCCATACATATTGCAGTTTTCAAAACGAGTTGTTTGAGGTCGTTTTCCATGAAAACGCCACGAAAACGAGTAGGTACAATCGTTGGGTTGTTAAAGCAGACACACCTTTTGCAATTGCAACATTCAGCGAGCTCAGCAAAACTGCTGACGGGATGTGAGAAACTGAGTGATAGCCTCAGTGCTGTCGTTTCTTCTGGTTTTTTTGTTTACAAATGTGGAATCTCTTATCTTTGCACCATAAAGAGCAAATTATTCAGTTTTTCTATAATTTTAGAACGGCAGCACTACCTTCCACAACTAAATGGTATTTTCAGATGTTTTGATTTTGATTGTTGCTTATTTTAATTATTTTATGCATTTAACCATAAGTTAACGATTATCAAGTAGCTAAAATAATTTTGTTTGTATATTATGTCAATACGAGCGAAGTTTAGTCGTCACAAACATTTCATAGCTAGTTTTACAGCTAATTGAAACGTCAAACGAAAACGAGGGAATCTTGTCCCTATTCATATGCATATGGGAGTGTATATGTAATGTAATATGCTCTATACAATTTCTTTAGGTATACACCAGATAGTAAACCATGTGGAGCGTTTAACATACGACCTGAAATTGAAGCACTTAGCCATTGCAGTCAAAAACGCATAAGGATAGACTGTGAATTAGAACAAATTTTAAACAAATTGGCCCAGAATTGCTACATGTCATCGAGTTCCGTGGTTACGATTGAATATAGACCTAATATGTAGAAATACACAAATCTGCTGAAATAATAGATAATAATAATAACTAATTTATTCACATCTCTGACTGTGCGGCTACATCACACAGTCAGAGATGTGAACAAATTAGTTCCCTAAATGGTGATCTGGACAAAATCTTGAAGTGGGGAAAAGACAACTTGGTTGTATTTAATGCAAACAAGACACAGCTCACAACATTTTCCAGGAAAAATGCATCAACAGTTCCTCAGATCCAAATGGATGACCATCCAATCCATCCCAAGAACTCAATGCACCTTCTAGGAGTCACAGTCAATTCAGGAATCACATGGCAGGACCACATATCCTATATCGCAAGATCGGCGTCCGCTAAGTTGAGCTACTTATTTAGTGCAAAGAGGTACTTTAGCCCCAAGCAACTTCTCCTTCTCTACAAAGCACAGGTTAGACCAGGCCTGAAATATTGCTCCCATATATGGAGCTCGACCCCAAAACATTCACTTAGCCTACTTGACAGCATACAGAGACGAGCAGTTCGACTTATTGGATACCCTACACTCACATCGAATCTGCAACCGTTGGTGCACAGAAGACAAGTCGCTGACCTATGCTTGTTCTATAGGTACTTCCATGGTAGATGTTCCGAGGAACTCAAGGACATTATCCCTCGAAATGCAACTTTTGGGCGCCCCACAAGACAGGCTGCTAATATGCTCATGACCATACAGTACACTTGACAACCGCGAGGACATCATCTTTCCAAAACTCCTTCGCTTCCTGGGCATATATTTCCAGAAGACTACAATTTGCAGCAATTTAAGTGCAGAACTAACATACCTACATCTGCAAGCATCTCGGGGCGCTGATGAAGCGTTATAAGTTTGCCTTTCCCGGGAGAAGTACATATTAAAAAAAAAAAAAATACAAAAGAATGGTTTTAAAAACCCCTATGCACTCTGGGGAAATAATTATCCCAGTAACATGTTGCACATACTAGTAAGTATAGTTCCACGTTCATGAAGCCTCTATCCTTTAGCTAAGTATACATTTCTAAAATTTAAATAGCTGTTTCGTGGACACATAATATAATTATGGGTTGATACTAGAGCATGCCAAAATATAGCTATTAAGGACAATGACTAGAAATATTTATGGATATACCTAATAATAGTTATATTTACACGAAAAGATTCTGTCGATAAATTCATAAATGTATTAATAGTTCGCACAACAATGGGTGTAGACGATGAATAGAAAAATATGGGAATATTATGCGGATAAAGTGTTAACAATTATTTGTTAAGATTATATCTATATCGTGAGATTTATTATCGTGATGTGAGTTTCACGAATGAAGCTTACTTATTAAAAATAATTCAAATCACAGGTCAATAAAATACATATATGTAACAGCCCGAACCTATTGACTTTTGTTACATGTAGGACATAATGAAATGAGGGAATCCTAAACAAGGTTTCTGATTGGGCATTATCTGCTATGGGTATTGTTCAACCTGGGATATTCTCCCAATAGACACATGAGATACATTTTGTATTTTCCCAGCTTTTTATGACTAAGTTTTTAGCCAATTTGGGGGTATATCAGAAAGGTTCCGGTCCCAGGAAAGGTGTTTCGGAGCCTATTCTGGCCAATTTGTCTGCTTATTTGTTTCCTTCGAAGCCTTTATGGCCAGGAAACCACCATAAATTTCGTTCTGTTCCCGAGGCTAAGGCCAGTTTCAAGACTAGCTGATAAAGTCTCGAATAGCCTATTAGGAACTTAACTGACAGATGAACTTCAGCTTTTGGTTTCAAAGATTTTGGATAATGATATCTAACATAAAGTCTAGGATAGCCTATCAGGCGGTTTAATTGGCTGTTAAAGCCGTTAAGCAAATATTTATTTGAAGTGGCTGGAAAAAATATAGTTTCATAGCATTTTTTCGTTGACGAGCGTAGATTGCAGCCGCAATATGGATAAATTTGAATTTTTAGAAAACAAATTTCTACAGCAGTTTCTATGTGAAAAGTAGTTGGAAAATTTTTATCATGAACTCTAATAAATATTTATAATACATAAACACTATGAACGGGAAGTTGTAAGTAAATAATTGGCAGACAAGAATCTTAGAAACTATAGTCTGTCTATAGTATCTCAGGGATTTTATTACCACACTCCTTTATCTGTATTACTTATGTACTTTTAATTTCAGCAGACAATTCTTCGATATTGGTATTGGTATTGGTCGAATTTCTCGAGTGGTTGTCTAGCATTGCAAAATAGGTACACGAACAAAGTGCAACATACTCGAGCGGCTCCGTGGAGTTAAATTTAATTCAGTTAAATAAAATATCTGCTCTTTCGGATACCAAAGAAAAATAAAGTGCAAGCTTTCTCTTTCATTCAAAATTTGGTTGATAAAATAGACATAAATTATAAGAATAATGTTAGGTAAAGTGCATGTTCGACTAAAATATATTCATTTTAAATGGCATTAGCTACATGTAGTAACCATTTGTTTTGTTTATGTACCAACATTTTTATTACCATAAAGATATCTAAATCACGGTTACTGATATCAGCCAATTTTCGCAAATTGTTTTAGTTAGAACATTTTTTGCGCTTTGTATGTGTTATACCAGTGATCGTCAAAAGTAAGTGAATACCAATGATATTTTAATTTGTCTTTGGAATTCGGCCAAAAATAAAAACTAACACAAACGAATGGAATGGAATGGTAGCGTCTCATGCTAGTCTTATGCCCAGTTGCACAGTCAGAGTTTAAACTGAAGTTTAACTAAACCTGACCGAGAGTTTAAACTTTTGGTTTAACTCGTTCAGTTTCACAGTACAAAATAATCTGCCAGTTAACTAAACGCAGTTGTGGAAGCGCAGAACAATTTCCCTTAAGGGGATTTTTTTCTACCAGCGCCTTTTGACCAATTAAATGGTTATTGCTTTTCTCTACTTTATCTATTTTACCATTTGCAAATAAAAGAAAATGTGTGCAATATTATTACATTTTGTATTTTGGTATTAACGAAGTGAATTGATTTATTTTCGACACATGTTTGAACTGTCATCTACTTCCACCAATTAATTATTGCAGTAATTATTATTTCCTTTTTTTTCAATAATAATATCTAGTTGTTGAAATGCCGATGTATGTGGCATTCAGACGGATGCGATCACAGGTACTGCTTCTTTGCAACTCGCTGGGTTTTTACTATATCCAATCACCCGTCGCCAGTAAAATATTGAAAGGATTTTATGAGCCTCTAATTAGGGTAAAGTTGTTTGCTGGTGTTTCTACGAAAATCTGCGCTATCTTGTTTTGGTTTTACTTTTTTTTAAACAAAAGTGTAGGTAATCTAGATCTGTATACAAAAATGGTATGAACTCCGAAACCTTTGAACTGAACAGGCATTGTCCCGAGAAGTGTGTTCAAAATCGGACAAACAAATTGCTTCGTAAAAAGAATAGAGTGGGTAGTGTCTTGTTTCAGCCAAAACAAAATGTGAAAGATTTGAGTATGTATAGATATATTTTGTTCGCGAAGAATATAAAGAAATCAGTAGTTGCATTACAAAAAAATAATCGGCATTTCCACACACGAAAATAAATAATTTGTATTGAAAAAACCTCAATACAATTTACGCTTGTCGTTTGGGCTAAGATCTACCTGAAGTTCACTTGAAAAAAGGCGTTTTCATTGAAAAGTACATTATATTGGTTGAGAATCTATTGAAATTTTCTGATGATATTTTTTAACAGTGGGTTTACCGCAGTAATGCTGGAACTAATCATAGCCCAACTTTTCACTCATATAAATTCAAGAAGTGCAGCACCCAAACAATTTATCATTTCTGTTCTCTCTCTCTCTATCTCTCTGGTATGAAATAGCAGCTGATAAAATAAACCTCAAAATGCGAAACGAAAGTTTAAACGGCAGAATGCAGGCGTTTAAACCGAGAGTTGAACTCCACTTTGGGTTTGAACGAATACAGTGAAACCGAAAATTTGTTGAACGAAGGTTTAAACCAAAACGAGAGTTTAAACTCTGACTGTGCAACTGGGCATTAGGGTGTCTCTACGCGCCTGTTGGCCAACTATTTATTTATTTTTAAGTCCGAATGGGGAAGCCCTGTATCCGGTGGTAGCTACGGGATGTAAAATAAGCACAATTTGTGTGTAAGGCAACTAGACACCGCCAAGTTGATGCCAATCAGAGTCCTACCATATTCATATAACACCCAGCAATGGTATTTTCTTACTGATTACAAATTCTGAGCACGAATTTTCATATTGGAGCGTGGTGCTAATAGAATTGGTATGACTTTACTTAAATTTAACTATCATAATGATAAGCATATGCATCTGCGAACATATCCTTTAAGTGTCATAAGGATTATATGATACGTTCGAATCACGCAACGAAAATGCCATTGGCGACCGATAACAAATTATGATAATGACATCCAAAAGGGTTTAGATTTATTCATTATCCATTGCTACAGAAATTTCTGGCAAAACCTCCTCATATTGAGATAACAATCTCAGTAGTATTAAATGTGAGTAATGAAACGCATTGTTTAAAGTTAATCATAAGGGTCACATCTTTTGTTTATATAAAAGTCAACTATGTATATTAATTATCGAATTTTAATTGTCACAACACTTGTTTTAATTTCATTGCATTCCTATTGTAATAAAACTTTAAATAAAAGTTTGAATTTCCCGCCATTGTTACCAAGTTTCACCATGTTTTTTTTTTTTTTTTACCTAGCGCGAGGGGCGGTCACCTTGTCGTTGCGTTAAATTGACGTTGGTGCGCAGGCTTAAGTTGCAATGATTCAACAGGCTATACTGTCGGAGGCGGTAGTCGTCTAAAGGGTCACCCCCCATGACAGACAGGCTGCTTTGAAGAGTAACGAACTAAGAACTGCCCAACCCCCCTAATTCCAGGAAGTTATGCGTCACCGTGCCCATTGGAAGAAACAACGTCTTCGGGATGTACTTCCCAGACAGGACCAACCAAACAAACTGACAGGACTGGACAGACAACAAAAACGGACAAAGTCGAGAGGAAGATGAGGAGGATGCGAATCGTCAACGAACGGCGCTCTGACTCTTCTCTCTCTCTCTTACGGATGATACCGACGGTAGCGCGTCAAATGCTCCAGCGATGCTTCCTCCCAGGAAACACGTTAGGGCAAGCACAATAGCCTATAGAAAAAGAAGGAATGCATTCCTATGTCTTAGTCGACTTGAAGAAAAGGGCAAAGACAAATGGGATGACAAAGACAAAGCTTCCTATGAATGGGCAACGAAAGTGGTGGAGGAAAGTAA
Organism: Cheilosia soror; assembly: GCA_949372485.1. Lineage (NCBI taxonomy): Eukaryota > Metazoa > Arthropoda > Insecta > Diptera > Syrphidae > Cheilosia > Cheilosia soror. The sequence continues at coordinate 46,914,552 of OX443562.1, read as the reverse complement.
GAGTCGACCTATTAAGGGACCCTCCACAAGCAGCGAAGCAAAGAGGGATCTTGCATCCAAGAGACAGCGGTCTCACGATGACGCTCCCACTACCTCAAAGAAGAGTAAGAGCACCGATTCGGAACCCAAGCTCCTAACTGAGGTTGTGAAAGATCATCTGATCATGGCGATCATTGACCGCGGCCATGAGGAGTGTAAGATCAGTCGTGAAAACTGGGAGAAGGTGGAGACGAAGATAAACCTTTATCTCCTCTCTCAGTGCAAGACTGACCCCTCCAAACCGATGCCGTCGTATAGGGATAGGGGCTGGCTTCATGGAGGCTATAGGCTGATTGCCTGCGACGACGAAAATGCAGTAACTTTTATAAAGGCCCCGGCGCGGGTGATCTTTGGCAGGGCGCTAAGCTGGAGGCCGTGAAAAAGGATGAAATTCCGCTCAGGCCAAGAGCTCGCGCTTGGGTCATTCTGCTTCTGATACAGAGCCAGAACCGAGACATTCCAACACAAAAGTGGACAGTAGTGAAATCGGAGGTGGTGCAAGATTCAAGGTCTATCACCATACTCTTAGAAAAAGAATCGCTTCCACTACTTAAAGAAAGGAATTATGAAATCAGCTACTGTTTTAAACGCATAAGGCTGCACGTCTACCAACAGGATGGGAGACAAGCATTGGGCGCTAACCCCGCTGTCACTCCATCCTTCACAAAACGGCGGGGATCCGATCATGGGCGGTCTTCTGAATCAGAGGACACGGACATCACTGTGATTGAGGTTTCCGGTTTATCCAGTAGCCACAATGCTGCGGATAATCCAGATAAACCTGCATCACAGTAGGGTGGCCTCCGCCAACCTTATTCTCCACCTACAAGCGAGTGGGGACGACATAGTCCTCATCCAAGAACCGTGGCTCGTTGACAACAGCATAGCGGGGTTGAGGACACAAAATTATGAAATTTTTCATGCTGATTGTAAAGGTAAAATAAGAGCCTGCATTTTAGCAAAAACTAACTTAAAACTTTTCCTTTCACAGAGCTTCAGCAACCCTGATTTCGCAGTGGCTAAACTGGAGACCACTGACAAAGAGGAATTCTGGCTTGCATCGGCGTATATGGCCTACGACGATATCGGGCCCGTACCATCTACAAATATACGTCATGCAGTCAGAGAGTCAGAGCGGAGGAATATCCCAATTTTACTCGGATGCGACGCTAATGCACACCACTCCATCTGGGGCAGCAGCGACATCAACGAAAGAGGTGAGTCACTTTTTACTTTTCTTGTAGAGACCAACCTCGTAATCTGCAATATCGGTAATGAACCTACATTTATTACCAGAAACAGACAAGAAGTGTTAGATATTACGCTAGTTACTAACTCTCCTATTATCTCCGTAGAAAACTGGGCAGTATCCAAGAATAATTCATTTTCTGATCACTGTTACATCTTCTACAATCTTAACATTACCCCTCCTCCTGTAGCGTTGTTTAGAGACCCCAGGAAAACTAATTGGGACAGCTATCGAGCCAACCTAACAAAGGCTCTCGGTAACATACCCACTGATACAATCTCATCGTTCGAAGACATTGACTCCTTGACGACGAAGATTACTTCTGCCATGAATAAATCCTTCGCAAAGTCGTGCCCTGTAAGCAGACACACTAAATGTAAGAAACCCCCGTGGTGGACTACAGAGCTAAGCTCACTAAGAAGAGAAAGTAGAAAACTCTTTAACAAGGCAAAAAGAACAAGATCATCCACAGATTGGGACTGTTATAAGAAAAGCCTTAAAGACTACAAAAAAGGAATAAAAATCGCACAAAGAAACTCCTGGCAGAGTTTTTGTTCCAAAATTGAAGAAAACAATGAGGCTAGTAGAGTTAGGAAGATCCTGTCAAAGTCTCCCTCTATACCTAGCTATATAAAGAAATCCGATGGAACGGAAATGCAGTCTAGTCAAGAATCACTTCAGTTGCTCCTAGACACTCACTTCCCAGGAAGTATCCAAGGGGATGATACCCAGACTCAGGAACGGTCCCATCCCAGAACTCATTTCATTTCAAAGGAAGTGATAAGCGAACGCAAACTTTCATGGGCGATTAATAGCTTCCTCCCTTTTAAATCGGCAGGACCAGATGGAATCATTCCGGCAGAAATGCAAGATGCCTATGGCATTCTTAAACCTTGGATGATTCTACTGTTCTCCTTAAGTTTATGTAACCATGGTTACATACCAAAATTATGGAGAGAGGTGAAAGTGGTTTTATACCCAAGACGGGAAAAGCCTCTCACACCACTTCAAAGGACTTCAGGCCTATTAGTCTGTCATCCTTTCTACTGAAAACACTAGAGAGACTGATAGATCTACATATTCGCCACAACATCAAAGCAGGGACTCTCTCAAAATCCCAACACGCCTACTGTAAGGGCAGATCGGTAGAGACAGCTCTGCACTCCATTGTCGGCACCGTGGAAAAATCACTAGCCGTCAAGGAATTTACAATGGTGGCCTTCCTAGACATTGAAGGGGCTTTCAACAATATAGAGCCGAGAGCGATAATTAACGCACTTGAAAACCTGCAGATTGACGCAAGTCTAAGTCACTGGATCAACCAAATGCTGCTAAGCAGGGTTATCAATTCGGAACTTGGCTGCTGCAAACTGAGAAGGTCTGTGCAACGCGGCACTCCGCAGGGTGGAGTACTTTCACCGCAGCTATGGCTTCTAACAGTAAACGAAATACTTGTAACCCTGGAGAAGAACGGTGGTAAAGTTATAGCCTACGCAGACGATATCGCAGACCATTCCAAAGGGAATCCGCCTCAGCTTTTCTGACAGCGCCAAATACTTAGGTGTGGTTCTGGATAGGAAACTGAGCTGGAAACTAAACCTGCAGGAACGCATTAAGAAGGCCGCTACTGCACTTTACTCCTGCAAAAGGATCCTGGGTCTCAGATGGGGCATCAGCCCAAAAATAATGCACTGGCTGTATACAGCAGTAGTCAGACCGATACTCATGTACGGAATCATCGTCTGGTGGCCAGCACTAGATAAAATAAGCTACCTCTCTCTACTAAATAGAATCCAAAGAGTGGCATGTGTCTGTGTGACCAGTGCCCTGCGGACAACTCCAACCGCGGCACTGAAACCATGCTTCACATTCTGCCCTTGGACATACACGGTAAGGAGATGGCGGCAAAATCGGCATTGCGTCTGAGAGAATCACTGCAGTGGAGAAGCAGTGACATAGGGCATGCCAATATTCTAAAAACTAATAATGTTAAAAGGGAAGTCACAGACTACGTAACCACGGTCCTAGACTTCAATATTAAATACATGACCAGTATTCCCGACCGACAGCAATGGGAAGAGAATACGGTTATAGACAAAAATACGCTAGAAGTATACACAGATGGGTCGAATATAGAGGACGGAGTAGGAGCCGGGATTTTCTCGGTTTCATTCTCCCTAAACCAGTCTTTCAGACTACCAAATAACTGTAGTGTCTTCCAAGCAGAAGTTATGGCTATTCGCGAAGCCGCTGAACTGCTGAAGGTGAGATCGATATCGAACTCGGATATCGTCATCTATACCGACAGTCAAGCAGCTATTAAAGCACTCGAATCACCAATATTAAGATCCAAATTGGTCAGGCACTGCCGCAAATCTTTAAATGAGATCGCGGATAGGTGCACGTTAACGCTGTGCTGGGTCCCCGACCATAGAGATATACCAGGTAACTGTAAAGCAGACGAACTAGCAAGGAACGGCACGAAAATGGAACTCTCTACTGGTAAAGGAGAACCCCATGTGCCAATTGAAACGGTAAGATACAACATCTCCACACTAGCACTGCAACAGGCTAGTGAGAGATGGCGGGAACTTGACACCTGCAACCATGCAAAACAGACCTGGCCACGAATAAATCGGCGCAGGACAAAGGTCCTGTTAAACGTCAGTAGAACACATATCGGAACTCTTGTGGAAGTACTAACAGGCCACTGTATACTAGGAAGACATGCCGCAAGGCTCGGAGTTATCGCTAATGACTTCTGTCGCAGTTGCATGGATGAGGAGGAGGAAGAAACTCCGTTCCACCTACTATGTGACTGCCCGGCGCTATCCTCGATTAGAAAGCAGACTCTAGGAGAGTACTTCTTCGGGGAGCTTGCTGATATTGCCGAAACGGATATCAACAAAATACGGAAATTTCTCCAAAATTCGAAATGGTTCCAAGAGTAACGGAAATAACTGACTCTGCATGTGGTATCACAATGGACCTTACTTGGTCTAAGTGAATTACTCCGTATTAACGGATAATTGCCCCCTAACCTAACATAACCTAACCTTCACCATGTTTAAGTTGTTGTTGTAATCCGTAACATACTAGAACAATAACGTAATATAAAAGGACAAGAAATAAAATCTGAATGGCATTCGTTGTTGGACAATCAAGTCAAGTCATTTTATTTAACTCGTTCGCTCTTCTAGTTTTTCACAGCAAGAAATTGCTTCTTTTTGGCTATAAAATTTTCTTTTGTCGAACTGGGAATTTTCCCGAAATTTAAATCGAATTGTCCCCACTTCTCGAGTGGAAAAATCTCCACAGGAACAGATGGATATAGATATTTATTTCTTGATTTATATAAGAGAATATAAAAGCACCGGAACAGTTTTCAGAGTTGGCTTTATAAACATTAGCATCCCCTACGAAAAAACTTACCTACAACTTGTGGGAAAAACATGTAAACGTTGACTGTTTCAAACATTTACCTACTAACTGCCCTACGACTGACAGTTAAAATATTACCTACTTTAGCACCACTTATAAATTTACCGCCAAAACTCACAGTACTCTTTAACGTGTAATATGACATCTATTGACGAATAGATGAACATAAAAAACCAAGAATTACTTTGAAATCGTACAGAAACTACTCGCCAGAGTGGTTGAAAACATTTTCCCGTTTTTGGTCAAAGTTAGGGACCCGGTCAATGTTAGGACAGTTGACGGTACATATGAATAGAAAATACTTTTGAAGAATTGTGTACACATTTAAACTGAGAGGGAAAGAAAAGCAGTTATTGCATCGAACACGGTCCGATCACAAACAGATCTTTACATGTAGGTAATTGCAACTATACTCTGTTCTACAAAAGTTGTCAGTACAGTACAGGCCTTATGGGGGAGCTTTTTTTTTTTAACAATGGTGACTGTAGATCCTCTCACAGCACTCAAACTCAAGAATTTATCAAGGAATTGCTGTTGTAATTTTCCTAAAACTCGCATAAAGCCCACAAAAACCAGCCTGCTGCACAAACGCTGGTAGAATGACGTGACAATGAGTATGTGTGCATGATCGTTTTGTGTTCGCTTGCTTGCTAGTTATTATCAATTATCATCAACGAAAATAAGCAGTGTATGTGAGTGAAGTGGTGCCATGAAATAAAGTCTTATGCAAAAACGATTTTTGGACTTTATTTCATTTTCAAAGGTGCAATAAAGTCCTAATCGAAGTGGAAATAAAATCCACAATGCATAAACAGAATATGTAGGGTGGGGGCGGCATGCTGCCCCCCAGCAACCCCCCCGCTCGTCTTTATTTTAAAAAGCTGAGTGCAATAATGTCCAATGACTTTATTGCACTTTCAAAAATTTTTTATTGCAATTTCAAGAGTGCAATAAAGTCAAAAAAAGTCTAAAAGTACACTTCTGAAATTGCAATAAAGCCCAAAACGATTTTTGGACAATACTCCGACAATACTCCGGAAATTCGCACCAGGTGCGAATAGTCGCCAGCCTATTTTTACTCTTAAGACTTGGCTTTTTGCCTTTAAAGGCTAACGGCACAAACCAGTTTTAACGAAATGTATCTCCTATAGATATCTACACAAAAATGGCGATTAAGCAATCTTACATTTGGCACAAAGGCTTTTCTCAGAAGTGTGGTCAAAATTGGATAAAGGGGCGCGGCTCCCCCATACAATAAAAATATTCAAAATCGTTCTCGAAAACCACTCAACCGATTGAACTCAAATTTCGAGAAATTCTTTGTTATTATCACAGTCACAGAGGCATTTCTGTGTGGTCAAAATTGGACAAAGGGGCGTGGCACCTCCAATACCACAAAAAAAACAACATTCTATGTCCATCGGGGTAAAACTCCATGACGTTATAATTCAATAAACGCTAGGCCGATTTTAGTGATTCTTTTTTTGTTTTGTTCGTTTTACTGTATTTCAGGTAGGTATAGGCAGAAAATTTCGGAAAAACGATTTATTCGAAAATTTTTTATTTAGCATTTATTCGCATTTGTCTATATGTGGCGTGCTCTATTTGTATATTTTGTAGGCAACCAAAAAAAATCGTTTATCATAAAGCCCTGCATAGTAAATTACCGACACGTTAATCGCTCAGATTTGAATGAAACACAATGAATATTTATCAAATTCCAAAGTCTGAATTTTTAGTCAAGCTTACATTACATTAAATTCAATTACATTTGCAAAACAGAATAAAAAATGTGCACGACTAAGTGGCACGTAACTTTCTTGTTTATTGCGAATCTCGCAGAATCTCAGAGTCATTTCAGCAAATTTTTCATTTGAAAGCATACCCAGACCCACTCAAGATATACTCAGGTAACTGAATCCTTGTTATTTAACAACGTAATACATACATACTTCATAAACAGACGTATTAACTTCAACATTTTATTATTTTTAAATTTCACCCCGAACTGACACTTGAAGGAGTCAAGTAAGCGACGAATTTCGAATTATATTGCCACTGAAGTCTTGGTCTTTACAAAAATATACCGTGTGTGAATACAGATCGGTTTTTTTGTAGTCATTTTTGAGAAATATTCATAAAATGGCTATATTCGAGTTTTCTGTGAAAAACTAAGTATGTGATCATGTTTAGAATGCTTATGTTGTCTTAAAAAATATGTATTTTGATCAAAATCGTTAGAGCGGTTTAAACATTACCTAGCAGTTAAATATGCATCCAAATAGAAAATGGCGTTTTCGAGATATGAGCAGTTTTTAAAATACCATTTTTAGCGATTGGGGTGGAAATCGACGGACGCATTAATGGTTAAAAAACAAGCATTACCTGCCAGTTACATTTTTATCATAATCGAAAATGGCGTTTTTGAGATATGAGCAGTTTTTAAAGTACTATTATTAGGGATTTGGGTGGATATCAAAGGACACAGTCTTTTTAGAGAAAAACTGAGTTTGCTATCAAGTTAAAAATAAGTTTTTGTTTAAATCGTTTGTACGGTTTTCGAGAAAAAGCCAATTTTCAAAAGTGCCGTTGCTGCACTTTTTAGCAAAAAACTGGGTATGCAGGGAATGTTAAGCATATCTACATTAACTCAATTATCAATTTTTGTTCAAATCGTTAGAGCCGTTTTTAAAAAAATTAAATTGTGTATGCCATTTTTATTGGGTTCTTGAAGCAGACACACCTTTTGCAAGATTCAGCGAGATCAGCAAAACTGCTGACAGGATAGCTCTTTTTTCTTTTTTGTCTTTGTCGGAGGTTGTTACTATCCGATGGAGCACTCAGACACAACTACTGGTCCATTGTACTGCCAAACAGACACCTTACATTGCTGTACTTAGTTTTCCCGTCTTTCGAATAAAGGTGAGAAGGAGCTTCAGTGATGAAGAGCTTAGATGTTCGGCACTCACCACGTCAGCCCCAAAGATCCGCCACCTGATGCGAGCAAAGGCAGGACAACTACAGAGGAAGTGCTCCGCTTTATCGTCATCATCTCCACAAGCAGGACAGATGGTGGTGTTGCTCAAGCCCAACACATTTAAGTGTTTGGCAAAAGCTTGGTGGCCCGAAAGGACGCCCACAGAAAGTCTGCAGTCGATTCTCCCGAGAGACAGAAGGAAAGACGCCGACCTCTTGCAGATGTCCGGACGCAGTCGTTTGGTCTGTCTACACCCAGCACAGTCACGCCAACGACACTCGTGTTCTCGAGAAACCCAAGTATCAATAGATGACCTAACCACGGATGCAGACAAAACCAACGCAGGTTCAGGTCCTAAGAAATCTTCTTCTGAACCCACCCTGGGAAGATCATCAGCGATCTGGTTTCCCTGGATACCAGTGTGACCTGGGACCCAAACAAGTATGACCGTGTTTAGCCTACCGACCAAGTTCAGAGAAAGCTTGAGTTCGAGCACTAACTTGGACGAGGTAAGAGGGCGCTTTTAATGCAGCTTGGCTATCACTGCAAACTAATATGCTTCTAGCCCTCCACCTGTTTGTCACAATATAGCGCATAGCCATAAGGATAGCGAAAATCTCCGCCTGGAAGACAGTCGCATGGTTACCCAAGGGGTAATGTTCTCGTTTTAAGGAAGACTTCAGAACCAGACCCCTGTCCGGTTTTAGAGCCATCCGTGAATACACGATGGCATTCCTTCCTTGGCTCCGAGTCTGGCCGAAGCCATTCTGTGGCCTGAGGAAAGTTGACGTGGTGGTTTTGTCGCAGTAGGATTTCTGGTGTCATTGCGTCAGACGGCATATCCATAAGACAGGGGTCAAAGGATAATTCTCGCACTAGTTCTTCAAAATTCCAATGCGCGTGGTACCAAAAGCCACCTCTCTTTAACCGAGAGATGGTTTTCAGCGTACACCCCATGATAAAAATATCAAAGGGGGGGAGGTTCATCAAAGCATCTAGAGCAGAGCCCGGAGTGCTGGGGAAGGCCCCCGTGCAGCCAAGGCAAACCGTTCTTTGGAGTTTGGCGAAAGAGGCCATAACACGTTACCGCGAAAGCCTGTTCCACCACACAACCGATGCATATGAGAGAAGTGGTCTTACCATTGCCGTATAGATCCATAGGACCCTTTTAGGAGATAAGCCCCATGTATTCCCAAAAGCGCCTTTGCACTGCCAGAAAGTCGACAGCGCTTTATCGGTTTTTGATTCAACATGCTTGGACCAAAGAAGTTTTCTATCGAGGATTACTCCCAGATATTTGACTTCATCAGAGATCGGGTGAAGAGAACAACCGTAGCTTTAAGAGGATTCACTGAAAGCCCATTCATTGTGCACCAATCATCGATCAAACCCACGGATCTCTGCGCCAGAGAGCAGACAGTCCCAAGGTCTGAACCGACAGACAGAACGGCGACATCGTCCGCGTAGGCTTGTGTATAGGTTCCAGGAGGGTTGAGAGTCGTCAGCAGAGAGTCTACTACCATGCACCATAAAAGGGAAGACAAAACACCACCTTGAGGGCAGCCCCTGTTTACCCCTGTCATGACGCATTTGCCACAATCAGCTTCGGCATTCAACGTCCTGTGCATTAGCATTGCTTTAATCCACAACACCAATGTTTCATCTATACCGTGATGTCTGGCTGCATTACACATGCTATCAAAGGTCGCATTATCAAAAGCACCCTCAATATCGACGAAAATACCCAACGCGTACTCCTGTCAGTCCGATCCCACTAAGCCAATTTCGTTCCTAGGCTTATCACAAGAACTAAATGACGTACAAGGCTGAAATTTGCACACAACATTTGGTATGTATAACCTCTTTTTAAACGATAATAATACCAATGATAACGATACATTGACTGGTTTTGGAGTACCAAATTAATAATTTAGAGAAAAAATAGTTTTCTTCATACAAATCTGTTTAATTTTGTACCTAGTAGGTGTATCAAATCAAAGAACACCCGACACACTGACGTTTTCAAGACACCAGCTCTGGCCAAGCACGGCTAAAAATCGAAAAGAGTAGTAGATTAGCGCAGCGGTTCTCAAACATATTAAGCTGTGGAACCCTAAAGAAGGCCCAAATATATTTCGGAACCCCAACTCTTATGCCGATTTCGATAGGCAAAAAAAATCACTTTTTCTTGCCCCAGATCACTTTTTGCGTTCGTTTGGTACAAAAAAAGCTATCTTTTCGGATTCGAGATCACTTTTGCGAATCTAGATTTTTTTTCTCAGAGTTGCTCGAGATTTACCAACAAACTTATGATTTGATATTTGGAGTTTGTTTGTTTACGATTTACGAAAAGTCTTTGGCCGAAAAAGTTAGAGTTCATGAAACAGTTTCATTGTTTGATTTATAATTTTTTAAAAATGTACTTCTATCTCTGAAAGCTGTATTCGCACATCTGGGACAGCGCCCAATCTCGATCTGTATTTAATCTTTGCATAAGTATACGCTGAAAAGCCTGCTTCACAGCGATATACATTGTGACAAAAGGGAGCACACTTAATATAGACTGTTTGGCAAGTTCGGGGTATTCACTCCTAATGCCAACCCAAAAAAATTATATAGATCAATGATATAGAATTAAATACATTTTTTGATGGAGAAGAACTCTGCAGATCTATAAGACACTCGTTTTCCGGATGCTTACGGTGATATTATTCACTCAATTTAATCCTGATTAAAGTTTACACCCGGGTTTAAGTGAGTTTAACCCAAAAATTAAGCCCAATAAGTCCTTAATATTCAGTCGGTAAACCGGATAAAAGCCGTCAGCGTTTAATCCGATTGAATTTAAACTGCACTTCGTAGACCAGTTTAAGTACTTTAACACTGGTTAAAACTCAATTTCATATTATTGAAGGTTTTTTTTATGTCACATTTTTGACATTTCTTCGCTCGCAGAAAATAAGTGAAAGTGAAAATATAATAAAAAGCAAGAAGATAAGAAAAATGAATTTTATTTGTTTTGGCAACGGTTATGGCACCACATGTAAATTTGGGAATCAACTTTAGGTATAGGTAGTATCTAAAATTTTTTTTTTATTCTATTCAAAAATAAATGTATTAATATTATTGTATCGCGACACGACTCCACTCATTTCACTTTGGACACAACGATTAGTGATATGGACCAAATGTGGATGTGACAATCAGGTTTAAAATCAACTTAAACCTGATTTCCACCAGAGTAAATAATTTGACCGTTAGTGTCGAAGACTGGGTTTCATTATGAGTATATTTTCATTCTTTGTGAGACATTATGCAGAAACTTTACAAAAGCTGTGCATGAAATGTTTGCGCAAAAATTTTTGTAATTGCATTTTACAAAAATTATTTTTGTGTTTTCTTATTTTTAATTCAAGAAATTCGCGGAACCCTGAGAACTGTTCCACGGAACCCCAGGGTTCCGCGGAACACAGTTTAAGAACCGAGGGATTAGCGTATACATTTGAAACACTTTTTGCATTCCCTCTGAACCGCAGCATGCTGTGGGACTTAGAATAATTACAGTCTATTTATAAAATATCTACATGCACGTATATTTTTCGTTCGTTCAATAGCAGGATTAGCGCAACAAGTCTCTGCGGGAAGTTAAAAGTTATCGCACGCAAAGTCTGTGTCATGCTTTTGAAACACGATTTTATTCTACATACATACACATAATTATATAAAACAACGATGTGGTATAAAGCGTTAGCGTGGTGATATTTATTTTGTATTAATAAAATAGTGTCTCCTACTACCTTTATCCCGAACTTGACATACACATACTCCAGGAGCGTCATTGGGGGACAGCATAGACCAGGACAGGACGCAGTACGGTCAATAATAATAATCAGAGATAAAAGAACTTCAAATAATTGCAAAGCATTGAGTGCGGGCACGAGCAGACGTGAATTTCGATTGAGTGTACACGATTGTCTGTTACGGTGATTGTGATATGAAATTATTTATAATTGATAGAACAACATGGGGAAATAAAAAACCATACTAATTCATGAAATTATTTCATTTAGGGTAAACTATAGAGGCTATGATCAAAAAGTTTTTCCATTTTTCTAAGGTTTCCTGTGGCTGGATATTACGGAAGCTATTTTTAACGTGTTCAGGCACTCAAATGTCATAACTCATAAGAAATGACTTCTCTTAATATTTTGTAGTCGTTCAGTGCCCTGTGATAATAGACTTTGGTTTGAAACCTTTAGGAATTTCAGAAAACTTAAGATTTCCTTAAGAAACACGTAAGTACCTACATATCATTATTTTAAAAATATAACCGTGTATAGTAACACTGTGAACAGTGAATTTTATTTAAAATAATTAAATAGCCGATCTATGTAGGTATTTGTTAGCCAGTTATTAAAATAACAAAATAATTTAAATTTACGTGGTTTGTCCGTAACTGAAATGAAATGTTCAATAAATCTAGTGACCAACACAGGTGTCTATTACTGGCGCAAATGGACATTTTTAAGGATATTAGTTATGGACACCACCAATATTATCTTTGTGTTTACATGCCTTTTAGCCGTTAGTTTTAAATCTCTAACGATTTCTCAGGCTTTATTTGAAAATGCTAAAATTGTATTTGAGAATGCCCAAAAAAAGGTCTGCGGCTAAATTTAACGTTTCTCGTAACACCTTATCAAACTGGTTCGCAAGTAGGTACAAAAGCCAAATTTTGGACCGGAAACTGTACTGTACTGACCACTGATGAAGAACAGCAAATCCTTCACTGGATTACCTAAAATAAAGCGGTTTTCCAAGACGAAAGGCAGACATTCAGAACAGTGTTAATGAATTTCTGAAAAAAATGCGCCAAGAAAAGTGTTATGTTCACATTTTATGCGTCCGTTATGGTGACCCCTCCTATGATTATATCCTTTTTTAAAAATTCCTTTTGAGGTTGGTAGTTTTTTTAAGTATTTATTTTTAAATAATCTAGTATCTATATATATATAATTCTTCTGTACGTGTGTTGTAACTGAACTCCTCCTAAACGGCTGGACCGATTTTGATGCAATTTTGTGTGTGCGTGTTTGAGTGGGTCCAAGAATGGTGTAGATTCACTATTGGACTCGGTAGGCGACGGCGCTGCGATCCGGTCCCACAAAATTTGAAATATTAAACATTCAACAACAAAAAAAATTTCAAATCAGTCCAGACTCCAGACCCATCGGTTAAATATAACGGCTGCAGATCAATTGAAGGACAATGAAAATGTACGAGCAGGAAAATCAACGTTTGCCAGGGCCGCTAGTTTAAAAAAAAAAACTTGGTTTATGAGAATGTTTCCTTTTATTAGGTATATTTTATTTGCCCAAAATTTACCACTGGCCTGTTAAGAAAAGGGGGTGTCTATTACCATTGTATATGAAACTAATAGTACTATCACTTTGGCAAATCGATGGTGATGCTTCTAACGGCGCGAGATACAACTAGGGCAAAGAGGGTTGAAAATATTACGCTCTCTTTATTAAATTTAATGGATATCCACTCACATAATTTACACAGTTCTACTCTAAAACTAACCAATCGCATGCCAATATGCTATTTTATTCTCCCTCATTTTGCCAAATACGAAAGCGAAGTGAGTTACTTTGTTGCAATGCGAGTGTAAATTAATTTTACACAATACTTTTTGTAATAAAAAAAAACTTTATTTATTTCGAATACAAATAATAACTAAGAATAACACCAAAATAACTGAACTATTAACTAAGCAATATAAAAAGCAACTGAGCGAACAATAATACCTAGGCACATGTATTTATAGCCTGACGAACATAATGTTGACTTTGCGACGTCAGCATTCCCTGGAAAGGCAGGTGCAGCGACATATTTCGATGGCATGGATCATATTTGCTGACGCTGTGGGAATCGATGTTGCGCGTGTTGTTGGTTGATAATATTTCGTGGGAATAAATATTGTGCGTGTTTCTACGGCTCTACCAAGAAAAAAAAAACCAAGTCCAACTCCAACTCCAACCACTGATCTAAATAATCGCATTTCATATCTCAATCTCACTAATCTCAGTGCTGCAAAGCCATTTGCTAAGGGAAGTTGTACATGTCTTGTTTCGTGTTTCACTCAGATTAAAATTTTATTTTCGTATTTTTTTGTTAATTTACTCAATGTACTAAAATTTGAGCCTGAGTGAATAATGAAGCAAGATGTTTAACTCCATGTTAATGTATGATGTTCCCCATCCCCTATCATCTTCGTCGTCCAAGTACAGCATGCATTCTGCTTCAACTTAATAACCGGTTTTTGATTATTTTTTTTTGTGTGTGTGCTTTATTGACTTTATTAAGACTCATTGATACTCATCGCTCATTTTCAACCATTGTTTTGGTGAAGTGCAGTGGCAGTTGGTTACAGACAAGTGGTGAATTTTACTGTGAATTTTTAATTGTGTTCATTTCACGCAACTCCAGAACATGCCATAATCCAAACGTTATTCAAGAAACCGGCGCCGGCGAAACTGAAAATGTTGCAATGTGTTCACCTATCAGTTCTGTTTAAAGGGTTGCTAACCCCGTAACATATGTAAGAGATTTCTCTTTACCACCTCTTAACAAAAGCTCAAAAATTTCTCCCTCACAGTTTCCATCTCCCGGTTCACGTTTCGTTCAGAAATCTGAAGTTGGAATAACAAATTCTGTACCGCGTTACATTTTCGATACACCGAAAAGATTAAAATATGATAAGAAGTTTAATACTATCATCTTCGTCATCTTCTTCTTCTACCTCGTCATCTGTGGATTTCGATTCTGCATCGATATGATAACCCACATTAAGTTCGTATGTTTTCATCTACAAACGAAAAAAATTTTGCACAGCTGATGTACTGTCTAATAACGCACTAATACATTCACAAAAGCAGATCAATCTGCTATCGTGTTCCATTCGCCACGAAAACTTTGAGATCTGAAATAAAAATCTGATTGTCCCAATGGAAAACGACATATAAGTTACATCATAAAGAAAACGATCACCTCTACCATTGTATATATATTGCTAATTATCTTATTTAGTTTAGTGCGAGTACGACAAAACCGGTTTGTGTTGTTTGCACTCTTCAAGTCACTCATAAACTCACTCATTACACTATTATTTACTCTATTCAATAGGAGTGAACAAATGTTTCTTCTCTCGGGAGAAACGATCGATCACCCCCTAGGCGGCTGGAGACAGAAATAAAAAAATAGCCGTGATGATACTACTATAAGTTTCATATACAATGCTATTACTAATATTTTTTTACTGAAAAAATGGTGTCCGTAACTAAAAACGTGGTAAGGTATTACAATTTCCTGTTTTACTTATTTTATGGAATTCCTTACATATCTGTTGTTATCACTTTCTTAAAGAAAATTATTTACAGTTATATTTTAAATAAACATAATTAAAATTGATGCAAAGGAGAAAAAGTTATGAATTTTCAAAGTCAAAATTTCTCTTAAGGGTGTCAGTCACTGGGTACTTTACCCTATGAATTATTTTTTTTGCAATCCTATATAGGCTTAGATAAAACACAAAACAAACATCTTACTGTGACTTGGCAGCACTATGCTATTTGAAATTTGACTTTTCAGTTGTTTTATTTATGTATTCTTCAAAAAAAAATTGGAGGCAGTCAATTGGTTTGTAAAATGATAAATGACGAGAACAAGTTAGCTATCCTATAGGCATAAAGAGCGATTTGCAGGACGTGATGGATGTCCTTGCACTTTTACCGAAATATTCAGGATGATTCAAGTTCCACAGGCGAATCAGTGGCACTGCACAACTCCTTACGTGCACTGTAACATTTCAGCAGTCCCAGTCTGGTCCCAGTGTTTCTTCCAAAGTCCAAATTTTAAGTTGCAATCTTTCTTGTCTATATTTTGATTGTTGATGTTTGTTTTCCTTTTTTTTAGGGGAGACTGGGGCACCTTGGTTCCTGACATGCTGACCAGTTTTGAACTAGGCTGGGGCAGTTTTGAACGGCAGTATTTATAATTGCTTTTGGCAGCTAATAAGCTACTACACGCTTTGTAATTTTTAATTAAAATAAATTAACTTTAATTTTTCAAAACAAACAAACAAAAACCTAACAGAAGCAAATTGAAATTCACAAATTACAAATGACTGAAGAAACTTTATGAAAACAAAAATGAGTTAGTTGTTTAGAAATTTCGATGTTCGTTCCCAGAGCGGTGACAGCTTAGCTTTTTTATTTTAATGACACTTACAGACTTGTACAAACGTACCCCGAATCCCGATAGGACAATGTGCTTAAATAATTATATTTTCCATAGCTATTTGTCAAAAAATATACCTTTATACGGTTTCAAATAAAGTTGTGCTTTAAAGATGTATTTTAAACAAAAAGAAAAACTCACCATAAATTGTTTACACTCTTAAGGACTATTCACGAGGGAGCGACAAACTACATACGAACGAACGAATATTCGCAAGTTTTGACAGTCCGTTAACATGAACACTTTCCTAGGTCGCAAAAGATCGCGAATTTCAGCCATCAGTTTTTAGCTCGAACGAACGTTTCATTCGCTAGTTTGTGAAACGCGAATTAAATGATGTGGATTGTAAATAAACTTTGACTTTTCCTTCGCGGCAAAAAGTTTGGAATTCGGAATTTCGTTATTTAAACTGTTTGTAAACTTGTTTTCTTAATACATTTTGATGGAATAATTAATTATCCTTCTCTTGGAATAATAAAATTTGCAATTTTTTGTTTATAAAAGTTCATAAAAAGTGGTTTGTTAGCATTTCATCAATTCGTTCGGTCGCTGCCATGTGAATGATCCTTTAAAAATAGAAAAATTAAAAGCAATTTAAGCATAAAGACTCCTCACCGGCTGCTTCTATGCGACGACAGAATGGATCCGAAAGTCGTTGACGACTAAAGAAGACGGTATTACCAAGTTTGAATTTTGGTAAATATATAGGTACTTTCAAATACTTTTTAAATGATGTATTTTTAGCAATGTTCAAATGTGCCTCACGTTCAAAGGTGCCCGAGTCTCCCCCAAAATAATTTTGGTTGTCAAATTAGTGTCATTTATGACACAATCGATAACATTTGAAGCAATCGTTGATGGTAGCACAGTTTTTATCTGGGCTTAAGGCATAAGCCCCCATGATTATCCAGGCTAACGAATCCTATATAGGATTTCGTATTTGTATTTGCTACGTCCATATACCTAGGATTGCAAAAAATTAATTATCCTTCTCTTGGAATAATAAAATTTGCAATTTTTTGTTTATAAAAGTTCATAAAAAGTGGTTTGTTAGCATTTCATCAATTCGTTCGGTCGCTGCCATGTGAATGATCCTTTAAAAATAGAAAAATTAAAAGCAATTTAAGCATAAAGACTCCTCACCGGCTGCTTCTATGCGACGACAGAATGGATCCGAAAGTCGTTGACGACTAAAGAAGACGGTATTACCAAGTTTGAATTTTGGTAAATATATAGGTACTTTCAAATACTTTTTAAATGATGTATTTTTAGCAATGTTCAAATGTGCCTCACGTTCAAAGGTGCCCGAGTCTCCCCCAAAATAATTTTGGTTGTCAAATTAGTGTCATTTATGACACAATCGATAACATTTGAAGCAATCGTTGATGGTAGCACAGTTTTTATCTGGGCTTAAGGCATAACCCCCATGATTATCCAGGCTAACGAATCCTATATAGGATTTCGTATTTGTATTTGCTACGTCCATATACCTAGGATTGCAAAGAAAAACGTACCTTCTCGTTTGAAAGTGAATCAAATCCCAAAACTACAAGTCTTGTACAACAGGCGAATTAAAATAATTAACAATGGTTTTTGTACCACAAAACTACAAGTCAATTTAACAATTAACAATAATTGTACAAGCAAACCTTAACAATTGGAAAATACAAAATGTACCCACTTTCTGTAGCACAAAACTAAAAATTTAGAAACAATTTACAAGCACTTTTTATAAACTTGAGAAACTTTCCCTTAACATTTTTGTACTTGGCTTCTTTTCTTTTAGAACATGTGAATTTTTTGACTGTTTAAATATTTTTTTTCTTGAGTGGCTTGGGTTTGACATCCCAATCCGCCCCATTCCGTTCTGCCCGAGCCAAACAAAGAATATTAGTTTTATTCAAGTGGAAATAAGAGTAGATAGTAACTAAATATTAACAAAATTAGTCTACAGCAAAAAATAGAAAAAAACACACATAATTGTCTAAAATGATTTTTTCGTTTAAGTGTTAAAGCCTTAGTTTTAAATCGTACTTCTGGTCAAATCACAAAAATTAAATTAACTTTAATTTAAAACAAGTAAAAGTGTTATCATCGGCCTGGCCGATGCTTTGATACCCTCCACTGCATAAAAGTCATACAAAATGTTTGCCATGCGAGTTTGTATGGTAGGTAGCAGAACTACTTTACCGACATAGACAATTTTCAATACCTACCAACCTGACGACGGTTAAAAAAAGTCCTTTCACAAAATTTCATTCACCTAAGTCGATTCGTTTGGACGCTATCGTGTTTTCAACAGACAGAGATATATGGGTCAAATATTGGCTTTGTATGGGAGGTAACAGAACTACTTGACCGACATGGACCATTTTTAATAAAAACTTGAAGGTCATAAATATAAGACCTCTCATAAAATTTCAGTTGCCTAAGTCGATTCGTTCGGACGCTATCGTGTTTTCAACAGACAGAGATATATGGGTCAAATATTGGCTTTGTATGGGAGGTAACAGAACTACTTGACCGACATAGCCCATTTTCAATACCAACCTGGCGACGGTAAAAAGAAGTCGTCTCACAAAATTTCATTCTACTTACTTACTTAGATGGCGCTACAGTCCGGGGTGGACCTGGGCCTCAACCAACACGCCTCTCCAGTTAGCACGATCTTTGGCTAACTGCCTCCAGTTGCGCACTCCAAGTTGGTTGAGGTCCCCTTCCACTTGTGCGCGCCACCTAAGGCGAGGTCTTCCTCTACTGCGCTGTCCCTCCGGGTTGGAATCGAAGACTCTTCGGGCCGGAGCGTTGGTGTTCATTCGCTCTACATGTCCTAGCCATCTTAGTCGACTGATACGTACTTTTCTGACAAGGTCGATGTCGCTGTACAGCTCGTAGAGTTCGCTGTTAAATCTCCTCCTCCAAAGCCCGTCAACGCAAACGGGACCGAAAATCACTCGAAGAATTTTGCGTTCGAAGCGACCAACGAGATCTTCATCCGCTTTTGACAACGTCCATGATTCTGCGCCATAAAGCAGGACTGGGATGATGAGGGTCTTATATAGAGTCTCCTTGGTGTTTCTCGACAAGGCCTTACTAATCAATTGCCTTCTTAGGCCAAAGTAACAGCGGTTGGCAAGTGTAATTCTTCGCTTGATTTCTGATGTGATGTCATTTTCAGAATTAATAGCGGAGCCGAGGTAGACAAAGTCCCGAACTACCTCAAAGTTATAGCTGTCTATCGTGACGTTCTGTCCGATTCGTCGATGTTGTGTGTCCCTTCTCGTTGACAGCATATATTTTGTTTTGCCCTCATTCACCACTAAACCCATTTTTGCCGCCTCTGTACTGATACTTGCAAACGCACCAGTGACAGCTCGCTGTGTTCTGCCAATGATGTAGATGTCGTCAGCGTATGCAAGTAGTTGCACAGACTTTTGGAAAATTGTGCCCCTGGTGTTGGCTTGCGAGTTTCGCACAATTTTCTCAAGAATGATGTTGAAAAAGTCACATGACAGCGCATCACCTTGTCTAAATCCTTTTTTGACATCAAAGGTCTCGGTGAGACTGTTTCCGACCTTTACGGAGCAGCGAGCGTTCTCCATCGTCATTCTGCACAATCTGACAAGTTTGGCAGGGATGCCAAAACTAGACATGGCTCTGTACAGCTCGTCTCTATAAATGCTGTCATATGCGGCTTTAAAATCGATAAATAGGTGATGAGTATCGATTTGGACTTCTTGGGTTTTCTCCAGGATCTGCCGTAGTGTGAATATTTGGTCGGTTGTGGACTTACCGGGCCTAAAACCGCACTGATAGGGTCCAATCAGTTCGTTGACAAATGGCTTCAGGCGTTCACACAGTACGGAAGACAGGATTTTGTAAGCGATGTTAAGGAGACTGATGCCTCTATAGTTGGCGCAGTTTAGAGGGTCTCCTTTCTTATGGATCGGGCAAACAATGCTGAGGCTCCATTCTTCAGGCATACTTTCCTCTGACCAAATTTTAGAAACGAGTTGGTGTATGCTCTCTACCAAGTCATCCCCCGCTGCCTTAAAAAGCTCGGCCGATAAACCGTCTGGTCCTGCAGCTTTGTTGGACTTTAGCTTGGATATTGCTATCCGTACCTCATTTTGGTCAGGTGGACGGAAGTCTTGGCTTTCATCGCCCAGGTTGAATGGTTCATTCTGCCTGACAGCAGAATTTGTGTCGTCTTCGCCGTTTAACAGTCTACAGAAATGGTTTTTCCATGTCCTCAGCACCGACTGTGACTCTACTACAAGGTTTCCTTGTTCGTCTCTACAGGTATCTGTTCGGGTCTTGTTCCCGTGACACGTTCTTTTTACCTTTTGGTAAAACTTCCGAACATTGTTCCTGGAGTAGCACCTCTCTATTTCCTCGATCGCGCGCTTCTCATGCTCTTTCTTTTTACTCCGGAGAAGCCGGTGTTCTTCCCTCCTTTTTTGCTCGTAGAGCTCACGAGCTGCTCTCGTCCTTCTCTGCAGCGCCGCTTTGTATGCCAGTTGCTTTGCTGCATGTGCTTGCCGGCACTCTTCATCAAACCAGTGGTTTCGCGGTGGTGGTCGTGACGCGATCGGCAAAAGTTCTGGCGGTTTGTTGCGTTTGTAGCCGTTCAACGTTGAATCTCCTCACAGTATTTCCTCGTTGTTGTGGTGTCTGGGATATCCGCATACGTACCTTGGCTACAACAAGGTAGTGATCCGAGTCTATGTTGGCCGCTCGGAAAGTTCGGACATCTAGAATACTGGAGGAGTGCCTTGCGTCGATCGCAACATGGTCAATTTGATTGACCGTTTGATGGTCTGGTGACCGCCATGTTCCTTTGTGAATGTTGAGGTGTGGAAACCGTGTGCTTGCTATAGTAACATTACGTCCCGCAGCAAAGTCAATTAGCTTAAGTCCGTTTCCAGACGTGGTGTCATGTAGGCTGTGCTTTCCGATTGTGCTACCAAAGATGTCCTCCTTTCCTATTTTGGCGTTAAAATCACCTAAGACAATTTTAACGTCGTATTTAGGACATTGCTCATATGTTTTGTCGAGGAGCTCATAGAAACATTCTTTGGTAGCGTCGTCTTTATCTTCTGTGGGGGCGTGAGCGCATATCAGGCTGATGTTGGCGAATTTAGCCTTGATGCGGATAGTTGCAAGGCGCTCACTTACGTGTCGAAAGCTCAAGACTTCTTGCCTAAGTCTGCCGCTTACAACGAATCCGCATCCAAATAGACGCTGCTTCTGCTCTCTGTAGCAATCACCGTAGTAGATGTCACAGGTTTTCATCCTTCTTTTGCCTGGCCCATCCCACCGCACCTCCTGAATGGCGGTGATATCTGCCTTGTAGCAGTCTAGGGCCTCCGCTAATTGTTCGGCTGCACGCGGTCTGTTCAGGGTTCGAACATTCCACGTGCAGATCCGAAAGTCATTGTCCTTTTTTCGTTTTGCAGGGTCGTCAACAGTGAATCCATCCGTATCCGAGGCTCTTGGTTGCTTCGTAACCATTATTTTTTTTCCGTGGTTGGGTAGTTAGCCCCACGCACAACCCCCAACCTGGAGGACCAGGCCCTAAGATAACCCTAGGACAGCGGGTCGGATACTCCGTTGTCAGTAACCCACTTCGGGGATATGAGTGCTGCCGTTGGCCCATAAAGGGTTCATCCGCCACCATCTCTATTTCAGCACCCTGACTAGTGCTGAAAATCCTTACAGACCTTTGCTCCAAATATGTCAGAGAAGCTCACGCAAGGTATCTGCCATCTCGACTGTTGACAACACCGTTGATTCAATCTTGTGTATTCATCCGCTGTATGTCCTCTTTCTGAGGGGCTCATGTAAGACCTCTGAGACTCGTTCAGTCAGTCATTCCGACAGAGCATTATAGTGTTGCTATTTTCTTCGTGTTCAACACTCGCGCTTATAAGTTTAGCAAGCCAAGCCCTGTTGAGCGAGACCAGTACCCGGTGGTTACCACGCGGAGGTAAAATAAGCACAATTGATGTGTATGAAAAAGTTGCAACAGCTGGGCACCGCCAAGTTGATGCCAATCAGCGCCTACCCGATTCATACACACCCAACCACCAAATTTCATTCACCTAGGTCAATTCCGTGCTTTCAACAGACAGACAGACAGACAGACAGACGGATATGGCTAAATCAATTCAGAATGTGATCCTGATTCAGAATATATATACTTTATAGGGTCTCCGGTGAATACTTCTTGGCGTTACAAACGTAATGGCAAAGTGAATATACCTTCCTGTGGAGGGTATACAAAAATTAAGTCTCTTCTCTAGCATGCTTGGTTTGGGACCAGTGGGCGATAGAAAACCGACCTTAGGGAGTGTGCTATTCAAGTGGCGCGGAGTGTACGAGTACAATGGTAAGTAGCTTCTCTATTCTATAAACCTAAGTTGTGCTATGTATCTTGATTTGACTTGTGTTCGGTAATTTACGATATACATAATTTTTACCTTTACAGTTACAAAAATCGATAATTTTTTCTATATATAAATTCAATTTACAACACAATAAGATTAATTGCGGTATTACAATTCTCCATTTGGCAACATACGTACATATCTAATCTATACATAATTCAAAACATTGAAACTGCAATGTATTCAACAAGTGAGCCAAAATTTGTTTAAATAAATATGGTCGGATTGTTGCCGGCAGTGTTTATTTTTGATCGCCAAACTAATAATTAAATTTAAGTTTATACAGAAACAGCAAAAGTAAATGAAAAATACCAATACGACGCACGGTTCTTCTATTAAAGTGCACGCTGTGGTATGCGGAATGGTTGGCGCGTTGCCATAGCGCTTTAGCATACACAAAGGTATGATTAAAATATATAAACATCCCTGTAAAAATAGTTCTTTTTATGTAAAATCCGCTTTAGAATTGTCAACATATTAGTAAATAGTAGTGCCACAATTAGTTTATTTTTTAATTGTGTTTGTCAGGGAGGTGAACCTGAAATTAAATAATTTTGATAATATTCTAAAAATTGAGGTTTTGAAACAACTGCTTGTTTTAGGCAATGCTTCCATTAGCAAAAAACAAAATATGTATCTATATATAGGTAAATCTATGAATGTACCAAACAACCAATATACTTCTTGTTTAACTTCAAGATACCTATGTATTTAATTGCCAACCGATAGTAGGATAGTTTAGGGAATCCAATTTAATCGTATGTACTTCTTTGTTCATGAAATAATGGCTGATTTTGGATAAAAAAAAGGTTTGGAATAATTTATCGATGGTCATTATATCTAACAAAGGTGCATAAAAACATCTACATATGACGATTTTGTCAGATAAAATATGGCACAATCGACCAGTCTACCGTTCATCAAAAGTATGGTTAAGGAATACTAGATTAACCCCGCTGCTACTGTCACAAGGTCTATTTTTTTCTGCCGTTTTTGTTTTAATTTGCCATACCTATTTTATAAGATTTTCTTAAATTAAGTACACATTTATGCTCACCAGATGTGAGGTTTCTTAATCCCTATTACTATTCAGTTTCTTCGTGTCGTGCGTTATTGAATGTCCCGCCTTATCTTGCCAATGTCCTATCATTCACATATGAATGACACGGCCGTTGTGGAAACATTGTGTGTCATTCATGAGTGAATGATATGGCCAACAATCTAACTACTTACTAAGAAATAAGCGCTGCGAAAGGAAAAATCCACGAATTTTCCAATTAGCTAGAAACAAATTTTCCATCCTCAGAAAAAGTTATTTTTAAAAAAATTTCGAGCTGGATTTGTCATTTGCTTCTGTGTATCTAAAAAATAAAAAAAACAAGTAAAAGTGGTATCATCGGCCTGGCCGATGCTTCGATACCCTCCACTGCATAAAAGCCATGCAAAATGTTTGCCATGCGAGTAGGTATGTGTCTAATATTAGTTTTGTATGGTAGGTAGCAAAACTACCTTACCGACATATACAATTTTCAATACAAACCTGACGACGACGGTTAAAAAAAGTCCTCTCACAAAATTTCATTCACCTAAGTCGATTCATTTGGACGCTATCGTGCTTTCAACAGACAGAGATATATGGGCCAAATATTGGCTTTGTATGGGAGGTAACAGAACTACTTGACAGACATGGACCATTTTTAATACAAATAAATATAAGACCTCTCATAAAATTTCAGTTGCCTAAGTCGATTCGTTCGGATGCTATCGTGATTTCAACAGACAGAGAGAGGCGTGGGTCTAATAGTGGTTTTGTATGGGAGGTACCAGAACTACTTGACCGACATAGCCCATTTTCAATACCAACCAAAAGAAGTCGTCTCACAAAATTTCATTCGTCTAGGTCAATTCCTTTGGACGCTATCGTGCTTTCAACAGACAGACAGACAGACGGACAGACAGACAGACAGACAGACAGACAGACGGACATGGCTAAATCGATTCAGAATGTGATCCTGATTCCGAATATATATACTTTATAGTGTCTCTGGTGAAACCTTCTTGGCGTTACAAACGTAATGGCAAAGTGAATATACCTTCCTGTGGAGGGTATAAAAATGAATAGATGGCGCAACAGGCGGAAGACACCCTAGGCCTAGCTTCTTGCTACAGTGTAGCTAGAGATTAGCAAAAGGGTGTTCACAATCTGATAGAAAAAAATATAATTTCTCAATTTTAGTAGGCCTGTTACGCGGAATCGTCTAGATATAGGGTAAAGTCGGCAAATATGGCACCCGGGGGGAAATGGCACCCTTTCAATATCTCCCACTAACGACTTCTTTTCCAAATAGAGGCAGCAAAATATCATTAATTCATACTGAAGAATGTTGATAGGTGCTGTAGACATCGCAGTAGCTCACGCAGTTTTTTTGTGACAAGGTGAGAAAAAATAACTAGAGTGAATTTTAGACAAAAAGTTTTTTTGTGGTTTACTCAAGTAAGTGTAGATAGGTAAGTTGTTGGCGCCGGCTATACGTTTAAGCATAATAAGAGAGTTAAATCGATATTTAATTGTTTTTGTTTAATTTGTCGAGTGAGTTTGCGTGTTTTATCGTGTTATTTTCAATATCAGTGGCACCTTCAAAAAGGGGAAATGGCACCCAAAAATGTGGGGATATATGGCGCCGGTGCCATTTCACCCAATCAGTACTTTTAGGTCTGGAAATGACGTTATCTGAGCAAAAAAAAAAATTATAATATGGAATAGACCGGATGTCAAATCAATAGCCGATCCTCGTTAGTGATTGTAGAAAAGGGATCACGCAGTCACATCTGCAGAGAGGTAAGACCATAACGGTCATCGTATGCTGCAACACAGAAGTATTATTTTTATCACCTGCCAAATGGTTGGACTAAGTGTATAATGTGTCATTTATAGTCAAATGACCCCTGCACATCGTATATTAACGCATCCAACAAGTATTACAACAGTTATCAAAAGAAAAAGTAGGGTGCCATATACCCCTTTAATTGGCGCCATATTACCCTCCATTTTTTTGCTTATCGTTTTTTTTTAAGTTTTTTTTTGTTGCAAAAAAAATATGTTTTTTTTAACTCTGAATTCCTTTAATGTTCATATTTTACGCTTTTAAATGAATTGAAAAATAAAATTATTTTTGTTTAAATTAAAAATATTGTTTATTTTCTGAGTTAAAAACAAAAACAAAAAGAGGTGCCATATTTGCCGACTTTACCCTACAGTATACCCCCATTAAGTTTTTAATAGATCGCTCGCGCAGCCCTCTGCGCACAGAGGTTCCCTCACACTTCACAGTCAGTTATAGTTTCCTCCTTTATATTTATATAGCTGAACCCGGCTTTACTCAATTTACCAAGTTTTACAACTTTTTATCTCCTATAAGTGTGGAGAAATAGTGTTTGCAAATTATGTTTTTGTGTGGGGGGTGTCACTAAACTGCTTGAGAACTCTGACTAGAGCAGATGAAGATAATCTTGGTCGCTTCGAGTTCGAAAGAGAAAGATTCTTGGTAAAATGTTGGGTCGTGTTTGCATTGACGAGCTTTGGAGTAGGAACTGTACAGCGAAATCGGCCTCGTCATTGGGCATCAGGCGTATAGGATGGCTAGGGCATGTAGAGCGAGTGGATGAAGTCTTCACCAGAAGTGACGCGCACAAGTAGGTAGATGGGGACCGGCTTGGTGTGCTTGGAAGCAGTTAACTAAAGTCCGGGCCAAATGGAGGGCTTCCTAGTTGAGGCCTCGGTGAACCCTGAACTCCAGAGCCCTAAGGAAGGAAGGAAGTTTAGAAACACTTAAAAGTTAATTTTAAACAAAATAAATCTCTTTAGCATTCATAGGTACTTAGGCATAGGTAGGTAAATACATAGGTAGCCACATAAAGTTGCATATCCCTTTGCTTTCCCATGAATGATGATAAATAACATTTGTAGTTTTTGTATGGGAAATGTCAAGCCCCTTTGTTCGATCCCGCCCAAATTTCATTTAATGCTTTTAGCAATAAACGTTATTTATCAAATGTCATAAGCAAATTTAAGAACTGTAAAGTTACGTGGACTTCTCATTTAATAGCAAATATATTTTACTTCTTTTCGAATTTTCAAAGAAAGGCGTTTGCAATGTTTTCTTTGTATGGGAAGTTCCACGCCCCTTAGGCGAATTTCTAAAATCGATCAAGTAGTACCAGAGATAGTCAATGCATCTCCTCCTTATCCTAAATAGTCCATAATCATCCGAAATAAGTCGCCATAAAAAAATAAATAGCTGGTAGGCGCAACAGGACAGGACCGTTAAGCCAGGCACCCTAGGCCTAGATTCTCACAACTATTCGTTTGTGAGAATTTTTTTTTTATTTTATTTTTTTTGGGATGAATGGAAGTGACCTACAAATGTATTCCGAGTCCGAACGGCTAAATTAAGATTAATTAATTCAGAAGAGTTACACTCTTCACTCTCGGATGGATGTCAAACGTTCGCGAGAGGTGGCGCAGTGTGCACGTCTGGGTCGCACGAAGCTTAAGATTTAGGATTTCTTTTGTATGAAAAATGAAAGTAGCGCGCCACTTTTACCATCACATACATTTAAATTCATTGGATTTGAATGGAATTTAAGCGAGTTATTGAGAGTGTCTCAAGTCTCCCATATGTTCAAGTCTCCCGCATTCCCCCTAGGTACCTTAAAAATAAGTTTTTTTTTTAAATCGTTTTTACCGTTTTCGAGAAAAAGCCAATTTTCAAAACTGCCATTGATGGACTTTTTCTTGAAAAACTGGGTATGCAGTCATGTTAAGCATGCCTACATTAACTCAACTATCAATTTTGGTTCAAATCGTTAGAGCCGTTTTTGAAAAAATCTAAATTGTTTAATATTTCGTAAAACTTGTATATGGGAAGTACCTACCGTTAATATTAGGGCTAGCATGAAAAGAAAACTTGTCCTAGCGGATAGCCCACAAACTCTAAATACGAAGCTTGAAACAAATCCGTCAAAGCGTTTAGATTCCCCAGGGTTAGTAAGCTAAGTACCGACAGACATACGAACGGACAGAATTGCTTTACTTTTTTGAGTTCCCCTATCATCGTCATATCAGAATTGATCAAAATCTCGAGTTCGAAAAGAATAACGTATATGAGATATGTAGTTAAAAAAAAACTTTAAGACGTAGATAATTTGTGTTTTTCTGGGCATCGAACCTGAAATCCCTCGCACAGCCGTCCAGCACACTAACCACAAAGTTACATACAGCGCCCACAAAATCAGTTGAAGAGTTCCGCTACAGGCTACACCAACGCTACACTCCCTTTAACCATTCCCCTCTCACCGTCTCACGCCATAAGTAATCCGGCGGATGTCGCCACTACTACACTCAAAGAATTTTTCAAATATCCACCTCTTGTAACTCGGCGGAATAGTTCGTATTTCGTAAGATCTTCTCGCAAATACTATTTTACTCTTCGGCTTTAGAGTTAAGACTAAATTTTATAATTATTAGGGTCCCGTTATAATAATAAGTATACCTTTCCTCCCCACATGTTGAAATAAAAAGCGTGTACTGCAACTGAATTTTGTAGGTACACAGATAGGTATGTAATTTAACTTGAAATACATTTTTATATACCTACAAGCTAAGCTTGTATACTATAAACCAACGTAGTGCAGTGGATTTTTTGTTAGCAATCATACGGCTAATACACTTTCATAGCCGCAAATTTATCGTTTCTGTATTAGGTTATATATTTAAAATGCCGACAGTAAGATTTTTATATGCATTACAAATGTACCAAGCAGAAAAGCCTGCCGCTGCCAGATAGCCAAGCGATTATCACAGTTTCTTCTCAATTCGCTTTCCTTTTTTTCTATTTCACTAATGTAAACTTTCTGTCGTTTCAAGGTCAAAATACAATTAGTAACCAAACACACAAGCTTATTCACTTATAAAAATGTAAATTGGGTGAACAGAGCGCAATCGCAGCAAACCCCATACTAGTGCACCTAGTACATATTAGTGGGCACCTACATCTATATTCGCAGAATACGTAATTTAAAAATACTGCTTTTAAAAAAATACATCATGATTTAACACTTCTCTCTGACCATGTGCCTCTACCCCACCCACCCACTTATCCTGACCTACCACTGTACATGAAGGAAAAAAAGTATGAGTTTGACACCGCGCGCCGTTGTCATATTGTTTTTACTTTTATTTTACACTTTTTACTTTTTTTTTCTTTTGTAAACTTACTTCAATTGATTACACGTGTCACTAATACACATACGAAGTTCTCAACCATTGCACCACATTGGCAAACTGCAGTAAAGAACTTGATGTACGTCAAGAGAGAAAAAGAGATTGAAATTAATGCAATCATACACAATACACGTATGAAGCAGACACTATAGCACATAGAATCTAAATGCTTGCTCAAGGAAGAAAGCAAATAGGAGGAAGAGAGATGTGAAAGAAAATTCATTTCTGGCCGTAGCTATGCACATGTATCTACTGTACAATAGTGTTTATTTTAGGTTTAGCATTTGTTTTTATTAAGTAGCTATTCCTTTTTAATATTTTCTAGAATGTTGTAAGTTTCGCTGTTTGCTTATGGATGGTATTTCAGTTGATTCAACTTGCAAGTCAATATGCAGTGCAATGTAATGTGAATGTTGTGATACAGACAACCGCATATAAAGGAGATGAATGGGGAAGGGGGTAAGTACACGTGTTAGGAAAGCGTTATCAATTATCTATTGTCGTACCCATTTACGGCAGGTTGTTTTAAATACGTGTAGTATACGTTTTTGATTGCACAAATGTTATACTCGTAATAGATTATGCAAGAACTAAGTTTGAGTTATTGTCCGTTGACGTTTTGGTTATGTTATGTTAGGCCACAGTTATAGCTATCATTGAAATGCATCATTGAAATTTTTGATTTCGATTTTAAGACGATTAATCAAATAATATTGGCTTTAGTTGGTATCAAAATAAAGCTAATCAATTATGGAATTTTTTTTAAGAAAGAAATTACATAATTCTGTTTAAAACTTTTCTTTAAATCCACTTTTATTATTTCACTGATCGAAATCGAGTTCAATGAACAGCTGATTCTCGTTTCTCTTGGAACCCAATCGTTTCACTGATGTGTTCGATTCTCTTTCTATTCTCAGCTGTCAGTTTTGCGGTCAATGATCAATTCTAACCTCAAAACCTAGGCCCTTATTTTGATTTTCGTTCAGCGATCGTCACGACAATTGTCGATTGCGTCGATTGATTTTAGCTATTCGTACGCACAAACTTTTTTCACTTCCAAGAGAAAGCATCGACCAGGCATTTGTAATCGACTAAACAAGCGACTGTAAAATCGACAAATATTAATCGCAATCGACAATCACAGTTGTCAATCGATCGACACTCACAATAGGGGCCCTAGACTTGTTTGCTGAAAAGTCACTGACAGGTGCTCCCACTGACAGGAATTTTTAAATGATTGCTTAACTGACTTGTCAACCAAATTAAACTACCTACTACGATGGAACATGAAGAACGTACTAATGTGGTTGTAAAGAAAATAGCTTTACAGTACATAATAAATCTACTTATACTTATATAAAAGTAAATATTCGATTTTAGTGTCAATAAGTGCACACATAATAAATAACTTTTTTCCTTTAGGGTAAAGTAAAGGTATTTGGGAAAAATCTGTCAAAATTTAGTAAAGCCATACGTATTATGTAGGTATGTAATGTATAAAGATAGTAGGTACTTACGAAGTGAAAAGCATTCAGTCTAGACAATTTAACCAAGGCCGTTCGTCGCAGCAGACGCAAGATGGATAAAGTAGAGTATAGATAAAGTATATGAAGAGGAGAGTTTTTATTAGAAATTTGGGTTCAAAACAGGTAACCCTATTTCTGGTGACAGTCAACTGGGGGAGAGTACCTATTATCTACGATAACTAAGGCGACGAAAATTACATTTTTACTGTTGGAAGGGCAGCATATCACACTCCGTTTTGGCGGGAGGGTTAGAGTAAAGTCGCCAGATATTGGCACCCTTTCAATATCTGCCACTAACGAATTATTTTCAAAATATAGACAGCAAAATATCATTTACTCATACTGATAGTATTTTGATAGGTGCTGTAGATATCGCAGTACGACCTCATGCTTTTTTTTTTTGTTGCAAAAAAATATGTTTTCTAACTCTGAATTCCTTTACTGTTCATATTTTACGCTTTTAAATTAATTAAAAAATAAAGTTATATTTTTTTTAATAAAAATATTGTTTATTTTCTGAGTTAGAAACAAACACAAAAAAATGCCATATTTGTCGACGATTTGTACCCTAATAAAAAAAAATAATATGTACCTACTTAAAATTAAAATAAAATATTAAAAAAGAATGGCTACTTTTACAAGGCCAGGGATCTATTCTGAATTGTCTATAATGCATGTTGCTGAAGAATGTTGTTGACATTTTATAAAAAATAATCACCCCAATCATGGAAT
Source organism: Cheilosia soror (assembly GCA_949372485.1). Taxonomy (NCBI): domain Eukaryota; kingdom Metazoa; phylum Arthropoda; class Insecta; order Diptera; family Syrphidae; genus Cheilosia; species Cheilosia soror. Next base: position 46,883,555 of record OX443562.1, on the reverse strand, counting down.
CCGCCGGGGGGAATTGTCCACGGAAAAGAATATTTTGGTATCGTCGAATCCGCAAATTGAACGGTTATTATGTCATATAGATAGGTATATACATAATATTAACACATACTATATGATTTCTGTTCACTTTTCGGATTCGACGATACCAAAATATTCTTTTCCGTGAACAATTCCCTTGGGCGGATTCCATGATTGGGGTGATTATTTTTTATAAAATGTCATCGATGATAACACTTTTACTTGTTTTTTTTTTCATTTTAACTATAATGCTTTTTTTTTAATTTACCCTCTCGCCTAAACGAAGAGAGATAGATGTTTCTTTTTTTTGTATCCCATCTACAAAAAACCGTTACCACCGTTACCAATTTTTGACGCCTACACCTACTCATGACCGTCAACTTGAATCCTGGCAGATTATTTGTGCTCAAGCTCAATATGCTTTTTTATTTTACCATGAATACACGCCAGAATGCAGCATGCTGCGAAAGAAGGAGGTTCCCAGCTCAGCAAAATACAAAGTATGTATATGAATATGAAGCAGTGCTACGATCAATTATGTGCTATGGTGCGCAAGTGTGGGGATATCAAGAATATGAAGAAGTCGAAAAACTTCAAAGATTTTTCATCAAAAAAGTATTTCCACTCCCAAATAATACACCTAATGATTACATGATTAATTTAGAAAGGGCTTACCTCCTTTATATGTATATGTACACTTACTTCTTCGATTACATCGCAAGAGCAATTTCCCTTAGTCATATAATAGGCTACCGTACATTCTGGGTACATATGCAATACGGAGGAAACTAAACTTCGCGCAGAAATAGGTACAATTAGCAGAAGAATGTGATATACGCATAGATCTGGAAAATCATGAAACACTAAAAGAACAACTTTACTCAGTACTAAGGAAGCAGATACAACTCGAAGAAACGGTTGCATTCAAAAAGCCATAAATTTGGAAAATGGATTAATTTATCCCAATTTAGAATACAACTTAGAAGACCATTATTATTTCAACGATAGTAATTATTGCAGAAAAATATCTTTACTATTCAGAGCAAGAGGAGAATTGTTAAATCTCAACGGCACACCTTTCAGTAATGTTGAAAACAAACACTGTACCTTATGCAACATACATGCCAAAGAAGATGCATTCCATTTTTTTGGCATCTGTCCCATCTTGATGCGATGGAGATTGGTGTACTTTAATAAAACAGTACTCACTCTGGAGGAAGTGATAATTATACTTAATGGAGAGAACTGGGAGATGTTATATAGGAGATCCCTACGTTATCTCCTTTTCCAAAATCCCTAATTGCACATAATCTCTCTTTTATTTTTCTTTTACAAAATTTCTCGGAACGAAATCCCCTATGCCAAAATCTCCCATCACATACAATTCCTTATTAAACCCCTCGTTAAAATCCCCTGATCTCACAATTTAAAATCAACACGTTTTTTCTTCTTGTAACTTAATTTCATTCCATTTTCTATAATGGTAATTAAAAAAACGCGTACTTTTGAAATTGAGCAAACATCGTGATACTATGTACAAATAAATTTTGCACCTATAGCTATACCCAACCTTGCACCTACTCCAAATCCTACAGAGAACAGACCACAAGCAGAAGGTCTGCATACGTATCTTACTATTCTGGAATTAATAACACCAAATCTAAAAATGGGAGATTTTGTCCCAAGGGGATTTTCTCTCAGGGTCTTTTAGAGTAAGGGATTTCAGCACAGGGGTTTTGGAAAGGAGATTTTTTTGTTCCTTAGACGAATGGTAATAATGAGTAAGACCTTTGGTTTCAACTAGACGGGGCAAAATGGCACTCAGGAAACATTTGAAGCCGCATGTGAAGCCGCTATCTACGCCGACAGACGTTGGAACGAAATCTTATGGAAGTCAACAATCGCAGCGTTATGGTTATGGGCACAAATGCATGGTCATAACGAGTACAGTGTATCTAATGAGCAGTATTTTTAACAAAAGAATAAAATTAGAGTGCAGATGCGGAAGCAAAAGTCAATATTCGGAATTAGAATCGAACTCATGTGTGTTCAGATCATTGTCAGAACTCAGATCAGTTATGATACTGAAACAATAGATAAAACAATGCAGCAGATAGATAAATTTGTACATATATGAGGAGAAATTAAGCAGCTGTCGCGAAATGAAATTGAACTTCGTCGATCACTGGAATTTATGAAAAAGGCTAAATTCATTCCCGCTGATCAAGAGACATTGCTAATATTTATTGCAGTGCAAATGGGTATCATACTCATGCATTTATAGGTATTAAAGAAGATAAATATTTGTTTTGGCAAAGGGGAAAAGAGTAAAAATAGTAACCAAGATTTACAATCCATTCGTTCCTTCACTAGCTTTCTCGAATAAAGTATATATAGGAAGTATAGCAAATGATAAAACTGCAGTTAATTTAGTAACAAAAATTACATTTTAGCAGCCAGCGATATAAGTCTAATTATGTACCAACATTTTACAAATTTCTTACAGAGATATTTTGGCTTATTAAAAAGAATATTAAGGTCGAGTGAGTACGAGGACAATTCCATCAAGATTTAATGAACTGCTGTTGGCGATCGCGGTGTCACTACGTCTTATATCATAAAATAGAATCTAATAAATTAAACGCTTTCTATGGTTTAAGAATGCGATCACTGAAGATAACATTGTAAGTTGGTACTGTATATGAACTAAAGTTGTCACCAACCTAATGCCCGACTTAGCTACCGATAGATCGAAATACTAAGAGACTATAGTAAAATATGAAATTATAAGTACGTCCTGCTATATTACGTCCATACCATAATTATGTAGTTTTCTGTTGTTTACTTTTACACGATAGTGAAGTAGACCAGCGTTGCCATTTTGACTGCTTTCCAGTCAAATCTGACTGGATTTTGTTTGACTCCTTTTAAATATGTCGTGTAATTTATTTTCTATCATTATACATTTTTAAGCTCAAAGTGGCAATAGAAAACAAGTAAAAGTGTTATTATCGGCCTGGCCGATGCTTTGATACCCTCCACTGCATAAAAGTCATGCGAGTTAGGGAGCTTCCATTCCACACCGAATGGAACAAAACGCTTTAAACAAACAAAACTGGTTTTCTGCGTGTTTTTCAAATTTAAATACACACGTTTAAATACGCCTGCCCACACCACACTGAATAAAGCAAGAAATCAAAAACGTTTTGTTCTATTGCCTAACGTCAAACATTACACGTGTGCTTATGGATTAACGCACACCAAAATAAGCAATAAATCATTTTAAGCAAAACAATCGATTTAGGCAAAAACACTATCAAACTTAAATAGTTTTTTTCAACAGTTTCATTTGTGAAGAAGTGCGAAAAAATAGACAATGCTCTATGACTCACTATGGAAACGAAAAATTAGCGCGGACAAAGGGATTCAGAAACCCGAAATATGTATTTAATCTTAATGAAAAGTATACTACTTTGAAAACATCAAAAATTGCAAATTAAATTAAATTATTTATCAATCACACAGTCACAGAACGGAAATCGACCCCTTGTAACCATCATTATTGCGCTGAAAACTGAATGTGTTCAATTATTATTAATCGCCCTATTGTGAATGCGTTCAAACAACTAGAGAAAAGATTTTAGAAATCAATATTATTACACACTGTAGGAATTTTATACAAGAAATATAATGGATACGAAGTGAAACGAAAAATCGTAGTGTTTCCAAATTTTTCGTAGTGACGTAATGATTTTGTCGAACTAAGGCAAAATCGTAGTGAAATAAACGATCGTAGTGAAAGTGGGAACGCTGGCCTGCGGGCCAAGGATTTTTCATGTATTAGTGCTGTACCAAATCAAAGGAGCGCCATTAATGCACGCATACTTGAAAAATCCTGGGCCCATGGTATAGCATGGAAAATCATTGCCTCCATTGATTTTGACATATTTCACACGTATTCACAGACAGGGGAATTCATTCCGGGGAGAATCGGGTTGGTGCACGGAATTCGGCGGTCTAGTTCTATGTGGTTTGTGGTTACAAATGTAAATGGCAAAGTGAATATACCTTTCTGTGGAGGGTATAGTAAAAATAAGAACAAATATTGCTTGAATTTAATTTTTTTGCTTTGAGCTTGGAAGCATATCCCACTCATACAATGAACGAATTTATATGCGTTATCATTACACAAGTACTTACTTGCGTTTGCTAACTTACAAACACATGTTTGAAACTGAAAATCAGTCATCCAGGCCAGGTCTTGTGTGAGGTTCAACTTTTCTATACCGGCCTAAGTAACAAACAAATTGGTCAGTAGGTATACTAATGTTATTACAAAAGCAGGAAAATTTCCGGCATAAGATGCAAATGTAGAAAATGATGAGGTCTCCTCATTGAATTGAAGCCCTCAGAGAGATTACTACAATGTAAAGTTCTTTTATGAGTTAATACATTTTTATACCCTCCACAGGAAGGTATATTCAATTTGTTATTAGGAACGGATTTTGTTGACCTTGCCTTTTTTTTGCCTTTTTCTTACTCACATTGCCTTTTTTGGTCAAAATTGAAATTCATGTGCACTTTCTCTTAACTGTATAATTGAAACAAATAATATCGCCGAAGCAATACTTGCACACGTTGTTTGCGAATTTCCGACAAACATCCAAGAGTATAACTGTCCTGAAAAATCGTCTCAATTCAGACGCTTGGACTCGGCTTGAAAATTGAAGTTCCCTTCCATTCGTTACAAAAATAAAAACTTACACAAAGGAATAGTTGTGAGCAGCTGGGCCTAGGGTTACTATACGGACCTGCTGCTATTTGTTATCTGGTGTTATTTATTTTTCTCTTTTTTTTTTGTGGCCTGTGTGCAATTGATTGGAGATATGTACCTACTCTCAATATTTTAAGGGGGATCGATGAGAAATTGCAAACTGCAAAAGGACCAGCTGCTGAAGTTGTGGTGAAAGCGCGCGCCTTCTTTTCTGCAAATAAAAGACTATCAAAGAAATAAATAATGTAGTAGATAAATGGCACTGAAAAGTTCAAATTGCCTACAAATATTGCAGTCGATGGCAATACGCCTTTTAAATTGTCTCCCTCTGTTGAGCTCTTTCGAAGCTTTCCTGAGGAACAATCGCAGGCGTTTGCTGCCAGCAAATTCTAAAATGCTTATATGATTGTACAGTGTCATTATAAGGCTTAAACCCATTTTTTTAATAAAAGGATTTAATCAGGTTCAAATTCTGAATCGATTCAGACATGTCCGTTAAACAGTACACATATTAAAGGTAATATATTGCGCATCTGCAATATGGCGTGCCTATGTGACCATGACAATAAACGTAAAAAATAATATGCGCGCGCATGAATTGACAATGTGACCACATTCGTATCTCTATGGAAAAGCATGCCTTTTTGACAGATGCGCAGAACGAAACGAAAATGAGTGCTCGGAAGATATTACCTTTAATATGTGTACTGTGATGTCCGCCTGTCTGTCTGTTTGTCTTTCTGTTAAAAACACGATAGCGTCCAAAGGATTCGACCTAGACGAATGACATTTTTTGAAAGGACTTCTTTATACAGTGCGTCGTCAGGTTGGTATTGAAAATAGGCTATATCGGTCAAGTAATTCTGGTACCTCTCACAACAAACTAACACTAGAACTAGACCCATGCGTGTACGTTCTAACTCACATGGCTAACTTATTGCATGACTTGTATATTCAGTGGAGGCTATCAAAACAACGAGCAGACAACGGCTAACGAAAGAGCTCACTTTATTCTTTTTATTTATGTGCGTGTGCAGAATTCTTGAATTCTAATTTCGGTTCACTGCACATACATTTTTGCGTAGTTCCCAATTAAAACATTCGCTCTTCCGCCACCAAACAATTTACAAACAGTCAGTACATAAATAGAGTTGATCCACAGATAATCGGTGGCCCTTGACAGCTGAATCCATTTGTATCTACCAAAATAAATAGATATGTATGTACAAAATTTTATTTAGAAATATCAGAAGCATAATGAAACAAAAAAGCTTTGGAATAGAAGTGTTTCAAACAAGTAATCCTTTCTTTACTTGTACATTTTTGATTGTGAAAATTTCTTTGTAATTTGGTCATTTTAAACAAAAATATTAACTTCTTTTAATCTATCATTCACAACATATCCTTAATTGTAAGATCACACAATAATGAACCTGTCCAGGGCTGTCATCGTTCATTTTATTACCCGCTTTACATAAGTGAGGAAATCCAACCATAGACCAATTATTTAAAGACATCCCGATCCCACGGATGACCTTTCAGATAACTTTAAGAAAAGATTTAGATTATTTTCCGCATAATCTTCTATAGAATCGGAGACCAGAGAAAGATTTTGATCTCAATGACATTGCCAATAAACAAATTATTTAGGTCTATGGATAACCTTAGAATAATTCAGATTCAGGGCAGTTAAAATGTATTCTCTTTGAGTAGGTACAGGTTTGGCGCTGTATTTCACCTAAAAATTTGTATAAGAAACACAAACATATAGTATGTTTACACCGCACCTAAAACTCAAGATTTCAGCAGAAAAAAATTTCGAAATCCAATTTTCGCACTGAAACTTCAACATTTTTAATGACAGCTGGTATCCGAATTCATTACCTACTGATGTTTTTTGTGTTTCGAAATCAGAAGTGATTTGTACATAAAGAATTAATTTTTTAGTTATATTAATCTAAGCATGAATTCAAGTGATAAATTTAAACATATTTAATACAATCTTAAATAAATAATATTAAATACAACAAAAATTCGGATGAAGAATTTTTCCTACTTCTTGCTTTTTTAGCTTTTGTAATCTAGTTTTCATGTCAAAATATTGAAAATTTTTTGACAGTCGTGTTTCTTTTTTTTTGTCAGCAGACTGAAAAGTCATCAAATGACGTGCGGAATTCGTAAAGACGTTTGTTCGATTTGACAAACTTACAAATGCAGCGATACAATTCAGCATTTGGAAAATATATGCCGAAATGCTGAACATTTGGCCTGAAATTCTGAATTTAGCCGAAATGATGCATTTAGGTGCGGTGTAAACGTACTATAAGACCCCAGGTACGCATCCTAAAGTTGATTGAAGTCACTCACCAATTCTGAGAATCGCCTAAGGCCCTAAGGTATAGTGACCATCATTTTTTAAAGACAACGCGGGACACATTTTATTTTTATTTTTTTGTCAAAACATTTTTTTAATTTTTTATTAAGAACTAGCTGACCTAGCAAACGTTAGTCTGCCATTTTCGAAATTATCTCCACCCCATATCGATATAGACCAATAGACTTCACCCCTTAAACTTGCAGCTGGGTTTTTCTTGAGTCCATAAATGATTTATCATTGAAAATATTCGTTCTGCGGATGCATTTGTTCCCGGAAGAGTTAATATATATTCCACAATAAACATAAGACTTTTGGGGTATTTCATTTGATGAAAAATATTTGAAAATTTCAACCAACCTTAAATCAATTGGAAAAGGTATGATCGTCATTACATTGTCCATTTTTTGTGAGCTTACATATTTATTTAAAACTACCGAACGCCCTGCGTAGTGCAAAATAGAAAAATAAAAAAATCTGTTTCAAATTCATTTAAATCAGTGAGTTTTTTGTTTGTAATGCTCTGTGGTGCACATTTTTGTTTTTTCCAGGAATCGTATTCTTGTCTATCAGGACAATGCATATAAATGTTACAAATTTTACAACCTTTGGCTTCCATGACTGTCGAAGAATAGCGCCACACTCCTTTATACAATTTTTACCAATCTTCACAGGAACGCCCCCAGGAAAATACCTACGATTATCTGTAAATTTGAACTCAATCGATTCAGTGGTTTTCGAGACAGATCTTAAATGCTCTTTTTTTGTATAGGAGGTGCCACGCCCCTATAACTCATTCCTACTCATGAACGAATACATATACAATGACCGAATATACTTATAAACCATGCTATTGACTTTCAGGGGAAATTTCCAAAAGCATAATCGATTCACGCATAACAGAGAACAGTAATTACAAACACAATACAACTAATTCTTATTTTTTTAAAATAAGCAAACTTTTTTGTTTTCCAATACAAAAGGGCAAAACTGGCTTGTACTTCTTGCCACTCACTATACTTTATCTTAGACATACCCACTGGAAATCTTTAGCGCAAGTACTTAAGGTGCTAGTACACGATATGTAGCACGCCACATTATTATATGTGGCTCTGAGTGAAACAGGTGGCGGCTGAGCTGAATGTGGATGAGGTTGACGGGTGACGACATCGGGTCGCGTCTTCCTGAGAAAAAAACCTACGCTACGGAACTTTTTGAACTCTCATCAATATCGCCGTCATCGTCGGTGTTGTTTCCAACAAATACGGCGATAAAATTTCCAATTCATTCTTCATTGCTTGTGTGTGACCCGAGCGGTTTAATTTGCTGGAGAAACTTCTTTGTATGTACAATAATCGACGAAGCCCAGAATATTACAAATAGGTAATGATGCAGAACGAACAGTGAGGAGAAATGATGTTCATGCGAAATTGTTCTAAAAAAATCTGGATTTTCGTGAGAGTTGCAAAGTTCGAAAAAAAAACAACTGGCCCAGAAAACGGAATGGCGCTTTCCATATTTATTTTTCAATTGAAAATATTATTAATTTCTTGTGCACTTAGGTCACCGGAAGAACACCTCCAATTTAAGAACCCAAATAGCAACGATCCGATTACATCGTTACCCAATTAGTGAGGTTTGACTAAATAAATGTGTATTTTGTTTGTTTTTTGTGAAAAATATTTTTGGGTTGACCTCTCTATACGAAACACCCTGTTATGTAAATGGGCATTCGAATGTAGTCCAAAAATCCAAGACGATTCGAGCATATAGGAATAATTTTGAATCCACGCTCCAGATAAGAGGTAACATCTTGCGTCCACTTAAAGGCCAAGCAGACCACTGCATGTAACAGAGCCATATATGTATGTGGCACTGACGTCATTTTTGGTCCCAATGGATACATGCCGTGTACAAGCTCTCTTTGTGCACTCTCTGTTAAAGCTACATACGTATGCCGCTTGCTGTTGCTACATGCCGTGTACTAGCACCTAAGTCGTTTTCACAATATCATTTATAATTTATTAATGTTTGACATGCCCTACGTATCTATTGCTACCATGTTAGTTTTCGAAATATTTTGTATAATACATAATTGATATAAATATAAATATATGTAGATATTATCGTCTTATTTGAATAAAACTCCCTCAAGGAATATTTCAATTTATTTCAGAATTTCAATACAGTTTGCATTTGCATCCAGTTGCATGCAAAAATTTAACAACGATTTTTACAATCTCACTGAATTTACGATTGAGGGAGAAAAAGTCGTAAAAAGTGAAAAACCCCTAATGATGATGCACCATTGAGAAGATGATTCCATGATTCCCATTTGCATTATTGTCTGGGTGGATTTTCATCTGCTGCAGTTACCCTTTAATCTTTCAAGATGGTCGTAAATTTCGTCTTCTTGTAAAACTTAAAAATATCCTGATACCCTATATCCGGTCGATTTTACTTTGCGTGTTGATAGCCATGCAACGGCAAACGTAACTGCGACCACAAAACGCGTTTAACCATCGCGACCAAGGGCTATTTGTGCAAAGCGCAAAAATTAGCTTCAAACTTCACCGACTGCCGCGTAGCAATCAAATCGTCATAAGACAGAAAATTTATTACCAAAACTCGCATTCAGACATTTACTACTTTGCAACAAACAAAATAATATTTCTCCTCTTGTTAAGTTGCTTTATTTCGTTATAAGAAATAACAGCCGGTCACCGAGAGAGTGGCATTGGTTCTCAAATCCCATTCTGCGTATTTTCAAAGCAAAGGTGCTAGTGATATTACAGTCGTAAGAGACCAGCAGACTTGGGGTATTAGAGCGTTCATAAAAATTTTATTACTTTCCATGTCGAGTGTTTCTCAGAAATCGCCCTTACTAAATTAGAAACCACTTCATACTCCACTGTTGGCTGATATGCGTCTGTGTTAGTGCATACAATTTGGAAACTCTCTGTTCAAAATCTTGTTCTAGAGCTATCTGACGCGACGGCGAGTTTTAAGGTGGGTAATGTATACTGTATGCATAATGCAAATACATTTTATTAATAAAACAACAATTTAATGGATCTAGCTGTGTGCCTTTCAGTTTGCATAAAAATAAATAACATTTTAAATCATTTGAGGAATTTCTTGCATATTGAGAAAACGCAGCAGATAAAACCAATCACACCAAAAACATAAATGTAAAAAAACAGCCAAGTTCTGTTATAGGCACATAAAGAACAAGTGTGTAACTAAACTAGTCAGCCACGAACAGTAATGAGATCTATTAATGTAGGTACGCCAATTTCTTAGTTTAAGAATACTAAATGTTAAAAAAAAAATTGGTAGACACATGCGTGTACCTGTACACTATATACAGTGGAGGGTCGAGGGTATCAAAGCATCGGCCAGTGGCCTATTTCACCAAATTACAAATTTGTATTTACATGTATTTTCGGACAATTATGTTAGAAAACGAGACAAATTCTGTTTCACCACAATTATTTTTAAAGCAAATTTGTAATTTTTCTACAGATTTTGTGGAAAAATACTTGTCAAATAGGTCACAATCCGATGATAACACCTTTACTTGTTTTTTTTATTAGATTTCACAAACAACGTTGAAGCGTCTTCGCTTTCCACTTTGGCTTTCTTTCTTATAAACTACATATTCCTTAAAATCATATTCAGCAGGTAGATTAATTTCTATTCATATTTTATATGATACTACGCTTCATAATTTTGATGATCACCATCTAAGTGAGTGAGTGAGGGAATGAGTCAGTTACGGTTTTTTGCGATTTTTAAAGCCCTGTATGTTGAGAACCACTATTGCTATAGAAATGAAATTTGGTGGTGGACCCTTTTAATGAGCTTGGTAAATGTTTAAAGTTGTTGGCTTAATTGGTTCCGAAGTAAGAGGGGGGTCGAAGTTTGTTCCTGTAAAAAGGGTAAATGCCTTTACTAGAGAATTTGGCTGTGGCACTACCGTGCGCTTTGATACCCATCGAAAATCGATTGATTGCAAAAGAATCAGTCAAGTGCGAGTATCACTCGCGCACCGAAGGTTCCGTACTTGGCCAGAGTTGATGTCGGTTGTTCTGTGATTTGATAGACCTACAGTTTTTTTGTATGAAGAAAAATATTTTGTTCACTAAATTATTGATTACTCCAAAACCAGTCAATGCCTTACCAACAAACAATCACTAAACTCGAGCTTTACTAATTTCGAAACTAACTTTAATTTCGACTTTTAATTTTGGCCTACCAATAACCAATTTAATCGAAGGGTTTACTAAACACTACTTTAGTACAATGGAAGTAAAATCTTGTACGAATTTCGAAAAATTGTCAGATTTATTCGAGCACAAACCAGCTTTTCACATTATTTTTGCTGAAATGCTATTGTTTCACACAATTTCTTGGTAGGTATCAGGAGTCAGGATGCAAATATACATATCGGAAATAAATTTAGCAGAGATCTTTGGCCGCATAATGAAATGTACAACACACATTCTTGATTTGGGTAAACATTTCCTTTTCAAGTGTGTGGGATACATCCATCAGGTGAAAAAGACGAAAAATGTTCGGTATAGGTAATAATAACAGCCATAACATGAATTGCGAATGACTTCAATAAGGAGCTTTACAAAACAAAAACCCCAAACCAACCATGAAAAAATTAACGAAAACGTTTTTTTTGCTTGACAAATAATTGTCGATTTATTTTATATTATGGTCAATATTTCAAAGAATTAATATTCTGCGGTCAGGCATTTATAGGCTAAACAAAATATATTTTTTTTAAATATTCGACTTAGCTACGCCTCTGCAGAAACTCTTTTAACATGTACACATAAAAAAATAAAAATTTGCAGTAATGCCGAAATCTTAACTTAAACACAAAAAATGTCATTACCATGGCATGTCCCAAGTTGTAACTTCATTCAACAAATGTATTTTATTTGTAAAATGAAACCGGTTTGCAAATTGTATTGATGAAGCCTTGAAGAAAAAAGAACAATAAGGACTGGGGCCCAGTCAATTTATGTTAAGGGAATTTAAAAAATTACGTAGAAGGTATTTAGTGATTGTCCCAAAACAAATTGTCATTCCCGTGACAAAAAGTAAATATTTAAAAAAAAATTAACGGCCGCAGACTAGGCGGCGGATTTCACATTAATAACGGGACGTGTTGATTGTTTTCGGAAAATTTCGCAATGAACCCATTATGAAGTAACTTTTCTTTCATGTTGTTAAGGTGTTTCATGTTTTCGTTACCCAAAGTTGTCATTACCGTGGTTAGTGTTTTTGATTGTAATAATTTAATAATTAAATCAAAGGTTTTTTCCAATGAATGTCTTTTTTGTGTACCTAATTAATAAGATGCGTTTTTAAGAAAATATTCAGTAAAGTTCGGTTTTATTTTAGAGAAATACCTTTCGATGTCATTTTCATGGTCCCCAGTTTGGGCACGGAAATGATATACTCAATCAAATTGTAAAAAATTTTCAAATATTTTCACTTTTTATTTCAAATTGATATAAAAGGTCATTTGTACTTATCATGGCGCCTCGCAAAAGTGTAAATAAAAAAAACGATAATGTACGAAACATTACCAAGTTATGATTCTGTCATTCCCATGAAAATAATTTTATATTTAAAATGAACTAAATTGGGTGCCCCATTGGTTTAAAATGTTTAATAATGTTTCTTAAATACAGAGTAACCAAAAAATTATTCAATTTAATTATTTTAGTAAAAGTCCATTTCGCGGTCCAAAATATTAATGTTATTAAAGAATTTTAAATTAAAAATAAAAATATATTGGCTGGAAAACTGACATTCCAACTTTGAATGACACTACTACGATGACACTTATACTTAAACCATGAGTTAGACACAACTACCTCCAGATCGAAAGTTAGAGTCGACATCAGGGTTAACTCGAGGATAAATTGGTTATTCGTACGCAATATTTTTTAGTTTCGGACTTTTGCATTAAAGTCAAGTCTAAATTTGATTATTGGTACCTAAGGCAGAATGTATCGCGTATTTATTGTTAGGTTAGGTTAGGTGAGGTGGCAATTATCCGTTAATACGGAGTAATTCACTTAGACCAAATAAGGTCCATTATGATACCACAAGCAGAGTGGGTTATTTCCTCTAGTTTTGGAACCATTTCGAATTTTGGAGAAATTTCCTTATTTTGCTGATATCCGTTTCGGCAATATCAGCAAGCTCCCCGAAGAAGTACTCTCCTAGAGTTTGCTTTCTAATCGAGGATAGCGCCGGGCAGTTACATAGTAGGCGGAACGGAGTTTCCTCCTCCTCCTCATCCATGCAGCTGCGACAGAAGTCATTAGCGGTAACAGTAACTCCAAGCCTTACGGAATGTCTTCCTTGTACACAGTGGCCTGTCAGTACTCCGACAAGAGTTCCGACATGTGTTCTACTGACGTTTAGCAGGACCTTTGTCCTGCGCCGATTTATTCGTGGCCAGGTCTGTTTTGCGTTGTTGCAGTTGTCAAGATCGCGCCATCTCTCATTAGCCTGTTGCAGTGCTAGTGTGGAGATGCTCTATCTTACAGTTTCAATTGGCACATGGGGCTCTCCTTTACCAGTAAGAGTTCCATTTTCGTGTCGTTCCTTGCTAGTTCGTCTGCTTTACAGTTATTTATTGAACTAGAGGTTATACGTTATACGATACCTGATGTTGTGTGTAAATTTCAGCCTTCTACGGACAGACATCGAAGCTAAAACAATAATGTTCCGTTTTGTCCCTATGAGAACGGAACCTTAAAATAGAAACAATCACTGCTAGTACTTAGTGAAACAATTCAATGGTTTTATACAATGATTTAAGCTAAAAAGTAAAGCACCTACGATGTGTTAATGTAGTTGGGGTGTATATTTAGATTTAAGGCTTTTTTTTCTCCAATTCAATGATACGTTCTGATTACGTTAAATTGGCCGCGTTTCATTAACCGCTAGACCTCTAGCACGTACTGTTTTTTTTTTACGGAGTTGGACACGGCGCTAGTCAACTAGCGGTGTATGGAACGCCGCACAGTGGGGCACTTTGTATGGGAGAGCGGAAAAAATCTATAAAATCTGAACTAATAATTTTAGAGCAATGAAACTTAGCACACCTATTTGGATGGGACAAACACATATTTGGACAAACAATTTTTTTTTCATTTGTTTATTTTTTTGCTATATTTTTAAGCGAAATAGTTAAATACATACATAATAATACAAGCATATATCAAAAATATAAAATAAATAAATAAATACATACATTGGTCGGCATAAGTATTTTGACAAAACTAAAGTTAATTCTACTCATAATTTGAACTTACTTGATGTAAATTTTGGCATCAATGGAAACGTCATTTAAATTCCTTTTGAATGATACAAAACTTTCCTTAACCCATTAAGTACCCATTGAAAATTTAGAATTTTTGTGAAAGTCTACTTTTTTGACTTTTTTCCGCTATCTTAAAAAAAAAATTTGTTGATGCAAAAGGTTTCTTCAAACAATTCTAATAGTGACTGCAAACATTTTTTTTAAAAATCTCTTCGCTAATATTTTTTTGGATTTTTTGAAAAATGCTAAAAATGACTATTTTAGCCACTTTTTCCTCCTTTTCATACAAAATTTCTGAGATGATCTCATTAAAAAAAATATTTAGGTATACATTTTGTTAAGTACTAACAATTTCTTTAATAACACCATAAAACAATGTATTCTTACACCAAATTTCCAGGAAAAATAAATTGAGAAACTGGAAAAATATTGAGGTAGGAAAAATGAGGTTGACCTAAAAATTTAATATCTTTTGCATTTAAAAGAAAGCCCTATATTTCCTCTTAAAGTCCTGGTTGAGTTCTTTCCAATTATTATTAGAAAATAAATTCTTACTTTTTTAACATTACCAAAGTCAAAACCGTGTTTTTTTTTAGTCTAAACCAGCGAGACTAATTTATACACTACGTTCAAAGTGGTCTCAAAGGGGCTCCAATTCTTTCAAAAACAGTTAGATGAATACTGTAGCTTTCTAATGAATGTAACCACTAGACGGAGCTTAGTGGAGCTAAAACGGTAGCTCAAGGGAAAGAACAGTAAAGTATTAATTTTAGAGCACTTGGTACTAACCCTTATGATTTATTTTTTTTTTCTCTTTTAGAAGCTGAAGATAGATATTATTCATGAAAGAAATTAAGTTCTAGCAAACGGTAATAAAAATGCTACTTTTCTTGTCAAAGATTTATTGCAAGAAAATACATGAAATCTAAAACTAAAAGAAAGGGCAACTTTGGTGCAATGTATCTCGAAAATTCTCTGACATAAATTTCTCAAATTTTGGTAAATCATAGAACAGATATATATCTTAAAAAAAAATTAAAACCAGTAAGACAATTATCTTCGACTATGCCGAAGCTCAAATACCCGGTACTATATTATTGTAAAAATAAAAAAAAATATTTAAGTATTAAAAAATTATATATTTGTATGGGAGGTATGGGTAGTTTTAATTCGACCAAGCTCATTTTTTGTCAAAAATGTTTAAATATTATTAAAACAATATGTGCAAAGTTTAAACTTGCTATCTTAATTGTAGCTATTTAAATTTAATTTTTAACATCAAAAGGCTATATAAATCCGATATTTTTGTATGGGAGGTAGTAGTAGTTTTCATCCGATCTTGCTCATCTTCGAACTTAGCCTCAGTTTGGTGGATAAAAGCTTACGTACAGAATTTCAAGTCGATAGCTCTTAAATTACGGCCGTAATCGTGCGGACGGACAGACGGACAGACGGACAGACAGACGGACACCGCTAGATCGACTAAGAAAGTGATGCTGATCAATAATACATATAGTTTGTCATACCTACCACGCCTCCTTATGTGCGTTACAAATGGAATGCCAAAGTGAATATACCCTCGCCACAGTGTGGTACCGGGTATAAAAATCAATATTACGAATTTAATTTTTAGCATTTATTTCCGCATTTTCCCCACTGTGCGCCGACGCCGCCATTACTGTTACAAACACATTATTGTAACATTTTATTACGAGTATTATCTCTAAATAATAAGTTATATCTATTCTGCCGGACTACTTAGCGACGGATATCAAGTTCGATCCTTGGAAACACAAAATTATGTATCACCTGAAGATTTTGTTTACTGCACAATACTCACGAACTACTGACAAATATACGAGAGTATAATTGTCCCAAAAAGCTTCTTAATTTTGGATAAAATTGCTACTTCCATTTGTCCAAAATAAAAACTCACACATAAAAATGGTTGTCTTCCTGCTTGTTTATCCATTTTAGGGGACTCGATTAATTTGCTGATTTTAAATGTTTAGCATCACATACTGGGAAATTAATTCAAATTAATTATAAAATTGAAATCACGCGCACGCCATCTCTCTACTTTACACGTAATAATCGCACAACGCGGCATAGGTGACATAGTGTTATCTATTCTATTACAATATAAAACCAGTAAGACAATTATCTTCGACTATGCCGAAGCTCAAATACCCGGTACTATATTATTGTAAAAATAAAAAAAATATTTAAATATTAAAAAGATATATATTTGTATGGGAGGTATGGATAATTTTAATTCGACCAAGCTCATTTTTTGTCAAAAAATTTAAAATATTATTAAAACAATATGTGCAAAGTTTAAACTTGCTATCTTTATTGTAGCTATTTAAATTTAATTTTTTACATCAAAAAGCTATATAAATCCGATATTTTTGTATGGGAGGTAGTAGTAGATAGTTTTCATCCGATCTTGCTCATCTTCGAACTTAGCCTCAGTTTGGTGGATAAAAGCTTACGTACCAAATTTCAAGTCGATAGCTCTTAAATTACGGCCGTAATTGTGCGGACGGACAGACGGACAGACGGACGGACGGACAGACGGACAGACGGACAGACGGACAGACAGACGGACATCGCTAGATCAACTAAGAAAGTGATGCTGATCAATAATATATATAGTTTGTCATACCTATAACGCCTCCTTATGTGCGTTACAAATGGAATGTCAAAGTGAATATACCCTCGCCACAGTGTGGTACCGGGTATAATTAGTGTACAAAATGTATAGTAATTCATCAATTAAGAACGGCTGAACCGATTTGGCTGACTTTTTTTTCCCAGTTGTTCGTAGTTGCTAGGAGAATGTTCTTCTAAAAGAAAATGTTGGGAAAATCCTCCGGAAAAGTCGGGAAATTGGAAAAATCGAAAATTGAGAACGGCTGGGGCGATTTGGATCACTTTTTTTCAGTTGTTCGTAATTGCTGGGAGAAGGTTCTTCTGAAAGAAAATTTTGGGATAACCCTCCGGAAAAGTCGGGAAATTGAAAAAATCGAAAATTGAGAACGTCTGGGTCGAATTGGCTCAAATTTGTTTTCGTTTGTTCGTAATTGCCAGGAGTAGGTTTTAACGAAAGAAAGTTTTGGAAAAACTCTCCCGGAAAGTCGGGAAATTGCAAAAATCGAAAATTGAGAACGGCTGCGCCGATTTTGCTCAAAGAAAATTTTGGGAAAACCCTCCGGAAAAATCGGGAAATTTGAGAAATCGAAAATTGATTTTTTGAATGGAATTTTGAGTGCAATTGTTCCGGAATGGCTTTTTGAATGGAAAAATAGAAAATTCCGGAAAAACGCGAAAAATTAATTTATTTTTCGACGAAATTTTTTATTTTATCACATGATTTGATGATTTTGGACGATGTAAAGGTGGAAAATTCGATGTGAAGCTTGGAAAATTTCGTATAATTGCGATAAAAGACGTTTTGCGTGCATTTTGTGCGGAGAAGTTAACAAAATAAATAATAGATGGCACCAGGTGTCCTTTTCGCATTGTCATTTTCTATTGAGCATAATTGTCTATTTTCCTTGATTCGATGATGATTTCCTAATTACACTGATTGAGTCGTATATCGCGCATCACATCGGCACAAGCATTACAATCAATTCTTCGTTGTTCGTTTTTGCGCCGGAAAACAAATCAAAAAACATTATTTATCACATCGCTCTCTACTGATTTCGGTTCCATTCAAATAAATTGAGAAATTGAAATTTGAACTATATGTGTTCATAGGCGAACTTATCCGATTTGCATGATTTTTTTTTTCATTTATAAAGGTGTTGCCCAATTAGTCCGAAGTGTGGGTGGGAAATGGGGAGTGGTAAAGGAGGCGCGGGTAATGGCTAATGGGTCTCTGGAACTGTTTATAGTAGACTTTATTGTTTTTCACAAAACTTATAAAGAAAATTCAATCAAATATTATAATAACCTTAAATGTATTATAAACACAAAAGTTTGACACTCACGACCAAAGAATTCCCATTAAAAACAATTAAATATCAGGAGAGACCACGCAGAGTGACATTGACTTTGCCTGCGACGCTTTCGATAAGTTCTGACCAAAAAAGTGATTTATTAAATATTACGCCAAGATTCTTAACAGTATTATTTAAAACAACGGGAAGGAAATATGAGGTGTAAAGCTCATGTCGCTATATAACAAAGCTTTGAGATTTCACTGAATAAAGGATCCAATATTTTCATTGGCCCATTGGGCAATGCTATCAAGATCACGATTCATAACATATGTGGCATTTTCCAGTAAACCCAAGGGAAAATATGTATAGAGCTGTATGTCATCAGCATAGATGTGAACTCAGCAATGGAGAAGTTTGGCGACACTGTTATTTATAAGTAAAATAAAAAGCAGGGTACCGTGGACCAATTTTTCAGTTTCAGTTTCAGAAAAATTAAAGATATCCCCGCTAAAGAAAGCCTTAGAAAAATCGTGAAGTGTCATTGATTACCGTTATACTATCATTTTTAATTGGAATTGCAACACGAATATCATTCGTGATTTTTTTGTAAAGCATTGGAACAGATGGCCAGCCCTAAAGCCAGACTAAAAAGGTGAAAGAAGTAGTTTATTTTCTATATAAACCTTCATTTGCTTAGCAGCCACCGTTTCAAATACTTTGATGGAGAGAAATGGTACAATTGATAGGTCTATATTCCGGACTTTTACAAGATCGTGAGCTGCTTTACAGAACCGGAATGACCTTAGAATTTTTCCAAACCAACGGAGAACTGGAAGTGGTAAAAATAGTAATGAATATTTGCGTTATGTCAGGTAATATAACGGAGTAAAATTTGTATAAAGTCGGGGTGGATTTCATCAAGTCCCATGGCTTTAAATTTGAAGGAGAAAATTGCATTCCCCACCTCGAAGTGATCTACAGTTCGAAAAGTTCACGTCCTCAGGTAAAGCACCACTGGAGACGGGGTCAGCGAATGCAAAAATAGTGGGTGATGAGTTGTCTAAAAATTGTAAGTTCAAGTTCAAGGCATTAACGTCTACATCTCCGAAATCGCTGCAATTTTTCTTACGAAGTCCCATACTTTTCACATCCGACCACGGTTTTTTTCTTTATCATATGTTACTAAACTTTTCAGCGTAGTAGAGACGTTTTGACTTTTTAATCGCAGCATTAACTTTATTTCTGACAGTTTTGAAATCATGGTAAAGCACTGGAATTTTGAATCGCTTTCATCTTTTATACATGTTGTCCCTTTCAATCATCAAACCTTTTATCGAGCCCTTTAGCCCTTCAGGGAGGGGTAAGTTTTGACCTTCTTATGCTTCAACGGAACAAAATAAGGCGCTAATGAATGAGTTAAATTTTCGGTAAGAAAAGGATTCTGAAGCATTTAAGTTCGGTTAGGTATGGTTAGATTCAGGGTTATGAGGAGAACCACCACAAGACACTAGGCATCTTAGTGGGCCCATTGCGATCCTGGCATTTAAGTTACCACAGCGACAAATATATATATACCGTTAGTAATAAGAAAAAGATCATGGCAGGATAAAGTCGGTACGGATAGCAAATTTTAGCAAAGAGTTGTTGTTTACTAACCCAATTTCGATTAAAGATGGTAATTAAATCGAAAATAAAATTTGCATTTAAAATAACATAATGAATTACATTTCAAAAAAAATCTTGAAAAAATGGCAGAACAACGTTTGCGAAATCCTGAGAGCTGCGGGAGCGAAGCTTCAGGCAAAATTTCTAGATGGGGGGTTGCACTGTTTCGGTCACACTTCATCTTTGGTCTCACATTAGACATACTCCTACCCTTTTTTCGGTACCAAGCATTATGATGGTTTGCTTCAATCGAGCTCTTCTGGTCAGCACCGGTCTTTGTCTCGTGGACAGGTTGCCAAAGGAAATAAACGGAGGGCAGACTCCTACGGTTGCACTACATTACTCAGTAGACAATTCCTCTACCGAATTTTTGGTCAAGCAGAAGAACGGATTGATTCAACCACCCGTGTCTGCCATGTAGCAGTCTCTCTCGTCAGTGATGGACTGTCAGAGGCAATACACAAGGGGTAGACTGCTACGGTCACCCTTCGTCCCTACCCAAAGACAAACCACCAACAGGAAATGTTGAATTCAATCATTTTCAACCTCCTAGCGAAGTGAGAAAACCTCCTCTCTTTAAAAGAAATTCGCTGGTAGCAATTATAGGGTTCCTACCTGTACTGTCCGGCCCATAATCTTTCTTTCCTAATATTTGAGTTGCACTGGATTGATAAGTTATATACATGGGGATATCATCTGTCTGAAGCTATTATTGTCACATATTGAGTATCTATAGTTAAGTATAACTTGCAATTTATATTTCTCATTTTCTTTTCAAGGAAGTCTACAAAAGCACCGTACCCGATATATTTTTCAGATAAAATAAACTCATCTGTTAAATTGTTCATCACGCGACGCTTGGCGTAGAAGTTAAGATACCCGAATACTCCATCCAATAAATGTAAAAACACCAGCGTTAGCAACAGTATCCGTAACCATACAACACACATATCTCTCACTGCCATAAGCATATGAATACGATACTTTATGATAACAAACATTGCTTCCTTCTGAGGCACTGCAGATATGATAACAAACAATCGCTTCCTTCTGAGGCAATGCCAAATCAGCATAATTGGTCAGTATCGAATATCATTGATATTTAAAAATTATCTTTTGCTTCCTTCTGAGGCATCGAACGTTTTGCCAACTCATCAAAAATATCACTATAAATACCAGAGCAAATCATTTGTAAGCTCAGTTCTGTTTAGGGATTAATACAGTTCTCATTGACTTCCCCCAACCAGTGGTAAGGGGTCAACTAGAGAATGAAATAAAGTTTTTTAAAAATTTCAATGGTAAAATAGTAAAATTAATTTAGATGCGCAGAACGAACGAAAATTAAGACCCGTACCGCGCAATCTCTTTTTCTATAATTCTTGCCATTTTATTGTTTTTCTCCTACGAACGCATAACAATAGTAAACAATATCTTTCTCTTATTACGTATACGAGTAAGTTAAAAATCAAAAGTTGACGTTGATGGTTCCTTGATCTGAAGCCCGCTATAAGTTCCCTCGTATACTTTGAGGTGTGGCAAGGTAATCGTGTGCTAGCAATAATTATGTTTTGCCCTGACGCAAAGTCAATTGGCCTGAGTACAAAGCTGTTTGCCAATCAAACTGTACTTTCCAAAACAAATCTTTGCCAAAATCAATCTTCACTTGCGTCGGTATTTTCTTGGGCAGATCGTAGAGTGATTCCTATCCTATCAAACTACTTTCAAAACATAAACATATTTATGAATTGAATAAAATATGTTATCCTCTCGGCTATAATCTTTGAACTAAAGATTCGTCTTGGGTATGATTCACAATCACTTGTTAATTGAAAAATCATTATAGTCTCGGTGAAAATCGAGCAATAGACAACGTACCTAAGTTTCCTCTATTCGCAAATACGCATCTATAGATAAATAAATCTAAACAAAGTTGTATAATCTACTCTGTTTTTATATCAAAGGTATGTAATATATGTCAATTTGAAACAGCAAACTTTTAAAGTAAAGACATTGGACCGCATTAACAAATTAGTTATAATTTAATAGATATACTAATGAGTGAAGTTCAAGGAGTAAGTCGGCAATATTGCAATAACACATCCTCAAGAGTATACGAGTATCAAATATTTAAAATTGTTAAGAAAAATGTAGGCAAATAAACCCAATAGAGTATTATTAGATTCAATTCTTAACGAAATGTAAATTTGCAATGCTTTTTTTCTTATTTCATCTTTATTAGTCAAAGCGACAAATATGACAGTGAAATCCGGTTTCATACTGGTTAAATTTCATTCGGATTTCTTCATGCGTACTTTTCTCTGCTTTAGACTAAGCCGATCCCGATATGTCAGCCGACTGGATAAATCTTGTTCGTAGTTTTCTTGTTTTACTGGGGTATTTTTATTTATTTTGAATTCAATAAGCGGTGGT
Source organism: Cheilosia soror (assembly GCA_949372485.1). Classification (NCBI taxonomy): domain Eukaryota; kingdom Metazoa; phylum Arthropoda; class Insecta; order Diptera; family Syrphidae; genus Cheilosia; species Cheilosia soror. Next base: position 46,860,984 of record OX443562.1, on the reverse strand, counting down.
ATTTCGTTTGTATTTTTTTATTTTTTTTTTTCAAATTCGATTGAGGATGGTCGATGATAACGGACGTCATCTGCGCATATCCAAATATGTGTGTACCTAGGCATATATACGTTGTTGTAAGGTATTTTCTGCAGATTGCACGGATGTACACATCTGCTTGAGGGTTTTTCACACCAAATATTGAAAGATCCTTATTATTATGTATGGATTGGCGGAAACCACATTCATGCGAGACCGAAAGCTTAGTAGGAGCATTGACTGAAGAAACTGGAACTAAAGTGACAGCTTGTCGATTAACTACAGTCTAATAAAATGACATATTCTTTTAGATACACGTTCGAATTCGAAGGCTGAGTGGACGTTCTTTATTCGTTTCGTTCAAATTATACATCCATCCACGTTTGGACGAACACGCACGTTTATAGAAGATACTCTTTTGAGTCTTGTCCTCTATGTATGTTGTTGTTTTTTACCAATAATTGGTTAACTTTTTCCAGTTTCTTTATTTTGTTCTGTTTCTACTCACGACTTTGAGTCGAATGTTACTACATTTTGTTTGCTTTAAATGGTGGTGTTCATAAAATATATGCGATAATACAGTCATAATTACATCCGAAACGTAAGATATTGTGAAAGTTGAACGTTTATGTGTTGAATAATCGTAAATTGTATTTTTTGAATGATGAATGACGATGTCGTCCTTTTTTATTTATAAGGCAACATTGGTTTGCCTTTCGGTTCTATAACTCGTAACAGGTAGCAAGAATGGATACTATTTGGTTTTATTAAGGGTTAGGTACTATGCAAGGGTTACTGCTATGCCACTTTCTGGCAGAAAAAGTACTAAGTTGATTTGTGGTCTATATATAGAGAAACCAAAGACCGTTGTTCCGGATAATCAATTTTGTTGATCGACTAGCTGCAATTAGGTACACGCCCATTTTACGATACAAATGCAAAGTACCTATAAAAAGGGTGTCCCATAATTCACACAAAACGTAATTTTGATAGAAAATACAGATTCTTAATTAGAAAGCTTAAATTTTTTATTGATTCATAGAGTAATATACTTGCTGGCAAGTACGTACCTACTCTTTTATTAACATTTTCTATGACCGTTTCGCATAAATGTGGGTGAATTTCATTAATACACCTCCCCATATCCTCTTTCAAGGCGTTTGTGGTCGTGGGCCTGTTTGCACAGATCTTTGACTTAAAAAAAAAAACACAAAGAAAAAATTCCAATAGCGTTAAATCGCAAGATCTGGAAGGCCAATTCTGATCGCAAAAACGGCGGATTACACGATTAGGAAATGAATCATGCAGTAATTGAATTGTTTCTCCGGCTGTATGGCATGTGGCACAGTCTTGTTGAAACCACATGTTGGTCACACCCATAAATTTAGGCGCTAAAAATTGGGTTATCTTATCATATCACGATAACGAACATCATCAATTGTTACTGCCTGACCAGCCGCATTTTCTAAGAACAACTTTGACGATTAACGAAGCCATCAAGATGAAAATGGGCTTTATCGCTGAAGATGATTTTGTTCGAAAATTGCTGACTGTAACTGCCTGACCAGCCGCATTTTCTAAGAACAACTTTGACGATTAACGAAGCCATCAAGATGAAAATCGGCTTTATCGCTGAAGATGATTTTGTTCGAAAATTGCTGACTGTAGCCTTCATTATTTTTAAAATATTGCTCATCAATGAAAATGCGTTGTTCTTTCGTATAGCGCTCCATTTTTACTAACCCCGAACTGTCAGCAGTCACATTGTTATTTTTTTTACAGTTGCGTTGGCATCACTGTACAATTAATTGGCGCCAAATTAAAATTTTGCGTGAATTATAGGACGGGACACCGTTTACTATCAAATACTAAGAATAGGTACACACAATACACAAATATTAAGACAGATGCTCACAAAATTAAATTTTTGAAAGGAACACTACTTGACTGCTTAAGTTCGGAAAACAAGCAGGAATTTGTTTTCCTTTCCAGACTTTAACGCATTCTTGCGCAAATCGCAAATTATTAAACTACAGTGGCCGGCATAAGTATTTTGGCAAAACTAAAGTTAATTCTGCTCATAATTTGAATTTTACTTCATGTAAATTGTGGCATCAATGGAAAGGTCATTTAAATTCCGTTTGAATGATACAAAACTTTCCTTAACCCATTAAGTACCCATTTAAAGATTTAGAATTTTTGTGAAGGTCTCCTTTTTTTACTTTTTTCCTCGGTTTTTAGAATTGTTTGGTAGTAAATAGTGTATTATTCCCTCTGATTAGGATTCTGTTATCTTTTAAGCCTGGAATGAAACATGAAAAGAGGTAACAAATCTATATAGTAGAATGAAAGAAAAAACACAAACTCCTGTGGGATTTTATGGGATACCGTTGGCCCCTAAAGGGCTCATCCGCCACCATCTCTATTTCAACACCCTGACTAATGCTGAAAAGCTCTATTGACCTTGGCTCCAAATAAGTCGAAGTAGCTCATTACGGTATCTGCCAAGTTGACTGTTGACGCCACCGTTGATTTAAACTCATGTTAGACTTCTGAGACTCGAGCAGACAGTCAAATCCGACAGAGCATTATAGGTAGTGTTGCTATTTTCTTCGTGTTCAACACTCGCCCTTATAAGTTTAGCAAGTCAAGCCCGTGTCGGCGAGACCAGTACCCGCTGGTTACCTCGGGGAGGTAAAATAAGCACAATTGATGTGTATGAAAAAGTTAAAACACTTGACATGGCCAAGTTAATGCCAATCAATGCCTGCTTGATTCATACACACCCAACCACGCCCAATGAGCATAAAAATGTCGCCGTTATGACATTTCATAGTCAAAAATGGATACTAGACCAGATTTAGACGTATTAGTCGTTAGTACGGTTGATAAATTTAGCTCCGGTACTAGCGATGTGAAGAAATACACAAGTACTAACTTTTCGTTGGTACCTACACCGAAAGAAAAACGTTGGTAAAATCAAGCATGAACCTTATTTGATTTTGCGTCAACCAATGGGCATTGTCATTTCAACAAATGCGACATTCTCAATTTTTTATAAAAAAACATAACGGCTATTTTTGCATAAATCTATCACGCCATTGTCAATTTCGTGTTTAAATAACCACGCCTTAGGTTATTCGTATTAAAGCAAGCACGGTAAGCGATTGATTAAGCACGATCATTGTTGATTAACAAATTCAAAATTGCACAATGGTCGTGTTTCTTTTAACACGTCCATGCTTACTTTATCACAGGGAAGCGATTGATCAAGCATGATCATTGTTAATCAACAACGAAAACATTGTACATGTACATTTTTCGTGATTCTTTTAAAACGTCCATACTTACTTTACCATTTTATTTCTACTCGCACCCAGCTGAAAATACTATTAAAAACTGAAAACTAATAGTAATCTACGCAAAATTACATTACATTTACATTAGTTTTTATTGAACTTTCATATAGCAGTTTGACTTAAGGCTAGTTAACAAAATGGTGATAAATAATTAATATTTTAATATGTTGGCTCAACAACAGGGGCCCAACGAAGTATTAATATTATTTTATAAATAATTATATTTACCTACATAAATTGTGAGTGTTGTCTCGTACCGTATGCGCCGTTGGCTGGTGTTGACTTCAGGGTATTGAAATCCGGGTGTCGAATCTAAGGGAAATTTTAAAAATTAGGAGTGGTAAAAGTTTACGAAAAAAGAACTTACTTTAGATGACGCTCACAATCCGGGGTAGACCACGGCCTCAACCAACAAGCGCACTAAAAAACAAAACAAAAAACGTCACTCTACACTACAAAGAAAAATACACTGTTGACACTCGCTCGTAACGTAATGTACCTAGTACTTGCACTTCTGACTGAATACTGAAGATTTTTTTCAAGAAAAAAGATGACCGACGCCAACGAGGCAAACTGACAAGACAAATTCCGTTAAGCATGTCGCGACTGCGATGTTTGTGGTTGGTTTAACAAGAAAACATGTAAATTAACTACATTCGTGATAGTTCTACAATGTTTGTGTTTCTTTAGCAATGTTTATGCTTGGCTGCATTATTATTTCAACATTTTCGTGATACATTTAACTGAAGTGTGATAAGTGTGAATGTATGTTGTGATAATGAGAAATATTTTTATAAAAATATGTCCGTAGATACTTTTAACATGTTCATGATACTTTAATAATAGTCAATGAAATTTTACCTTGAAAATGTTTGTGTTTAATTGCACTGTAATCGTTGTACTCCAACTACGAATGTGTTTAATTTATAAGAAATATGGTTGATTTTAAATTTATTGACCACGTCTGTGTTTAATCAAAAACACTTATCGTCAAATTAATTGTAAAGTCCCTAAGTTGTAATTTCATCCTGTTTATTGTTGTTTAACAATGAAATCAACAATTAAATTGTAGGCTAACAATGTTACCATTTTTGAAACAACTACAAAAATGTTCAAATTAAACATATCTGTGATACTTACGAGCATTTTAATCAACAACGCCAAAGTAGTTGTTTCAAACATGCAGCGTTGTTTGATTTAATCACATACGTATTTGATTTGACAATTTTAAGCCCATTGTTAGCTAACAACGAAACATTTTTGATTCAACCAATGTTTTTTCTTTCGGTGTACCAGGTCAAGCTAGACGAGTACTAGTACTCATGTGAAATTGGCCGTTAGTTAGGTTTTTTTTTTGTTTATAAAGCATTTTTTAAGGAGTTTTATTTCTAAACTTAATTTTACTTTAATGTATAGGTATGTATAGGTTAGGGACCTAAATAATATGTTCACAAATATAAAATAAAATATGAAAAATTTCAAATAAAATATTCGTTTCTATCTTGACTGTACTTTTAGTGGGATTTGTGCTTACAATTACTCTTTGACAGTACATAATTTTAGCTGTATACCTACTGTTTTTTTGTCATTCGTATCGAAACCTTGAGCGCCCGTGGCAAACAAAAGATGTAAGCTTGTTTATAAAGTGGAGGAGAGCAAATACGTCGGAAATGGTAACGGACAATAAAATCTTGCTTTCCGGCAGCATGTAATGTACTTGTAGATTTGAAATTGACAATTGACGTATTTTTATGCCAATTAAAAAATTGGCAAGTGGAAATAGCGAAAAATTGGTTGTCAATGAATTGACTAACAGTGTTTGTCAATAACTGACAAAGAAACCACTGGACAAGTGGAAATAGCTGAATTGTCAAACAAAATGTCACTTTGTCTATAATTGACAGAGAAAATTTAATTGGCATCGAGTGCATAAGTTGGCCAATCAACTGACAAACGATTTTTTGCCAATAATTGGCATAAGTGGAAATGAACTGACGTCGCGTCGGTGTCGTTCAATGACATAAACGCGAGGGCTGTCAAACTTTGTCAATCAACCGACATGTGGAAACCCACCTTAAGTCATTCAATATTGACGATGACAGGCAAGTATTCCATCAACTCGACCAAAATGAAGCGATGACGCTTTCTAAGCTCGCTCATCGGAGTATAGGTTCAGCGCTTAAAAAAAAAGGATTTAACAGAAGATATTGTCATATAACTCTGTACAAAAGAGCATTTTGTTGTAAAACATAATCAAAAATCACCTCTGTGTTTTCCTATTCCTTATTCTATCAAGAAGTGTTAAAGAAATTATTTTTTCTATGCGTCACTTAGTTCGCAGTTACCAACTTTATTTTGCGTCTGAATATTGTGAACATACCAAACCCAAATATACTAATTTGCGGTTGAAAACCATTTGGCGCTATGAAGACTATCATCTGTCTGTTAAACAACATACAATTGCACAAAAGCATCTTCTCGGACGAATCCCATTTAATTGCATCGCGGAATACTTGGGTATATACCTATGTATTTATTAACACTATACGGAGAGTACCAACACCAAACTTCCCCTAATAAACACATTTCTACATTTCTAGACAACAAGGAGTGAAGAACTGACATTTTGGGGTTTTCTATGTGTAGATATAGTAATAGCTTCCAGGAGTGGTGGTGTGTTGGTCTAGTTCAATTGCTGTCAATTTTTCATATCGGAATCGTACGTGCATGATTACTATCTTCTGATAACTTGCACCTTCAAAGCACAACAAAACAATCACTTCGAGATACCGAAACCGAACTAGAATGATCTAACATGCCACTGATGTGAGAAATGTTTCATATCGCAGGTACATGAAATGAGTGGGCACAAGTCCTGTTGGCACATGTGTAGATATGCGTATATTGAATATACCTACATATATATTTATGTTTGATATACATATATAGATACGAAAGTTTATACAGACAGAATTATCGTAGACGAAAATTAAGGAAGTTCCAATTCATATTTTGTGAGATGATGGGATGGTATTTGGTCATTGAATGTGAGTAGGAATTGTCACGGGAATAGGTATGTGTGAATGTAAAACGAAACTAGAATTTAAAAATAATCATGAATAAAGTCTATCGAGAATATTATACTAGGGACCCGGCGGCGTATTGTTAATCAAGTGATTTATTATCCAGCTAATTATTATGGCCTTAAAAATCGAGAAAACTGTCCTCTGAACGACTTAATTCTCATAATAGTGAAAGCATATGTTGAAATGTATGCTGACGATACTCAGCTACACATGAGTTGTTCACCAAACCAAAACGATCACAACAGAATTCGCTGCTTATTAACCCTAAAAAACGTATTGTCATATCAAGGTAAACTAAGCACATCATTCTTTCCACCTATCTACCTTAATGATGGTGCGATCGAATATGTTGAAACCGCAAAAAATTAACAAAACGTTAATTTCGAGTGATCATATTAACCGCATAGTTGGCAAAGTTTATGGTATTCTTCGTTCTCTTTGGGCGATCCAATACTATATGTACTCTCATAAAAACACGAGTTCTTTTAGTTAAAACTTTATTTACTCCAATTTTAACTTATGGTTGCGAAGTTTTTGAAAAGTGCGACTCGATTAGTAACCGGAAACTTAACGTTGCTTATATTATAATAATACAATACGATATATCTGCGGTCTTCGAAGATACGACCACATTTCACACTTCTCTTACCGGATCTGTAACATCACGTTTGGCAGACTTTTACAGTATGTATACCGTACCATATTAATGCTGCATCACATAATTTATACACGTCAACCCTGCAACCTTTTTAATAGACTAACGTTTTGTACATCTATGATCTATCACGACTGGATAAATTTTCTCCCCGCGCTATTCTTGTTTAACGTCCGACCGAACTTAAATTTTTTGTTAATGCCACTAGACTCTGGAACTCCCTCCCTCGCCACATCAGAGAAATTAGCCAGAAAAAGAGATTTTCAACCGAATTAAAATCTTACTTGTCGGCCAATTAAGTAATATGTATCTAATTTTGTCCCTTGTAATTGTTTTATATTATTTTATATTTTTAGTGCCAACTTCTTATTGTATATGTACATTTTTTATCGGCAGTTTATATTTTTTAACTGCTATGATTTTCGTTTAAAGGTAGTTTTTATTGTTTCTTTTAAATTCAATATTGAGCTTATCACTATTTTAAAAGACAATTTTATCTTAATGTGTAAGCCTCCAAATACCTATACTTAAATAAATAAAAAAAAAGCTGTGGTTCAGTGGTTATTGCACTATACTTCTGAGATATTGGTTCGAAGTTAAACATTCGGAAAATTAACAACAACACGTAAGCAATATTTCTCACGCCCTACGCCTACCACTCGCGAACGGTTGAGAGGCAGATATTTCTGAGAAAACTTTTCAGGAACTTTTTTTGCTGTTGATACAGCTGAATTGGAAATAATTAAACTCTTATAGGCCCACGAAATGTTGTCAGAAGTCAGGATTGATTTGTCTAGTTCACGTAGGTAAATACATTGGCTTGAAAACCACATAATAATACCGACTGAAATTTAGAGCAACTGTCATGCTTCGGTGGTGCATTCTAGTGTTAGAAAAAAAATTCACAGCATTTTCATTATATGTCTTCAAATGCAAAACTTCATTCTGATATTTGGTGTCACATGATTCTTAGAGCTCGCATTAAATGAATGTAGCTTTATCTACAACCCCTATACTTAAATATTATGAAGAAAAATGAAATACCTACCACTACCTATATGAAATTAAATATGAAAATATGATCAGGATCAAAAACTGGAACAAACCGCCATTCGCGTTTTCACCTGCACAATATCTAATTTGCTTTGCGCTTTGAGTCAAGTAATTCAGGCGTGATTTTTAATATGGTCACCATTGGGATCGTTTCATGGAATGTTGTGGATTTTAAATGGCAACAAAAATAACAGCTATTCCCACGAATTACATATATATTTACTTACAGGTGGAATAACTTGGCCCAGGTTTGTATATTAAAAATTTTAAAACGTGTATAGGTATTATCTACATAATATACAAACTTACAACAGAAAGCTAATTTACAACTAATAACATTTGTATAATGAATTTCAATTTGTCGACAATTTCATTCACTGATGTAGGTATACATATTTTTTTCTAGTTTTACATTTTTAAGTACTGTAGTTAAACTGTTTCTCTTTCTAAGTTCTTAAATCCAGAGCTCCACGCATCCAGATAATCAAAATCATCCAAATTGACAAAAACGAACGAGCTTAAGAAAAGTTTTAGTCACATTTTTTGTGAAATATTTCCTGAAAATTATTTGTTGTGAAATAAAAATAAATCTGCTGTCCTCTTAGCATTTTCGAAATACCTACAATACTGTGCAGTCTTATAAGAACGAGAATATACCTATAGAAATATTTAGGTAGTAAACGATACAGAAAACGTAAATGTCATTGACCGTGCTGATAGTCAAAATCGTCTCGTGGAATGATTACAAAATTCAACTGTGATTTGTCACAAAACCAATAATTACAGATATAAATGTATGTAATCCTAGAATCTAGGAATAATAGCCTAATGCACCATAATTTAGATAGATAGGTATATTATACATACAACATTATACTAAAAATACCAAAATTGTCAAAAAGAAAATAATTACCTGGCAAACTGTAAATTACAATTGGATTGCGATTGCAAATTAAACTTTGCAGTTCTCACTGTGATGACGACTAGCGTCAACATAATGCTGCAATGAACACTGTTGCATTATAAGGAGCTTGCAACTGCATCTGCTCCTTCAAAAAAGTGGACCGTCTATACCGGCATACCAACCCCGTACCATAAACAACTGCAATGAATCTTGCGTCGCGTCGGTTGGTTCAAGTTTATACCCCATAACGTCGTATTCCAGTCAATCTGGTTTTATTGATACCAGAGTTTGTGGCAAATATCTCAATACCTGTAGTGAAAAGTTATTGTTGACAATATCTGCAAGTGACATTTCAAGTGAAGCACAGGTACAAAATTACTGCTATTTTGAGATTTAATTCATTTCGTTTGTTTACAAAATTAATTATTCTTCCACATACATGGGTAAGATAGGTACAGGAAACTGTTAGTGCACGAGTACATGTTCTTCATGATAATTGTAATGCATGTAGCTAGACGATAATTCTTCAGACAATGAATGTATATAGATGCCAATACAGACATATGTATATATGTATTGTTTGCTCGGATTCTGTGCCTGGGGGCATGGTGGTAATTTAAATAAACACTTATACAACATATCCCTATCCCCTCTATTATATCTGTAGTATAGATCCCTCATGCGGTGTTAAAAGAAAGATATTTTTCAGGGGCACGTAATAAATAGGTAGCATTTATTTGATCTACCTACATATATAAAAATGGATCCTGATTTGTGTTCGGATACTTAAAACTTGAAAACCACCGACTCGATTGCGCTCAAATTTACAGATAATCTTAGGTATTGGCCCAGGAGTGCAAAATTGGACAAAGGGGCATGGCACCTACCATAAACAAAAAACATTGAAAATATTAGGCATATCTCGAAAACTACAGAATCGATTGAGCTCAAATTTACGGATAATCATAGGTATTGGCCCAGGAGTGCACATAAGAAGATTGGTCTTTGCAGACAATCTTAGGTATGTGCCCAGGAGTGATCATTGATCAAAATTGGACAAAGGGGCGTGGCACCGCCCATACAAAAAACCTTCAAAATCGTTTATCTCGAAAACCACTGAATAAATTGAGTTCGAATTTGCAGACAATCTTAGGTATAGCCCCTGGAATGCTCATTGCTCAAAACTGGACTAAGGGACGTGGCACCTCCCATACAAAAACATCTTCCATGGGGTGAAACTCGGGCGGGTACTGCTATATTATATAAAAACGTTGGTGCGTATATAAGTCCGATAATGGCCGCTGAACCACTGAAGCTATCCGCCTTCATATTCCTTTAAAATAAATAATAACTATTTAAGGCAGAACAATGTTTGCCGGGTTAGCTAGTCAATTGTTAAAACTCGTTCACCTATCCAAAAGGAAAAAAGCGGCATTGATAGCTTGCACAACATTTTCATTAGACATCGGTTTGTTTAAACCAAAACTACCTATAGATAGATATTGCAGAAAAGTTTTAACAAAGTTGAGGTCTAACTTTTATTTATATATCTAGCTATGCACACTGCACAGTGCACAGTGCGTATTCATAAAAGTTTGCAATCCACAGTAGGTCGGTAGTATCATTTAATACTTTCATATCAATTTCCAAAATACACGTTATTTATTTTCCCAATTGGCTTTATGTAATGTACGTACCTACTTATTTCTTAGAATTTCTTTCAATCAATAACCACATATGTAAAAAAAAACTGCAAACAAAGATGTAATAACAACACCAATGTAGACGAGATTTCAATCAGAAATTCAAATTATGCACACAGATTGAGTTTATTGCAATATAATAAAAATGGGCAGGCAATAATGGTGAAGAATTCCGAAAAAATTGCAGGGTTCTGATCACGCCAACTCCTGATTCCTGAAATGTTTCGCCGCAAGATAATACCATAATTATGTTATGGTAGGAGTAGGTATGTATACGTGCGTACTAAGTAACATTGGACTTGCAAATTAATCTCAAAAGGCATCGTGAAGCATTGGAAATGGTATGATAAGACGGACAGGAGGGATTAATGAACTTCGTTCGGATTAGGGAAATATGTATAAATGATTTTACCTTTTTATTAATTTATTCATTATGTGCTATGTATTAAAAAGCAATGATTTGAGCTAAAAAACATCTTAATGCAAATAACAAAAATATGAGTAGGTATGGATGCGACATGAATCATCTGCAACACAAAGGAAGACAAGGATTAATTTACATTATAGGAGCTTTGGGTCTATAAGTATAGATAGTTACTGAACTAATAAAACGAAGTACCTACTCAAATCTCTATCGTGAATATTTCTATAAACCTATACTAGCTGACCAGACAAACCTTGTTCTGTCATTGCATCAAACGAACATATGATATGAATATAAGGCGGATAGCCTCAGCGGTTCAGCCGCCATTATGGGGCTTACATACACACCAACGTTTTTATACTAGCTGTACGTGTACCTGCTTGGCTTTGCCCGTGTCCAGGAGTTGCATTGTTTCTTGTCAAGCAGGGCAGTGCATATCTATCAAATCCATGTTCTAAAATTTACAATTTTATTTCCCATTAGTTTCAAGTGTCCGTTTGTCCTATCCCGACCACATTTTATTAAAAATGCTTTCAACAGCTAATACACGTTTATATACCAAATTTCGATGCTTAAGCTACTATAAATATTAGATTCGTTCGGGTACTTTTTTACAAACGTAAAATTATTAAAAATTTGCTAAGAAACTGTGCGAATGCGACCACGTACTGAGTAAATTGAAAAAAATGAGAAAGAAATCCATTTCCCCTCTTTTCATTTTTTCGTAATTTTCTACTCGCCGAATTTCGACTTATACTGAAAAATGAAAACTGCCATCTAAGTGACATCTCAAAAGTTTGACAAGTAAAACTCCATTTATTTTCGTCTTCAACGATGTCGGAGGAAGAAGTTGTACCTATAATTGAGTGTTCTCCTAGAACATATTAGCTCATTCAAAATGGTAGGTTGAATAGGTATTTTAGCTTATAAAAAATTCAAATCCAACTTATTTTGTAGATTCTGCCGTTAACTTTTATTTTACGAATGTCGAAATGACATTTCTTAAACTTTTCGTAAGAAAACCGGTCAGGTACTTCTCTGGAAATTGAGAGATTTCTCTATGCTAAAAGTACACGAACGAACCTATAGTGTAATTTTGAAATTTTGATATTCGGCGCTATCTACAGAAAAACTTTACGTGGCTTACGAGTTACGTGGATATTTCACTTCATAGGAAATATACCTACTGTGGTTTATCTGATTCTATTCATATATTTTCTTTCCATAAGAAATGCCACGCCCCTTTGTCGATTTTTGACAAAATTTAACGGGAACACTCCCTGAAGATTGTTTGAAAATTTGAACTTAATCGGATATGTTGTTTGCATTTTTGTCACCTTTAGCTCTTCTCCGCCCCACCTTAACTAGCAAGTAGTGTGACCAGTACAACGATGAAAGAATTTTTAAGATTGGCCTACTCCCCCATTCCAGGCTCATGGCGGGATATCAAGTGTTTATTTATTTATTTATCAGCACACGTACATATTCACAGATAGGGCAATTAAGAGCAGATTTTTCCGGCGATAATCGGTTAGGTGCACACAGGTTTGATTACAACGTTGAAAGCATTACACTTACATTTTATATTTATGATATAAGAATTGTACATATATAGGGAAGACTACATTTTCGTAAATATCTCCACCCCAGCTCCACCTGCCGAGTCCAAATGTTGCCAAAGACTTTCTTATTATTTGAACTAGCTGTACCTACCCGCCCAGGTTTGCCCGTGCACAGTAATTGTATTGCTTAAATCTTAGATAATATTGTTCTTTCGTAAGACTGTCTGTAAATTTGAGCTCAATCAGTTCGGCGGGTTTTTGATATATTTAAGGAAAAGCTAAACCAACTTGCTTAAATATCCTGCCTATAATTAACAAAATAAGTCCACAAAAGGTTATGTTGTATAATATAAATTAACTGTCTGATGACGATAATATTGTTTCAGTAGCAGTAATTTATAAAGCATTGTAAATAATATTATTTCATTTCACATTTCACTAAAAGAAAAGCATTCTCAAACAGCTCCAAAATATTAGTTATATACCGACATATAAGTATGTAAGTTTTTACTACAGCTACTCTAGGCACAAACAATGCTGCTGTGTCTCCGAGTGCGCTTCATGGTCTATGTTTACTTGCACCGTCTAAGGTAAAAGTAAGTCGTTGTTTAAATGTCCACTATTTACATGGTAGATACATAAAGAAGTCAAATTGCATTCCTCCAGTAGTCAGTACATTATTTTATTTCATAAACGTTTACCAGGGCCGGCTTTTAGGTTACTTGCGCCTGATGGATACAATATACATATATGTGAACATTTTTTATAAATTTCGTATGAAGATTTGGTTGATATTATCTTAGTCTTCTGATTAGTGGAAAAGCTTTCTATCCGTACCTATAGATAGAAAACAAATATAAAAATAAATGTCTGTTCTGTTTTTATAACTCCCAACTATGTGTAACTCCCAACTCGTGTCAGCCCTTTGTGTAGGCACTTTTAGAGTAAAGGTGCTAGTACACGATATGTAGCATGCCTCATATATATGTAGCACTGAAGTCATTTTGACGTCAGCGAATGGTAACAATGGGTACATGCCGTGTACAAGCTCTCTCTGTTGACGTTATAGCCACATATATACGTGGCATGCTATATACCGTGTACTAGCACCTTAAGAGCTAGCAACGTTTTTTCTCAAGTAATTTTAGCAAGTCTGTAACTTTGTGAGCTTAGTTCGTGGTGACTACTGAACACGAAAATACATTTCTGGCAGCGATGCGTATCGTATCGTATTTCGTTCAACTTAGCTAGGTAGCTGCGAACGAAAACAGGCAAATTTCCCTCAATTCAATCTTTGTACTCCGGTTAGGGGTAGCGCGTGGTGTATTGGCTGGGTGTATGTAACAAAGTAAAACGCAGCAATGAGTAATTATTTTGCTTTTGCTATACTGGTAGTGGGCGCACTGAATCAGTGGTTAGGGTGCTGGACTACTGTGCTTCTCAATTTAGCAGTTCGAACTCGTCATAAAATTGTAGGTCCATTCCATTCGTCTAAAAAAATAAAAGCTCATACAAACTTCTAGTTGTGAGAAGCTAGGCCTAGGGTGCCTTTGCGGGCCTGTTGGGCCATCTTTTTTTTTATGTGTTTTGTAGATCATAGATACATTTCGTCCTTCGAGTTTTGAACTTAACTGCTTTGACAAAACCGAAGTGGCAGCGGTTTCCTAAGGAATTCTTCGCCGAATTTCCACTAGGGTGTCATTCGTGGAATTCATGCTTACTCTATTTTAACAAGTGCAAACATAGAATACGTAGACCAGTTTGACAATGAGTGCTTAAACTACAGATTAACTCGACCTAACTCAGAGTTTAAACTTTTGGTTTAACTCGTTTCACTTTACAGTCTTATCGCTTTTTGATCAAATAATTGGTTAATAATTTTATCTACCTTATCTATTTTACCATTTGTAAATATGTAAAAGAAAATTGTAATATTATTAGATAGTGCTATTAAAGAAGTGAATTGTTTTATTTTCCATACAATGTTTTAACTGCCATCAAGTTTCATCAACAATATTTAGTAGTGGGCTGTAATGCTGTAAAATAATGCTAAAGTTACTCAAAACTCCAGTTTTCATTCAAATTCAACAGTCTACCAACAGAAACTAAAAATGAAAGATTTTTTTTTATTTAAAAGAAAAATTATACTGATTTTGCAAGATCAATAATATATTAGGTACTTAATTAAATAAAATTTACAACATTATACTTTAAATTTGTACATAATGTAAATCGAAAAGCAAACAAACTCTTGTAAACTATGTACAAAATGAAAAGCACTAAATAAATATTAATCTATCTACCTAGCTATAATTATTTAAAAAGTTCAAAGCCCAGTCAATTTCCCTTTACTCAAGATGGGTAAATATATATACCTATACTTCACATTTGTGCCAACGACGATTCTGTCCTGTGTGAGCATTATGCCTATTTCACAATGCAGGCGTGATAACGAGATCGAGGGGAGTAACTTTCGGAAATTTACAATGAAACGTGGTGCGTTGGCGAGTTTTTATGACATCGAATAATTGGACCACTGAAGTTGCAAACCATATTGCCACTTAAATTTATTTACAAATCAGGGCACTTTTATTATATTGGATTGGAATATTCACTTTGCCTTACAATAAACATTACAGCCGTATTAATAATAGCTGCGGAACTTCGTGTTATCTTTAACTAATGACTAACACATTGGCTTTCGCAACTTTTACATAACGAACTCAAATTGATAGGTGTGTTAGCGATTTGTTTAGCTTTGCAAAACATGGTTCCCGCGTAAAATGTCAAATGGTGTTTCGCGTTTAATTTCGTTTGATTGATATAAATGTGGTAAAAGGTTGATAAATAATTATTTAATTAAATCATTTAAATAATTATTCAATTATAATTGAATAAATTTGAAAAAATTGTGGAGCAAAATGGCTCACCGTTTTTGGATAATTTGAATAAGCTAGACGAAAAAATACGAAAAAAAATGCTATGAGAATATTTATATATAAAACATTCAAAAATAAATATAGATTTTCAAAACCAAATATGAAAAAATTTATTGCATTAGTAAGAGTAAGAAAATTTTAATTGCAATAGAAAAAGAAGATGGCTGTAGAAAAGATGGACGCATTCAGTTTTCAATACAATTTGGGGAAGTGTTGCAATCACAAACATTCGATAATAGAAAACACGTCAATTAGTTCATGCATGGGTTGTATTTCTTTATTAATAGGGAAATTTAACTAATGAGTTAAATTTGTAACTGCCAGTTACGTAACACATGAGTTGGATAATGGTTTGAAATACGTCTGTAGGAGTATTTACCATTCGGTATATCAGTTCTAGTAAAATTGTGAAATTGTATTTTTTTATCACATCCGGAGCACACTTTTTCTAATCTCTATAGCAACACTGGAGCAAATAACAAAAACATTTGAAATCGAACTGACATTTGCTAACTTATACATTTTACCCTGTTGTATTTTTTTTTTGTTACTATAGGTTTGGGTATAGTAAAAGTGTAAAAGTGTAGTATATTTTGTTGTTATAGTGTACGAAAACTTCACACTTTCACAATGATACTAGACCTGATACACCGAATCGTGAATACCCCTATTATGAATTAGAATAGCTAATTACTATAGGTATATTATTGTATCAGAACAGCAGCCTAAATGAAATCAGAATATTCGATGCGTTTGTACTTAGTTCACGCTAACAATTTAAATTGAAATAAGTTTGCAAATAAATTCAATTTATATTTATTATCTACTGTGTGCAAATCAAAGTTTTTTAATAATAACTAAATTTAATTATGTAAATACATTCTATTTATGCGTGGATAAATAAACACCTAGATATCAATAATTTATATACACAAGGCCATTATGTAATTTATTATCTTTTTGAAATGACATTTCGTAGTTAATTCCTTAGTGTACATGTTACATTAATATATCGTATTAAAACTTGCAGAAGAAAATTACGCAATCATTTAAATTAATAGGAAACATATTCAAGAATAGCGTTGTGCTGAAGTACCCAATTGGGTAATTTGGCTCAAGTATTTCAACTTTGGCTCAATGCTCCGAGCCAAAAAAAATGGCTCACATTTGTCTTAAAATTAAAATTTACTCGACTGAACTCCGTCACAAAACTATCGCTGGTTGAAACGATTCACCAAGAGAACGCACCCATTCAGCATTTCATTTATTCCTATTGGAAATAATATTTCCTCCGGAATGTTTCCAATAGATTTGGAGAAACCATACGACCGAGTCCCTCGAGGTAAACTCTGGAGTGTATTACAGGAGTATGGATTTGACGGTTCTCTCTTGAGAGGCATTCAATCTCTTTACACAAACTGTAAAAGCTGTGTTTTGGTAAACGGCCGGCGTTAAATCAATACCTTTGACCATGGGCGTTGGACTTCGCCATGGGTGCGTCTTATCTCCTTTTCATAACTTATATGGAATTGCTGTTACCGCAGTCTTGGCGAAGAACGCTTCGAATTGGGAGATCTGAGGATAAGTCTTCTACTCTTCGCTGATGACTTGGTCATCCTTGGGTTCCCTCAGACTGAACTTCAGCAAGCACTCGATCGGTTTGAGATGAGATGAAGGTTTATGTGAACAAATCTGAAGTGATGTTTGTCTCCAGAACGCCTGCGCCTGTTCAACAGACTGTGCATGTTAAGTATCTCGGGGTCTTATTCCCGAGTGATGGAAGGAGCAATTCTGAGTTTTCCTGTAGGATTGGTCAGGCTGGGTAAATTTTGAGCTAAGTTATCAGTCTTCAATTGGGAGTTTGTTTCAACTCTTATATGTATATGGTCATGCGGTTTTGGCAATAACTGAAAGAAAGAGATCGCGAATACAAGCTGCCAAAATGAGATCCCTCCGTTGTATTGCTGGTGTCACTCGTAGAGATCGCATTAAACACCAGAATACGTGAGGAACTCAATGTGGAGCAGCTACGGACGGAGCGGTCCATGCTTCGGTGGTTTGGTCATTTTAAATGCATGTCCCCAACCAGGATCCCACAATGTGCTATGGAATCCATACCATCAGACAGGCGTCCTCTAGGTAGACCTAGGATGAGATGGTTAGATCAAGTTCATAATATCTACTCTACCCGTATGGGGATTGCCTTGATGATTTAAATTTATAGTCGATGGTATGGGGAATCGAGAGCTATGGGTGGAGGGCCACTTGAGCAACCTACACCCGCGAACAACTTAATGGACAAGCCGACCATTGAAAATGAATGAATGAATGAATGTTTTCCATTCAGCAGTCTAGTTTACATTGTTGACAAGGAAAACATTTCCACGGACACAGAAGTAAACGCCTTTACCATGTTAAATAACAGAACTTTTAAATACTGACAATGTAATCAGGAGATTAAAGCGGGTAAAACCTTTTGATCTATAAGAGTTAGCTAAGACCAAGAGAGTAAGTTATATTTTCAATCTAAAAATTATAGAAAATTTATAGAAATGCCACAAACGCGGATTTATCCTCTCATTTTTATTAAAATGTATCAAAAATAAATTGCCGATTAAACGAACAACTAGGTGCAATCCAATTCGTGATGACGAAAGTCAGTCCCCTCGGGAGTTTTTTTAGATCAGTTCAAAATCCAAACACAAAAACTAAATAATAAGAAGAAATTAAGCACACACACCCCACCCGACCACTTTAAGTAAAATGACTCAAACTTGTGTGAAGTGGCTCGGAGAATGGCTCAACTCCAAAATGTCTCCGGAACAACGCTGTTCAAGACATATATTTTCGGAGCAATATCTACTTAAATAAGAAATTCCCTTTGTCATATCTACTATTACAATTAATTATGGTGCGAATATTAGTTTTGTAGCAAGCAACATCAAGCTTTGGATAAAGACGGATTTACTGTCTATGCAACGGTAAAATATCCCGAACAGAAATCTGGAGAGATAACCTGATCTCAACGAAGTAAGGATAGCAATATCCAAGCTAAAGACCAATATAGCTGCGGGGCCTGAGGGTTTAGCTACCGAGCTTTGGAGATCACTTGATAGGCACTAACTAAAATGCATGCCTGATGAATGAAATCTCAGCATCGTTTGGTCGGTTCACAAGAAAGGACGCCCCTTTACACGAAAACGAAATATGTATACAAAATTTGTATTTCTTATATAGATAGATTACACAAAACTAGGTCAAAGTCGATCGGATAAAAAATAAGAATTTTCTTATACAAACTCTTACCCCATTTCACCCACTTTCCCGAAATCGCTTCTGAATCGGAATGCTCACTTCCAAAATAAAAGCAAAATTATTTCAAAATATCTGTTTCCTAGCTATTACTGTCAGGGCTGGGCGTTGATCAATAGTCACCAATCAGTCAGGACAAACTGGTGCAATTTTTGTATGCACTTATTAAGGGTACCACGAATAAAATGTATAAACATTTAAAACTATGTTGATCAGATATCTAAGATCAGATAAGCTAATTATACTTTTAGATGTGTACTCTGTTTCAATGATTCGATAAACTAAACTAATAGACACTTGCGCCCTAGGCAACTTTTTAGTTCGCTGACAAATTACGGTGGCCCTGACTACTACGGAGTGTCTATATTACCTTTTAACAGAAAGGGAAACTAGGTATGGTTTTGTTCGCATTCTCTCCTTCTTGGTAGGTAGGTATTAAAGAAGAAACAAAACCGAGTGGTAGGTATAAGTGGTTAAGTGAAACTGTATAGAAGCGCATAATAAGGCGTTCTCCCTCGACGACTTTCAGCACAATGCAAGATATTATGCTACCTTGTTGAGACGACAGTGGGTAAAACCAGTATGCCTCAAAGTGGCTGGATACTGCACCGTCGAGTTTTGCAGTATGAAAGGGGTAACGAACGACAAGATCGTAGCAACAATGTTACAGGTAAACTGTGGTGCCTTTTGATTTATTTATATGCATAGTTTAGAGTAATCTTTAAACGGTTAATTTTGTTTAGATTTACTATGTACCTACATAATTTTATATGCGCCACATTTATAAAATCATTGAAGATATTAAAATGTATGATTCTAACTTCAAAAATTCATTGGTCATTTGATGATCGAGATAGTTTTTTTTAGGCAACTCATTTTATTAAAGAAAGAGGAAGTTCGAAAAGCGGTTTATTGCCTATTTATCCAAATTGCAATTGACTGAACAATAAGTATCTATATATAGATACTCTAGAAACTGATACATGTCACTAAATTTATACTTTTAAAGCCTTGTTTGCCTTTGGCTACACTGTGCAGTCCGTAGTCTATCTGTTAACGTATACATACATACATAGACATATGATCAAGTGTACATTTGCAGTACTTAAGCACCATAATCTATTGGCAATTCTACGGTAAAGAAAACATTCGAACGATCGGTCTTCTGGTTAAGTATTCAATAAAATTGTATCAGTCGTTTTGTAAGTAGTCAATCCCAGCCAATATAATTTCAATTAGATGTACGTTCATTTTTAATACATTGAAATAAGCATATATAGAAAACTACATCACACTTCATTACTAAATTCTTCTTTATCGTGCGAGACATGGTTATTAGCTCAAGACAAAAATTATGATTTTTAGTTTGTGAACTGTTCAACTACGTTATTAAAAATGATGATATGCAGAAATATATCGAACGAATTTTATACCGCAAGCCTGTTAGACATCCTTCTAATTTTTTGTCCCACGACTTAAAAATTCTTCCTGTCCGTCATTTGTATGGCTTTAAAGTCTTAAAAACTTTCTTTATGAAGTCGGGCAACCACAACTTCTGACTGATTTCTAATTATAGTTTACGTGGAAACTTCTCGTGCTCAGTTCCATACCTCTGCTTATCGTAATTTTTATATATATTTTAGTATATTGAATAAACTTCCTCAGTCATTCTCTATACCTGAAATATTTCTTAAACTTCTCTAACTTTGTAATGAATATGATTTACAAAGTGAAGGCATTCAACACTATTTTTTTTAAATTTAGTATAGAAAATACAGAATGTCAAATGATTTTCTATTTCTAATTTTATTACTATTAATTGATGTTAATTAATTTAAATTTTTTGAATTATTTATATATATATAGAAATTTATGGGATTAATAAACTTAAACTAACTGACTAACAAAAAGCGCAGTACCTACTCCTACATACTAATAATTATTTTCAATTTTTAAGTTTTTAATTCTTTGATATACTCCCCATCCCCCCAAACTCCACTGCATACAAGTCATGCAAAATGTTAGGTATGTGAGTTAGTATGTATACAACACGAGGGCAGTGTTACCAGAAGGTTCTGATGGAATATCCCAGATCAAACGTTAAAAAATCCCTTTTTTATGGACTATATCCCTTTTTGTTAGAATACTAGAATACCCCCCCTAACAAAAAAAAACAAGAAAATAAAAGACGAATTTCAAACAAAAATTACGTTTAATTACTTCATTTTTGCACTTGGCCTTTTCCGAGTTTTCTGGAACCCTCGCTATCCAATCTTTATATTTGTCGTCAGCCGTCCAACTCGAAAAAATTTCTTCTTGTAAGATCGCTGTGATGATTCTCCCTTTTCCGCCATTATAAAAACAAGCAATGAGGCATGACCTCTCAAATAAAAAAAATTTACCTAGTTTCATTAAATTTAGCTGCCGACAAAATAAAAATCAGTTTGAAAAATATGAACGACAACGAACTAATTCTAGATGATTTTGTGTTGTGTCGCTTTTGGGGTATGTTCGTATTCGTATGTTGTAAGTATTTTACGCGTTTCTGGTACCAAGTATGGCTGCTTCATCACTAGAAAGTTTTGTCTTAACCTAAGGGTTCGGTTCACTTGTGTTTGAAAATCGTTATTATATGAAATTTGTTTACTATGTATGAAAGAAAATCCCTTTAATAGCTAAAATGGCCCTTTATCCCTCGGACATATTAAAATTCGCAGAAAATCCCTCAAAAAGGGATAAATCCCTCCCATAAATCCCCCAATTGGTTTTGTAGGGAGGTACCAAAACTACTCGACCGACATAATGACCCTTATTGTTATTGTCGATCAGCGATCGACAATTGCGCCGATTGATTTTAGCTATTCGCGCGCACAAACTTTGTTCACTTCCAAGAGAAAGCATCGACCAGACATTTGTAATCGACTACAAGCGACTGTCAAATCGACAAATATCCATCGCAATCGACAATCACAGTTGCCGATTGATCGACAGTTGTCGCTCAACGATCAACTATCGAAACTCACAATATGGCCCCTATTGTACTATGTATCTCATTTTCAAAATGTACAAAACAATTTTTGTACCTATAGTAGTTTAGAAGTATAGCGTTTAAGGTCACCCATTTTGATGGGCCTATCAGCGTTGCCGAAGTGGCACAATTGTGCCATTTTGGCACCTTGGCACCTTCAGCTCTCATTTGGCACCTTATGAGCTTGATACATTTTAATACATAATATTTAAAAAAAAGCATGTCTTAAAATGTTTAAAATTGATTGAGAGTGCAAGTCATTTTCTCTTTCATCTGCGAACACTTATTTTATATTGGTTCTATTGGTTAATGAAAAAAACTTAATAAAGTCATTTAAAAAAGACTGAAAAGAATGTTTTTTTTCAAGTAGTGAAACATACATATCGTGTGTGTGTGTGTACGAATTCATACACAAATAATCGTAATGATACTAATGCGAAATTATATGTTTCTTGTGTTTTTAAATATCTCCCTGCCGTTGAAGGGCTGGTGGCACCCAGTTGGCACCTTTGGTTACCGTCAATTGCACCTAAGAACATTTTTTTGCGGCAACGCTGTATCCTATAACGGAAAATATGGTGATAATAGAGCCATCCCCGTATACTTTATTGGGTTTCCGGTGACTCTATCTTGGTGTTACAAATGTAATGACAAAGTAAATATACCTTTCTGTGGAGGGTTACTGAAGTTATATCACACAAAGTAGTCAGACTTGGCACGCGTTGCGCCATCGTAGGATATTCACGCCCCAATAGCGCAAACAATTTCCCGCCTGAAATTTATTGTACTAGTGCTACATAGCTACATTTATCTACAGTAGTCCGAAATGTAGGGAGTTATTTTCATAATTGGCTTTTTTTATTGGCAATCCATCTGGAGTAAAGTAGAATCTTTAATACGCACTTACAACAACTACACTCTGCTTGACACTTTCGAGACTCTATAGTACCCATAGTTGTTGTAATTGCGTGCTGAAGATTCTACTTTACTTTACTTCACTAAGATATATTGCCAATAAAACCAGCCTAATGTTAAATACATTTATGTATCAGTTTTGTTTTTATTTGTGATAATGTCAATAAAGTATTCTTATTTCAATATAATTTTTTTTTAATATTTATCAATTTTAAATATTAATTAATTGATTTAAGTAAATATTGTCTTTCGTTTTAATATTTGGGCTACGGATGCCAAGAAATGCAAGTTTAATTCTTTTAATATTGCATTACAATTTTCCATTATGTTCGTTTGGGTATGCCAATTCATTCCATGTGTAGTATATAGATATATTTTATTTGTATCTGTTTGCATTTGTGTACGGATTTTATTATATTTTATATATGCGAATGAACTTATACAAACACATAA
Source organism: Cheilosia soror (assembly GCA_949372485.1). Lineage (NCBI taxonomy): Eukaryota > Metazoa > Arthropoda > Insecta > Diptera > Syrphidae > Cheilosia > Cheilosia soror. The sequence goes on along the minus strand of OX443562.1, from coordinate 46,837,573 downwards.
AGACAGAATGGACGGCTCACTTTGTGCGTTCCATGCAACACTTTGTGACCGTAATGTGTGGCTTCTGCACTGTAAATGTTTTCCAAGTTGTGACCGATTAAGCTCTGCAAAAATCGGTTACAAATCATAGGCGATTATACCACAATGTGTATTTTACAGAAGGGTCATATAAGTAAGTCAAATTAACTACCCACTTGATCACGGTTCCCTCCTATACGAGACACGGTTTGCACCTTTGATAAATGAAACACATTTTGACCATAATGGAAAACTTACTGAATTGTGGTAACAGCGGTAGAACTTTAACTAACGATTTCTACTTGTGTAAGACCCCAGCAAAGCAATAAATATCCCCTACTGACCTAATACTGACTTTAAGGACTCAAACATATCGTACCTATAATGATTTATTAAGATTTAGAGTTCTCGACCTTATAAGTCAAAAGTCCTGATTGCATCAAAATTTAACAAACACGAACCCTAAATTAAATAGGTTTAAAGTTAAATGGACTTGAAGTAATACGTACAGAAACAAATATTCGTAGATTAACTTCAGAAAATCCTTTTCAAATTAGGATCAAAAGCGAAAGGCAAAGTATCTACCTACCTATACACATTTAAAAGAAAACTATTATTATATTTACCTAATCGTAACACATTCAGTTAATGCATATGGATAGACTTCTTCAATCAGCATCAGCGTATGCTTACCACACGTATATTGTTTAAGTTCACACTAGCGGATTACGTGATGAGGAAATTTTGTAATTCCAACAAATAAGCTTTTAAATTAAAACGGAAATCAATTTCAGAACACGAAATTGCCTCATTTTAATGTTAGTTCATAGGACAGAACCGTGGCAGTATTACTAGAGGCGTTGAATAATTATTATTATTGTTATTTTCTTTGCTTTATTGTTCATAAATTCTGTTTGCATTGGTATCCAAAGCGGAAAAAATGTGTTGATCGAATGCACTTTTCGATCCACTCGATCAATCGGAGTGAATATAAAAAAAATCAACTAAGATTAACTTCATCTGTCAAACGTGCAAGATGAAAGCATGTACGCGCTTTTGAGTATAGCAAAACGAACCAATATGATTGTTTTTCTCTAGAAATCTATTCCTTTGTATTGAAGATTTTTTTGCGAATGAGTGTTGCATACCCAATAATTGTAATCTAATCAAAGGTATGTTGAAAGATAGGTATAATAATCATTTAAATCACGTACGACGAAATATCTGTTGCCACTACTCTTACCCTAGCTGTCGGCGTATTGGTGTTAATTCTCTGCGTTTGATGTAAATTATTAAACATGCGAATTATCCGAGGCTGCCCCATGCACAATGTATGGAGTTGAGGTAATCAGTAATCACTGATCGATCATATAGGACATTGTACGTGCCTGTTGTGTTCAACATAATATTGCAAAATCTGCAGACAAAAAGGGACATAACTATTAAGTGTGGTGCAGCGTATACTATTTATTTAAAGTAGTATTATGTAGGAAAGATGTGTATGAAATTATATAGAATGAAAAGGTTATAAGGGATATCAAATCGAAATTTACTATTGGGGCTAAAGTGTTATTTTAGAATATGTATTCAAATGCGGATCATCCCATTAGTGTAAAAATTACAACTCACACAAACATATTTCCAATATGCGATTCAAAAATGTATGCATACAAATAAGTTGTATTGTATGTTTGTAATTGATGCTCTCTGTAATGCGTGAATCGATTTTGTTTCTGGGAAATGAATGGTCAATACCAAGGATTTTATATACATACGGTCTTTGTAGGTGCATTGGTTCGTGAGTTATAGGGGCGTGGCATCTCCCATACAAAAAAAAAATTAAATTCAAAAAAAATTGCAAACGCTATTCTTTGACAGTCATGGGAGCCTTACAATCTTTGGCTCCCATGACTGTCAAAGAATAGCGTTTGCAATTTTTTTTGAATTTAATTTTTTTTTTGTATACGATTCCTGAACCGGAAGTTTAACTGCCGAGCTTTTTAAGGCTGCGGTGGAGAGCATCGATCTTTTGCTCGCCAAATTCCCAAATGGTTTTATCAGCCGCCTCGGAGCTGTGATTTGACCCCTTTGGATTTTTTTTGTGGGGAACTCTAAAGGACCGATGTTATGCCAACAATCCGGAAACGATTCAAGCACTTAAGACCAATATCGCCCAAGCAATCCGTTTGCTACAGCCCGAAAGCATCAACAAGGCCTTGGAAAATTGGAGTTACAGAATTCGCTACTGCTAAGGCAGCCACTTGAACGACGTTGTGTTCCATAATTAATGGAATTATTTGCTCTTACTAATAAAGCCATAATACATGGAAAATATTTTAATTTTGCAAATTTCACTTTTTTTGCATTTAATTTTTTTCAATGATTCTGGCGACTGTTCAGTTTGCTAAAGGGTGTATTACAATCGTACATTTTTGAACATTTTCTAACGTCGCGTCGATCACAAGTGGTTGAGCTCCTAATTCTCTGATATCGTAATTCCCTTTTCAGATGATTAAAATTAAAGTGAAAAATATACTTTATCAGTTGTCATAATGCCATCTAAACAACCAAATTTTGGAGAGAAGATCGGATTAGCAATACAATATTTTACTCCATGGATGGCCCAATTGAGCAAACCATCAATAGATAGTAGGCCCGAAACACACATGCGATTTCAATCGCACGACTGTTTAGTCGCAAAAAATGAAACTTACATATTTCAATGTGAATGCGCGCATATAATTTTGGATTTTATGTGCGCGCATTCACATTGAAATGTGTGTGTTTTATTCTTTGCGATTGAACAGTCGCGCGATTGAAATCGCATGTGTGTTTCGGGCCTTAGCTAGTTAGACTGACAAAAATTATAACCGCTGAACTATAAATAATCGAATACGAACAGGGAGAATAACAACTACATTAAAAAAAGGTAATAAGATACCTGTCAAAATATTTTAAATATTTCATGCCCCATCTAGCATCCACACTTACCTTTATAGCCAATTTTATTCATCCTCGCGAATGCCTTTACATATTATAATATCTAGTAAGGTACTAATTGGGAATGAATGTTGCTGTCAACTGATCTTCGAACGCCGCGCCGACTGACCGCTTCCAGGTATATAGAGACTGAGAAAAATTCTAATTCATAGAGTAGAGGCAAATTCACCATTAAAAAGGAACCAGAATCCAAAGAAAAACAATCAATAACTGGAATGATGGCAGTTAAATATTTACATGTAGATAAATATTTAGTTCAGTTTAACTAAAAAAAATATAGGTAGACCTCATAATAGAACAAGACAAGATATCGCATTGCGCATGTCGTTCACTCTTGCTGTTCATCGGTATTCATCTGTCAACAGATTATGACGTAGTAGCTGCGGAGATAATGGATGTACTATTGGCACGAAAGTACAAATTTGCGATTTTGTTAAATTATTATTGTTATTAATTGAACAAATAATAGTACATTTGTAAAAGGGATATTTGCTCTTTATTTGAGTGCAAATATAATTAATGAAAAACAAAAAGAATCATTAGAAACAGCTCCATAACTTTTCTAAGAAAAAAAAATCTTTTAATGCAAAGAATCTTTATCTTTAAACGATAAGACCCAATTAATAGAAAAATAAGGACTTTATAGACTGCATTTTGTGAAAAATGACTTAATAAATATTATTCAACATGAAAAGGGTAGGCAAACTGGCATTATAAATGTAGTTGCATTTATGCTTAGACACGCACTTTCTTTGGTAGGATTTAGAGTCTGCAGCATGGTTGGTCTTCCGAAGCCATCTGAAGCTATAATGAAAGACAATAGTGAAACTATATTAACCACTGAATTGATTTAACTGCAATATGCGTATGAAAAACACTCTTCTTCCGCTCGCGAATGCATTTTTGCATTCGCTTCCTTAATCGACAAACAGTGGACGAAAAAACACAAGAAAACCAAAATAGAATAAATAATTGACGAAACTAATTGATTTTTTTTAAACATTTTATTCACATTCGACTCAAAACACAAGTTTTTTCATCAATTTTGTTAATATGACGCGTCGAGCTGAGCAGAAAATAAGTAATTCTGCGACTTAATTGAAAGGAACAACAAAAAAAAGACACATGTTATGCACGATAAATGTTTTTCCAAACACATTCACAGAATTCCGAAACTATATCTTCTATATTTTCCTTTTTATTTAAACATTTAAAGAACCAACAAAACTCGTTCCATATAAAACACACGTAAATACCAAGAGTCAAAATGTACACTCCGTAACTATGACGTACATGCGCAGAACAAATCAAAAATGAAAACTTCAATGCGCTATCTTGTCTTGTTGTATCATGGGTAGACCTCTATTGAGTCGATCTTCGATTATCTATCGAAAGGCGATCGTCGAGCACACAAATTTGTCTTGGTGTAGAACTACATATTATACAATTGATATTCTGTCGCGAAATGACTGAAGGATAGTGATAATGATAAGGCTATGAAAATTAGAAGACCGAAGCACCTTTGTTGGCTTTTTTTTATAATTCATGTTAAAATTTTGCATTTTTTAATTTCCTCATATCTTCGGTGATTATGATCCGATTTTTATAAAACTTTTTTTATTAGTTAACTGCACATTTAATTAATATAAACAAATTAATTTTGGAAACATTTGACTTTCCCTCAGTGTTTTGGAGTAAGGGATTTCAATACAAGGTATTATGGAACAGGGGATTTTGGGATAGAGATTTTCGAAAAGGCCATTTCATTAGTCCATCACTCATCACCAATCCGACAGTGCGTCCTTAATAAATTCAAGCCTTATCCATTTTTAAAAAACGATATGAAACCGTATACAGATTTTAAATAATTTAGGGAAAACTTCGCTGCAGCGATTTTGGTGGCCTATTAGTTTGATTTTTCTTCGAAGGTGCCGTGAAATAACGCCAAGTGCAATAAGGCCAACTTTTAAAAATTGGCCTTATTTCGCTAAGCAAAAGTGTAGGTAATAAGGCCAACTTTCAACAGTTGGTCTAATCAACTTGGTCTTGGTGTCTAAGATCACAGACGAATTTACCGTTCTTAAAATCGACATGGTACGTAATAGTTTTTAAGTAAGAATTGAGTTCATTTGATTAGTAAGTGAAAGTTTGGCAAGAAGGAAACATCATCGCAGGGACCAAATGTTATTTTTCCATAACAAAGTCTTGTTATACCGTTTGAATTAATTAAACAAATTCAGAAGAATTTTCTAATGAACTGAAGTTAAAATTTAAAAATAAAATATTTAAATGTTTAGTTTATTTTAAAAAAATTAAATTTGCCCGAATCTCTATAAGAAAAAATGTCATGTGCAGTGCACAAAACTAAATGAAGTATTGAAAACGTCAAGTTATTTGTTTTTTGCTGATTTGGTTCATTCAAGATGATGCATATCACCCAAGACTATTACTGTAGCTTTCTTGCAAGGCATGCAAACTGTTTTTTTTTTATATCATTTACTAGCTAAGCTATACAGATTACGAGTTAACTTTTCATTTCATTTATTGTTTATTCATTATCACTTACCTACTAACAATATCAAAAATTTGGGACTTAGTTCATATGAACTAACTCCCACGATTTTTAGGAACTAAGACCCAACTAAGAATGAACAAAGTCCCAATATGAGAATGAATTAAAACCCAATAGGGGGACTTAGTTAGTTAGTTAATTTGAGAAAATAAAAGTTCAAAATTTTTATTTTATTTTCTCAAATTTTCTAAAGCTCAAAGCCAGCTCAATTTTTGAAACAACTTTTATTTTTAGCTTTAGAAAATTTGAGAAAATAAGAGTTGTTTCAAAAATTGAGCTGGCTTTAATGTTAACGGCAGGATCACGGCTGACAATTTTTTGCGAATGATATTCAAGAAAAATGAGATTTGTTACGAGATGGAGCCAGACGAGGATATTTTTGAGGAGTTTACGGATGATAATCAAGATAAAGATGAAGTTGAAACTGTATCTACAGAGGTTCACCGTATGAATAGTGACTCTTTGTGCATTGTTTGCATTGATATGAAGCCAAACATCGTCCTTCTTCCATGCAAGCATATGATGATTTGCAGCGAATGTCATTTGAAGTTGCAAGCAGACAGAATCGCCAAAGGTTCGAACGATGGATATGCATGTCCTTTGTGCCGCACAAAGATCATTGATATAATTCACGTTTACTTACAATAATAATATTGTATTATACGTATGTATTTAATTTACCCTTATTTTGTATCTTGTAACAAAAGTATATACCTAGACCTACCTATGCTGGATTAAACATTTTTGGGACTTAGTTCATTTCAAATCGTGAATTTTCGTTTTATTTTAAATAATTTGGGAGTTAGTTCATTTGGGTTTTAATTCATTCTCATATTGGGACTTTGTTCATTCTTAGTTGGGTCTTAGTTCCTAAAAATCGTGGGAGTTAGTTCATATGAACTAAGTCCCAAATTTTCTGGGACTTAGTTCGTTTTGGCTAGTGGGAGTTAGTTCTAGTTGGGACTTAGTTCGTAGGGCCATTTCTCTCGTAGTCGCTTCAAAAGTAAAAGTAAAAATAAAAGTTGTTTTAAAAATTGAGCTGGCTTTGAGCTTTAGAAAATTTGAGAAAATAAAAGTTCAAAATTCGCGCGAATTTTTAACTTTTATTTTCTCAAATTTTCTAAAGCTAAAAATAAAAGTTGTTTCAAAAATTGAGCTGGCGCGAATTTTGAAATTTTATTTTCTCAAATTTTCTAAAGATAAAAATAAAAGTTGTTTCAAAAATTGGGCTGGCTTTGAGCCAGCTGATCAGCCCGACAATTACAACGCAACTACTCATTAATAACTGGTGGCACATAATGCAAACCTATGTATGTACTGTACGAAATCTACAAACCGTATTTGTATGTCTGATTTACATTTGATTTACCATTCCTAAAAATTTGTTAAGAACATTTTTTTCACAAAATGAACTAACTCCCACTTTCAACAGAACTATTTTTACTCGAAACAAGTTAAATGAACTAACTCCCACTTTCTCAAATTGGGACTTAATTCATTGGGAATTTGTTCATAATGAACTATGAACTATCCCCCAAACATACGAACTAAATCCCACTGAATATTTGGTGGGACTTAGTTCATTTGGCTAGTGGGAGTTAGTTCCAGTTGGGACTTAGTTCGTAGGGCCCATACAGAAACGAGCAGTTCGACTTATTGGAAACCCATCACTCACATCGAATCACGAAGACAAGTCGCTGACCTTTGCTTGTTCTATATGTACATCATGGTTCCGAGTAACTCAAAGACATTGTCACTCGAAATGCAACTTTTGGCGCCCCACAAGACAGGCTGCTAATGCTCTTGACCATGCAATACACTTGACAACCTCGAGGACATCAACTTTCCAAAACTCCTTCTGTTACAGGACAAGCATAATTTGGAACTCGCTTCCTGGAAATATATTTCCAGAAGACTACAATTTGAAGTAATTAAAGTGCAGAACTAACAGACATCTGCAAGCATCCCGGGGCGCTGCTGAAACGTTATAGGTTCGCCTTTCCCGGGAGAAGTATTTAAAAAAAAAGTTCAGCTCTCAGTTAGAAAATTTTAGTTTTTGTCTTTTGTTTAAGAGTTTCAGGGGGGGCTTCAGCCCCTCAAGCCCCCCCCCCCCCCCTGGCTACGTGCCTGAGTATGCTGGAACGTGTATCAAGGTTGTTTTGATATCCAGTTCTTCAGAAGCCTTACAGTTAATGATAAATCGCCTTCATGACTACTTTTTAAACTCTGGAATCTAGTCGTTAATTTGGAAAAGTCAAAAATAATGATTTGTAAAGACGGTAGAGGAAGACGTTGCTGAAATGAAAAGTGGCATTACAATGGTGTAGAACTAGACGTAGTGGGTTAATATATAAGTACCTAGGTGTAACCATAACAAAGAGCTTAACCTTGCAGAAACACCTATAGGAGAAACTGTCAAATGCTAAATGCGCAATCAAAGCAACATGGAAAAGATGTTTTGCTAATCGTTTTATTTCCCATAGCAGAAAGTAAAAAGTTTTTGAAGCAGTAGAAGAATCGGTTATGTTTTATACTGCTTAAGTATGGGGTTATAAGCAATACGAAGAGGTGGAGAAACTGCTGAGGTTTTATATTAAGCGCATTCGAGTTCCTTACAATGCACCAAACTATTTGTTAATGGTCGGAACTGGTCTTTCACCATTATTTATTAAAACACTAAAACCGCAGATCGACTACATTCTAAAAGTGTTGAATATGCCATCTATTCGACTGCCAAAAGTAGCAGTTTTAAAGACTGCTACCAAAAAATCAAGCTGGTACGCAGGGTGGCTGGATCTTGCAATTCAATGTGGCATGGAAGTCGATTTCTCGAAAATGTGTGCAAATTGGAAATCAGTCTTATATCGGCTGATTGAAAAGCTAGATGAACAATTTTATAATTTTATTAGACCTGTGGCCTATTTCACCAACTTACAAATTGTTGTTTACAGGCGTTTTTTTAACAAATTTGTTCAAAAATCGATTTTTTTTGTTTCACAAAAATTTTGTATTACAAAATTGTTTTTGTTATTTACAAAGGGAAATTTGTAGAAATTTCATTCTTTCCGTTTCACCAAAAGTTAAATTTCTTTGTTGCTTACAAGTACAAATATGTTAAAATTCATATTTTTTCAAGTTTGTGTTTCACCAAATCAAGAAATTTTACAAATTTGTTCAATTACTTACTGAAAATTTCTTACAATAGAAAGATCGTGTGTCGATTTAGTAGCAATTTGTTATTTTTCAAAGGAAGGAACGTCGAAAGCATAGTAGCACCGATAGTGATATAAGTTTGTGCTAAATAGATGAAGAAAAAACTACGAAATTTCAGATTCTTTAGTTTTCAATGAAAAGTTTCAGTTAAAACGTGCTAAGCCAGAGGAAATAAAGGACCATTCAGATGAGAGCGAACGAATAAATTGATGAAATGCGAACAAATCACTTTTGATGCATTTATGAACAGGAAGTTGCACATTTTGCTATAAAGGAGGATAATTAATTATCCCACCAAAATGTATTAAGAAAACAAGTTTAAAAATAGTTTACGAAATTTGGAATTCCAAACTTTATACCGCGAATGGAAATACCATCGGCGGCGCGAAGTTTATTCGCAATCCACATTTTTAAACGGCTAGAGAAATTTCTGGTAGGAACTAAAAGGCTGAAATTTGTGATCTGCCGCCACCATGAAAAGTGTTTATGTGAACGAACCGTCAAAATTCGCGAATATTCGTTCGTTTGTAGGTAGTTGGTCGCTCTCATGTGAATAGTCCTTAAGACAAATTGGACGTCGGATTGCAAATCAGTCTGAAAATAAACTTTTCACTGACACCGATATGAACATACTTACATCAATTTCTAACAGGTTAGAAAATGTGCCGAAAAAAAATATTTTTCTTAAATAAATAAATAAATAAGAAGTTGGCGCAACAGCCGTATATACACTGGCTCTGCGAAATAAGGTCCCAATGAAATAAGGCCCCGAAACAAAAATTAAATAAGGCCCCAAAAAATTATACAGGAAACAACAACAAAAATTTTTAATAAAAGTTGGGGTGTTATTTCCTTTTTTGGAGCCTAATTTCCTTATGAAAATTGTGGTTTTATTTCATTATGAAATAAGACCCCAAAAGAAGGAATGAAATAAGAAATTTTTGTTTTGGGGCCTTATTTCATTGGGCCTTATTTCCTGCAGCCATATACACTAGCTTCTCACAACCATTAGTTTTTGGGATGGAAGAGACCCACAATTTTATGCCGAGTCCGAACGGCTGAATTGATATGATTTTTCAGGACAGTTATACTCTCAGATGTTTGTCGGACGTTCGCGAGAGGTGACGCAGTAAGATATAATTTGTGGTTTTCCGGGGATCGAACCTGGGGCTGGGACCCTTCGTCCAGCACACTAACCACTGCGCCCACCATTTTTCCAACATTTCTCTTATCGCGAATAAAACCGATAGAAATGTTGTTTCTGTTAATTTTCTTCTTTGATGTTATCAGTAAGATTGTTAGAAGAATTACAAAATTATGGAAAACATTTGTTGTTTACAACTCTGAAAAATATACGATGAAACGGTTTGTTTTTCTATTTGTAAATAACAAATACAATTTCCCTTCATTTTTTTCTCTTTCTAACAAATTTGTTGGAATTAAGTTTGTAGTTTGTGAAACAGAAAATCATTTAACATATTTGAAAATGTAATCAACAAATACAAATTTGTAATTATAATTGTAGTTTGGTGAAATAGGCCACTGATACACCGAATTGTGAATACGCCAAATATTTTTCAGAACTGTGATACATATGACTTTTTGGGAATATTTATTAATATCTAAAAGTTGTTTGCGCATGCTATCCATATCGGTCTCAATGCAACGCAAGCAGCATCAAATGGAATGGGATATGATTTGGGGCTTATAATTTTTAATAAAGGTTATCGCAGAATTTAATCTGTTTTTTTTTAAATCCGAATTTTTCCAGCAAAATATTGTCTATCCAGATAATTTTTGGGCAAGATTTTATTTTACTGCCCATTCGAAAATAACGGTTTTTTTTTTTGCACAGTCTGATTGATTGCAGTTCCCTAAATACAAATCTGAAAAAAAATTGGCGCTCTCTTACCGTTTGGGCGTGGCACGCCCCTATTATTTTTCTAAAATAAATTGTTTTATATTCCCTAAATGTTCAGTAAAGTGGTTGGGTGTAAATGAATCGGGTAGGCGCTGATTGGCATCAATTTGGCGGTGCCCAGCTGTTACAACTTTTTCATACACATCAATTGTGCTTTACCTCCGCGTGGTAACCACCGGGTACTGATCTCGCCCAACCGGGCTTGGCTTGCTAAACTTAAAAGCGCGAGTGTTGAACACAAAGAAAATAGCAACACTATAATGATCTGTCGGAACTGACTGTCTGCTCGAGTCTCAGAAGTCTAACATGAGCCCTTCAGAAAGAGGACGTGCGGCGGAAGAATTCACGCGATTGAAACAACGGTGACGTCAACAGTCGGCACGGCCGATACCTTAATAAGCTACTTCAACATATTTGGAGCTGAGGTCATTAAGGATTTTCAATACTAGTCAGGGTGTTGAAATAGAGATAGTTGTAAGCGACAGACTTAGGCAAGAAGTCTTGAGCTTTCGACACGTTAGTGAGCGCCTTACAACTATCCGCATCAAGGCTAAATTCGCTAACATCAGCCTGATATGCGCTCACGCACCCACAGAAGAGAAAGACGAAACTACCAAAGAATGTTTCTATGAGCTCCTCGACAAAACAAATGAGCAATGTCCTAAATACGACGTTAAAATCGTCTTAGGTGCTTTTAACGCCAAAATAGGAAAGGAGGACATCTTTGGTAGCACAATCGGAAAGCACAGCCTACACGACACCACGTCTGGAAACGGACTTAGGGTAATTGACTTTGCTGCGGGACATAATGCTACTATAGCAAGCACACGGTTTCCACACCTCAACATTCACAAACATTCGCTTACAAGATCTTGCCTGCCGTACTGTGTGAACGCCTGAAACCATTTGTAAGCGAATTGATTGGACCCTCAGTGCGGTTTTAGGCCCGGTAAGTCCACAACCGACCAAATATTCACACTGCGGCAGATCCTGGAGAAAGCCCAAGAAGTCCAAATCGATACTCACCACCTATTTATATCGAAAAAGGAATTAGACAAGGTGATGCGCTTTCATGTGACTTTTTCAACATCATTCTTGAGAAAATTGTGCGAAACTCGCAAGCCAACACCAGGGGCATAATTTTCCAAAAGTCTGTTCAACTACTTGCATACGCTGACGACATCGACATCATTGGCAGAACACAGCGAACTGCAACTGTCACTGGTGCATTTGCAAGTATCCTACAGAGGCGGCAAAAATGGGTTTAGTATGGTGAATGAGGGCGAAACAAAATATATGCTGTCAACAAGGAGGAGCACACAACATCGACGAATCGGACAGAACGTCACAATAGACAGCTATAACTTTGAGGTAGTTCGGGACAGACAAAGTCCCCTCGGCTCCGCCATTAACTCTGAAAATGACATCATATCAGAAATCCAGCGAAGAATTACACTTGCAACCGCTGTTACTTTGGCCTAAGAAGGCAAGTGATTAGTAAGGCCCTGTCGAGAAACACCAAGGGGAGACTCTAAATAAGACCATCATGGCATCACAATCCCATCAAAGGCGGATGAAGATCTCCTTGGTCGCTTCGAACGCAAAATTCTTCGAGTGATTTTCGCTCCCGTTTGCGTTGACGGGCTTTGGAGGAGGAGATTTAATAGCGAACTCTACGAGCTGTACGGCGACATCGACCTGGTCAGAAAAGTACGTGTCTATCGACTAAGATGGCTAGGACATGTAGAGCGAGTGGACACCAACGCTCCGGCCGGAAAAGTCTTCGATTCCAACCCGGAGGGACAACGCAGTAAAGGAAGACCTCGCCTTAGGTGGCCCCCACAAGTGCGGAATAGGACTTCAACCAGAGTTGTAAAGGAATTAAATCATTTTAGAATTTAATTCATTTGATTTATCTTTAAAAATGCTTAACTCATGAATTCACTTAAAGATTTCAACTACAAAATATGAAATCGCCATTCATTTTGAAGTCAGTTGAAGTTGAGAATTCATTTTGTTGAAGTGTAATTGCTGTGAAGTCATTGAAGTCTTTTTGAAGTCATTGAAGTCATTTTAAAGTCACGAAATGATTGAAGTCATTTTGAAGTCATTGAAGTCGTTTTGAATTGATTGCAGTCATTTTGAAATCTTTTGGATTCAATTGAATTTATTTGAAATAAAAACCATGTATTAACGCTTGAAAAAACTTTATTATAAGTTTATGTGAACCGATTAATTTCTTTACAATTAGCTACGTTTAACTTCAGAATGCGAACGAATTGTCCTATTCCTATTCTATTAACTCAATTTTAAGCGCTTAATTTGTTAGTGCGACGAAATAAAACTGCTAAAATCTAAAGCTTGCTTGTTTTGCCCGAAAAGTGTGACCTAAAGAACTGTAGATAGGTTTGGAGTAAAACAAAACTTAAAGCGGTTATCCGTAGGTACATATTTAAGTGGACCCGCAGTGTGCATGCGGAGGCAGCTTGTCACGACAGTTTCTCTCGTATTTAATTATTCGAATATATTATGTTTTACATTAAATAAAAACAAATTAAAGTTTGTGTTATATCATGTTGTCACTTGAAATTTTTAATTAATCTGATTAAACACTTACGGATTGTATTTCAATGCAAAGAACACTTTAACTTACCTATTGGATAATTTGAAACGAAATATTGCTTGCGTACTTGACAAATGAAGTGCATCTGCGAGATATTGCTCAAATATTATCATCTAATGTTACCTGTGTATATATGTGCAAATATATAGGTAGGTAAAAAAGTTTAGACACGTCACTATTGAACGTGTAATCTAAGTAAGACCGTAATGAAAATACACACATGCAGTTTTCGTTTACATACCTATTATATTCTCTTCAGCGGCGTTTAAAAGTACATTATGCAATAATGCAGGATAGTTTCTTCCATCATAATTATGTAGAAAAATATACATACACTCCGCGCCAGTTGAATAGCACACCCCCTAAGGTCGATTTTCTATCGCCCACTGGTCCCAAACCAAGCATGCTAGAGGCTTAATTTTTTTTAATTAAAGTTAATTTAATTGTTGCGATTTGACAAGAAGGAAGATTTAAAATTAAAGCCTTAAGTATTAACAAAAAATTGTTAACTAAAAACCGGAAAAATGGTTCTAATTTTGCGCCACTTGAATAGAACACTTACGAAAAGAACATTTTAGAGAATTGTGTTTCTTTTTAACACAAACGTTAGTTCAATTTATGGTAATTGGAGTATTTTAGATTAAACAAAATTATTCGATTGTGTTTTGAGCCACCTTTCAGCTCCAAAATTCACACCTACCTGGTTTTGAAGGGATGCATACAAATTGACCAAATAATTTAGCGAAATGAAGCTCCAAGCTAATTCGATGGCTTGGGTTAGTTCAGATATGTCGAATATTGTTATCCCGATCCATAGATCCATTTGCGATGGTATTCAAGTTCGGTAAATAGGCCGGTCAGCTTAAAAGCTCCGCATTTTGGCTCTATATAAACGTTTTAACAACCCGGGCAACCCGTGGATCAAGGATCAAACAACACGATAATGCGCAACGACATGTATTTGCGCATCATCATGTTGTTAGATCCACGCAGAGGTCCAAAAAGGTTATGAAAGTATGGAAATGGCTCTTTTAATATACCATTGTAAGACAACGCATTCAATTGTGGTTGACAAAAATTGTAATTTGCAGGTGCCATAATGCGAAACGGCCCGACACACCATCACAACTTCAACTCTGCTATGCAGCCGGTCCAAATGATTAGACTCTTTGTGGAGATTATAGAATTAATAGCTAATAGCCACCCCACGCTTCCAAATTATATTCTTTTCATCTCAGAAGACCACACATTACACAATGCTTCTACTAAGTCCAGGTAGAACTTGGAACCTATCGCCAAGCATTTCGGCTCACTTTTCGGAGAAAAAGACTAGTTATATTTACCTAATATCAACCTTTAAGCGATTTTAGGATCAAATTAACTAATTTAAATATGTGGCTATTGCATGTCAATTGTATGCTAAATGAAACCAATCTAAGATCGCTTTCGGTTTAAATTGTAAACTGTAATAATTATTAAGATGCACTGACGGGGGTTTATGTAATATGAATAAAGCGGAAAGCAGAAAAGGTATTGGGGTGAGTACAATAACTACGGCCGGCGCCAAAAATTGATAACGTTATTTTGTAGAGGGGTTAAATAAAAGAACTTTCGGATTTGGGGGGGGGGCTTATATCTTACTCCGTTTAGGCGGGAGGTGTAAGTTAAAGAAAATGATATTTTAAATGGAAAAGAAATTCATTAAAAAACAATGGCAGCACTTGTAATAAAATACTACATTATACATAATTTTTGAAATCCCGGAATGTGTTCTTTCATATTATTGGTGTGAGTGCAATAATTTTGGCAATGAAAACTAATGACGGATTTATGTATTGTTTTTTAATATTTTATTTTAATATTGTGTATTATTTTTTTTTAAATTGCCCCTCCCGCCTAAATGAAGTCAGATAGACCCCCTCCCATAGTAAAAAATGTTTGTAATGCTGTTATCAATTTTTGGCGCCGGCCGTAGCTATCGCACGAGTACGGTATTACATACGAAGCATAGAAAGTACTAAAACAAAAAAAAACACATGCCCCCGTTTTATAAATGACCACAGTTTATGTTTAACACCAACTAGTGACAGTGAGCACCAACACCGAGTAGGTGATACATATAGAGTTAAAATCCAGGGACTAAGTCCGTATATCCTGAATAAACAATTAAAATTGCACTTGCTTTATTTTATTACATGTTATGCATTATGCATGTAACATGTAGGCATAAATATTTCTCGAAACTAGCGAATTATGAATTATTCCTGGCCAGGAACAGATGTTCCGTTTTATTAATACCATTTAAATTATTATTGTCAGACCATATTTTCGACAACAATTTTCGGAGTTTGTTGTTTTTTGAGCCCAAAATATATTTCCATATTTCAGCTTCCTGTAGTGTTCGGATTAGTTTTAATCTGACAGAGTATACATAGAATTCTAGCTTGTTAGCTGTGGGGGGAAAGGCAAGTTGCCTTTTATCAAAATTGCTTGAGGTTAATCCCCTTCAATTTTCGCTTTGAGTCCGAATGACAGAAACGTTCCTTAATTATTATAAGAGGCAATTGTGATTGATTCTTCATGATCGCTTACAGTTGCAATTCGAATTCCCAAGTTAAGCCACTATACCTATGTAATTATATTAGTAAAATAAACAGTGGGCGCTACTGGTCCACATACGACACTGAGCTTAGCTACTCCCAACTATTCGTCTGTGCGTTTTAAATTTATGCTCGCGCATGTTATTTAGTCGTTCCCAAGAGTTAGGGCAATGGATTGCCGGTAAAAAAAAGTAATAAAGTAAAAAAAAAGACTTAGGAGTCATATTTGAAACTGAGTTAAATTTTCCATTGCATATAAAGCTAATCAAATGACAAGTTTAATTTTTCGAAACTCTAAGGAGTTTAATAATTCATATGCACACTTAAAACTCTCCCTAATTTAGATTACTGCTGTATTGTTTCGCATCCTTACTACCGCAATGCTAAATAGCTAACGCTTTGAGAAAATCAAAAAAGGTTTACAGGTACTACGAAAATTCGACTGGAATAATAATCTTCCAACCTACAATGATAGATTTTCTTTAATAAATTTGAAAGCTTTTTTAAATGTTTGGACGTCTTAATTGGCCACATTGGTTTGGTTGTTCGTTTTTACTCGCATTATTTAATGCGTGGATGTATAATTGTATATGCTACTTTCTCGTATTCTTCGAACTAGGGAACATTTTTTCCTTATGCCACCTACACCTAGACACAGTAAAAATTATGGTCGGCATGTTCCTATCACAATGGCTTGCATAAATTACAATAAATACAAAAACCTATTTGATTTCAATATTAGTATAGGGAGCATTGCAAATCTCTAATTTTAAAGTAATCTAAAATAATAATTAATCCCTAGAAAAGCACATAATTTACATCATAAGATTGTTTACACTGCGCCACTTCTCGCGAATATCTGACAAACATCCGAGAGTGTAACTGTCCTAAAAAAGCTTCTCAAAAACGTTTGTAGCGTCGCCGACAATCGCTTTACATTGTGCTGGTGCGCGTTCCTCCATAATGCAGTTTATTTGGTGTGTACTGTGTAGCTGGGATATCTGCTTTTAGATTAGTTGCAGTTAATTGGTCTTCAATAACAATTTTTGCATTTTATGTGATTGCAGTTGGTTACCAATTTAGTGTTTTTATACCCTCCACAGGAAGGTATATTCACTTTGCCATTACGTTTGTAACGCCAAGAAGGATTCACCGGAGACCCTATAAAGTATATATATTCTGAATCAGGATCGCATTCTGAATCGATTTAGCCATGTCCGTCTGTCTGTCTGTCTGTCTGTCTGTCTGTCTGTCTGTCTGTCTGTCTGTCTGTCTGTCTGTCTGTCCGTCTGTCTGTCTGTCTGTTGAAAGCACGATAGCGTCCAAAGGAATTGACCTAGGCGAATGAAATTTTGTGAGACGACTTCTTTTTACCGTCGTCAGGTTGGTATTGAAAATGGGCTATGTCGGTCAAGTAGTTCTGGTACCTCCCATACAAAACCATTATTAGACCCACGTCTCTCTCTGTCTGTTGAAATCACGATAGCGTCCGAACGAATCGACTTAGGCAACTGAAATTTTAGGAGTGGTCTTATATTTATGGCCTTCAAGTTTGTTTTGCTACCTACCATACAAAACTAATATTAGACACATACTAGCACGCATGGCAAACATTTTGCATGACTTTTATGCAGTGGAGGGTATCAAAGCATCGGCCAGGCCGATGATAACACTTTTACTTGTTTTTTTTTTTTTTGTTATCCAGCCAAGCCATGAGTTCTGGAAAACGTAGGAATTTTTCTGTAGAAGAAAATGCAGCGATTATCTTCCGGTTGGAGTCAGAGGAAAAAATTATGTAATCGAACAGAGTTTGATGTTTTATCTCCAACCGTATTAACAGGCCTTTCTTTTTTAGAAGGAGATTTAAACTCTTCTTAAATAAAAAAAACCACTGAGCCAGTGCCGTAACTAGGGCGGTGCGTAGCCCCAGGAGGGCACACAAATTACAAGGACCAACTTTTGGGTAGGTAATTCGCGTTGAAAGACTTTAAACTGTGATACTCGTTAGTCTCGCAATATTACAAACCCAAACAAGATAATCTTACTAATAAAAAAAAAATTACTTATAAATAAAAGGCAATCCATTTAGCGTCAGTCGAAACCGAAATTACATCGAAAAAAGTGTTTTCGTACCTCTCATGAATCTATGGATAGGTACCTACACACTACACAATCACAATAACACACACTCTATCCCCAATGCACCAGCAACCTCTTATAGGTACGTACGAGTGGTACAAGATACCTATTGAAAATTGTAAATGTTTGTATTTATTTCCCCAACTTCAATTACGCGCATATGGCAAAAGTAAAAAATCAGAATATTTTTGATGTTATTGCATTTTCCTGCTTAGATATTTATATTTCATAAATTTCAATATCCCATTTCTTAGACAAAATAATCTGTACATACTTTTCATCATGACATAGTCATATTACAAACCACAAAGAATAGACCGTTGTCTCCACATAACGCACTTTGCAAGGCAAACATCCTTGGTGCGAATTGTCACAAGTTTTTTCAAAATTCAAGACATAAAAACGCGTTCCACAAACTATCAAATAAAAAAAATCAGAGATTGTTAAGTATAGTAGATGTGACATAAATGGGCTAGATCTTACTCTACTGCCCATTCTAAAAAAATACTTTTTTGTTTATTGAGTCCGTTCTTGAAATTTTGGTACTATTTCATATGGTACTTTTGAAACTTTGGGGGTGTGCCACGCCCAAACGGTGAGAGAGGGCACTGAAATCAATCGGACTGTGTAAAAAAAACCGTTATTTTCGAATGGGCAGTAAAGTAAAATCTTGCCCATAGATATATGCCGCAGAATTTTGGGCCGAAATAAAAACTTTGAAGAATAAATTTGAAGGGACTTCATTATTTGAAAAATACGAATGTCAATCAAGCCTAAGTCTTCTTAAGAGGATGGTAGAACTGGACTTAAAGGAAATGTTTCCGAACGTATTAGTATCTATACAACATTTTTTAACGATGCCAGTGACTGCAGCTTCTTGTGAAAGATCATTCAGTAAACTCAAACTGATAAAGACATACTTGCGCTCAACGATGAGTGAGGAAAGGTTATCTGGCCTAGAAATTTTGTCGATTGGAGCTGACATAGCACGACTCCTGGCGTATGATGATGCCATTAAGGACTTCGCTATGAGAAAAGCCAGTAGACGTAGAGTAAATCTTTAAGTAAATAGTTGTCTTATTTTTTTTACCTTTACTGGTGTTTTATGTTTATTATACCTTCCTGTATGTACATATTTTGGCAAATATTTTTGTTTTGTTTGCCTAAAGTTAATATAGCTATTTTTAATTCTAACAAGTAACTAAACAAAAAATTAGATATCCCAACCACGTAAAATCAGTATATTTTTTGAGGGCGCAACTATGGAAGCTCGCCCACACTCTTGTACTATTCTCAAATTGCCAAACAAAAAAAAAAACAACAAAAATCGATTATCTTTTCAGAAACTTAAATTAAAATAAAATTTACTGTGAATGAATTTAATTTAAAAATAAAATGAATTCCTTTTGTCTGTAAATGTTTTCGAATTTTTTCTTGGATATTTCTGTGGCCACAAACCTTAACCGCCTAACTCGAGTTAAGACGAAATTGAGTTATTGACACCATCGTGTTAAGCTTGCTGTAATCTATTACCACTATTTTTTTTATAATTTTAGTGTACTTTTTAAACAAGTTATTAACTAAAAACCTAATAGCCTAAGTCACTTTTACATAAGTTTAAGTTTGCCATAAACGCCTAACTCAGCTAAATTTAGAAATTTTATAACGTTCATTTCCTAACTTGAGTTTGGCTGCATTTCGTTTTCTATTTTTAAAATTTGTATTTTGGAATAACAACCTAAGTCGACATAAGACATTTGTATGGAGAAAAAAACCAAAATATTTATTTTTTGGGAAAATACAAACTTAAGTTAGGTTGTTATACCACAATCATATTCAATTATTTAAATTGCCTATCTCGACATAGGCTTTTATTCCAAATTAAAATTTTCTTCTATTACCAGCTAAAGTCGACTTAGGTCGTTTTTCCAAATTTAAAAAATTAAACCTGAACAACTTATTTGCAGATAAGCTGTTATTCCGAAACGGAATTTTAAAACATGAAAGCCAAAGTCGACTTAGGCTGTTATTCCAAAACTAATTTCTAGAAGAATATCTGAAAAAATGCGTCATAACTTGAGTTTGGCTGTTATGTCCACCTTCATAGCCGTTATTTTTTTAAAGTGAAAGTGAAGGTGCATTTGAATTAAAGTGCAATCGAAGCGTTTTCTTATGCGCATTAAATACAGAAATTAGTCAGAAGATCTGTAACTAGATTGTAAAAAAGGCAAAGGTATGTAGTTATAATTACAGTCGAAAAAAACTGAAAATCATAAATTGAAAGCTCCTAAAATCAACGGATACAATATTGACCATTAATAAATTATTGAGAATTGAAACCCAATTTAATTTCAATAATAACGTGCACAAAAAGCAATGCTACTTTAAACGATAGGTAATGTATTAGGTATTTCTTTTGAATAATAAGTAAGAAATTTTTTTCGATAGATGTAAAAGTAACATAATTCCGTGACATTATGGCATCTTTACGAATGCGGTAGTTAGACTGCAGTTATAATTCTGTTAAGTTTCCATTTGTCGGACATGCAGAAAGCGTTTTGGTGTCTCTATGGATGATACCGAAATTCTTTGAATACTAATAATGAATATTCACATCTGATATAAATTCCTCAATGAAATGGCAGAAAAGCTTCTGATTCGGTCTGATTTATGTTAAAACGTATTACATAACTGAGTGCCAGCAATTTTGTTAGTAGATATCAACTTCTACAAGAAAAATTAATCGTTTCTATTTACTTATTGTTGATTTTATTTACATAATAACTTACATTTATTCTCCTTACAACTAATTTGTGTAGATATAACGATGAAATGTGTTATGACGAATCTTATATATCGTTTGCTTATATTTATAGGTAGGTAATAATAATGCACTCGTATATAGCAAATCAACCTACGGAAATGCTTGTTTACACCCTATAAATTCATGATGGTATCAGTATGTGATGATATTATAAAAATCAGTTGTAAACAGAAAAATCAGTAGCTACCTACCATGGGCAAAATGTCAGGAAAAAATAAACAAAAGGAAGCCTTGCAATATCGTTGGCCCAAATAAGATTCATACATCTAATATTTACATTTAAAATGAGAAATTTTAATCAAATCCAGCAAAATCTATTCAATTTATTTCTCAAATCAGAGAAAAAGCTTCCAGGGGACTGGGATCAAATATCTACGTATAAGCTTCGATGTTCCTACAACACTGAAATGAAATAATGAAGAGACAGTTCCCAACCAGCTCTGGAGCCGAGTTCTTTACGTTATTTTAAGGCAATGGATCTCTTAGCGATGTCATAGTGGTTGGAAAACAAAATCCAATACTAATAGTTTTATTTTTGAGCACAAGGGGGCTCTCACACTCACGCAACCAGCAATAAGTAGCTAAGCAACTAGCAATTGTTAGGCGGCTCTCAGATTGAGGCAACAAGCAATAAGCAACTATAGTTGCTATAGCAACTGCCAATAAGCAATCAGCAACATTTTTCGTTCGAGCGATATTTAGTTGCTTTGATGTGAGACCTCTAATTTAATTCAAAGTAAAATAATTGTGAGCGATAATTTTGCGTGTTTCCTAATGCCAGTTGCTTATTGATTGTTGCCTCAATGTGAGAGCCGACTTAATCAGCAATACGCAACTTTATTTTAACCCTTTCTCATATTGAAGCAACAGTATTGCCAACCTTTTCTAGCCTCTAGATATGTTTTCACTATTTTTACAAACATTGCATTAAAAATTGGATTCGACATATTTTTCAAAAATTTATAAAACGTAGTAACATGTGAAAACGCCTAGCAACGTAAATATTGATACTACGACGCAATAGTTGTCACTTTTCAATATGCGCTGTGTATCGCTAGCAATATTGCCGCAATCAGCAACATTTTTCGTCCGACCGGTATTGGGTTGCTTTAATGTAAGGCCTCTATTCAATTTAATGTAAAATAACTGTTAGCGACAATATTGCATGTTTCCTATTGACTTGACAGTTGTTTATTGCTTATTGCCTAAGTGTGATAGTCCGTCATCGACTTTAAACCATCCATGGCAGTCCCCATACCCGTAGAGGAGAAATTATGAACTTTATCTATCCATCTCTACGTAGTGGACGCCTTACTGATGGTACGGATTACATGGCAATGAAACCCCCGAAGCATGGACCACTCTGTCCGGAAAAGTAGTTGTTCAACATTTAGTTCTGGTATTTCTATAATACAATCTCTACTGGTCGCATAAACAATACCTACAACAGAGGAATCTCATTTCGGCAACTTGTTTTCTCGATCTTATTCCTACGGTCATTATCAAAATCTCATGTCCATATTAAGATAGGAGTGGAAATAAAGAGCAAATTAGATTAATTAGAGCTAAATTTCGTATAGGTAGTTTTCTCACAAAATACATATACACAATTCAATAAAAGCAACAAATTAAAACAAAAAATAATGAAGGCAGGAGCTGTTTTCAAAAACCTCGAATTCATAATTATTAAGTATTCTCAATTTTGCAACCAAAGAAATAACCCAAACTTGCATGCTTTCATGTCAAACATAAAATAAATATTTACATATCAGGCCCGACGGAGGATCAAATTAATTAGTTCAATTCCGTAACATTAGGGTCTATATAAGTTGTATTTTTAAAAGGAACACTTATGCCAATGAGTTAACCACAAATAATAACAACCTAAGTCAATGAATTTTTAAATAAATGAAGAAAATTGGTAAGGAATAACGACCAAACTCAACTTAGTTGCACTACTTTTAAAATTAAACACAAGGAATAACGACCTAAGTGTAGTTAGTTTTTTTGTAATCCGTTTTGATCATAAGGAATAACCGCCTATCTCGACTTAGGACTTTTAAATTTACAAAATGGAATAAGGCATAATAGCTTAAGTGTTATTTTTGTTAATAACTATTGAATTAGCAAAATTATAATATTATTTTGTTAGTCAATCTATGAAGGCATAAAATGCCTTTAATTGTGTGAAAAAATTATACAAATAGAAACAATTTCTGATTTGTAGCATTAAATTGAATCTTTAAACTGCTCTCCTGAAAACTATGAAAAACCGACTTAGGCGGTTATGGCTTGTGGCCACTGATTTGTCGAAGGCAGTCGGGTATAGCGACCCCGTTATAACGACCTCATTTCCTTGGCCCCTCCCCCGTCGTTATAAGCGACTTCTACTGTATTTGGAATATATTGGAACAGTACATCTGTTGTGGAGATTACAAGCAGTTAATTAGACAAGGAAGATTTGCTGTGGTTTATCACCGCTAATTTGGTGTCTAGAGAACGAATCGAATTTTCTTTCATATTTTCCACATCCACAAAGTTGCTGAACTCAAGAATATCTGTACAAACTTTAAGTCAAATATATGAGTTATTCTAAAAACAAAAGTTTTGCCAATATTTTATCAAACGTCCAAGCGTCGTAGTTGCACTATTGAGATCTGTTTTAAAAATGCCTACAATTTTCTGTTAATATTTTAGTTTAGTATTGTTTTAAGTTTAGTTTTTTTTAATAAAAGAGAGAAATGTATTCACATACTACCTACAAATTTATATATGCTTTCACTATTCTCTCGAGAATAAATGTTTGTTAATGTTTTGGCGAATGACCTGTTGGTGTTTATAGTCAATTAAAATGCTTAAATTGTCCTGTAGGTATAAAAGCTGATTGTGGTTGCTTGAGCAAAATCCCAATAATATTCAAAGATGGGATGACAGAAAACTGAGCTTTATATGCTCAGAATTATGTTTAATCTGACAGAGAATTGCATACAGAACTCATTATTATTGTATGAGGATTGAGGATTATCTTAAGGAAAGGTGAACAATGGAATGCAAGTGTAGAACAAGAAATTGTTCTATAAAAATTTAGAAAATAGTGTCATACAAAACAAACTGAAAAGGTTTTTAATTATAGTCTTGAACGTACAAAAAAAAACAACCAGTCCTATTCCGCTTGTGTTTTCAAGCAGAAGCTATTTATTTCTTCCTCAAAGTTTAAGGAATCCATCTTATTTGGAGCAGACTGTATTGCAAAATTTAGTTTTCTAAAATTGCAATTATGTACTATCCGACCGAATTCAATACTTAAAGTGGGTAATAATAGGTAAGTTTGAACTGAATACAAACCAAGAGGGACTGAAATAAGTACGTATTGTGGGAAGTTTTTGAAGAACGAAGGTGGGTGAAACCTGGATAGAGAGATAGGCCATAACATGAATTCGATTGCAGGCTATAATCACAGATTAAAGCGTATACTATTCGGTATAATGTAGTTATAATAAAAATGTGTAAAATAATATTTACAGTGTATTAGCCGCTGAAATATCAATCATTAATTGGTGTTTCGTACAACGAAAATACAAGTTTTTGATTAGGTAAACAAATATAGCACTATTTGCGTTCATTGCAATCAATAGGGCACAAATGGCTGAATGTAACAGATCTTCTTATAATTTCACCTTTGGGGCTTTCAACCAAATTTTCTTGGTGTTGGTGTTTTCACCGGCGCGGCGTTAGGCAATAACACCCAAATCAATTTGAAAATAACGCCTTAAAAAAACTGGAACAACTTGTTGTTGCTAAATTTTACGTCATTTTGGGTGTTATTTCTTTTCCAGGGTTCGTTTTTTGACAAGCAGTAAAGCCCACAATAGTAAGTGGAAATGGATAAACAGTGGAATAAGTATGGGGGCATGCCCCCCCCCTGCAACCCCCAGCTTGGGTTTTCTGTTGGATTTTGAAATAGGTGCAAGTTATATTTGGGTTTTATTTTTTTATTATATCTTGTTGTTTATTTTTGGGCCCTATGCTTTTTTTTGAAAAAGCTTCTCAATTCAGCCGTTCGGACTCGGCAGAAAATTGTAGGTCCCTATCATTCGTCCCAAAAATAAAAACTCACACAAAACGAATGGTTGCGAGAAGCTTGGCCTAGGGTGTCTACCCGCCTGTTGCGCTACCTATGTATGTATGTATATGTATGCATTTTTTGGGGCGTTATTTCCAAATCGATTAGGGCGCTATTTTCTTGGGGGTTATTGCTTAACGCCGTTTTCACCAAAAATCTAGCTTCATATTGTCCCACCAATTACTGCGGAGTAATCAGCATTCGATGCTTTTGACACTACAATATTTAGAATAAAATCCAAATCATTTCATAGAAATTCGCAACCGAAGACAGCTTATTAATTAAATCATGTTCGTCAAACATTACATGTATTTACTATGTTTGTTTTGCTTGCATTTGAATATTCTATGAATCATCTTACTAAAATATACACGTGTATTTAAATATCAGTGTAATTAAAAGTACACTACACAGGTATTGTAATTACACGACCTCGAATCCGGATGTATTAATTAGATTGATTATTTTGAATTATGTATTGAGACCTCTAAAAAAGACACCTACGATATTTAAGCGAGTTTATATTGTGGATTACGACATTCTAAATTCATTTTGAAAATGATACACATATACAGTCGTAGGCATAATTGATTAGACAAAAGTAAAGTTAATTCTACTCATAAATTTGAACTTACTTCATGTAAATTTTGGCATCAATGGAAAGGTCATCTAAAGTCCGTTTGAATGATGCAAAACTTTCCTTAACCCATTAAGTACCCATTAAAAACTTAGAACTTTTGTAAAAGTCTACTTTTTGACTTTTTTCCTCGGTCTAAAAAAATATTTTTCAAAAATCTCTTCGCTAATATTTTTTATGATTTTTTGAAAATTGCTAAAAATGACTATTTTAGCCACTTTTCCCCCCTTTTCATACAACATTTTTCTGAGATCATCCCATTCAAAAAATCATAAAAAATATTAGCGAAGAGATTTTTGAAAAATCTTTTTTGCAGTCACTATTAGAATTGTTTGAAAAACCTTTCTGCATCAAAAAAGACCAAGGAAAAAACTAAAAAAAATATACTTTTACAAAAGTGTTAAATTTTCAATGGGTACCTACGTAATCGGTTAAGGAAAGTTTTGAATCATTCAAACGGAATTTAGATGACCTTTCCATTGATGCTAAAATTTACATGAAGTAAGTTCAAATTTATGAGTAGAATTAACTTTACTTTTGTCTAAACAATTATGCCGACGACTGTATACATATATGGCTGCGATAGTGAAATTAACTATAGGCCGCGCGGTCTAATTTCATCTTTCAATATCGGTTCGATGTATTTAGCTTACGCGATGTAGTATAGTAAGTAGCCGAATTAGAGCAGAATAATGTCTGAAAATGATAATAATTGTCGGAGTGTAAAGTAGAGCTCAAAAATTACTCCCAAACTTTTATATATTTTTATATGGTTTCTCACTGAGTTATGTTATAGTCGACTTTGACATTTTACATTGAGACCTCGCAAAAAAATACATTTATATACATACTAAGGTCGTCGCTTTTAAATTTAGAATTAAATGAAATTGATGAATAAAAAACCCACAACCTAGATAAAACTTACAATATATATGTAGAATTCAATTGTTGCTTTTGTTTAATATACATAGTTACATACATACGAGTTTATACATGTAGTATATACTAAATATAAAATTCCAATAGAAGAAAAAATGATTTAACTAGTTATTTGCGTCGTCGGGACGCAAAGCACTAATCTGCACTTCTATCTAATATGGTAATCAATAACTAACCATGCATTTTTCATTTCGCAGGACTTATTTTTCCGAATACAGTATCGCGAGATAGTTTTTTCTTTAAATCTAATAGTAGTATGTATGTATATGTATATAATGTGGTAGCTATGTATTATGTTGTAAAAATTAATGAATCAATATTTTAAATTCAATCAGTCTTTGTTAATGGTTTCGCTGTCTAAGGGTGCGTTTATGTTGGGGCTAGGGAGCAACGACTAAATAAAATCTTTGATCGCTGCTTTTATGTGTGTTCCTGTTCATGTTGGACCTTCTATACCGGCAACAATTTGTTTGTGATTATTTGCGTCTCTTTGATGTTTGATCGCACAATTCGGATCTGGCCGAACTTCCACACCTATCGATGAGATCTGCGAAAATATTCAACCGAATGATCGAAGTTCCAATAACCAATACTGTCAAGTTGTTCAAATCACTGCTCCAACGTAAACAGTTATACGCGGTATCCCAGTTAAGAAGTATAATCCTTTAAGGGGTGATTCCTGAAGTTCCGCCGAACAAAAGATTGTATTGTCAGGGGGGTCTATTCTCACCCAATTTACAGTTATAGCCCATCAAAGTGGGTGACCTGTAATTTGGAGGTGTTACCACTTAAAACGCTACAACTTTTCAATTCTCTTTTCAAAATGTACAAAAAAAATGTTTGTACCCATAATAGTAGTTTAGATTGAAGGGCTATAACGGGAAATATTGTGAGAATAAAACCCCCTGCCATATAATTTTTTGTTCGGCGGAACTTCAGGAATTATTACACTTTTTAACTGGGACACCCTGTATAAGAATCAATGTAAAGTTTTCTCCGCTTTGGTAAAGTCGTCGCTCTCATCGGTAATATTATTAAATAAAATTATTGAATAACGAAATTGGATGATTGTAATTTTTAAAATTTGAATTTGTAAGTCTTTTATGTCTACCTATATAAAAACATGCATTTTCTTAAAATTGTGCACTCGATTACTTCTTATCGGGCTATGTGACGTCGTCGATGCATTTAAACTGATTAAACACGAGGTCAGGCATTGGAATTCAATATTCTTTAATTACTCGTACACCCAAAAATAGTAGGTAAAGGGTTTGTATACATATAACCAAACCATGGTTATTAAATCTTCTATATGGTGCAGTGCGGAAACTGGTCCTGGGAAATTGATCGGATGAAAAAATATGAATTTTCCCATACACAATTTTACCAACCTTTTCCCCTCTTGGAGTTTAAATTTCCCCAACTCGCTTCTAAGCACTAAGCTCACTTACGCAACATAAGAAATTTATAGCTACTATACTCTTACCGTTTAGGCTGGACGTTGATGACCAGTCACCAATCAGTCAGGACAAACTCTTTAACATATTGCGAAAACGATTTCTTAGGCAATAGGAAATGAATTACAATTCCCGCGCTTGGAAGTGGTAAGATAATTGTCTCCAAAATCTATACCTATTAATGTGAGATTTTCTTGATTTTTATCATTCGAAGACCTTTTGATTGCAAATATTAGGTATAACGAAATTTTGTTCGATATTTGTTGTTTTACATATTCTGTATTTTAAACAAACATTAGTACCTAAGTAAAGAAGTTTGAATTCAGGATTCAGGAACCCTGTAAAATGAGACACTAATATTTACAGAGCTCAAGTGGGCCTTTTAGTTCGGTGCTTTGCTTAGCTTAGTACATTACATATAGTGAAAAGCATCCACATACGGTACAAAACACGGATGAGGTCGTTTTAAGTTGATTAGATCTTAAAATTTGTCTGACTATATTGCAATTGGTGGGGGCGCAGTGGCTTAGTGGTTAGTGTGCTGGGCTCAAAGGTTCGATCCCCGGAGAACATAAATTATATGTTAAAGTTTTTTCCACTGCGCCACTTTCGCGAATGTCTGACTCTGACAAGTAGGTAACAAACATCCGAGAGTTTAACTGTCGGCTTCTCAAATCAGCTGTTCGGACTCGGCATAAAATAGTAGGTCCCTTTTATTCGTCCCAAAAATAAAATGTCAACAAATGGTTGCGTTGCGTCAACTATTTATTCATTTATTTTTTATATTGCAATTGGTTTGATGGACAATGAACATCTTTTAATTCACAACTATATTTGTATGTATATAGATTGTGATAGATTATTGTATTTTAAATATGCATACCTAGACCTACTATGTAGGTTAGTACTTACGTTTTTGAAATTATATCATTCTGTAAGTGACTACAACCTATGTACATTTTTAGAATTTTACTCAAGGAATCTTACAAAGGAACCGGAAATTCGCATGTGCTCAAAAATCACTTCTGAAAAGAATCCGCGCGCGCTGATTTTTAAAATATAACTGCAACCAACCACATATCTAATTATCCATCAACGACATCGAGCTATAATTTTTTCTGTTAGCCCGTAAAAAATCCGCGCTCGTGGTTTCTTAGTATTCTTAGAAATCTGCGCTCGTGGAATTGGAAGTGATTTTTATAAATTAACTGCAATGCCTGTCATCAGTCTAGTCTGTCATTTTCTGTCAAAGGTCTTGCCGCCACACTCTAAAGAACTGTTCAGTCATTTTTAGTAAAAGGGAAGATCTGGTTTTTCTAAGCATGTGAGCTGGAAAATAAGTACTCGGAGCTTTTACACTCATAGTGGAATAAATAAGCTACGGTGCGAATTTATCCTACGCTTCATTTCCTGTCATCAGTTTAAGCTGCCATGAGTATAGTCTGACATCAGTATAGTCCATATGGAAATTTTTCACAGTCCAAAAAAATATTCACTAGATTTGTCGGTATTAGTACAACATAACAATAGGTAATGCATTTTACATGCGTTTATAAATTGCAAAAACAAACTTTAAAAAATCGTATTCGAGTAGGTAGGTACATACTCTCTAGTGTGTACTCTTTTTCGGCGACTTCGAAACAAAAGCATCTACATAATTCAATAACATTGTATTTATGAATGAATAACTACATATAAACAATTAATCACTTACCTAATGGCATATTAGCCCCATTTGGATGGATGGGTGTTAACTTTCTACCAGATGGAACCAATATCGGAGGCGCAACGCCTGACGTTGACGACGGCGAAGCGGATGATGAATCGCAGGAACCCTCCAAAGACTGTGCCGGTGTTGGTACAGTCATTTGGTGGTGATCATTATTGTGCTCATCTGGACTTTTTGATGTTTGGCTATGGTGATGGTGATGATGAAGATGATGTTGATGGTGCATAAACGTAGTTGCAGGTGCGATAGGTGCTACTTCTCCCATTAGTAATGCCCTGGCTTCGTCTTGAGCTTGGGCCCGACGCAGTGATGTTTGTAGTGCCATTACTCTTTGGCGCTCAGCAGTTAAACGGCATTTGTCACAATTACAATATCGGTATTTACAGTAGCGTTTGTGTCCTTTCAATGTTATTTTCAATCCGTGATTTCGACAACGAGCGCAATTTGGCGGAGTTCTCGGGGAAAGAGAACTACCACTTGAACTGGATGCTCCGCCACAAATGTCTGCCTTTGAATCCAACAAGTCTGAATCTGACATTGTGTCAGTCCAATTATCTTCCGAAACCATCCAAATTGGAAACAAATTTTGATCGTTTTTTTCGATTTGAAATTTTACAGATAGGTATGTAACTACCTAAATTTTTCTTAGTCGACACTCTTACCAAATTGTTCACTATAATTTATGAAAATGCACATTCGATTAATTTCTTCTCGATTCAAGAATACATTTTTTTATATTTCAAAAATAAAATAATATATGGACTTTTTTACTAGAATTCACAATTTTTGTTTCATTATTAATCATTTAGTGATCGCACATGTTCCTCTCTGTATATAGGTATGTACGTATGCCTATACAATTTTTGTATTCTTTGCGTCTGCTTTTGTTTATTATATTTTTGTTTTATCTCCTCTCTGTATTTAAACAAACGAACACTTAAGCATAGCACGGCGGCGTTATCTATCGACTGAGCTTTACTCGCAAAACGAAAGCTTTTGCACTGAAAACTCGTAGAAAACAACAACAAATTATCAGGCGATAAAGCGGCACTGAGTAAGATTCGCACGCAAAAAAAAAGATCCGAGGTGCATTAATATGCCGACCAAACACGCTATAGAAAGCAGGTATATTTGTATCTTTTTTTAGAATTTACTGCTTAAAAACAAACTTGATAAGTTGCAGCGAACTAATATTTTAATCAACTGCACTGCTTCGAGTAAATTTGAATATAACAATTTAACGCGCAGTAAACACTTTAACGCCAAAATGTAGATAGAGTTATAAATAATTTAATTTCTCGATCGATTATTAAAAGATAAATTCACTGATTAGAAACGTATCTCCCGTCATTTAGGTGCAAGCAATAGTTTCTGATATTTGTGAGGTATAAAATCCGTACATTGAATGGGCAGAACAAAAGTAAGGATTTGCAATAACAACAGTAAGCAAGCAACACGACGTACCGAAGCAACACGAAATGCGAATGAACGCTGAAAGAGCAACGAGGTAATGTCACTGCACCGAATGAAAAATACATTGAAAAACTAACCAATGCGATGGTGGTACGATACGAGTACGACTCGATGCCGAAACGTTGGCGACTTGGTGTATCCCTCCACGATGTGTTGAAGTTGCTATTGCAGTGTGTGGTTGTTTTGATGTTTCTTCTGCTCACTCTTCTTCTTCATGCTCCCCCTCTAAAGAGATGATTAGCTATCAAAAGAACGCGCGGCGCAAAGGCACACACGATCCTACTCAATGTGTATGGATTTTGTCGTGAATTACTCACACATACGAATCAAGCTTGCAAATTTGCAATCAGAAGAAACAGAATACCCTAAAATGAATTCTCTCAATTTCAGTATAAACACATTCAACCTTTGCGAAAACCATGAGCAGCAAACAGGTTCCAAGTCGAAAGCACACACGAGACAAGACACGACAGACAAACTATATATTTGCAACTAGTATTTCCTGAATTTCTCATACCTACTGCAAATACGAAACTGCACTCTTTTCATTCGTGCTTGGTTTAGGTTTGGTCGTATAATTATAGAAAAGCAACAAACTGAACATGAACATGAAATACTAAAGTTTGCTTGCAGCAAAGTGCTAGTGTGTAGCGTTTCCGTTTGTTTTTAAATTTCTGAAGAGAGTCAAATGCAGATGATGTTGCCATTTGCAAAATAATATTTTATCAGTATGTCGTTTATACGTAACGTATACAGTAGGTACATAGGTATGTACATATTAGTAAAGCACAACACCATATTCTCTTTCAAAATTATCAAAGAGCTATTTAAACATTTTATTTTATACGCTGCGAATACGATTATGCGATTTTCTATTAAAATGTAGGTAATGTACTGTAGCTAGCTAGTGTTTTACAGAGAGAATACATGTACATATTTATATTTTCATTTGTTTTCCTGCATTTTATTTCATATCACTACGTTATCACAGGTGATCAGTAAAAATAAAATTGGGGTAGGTTCATTTACTCTATGTAATGTAGGTAACTACTTACTAGGCCTACTCGCTACATCTGAAATGAGAGTAGGTAATCGAACTTTTTGTCCAAACCAAAAGCTTAGTGTTAAAAGCTAAACGTTCAAAAAAACAACACTAACTATGAACTTGTCTTCTTGTGGAAACAAACGAAAATGTAAGTACATATATATGTGCCTACATACATACTATGGGCCTTACCAATAATCATATTTAGTCTTCAACTTAAATATTTTGAAGTCTCATTTTAAATGTGTTTGCAAAAATATTTACAGGCATCATTTTAAGAAGGCTTGAATTTTGGGTTAATCAGAATAAATTGCTTAACTAATTTCAAGCAGGATTCCGATCGGGCTATTCAACGATGGATCACATATTCTCCATTCAAAATGCTCATATTTAAGTTTGACATTTCGCTTGTTGTGACGGGGGTGTTACCATATGAATACAAATCTGAATACATTTTACATTAAATATTTTTTTTTGAAAAACCCTGTTCAAATGTTATGTTCAAATATGCATCATAATTACCCGTTTTGTACTGCTAATATTTCCATTTATATTTCTGTGCTATATAGCGAAACAAAACATCTCGAAAGTCGGAATAGGAACTTATTCGAATTTGAAAAAAATGCTAATTGATTTTATGTGTTGTTAATTGTGTCTCATACTTTGGTCTGGCAACATTACTGTGTGGCTATAATTTACAGGAACACCAACATTTAGTGAATGAAATAAACAACGCCACGAAACAACAACGATAAATAGTTGAATTAATGTTCAGATCATGATTCGCGATCTCGATGAAAAGCAGGATCACATGTTGTTGTTGTAAGTGCATGTAAATAGATGATCTATATGGATCATAGCTGATAATAAAAAACGGCTACTATGTCCGCGGAATGGGATGGTGAAAAAATGTCAACGTGGTTTGAAACCCAAAGTGGAGTGCGTCAAGGATGTCTTTTATCTCCTTTGTTGTTTGCACTTTATATCCACGACTTAGTTGACGCATTGCCAAACTTTTAATGTTGCATGACTTGTTATAAAATGCCTTCTATATGCTGATGACGTAGTTTTGTTTGCTGAATCTCCCAGAAAGTCTTCAGGTGATGATAAATTAATTAAATAATTATTGTAATTTGTGGAATCTAATAATAAACGTATCAAAATCAAAGGTTATGATATTATTTAGAACAGTGCGTGGACGACATAGTAGAAATAAATGGTGGTTCCTAAATGGGGAAAATATTGAAGTTGTGAATGCATTTTGTTACTAGAGAGATCACTTTCGGCTATAGACTCAACCTGGCAAAACTTGTTTAGGACCAAAAATGTTGCCCAGTGAGAAATTTATAGTCTTTGATGCTGCTTTGAGATCTATAATGACTTATGGATATCAAGTATGGGGGTATCAGCAGTGTGATGAGGTAAAAAATTTCAACGGTTCTTCTTAAAAAAAGTTTAGATTACCGCAATCAACCCCTAATTACATAATATACTTGATACAGGCCTTCCCGCTATTTTTATTTTCATCTTAAAAATGCACTTTTATTATGTTAGGTACTAAAATACTCTCTTATGATGATGCTCGGCTACCAAAAATATTATTGAAATCTATAGATTCATAAAATCAAACTTTCACACATATTTGGTATTGGTCCATATACGGGTTCTGTGAAGTTTGGTCAAAATTGGACAAAGGGGCGTGGCACCGCCCATACAAAAAAAAAACATCTCATATAAAAAACATAACATAACATATCTCGAAAACCACCGAATCGATTGAGCTCAAACTTACAGATGATCTTAGTTATTGGCCCTGGAGTGTTAATGTGAAGATTAGTCAAATTTAGTCAAAGGGAAGCGGCACTTTACATACAAAAAAAAAATATTCAAAATCTTATACCTCCTACACAAAAAACTTATTCTATGGGGTGAAACTCGATGACGTTATATCTCGATAACCGCTGTGCCGATTTTCATTATTCTTTTTTTGTTTTGTTCGCATTGCTGTATTTCAGGTTTACAAAGAAAGAAAATTCCACCAAGTCGATTTATTATTATTTCTCGCATTTTACGAAAGAACATTATTATAGGTACCTAAGACCTAAGCAATACAATTCCTGTGCACGAGCAAAGCCGGGCGGGTACAGCTTCTACGACAGTCTTGGAATTAGAAGCTAAAATTTTTAAAATTTGTAACATTGATATAAATAATGGAAGTCAATAATATTGTCTAGGCAATACGATTTCTGAAAAAAAAATGTTGCGTACCACAGAGCATTACAATAAAAACAGTTTATCTACTTATTTAAATATTTTGCACTACGAAGTGTGCACGGGCTACGCTAGTTACAGTATACAAAAAAACATCAGCTGGTTTAAGAGATGGGAGGATATAACCGTGTTGAGCGGTATTTCAGTTCACTCTTGTGAATTGCAAAATGGAGAAATGAGGGATAACTTCAGATGCATTATTCAAAATTTGGATACCAGGATTAGAGCAGATCTAATTAAAGAAGCTAGGGGCTCTTCACGTAGATCTCTGTATCCAAATCTAGAATATAATCTGAACGGTCTTAATTACTTCACAGACAAAATGAGTTTATATGAAATTTCTATAATTTTTCGCAAAAAGGGCCATATTTTAATGATCGAGCAACCCTTTGTTCGTTGTGCAACTTACAAGAACAAGAAACTTCCTATTACTTCCTATCAATGTCCAATTTTGACAGAAATAAGATAATAACAATATTAAGCGAATCAGACTCCATAAATATCTTAAATAGAAAGAATGAGAAAGTTTTTGCCCAATATTGCATTGAAGCAAAAATTACAGAAACGATTTTATGACTCAGTGAGAGATTTGGATCCAAAAAATGTAATGTCCATAGTTACATCAGTACCTACGAAGAAAAAAAAACATTTTTGCTGTGCAATTTAATTAAAAATGTCAAAATATAAGTTATTCAACAGTAACTACATATTTATGTTATTTATTTTCTTTATTTTCTTTGTGTAAAATAAAATACATTAGAAAATTTATTTAACTTCTTAATATTAAGAGGTAAAAAAATAAATAAATAGGTGGCGCAACAGGCGGGTGACACCCAAGGCCTAGCTTCTCGCAACCATTCGTTTTGTGTGAGTTTCTATTTTTGGGACGAATGGAAGGGACCTACAATTTTATGCCGAGTCCGAACGGCTCAATTGAGAAGCTTTTTCATGACAGTCATACTCTCGGATGTTTGTCAGACGTTCGCGAGAGGTGGCGCAGTAGAAAAAAACTTTAAGATGTAATTTGGGTTTTTGGTTATTAAGAGGTGTATTTTATAATTTCGTAAAAGAAAAGTTGGCATCTGGCAGACGGTTTTAAACAATTCTATTCTAAACTATTATATTCTATTTGAAGTTCGCAATGGATAATTTTATATGGAAATTTTCGCAAATTGTGACTTCGTAAAAGTTAGCCTGGACTTAAAATGATTATTAGTACCGCAGTATTTGTTTATTTTGCAATAATTTTCCTTTATTGTGAAGACGACAGCAATGATATAACTCAACGTTCCGACTTCCGTCAACCAAGAACCAAATACCTACCAAACTAAAGCGCATGCAGGCAGAATTAAATGCGTGGGCCATCATAGATTGTCGACCGGTACACCCACCTAAATGTTAAAATTTTAACTTCGAACATCGAACCTGCTGTTGAACTAAATGCAGAACGAAAAAGATACGGAACAAGCAAATATCCATCCACGTTGTTTCTACCCCTAAATTACATGTGCTATACTATAATTATGTATTTTGCTTCCCTCGTGGCTCGTCGTCGTCATCGTCACTCGTAATCATGCAACGTGCACATTTGCACAAGCACAAGCACAACCACGACCAACGAACGGTTTGAGTTAAAGTTGAGTGGCATTGCATTGCAATTGCAAATTCGATGCTTTTTAGGTTGTGGGGATTGTGACTTTTTAAGATTGGGGGAAAGGGAAATGCACATCACACTTGAGTTGTGTTAACCGGCCGGTCGGCCGCGTATCCAATGCAAAAGTTTTGTACTGTTTTACCAGGCGTATTTTTTTGGGAAGTGAGTATAACAAAACCAAAAGTGAGTATAACAAATTTGCATGTAAAACCAAAAGTGAGTATAAAAGTTTTGCATGTAAAGCCTAGTATCCTGTTTGCGCTTAATTTTAGCGAGCGCTTTTCTCTCCACAGCACAGATAAATGCTCGCTAAATTCGTTGTACAGGATGTAGAGAGGACACACACCCATATTTTATTGCCACATGTATTTTGATTTTTGTTATTTTTTCACTTTTTTCCTACTCACTTACATCGATTATCAAGTATTCCATGAAATATTCTATTAAAAAATTGTTTTGTTTCGAAAATGTCAAAATTTATCGCCGATTTAATGTACCAGGCAATTCTTTCGCGAGCTAAATCAGTGGAGACATTTTCTTGGCCGAGTATAACAAAATTGTACGTAGTACGTATAACACACAATATTGTTATATCGGACTGACATTAAGTGTGTCCCATCTATATGAAAGTAAGAATTTAGCGTGCGGAACAGGATACTGCTTTGCTAAACTGCCTCGCTAAATTTTATCTCTGTAGACATTTTTGTATGGGAGATAAAATTTAGCGCGAGCAGGATACTGGGCTTAAAAGTAAAAGTGAGCTAGCTATATATTCTCAAAAAAATACGGCTACCTTTTGATAATTTTGCATTTTCTTTTAACAATTTGCATTAAAAAATATCTACATCATCTAATAAAATAATGTTAACAGTTCCGATGAAAAAAGCAATTTAATTGACGTATTTTGCAATATTGAACACAATTCGCAGTTCGAAAACCATCATTTTTAAATAATAAAATAATCCGTACCTACAAAGCCAAATAGTTGTTAAATATCTACCTACCAAACATATTAACTGATATTATGCCTATCTCAGAAAATCTATGCACCTACTACATACCTATTTAAATAAACCCTAAAGTCTAGGTTATAATATCAATCGCTTAAATTGCACAGTAACTAGGACCTGCAGCCTGCCTTCTGATTAGGCTTGCCAGCCGTCCTCCTTTGAGGAGGACAGTCCTCCTTTGTAAGGTGATGTCCTCCGTCCTCCACAAAAAGAAAAATGTCCTCCACAAACATAATTACTTTAACAAAAAAAATCTAATTCCTTTCACTTCTCAAAGAGTACGATTTTATTTTACAAATGTGGCAATAGATACATTAGAGTCAAGTTTTATTATAAATTACAGAACCTGCAGAAGAGCAAGAGGGTTGAATATTTTTCATCTCTTCAGGGAATTCAAATACTATTGACTTCTGCATCTGCATTGCACATGAAAGAAGCTGCGGATTGAAACATCGCATACAAAAATGACACGACGAAATCATTAACGAAAAATTTCGCTCTAGCTGCCTTATTTCAGTTTTGCAGTGCGCTGCTGCTGCGAAATGATGACAAAAAGTGGTTAATTGTAGTAGGTTTGGCTAGATTTTACTTTATTTTTACAATTTTTCGACGAAATTTTGCATTTTATTGCATGATTTGATGAATTTGGATAATGCAAAGGTGAAAAATTTGTTGTGAAGCTTTGAAAATTTCCGATAATTGTAAAATTCATTGTGATAAAAGACAATTTGCGTGCATTGGGTGGAGAAGTTACCGATATAAATAATAGATTGCGCTGTGCTGCGATCAATGCCACAACCCGATAGATGGCGTTATATGTAAACTTAGGCTGTTCGCAATTTGACAGGTGTCCTTTTCGCATTGTCATTTTTTATTGAGCAAATGTGCTTTTTACTTTCAGTGTTTTATTATCACTCTGGACTTTATCCGAGGGCGTTAAATAATTGGGGCTAATTTTTTTCTTTTTTCCACTAACTGACATTTTTTCGATTCATTTAAGGCATCTACTTCAATAGGAAAATATTCTTTTTTTGACTCAGTCGGTGCGCTACAGAAATATATACATTTAGACATTCTCAGTCTAATTTCTCATATTTGTGGAATGTGTACCTTTTTCTACTCAGTGGTTCAATTGGGGGGGGCGAGAAGGAGTTCACCGGGTCAGCTAGTATTAAATAAATGCATAGTTAACTAATAAAAAAAGTTTCATCAAAATCGGATCCAAAAAACCGAAGATATAAAAATAAAAAAATAAATAAATAGGTGGCCAACAGGCGTGTAGACACCCTTGGACTAGCTTCTCACAACCATTCGTTTGTGTGAGTTTCTATTTTTGCGACGAATGGAAGCGAACTACAATTTTATGCCGAGACCGAATGTGTGTTTTTTCCGGGGATCGAACCTGGGATCCCTCGCACAGCAGTCCAGCACATTAACCACTGCGCTACTGCGCCCACATCGAAGATATAAGGTAGTTTTAAAAATGCGTATTTTTTGGCGGTAAATTTAGTCAAGCAACATAACATAAACATTGCATATTATACAGGGTTTTTCAATAAGAGCGCTACAAAAGTTTTTTTTTAAATAAAACAAAAACGGTTTTGGATGTCAATGAAATTCTTTATTCATATGAAAGCACGTTCGATGTCATTATGTATGGAACTCGATTTCTTTTGCATGGCCACCACGGGCACGCTTGCAGAAGTCCAGACGCTGAACCCAATTTTCGACGGTTTTTAAGCATAAATCGGCCGATACTGCTGCATTTTTCCACTAGACGCTCAATTGTTGATCTGCTAGGACGATTATGACCACCATAAATTGAACGTAGCGCTCTTAACATTGAGGCCACTGACTCCGAATTTCGGTAGTAAATTGTAATAATTTCGACTCGTTGTTGGCTCGTATATCTTTCCATCATGAAATGGCAAACCTTACTGAAGAGAAATGTCAAAAGAGCGGCAAGAAATTCGGCGTCGTTTGCTGTCCATGTTGCTCTACTTTTGTAGCGTCCCTATTGAAAAACCCTGTAGGTACCCAACCCCAACCTTGCACCTACTGGAAATCCTATAGTGACCACAAGCAGAGAGATTGCACGGGGGCAGCATGCCCCGATAAGTATCTTACAGTTTCTGCGTTTTTTGTAGAAAAAAAATAAGATAAGTCAGTAAAAATGTTTAAATACAAAATATTAGCCCGTGCTAATTTTATACAAAAATTTAGTGGTTAAAATGTAGCTTTTTTTTAATTAGTTACCTCATATTTTCTGTCTTTATGTTTAAAAAGTTTTATTTTTTAAGTCCTCCACGAAATTTTCTAAAAGGTGGCAAGCCTACTTCTGATAGTCATATCACAATTCAGAGTAACCACACTATTCGAACGAACACCAAAAAACCTAACTGTCGTTGTTTCGAATTGATTATTATCAAACTAATCCCATAAGAACTTGTGAAAAATAAAATGTCTACATGTATACCTTTATTTAGTTAGTATATAAAAACTCTGTTTAAATTCTAACTACATAAAAAGTAGTATACATACATTATACGTTCCTATGTTAAATATCGATACTTTTGGAAATCATTCTTGTGTACAATACATAAAAAAATTGTTAACAGTCTATCCTCAATGTGGGCGTCATTTACAAATATTTTAGAAAACCCGTACGATTGTATATTCATATTCATATTCCCTTCCATTCATAAATAAAAAGCGATTATGCACTCCAATTAGATGAGAAGCGATACAAATTTAATTTTCATGTCTGCTATTTTGCTAATAATTGAATTTGGTAGTTGGTACTGTTGTTATATGATCTTAATTTTTAGAGCATTTTTAAGATTTGTAGACTTTCAATAAGATATGTTAAGCTTTAAACTTTAAATTTAAAATTTAAATTTCAAAAATTTCTTACGACATCAGCTCTTGTTATCCTTCACATTTTCTGTTGAGATACATACCTACCAATTCTTGTGATTTATTTTGTTGCTCAGATAGATTATTACAAGTTTAATTTGTGTACATAGTCTTAGCGCTCAAAACTGGTTGCAAAACCATAATTGCTTTGATAGTTCTTTAAGTTTTAAGTCATATCGAGGACCCTCTAAAATCGACAATTCTGAACAGATTTTTTTAAAGATTCGTAGAGTACAAATTAAATTTTTGTTACAATAGGTATATTGTTATGCCTTGTATCACTACTGTTTAAAAAAATGTAATCATGCTGACATGGGCTGGATTCTTGCCTGGGTTTTCGGCATCCAGTGTTAACCGTTGTCAATGAGAAGGAAAGTAACAAAAGAATTTCCGACTGATGAATTAAGCGAAAAGAAAAGATTCGACCGATGAATTAAGCAAGAAGAAAAGATTGATACTTACATATATTCAATACAATAGAGACTTTATTTCAGAACGTTCCAACGACAGGTACCTACAACTAATAACTCTTCGAGTTTTTCTTTTCGACCTCTACTTATAACAAAAATAATGGTTACGCTAGACATTCGACATTTTGTTTGCCCACTAATGCTGAATTACAACATTGAAATGATATTTTTTGTCTTCCCGATAATTGTTGACTGGTGGATCTCGTTACGGAACGTGTTTGATTTTATATTTTTTTTATATTCTGTTACATCCGTAACACCTCCTTCCTTTAGACACGTTAAGGGGTATCTAAACCTTTAACTGGGCTCAATACGGTCCAATGACACTGTACTTGATATGGGTAATGATGATCTCTTCGACCGTGGCATCGTTTTTCCATATTTTTCTTTTTGTTGAAGCATCTATTGAATATAGATAGCGATAGATGTTCGACCACAGGAGTTGCAGTTACACTTGTAGACAGCGATTCCAAAAATTATTAAAATGATGGCCCCTGTAAGCCCTCCGACGATTCTTCTGCTTTGCTCAAGGATTGGTTCAAGAATGCGTTACCAAAAATATTTATGGTTCTGAATGTTTACTGCTAGGTC
This sequence comes from Cheilosia soror, assembly GCA_949372485.1. Lineage (NCBI taxonomy): Eukaryota > Metazoa > Arthropoda > Insecta > Diptera > Syrphidae > Cheilosia > Cheilosia soror. Next base: position 46,796,348 of record OX443562.1, on the reverse strand, counting down.
ATGAACTTTCATCGTCGTTCATATACGATTCTTAATATTTAACTTTTGTATTGGTTTTGTATCAATGTTTACATTTTCCAATTTTATATTTACGCAACAATCTTCTAAATCGTTAAACAGGGCCGTAGCCAGGATTTTGGTTCGGGGGGGCTTGCTTCCAAGTCTTACGAAACAAAAAACTATGTATATTCCAGTTCATTGATTTCTATTAGTCACATTTTTTCAAAGCAGAAAACGTCTTGATTTTTTTTTATATGAGATCAATCACCTTATCTGGATTCACAATAATATCCGAATGAACAGATATCATAGTAAGTGAACTTAACCTTGCATTCTCCATAACGCTTCGGGACATTGATTCAATCTTTTTCATAGCTAATAAAAAATAAATAAGTGGCGCTACCGGCGGTAGATACCCTAGGCCTAGCTTCATAGCTGAAAGGGTTCTTTCAAAACTATCTGTGGTCACTGGAAGCGTTGCTAAAACCGTAAGCGAGAAATTTATAAGTCTAAAGTAAGTCTTGTCACATCAAGCAATTTCAAAACTTTGGTAGAACCGTTTTTCGCACCAAAGAATGTATACTCAGCTTTCACAGCTGATAACGAAATTGCATTTTCAAAGTAAAGTGTTAACTTTTCCAACTTTTCGCTCAGGCTAAACTGCAGCAAAACCTGGGAGAAGAGCTTGAAACGATCGATGGTAGAACGTCTTCGTTGACCATAAATTTTGCCGTAAGATTTTGTATTAACGAATCCATGCAAGAAATCAGTATCGGCACACCAAAAAAGGCTTTAGAAGGAGAGGTTTCCGGATTGGAATGCGTTGTTTGTTTCAATGAAGTTCTTCAAATAAGTCCTCGGCAAGTAAGGATGCGGATTGAAAAGCCTTTTTGAAAAAATCTTCGGCATTTTCTCTGATGTCTTAAAGAGAATTCAGAACTTCTTTTGTGCGGTCGATTGCAGAAACGAAATCTAAGGATTTGTTCTGTAGGAAACTGATAAACTGTAGGCAGCGCTAAACTGAAAAGTTTTTCGTATACAATGAGGCTTACTAGGCAATCGCTTTTTTGGACCGCTGCCAAAAGTGTTGATACTTTCGAAGACATCACCCACGTTCTGCTAGTTATTTTTTTAATACTTATTGAGATGCATTTGAAGAGCTCTACAAAGGAATTAATACTGTCATGCCTTTCAATGAATTTTGTTTCACAAAGGCGCAGAAGTCGAGTTTTTCGGCTCTCTGGTGCGTGTTTTTTTTATGACAGTTTTGAAAGTTACATAATATGCATTTGAAAGGTTGCGGAAGAAATTAGCTATTTCACTAACTACACTAAGGCAATTGCGAATTGCAGGAGTTGACATGGCAGAGCCAGGTTAAAGCTATGGCTTGCACAGCTAGTGTACATACCTAGCGTTTGAATACTGTATACCTACCGGGATATTCTCCTTATTTTTAAAGAATTGAATTTATATTAAGCCCCATTACGGTCATTTCAGTTTCAGTTGCAAACAAGGCACAGACCACAACATTTTCTAGGAAAAATGCTTCAACAGTTCCTCAGATCCAAATGGATGACCATTCAATCCATCCCAAGGACTCAATGCACATTTTAGGAGTCACAGTCAATTCAGGAATCACATGGCAGGATCACAATCCTATATTGCACGATTGGCGTCTGCTAAGTTGAGCTACCTATTTAGAGCAAAGAGGTACCTTAGCCCCAAGCAACTTCTCCTACTGTACAAAGCACAGGTTAGATCAGGCCTGGAATATTGCTCCCATATATGGAGCTCGTCCCCAAAACATTCGCTTAACATACTTGACAGCATACAGAGACGAACAGTTTGACTTATTGGAGACCCTTCACTCACATTGAATCTACAACCATTGGTGCACAGAAGACAAGTCGCTGACCTCTGCTTGTTCTATAGGTACTTCCATGGTAGATGTTCCGAGGAACTCAAAGACATTGTTCCTCGAAATGCAACTTTTGGGCGCTCCATAAGACAGGCTGCTAATGCTCATGAGCATACAGTCCACTTGACAACCGCGAGGACATAAACTTTCCAAAACCCCTTTTGTTAAAGGACAAGCAAAATTTGGAACTAACAGACATCTGCAAGCATCTCGGGGCGCTGTTGAAGCGTTATAGGTTCGCCTTTCCCGGAAAAAGTATTTAAAAAAAAAAAAGTTGAGCTATCAGTTAGAAAATTTTAGTTTTTGGCTTTTGTTTAAGACTTTCGGGGGGGGCTTCAGCCCCTCAAGCCCCCCCCCCCTGGCTACGTGCCTGTTAAACGTGTATTTATCTTTCAATGTTACGGCTTCTAACCCTTTTTAACTTTTTAATACCGTCTCTACTGCTTCAAATTTACAATTTTTACTTAGAACTAATAATACAGGGTTTTTCAATAAGAGCGCTACAAAAGTTTTTTTTCAAATAAAACAAAAACGGTTTTGGATATCAATGAAATTCTTTATTCCTGTGAAAGTACGTTCGATGTCATTATGTATGGAACTCGATTTCTTTTGCATGACCACCACGGGCACGCTTGCAGAAGTCCAGACGCTGAACCCAATTTTCGACGGTTTTCAAGCATAAATCGGCCGATACTGCTGCTATACAATATTCGTACGAAGTTCATCATTTGGGCTTTCTTCAACTGAAGCCTCAGCGGCAGCAATATTCTTCTTTGTCTCACTGGCACGGGAACATTTTGTACCGTGCCTGTGGATTCAAATTTTTCCACTAGACGCTCAATTGTTGATTAGGACGATTATGACGACCATAAATTGGACGTAGCGCTCTTAACGTTTCTTTCCATTATGAAATGGCAAACCTTACCTACGAAGAGAAATGTCAAAAGAGCGGCAAGAAATTCGGCGTCGTTTGCTGTCCCTGTCGCTCTACTCTTGTAGCGTCCCTATTGAAAAACCCTGTATAATTTCTTAGGTTAGGTTAGGTTAGGTGGCAATTATCCGTTAATACGGAGTAATTCACTTAGACCGAGTAAGGTCCATTGTGATACCACATGCAGAGTCAGTTATTTCCGTTACTCTTGGAACCATTTCGAATTTTGGAGAAATTTCCGTATTTTGTTGATATCCGTTTCGGCAATATCAGCAAGCTCCCCGAAGAAGTACTCCACTAGAGTCTGCTTTCTAATCGAGGATAGCGCCGGGCAGTCCTCCTCATCCATGCAACTGCTACAGAAGTCATTAGCGATAACTCCGAGCCTTGCGGCATGTCTTCCTAGTATACAGTGGCCTGTTAGTACTCCGACAAGAGTTCCGATATGTGTTCTACTGACGTTTAACAGGACCTTTGTCCTGCGCCGATTTATTCGTGGCCAGGTCTGTTTTGCATGGTTGCAGGTGTCAAGTTCCCACCATCTCTCACTAGCCTGTTGCAGTGCTAGTGTGGAGATGTTGTATCTTACCGTTTCAATTGGCACATGGGGTTCTCCTTTACCAGTAGAGAGTTCCATTTTCGTGCCGTTCCTTGCTAGTTCGTCTGCTTTACAGTTACCTGGTATATCTCTATGGCCAGGGACCCAGCACAGCGTTAACGTGCACCTATCCGCGATCTCATTTAAAGATTTGCAGCAGTGCCTGACCAATTTGGATCAGCCGTTTTTTTTTTCTTTATTACAAGTACAGTTGAATTTATAGTTTCCTCTGTTACAATGCATATACAAATATTTTCTTTGATTTTTTAAAACATCTCTATTTAAGAATTTACTGTTTTAAGAATACAATTATTTATTTCTTTATTTCTCAAAAACACATTTATTTCACAATTATTGTAATCTAATGCACTTTTTAAAATTTGAGTTTTTGTAAAATAAATTTATCTCATTACAAACATCTAAATTATCTCTAAGTAGGTATACCTACCTATATAATAAAATTCTTTGTCTTTACTTTTCATTAAAAACTTATTTTACAAAATTCTTCGAATAATGCATTACAAAATTCCATACCGTTTTCGGTTAGAATTATGTTTGGTAATCCAAAGTTCAAAATCCATTCATTTACAATTGCTTTGTCTTTTAATGGTAGGTATACATTCTATGAATTTGTTTTGTTTTTGACAAATTTACTAATAGTTAAGGCAACGAGATCACTTCTCGCATGAGTTACTACTTCAATTATTAATAAATAATTATTTGTAATACAGAGATCGCTTTCCTCCGACATTTGCTCATTTTTATATCCTCCACACAGCCTATAGAGCATATCGACAGATGAGGCACCATAAAGACCGCAAACAAAACCTAGCAATTTTAAAACTAAATTTACATGAGGATTCTTAAAATATGTATTTTGAAATACATTATACATCTCATTGTATTGTCACTTCTACCACAATTCCTGCATATTTTTGCAATGTGTTACATCTACCACTTGCACCCAAAAATTCTAATGCGTTTGGTCATTCTACAGTTAAATATATATATAAAGGCTGTCCCATAATTCACGCAAAATGTAATTTTGAAAGAAAATACGGATTTTTAATTAAAAAGCTCAAATTTTTTTATTGATTCATAGAGTAGGTATACAGATTGGGGTTATGTAGGAAATAGCACATCGGACAAATGGCCACCACGGCTTTCCTATCAAGTACGTATTCGTTTATTGAAATTTTCTATGATCGTTTCGCATAAATGTGGCTGAATTTCATTAATACACTTGGCGCAAAATGAAACTTTTGCGTGAATTATGAGACACCGTTTATAATGTACAGTCAGTCAAAAAAGTATCTGTACGTACACTCTTTACTTACGGAAAAAGAATTCAAATGCTTACTTTAATTATGAATATATCGTGCTGAAAATTGGTACAAGTATACTTCCGGTGTTAACAATTAAATATTTAAACTAATTTATAACCTATTCATTTACTAAAGTAAAAAAAAAACAAAACAAAACCAAAAATTACTTCATAATTGAACTCAAAAAAGTTTCCGTAGGTACGCACTACACATTCGATTATATGACAAATTTGAATGATGAATAATATATTCGACCTTAAACTTCGTAGGGAAGCCCTGTGCCTTAATAATTACGTGCATTATGTCGATTCATTAAATTCACCAAGTTTAAAGTAGTCCTGGAGCCTATTTGGTCTTATTCATACTTTAACTTATCTATGAGGGTTTTTTTGCTTGTTGTATTGTGTTGAACAACTAGGCCGATTTGGCTCAACTTTTTTTCAGTTGTTCGTAATAGCCAGGAAAATATTTTTACGAAAGAACATTTCGGGAAAACCCTCCGGAAATGTGGAGAAAATTGGAAAAATCGAAAATTAATTTTTTGTATTTAATTTTGTGTGTAATTGTTCCGGAATGGCTATTCGTATAGAAAAATAAATTCGTATAGAAAAATAAATAGAAAATTCTTAGTGGAAAAAACGCGAAATAAATGGATTTTTGCTTCTTTGACGAAATTTAGCATTTTATCGCATGGTTCGATGATTTTGGACAGTTTAAAGGTGGAAAACTTAGCGCGAGGGGCGGTCACCTTGTCGTTGCGTCAAATTGACGTTGGTGCGCAGGCTTAAGTTGCAATGATTCAACAGGCTATGCTGTTGGAGGCGGTAGGTGTCTGAAGGGTCACCCATGACAGATAGGCTGCTTTGAAGAGTAACGAACTAAGAGCTGCCCAACCCCCCTAATCCAGGGTGTCATGCGTCACCGTGCCCATTGGACGATTTGCAGCTAGGGGGTATATCGGCTGTATTCTAACGGCCGGCGGCGCCTCCCTGAAACCAGGCCGCATTAGGGTGGAAGTAGTGGGCTTATCATGGTATGCGGGGCTCTGGCATGGTGGACAGTTTTTTCCCTAGCTACTCGTGGGACCACAATTGAAAACAAAATGACACCAACAAAACAATAACAAGAAAAAACATCTTCCCAGACAGGACCAACCAAACAAACTAACATGACTGGACAAGAAACAAAAACGGACAAAGTAGAGAAGAAGATGAGGAGGATGCGAATCGTCAATGAACGACGCTCTGATTCTTCTCTCTCTCTCACTGACGATACTGACGGTAGCGCGTGAAATGCTCCAGCGATGCTTCCTTCTAGGAACAATAGCACAATAGCCTATAAAAAAATAAGAAATAAATTCCTATGTCTTAGTCGATTTAATGAAAAGGGATGACAAAGACAAAGCTACAAACAAACGGGCTACTAAAGTGGTGGAGGAAAGCAAGAGTCGACCTATTAAAGGAACCTCCACAAGCAAAGAGACAAAGAGGGAAATTGCATCCAAGAGTCAGCGATCTCAGGATGATGCTCCCACTACCTCAAAGAGAAGTGAGGGCACCGCTTCGGAACCCAAACTCCTGGCTGAGGATCATCTGATCATGGCGATCATTGACCGCGGCCACGAGGAATGCAAAATCAGCCGCGAAAACTGGGAGAAGGTCGAGACGAAGATAAATCTTTATCTCCTCTCTCAGTGCAAGACTGACCCCTCCAAACCAATACCGTCGCTTACTTACTTTTATCAAGGCTGCAGTCGCCGGCGCGGGTAATCTGTGGCAGGGCGCTAAGCTGGAGGCTGTGAGAAAGGACGAAATTCCACTCAAGCCAAGAGCTCGCGCTTGGGTCCCTATGGTGCCAAGTGACCCACAAGACATTCTGATTCTGCTACAGAGCCAAAATCGAGACATCCCAACACATAGGTGGAAGGTGGTAAAATCAGAGGTAGTGAAAGATTCAAGGTCTGTCACTATACTACTAGACAAAGAATCCCTTCCACTACTAAAAGAAAGAAACTACGAGGTCAGCTACTGCTTCAAACGAATAAGGCTACACGTTTATCAACAAGATGGGAGGCAAGCATTGGGCGCTAACCCCGCTGTCCCTCCATCCTTCATGAAACGGCGGGGCTCCGTTCACGTACGGTCTTCTGAATCAGAGGACACGGGCACCACTGTGATTGAGGTTTCCGGTTTATCCAGTAGCCACAATGCTGCGGAATATCCAGATAAACCTACATAACAGTAAGGTGTCCTTTGCCAACCTTATTCTCCACCTACAAGCTAGTGGGGTCGACATAGTCCTCATCCAAGAACCGTGGCTCGTTGGCAGCAGCATAGCAGGGTTGAGGACAGCAAATTATAAAATTTATCATGCTGATTGTAAAGGTAAAATAAGAGCCTGCATTTTAGCAAAGACTAACTAAACTTTTCCTTTTACAGAGCTTCAGTAACCCTGATTTCGCAGTGGCCAAACTGGAGATCACTGATGGAGAGGAATTCTGGTTTGCATCGGCGTATATGGCCTACGATGAAATCGGGCCCGCACCATTGACAAATATACGTCATGCAGTCAGAGAGTCAGAGCGGAGGAACATCCCAATTCTACTCGGATGCGACGCAAATGCACACCACTCCATCTGGGGCGGCAGCCACTCTTTACTTTTCTTGTAGAAACTAACCTCGTTATTTGCAATATCGGTAATGAACCTACATTTTTTACCAGAAACAGACAGGAAGTGTTAGACATTACGCTAGTTATTAACTCTCCCTCTATCTCCGTGGAAAACTGGGCAGTATCGAGAAATAACTCATTTTCCGATCACTGTTACATTTTCTACAGTCTTAACATTACCCCTACTCCTGTAGCGCTGTTTAGAAGCCCAAGGAAAACTAATTGGGACAGCTATCGAGCCAACCTAACAAAAGTTCTCGGTAACATACCCACTGATACCACAAACCAGTAAGAATAGACCGTCGACTCCTCCCACATAACGGACTACAGTATAGTTCACTGCATATGAAATATCAGGTCTTGAAACTTGAGCTGCATATAAAAGACTTCCAATTGCTTGTTGATATGGCACACCTTTCATGTCTTCACACGGGACATCATTCTTCACAAGTTTCTGGTTTGGATCTGATGGCGTAGAAATCGGGTTGCAATCGCTCATATTTAATTTCTCCAATATCTTTTTAATGTACAGCTTTTGGTCCATCCAAAGTTTTCCTTTGGCCCTGTCACGAGAGACTTTTATTCCCAAAATGTACTCTGCTTTCCCCATGTCTTTCATCTTAAAGCTCTTCATCAGCTTTGATTTCAAATCATCTCTCCACTTAGAGTTGTTGTGAAGAATCAACATATCGTCAACATAAATCGCTACAATCAAAATATTCTTGCCTTCAATCCTGTAGTACAAGCAGCAATCGACATTAGACTGTGTTAGCCAAAAAAAACTTCAGTGCCTTGTCCAACGTGTCGTTCCAAACTTTACTGGCTTGTTTTAGTCCGTAAAGAGATTTCCGCAAATTGCACAACTTGTTACCATTTGTAAACCCCTGAATTTGCACCATATATATTTCTTCAGTAAGCTCACCTTGCAAAAATGCAGTAACGGTGTCCATCTGCTCTATCTCCAGGCCAAACTTCACAGCTAAAGCCTTAAACACCCACTTGCAGTCGATCGGTTTCTTTGATGTGGGTTTCGGAACCAGCTCCCATGTCTTGTTTTCCAACAAGACTTTTCTTCTTGCGTGGCTTTCTTCCACATTTCAGCATTGGACGATGATAACGCTTCTTCGACAGTTGTAGGATCATTGTCAACCAGCTCGGAACCAAAATTGCATACGTATCGGCCTGGTTCTTTTCTAATTCTTGTTGATCTTCTCAGAACTTCAGTCTCTGCAACATTGAAATCGTCTTCATCATTTCCAGAGAAAAATTCTTCATCTTCAGGATTGTCAGTCTGCTCTTCAACCAATTCATTAGAAACATCTAGCTCTTCGTTGACTTCTCCTCTTTTCAAAACGACCTCGGGAGCCACAACTTCAGGAACATGCTCTTCTATAGTCTCGTCTTCATCATCCAATAGGTAGATGTAGCCTTTAGGATCTTCTTGTTTGTCACAACTTATAAACACGTCTTCAAAAAAATTAACGTTTCTGCTTAAAATCATAGACTTTTTCTTCAGATCAAAGCAGCGATAACCCTTCGTGTTTTTACAATATCCTAAGAATACACACTCTATAGACTTAGCATCAAGCTTCTTTCTATTCTCTTTAGTAATGTGAACCAGAACTTATTATTATCAAATTATTATCAACTTATTATCAAATTATGAATTAAAATGAATTTATGCAGTAAAATCAAATAAATTTGGAAGAGGTAGCGGCGGGCAACTATACGGCTTCCGTAAAGGTATAACGGGTACAGAGGTGGAGCTTAAGAAGAAGGAAGATGCTTATATTTTTGTTGTAAGAAATAGTAATAAAGAACTTATCATAGTACCGATTTATTTAAATGGCAGTCATTGGCAGCGTGATTACGAAGAACTGTGTGATTTACTTTCAATTCTGGACTCAACTAACTTAATGATTATCGGCGACCTCAATGGGAGAATAAAGCTTTCGCAAAACAGTTTTGTAGGTGGATGTATGCCTTCTGCGGTAAACCAAATTCGGAAGTCTAAAGATGAAGTTTGCGACAACAAGGAAGCCAAAATTCTTGAATTGGCAGACGTATACGGCTGTTGTATTTTAAATGAAAGCTTTAAAGGCGATGCGTGTGGAGAGTTTACTTTTTTTCGGGGAACAGCGTGCTCTGTAATTGATTTTTGCCTTATATTTGGATTTTGGCACCCGCTGATGATGATGTTTCCAGATAGGCACAGAAATATTTTCAGATCAGATGCCACTTGAAGTACGATGTAAAATATCGTGTGCCACAGCTGAAAAAAAACACGAAGTCACTAAGTCTCCTTCCGAAATTGGAGTGGAGTGACAAAAATCGGAGCTTATACCAAAATAATTTGAATGCGGAACTTCAGAGACTGAATACTGCGAACACTAGGCCAAACGTCCAAATGTTAACGGATATTATAAAAAATGCACAACCCACCAATAAAATAACGAAGTATAGAACAGAATATAAACAGAAATGGTTCGATAGAGAGTGCTCTAATGCCAGGGATAGGTCGTTTGCTTTTCTAAGACTTCTTAAACTGCACAATACTGATACCTTCAAAACACTCTATGGAGCAGCGAACAGGGACTTTAAACGTATGTGTTATGCAAAGAAAGTTGCGTTCACACAAAGAAGCATTGACATGGTAAACGTTTCAAGATCATCAGCAGACTTTTGTAAGGCTGTTAGATTTATAAACGGGCAGAGAAATGTGATAGCACCTACCCTTAAAGCGCCTTTATTTAGGGATCACTTCAATAAACTTTTGAACCAAGCGCAATTCTCACCCTCGTTCCAGTACGCAGCACCGCTATTTTTCGATGAGTACCTGGATTCCCCGTTTACCTCTCATGATCTACAAGATGTCATAAATAATGCAAAAAATGGAAAAGCCCCAGGTGATTACCACATACCTTTCGAACATTATAAAAACTGCACGGAGGAGTTCATATTAGCACTCACAGCTGAATTCAATCGAATCTTCTATAGCTAAGATGTCCCAGAGAATTTTAAAAGAGCGATTATCCACTGCACAAGAAAGGAGATTACGAGAATCCATCAAACTACAGAGGCATTTCTTTTTTAAATACATCAGCCAAGATGTTTAGTGCTTTAATTTACAAAAGGCTAACACAATGGGTCAAAGTTAACACTGTGTTGCATGAATTCCAAGCAGGATTTAGGAAAAATTATTCAAACAACGACCGAATATTTACTCTCGTTAATTGGCGTTTTTTTTGGGAAGTGAGTACCTATAACAAAACCAAAAGTAAGTATAACAATTTTGCATGTAAAAGTAAAACCAAAAGTGAGTATAACAAAAACAAAAGTGAGTAAACTTCTGTGTCCGTGGAAATGTTTTCCTTGTCAACAATGTAAACTAGACTGCTGAATGGAAAACATTCATTCATTCATTCATTTTCAATGGTCGGCTTGTCCATTAAGTGGTTCGCGGGTGTTGCTCAAGTGGCCCTCCACCCATAGCTCTCGATTCCCCACCATCGACTCTAAATTTAAATCATCAAGGCAATCCCCATACGGGTAGAGTAGAGATTATGAACTTGATCTAACCATCTCATCCTAGGTCTACCTATAGGACGCCTGTCTGATTGTATGGATTCCATAGCACATTGTGGGATCCTGGTTGGGGACATGCATTTAAAATGACCAAACCACCGAAGCATGGACCGCTCGGTCCGTAGCTGCTCCACATTGAGTTCCTCACGTATTCTGGTGTTTAATGCGATCTCTACGAGTGACTCCAGCATTACAACGGAGGGATCTCATTTTGGCAGCTTTTATTCGCGATCTTATTCTTTCAGTTATTGCCCAAACCACATGACCATAATACATATAAGAGTTGGAACAAACTCTGAACTAAAGACTGATAACTTAGCTCAAAATTTACCCAGCCTGACCAATCCTGCAGGAAAACTCAGCATTGCTCCTTCCATCACTCGTGAATAAGACCCCGAGATACTTAACATGCACAGTCCGTTGAACAGGCGCAGGCGTTCTGAAGACAAACATCACTTCAGATTTGTTCACATAAACCTTCGATCGAGTGATTGCTGAAGTTCAGTCTGAGGGGGCCCAAGGATGACCAAGTCATCAACGAAGAGTAGATGACTTATCCTCAGATCTCCCAATTCTAAGCGTTATTCGCCAAGACTGCGCTCTAACATCAATACCATATAAGTTATGAAAAGGAGATAAGACGCACCCATGGCGAAGTCCAACGCCCATGGTAAAAGGCATTGATTTAACGCCGGCCGTTTACCAAAACACAGCTTTTACAGTTTGTGTAAAGAGATTGAATGCCTCTCAAGAGAGAACCGTCAAATCCATACTCCTGTAATACACTCCAGAGTTTACCTCGAGGGACTCGGTCGTATGGTTTCTCCAAATCTATTGGAAACATTCCGGAGGAAATATTATTTCCAATAGGAATAAATGAAATGCTGAATGAGTGCGTTCACTTGGTGAATCGATTCAACCAGCGATAGTTTTGTGACGGAGTTCAGTCGAGTAAATTTTAATTTTAAGACAAATGAGAGCCATTTTTTTTGGCTCGGAGCATTGAGCCAAAGTTGAAATACTTGAGGCAAATTACCCAATTGGGTACTTCAACACAACGCTGGCTACCAGTTCTCACGTTGCATAAACAAAACTACATATTTATAGTCCCATTTATAGACTAGTAAACTTGCAAGGGTTCAAATCATGCAAACTGAGATCATCTAACACGTATTGGTGTAATCTTCGCCATCCGATATATACATCAGGCTCCTCGGTTAGCACTTGCGAGATGGATATACTTCAATACAACTAAAAATCGTAGCCAGGACTTATTGGATAAAAATGCATCACCGCAACTCATGGATCTTCTGCATACCCCGACGATTTCAGTGTGAATATTGTCTGCGACTTCAAACAAGGACTATCCGATTAATAGGTAGCGGTATCTTGCAGTTGCAATCTAATTGTATGATTCAATATAAAACGAGGATCATAATTGGACAACATTCCTTAGCGCACAAATTGGATTCATCCTTCCTGCCAGCAATTAATGTATCACATTAATTTAATGAATTTAGACGCACAAAGATGGAAGCTCCTGTACTACCAACTGACTTTTCAAATGAAATATTTAAGGTAGAGCATCCAGAATCCAGAAAAATCAGGAAAACATGCTGAAGGGTCTAAAGACGCACAAAAACCAGCACTATACTACAATTGGAACTGCCACAACAATTTTGCTTATAGTGGTGTTCCTCATCTCGGCCTTACGATTAAAGGAGAAATGTAATGCTCGATCAGCCAGAAGACCTCAAGCAGCAGCCCTTACGAGTTTACACAGGACAGCAGTTGTGGTCATTTCTATTTGCCCCCCCCCCCCCTGAAAGCCGCTATTAATGTTCGAATGTGTAGTCACCTAAGGATCCCATGGTTCTCTTTGCAAATAGTGAGGCCATGCAAGAGTTGACACAAGCCCTTATGGGGTTTTGTGCCAGAGCCGGATCGGTGCTAACCAGGAATATTACGTCTGGACCTACACCACCAACTTAATGTTTACGAAACATTAAACGTACTTTGAGGCCTGACAAGGTTTTAACGGGGCAGAGGCGTTTGTAGCATTAGCCTGGAAGCCATTTCAGTAAGATTCCACTCTTGCTTACTCAGGTAACAAAATACTACAAGCGTCAGCCCTCATAGCGATCGTTCCAATTCGGTTTTCCAGTACCTATGCCATAATTAAGACCTTACTGGACTCGGTCTTAATGTTTTACGGTAATTTTACCATTTGTTTTAGTAGAATACTAATGTTATTGCATTATACTACAATGCAATATAAATATATGTGCAGTCGCTTCCAGGTTGAGAAGCTGCACATTTCACGGTGTGGTGGGTGCCGCCGGATCTCGCCATTTGCTTCTTGCTGTATCTATTGTTGGTCCAAATAAAACGCGCGAATAATTTAATCCAATTTAACGTTTTATTCAGTATAACAATTTAAACTTAGAAATTTTAATTTTAATTTACAATGTGCGATTTAGTGTGCGCTTTTACTTCCTACCGATCTCACGTTCTCCTTTCTTCTGCCTTTTGGTACAATTCTTTCTTTTACAAATAAATTACCAACCTCTTCCTTTTCTTCCTAATGTATTTAGCGCCATCTATGCGCAGAGGGATGTAATGTCGAATATCTCGCCATCTACATTCTGATCGCTACATATCCCTCATTGCCATCTTATGAGGTGGGGAGCACTTGCAACTTGGAAGACTGTGCTTGCTCGTCTTGTCGGCATTTTTTTTTTTTTCTTATTTTATCCCCAGCATACGAGTGGATTTTAGTCGCCTCTTACGACAGGCATACCTTACCTCAGGTCGATTCTAAACCCGAACCTGAAGGGGAGGGGGGAATGATCCGTCTGGGAAAAACTAATTGCAAATTAAATTGTAAGATAAGTATTATTTTAGTAGACTGTGATTTATTCTAGAAACTTCACCGAGTGTACCTATACTCATTATTTATGTTGACTTCCCCCCACCAGAGGTAAGGGGTCAATTAAGAATTTTAAGTTCCTCAACTTTTCAATAGGGCACCTTTAACAGTAAAAGCCTACCGCCCAAAAAATTTAAACTAGGAGACTCCATAAAGAGTATAATCGTCTTGATTGATTTTTTTTTTGTTTATAAATACTCTTCTCCCGGGAAAGACAAACCTATAACGCTTCATCAGCACCCCGAGATACTCGCAAATGTATGTTTGTTCTGCACTTAAATTGCTGCAAATTGTATAGTTTCTGGAAATAATACGTCTACAGCAAGCGAGTTCCAAAGTTTGCTTGTCCTGTAACAGAACGAGTTTTGGAAAATGCATGTCCTCGCGGTTGTCAATAGTGTACTGTATGGTCATGATCATGAGCATTAGCTGCCTGCCTTGTGGGTGCCCAAAAGTCGCATTTCGAGGAATAGTGTCTTTGAGTTCCTCGGAACATCTACCATGGAAGTATACCTATAGAACCAGCAAAGGTCAGCGACTTTTCTTCTGTGCACCAACGGTTGTAGATTCGATGTGATGTCTCCAATAAGTCGAACTGCTCGTCTCTGTATGCTGTCAAGTGGGTTAGCATACTCCGATAGCGTTCAAACAAATCGAACTAAGCGAGTAAAATTTTGTGGGAAGACTTCTTTTCCTTCTGGTTGCGGTATTGCAAAAGGTCGGTCCAGTATTTCTGGTACTTCCTATACAAGCAAAAATATTAGACATATGAACTTTCGTACTAACTCACATTATATATATGCCCAGCTTTTTGCATCACTCGTATGCTGTGGAAGGTATCAAAGCATTGGCCAGGCCACTTTTACTTGTTTATAATTTCAAAGAAACCTGCCACATTTATTCTATCTCTATTACGTCATACCATTTGAAAAAGTCTCAACCGTCATTAAAACAATGTTTCAGTTCTTTCATTGCATACTACATATCTACATAGATATCATATCAGGAACCATCGAGCTAATTGAATTCAATAAAATATTAATAAACAAAACGTATCATTAGAATTTTGTTGCTTATGGTTATGAATAACCCACTCTAAACTATGGGTCCAAAATTGATGTCCATTAGCATTGGTATATGTAAATAAATGGTGATATGTGAGCTACTATAGTGTTTAGCAGTGTTGGTTCATTCTATTGTATAGTTTTAATGTACGTAGATGCTTAGAGTCTTTTTATTGTTTATGTTTTCATATGCGTAACTAACTCCTCGAATTTTACGATCGGTACAAATAAGACACGACCAGCTGAGTCCCAGCTACAATCTTTGAAATGTATCTGTTCCGTTAGAAGATTATATTTTATTATGCGACACTCAGTAAAGAATCGCTAAACATCTGTGATATGGGTCTAAGTCTGGGTACTTGAAACATTTATGCCTCTAAGCTGAGCAAACTCATTGGTGGGAGAGATTGAAGCACAAAGCAATAGGAAGAAATAAAGAAATCTGTATCACAATAATAGATTATTTCGAATGGGAGCGGTGAGTGAAGTTACTTCTAAATTGGTAGCCCTTAGAAACTGCGATCAATGGGTATGGCTACGTCACTAAAAATGTTTGGCAGTCATATTTTGATCATTATGTATGTTTCCTCTAAAGTCGCTTATACTTATGGCATAATTATTGTTTGAAGTTAAATATGTATGTATACAGTGATACAGTTTTTTGTTGAGCTCTTTATAACGCGTAAGAGCCTTCTGATGTCTGTGTTTATCAGACCGCCCAAGCCATTGTAATGGAAGGCTTCTAAGTGAAGCTTCCTTCTACGGGAAAGAGCTGGGCAGGAACAAAGAAGATAAGGAATAGTTTCCTTCTCTTCTTCAATCATATACAGCTTCTGCAAAAGTCGTTTGCGAAAAGGCCTAGCCTTGTGGCATGTTTTCCTATCAGGCAGTGTCCAGTAATGACAGCTATTGTTGTGCCGATATGGAATCTGTCGAGAGAAATCAATTTCTTAGAGCGTTTCAAATCCAGCTTAGGCCAAATTTGTATTGTCACTAGGCAAGATTTGCACTCTTGACAGCATCCAGATTCAATTGCTTTCAATTGTTTCAATTGTTTGCAAGTAGCGATTAGTATTTCTAGAATCCTAGGATGCCTTCATCCGGCAGAATGCGGGTTGAGTTGTTCCTATTCCACCGAGTTCATCGGCCTGCAATTCCCTGGAATGTCTCTATGCCCCTCTTAAACAACACCGACTCGCCTAGCTAGCTAGCTTGTTTAAAGCATTTTGTAGGAGATCTGGTGCTACACCGAAAAAAATAAATTGATAAAACGACTGTAAAAATAACACTCTTTGGTTATAAAAGTCGTCCAACATTAAAAATATCATTATTGATAAGCTCACAATATTATTTTTATATTTATGAATTATCGCTTAGAAGTAAAAAATGTTATATTAACATTTAACTATATAAAGATTTTTGCTAGTATTATTAGCATTAAAATTATTAAATTAATATTTTTATACTGATATGTACCAATGTAAATGCATACTTTCTAATATCAATTTGATATGGAATATGCTGAATCAATAACCTTTATTACTATTTAATAATGTTACTGCAGCACTAGGAATATCGAATTGATATTTTCAAACGAATATTTCCATATATCTATTTGATTTCGAAAATATTAAATCAATATTTTTCTTACTATTTCCTAATATTAATGTAACATTAAAAATATTGAATTGATATTTTCAAATATGAATTTTGTATCGAAAATACTGAATCAATATTTCTTATTAATATTTATTAATATAAACATAATAATAAGAAATAAGAAAAATTGATTTGATATTTTAAACGAATATGTTCGTTTACATATCAATTTGATGTTGAAAATATTAAAGTAACATTAAAATTATTGAATTGATATTTTCAAATCAAATCAATTGAAACATAATTTTAATGTTAAATTCACAATAAAAATTTCCAATGTCAACTATTGATTCCACTGCAATTGTTATGTTTATTGCAAATTTTCACATATTTTATTTACCTAGTACATTTGTACATACGGGTAGAGTACGATAACTTAGGCGCCAAAAATTGATAACTGTATTTATTAGATGGGTGGGGTAATTTAAAAATAATAATACTTAAAATAAAAAAAAATTAAAAATAATGGCAACACTTACAGTAAAGGATTTTGGCATTTTTGTAAGCCAGGAATCTGTTCTTTAATGTTGTTTTTAAATAAAGTTATTTCTGTTAATAGTTTTTGTAAAAAACAATTTCGAACTTGAATTTTAAGGCAAGAAATGGAGAGAGAACGAAAACTAATGACGGATTTACGTAGAGGGGTCTATCTCGCTCCGTTTAGGCGGGAGGGGTAATTTAAAAAAAAAATTCTTAAAATGAAAATAAAACAATAAAAAACAATGGCAACACTTACAAAAAAGTACTATAGCATTTTTTAAAACCAGGAATCTGTTCTGATTTGTCTATAATGCAAATCAGCAACATTTTGTCTATATTATGAAATTTTAGGCCATAGAGTGTTTCTGTTGAAAATGTGGTAAACTAATTTAATTTAAATAAAGACTGCATATATTCAAACTCGCACCCACCCCAAAATCCCTGACCCCAAGCAGGGCGGTTGCAGGAGGGCAGCATGCCCCCCCATACACATTTCAAAGTACAAGGGTTGTTGAAATAAATGACGATGTTTCGTCCGCTGCTGTATATTTTAGAATCTATTGTCCAAAAACGAGAGGAAGCCAATGCAGTGCCGATTTTCCATAAACCAGCAGTCGCATCATGTTATCTATTTTCACACGATGTCGATTCCGCTGATTGTGTATATTCACACGAATACTCATGCTTGCGTATCCCAGGCTTGCTTATCGCATGCAGACAGTTATGGGATATCCGAGGGAATATCAGAATGATGATATCCAATATTGGGGAACCCGGACGCGCATGTTAGTGGCATAACATTCTCCTCCCCACTTCTTTAGACAAATGTAGTTTTTATTTTTATTAATATGTAGGTAGTTAACATTACAGTGTTACATTTGTTTTATTATTAATTATAAGTAGTTATTTAAAAATTAAAAATTACATTAGCTACTATCTTTCTATTAAAATTAATTACCAATTTTACACTACATTGTCTCGTTTTTTTTCTAATTATTTATTTATTAAAATTAACATAATTTAAAAATTATTACATTTGTTATAATTACAGTGCACGAAAAATAAAATAGATTTATATAAAACAGCGCACTAATAACACATTCGTAATTGTTTATTAAAACTAAAATCTATTCTTTATTTCTTATTTTGTTGAGAATTGAAAAACAAAAATGAATTTAAAACTAAATCTGAGACAATTTTATTGTTAAGAACTTTTTTTTTGTTTATTTATTTTTTTTTACAAAATCTTTTTACTAAATTTAAGACTAATTTAATTTTTATTGTTAAGAACCTCTTTTGTATGTAAAGATTTGTATTTATCAAATTATTTTAAAATGTATAACTTGACATTATGATTGCATACATTTTTTGCAACTTGTATCTTAACTCATAATAATAATCCTCATAGTTATACACTGGTTGAGGCGTTTGGTGAAGGCTCGATGGAATATCTGCAGTAAAACCGAACAAGCAGTCCATTGGACTTAACTTAGTACCTTCGTGTACCTTCCCAGCATTTAGGATTTTCATCTACTATAGATCGCAAGTATTCAACTAACGGTTTATGTGTTCTTTCTAAGGAACCGTTCGACTGCGGATGGTAAGCCGATGTTTCAATTTTCTTGATCTTTAGTAGACTGCAAACTCAAACAAAGTTTGAGCCTTGGTCGGTTATTAATTTTTTGGGAATAGGATATCTACTTATTATTTCATCAAAGAATTTTTGTGCCACCGTATCAGCTTCCATATCTGCCAATGGATACCAGTCTGCAAATTTTGTGAGATCATCTTGAAACGTTAATATGTATTTATTACCCATATTAGTCTCAATCAGAGGACCTACAATATCCATATAAGCTTTTTCGAATGGATGTTTTGCAGTGTCTGTGATTAGATTACCATCGGCATTTTCACAGTTCTACCGCTCTTATTTTTCTGACATTTATTGCATTTCTTAATATGATCCTTATTATCACGAATCATGCCCTTCCATTTATATTTCCGAAGAATACTACTATAAGACTTCTTTACCCCCTGTTGACCTCCAAACAGGGTGTTATGGTAGTCATGAAGAATAATTAGGACCTCAGTAGGGCTAGGGATAATAAGTTTTTGCAAATTCATGCCTCGCGGTAACTGTTCGCTAACAGTTTCTGGAACCGCCGGCGAATTAGAAAACAATTCATTTTTGCTCGTCTTTGACCGTGTAACCACAAAACACTTCGGTTGTATTTCAGAATCTGAGAATGAATCTTCCACATCTACTACTATCACTATCAGGTTCAATACCTGGGTTGCTGTCACTCGAGTTTTCTGAATCTTTATCTTTCACATCTGAATCCTTTGCATGGTGCACATCAGCCTTAACGACCATTATTTTACTATCATATTCAATACCTGAGTGGCCGTTACTCGTGTTTGGAATACGACTGAGGGCGTCAGCGTTACCGTTGCTTTTACCAGTAATCGTACCGTAAAATCGTATTCGGAAAGCTTTAACACAAGCCTAACTATTCGGGATGAAGCATCTTTCGCGATCATAATACCCTTTCAGTGGCATATGGTCTGTGTAAATCATGAAATGCGACCTTGTAGATAACACCGAAAGTTCCTGACCGCCCACACTAATGCTAAGAGTTCTTTCTCCGTAGTTGAATAGTTTCTTTCAGCGGGGTTCAAGGCTCGACTGGCATATGAAATGGGAAGGTCTTTTCCTATGGGATAATACAGACCCCAGTGACTCATTGCTGGCATCGGTCGTGAGTAAGAATGGTTTATCAAAGTTCGGGTATATTAAGAGCGGCGGACTAGTCAAAATTTTCTTTATGTTTTGGAAACTTCGTTCACAATTATTACTCCACTGGAACTTCACGTTCTTGCGTAGCAATTTCGTGAGTGGTAAGTTCAGCTCCGCATGGTTTTTTATAAATTTTCGATAGTAATTGCATAAACCCAGAAAAGATTGTAGTTCTTTAATATTGTTTGGTCTTGGGAAATTTTGAACGCACGCATTCTGAGATCGTATGCGATGTCCGCAAACAGAATTCACATTTAACTTGTAGTACACTTCTTTGTTTTGATTTCCCTCGACTAAAATGAACATTTTTGGTCATCTGCTCAGCCTCTGGGCATGTATGTATATCATGGTTATCGGTGACCAAAACGACTATACGTTGCTATGTGCTCGCGTTAAGAAGATACAGCAAGATTAGGAATTAGAATTAAACAGAATACAGAGAACACTCTCTCCTTACGGACACCTCTCATAAACGGACTCTCTTATAACCGGACACCAATGTTCATAACGCCAAAAGAACTTCGATCTCCTTTAAACGGACAAAATACAACTGCATACTTCTTTTTCGATTTGATGTTGCGCAGTATGATCAGCTTCATTTTTATTGAACTTGATCTCAGGGCCCAGATCACGTAAAATGAAAACGATCGCACGACGTCGTTTCGATACTAGCAGTCTCTGTCTATTGTCACAGATATGATAGAGACAGCTTTAGTGAAAACGATGTCGTTCGATCGTTTTTATTTTACGCTATTTGGCCCCAGGCTTGAGATTGGGTTTCAACGTTTTAATTTTCAACTCGTTCAACTAAGTTTTCAAAGGTTATAAGTCAATGGGAATAAAACAGGATAATTACAGGATATGTACAGGGTTTTTCTAAAAAGTACAGGTGTCATTTTTCTACAGGATTTTCGTTGAAAATACAGGGGTATCCTGTACAATACAGGATAAATGGCATGGTTAACCATACCCCATGTTTTCATTGTACTTTTTCGGCTCGGTTTTTAAAGAAGTCGTTGGCTGTATGCTATTGGAATACAAAGGGACTTGATGCTGCACTTGATGCATCTGCGGACTAAAGTTATTTTCCGGCATCCTAGAATAGGGTACAAAATTTGAATTTTGTATTGCAGGGTATGAAAAGAAAGTGTGGTTTTGTGGCGGCCATTGCTGGACATTAAAAGGAGTCATCATATAAACACTTTCAAGTTCTATTTTCAGAATCTGTTCACAAAAAGTTTTAAGATCGGTCTCTTTTACAGTTAGCAGATACTGCTAACCCGATTTAATTGAGTAAATCGATTCTAGTTCAGAGTCCGTACTTAAAGCTTTCGTATCTGATGGAAACTGCTCTAATGCTGCTAATGTTGCACTGCGCAACTAAATTGTTAAGACGGCCTAAAAATGAATTTAGGGCCATATTATTCACTTAAAGTTGAACACAACTTGGGGATTTTTATTCTCAACTTGAGAAATTGCTTTTATTCACTCGAAGTTGACTCACTCAACTATGGATATTCTGAAGTTGAGAAAACCAAGAGTTGACCAATTTTGGATTCGCTCAACTCCCCGAAAAAGTAGAAGTTATGAAGCAAACTTGGGGTTTTACGTCAAACGTCAGAATTTTTTTATTTTTTATTTCTGTGTTTGGCAGTTCAGCTCTTAAGTGACGAAAATAGTAAATAATATTTTATTTTTAAAATTTAATAAAATAATGTATCGTGCAAACTATTTCTGGGAGAATTGGCCTACGTCTTCGAGCAGCGAAGATGATGAGGAGATAGATAATTTGGTACGTGAGAGGCGGCAATACAAGATGCTACCACGTTTGGACTGGAAAAATGAGATGGCCGTCAACTATGGTTTTCGTCTCTCAAAGCGGACGACAATGATGGTGCTCCAGTTAATAATATATTCGTTGCCGTGTGATAAGAGAAGGTATTGTACATCGCGAATTAGTCCATTCGCGAGTAGAATCGATTGAATATATAGGATTGAGTGATGCGCTTTTTTTCTTTGATAGATCGCGTGAATTGCGACCAAAAACCCAGTTACTAATCGTATTGCGGTAGGTACTATGCACTCGGATCAATTGAATTGGCGGTTGCCGATTTTATTGGAGTGAGCATTCGAAACCACCACCGGAAGTACTGTGATTCACTGAACATCAAAATCCACTGACCAGTGACCACGTCTGCTCTCGATTGGTTCGCACTTACATATTACATTCAGTCAATTACTAAATTTTAGATGATAGAGGAGTGAATGAGAAAAATAATAAACAGACAAATTTGTATTGTTATGTTATGTTAGATGTTTATTAAATATATATGTGGAAACATAAACTTAATCGAAGAAATATAATTTTTTTGCTGCTGGTGTTGGAATGTTGGATGTAATGTAATAATTCAAAGCCTCGTGAAAGCAATTACTCAGAATCAGAACAAAAATGTAAATAATGGACATGGACTTAATTTTGGAGCAATTATTATCATATTCGTCATTTTCTTCTTCGTCTATGAATTTAGATTTTTCGTCGATATGATTATCCTTATTAAGTTTGCACAGCTGATACACCTATCTAATAACGCACTAATTACTTATTATAGCTATTTACAAAAGCAGATCAATCTGCTTTCATTAATTTCACATTAAAATGCACACATGAAATTACGCGGGAAATGCAAATCTAAAGTTGAACTGACATATTTTATGTTATCTGCCACAAATATCCCAGGGATATTTTACAAACTGCAGGTAGGCCAACTTTAGGATTTCAACTTCGGAGTTGCAAATTAATGTAGTGAATAAAAGCAATTTTCAACTTGCCGTTCAACTCTCGATTTGAGTTCAACTTCGAAGTAGGCCAACTTTGGAGTTTTCGGCAAGTTGATCAATAGTGAATAAAACGGCTCTTAATGTTTTGTCGGAAACTGCCTACATTGTCTTAACTCATTAGATATTTGAGTATATGACTTCTTAGGCATAAAATGACTTTTTAGCTGTTTCTCGAAGTCGTCAAAACTTGAATAGCTATCTACTATTCTGCATTACAACAATGGCAATTGCCTCTCAGTTTTGTTTGTTTCAAATGGTAAAATTGAGTTTCCTGATCTGGCCTCAAACAAGTTTTTACTTGTTTACAAAATTTTAGAAAGGTCTGTAAATCAGTTAGCAAGTTATTGTTATGTTCCCCGTTGAAAGTGGGAACTAGATTTGTAATTAACTGCACCATATTATTTTGTTGAGATGGGATGTCGAAAGGACTCTGGTTGTGCGGGTGCTTTGTGGTAGACCCTATGATAGGCGCTGGGATGGAGAATTTTCCTCGTGGAGGATGCAATGTAAAAAAAAGAAGACGGTTGAAGTTTCGTATTTTATTACAGAGTGTATAGTCTTACCTCGTGGAGGGTTAGATTAAGAAGAGATTGATTTTGGGTTAGTAGGAAAAAAGGAAATACATTTACTTTGACTACTAACAAGTGGCGACCTCTTACAGTAAACTTTATGTTACATTCAAGTTATCGATTTTAAGTAACGAGTAAATTTAGGTGCTGTTCACATGAACATTGCCGGCCGCCTTGCAGCAACTAACCGGTGCAAAAGTAAAAGATAAAAACACAAGGTTTAGATACATATTACAAATTCATAAGATAGAACTTAAAACTATTGGGATCCTTTTGCTTTCGGAGGGAATCCACTCACTCCGTTGGGAAAGGATAAATTAGTTTAGGAATTCAATATAATATTATAAACTTATATACAAATATAATTAATCGAATACAAATATAGGTTTAATTTTGAAGGTAGAAATAGATAGTACAATAAAGATTTCAAATGCGTGAAATACTTTTCTAACAAGTGCAATTCAGATATTTAAATGTAAATAAAAAAATTATTTTTTTGTTTTAATCGCGAGTATTCGTGTATGAAGTGAAAGATAGATTTGAAAGAGAGATACGGATAGAAAAAGGTTATGAACTTAATAGGACACAGAGTTTTACAATAGGCCGTGTCAGAATGCCATATTGCGTTTTAATATCTGCAACCCGAATTCGACCGTCAGAACCCGGATATATTTTAACTACACGTCCTAGACGCCATTCATTAGGAGGGAGCTTTTCCTCTCGGATAACTACTAGGTCATCAACAGCAACATCTCGTTGTGGATTTTTCCATTTATACCGCTTATGCAGTTCGCACAGATACTCACGTTTCCATCGTGCGCAAAATTGTTGATGGAGCAATTTTACCTTTTCCCATCTACGAATACCGCTAAGGGATTTTTCAGAAATATCCGATTCCGGAGTAGATAAAAGAGGACCCCCACGAAGGAAATGCCCTGGTGTCAATGGTAATGGATCATTTATGTTTTCAGAAATCGGAGAAATTGGTCTGGAGTTCAAGCAAGCTTCAATCTTTGCCAAAAGTGTCGTGAATTCCTCGAAAGTAAATTTTTGGTCACCCACACATTTGCGGAAATGGACCTTAAAACTCTTAACTGCAGCTTCCCAGAGCCCACCCATATGCGGTGCCCCGGGGGGAATAAATTTCCACTGCAAGTTACGATCTTTATAGATTTCTGCAGCATCAGCGGAAAGTTGCTTAAGAAAAACTTTGAATTCGTTGGCAATGATTTTACTTGCCCCAACCAGATTGGTACCATTATCAGAATAAATGGTTGTCGGCAACCCACGTCTTGAAATAAATCGATTTAAGGCAGCAATAAAACATTCAGTGGTTAGATCACTAGTTGGTTCAAGGTGTATAGCCTTAGTACCAAAACACACAAAGACACAAACATATCCCTTAGATACTCTGCAGCCTCTTCCAGCGAAGTTGGTAATTGCAAAGGGTCCTGCAAAGTCGAGCCCTGTATGCGCGAATGGTAGAGAAATGACAGTCCTTTCTATCGGCAAGGCCCCCATTATTTGAGTCCTTAGTTGCCTTTTGTGAATGGTGCAGATTTTGCATAAGCGAATGTATTTTTTGACTAGCGTTTTGATTCGCGGGATCCAAAACTCACAGCGAACCAAACGTATAACCAATTGATTACCACCGTGGAGTGATAATAAATGATAAAATTGTACCAGAAGTGGAGCGATATAAGAGTTGTATGGTAATATAATAGGAAATTTTTCGTTATAAGAAAGCGTTGAAGAAGCTAGTCTTCCATTTGAACGTATTAAACCATTAGAGTCTATCATTGGGTTGAGGTTAAGGAGAGAACTCTTCTTCGATACAGGCTCTCCTTGGCTCAAGAGTGCGTATTCACTCGAGTAATGAAGACGTTGAGTACTCGCAATAATAAAGGTTTTTGTACTACTGATTTCGACTGGCGACAGTGATTTTGACTTATGGGAAAAAACGTTTTTATGCCGAGAGTGCGTTCTCCGGAAGAAACGTAAAACATAGCACATCACATGAAGCATTTTTGACCAAGATGAAAACCTCTTAATTATGCTTTCAATATCAGGGACGAGCATAGTCACATTGGATTTAATAGGTCTTTGCTCTATCTCTCGCGGCACCTGATATAGAGATTGTGGCCACGAAAATTCTGATTGCTGTAACCATTTAGGTCCATTCCACCATAAGTGGTTATCTCGAAGGTCAAGTGGAAGTACACCTCGGGTAGCCAAGTCAGCAGGATTATCGGCCGAACGTACATGACGCCATTGGGAATTTGGAAGAAGTGTTTGAATTTTGGACACACGATTAGCAACAAATGTTTTCCATGTGCATGGAGGTTTGCTGAGCCATGATAAGACAATTGTGCTATCTGTCCATAGAAATAGCTCGTACTTTCCCAATTTAAGATGTGGTAGGATATGACACACCAGGCTGGCTAAAAGAACCGCACCACACAGCTCGAGTCGAGGCAATGGAATTTGCTTCACCGGAGCGACCTTGCTCTTGGCGCATAATAAAAATGAGGACCAGGTATCTGGACCTTGCCGAATACGCACATATAAGGCTGCCGAATAAGCCTGCTCGGAAGCGTCGCAAAATCCATGAACCTGGACCGAGCTATGAGGGGTATATTCAACCCACCGAGGAACTTGAATGAGTTCAATTTTATGTAGGGCAGCAAAAAACCTTGTCCATCGTTGACACGTGAGAGGCATAAGCGGCATGTCCCAACACGTCCCATCCCGCCAGATTTGCTGCAAAATTAGCTTAGCAGTTATAACTACTGGAGCTAACCATCCCGCTGGATCGAAAATCCGCGAAACAACTGACAATACTCCGCGCTTAGTCACTGGAGTATTGCTATCAAATTTTTGCGAAAAGAATTGAAACGAGTCCAGCTTTGCATTCCATGAAATACCCAAAGCCTTTGTTAGACTTTTATCTTCAAATCTCAGAAAATCTTCGTTATAGAGAAATGGTTGGGGAAGAGTTTTTATGAAATCAACACTATTTGATGTCCACTTCCTCAACGCAAAGCCTGCGGAGTCTAGAGCAGATGTGAGCTCCTTTTGCGCGTGTAAACAGGATTCGATGTCATGAGCACCAGACAAAACGTCGTCGACGTAAAAATCATTTTTCAGAATAGCAGAAGCTACTGGGAGTTCAGATTCGATGTCAGTAGAAAGTTGTTTAAGAGTGCGAATTGCCAGGTAAGGTGCGCAGTTCACACCAAAGGTGACTGTCTGCAATTCAAATTCTTCACATTCATCTGAAACTGACTTTCGGAAAAGTATTCGTTGGTAGGATGTATGCTCAGGATGAACCCAAATCTGTCGATACATTTTTTCGACATCGGCACTAAATACGTATCGATAGAAGCGCCACCGCAATATGAGATTCATTAGATCAGATTGTAGTACTGGACCAACGTGAAGAATATCGTTAAGACTCACACCGTTACTAGAAGAGCTTGAAGCGTTAAACACCACTCTAAGTTTAGTGGTAAGGCTTTCTGGTTTTACTACCGCGTGATGAGGCAAGTAATAAATCGAGTTTCCCTGCTTTTCGGAAATGTAAGTAGCTTGAACAGCCTTCATGTGTCCGAGGGTAAGGTATTCTTCGAGCACATCGTTGTATTTCGAATACAAATCGATGTTTTTCGATAACGTCCTTTCGTTGCGCGAAAATTGCTGAAAAGCAATCGCTCTCGAATCACCTAACCTTGGAGTAGGATCTTTAAATGGAAGCCTAACAATATAGCGACCATTAATATCACGAGAGGTGGTCTCAGAATAGAGGTTTTCGCAGTACTCGTCCTCGACGGTAATAGATTTGTGCTCTGGGAGCTCTTCAAGTTCCCAAAACTTAGAAACCTGTTTATCTAAAGAGATCTCAGAGAAATATGAAAGGATTGTATTGAAGCTTTTAACATTGCCTTGGTGCAATGGACCAGATAAGATCCACCCAAACACTGTGTTTTGTGCAATTAGTGAACCAAAAACGTTTGTTTTCACACCATCGAGAATTATAGATGGATATAAATCTGCTCCGATAATAAAATCGATGTTGCCACTTTGGTAAAAGAATGGATCTGCTAATTCGAAATCAGCACGCCCTGATAGTTCATCGCAACTAATACTGAAAGATGGTAGATTGCCTGTAAGACGTTTTAGCACAATAGCATTAACGACTGCGGTGAACGATTCCATGTGTTTCGAAGCCAAAAGTAAAGTACATAATTTCGATGATGTGGTAGTAACGACGGTGCTCATACCTGAAATGTTGGCCTGAATTGGCTTTACAGGAAGACGTAATCTTCGCTGTGCATCTTCGGAGATAAAACTGGCCTCCGATCCAGGATCAAGAAGAGCACGTAAAGTAAATTTGTTACCAAGATGAAAGATTTCGATTAATGCGGTTGCAAGAATTACACGTTCACTATTTTTGGAAAAAAAGGAATGGACTTGTAGATTTGGTGTAGGGCTGGTGGACTGTATATTTTGCGAGATATTTTGTGTAGAAATCTGTTGTGAACAACTAGGAATGGAATGTGAGGTACTTGAATTAGAACTTGATTCTTGATTCATTGGTACTTGACCGGGATTATGCAAGAGTGTGTGATGTCGTTGACGACACAGCTTACAAGTAAACTGGCTTTGGCAGTCATTCGCTAGGTGTTTCGATGAAAGGCAATTTCCACAATAGTTAAACATTGAAATCTTAGCAATCCTGTCGGGAATAGTGAGTTGCAAAAACTTCGGACAGAGTCGAAGTGGATGCGATGCTTTGCATAAACGGCAGCTGAAACTATTGGTTTTTGTGTGAAAGGCGCGATGCTGTTGAGTTTGCCGTGGTTTATTGGCTTTAGAATTTGAATCTCTAATATCTGATACAGATTCTAGGATTTGATATTGTTTGGTTAGAAATGAATCCATTTCTGACCAATCTGGGAGGTCGCGTGGCTTTTGAATTGACTGTTCCCAGATGGATAGTGTCTTTTCGGGAAGGCGATTAGAGCATAAATAAACCAGAATTGGATCCCATGATTTGGTATCAATTTTATAGGCTTTTAATATTGAGAGACAATCATTGATTTCACTTTGAAGCCTCTTAATACTTTTGCCAGAATCAACGGTGATGATAGAAAGATTAAAAAGCGTTTTTAGTTGGTTGTTTACCAAAATACGCTTGTTCTCGTACTGCTCGGATAGAGCATTCCAAGCAAGATCGAAATTGTCTGCTGTTAGGGAAAATTTACAAACGATGTTATGAGCTTCACCTTTGGTTTTCGAACGTAGATGAAATAGTTTTTGGACGGCACATAACTTCGGGTGATTTATGTAGATAGCCGTAAATAAATCTCGGAAAGAAGGCCAAGACAAGTAATCACCGTAAAATATATCCGTGTCGCACGGAGGAACTTTTACACACACCGATGAATCAAGAAGAGATTGCTCTCGGACATTTGTCACCACTTTATCTTTGGGGGGAGAATTCACTATTACATTTTCCGAATCGGAATTTATTAATTTTAATCTCCGAATTGAATCTATTATATCACTTAAGCATGTGATATAAATAGACGATATTGACTGATATTTACCCTTAATAGCTTGTATATCTTCTTTAGAAGCGGAAACTTCAGATTGTAAACAAAATGAGTACGATTTCCCGATTTCTGACCACAGATCCTTTAATTGAGTTTTATAACCCTCTAAAGATTGCACAGTTTGATCAACTATTGGGATTTCGTTATAACTCTTACGAACTTCAGTTAATTGATCGGTAGCAAGCACAAAATCATCTAGCCCAATCATGATGATAAACAATTACACAAATGTGATTTATGCAGAATGCAAACGTGAACTATCGATAAGAAAATCTCACTCCAATTATCGAACTACAGACAAACCCTCGCGTTTCAGTAATTCACTGTTTTTTGCTTTAAACTTTATAAAAAAATTATCTTAGCAACGTTAGATAGAAATAGGAAAAAAAATAAGTTAAAAATACCGTTTTTGCTATGTAGCCGTTCATACACGAATTTTACACGTGAATCAAGCGATTCATATACTTTTTTATATATTTTAAGAAAAAACTACTTTGCACTTATTAAATTTTGTTTCACGTACCTGTTTTACTTGATAATGCTGAGCTTTCTATTATGCACAATTATGATAAGTAGCACTTTGTATGATTTTTTCGGCAATTTCGTAGGCCAGAGATAAGTCGATGGGTTGAGTGTCGCGGCGATGAACAGACTGGAGGCTGAAGTGTGTGCGTCTGCTGTGCTGCTGTTGAAGGACGAACGGTTGTCTTCTCTTATACTGAGAGCAAGTCGATAATACGGCTTGATGATAGTGGTTTGATTGCTGAATTGCAGTTGCCGGAGAGTTCGGACGGATATGATGAGACAATTAAAATTGTGCAATTGACTCTCTATTTTTGGATGTGGATGGGTGCTGGTGATTTTGCGGGGTAAATATGAAGATCCCTGTACGCTGTTCGCTGATCGTTGATCGTTTTGATTGAATTAGGCGCAAGTTGATAATATGCGCGATGCGATAAGATGGATGGATGTATTTGATGAATTGTGTTAATAGTCAGATTCACGAGCTCGAATGCACTGATGAGTTAAAACGTAAATTGACCAATATTTCCAATGCGAATTGTTTAATTCGTCGATGAATTTATGGAGAATATTCGGTTCGATTGGACCAAAATGTGCGGGTGCTTTGTGGTAGACCCTATGATAGGCGCTGGGATGGAGAATTTTCCTCGTGGAGGATGCAATGTAAAAAAAAGAAGACGGTTGAAGTTTCGTATTTTATTACAGAGTGTATAGTCTTACCTCGTGGAGGGTTAGATTAAGAAGAGATTGATTTTGGGTTAGTAGGAAAAAAGGAAATACATTTACTTTGACTACTAACAAGTGGCGACCTCTTACAGTAAACTTTATGTTACATTCAAGTTATCGATTTTAAGTAACGAGTAAATTTAGGTGCTGTTCACATGAACACTGGTAAAGATCTTAAGTTTGATTCCCACCACCTGTAGCCATTGTTACTTTTGGTAATTCTAGAATTGAAGAGGAAATTTGTGGAAAGCTCTCACTGATTTTAGTAAATGAAGAAGAGGAAGGTTTAGGATCTATTGCCGGTATGTGTTCTTTAAATTGCTTAATGTTTTCTTTGAAGTTTTTAGTTTGAGACTGTAAGTTCTTATATATATTTACTTGGTTTTCAAACTTATCGACTAATGAAACTAGTTGTTCATCAATTTTTTTATTTTCTACTATAAAATTTTTAAAATCGCTTACTTTTTTATAAAAACTTCCGGATTTTCAGCCTGCGATAATTTATAGATTATGTCCTTTGTGGGTTGGTTGTCGTCTTCAGGTTGATTTTCCTCTTACTATTTACTATTTTGTAGATGTTAAGAATACATTATCAACTTAGCTTACGTTCTACTTGAATTCACTCTTCGTAGAACACACTGAACTATTGTAAACTAAATGATAAGTACTGAACTCGTTATGTATACGCATATGAATAAATTCTTTTTCCTTTTTCTTTCTAACCTTTGAAGTCAATCTGATCGATCGTCTTTTATTTAACAGGTTATGGGCCCAGGAAATTAAGAAAGTTTGTTTCTATATTCAATTATTTAGGTATTTGATTCGCAGATAATTCGCAGTATCGCGAGAAGTATTTATTTTATTTCGGATTCGCGAAAGTAGACGGATTGCGAAGATTTGTTCAGATTATTTTCCGGACACATTGGGCTGTAATAGTTGCCTGACAGGAACTTTTTTTTTGTTGAGAATTCAATTTCACTTAATTTTATTACATAATAGCATTACCAAAAAGAAAATGGACAGAGAAATTAAAATTGACAAACTCCAGTGTGCAGAACAATGGTCTACGTGGAAATTCCAAGTACGCATTCTTCTCAATGCAGGTGATCTTTTGGAAGTTGTGACTGGCGAAGAAAGCGTCCCAATATTAGATGAAACAACCGCATCTACAAGAATTGCACTAAAGAATTGGCAGCTGAAGGATAGAAAGGCACAGAAAATTATTGCGACGACGATCGGGCAAGGGGTACTAGTGCCTATAATGCATTGTACAACGTCACATCAGATGTGGTCAAAACTAAGCTCAATATACGATCAAAAATCGAATAGAAGCGTAAATATGTTGCAGCAGCGGTTCTATGGTTTTCAAAAATATGAACATGATGACATTGCAACGCATATCAGCAAGTTGGAAAGCCTAACTCAACAGTTGAGAGATGCGGGTGAAATTGTATCGGAATCGATGCTTATAACAAAAGTTTTAATGACTGATAGATTTGCCCATTTTTTTAGTGCGTGGGAGTCTACGGACATTAAACAGCAAACCATCGATAATTTAAGATCTCGACTTATCATGGAGGAAACACGGGTGCAGGCAAGTGATCGACTTCGAGTTCGGCGGACACAGCACTCTTTAGCAAAAAAGAGAAAAGGTACTGTAGAGACTCAATATTCCATATCCGATTGCTCTATATTTTACTATCAATTGACTTCTATTTGCTGTATTTTTATTTTATAAGTGCGGCTTTATTTTCATTGTTTTACATTTTATATAGTCAAGTGTTGGCATCGCACAGTGCCGATACTACATTTACTTTCTTATTTTTTTTTTTTAACTGTTTTAACAATTCAATATTATTTCAATCCTGAATTTCTTATACAGCATTTAAGCAAAGCATTAAATTCGAGATCATTCGAATTTAATCTATAAATTTCTTATATGTACAGCATTTAAGCAAAACATTTAATCATTCGAATTTAATCTATGATTTTCTTATACAGCATTTAAGCAAAATCTATTTCTTCCTCTTCTTTTCTTTTCTTTTTTTTTTCTTCTACTGCATTTAAGCAAAACGGTTATATCTACTTTAAGTTCCGTTTCCACCCGAAATTTGTAAAACATTTACTTCGATTTTTCCTTTTACTGCATTTAAGCAAAACATTTATTTTAAGTTATTTTTCTTTTTTTTTTATACACATCATTTAAAACAATGACAATCACTTTTGAATTACTAATTTTTGGTTATCTTCTTTCTTACCTTGTATTTCGCCTGAGTTTTCCAGTCTTTATTCATTCGTCTTCTTCTTTTTTTTTATATAAGTTTTTCCTCGTCGCCAATTGTAGAGACCCAATATTCCATATCCGATTGCTCTATATTTTACTATCAATTGACTTCTATTTGCTGTATTTTTATTTTATAAGTGCGACTTTATTTTCATTGTTTTACAATTTATATAGTCAAGTGTTGGCATCGCACAGTGCCGATACTACAGGTACAACCAGATTAACAGCAACAACAATCAAAGTAATCATAAACGTCAAGGCAAATGCTTCTTATGCAAAGGCATTCGGGAAAGGAATTATAAATATCAGCGCTTTCAACTATCGAGAGCGGATCAATAAACGTTTAACCAATGTCTATTTCGTGCCGGACATTAGAGTTCATTTATTTTCATCAGGCAGTGCGCTGGACAAAAACTATACGGTGTAAGCGCTTCTTCATTTTCATTGTCGATAGGGATATATGTCAGAGGTCGGGAGTTGACGATGTTCTCCACCTCCATAAGCATACTTTTTAGCAACTCGTCTGACGGATTTCGGCTTGGAGCAATTTGGTTCAGCACAGTTTTTACGGAACGCACAAGGCGTTCCCAGCTTCCACCCATATGAGGTGATCCGGGCGGGATAAAGGTCCATTTGGTGTTGGCTGATGTGAACGTCCGTAAAAGCTTATCGTTGTCGACACTTTGATATGCCAGCTTTAATTCGGTTTCAGCACCTCTGAAATTCGTCCCATTATCACTAAACAGCTCAATCGGGGTCCCGCGTCGCGCCATAAAGTTGCGAATAGCAAGTATGCAAGAGTCGTTGGTCATCGAGTGAGCTATCTCGATATGAATAGCTCGAGTTGTGAGACAGGTGAGCAGGACTCCATATCTCTTCTCATTCCTTCTTAAGTTGACGACGATCATAGGCCCAAAATAGTCCACGCCTGTGGACGAAAACGGGCGAGAGAATGCCGATATCCTGGCAAGCGGAAGTTGGGTCATCATAGGTGGATGCGGTTGTGCTATAGCATTTTTACAGGTCTGGCAGTTTCTACGAACCTTTGAAAGTACAGCTCTCAATCTTGCGATGTGAAATCTCTGGCGCAGTTCATTCACAACGGTCTCGTGATTTGCATGACAGTAACGTGAGTGATATTCATCTACCACGAGAGTCGTTATGCGATGTTGAGTCGGGAGAATAATCGGACATCTCACATCCAAGAACGATTCAAAATATCGTTGAATTCTGCTGTTAGCGCGAAGAATTCCGTGCTCATCTAGATTTTACTGATAGCTTTAACTGCAGCCTAAGGAGATAAGGAAACAATTGAGCTCGATTTGTTAATTTTACCTTTTAAAGACAAACGGACAATTTCTTCGGAAAATACGTCGTATTGGGCCTGTCTGAAGATTATTGTTTCTGCATCCTGCAATTCTTCGCTAGTCAGTGGCCCAGTTCTTCTTTTTTCTTGTCGTTTCATCCTCCAATTAAAGGCACAGCGAATCACTCGTCCAGCAGAGCGAAGTAGTCGAGACCACTGAGAAAAACGCTCAGGTTGAAACAGGTGTCGATCTTCAAAACGATGTACTCCAATGAATTGCGCCTTCAATTCCTCCTCAGTTCTGGATTCTGCTGATTGCTCTATCGGCCAGCATTCTGGCGGTGACATCAGAAAGGTAGGTCCTTTGAACCACGGGCCTGGTGTATTGAGGTTTGGACCTTTATGACATTTGGTCGCCTCGTCAGCCACATTTAATTTGGTAGGAACCCACCTCCATTCGTCGATTTGGGTGATATCGAGTATTTCGCTTACTCGAAATGCGACGAATTGCCGGTACCGACGATGATCCGACCGTAACCAACTCAGATATGTCCTTGAGTCTGACCAAAAGTACCGCCTTTGGAACGTAATTGAGTGAGACTCCGAGATCTTCTTGGCGAATCGGGCTCCGAGCACTGCAGCTTGCAACTCTAGCCTTGGAATTGAAAGGCTCTTCAGCGGTGCGACTTTGGTCTTGGCCCCAATCAATGCACACTCAGTAACGTCACATGATATCATCCTGACATATGCTACCGCTGCGAAGCCATTCTCGCTGGCGTCGACGAAGACGTGAAGTTCAAACTCTTGACAAGAAACAAATTTTGTTGAAACATAGCATCTAGGGATACGTACCTCCTCAAGCTGCGGTAAGAAGCTTATCCAATGAAGCCATTTTCTATAATCAGCTTGCTAAATTTGGTCATCCCAGCCGATTCCGCTACGCCAGATTTCTTGGAGAAGTATCTTTCCGTACATAACGAAATTCGCTAACAATCCCAGCGGATCAAACAGTTTCATCAGGATTCGTAGGACTTCACGTTTTGTTGGAACTCTTCTGCCGTGGAGTAGATCTGTGTTCGATGAAGTGATGGTGATTTTGAATGTGAGGTAGTCCGCAGTTGTAGACCACCACATCCCGAGAACTTTCTCAGGAGCAAGTTCCGTCTTTGTGTTGAGGTTGACTTCTGTTGGAGGGCTGGATTGAAATATCTCACCGATGGCCTTGGAATTTGAGTTCCAGTTTCGGATATGGAACCCCCCCCTGTTGGTGAATAAAGGTTATTTCTTTAGCAAGTCTTACCGCTTCTTCTTCGGATTCCACACTATCCATGAGGTCGTCCACGTAGTGGTTTTCAAGGATCGACCTAACAGCTCTGGGGTACTCTCTCTCGAAGTCTTCTGCATTCTTGTTTTTGATGAACTGCGCCGAACAGGGGGAGCATGTAGCGCCAAACGTCATTACCAGCATCACGTACTCCTCCACTTCGTTGCTGTTCCGATTGAACCACAGAAAACGCTGGTAGTTCTGGTCTGCTTTTCTTATCCAAATTCGGTGGAACATTTCTTGAATGTCAGCACATATTGCGAAACGCCTTTCACGATATTTAAAGATGACAGACATTAAGGATGTCAGCAAATCAGGGCCCTTGAGTAGTACCGAGTTAAGGGAGACCCCGTCAACTTTAGCCGCCGCATCCCATACCATTCTTAACTTCTCAGGTTTGTTTGGATTTTGAACTGGGAAGATTGGTAGATACCAAGTGTGTGACCGTTCTTCAGCAAATTCTTTGGGCAAATTCACATGCGTGAAAGTTAATGTGAGCAGTTGTGGGTGCAAATTCTAATTGAGGGCAGCAGCCGTAGATTGTCCAACCTAATCGGGTCTTGGCGGCAACAGGTTCTTCTATACTTCCTTCCTTACACTTGAGAGTAAGACCCAACTTCCAGTTGTTGAGTCCGATAAGAAGACGAGGAGCGGCGTTGGAATAAGACTCGATAGGTAGGTGTCTTAAATGCTTATACTGTTCTTGCAACTTGACTGCGTCCAAAGTTTGCAGCGGCAACTGGAGACTTTTTACTGTATGAACGTTAGTAAGTGGGAATGTCTTACCTTTGCCACCCGTTCCGGAAATGTTGAAGCTCATTACTGTTGAGTCGTCCTGATATCTATGTGTGTTGGATGTCCATTTGATGCAAAGGGGATCAGAAGTCCTTTCGATATTAAGTTGGGCAGCAACATCCTCATCGATTAGCGTCAACGACGAGCCATCATCCAGAAACGCGTATGTTTTAATTTGGACTGCGTTGCCATGTAGAATGACAGGAACTATGCGGTACATGACCGTCGTTGAATTTTGCATATGTGCGTTACTTGGTTGTGCTATAATGGGCGAAAAAGAGTCACTGATATTTTGTGATTTACCTGTGTGGGTTTGGTCGTTGTGGAGAAGTTGATGATGCTTAAAGGTGCAGTTATTTTTGCCACAAGAACTAGCTGACCGACAACGGTAACCATTGTGTCTTCTTAAGCAACATCGACATAGCTTGCACTCTCGGACGACTTCCCATTTGGATGAGATGCTTAATTCCTTAAACTTTGAACAGTTCTCCACAGAGGTACAATTTCCACCGCACACCAAGCACTTACGTTCTGTGATTCCTTGGGACGTGGAACTGATTTTTGCTTCTGCAGCCTCCAAATGAGCGTGCAGAAAGCCTCTCTCCTTCTTTCCTGTTACTCCAGTCTTATTACCACCAGCTGTTGTTGAAGTTTTTGATGGCACCGGTATATGATGCTGTTGGCGGCTTCTGCAATACGATATATCCAGACACTAAACTCTGAGAGAGTGCAGATACTAAGTGTTTGCATATAAATTGCCCAATTCAGATGGATTGGAACTGGTAGCTTCGCGACTAATGGCCAAACCACAACGGCGCTTTGCCGCTTGCGTGCGTTGACAGATAAAGTAGAACCAATGCTTTCATATGGTGCAAGCCAAAATGCGGCTTCAGGCTTCGGGTCGCGTTTAGATCGTAAATATCGTAAAGTCCAACGCGACGCCCAAGTAGAGCAACTCTCTACTTTCAGGTCATAGTTGCAAAAAGGCTTACTATTGTACTGAATTCAGTACAATTTGACTTTGACTATTTTTAATTTTTGAAAGTTTATTTTTATATCTTTCAAATCAGACATATTAAACAAAAATAAGCTGAACGCACTTCCTTGTTTTAAAATTTTGAATGCATTTATTACTCACCGTACTTCGTTAAAAATAATTTTTTGAAATTTGCTGCATTTCTCGAAGATGTGGAAAAACGATTTGATTTCGGAGACATTTTTTTGAACTCATTACAAAATTTTTCACAAAGTGCCATTTGGACGATCAAGTAAATTCAATCGTCCACTTTGTCTTAAGGTTTTTTTCCTGGTGAACAAAAAAGTATTGAAATTATCAATCATGAATATCTGACTACGATAGAAATAGGTACATACTTCTATTTCTGAGTTTTGGGCTGAAATAGGCCTTGTGCAAAATGAATGTAACGAGTTCATATTTTCAGATCGTACACCGCATTGTCCAGGGTGCTTTTTGTATTTCTTCT
Organism: Cheilosia soror; assembly: GCA_949372485.1. Lineage (NCBI taxonomy): Eukaryota > Metazoa > Arthropoda > Insecta > Diptera > Syrphidae > Cheilosia > Cheilosia soror. The sequence continues at coordinate 46,758,929 of OX443562.1, read as the reverse complement.
TATTCGTCCGCAAACGTTTAAAGAATGTTTTCTTATCAAAAAAAAAAAAACCTAAAGAATCGAATGCAGGCGTAATGTCTGCGCTATTAGAACCTAAACATCTTATTAAAAATTAAGGCTGCCACAGCTCTTTGAATAAAACAGATCTTTACAAAATAATCTTGAAAATGAAGAACTTGTATAGTAGATTGTTATCTGAATGTGGTACGGTCGTGTTCAAATCACTTGGACAATGGTAGATTTTCTGTACAAAGTCTACAGTTTACTCAATCGACCGTTGGACAAGTGATTTTCAACACGACTATACAAAGATTAGTCTTAATCTGTTTATATGTATGTACATGGACTAAAGTTCCTATCCGGCGTCTATAAGACTTATATTACCTTGAGCTTGGTACGCTGCTCGTGCTAAATTTTAGCTCACACACAAAACTGTCTCCAAAATTTAGCTAAGCTAAATTTAAGCGAATCCATTTATACGAGCGGTATGCTGCTGCAGCTAAAAAATTAAATTTTCATTTCAGACTGCACTGCATGTATATGTCACAATTTACCGCGCCCATTAATGGTTCGGCATATTTTTTCTAGCTAAATTTTTACAGATAAAGTTTTTTTTTCTTCTGTTCTTTTGTGTTGCGGAAAAGTAAATAAGTATAAGGCTTTTCAATGAATACCTTCCTCCTACCTACCTACCTTCTTTCAAAGTGATAAATTTGATATCAAGGAATAGCAAAAAAGAAAGTGCAACGAAAATATAACACATTTTCGCGTCGATGAATTTTTGAAGAAAGTTATACTCGTATTCAACGAACAGCTGTTTTCTGTGACAGCGTAATGTCAAAATTTAGCTAGGATTTTATTTAATGTTTGGAGAGAAAAATTGGAGAGCAGCTAAAATTTAGATTCGCTCAAACTGCGTACTAAGCTTTAGATTCAATTAAATGCGCCTTTATAACACCCTCCAATGGAAGGTTATAAGTACTTACTTTTATAACACCAAGAAGAAGTCACCCTACACCCTATAAGCCATAAATATTCTGAATCAGGATGCAATTCTGAAATGATTTAGCCATGTACGTCTATCCGCCCGTCGGTCTATCTGTTTTTTAAAAACACAACAGAGTCCAACAACCAAACGAATCGACATAGGCGAATGAAATTTTGTGAAAGGACTTCTTTGTTCCGGTACCTCCCTGCACGCACAAAATCATTATAACAATTCCTTAACATTTTGCAAGACTTGAATGCTGGGGAAGTTATAAAAACTGGCCGATGATAACACTGATAGGTAAGGTACCTAGGTACTTGTTTTTTTTTTAATAAAATATTAATTTTTTATGTTTTCCTTTGGTTTTATAAATTTAAGACATTTGAGTACTATTCAGTACAATTTGGTTTCAGTTTTCAGTACAATTGAGAAAAGTCGATTTTCATCACTGTTTCAGGTGCTTTGGGCGGCTTTGACATTTCATTGTCAGTTTGGTTTGTTCGATTTGATAATATTTAAAGTGGTAGAGCATATGCCGTTCATGTTGGAGTAGCGTGGGTTCACTTAGGGTATACACGTACTCGTTTCTAGTAGAATATGAGGTTTTTGCAATACAAATTAATTATTTTACTGTGTGGAAATGACGAATATTATTTTTGTTTTAATGCTACTAGTGATTTCTTCAGATTGTTGAACAAAAAAATATGTGCCCAAATGTTATGTGCGCGCTTTTGAAATTTTAATTTTCTCTGAAACTACTCTGTGCTTTATACAATTGATAAACGAAATAAACATTTTTGTTTAGAATATTTATAGTTTCTTTTTCTAGTCGAGGGAAAATCTAATTTTCTGCTATGTGCAAATGATTGGTATTAATTTATTACTTGGTGTACCCGCTCCTTTGCTCGTGCCAATGAATTGAAATGCTTAGGTAGATATAGCTACATATTTTTTATTGTCTATCGGGACAATGAACATGAATATGCGTACCGACTTTGACCCAAATTCACGGGAATTCTCCGTCCTATATCGAAGATTCCCTGTAAATTTGAGCTCCATAGGCGGGAAGGTTTTGAAGTCCAGCCATATGAATATAAAAAAATGTCTGGAGAGGACAGCAAGATCTTCGCGGAAATATTGCAAAAAGAAATGTTCGTGTATTTAATTAATACCAGGCAAATGACCCTAATTAGAGGGTCATAAAATCCTTTCAATATGCATTGCCATTACTGGCGATAGGTGAACGGATGTGGTAAAAACCCAGCGAGCGACGAAAAACAGTATCTGCGGTCGCAATCGTCCGAATGAATGTCCAGCATACCACCAGATGTATGAATATAACTGAAATAAAATATAAATAAGAATTGAAAAATCGAATTGATCGTCGGTATCCATATTTGAGCATTTATTAATATGTTTTTTTTAAAAAGCCAAGGCAAGTTTTTAACAAAATTGCACCTCTGTATTTTAGTGACTGAACTTCTTTCCACAGCGTAGATAAAATATGCTGGCCATTTGGTAATCTTGCACACTTAAATCGTTTTTCAAGTATTCCACAAAGTAATCAATAGTAATCAAAGTAAGTAATTTATCCACATTTTCTCAACCAAACTAAACATCTACCTGCTTCGCCTGAAAGGACTTTCATGGGAAGGCTTGTACCTGTGTATCTATGTACATTTCATGCACCAGACAATTCTGCCACAAAAATATTCCACGACAAGAAAAGTGAAAATACAATAACTGTTATTTATTTATGAATTTTTTACTATTTTGAACAAATTTGCTCTTAAATCGTGCATTAAAAATAACAGGTATAAGCAAAAAGGAGTAGACTTGCATTCTGCTCTGAATTGGGGTATATTAACATAAACCAAACAGAACTTTCAATCTCTCATACTCTAGTCTCTCAACGCGCCAAAGCTCTGAAGCGGCATTTAGTTTTGGAAAACTGCGGCTTGCGTGCGTTGACATAAAGTACGGTAAAGTTTCTAAAACGCCTGTCAACGCACGCAAGCGGCAAAGCGCCATTGTGATTTGGGCATAACTCTTGTAACAGTGAAGAGTTATTGAGATGAGATGAAAGTCCAGCGGCTTCGAGGACGGCACAATGCTTTTGAACAGCAACAGCAAACTGTACAAGGGTTTCCAACTTTTCAGCTTTGGGTGAAGGTGTGGATTGAATCTTCAGTGTCAGGGAGTTCAAGATCTTATCCGGTTTTCCAAACAGCATTTCCAGCACGGCCAGTATACGAGGCATACCGTTTGGATTGTTCATTAAACTTTGCACCGCTTCAAAGGCCTTCTCCTTAAGCACCTTCTGAAGTCGAAGCAGGTTCTCCTCGTCCGTAAATCCGCATAGTCTCGTTGTCCTGTTAAAGTTGGCTATAAATGATGGCCATTCCTCCGGTTTACCACTGAAGCTGCGCAAATCCTGTAGAATCGAGTGAGGTACAGCAATTTGGTTCCTTGTCACTATGTTCGTAGATGTTTGGGTTTCGATGAAAGCGGACGAGCTCGGCTGGCCTTGACAAATGTTTAACGGTGTATGCGTATGCTGGATATTAAAGGTGGTTTCTGTTTGCTGCTGATGATGACGGGAATACGAATTTCGTTGTGCGTTGGCGTTGGTGGAGTCTTCGCACTGTGTATGGCGCTGCTGTTGCACGTTTGGAGCTTCATCGCACTGCCGTTGACAGCCTGGTAAAACCGATGAATGCACGAGTGTGTGGTGCGACGTAGTTGTTGGTTGGTACAATGGATTGGTAGACAATTGAAGTGGCCGATTTTGTTTTGGCACGTTGGCACCCAGCCATGTGTAGCTCACATCTAAGCCAAGGCCTTTAGGGTTCGACGTCTCAGCGATTGCCTTACGACCACCTTCCATTTGCGCTGAATGCGTGTCTTTTAGCCAATCTTGAACTTTGCTACTGGTATCGGTGAAAATGTCATCGATTTCGGCACCATGCGCATCATCTGCAATTTCGCTTAAAATTTTGAACTTACGGTTGAGAAATTCCTTTTCCAATGCTTTTTCCTCTTCCAACTTGCGTAGCTTCATATTTAATCTCCTTACCGACGAAGAACTTTGTGAAGACTTTGAACTGCTTCGTTTTGAGGTTATGGAAGCGGCATGTGCTTTTGATGTTTGATTGACGGTCAACGTTGACTTCTGGGCCTCAGTGACTGCTGAATGGCATAACTTGCCTGAGTATGTACTTTGCGTCGGCTTGGAATCAGCTGTTATATGCTTCGAAGATAGTGGAGCACCTACCAAAGCAGCTACTTGCAACACGGCTGCTGACGTACTCGTATCCGGCGTAGTGAACGATTGAACGACGTTTGTAGCTCCCAAAGACAATGGAGTCTTAACGAAACCATCGCTGAAGATTTCGTCGACCTTTCTGACCCTACGCACACGTCGGTTTTTGATGATTGAGACACTCTTGAGCGAGCCGAGAACACTGGAGCGCCATCACCGCTGGTGGTTGTTTGCATTGGAGTCGTAGAAGGGATATTCAACATAGCAGGTGTGGAGTGCCCTTTTGGATGCTGTTGAGCAGTAGAACAAGCTTCACATGCGAAATCCTGGCTTGCAATAGAGCTATTGACTCCAGCACACATAAAGTGAAACCAGTTTTCACATACATATATCACACGCCACCATGTTGTCTTTTGAATCGGGATCGCTGCATAATTGGCAATTAGATTCACTTATGGAATCCGTTGAATCCATCGATGATACTGGATTGAATGTAATTGAAAATTAAGCGTCAAATTAATTTTGTAAATTTGTTTTATTTTAAAAACACTTAAGTCATGACATAAGCTGTTTAGGATATTTATAATTCAAGAAGTTTGTGTCCTATGTCGACATAAGCTATTTTCAACTAAATTTATATTTGATCATTATTGTGCTTATGTTGACTTAAGCCATTTAAAAAAAAGTGATTAGGGTTTTTAAAATAACTTAAATTGACATAAGCCTTAAAAATAATAAATTCAAATTTGTTAAATCATCTTATGTCACTTAAGGTACTTAATTGACTTAAAACAGTTTTTTTGAAAATAGCTTAAGTTTCAAATTATGCTATTAGCCACTCTGTTATTGTTAAAAAAAAGAACAAAAATTATACATTTTGTACATTGCCAGTTTATAGCTTTATTGAAAATAAATTTCATTTACCTAGCACCAGTACTTTTTCTAAAAACAATGAAATACCCTTTAAAAATCAAGAGCTAATTTTTTGTTTGCTCGTACTGAAAAATGACAAAAAATGACATAAGCTACTTCAACTTATCACCACAGATATATATGGCACAGCCAATCGGCTACGATGACAAGTCAGGACGAGTATGCAAGTTAAATAAAACACTTTATGGTCACTGGTCAGGCTTCAAGAAATTGGAACCAAACGATATCTAAGCTCCTCAACGATTATGAGTTTGAAACCTGCGCAGCGGATCCGTGTTTATTTACTTTTCGTAGAGGCGATCTAGTTGTGTTCGTGGCGCTTTATATTGATGATGGTTTAATTGCTGCAAGTGATCTAAGCGGTGTCAAGGATGTTATCAACTATTTAAAGCAACATCTTCAGATTACAGCCAGCGAAGCGAATTATTATCTAGGTATGGAGACTCAACGAAAACTAGATGGGTCGATCCAAGTTCATCAGTCTGGTTATATTCAACGACTTTTGGATCGATTTAAAATGGAGAATTCGAAGGGAGTATCAACGCCATGTGATACACTCAACAAGTCAGCAATACTGTCACCAGCTTCACCGGATGCATGTAGTTTCCCATTTCGTGAAGCAGTTGGATGTCTGATGTATCTCGCAATAGCTACTAGGCCAGATATTTCGTACATTGTTGGAGTCTTGAGCAGATTTCTTGACAACCCAGCACCACACCACGTCAAAACGGTGAAAAGAGTGTTTCGTTATTTAAAGGCTACTCCAAATATAGGTATATTTTTTTAAAAATTCAGATAACTTACCTCTTTTATGTTATAATCACTCTGACTATGCTGGCGACATTATTACCAGGCGTTCAACCAGCGGATACATATTTCTGTTGGGAGAGTCAGCAATTTCTTAGGGTTCACGCAGAAAGCGATGTACGGCTCTTTCATCGACTGAAGCGGAGTATATCGCGGCATCCGAAGCGGAGAAGAATTGATGTGGATAAGTGCACTGATGAAATGTCTACTTCCTGAAGGAGCTATGCGACCAATTTTGCATCTTGATAATCAAGGTGCTCTGAAGCTTATCAAGAATCCCGAATACCATTCCAGAACGAAACATATTGATGTTCCCGTGCATTTTATTAGAGAAAAATTTAATGATAATCTTTTTTGTTTTTGTACCAACTAATAATCAATTAGCCGATATATTTATAAAGCCATTGAGCAAAGATAAATTTGAACATCTAAGAGAAATGATTAATGTTAAACTAATTAATTAATTTAAAGTTAATAATGAGTGGAGTGTTAAGCATACATTGTCAACTTAGCTTACGTTCTACTTGAATTCACTCTTCGTAGAACACACTGAACTATTGTAAACTAAATGATAAGTACTCGTTATGTATACGCATATGAATAAATTATTTTTCCTTTTTCTTTCTAACCTTTGAAGTCAACCTGATCGATCGTCTTTTATTTAACAGTAGACAGCGAAGAAACTTTTTAATTTTTATTTATTTGCACCGCGAATCACTTCTTAAACTGATTCTGTCACTTTTTAGTCGTGGGCTTTTTCCCGGCTGCGCAAAATTATGTTGAAATAAATGACGATGTTTCGTCCGCTGCTGTATATTTTAGACTCTCTTGTCCAAAAACGAGAGGAAGCCAATGCAGTGCCGATTTTCCATAAACCAGCAGTCGCATCATGTTATCTATTTTCCACGATGTCGATTCTGCTGATTGTGTATATTCACAGGCATACTCAATATTCGGGAACCCGGACGCGCATGTTAGTGGCACAAGAGTATCAGATGATATTCAATATTTGAGAATGCGGTCGCGCATGTTAGTGGCACTACAGGGTATCAATTCGCTCGCAGTAGGTGCTGTTGTCCAAGAAATTTTCCATTTTCTTAAAAACTTGAAGACATTAGTGTTTTTCAGTGTTCGATTAAGAATTGATTTGGACAATAAAAACTACTAACAAATTAAGTATCTAATTTCTCAATATTGAAAAAATCGGCATATAACTTATTTTTAATCTTTTTCCTTAAATTTCAAGTTTGTAAGTATTTTTTTCAAAAACTATTAACAGTAATAACTTAATTTAAAAATAATATGAAAGAACAGATTCCTGGCTTTCAAAAATGCCAACATTCTTTGTTGTAAGTGTTGCCATTGTTTTTTTTTATATTTTTCATTTTAAGTATTATTTTTCTTAGATTACCCCTCCCGTCTAAACGAAGCGATATAGACCCCCCTCCATAGTAAAAAATGCTTGTATTTAACCCCTCTACAAAATACCGTTATCAATTTTTGGCGCCCAAGTTATCGTACTTGTGCCGTACATACAATACAATGCTAAGTAGGTAATTTACAAAATCTAATTTAAAAATTCATTTTTGAAAAGGTCTATTTGAAAACAAAATAAATACAAACATCACTTAATTAACGAAGTTTGGCATAAATACAAGATTGCATGGTATCGCATATTATATACAATTTAACAAAGTTTACAGAAGAAAATTAGAGAAGTAATTCAATTGCACAATTCTTACCATTTTCTAATTACACTGTAGGTATACCTATTTACTAGAGTTTTTATATTTCAGAATAAGTTTTCATTCACTACTAGCTGCTGTTGTATCTACCCAAATGCCTTCGTATGGTTATTTATGTATTTATTTAATAAAATGATTTATTTCTTATTATAGCTGAACCGTCACAAATGTAATACAAGTAAATTGGTGGACTCGTAAATAATTTCAAATTAATAATTGTGTAGACATTTAATTTCGGACCTACTAAATATGACTGATAGTGTTCACAAAACTTCAATTCAATTATTATCCAATACTATTTCCTTAATTTCGTACAATTCAACTTTATTATTTTTTTTTAATTGTAAGAAAAAAACCCTTCTTATATAATGATCCCCTATACCTATACGTGATAGATTTAGCAGCCAATAATTTTAGGAGCATAGATTTAATATATTCAAAATTTATAATACGTAAATCCATTTCTTCAATATTCAAGGAATAACAATTCGAATAGTCATATACAATTTCATTAGGGAAACCCAATTTATATTCCAATAAAAAATTAATACTTATATATGTAACGTATGTAACGTATATGTAACGTTTTTTTCTAGTCGAAATATTTCTGGCATACATTTTAGCCTCCCTATGTTTTGATCCATAACGAAAAGTCCATATATATTTTAAAGGTCCTATTTGTTTTATAATTCCGACATAATGATTCAAAAAGTGAAACTTTGGTTTAAGTTTTTTTTTTTTAAAGTGCAGTATATTTTGCATTGTGCATTTCTATGTTCTTACCGAGCATTTTAAGGCTCTTTGAATCAAACCGACTTAACAACACTGAATCAACTATTTTTAGTAGAGTTAAGAAAAACTGCCATACATCCTTATCTGAAGGAATTAAGTCACCAATGATGAAGGGAAGAAAATGTGTGATAGTCATCATTTCCCGAGACGATCTTTTTATTTTATTTGTTTTAAGATGCGTCATTTCAATAGGCGGCGACAAATTCCCTAATTCAGCCTCCCCGTAATTAAACATTTGCTTTCTGTAATTCAAAACTTCAATTGAAAATAGCCTACGTTCTGAAATAAAATACAATAGTAGGTACTTCACAGATGTCGTACCTACAAACCCCTTCAAATAAGTCGTGACAAATATCTACTGCAAAGTTTTTAGTAACATGGAAGTATGGTATATCATTCAATAAATAATCTGCAATAATTCCAGTTTGTTTTACATCATTTTTGGTTAAACCGTCGTTATAGTTTTCTTTAGTTCTTAAATAATTAGCATATTCTAAACAGTCGGTTTGCATTTTACGATCTCCAAAATTGGTATTCTGCGTGCAAAAATCTTTTAGATTAGATTAGATTAGATTAGATTCTTTATTTCATGAAATATATGTACAATAGTTTGTGTTTGAGACCATGAGCATGGCACAAGTAGCCGTCTTTTATGAAATCTGTTATAAATCATAACAGAATAAAAGACAGAATTTTGTGACTTTTATCATAAAAGATTTTTATTTATTAGAAAGTTTTGGATTGAAATGGATATCTATACAATCTTTCGTCAACGAAATGTTTACAAAAGAAGACAAATGTAATAATGTGTATAAACAAGTGGGTATATAATTGAAAATAATTTATCAATTTATATTATTGGTTTAGACGAAGACACCAACAACTTTTGCTGGAACTAAAATTAAATAGTGATCCATTTGATCGTTTTATTTAGCTCTTTAGATTGGATACGGTGTATGCTAGAGTTCTAATGAACAAATTGGAACAATTTACGCAAGACACGAATACAAACATTTCATTTCAAATGTAGGTCAATAACGATGTAAAGTTGGATATTTATTTCAAGTTTCTAATGACATTTTTACGGATACGGTTCATATCAGGCATCAATAGAAAGCAAAAAAAGAACCTACTAAACAGAACCCGCCCAGATATTGCTAAAATCACAGCCACAAACCAGAGAAAATAGACCACCAGCTTCGGCCAAAAATGAGAGTTTCATAGAGCCAGTTTTGAAATAAGTAGCTCCGCCTCTTTTTCTATCTGTGAATACGTGTGAATAAGCAAAAAAATATGAAATAAGACAATTGAATCTGAGATGGCTTTGAAATAATTCAAATAATTCAAATAATTGACCACTATTGGGACGTGTTAAGCAAATGGTGTGTATGGTGTGGTGAATTAATTATTTATATTTCATTAAAAAGCATAATAATGTAATATATGTAGGTACTATTTGGGTGATTAAAAATCTAATATGATTCCTATCACATTATTATACAAAAAAGAATATAATTTTAAGCTGCAGAACTAAATTGCAAGCACGATGTAATCAGCTAAACGCGATTCTCTGCAATTTTATTGACATAAATTTTGAGCTCTTTCTTCTTATATTTTAAAGAAATTTAATTTATTTTCGATGAGTGTGTCTGTTATTAAAGTGTTATTATTATTTTGGAATAAATAAAAGTTAAACGAAAACTATTTTGTTCATCTATAAAGAAATTAGGTATTATAAAGAATTGGCTGTTAAAAAAATTACAAATCAACATTTGTCACTTAAAACATGGACTGCTTGTCATTTTTATACAAAACCTGCTTGAAAACTACATAGGCGCTACGAAATGCACAGCGTAGCGTATACACGTCAAATTTAAAAAAAAAAATGTGGCATTTTTGATTTAAAAAAAAAAAAAAAAGGTCGTTTCCATAGTAACGAACAAACTAAAGCGAAAAGTGAACTGTACTAAAAAGTGTAGGTACTTAATATTTTAAGTTAAAACATGTAATTATCTTATTTTGTTTTGTTATGTTATCATAGTTTTGCTTTTTGTGTAGTTATTCTTTTGATTTTCACATAACATGAAATTATAACATAATTTAATAATCCATAAATTTTTAATAACATTCGCGTTTTTTACTATTTTTATTCTATGTAGTTTTGACATTCAAATACGTATAGTGAAAAATTTGCGAATTAACTAATACGAAAACATACAGGCAGTTTTAAAAAATCTAATTGCATTAAAAAATATTTCCTGAAATTCGCATATTTGCCCTAGCGAAAGCGTAATAATTATATATGTTAATAAATTCTTATTTACCCTTCCTTGTGTTATAAGCCGATATGTGATATGACAACGTATTTTTTCTTGAATTCCGATGACCAATTTATTTGTTGGTTGAAATAAATTCATCACATTTTTCTTGTAGATGTAAATAAAACAATAAAAATGTTAAGCCTGACAAAACAAATGTCCTTTCTCCTTTTTTTTTATTATTTATTCCAAAACTCAGTGAGTACACTTTAATAAAACAAACAATCAAAGAAAATAAATAAATTTTCGTTAAAAATATAGAAAAAGGTCTAAACTTATATCAGCAAAACTAAAAAATCATGTTTGATAATTTTTTTTATCATCCATTTTTGTTTTGCAGTTTAAACAAATTTTATTTTTTCGTAATAACGTCGAAGGAATTCCATTATAACAGTAACTACCTACCCGCTACCCATTTATATTTGTATGCTTTTTAAAGAAATAATATAGGTTAGGTTAGGTTAGGTGGCAATTATCCGTTAATACGGAGTAATTCACTTAGACCAAGTAAGGTCCATTGTGATACCACATGCAGAGTCAGTTATTTCCGTTACTCTTGGAACCATTTCGAATTTTGGAGAAATTTCCGTATTTTGTTGATATCCGTTTCGGCAATATCAGCAAGCTCCCCGAAGAAGTACTCTCCTAGAGTCTGCTTTCTAATCGAGGATAGCGCCGGGCAGTCACATAGTAGGTAGAACGGAGTTTCTTCCTCCTCCTCATCCATGCAACTGCGACAGAAGTCATTAGCGATAACTCCGAGCCTTGCGGCATGTCTTCCTAGTATACAGTGGCCTGTTAGTACTTCCACAAGAGTTCCGATATGTGTTCTACTGACGTTTAACAGGACCTTTGTCCTGCGCCGATTTATTCGTGGCCAGGTCTGTTTTGCATGGTTGCAGGTGTCAAGTTCCCGCCATCTCTCACTAGCCTGTTGCAGTGCTAGTGTGGAGATGTTGTATCTTACCGTTTCAATTGGCACATGGGGTTCTCCTTTACCAGTAGAGAGTTCCATTTTCGTGCCGTTCCTTGCTAGTTCGTCTGCTTTACAGTTACCTGGTATATCTCTATGGTCGGGGACCCAGCACAGCGTTAACGTGCACCTATCCGCGATCTCATTTAAAGATTTGCGGCAGTGCCTGACCAATTTGGATCTTAATATTGGTGATTCGAGTGCTTTAATAGCTGCTTGACTGTCGGTATAGATGACGATATCCGAGTTCGATATCGATCTCACCTTCAGCAGTTCAGCGGCTTCGCGAATAGCCATAACTTCTGCTTGGAAGACACTACAGTTATTTGGTAGTCTGAAAGACTGGTTTAGGGAGAATGAAACCGAGAAAATCCCGGCTCCTACTCCGTCCTCTATATTCGACCCATCTGTGTATACTTCTAGCGTATTTTTGTCTATAACCGTATTCTTTTCCCATTGCTGTCGGTCGGGAATACTGGTCATGTATTTAATATTGAAGTCTAGGACCGTGGTTACGTAGTCTGTGACTTCCCTTTTAACATTATTAGTTTTTAGAATATTGGCATGCCCTATGTCACTGCTTTTCCACTGCAGTGATTCTCTCAGACGCAATGCCGATTTTGCCGCCATCTCCTTACCGTGTATGTCCAAGGGCAGAATGTGAAGCATGGTTTCCAGTGCCGCGGTTGGTGTTGTCCGTAGGGCACTGGTCACACAGACACATGCCACTCTTTGGATTCTATTTAGTAGAGAGAGGTAGCTTATTTTATCTAGTGCTGGCCACCAGACGATGATTCCGTACATGAGTATCGGTCTGACTACTGCTGTATACAGCCAGTGCATTATTTTTGGGCTGATGCCCCATCTGAGGCCCAGGATCCTTTTGCAGGAGTAAAGTGCAGTAGCTGCCTTCTTAACGCGTTCCTGCAGGTTTAGTTTCCAGCTCAGTTTCCTATCCAGAACCACACCTAAGTATTTGGCGCTGTCAGAGAAGCTGAGGCGGATTCCCTTTAGTTTCGGTGGATCGATTTGAGGAATTCGGTGCTTCTTTGTGAATAGCACTAGCTCTGTTTTACCCGGGTTTATATCCAGGCCGCATTTGCTAACCCATTTGACCAGCGTTGCGAGGGCCGATTCCATCAAGTCCCGTAAAGTCGGGAGGTATTTCCCAGTAAATAAAATGGCGATATCGTCTGCGTAGGCTATGACTTTACCACCGTTCTTCTCCAGGGTTATAAGTATTTCGTTTACTGTTAGAAGCCATAGCTGCGGTGAAAGTACTCCACCCTGCGGAGTGCCGCGTTGCACAGACCTTCTCAGTTTGCAGCAGCCAAGTTCCGAATTGATAACCCTGCTTAGCAGCATTTGGTTGATCCAGTGACTTAGACTTGCGTCAATCTGCAGGTTTTCAAGTGCGTTAATTATCGCTCTCGGCTCTATATTGTTGAAAGCCCCTTCAATGTCTAGGAAGGCTACCATTGTAAATTCCTTGACGGCTAGTGATTTTTCCACGGTGCCGACAATGGAGTGCAGAGCTGTCTCTACCGATCTGCCCTTACAGTAGGCGTGTTGGGATTTTGAGAGAGTCCCTGCTTTGATGTTGTGGCGAATATGTAGATCTATCAGTCTCTCTAGTGTTTTCAGTAGAAAGGATGACAGACTAATAGGCCTGAAGTCCTTTGGAGTGGTGTGAGAGGCTTTTCCCGTCTTGGGTATAAAAACCACTTTCACCTCTCTCCATAATTTTGGTATGTAACCATGATCTAAACTTAAGGAGAACAGTAGAATCATCCAAGGTTTAAGAATGCCATAGGCATGTTGCATTTCTGCCGGGATGATTCCATCTGGTCCTGCCGATTTAAAAGGGAGGAAGCTATTAATCGCCCATGAAAGTTTGCGTTCGCTTATCACTTCCTTTGAAATGTAGTGAGTTCTGGGATGGGACCGTTCCTGAGTCTGGGTATCATCCCCTTGGACACTTCCTGGGAAGTGAGTGTCTAGAAGCAACTGAAGTGATTCTTGACTAGACTGCGTCTCCGTTCCATCGGGTTTCTTTATATAGCTAGGTATAGAGGGAGACTTTGACAGGATCTTCCTAACTCTACTAGCCTCATTGTTTTCTTCAATTTTGGAACAAAAACTCTGCCAGGAGTTTCTTTGTGCGATTTTTATTCCTTTTTTGTAGTCTTTAAGGCTTTTCTTATAACAGTCCCAATCTGTGGATGATCTTGTTCTTTTTGCCTTGTTAAAGAGTTTTCTACTTTCTCTTCTTAGTGAGCTTAGCTCTGTAGTCCACCACGGGGGTTTCTTACATTTAGTGTGTCTGCTTACAGGGCACGACTTTGCGAAGGATTTATTCATGGCAGAAGTAATCTTCGTCGTCAAGGAGTCAATGTCTTCGAACGATGAGATTGTATCAGTGGGTATGTTACCGAGAGCCTTTGTTAGGTTGGCTCGATAGCTGTCCCAATTAGTTTTCCTGGGGTTTCTAAACAACGCTACAGGAGGAGGGGTAATGTTAAGATTGTAGAAGATGTAACAGTGATCAGAGAATGAATTATTCTTGGATACTGCCCAGTTTTCTACGGAGATAATAGGAGAGTTAGTAACTAGCGTAATGTCTAACACTTCTTGTCTGTTTCTGGTAATAAATGTAGGTTCATTACCGATATTACATATTACGAGGTTAGTCTCAACAAGAAAAGTAAAAAGTGACTCACCTCTTTCGTTGATGTCGCTGCTGCCCCAGATGGAGTGGTGTGCATTAGCGTCGCATCCGAGTAAAATTGGGATATTCCTCCGCTCTGACTCTCTGACTGCATGACGTATATTTGTAGATGGTACGGGCCCGATATCGTCGTAGGCCATATACGCCGATGCAAGCCAGAATTCCTCTTTGTCAGTGATCTCCAGTTTGGCCACTGCGAAATCAGGGTTGCTGAAGCTCTGTGAAAGGAAAAGTTTTAAGTTAGTTTTTGCTAAAATGCAGGCTCTTATTTTACCTTTACAATCAGCATGAAAAATTTCATAATTTTGTGTCCTCAACCCCGCTATGCTGTTGTCAACGAGCCACGGTTCTTGGATGAGGACTATGTCGTCCCCACTCGCTTGTAGGTGGAGAATAAGATTGGCGGAGGCCACCTTACTGTGATGCAGGTTTATCTGGATTATACGCAGCATTGTGGCTACTGGATAAACTGGAAACCTCAATCACAGTGATGTCCGTGTCCTCTGATTCAGAAGACCGCCCATGATCGGATCCCCGCCGTTTTGTGAAGGATGGAGGGACAGCGGGGTTAGCGCCCAATGCTTGTCTCCCATCCTGTTGGTAGACGTGCAGCCTTATGCGTTTGAAACAGTAGCTGATCTCATAATTCCTTTCTTTAAGTAGTGGAAGCGATTCTTTATCTAAAAGTATGGTGATAGACCTTGAATCTTTCACCACCTCCGATTTCACTACTGTCCACTTTTGTGTTGGGATGTCACGATTCTGGCTCTGTATCAGAAGCAGAATGTCTGCTGGGTCGCTTGGCACCATAGGGACCCAAGCGCGAGCTCTTGGCCTGAGCGGAATTTCATCCTTTTTCACGGCCTCCAGCTTAGCGCCCTGCCAAAGATCACCCGCGCCGGCGATTGCAGCCTTTATAAAAGTTACTGCATTTTCGTCGTCGCAGGCAATCAGCCTATAGCCTCCATGGAGCCAGCCCCTATCCCTATACGACGGCATCGGTTTGGAGGGGTCGATCTTGCACTGAGAGAGGAGATAAAGGTTTATCTTCGTCTCCACCTTCTCCCAGTTTTCACGACTGATCTTACACTCCTCATGGCCGCGGTCAATGATCGCCATGATCAGATGATCTCTCACAACCTCAGTTAGGAGCTTGGGTTCCGAATCGGTGCCCTTACTCTTCTTTGAGGTAGTGGGAGCGTCATCGTGAGACCGCTGTCTCTTGGATGCAAGATCCCTCTTTGCTTCGCTGCTTGTGGAGGGTCCCTTAATAGGTCGACTCTTACTTTCCTCCACCACTTTCGTTGCCCATTCATAGGAAGCTTTGTCTTTGTCATCCCATTTGTCTTTGCCCTTTTCTTCAAGTCGACTAAGACATAGGAATGCATTCCTTCTTTTTCTATAGGCTATTGTGCTTGCCCTAACGTGTTTCCTGGGAGGAAGCATCGCTGGAGCATTTGACGCGCTACCGTCGGTATCATCTGTAAGAGAGAGAGAAGAGTCAGAGCGCCGTTCGTTGACGATTCGCATCCTCCTCATCTTCCTCTCGACTTTGTCCGTTTTTGTTGTCTGTCCAGTCCTGTCAGTTTGTTTTGTTGGTCCTGTCTGGGAAGTACTTCCCGAAGACGTTGTTTCTTTTTGTTGTTTTGTTGGTTTCATTTTTTCTGTATTGTGGTCCCGCACGAGTAGCTAGGGAAAAAACCGTCCACCATGCCAGAGCCCCGCATACCATGGTAAGGCCACTACTTCCACCCTGAGGCGGCCTGGTATCAGGGAGGCGCCGTTAGAATACAGCCGATATACCCCCTGGCTGCAAACCTTCCAATGGGCACGGTGACGCATAACACCCTGGAATTAGGGGGGTTGGGCAGTTCTTAGTTCGTTACTCTTCAAAGCAGCCTGTCTGTCATGGGTGACCCTTCAGACGACTACCGCCTCCGACAGTATAGCCTGTTGAATCATTGCAACTTAAGCCTGCGCACCAACGTCAATTTGACGCAACGACAAGGTGACCGCCCCTCGCGCTAAGAAATAGTATAAGTTGGTAATAAATTCCCCACACCGAACACACAATTTGCTTAACACGTCCTGATAACGGCCAATTTATTTGAATTATTTGAATTTTTTCAAAGTTACCACCGAATAACTGTAAATGTTACATGTAAATGTGTATGCGTGACCAAATTCACCCTCCGTTTACTTTAATATTGCACGCATACTTAACCACGCAGTAACTTTTTGAAACTGGCTCTATGAAACTCTCATTTTGGGCCGAAGCTGGTGGTCTATTCTCTCTGGTTTGTGATCACAGCAATAACCACGGGGCATTGGCCAATTATGGAGACCATGCGGCCAAACTAAGTATCCCATACAAATACAGCCCTCAATTTCCTCTGCAAATGTCCAGCTTCAGACTGCGCGCACTGAACCAACTATTCTTTGACGACTTTAGCGTTTAGCCACGTTTGGGGCAAAGGGATACTGCATCTTATTTATCCGCTTTCTCAATTCTACAGGCTGGCTATAGGTACCGACCGGATCACATCCTTAACAATCATCACAAAGAAGGCCATTTTTGGTTTATCGCATTTATCGCCCAGTATACATCCAGATTCATTCAGTTGGTTACTGATTTCAACAGTGCTTTCTAATTGGATTTAGCTCCATGTAAGAGCAATATATTTGCTTTAGCTCGGTCGTAGTTTTTTGTTGTCTTTTTCCTAAAAAGATATTCCAGTGTTTATTACACAATTATTTAGTTTGTAGTAATTCATAACTTATTCATTTCAGCTTGCATTTTAATATGTTTTTTGCAAAAATTTGACCAGGTGCCTACCGAACCGACTATGAATAAAAAAAACTCAGTGGTTTGTTTTGACTGCTTCGTAACAGATTTTCAATTTTCGAAGTTCCATAACAGAGTTTCATAAAAGTTCGAAACTCCGAATATGATTTATAAAAGATCTTTTATGGTCGAAATCTTTTATGATTCATAACAGAAAATTCATAACAGAATAAAAGATTTTGCCGAATAGGCCTAATTAACAACGAGGACGACGATTCTCGCTTGTTTGGGATTGTCCCTGACAATTTCTGTTGGGACATTATGTCGAATTTTCAGTCTCTGAATTATTGTTTGAGAGAATTACATTAACAACAACTCGTAGACACAGTCACTTTGGTAGGAATGATAGCTATTTCGAACTACACCACTAATTCATTATCAGACTCCTTTAAGTGATTGTTTGAATAGTTTTGAATTCTGACAGTCAATTCTCCGTATAAGTATATCCACTTGGAAGACATTTCTGTTTTCCCCTGTCAGGAAGTGAACTTGCACTTTGATTTTTCTCAATTGACCAAGTGACTACCACTTGCGCTAATTGAGCGACGTATACAAGCCAAACAACAAGGTACAAACAACGCTTGTGTTTCGCGAAAGATCACATGAGCTGGGTTGTGCATAATGGAATGAGCATACAAATGATTGGCGGAAGGTTATTTTTTCCGACGAAAAAATATTGTAGATGGGCCGGATGGTTAAAACTATTACTTCCAAGAGGAGCTGTTTACAGAGCTCGAAAATAACTCTAAACCTTTATTTTTAATTGGTTTCTCACTGAGAGATATTACATTCGGCTTCGACATTAAGGTCTTTCTCTGAGATTTATTTATATACACTTACCTTTTCGCTCTTTGCTTGATCGTTATTTTAAAATTTTAGATATATCACTCCTTAGTTAAATTTTTCCATATGGAAATGATCAACCAAAGACCTCATTCTTCGAAAGTAAGTAAAAAATCAAAATTGTATTGTGTAAAAATTGTAATTGTGTAATAGTGTTGAATTCAGTGTAGTCGTTCTTATTTAACAAAAATTATATTAGCTGAATAAAGAAAATGGCTTCACAAGGGATATCATCATCTGAATGGGTAAGAAATAATTTAAGAACCTTAGAATTAAGTTAGACTACAAGTAAACTCTCACGGGTTTTAGTTTTAGCAATACTTTTTCTCATTACTTGTGTATGTGTAGCCGGGATACTTAACTTCTTTAGACCTTCTCAAGTTTCTCTCTGAGCGTAACCAAAAAAAAATACTGTGCTAAGAAACTGGTGATTACGTGATCATATTTAAAATTCTTAACAACTAAGAGTAATATTAAGACTTTCGAAAAGGTTGAGAGATACTTTCGAGCTCTATTAAATACACACAAAGCAATAAAACAATTAGTACCTAACCTACAGTTCTAGTGCAAGACTGCACAAAGGGCAATAAGACTGCGGATAGCATCATCATAAACGAATAACCAACAGCCAACCGATATGTGCGCGCTGTGCTACATTCCGTGTACTAGCACAATTTTATGTAGCCCCTGCGCTACGAAATGTGTACCATATGTGTACACTATCTGGTGACGTCAGAGCCACATATATACCTATGTCGTGGCGTACTAGCACCTTAAGCCAAGATATTCGTTTAGCTTTTCTCAATTCTCAATTCAATGCTCCCAAGGCCGGATATTCCAGAGTCAGTAACCAGCTTTGGGGATTTGAGTGCGGCGTGAATTCTTCCGCCGCACGTCGTCTTTCCGAGGGGCTGATGTTAGACTTTTGAGACTCGAGCAGACAGTCAGTTCCGACAGAGCATTAGTGTTGCTATTTTCTTCATGTTCACCACTAGCGCTTATAAGTTTTTAGCAAGCCACGCACAGATATACGAGACCAGTACCCGGTGGTTACCACGCGGAGGTAAAATAAGCTCAATTGATGTGTATGAAAAAGTTGCAACAGCTGGGTACCGCCAAGTTGATGTCTATCAGCGCCTATCCGATTCATACACACACAACCCCCAGAATTGAAGTTAGGGACGAAAATAATCATTTGGAGGTGAGAAAAACATTTAATGTTAATATGGGAATCATAAGCGGATAGGTCCTTAGTGACTGTGATTTATAGGGTATAGTTGTCGATACTGGGTTTAGATACCGGATTTTCACTACGAGCGACTGAATGGGTTGGGAGGCTTTCGGTTCAAATCGAGATTTGAAGGTTTATTTTAGTCCTATCGTCGCGTCGATGCATATTCATTCAGGCTTATTGTGTAAATACTCAAGGTATAGACGAACATTTTCAAAAAGCCTTGTAGGTTCTTAAACGGACCATTCCATAACGGCAGCCGTCGAGTTACTACATAGACGGTGTAGAGTAGACAAATTTAGTACCTGCATAGTTAGTTTGACTTCATTTTTGGAGTAGAGGTCTCTATACATAGGTAGGTAGGTAGGTAATTGGGTGATCTTGTGGCGGTTGCCACAGCTTCACATAGACCATCCGTTGGGTCCATTGTGTCCAGTCACGGGAACCTTCCATTGCATACGTCCTGTTGGAGACAAAGAATTTACCGCTTTATTTGGATCACCTAGATTTAGTAATAATCACAGGTATTCCTATAGCTCTTGTATCCAGATTCCCAGTTTGTTCTAAGAGTAACTGAAGGGTGTGGAGTTTGATTACCTATTGGAACCACATCACACCACCCCGATTTAAGTATGAATCTCAGGAGTTCCTTAAGATCAACATTCTCCAGATCTTCTAGTTCATCGAAGAAGAAGCTGTTAAGAATCCTCTGCCTACTGTTTTTAAGGGCTGGACATTCGCAAAGCAGATGCCGAACAGATTCTATTTCTTCTATGTCTCTGCAGCCTTTGCAAAAGTCATTATGCAGTATGCCCAGCCTTTCTGCGTATACGCCTATCGCACAGTATCCAGTAATGACCCCCTTGAGCATGCGAATATTTTTGCGGTTCAGTTCGATCATGAATTTGGATCTCTTTTTGCTCATTTCTGGCAATAATTCTTTTGCATGCTTGCACGTGTTGAGATTGTTCCAGCGTAGGTTTGTTCTACTCAAGGATTCAATATCAACCTTCCTAGAAAGCGTGCTTAGCGGAGTTTTTACAGATCACCCTTCTTCTCGTAAACAGCATGATTTCTGTCTTCGATGGATTCTCGCCCAGTCCGCGCCCCTCGACCCAGTTGTTAACTAATAAGAGTGCGTAACTGAGACTAGAACTTACCTGTGACTAGAATTACTACATCGTCTGCGTATGCGCTCACAATGAATCCTTCCTTTTGCAGTATTTTAAGCAGTTCGTCTACTACGAGGAGCCAGATGAGCGGTGATAGAACCCCACCTTGTGGTGTTCCCCTACTCACCTTTCGTTCAATACTCACGTCCCCGATCTGCGACTTTATCAGTCGTGTGCTTAGCATGAGTTCAATCCAGTTACATAGGCTGCTATTTACGTTTTTCTCAAGCTGCGCAGGATTGCGTCCGCTTCTATGTTATTGAATGCCCCCAAAATGTCTAGGAACGCGCTCAGTGTATATTCCTTATGTTGTAAGGATTCTTCCACTACCGATACTGCCTTGTGTATCGCCGTGTCTACAGATCTGCTCCTTATGTACGCATGTTGTGATTTTGATAGATAGTTATCACCGATCACTTGCCTTACATACAGATCGATCAGTCGTTCCAGTGTTTTCAACGTGGAAGAAGACGGACTTATTGGTATGTAGTCCTTGGATGTGGTGTGGCTAGCCTTCCCTGCTTTTGTGATGAATATTACTCTCACCTCACACCATGCCTTAGGAACATAAAATAGCCTCAGACAGCACATGTAGATGCGACTTAGCCATGGAATTATAGCTTACTCTGACTTCTGAAGCATTATGGGTCGAATATTATCTATTCCGGGTGCTTTGAACGGGGCAAATGTGTTAATTGCCCAGGCTATTTTTTGTCGGTTTTTATTTCTTTGTCCGTCCGGCACCTTGGTGCACCCTCCAGCGTCTCTTTGTGTGATTCAGTCTAGCTACCGTCTGCTCTTCTTAGCGAAGACATCGGTGTCGGTGCTTTTGAGAGGACTTTTCTTAACTTAGACGCTTCAGTTGTAGATTCAATAGACTCCAAAAGGATCTCCAGAAGTTTTTCTTTGCAAATATGATCTTTTTTTTCAGGATTTTAAGGTTGCCCATTCAATGTGTCCCTCTTTAGCGAGGTTCCATCTAGATCTTGAGCTACGCAGAAACTCCGCGATCTTGGGACTCCATCAGAGGGGGGCGCTTCTTTCCTCGTGTTCCAATTTTTGGACACGATTTTTCAAAAGACCTGGAGAGCACCCCTGTTAAAGCTTCGACTGCGTCGTCGATCTCTTCCTCGGAGGTGAGATCTCTTTCCGGACAGAGGTTTTTGTGGTTCTGCACTTCCTCGATAAATATTTCCCAGTTCGCTCTTTTGGGATTTCTAAACTGTTTTCTACCTTGACAAGCCAATTGTAATTCATATAGAATCTATCGACGCCCCGCTGGATACTCTCTGATTAGCAACTTGGACAGAATTATTTTGGGGTACAAGTGTTACGTCTAAGATTTCTTTTCTGTTCGCCGTAACGAAGGTGAGATCATTTCCCCGATTACAGATGAGCAGATTAGTACTTAGAAGAAAATCAAACTGAGCCTTACCTCTAGCGTTAATTTTAGAGCTTCCCCATATAGTATGATAGGCGTTAGCATCACAGCCTAAGACTAAGTTTTTCTTACCTTGTTCTGATGCCGTTACTAGCGCTTTTACCGGTTCGGGAGGTACTGTTGTGTCGCCATCATCTGGCATGTACGCCGACGCCACTCTGCAGCTCTCGCCCTTGCCCTCTAAATCCACCACCGTCAGATCGCCTGTGCCTAAATGAAGTAGTATTAGCGCGTGATGTTTTTTCTTTGCCACGATACACGATCTTACCTTACCTTTATTTCCTACATATATACCTGATTGTTATTAATCCATGGTTCTTGGATAAGGGCCAGGTCAAGCTGCTCCTTCTCGAGGAGAAGCTTCAGGTTGCCAGAGACGACCTTGCTATGATGTAGGTTGATTTGGACTACTCTCATTGCTGGTCGTAGCCGTCACCTACACCATCTCAGGCGCCTTTGTGCTCTCTACAGTCCGCTTTTTTCAATTCTGCGGGTGGCTCCTCGAATAAAATGACGTACCCTCTCGCACCATTCTTGGGTTCCTGCCAATCCCTCATCGAAATCGGAGGTTCTGTGACTGCAGAACGCTGGGGATCTCTTCTCTTTTTACCCCTATCTCGGGGATAGAGATTCTGCCCTTTACCTTTTTGGGCACTTCCTCTATGGGTACAGCTTTCAGCATTGCTCCCTCCCATAGTTGTGCGCCGTTTAGCACGGTCTTGGCGAAGTCATTTGATCAGGTCCTTGCAGTCAATATAAGTGATGCCTTTAGGTTTAAACCATCTCATTTTTCCATAAGCGCAACCTTTGCATCTGTCTTCGCTCGAATGTGGGAGATAATCGCAACACCCAGCGTGTTCTCGATGATCTTACCACACTCCACAGAGTATTGTCCGCTAGGTTTCCTCGATCTACCACAGCTGGCTGCAGCGGGTTATTGGTTACCTCGCTGTACTTCCCGGTTGGTCCGGTTCCCCACGCGGGTGTTCTTTTGGGGCTTCCCATGTTCGGCTCATTTCGATTAGCCTTCTTCGGAGCATTGGGGCGTCCTCTGGCGACCTCAATCTCTTCGCGGCCACCTCATCATTGCGCCCTTCAGTGGCGGGTTTCCGTCACAGTTCACTCGGGCCCGGCTTATTGTCGGTCACCCTCTGCTTCATCATAGTCTCCCCCTTCGTTGGGTGGCTGCATTGGGCCTTGGGGTCTGTCTTAGCGACATCGTCTCTTGATTGTTTCGCGCCGTCGGCTTTCTCTTTGGGGCCACCTCTCTTAGACAACATTTTAGCGTCTGGCGGTCTTGTCGGCTCAGGCCTCGTAAGCGCGTCTTTCGCGATGGTGTCTCTGGCCCATTTCAGTGAGGCTCGTTCTTTCTATGTGAGTGAGCTCTTCTCCTTCGGGAAGAGAATGCCATATATGTGTTTGGCCTTTAAGTATTCCCTTTTTCTTAGTAGACCTGGGGACACTTTCCTTTTCTTTGCCCTTTCTTTTCGGGGTTTCTTGTCCGAGGGTTCGGCCAGAAGCCTCTCTTCCTCCTCTTTCGAGATCTCCTCGTCTGTGGTTCCGGCTTTTAAAGCCTCCTGATTTTCGTGAGGTTGTATGGCTCCACGGGTATTATGTCGGGCACTGTCTTACTCTCGGTACTTAACGCACCCTTTCTCCCTTCATCCTTTTTGTTTTTGTTGTTTAAATCTATTTTGTTCCCACATGAACTGTCGATCCCGGCAGAGCAGACATACCGGAAGGCGGGACGAGGCAAAAGAATCAACCGACCTTGCCTGGGCATGGGAGGGGACCGTTAGCGATCTGCATTTTTAACCACCTGCTGACCATGCAGCCCTCGGCACGAGTACCTTAACACCTTGGCTAAAGTGGGATTTTTGCTGGGGTTTACTCCCCGGACACCTTAACTAAAGGTGGGGTTGATCTTAGTATCAATCCAGAGACAATTGATTGGCTGCAACTCACTCAGTGGAGTGGTTTTGCGATCGACCCACTGTTGTTTGCGCCTCCCACATGTCTCGAGACTTACTACAAGCCCCGACAAGGCGTCAACCCGTATCCAATGGTCTCTATACATACTTACATAAATTTTTATATTTGATGGCATTTCACAAAATTTATTTATTCTTTTCATTTTTTAGGATATAGCTTAGTTAGTTGATTCTGTATCGATTTGAATATAATTGTGTAGCTACACTACTACCTTACTACCTAAGTAGATATATTGAAGAGCTGGAAAGTGAAAAGTCTTCGACAGTGAAGAATTTCACATACATGCGGTGTAACTTTTTTTTATTTGAATGGTTTGTTCGAAAATACTCCACAATTTTCACAGCACACTTGCTGATATGCTTTTCTGTTGCGGTTAATCGAATGCAGATATTTTATGCCAACAGCCCCAGATGACTACAGTATAAAACTTTGTCTGGTCAAAACTACGAAAAGCGCAGTCGAATTTAAACCATTCCATTCACCATGTTATAAAATAACTTCGTAGCAGTACTAAAACAGAAGGCAAATAATTGGTATACACACATAAGAGGAAGTGGGAAATAATATTCTACATACTTTTGTAGAGGGTAGAACAATGGAGTGATTGTCCCCAGGAGTAGGAGTATAATGTTTAAGATTAGGGTACACACAAACAAAACGAATTTATTATTTTGCCGTACATTTGTTGAAAACTTGCTTAATGTATATTGCATTTAAACGTGTAAACGATTCTCGAGGGGTTGGATGTCAGAAATTGATGTGACTTAAGAATATTGTTATGTTACATAGCTTATTGTAGTAACAGTTTTCTTGGGCAGATGATCATTTCTATAACTCTATAAAAATGGAAAAATTTAAAATAGGTAAAAACTTACCTATATTTTTTCGGTTTACCGGAAATTCGCACCACGTGCGAATTACTTTTTATCTTACATTGGAATCGGAAATTCGGACCCCTAACAAAAGCCAGCTTTGATGGTCCGAGTTGATCTTCTTAAAATAGAACTTCCATTGTTTCTATTGTGATCTGGAACATTAAGTTGAAGTTCTTGATTCAGAGGTTCTCCATTAGTGTTGCATTCTCATAGCCAGTGCCGTAAATAGGGCGGTGCCAGCGGTGCCCAGGCACAGGGCGTAGAGCCAGGAGGTCGCAAAAATGACCAGGATAAACTTTTAGGTAATTCGCGTTGAAAGATCTTTAAACTCTGACACTCGTAAGTCTCGCAACATACAAACCCAAATAAGATAAGTTTACTAATAAAAATATTACCTATAAAAAGGTTGCAGGTGTCATGTATTTATGACATTTAATTTTTTTTTGATATAAAATGCAATAAATTTCGCGTCGGTCGAGAAACCGAAATTACATTTTCGTACCTCTCATGAATCTATGTAGGTACCTCACATCAGCGTTCGGACTTGAGAAATTCATTTGTGCAGTAGATTTTTCAAAAAACAGCAGTAAATCCAATTTTTGCGCAGTAGATTTTATGTTTGTATTGGAAACCTACATTTAATGTACATATTTAAAAAAAATTTATTAGTTTTTTTAAAAATCGATCTGTTTGAATCTTTATTGGCCTTTATTGATCACGAGAGCAGTTTTTTATAGCGTTTTCGACTGAGCTGAGCTGAGATTCTTCCCTCAGATTTAAAATTTTGCCTTTGCAATCGAATTCTATTCACTGGTTAAATGTTAAATGTAATTATTCGAAATGTGTCTTTTAATTGATTTATAAAAATGTTTAAATTAATAATCTGAAAAGTGCTCTCGATTCCAAAAAATATTCCTTTTTTGGTTCAATCGAACAAAACAGTGACCTAGAGCAAAAAAAAGTGATCTTTAGGTACTGAAGAATTAGTTGTTGACATATCTACTCGTACAAGGAAGTAGGTAACCGACAAATCTAGTCGATGAACGCGTTCAGTATACTTAGAGCCTAGATTCACAGATGATAATTTCTTATTGAAGGACTAACTGATTAAAATTTCAAACATTTTCTGATAATTCAAAATCGAAAGAAGGACTGACTGACTTTTTAAACAACAACGAAATGCATTATGGTTGTCAACCTTTCAGTGTTATTCCATAATATTTGGTGGCCAAGTGCTTATCGATCAGTACAGTTTCATTTTCCGGAAAAACAATTAAAAGCCTTCCGAAAGAGGAATACCTACATACGGAGAATCGACTTTCGGATTTCAACTGTTCAAACAAATCATTTAAGGAATCTTATGATGAGTATGGAGTGGTACAGTTCGAAATAGCTGTAATTTCAATCGAAGTCTTTAATAAATAGTTGTTATTCTTTGAAACAGCACACCACAATTCCCTGCCCTATTGGCTGACACTGCGACCTAAAAAGATCTATTGCATCGAAAAAAAAAATATGTTAATTTCCAAACTAAAAAAATTAAATTACTTCTCTGAAAATGTGCAGTAGATTGAGGCGTGGGCGCAGTATCGCAGTAGATTAATTTTGTTTACGAAAAGAGCAGCAGATCTACTGCAATTGCAGTAAAGTCCGAACCCTGCCTCACATTACGCAATCACAATCACGCACACAATACCCAATGCACCAGCAACCTCTTATAGATACGAACGAGATACCTAATGAAAATTGTAAATGTTTGTCTATTTTATTCCCCAACTTTAATTAAACGCATACGGCAAAAGTTAAAAAACAGAATATTTTTGATGTTATTAGAAGTGTGGGACTGGGACTGTGTTCTTCAGGCTTTTTCTCTTCGTTCACATCACAGTTTCGTTTTAGGGAATGTTAAATTGTTCAAACTGTTCATATCAATTAAAATTGGCGATGTAAAAGAATATTCACGCAAGAATGAACGAATTATATGCGAGCATTGATATAAAAAACCAGTAAGACAATATTATCTTCGACTATGCCGAAGCTCAAATACCCGGTACTATATTATTGTAAAAAATATTTTAGTATTAAAAAATTATATATTTGTATGGGAGGTATGGGTAGTTTTTATTCGACCAAGCTCATTTTTTGTCAAAATTTGTAAATTATTATTATAATAATATGTGCAAAATTTAAACTTGCTATCTTTACTTTAGCTATTTAAATTTAGTTTTTAACATCAAAAAGCTATATAAATCCAATATTTTTTATGGGAGGTAGTAGTAGTTTTCATCCGATCTTGCTCATCTTCGAACTTAGCCTCAGTTTGGTGGATAAAAGCTTACGTACCAAATTTCAAGTCGATAGCCCTTAAATTACGGCCGTAATCGTTCGGACGGACAGACGGACAGACAGACGGACATCGCTAGATCGACTAAGAAAGTGATGCTGATCAATAATATATATAGTTTGTCATACCTACAACGCCTCCTTATGTGCGTTACAAATGGAATGCCAAAGTGAATATACCCTCACCACAGTGTGGTACCGGGTATAAAAATGCGAATGTCAATCAAGCCTTAGTCTCTTAAGAGTATAGTACAACTGGACTTAAAGGAAGTGTTTCCAAGCGTATTAGTAGCTATAAGCATTTTTTAACGATGCCAGTGGAGTGACTGTAGCTTCTTGAAAAAGTTTATTCAGTAAATTCAATCTGATAAAGGCATACTTGCGCTCAACAATGAGTCAGGAAAGGTTATCTGGCCTGGGAATGTTGTCGATTGAAGCTGACGA
Source organism: Cheilosia soror (assembly GCA_949372485.1). Lineage (NCBI taxonomy): Eukaryota > Metazoa > Arthropoda > Insecta > Diptera > Syrphidae > Cheilosia > Cheilosia soror. Next base: position 46,731,197 of record OX443562.1, on the reverse strand, counting down.
AGCACGACTCCTGTCGTATGATGATGTCATTAAGGTCTTCGGTATGAGGAAAGCCCGTAAACGTAGAGTAAAGCGGCTCTTAGATTGAGGCAACCAGCAGTAAGCAACTGGCAACTATCAATAAGCAATACGCAGTTTTGTTTTAACATATTCTCACATCGAAGCGAAAAGATTGCCTAAAATTTCTCCCTATCAGGAATATTATTCCTTATTATATATGTTGAAAACAGGACCGTCCGACATATTTTCCTAAACTTAGTAGAACGTAGTAAGCGCAAAAGTGTGAATAATCACAAATATTGCTATTAGGTCAAGGAAGGGTGTTGCGGTTTGTAATGTGTATCGCTAGCGATAATAATTATTGCCGCAATTTTTCGTAAATGCGATATTGAGTTGCTTTGATGTGAGACCGCTAATTCCATTCAAAGTAAATTAACTGTGAGCGACAATATTGGTGGTTTCCTATTGCCAGTTGTTGCTGATTGATTGTTGCCTCAATGTGAGAGCCGGCTAAATCTTTAAGTAAATAGTAGTCTTATTTTGTTTACGTTTACTGGTGTTTTATGTTTGTTATACTTAGCTGTATGTACTGTACATATTTTGGCAAATATATTTGTTTTGTTTGCCTAAAGTTAATATATTTTTAATTCTAACAAGTAAACTAAACAAAAATTTAGATATCCGAAAAATCAGTATATATTTTTAGGGCGCAAATATAGAAGCTCGCACAGGGCGCATAAAAGTCTAGTTACGGCACTGCTCATAGCACTAAAAAATGGAACACTTTTCGTTGGTGAACAACCGAAAGCTGAAACTTCTAGTGAATAGTCTATGTCGGAAATAGACACTTTCATAAAGTCTATCATCAAAACAAAACAAAACGAAACAAAAGCCCTCATGAATCGAATCGCGCGAGTTATAAGATTTCCGTCAAATTATTAATCTGATTTCAGTAGGTAAAGTTCTAGTCACGAATGAATTTTTATTTTTCTAAAATCATAAAAAATATTAGCGAAGAGATTTTTGAAAAAAATTTTTTTTTGCAGTCACTATTAGAATTGTTTGGAGAAACTTTTTGCATCAAGACATTTTTTTTTGATACCGAGAAAACAAAGCCAAAAAAGTAGACCCTGACAAAAATTCTAAATTTTTAAATGGGTACTTAATGGGTTAAGGAAAGTTTTGTATCATTCAAACGGAATTTAAATGACCTTTCCATTGATGCCAACATTTACATGAAGTAAGTTTCAAATTATGAGCAGAATTAACTTTAGTTTTGTCAAAATACTTATGCCGACCAGTGTATGTTTACATGGATTATTTCCAAGGATCGAGAAGGTGTTTCGCTAATTTCGAATTTAAATTTTTCTCTCTTTCTATCATATTTATATCTCTGACAAATGTCACAATTATTAATGATACGGATTATGGTATTCTTCATGTTGGGGAAGTAGGAAGATCTTTTTAAATGTTCTAAAGTTTCGTTGATGCCTCTGTCATTTGAGGTCTGATGATATTCTTGCACAAGTTCTTCTTGTTCGTCAATCCCGGCTATATCATTTAGTAAAACACTACACCTGACTAATTGTGTATGGTTAGAATTGCTAAAATATTTCGAGTACACAAATTGCACAGTTTTAAATGTAGTATCATCCGTAAGTATAACAGATGTTCTTTTTGTGTTTAAATAGTTTTTAAAAATACTGATCATAACTGATTCATTATTTAGATTATCATTTTCGATTATGATTATTTTCTTTCTTTTAAATAAAATAGTTAATGTTGGATTAAGGGCCGGTTTGTTCACAGCTGGTTAAATCTGTAGTTAAGTTATCATAGATTTAGTTTAACCCATGATTAAATAACTGTGATAACCAAAAAGCGTTTGTTCACTTATTTTTCACTTTGGTCACCAAACCACAGATTTGCGACAAATCGTTCCAGTTTTCCAGTTTATTTGTCAATTCAGTTGTTAGATTTAATCAATAGTTAAAATTGTCACAACCGCAGCAACGCATGCAATTTTTTCACACTGTCTTGCATTGTATTCATCTGCCAGTTGTTGAAAATGGTTCCACATAGCAGATACGAATGCAACACACTATTTTGCTATTATTATTTATTAAATTAATTTTTATTTTTGAAAGTTGTTTTGTTTTTGACTGTTACGTCAAAGCTTGAACAAACAAAATTCCAGAATTTCCTTGGTTAATATCGTTAATCGGCCAAAATCGCCTGGTTATCGATTTCTGTGATTAACTAACCAAATCATGGACTCTCTGGTTAAAATCTGACTGAACAAACAGATTCTATGATTATCAGCTGAAATAACCATTGATTATAGTTAACCAAAGATGAACAAACTGGCCCTAAGTGTGTGTTTGTTTGTTTGTATTTGTCTTCAGAATAATTTGATTAGAGAATTCGTTCAGGGGCCGTTCAGATATCGGTATGCCGTCATCCATATTTTCTAATCCAGAATGTATAGTAGACAAAATGTCTTGTTCATCAAGGTTATTTTGGATAAAAATTCTGTCTAAGTCTTCTATAGCTATTATATCGTTACTATTCAGTTCTATCCTGGACAATGCATCAGCGTTTAAGTTTTGTTTCCCCTTTTTGTAAGTAACATAAAAGTTAAATTCCTCCAACTTAAGTTTCCAAAGAATTACTTTGAGTTATGTTCTTTTAGGGAAAATAGCCAAAGAAGTGGCTTATGATCCGTAATTATTTGAAATCTACGGCCGAAGAGATAAGGGCGAAATTGCCAACAATTCTTTCTCTATCGTGGTATATATATATGAAATTCGCTTATCCGAACCTATAGGACCTTGAGATAATGGGGTTAGGTTTCACACCTACTGGTGTTACTAAGTGACCTAAAAATGGCACTTGTTTCTGAAGAAAGACTCATTTCTGTAGTTGAACTTTCAGATTAAGCTTTGGATGTGCTCTTGTAGTGAAGTTTAGTTAATCATCTACTATCATCCATGTATGCAAGGCATACTTTGCCTTGAAGGTCACGGAGCACAGTATACATCACTCTCTGAAAAGTGGATGGGGAATTGTTCAGACCAAAGGGCATTCGGACGAATTCATAATGCCCGTTGTCAACCGAAAATGCAGTTTTTGGAATATCCTCGTCTTTTATCTCAATGTGATGGAACCCAGATGCATCTACCTAGTTTATCCAAAATATCGTCTATGTTTGGAAGTAGGTATCTATCGTCTACTGTTTTTTCGTTTAGTTTGCGGTAGTCAATCACTAACCGCCTTTTTTGCACTTCATTAATGTCCTTTTTCTTGGGGACCAAGGACCAAGGGGGAAAACTAGGTCGAATAATGCCTTGATCGAGCATTTCGGTAATCTGCCTTTGAATTTTATCCTTGTGTATTAATGAATAGCGATATGACTTTGAATGAATAGGTTTATTCTCTTTAGTTTTAATAGCATGTCTTTCTTTAAAGAAGATATCCTCGTATTTGTTACACAATTTATAAATCTCAATTTAGATGGCTGGTTGTTATTAAGTCGGTGATCCTAGCATTTTTCATAGTTTCGTTATTATTAATAGAGAGACTATTAATTTCTATATAATCGTCTGGTGAAAAAGGATGAACTCTAATCGGTTGCTCTATAAAAAAAGGTCTGAGGATAATCAGAAGTATTTATAACTTCAACAGATGAGTACCAGTTACTTGCTTTAGGTATACTTAAGTTTTTTTTTATTGTTTTTGGCAGTATGTAGATGCTACCAGATTCTACATCAACAGGAAGATAGCTCACTATTTTACTTAGCCCTGGTATACTGTATAAATCTTAGATCTGAAATTTGGTTTAAATCTTAACGGGATTTGCACATTTTCCGTTTCTAATAATGAATTTGGTATCTATTTTCATTTCAAGTAATTTCATGATGTCAGTTCCAATTAATCCGTCGAAATAATTATGAAACTTAAATACTATAAATGGTAACGTTTTTTTAGTTTTAAATTCTGATAGACCTTTCAAATTTAACTGTTTATCAACTATTTGCGTATCAAAAATAGTTTTTATTTCTAAGGGCTCTATAGAAACAGTTTGTACCTTTTTTACAATACGATTTATTACTGCCCGTGTCTATAAGAAATTTAAGATTTGTATTGTTTATACTTCGGACATTAATATATGGTAGGGGGAACGAATCATGGTTGTTTATTTCTATGTACCCGATTGGTTGTCCGCGGCTTGAATGAGAAAATTTCTATCATCCACACTGCCTAAATTTGGTTGTCGTGATGTACTTGGTACTCATTCGTTTTGGTAACAGTTTTTAAACCTGTTGACCTCAACGTTATATAGTTGCTCCTGTCTATTGAATGAAGAAGATCTATTTGTATTTCCACTATATGTGACCGTTGGTTCTGGAGTTGCATGTCTATTTTCAGGATATTGGTTTTGACTGGAGTTATTATTTTGTCCAACAATTGTTATTTTGCCTTACATTATTGTTATTATTTTGTCTCGGATTGTTATTTTGCCTTATATTGTTGTTCCTAGTTTGGTTAGAGCTTCCGTCTTGTATAAAATCGGTATTTTGTCGGTTATCGTTTTGTCTGTAATTATTGTGTCTATAATAATATTGTTGCTTTCCCTAGAGTTATTATTAAAACCTGAATTATAAAATTCTCTAGTATATTGTTGTTGAGGTTGTGGAATATGGTATGGATTAATATCACTTTGATATTGATATGACCGTCTATTATTGTTACTTCTGTTTTGTGGTCTGTTTTGAGACAAATTATTTTGTTTACTTTTTTGTACTTTTTTCCACATTTGTTTGGATGTAGTTCAGGCTTTAGACTCATAGCGCCTTACCAACAATCAAATTTAGACTCGACTTTAATGCAAAAGTCGAAACTAAATTATATTGTGTACCAACAATCAATCAATCAAGTGTGCGCAGTAGCGCCGTGGTTGGTGTGTTGGACTGCTGTGCGAGGGATCCCAGGTTCGATCCCCGGAAAAACACAAATTACATCTTAAGGTTTTTTCTACTGCGCCACCTCTCGCGAACGTCTGACAAACATCCGAGAGTATAACTGTCATGAAAAAGCTTCTCAATTTAGCCGTTCGGACTCGGCATAAAATTGTAGGTCCCTTCCATTCGTCCCAAAAATGGAAACTCACACAAAACGAATGGTTGCGAGAAGCTAGGCCTAGGGTGTCTACACGCCTGTTGCGCCACCTATTTATTTATTTATTTTTTACCAACAATCAATTTATTTTCGACTTTAAGCTAATCGAGACTGTAACTTTCGATTATCAGAAAGTCGAGTCTAACCCATAGTTTAGGTATAAACGTCATGGTAATACTGTCACTCCTGTCAGTCGAAAAGTCAATTGGCTGAAATTGCTGTCAAAACAAAAAATAGAAGGCTGTGATGAAAGTAGCAAGAAATTTAAAATTATTTAAGGGCGAAAACGTTTAAAATGGTTGGACAAATTTAAGTCGCATCTTCTCAAGATTCTCACGTGAGTATTGCACATGCGATATTATTTGAATTTATTTTATTATCTATTATTGTACTATTGTACTTACACGAACTTTTTCGTGATGATGAATGGGCGTCTAGGCGATATCCGTTTGGCTGACCCCGGATTTGGCTCCGACAACAGCAGGAACATACTTCCCACTTGCCGATAAATATTCGATGAACGAGTATGAGGTCTTCAAGATCTATTGTCACCACTAGAGGTGGATAATGTAGAACCATCCAGCGAAACACATGGTCATTTGACGGCGAAGAACATTCTTATTGTTCGCAAATCCCCTTCAGAAACTTGCGATCAATTTCAATTGACCCAGAACAGTTGAACGAGGTCCTGCGGACAACACTGTTTGCTGTGCCTTTTAGAGGGGATTGGATGACTCGCCAAGTGGTGGCATCTACTATCCATCTATCTTTTTTATCGTGTGGCGAACATAATGAATTTTGTACATTCCTGTTTTTTCTAAACTAGATATTGTACTATCGCTTAGAGCTGTGTCAATCGTGATTGATTCGTTCTTTTTGACCCGATCACAATAAAGTATTGGTGATTGCAATCACATAACCTCAAGTCAATCGTTCATGGAATCAATACTTTTGTTCTGACTGGTTCATTTATCTCGGTTAGCCAGTAAAGAAAGAACGAAACAACACAATCCAAGAATCAATCGTTCACAGAGTCAATACTTTTGTTGCGCATCTGACTCGTTCATTTTGCTCGGTAGCGTAAAGAAGAAGTAAAAGAAAAGAAGTAGTAAAGAACGAACGACACAAGCCCCAAATCAATCATTCACAAAGTCAATACTTTCATTGCGCATCTGACTGGCTATTTCGGAGAGCAAAAAATAAATCGCTTGATTTGAAGATTTCTTGGACGTTTGTTAATCCACTGGCATCGTAGCCATCCTTTGATGGAATTTGTTACTTTATGTCTTGATAGAAAGAAGACGAATCATATTTTGGGATATATGCTATATTTATTTCGAAATGTCACCAGAAAGCCCTAAAATATTAAAAATTTGAGTGATTTCTTTTTCGCTTGGAAAAATTAAGATTTTGGGGCTTTCTGGTGACATTTCGAAATAAATATAGCATATATCCCATAATATGGTTCGTCTTCTTTCTATCAAGACATAAAGTAAAAAATTCCATCAAAGGATGGCTACGATGTGAATGGATTAAAAAACGTCTAAGAAATCTTCAATTGAGGCGACTTTTTTTTGAAATGGAACAATCGTTTCATCTCTTTTTTTATTGTCTCTGTCTATAGATAAACATGTTTTGAAGCTTTCATAAGTGCTCTTACAATCTATCAGAATGTATCTGTCTCTACCGAAACAAAATTGAACGAATGATTGTATTGAAATTGAATGGAGCAATACAATACTAGGTCTGTTTTTTTCCTCACCCATCTCAGTGAAGTAAAGTAAAGTAGGAAAATGTGCAAAAAAACAGTCCCCAACCACTTTTCTGAACAGTCGGTCTTACCCCTGAAAAGTTAACAGCTGGCATTGCTGTCAAAATGGCCATCAATGAAAAATTCAATTTCAAAATCAAAATCCTTTTAGAAAAATGAATAATTAACCTTTTAGCGCAAAAAAAATAATGATTATCAATTTGTACAGAATATTTACTTTTTCTGTTTACTATTTTTCTCTTCCTGGCGTCTTGTATGGTCAAAATAAAATCACAATTTAATTGCCAAAGAAAAAAAAACAAAAACATGCGTGGGTGTGTTTATTGGGTGAGTCCTAAAGTAAAGAGTATTCGTGCTAATTCTGAGATTCGATCGAATCGAGTTTACAACTTTTACAACTTTCACTCGAATGAACCACAATCTAAATTTTGAAGGAAAGAAGTTCATTACCAAATAATTTAATTGTATGAATTTTATTTTCGAAATCAGCTTAGACCACAAATTTTCAGTCAAAAACTCATAACATTTAACTCAATGCAATCGACAATGAGAATGTGCGAAGAAATGAACAAAAAAAATCCCCATAGAAATCAAAATTTGGAATGTCAGTTGGCTAAAATCGAATGACTTTCACTTAAAAAAAAGAGTAGCTATGTAAATAATACTTAACCTTTATTACATACTTCAGTTAAAAAATCAACAGGGAAAACAAAATGGGAGGATTTGATATTTATTATCTACAAAAAATGTATCCCATAATGACATATCAAAGATAGTTTTCAATTATTATAAGTCTATGTGTATATATATGTAATTATATTTTGTAAACAAAATGCAACTTAAATAAAAACGGAAAATATTTAGTATTTATTATCTACTATTACTTTCCGTAATATTCAGTTGTCATTTTAAAGTTGTTTAAAATATGCAATTCCTTATATGTACATTTACACCCACCACAGCCGACAAAATAGTAGTTATCATAAAAGGAGACACTCTGTGAACAGATCCAAATTATACAAAAATGTGCTCCCCTGGTGTTCAGAATTGAAGAATGCTCCAAAGTTGGTCCTGCTGGAAATGAATAGCTTGTGTGAATCTCAGTGGTGTCAAATTGAGTGCAGTTGTTGTAATTGCGTGCTGAAAATCCTACTTCACTTTACTTCACTGAGATCGATGTGCAAAAAAACAGACCTACTCTCATTCTCATCTGTCATGGAATGATTGAATGATTGATTGAAATGACCGAATCATTTTTTCAACCAATACTTGAACGATTCGATCATTGAATTTGAACGATTGACACAGCTCTACTATCGCTCGCTTCTACATCTTTTTCGGTGGCTACTGCTTTAACAAACGCCTAAAAAGCGGTCGATTGTAACAAGTCAAACATTCGACTAAAAGTGTTGCTTAGTATATTTTAATATATACGTGTTTTATAAATATTTGCAGGTACGTGTGTGGTGTGTGCACAGAAAACAATGGCAGAGGGACAGCAAACAAAAAGAAACCGCAGCTTAAATTGGACCCAAGCAATGAGGGAACTTCTGGTATAGTGTTGGGTAACTCATACATGAGGTGGTACAAATGTCCCATACAACAGCTCAAAATGTCCCAACACCTCAAAAATAATATTTGTACCACCTCTTAAATGTATCACGCGAAGAACACAAGACCAAATGTCATGGCAATGATACAATTAATACAAGCACAACAGGACCACACATTTACATTATTCGCTGCCTACCTTCAATATAGATTTGCGTTATGTACCTACTTTACTTCTTTCTATAACTTGAGTTTAAGAGAAAAGAAACCAAATAAAATGTAAACACATTCAATTCCAATCCATATTTCCATTTCATACACAACACATATCAATTCAACAGAAAGAGAGTACAGATCTGACGTCTCTTTGTCTTTCCATTCATTTGAGGGAGTGAGTATAAGTCAACCTCAACACTTCATTGAGGATTTGAGGTGCTGTGAAAGTAATAGAAATACATCATTATGTCTCATTCCCTACCCTCATATTTTGTATGTATAGTATACCTCATTCAATGACTCTCTCCCTCATACCATACCTCAGCCTCATAAGTACCTCAGAATTGAGAAACAATACACAAGCCTCATGTGAGGTAAATACTTCATTTGAGGTGGGACATTGTACCACCTCATATTCTGAAATGAGCACCTCATACAAACTCATAAAAAATACGTGTCCTGCCCAACGCTATTCTGGTAGACTGCGTTAAACCATTGGCTGATATCATTGACAGCAAAATTAATAACGCTGCAATGATACAGTCAAAAAGCCAAGCATGGGAAAGCGTAGCGACTACCTTTCGGTCTACTGGATATTCTCTCGCAAGTAAGCAACTCAGAGAGCAGTGGAATCGCCTGAAGTGTAGTGCTCGCACAAAAATAAGCGACTTCAAAAAATCTCAAAGAGAAACTGGTGGTGGAACACCGCCGAAAGAACCATCGGAGCTTGATTTTGAGGTGTCGGAAGTTGCTGCCATCGATTTTTAAGATGATACTGCAGAGTTCGATTGCGATGCTGTATATTTCTCCGAAAATTTGTATGTATTACTACACTAATATAGACCGTATTATGTATAGGGTTGCCGTTTTGAAATCCGCCTTCCAGTCAGATTTGACTGGAAAAAAATCAGTCAAAAACCTAAAATCCAGTCAAAAAATCAGTCAAAGAAATTCAAACAAAAACCCAGCTAAAAATCCAGTCATGAAAGTAAAAATACAAGTAAAAGTGTTATCAATGGTCTGGCCGTTGCTTTTGATACCCTCCACTGCATACATATACAAGTCATGCAAAAATTTAGCCATGTGAGGCATGGGCTGGGCATTGGTCTAATGTTGACTAATGAACTACTTGACCGATATAGCCTATATTTTCAATATCAACCTGAACGGTAGAAAGAAGTCCTCTGACAGAATTTCATTCGCCTAGGTCGATTCCTTTCCTTTTGACGCTATATTGTGTTTTCATCAGAAAGACAGACAGGCAGACGGACATGGCTAAATCGATTCAGATTCAGAACTTGATCCTGGTCAAATCCGGTGACTCTTACTTAAAGTTACAAACGTAATGATAAAGGAAATATTCCTTCATGTGGAGGGTATACAAAATGTATTAACTTATAAATGAATTTTATAAAGCAATCTCTCTGAGCGCTTCAATTGTCTCCTCATTATTTGCATCAACATACATAATGTCGAATATTTTATTGCTGCTTCTGTAAGTAATATTAGTACCAACCAATTATTTTGTTACTTCGGCCGGTATAGGAAAGTTGAACCTCACACAACTGCAAAATTTTCAGTTTCAAATATTTGTTTGTAAGTTGGCAAAGACAAGTACTTGTGCAAATGCAAGCGCATAAATTGGTTCATTATATGAGTGGGATATGCTTCCAAGATTAGAGCAACAAAAATAGTGAAATTTAAGCAATATTTGTTCGTTTTTTTCTTTTTTTTCTATTTCCACTTTGAATTTAAAAATTTATATTGATAGAAAAGTGATATTACACGAAACATTTAAAAACAGTCAAACAAAATTCGTATCCAGCTAAAAAACCAGCCGGCTGGATTTTAAAAAATCTTCCAGCTAAATGCATATCAATCCAGTCAGATCTGACTGGAAAGCAGTCAAAATGGCAACGCTGATTATGTATATTAACGCATATATATTTTGCAGGGAAAATGAATCACCAAACACATCACGGAAGCAGTCATTCGAAAAAAAAGAGTGCAATTAACAACGATACGCCGAAAGCCACACGCACAGCTGCTAAACGGAAGCGTATTTTATCAACGCCAGGCACTTCGGAAGAATTGCTGAAGAAAAGAATTGCTCAAGTAGATTATGAGAGCGCTAAAAGTAAGCAGTTACTTGATCTTAAAGACCAAGTGCTGAGAAAGAAACTCGAAGTTCAGGAGGCCAAACTCAAATTAGCCGAGATGAAAATAAAAGAACAGAAGCAAAAAATTTTTGATTATACACCATAAGGCTGTGTTTGATTATTATAAGTTATTTATAACCTGAATTACCTAACTATTGTAATGGACTGATGTTTTTAAGTTTTTGTTGTTATTGTAGTAGTTATTATTAGTTATAAGTTACTTATTACCTGAATTAACTTTTGTAATGGACTGATTTTTTTAAGTTTTTTAAGTTTTTGTTGTTATTATACTACTTATTAAACCTGATTATTTATTTGATTTTTCAAAAGTTTGATCTTAGATTTCACTAAGAAAACGAAACCAACCACTGTTTTTACAGTTCATTCATAAGTAAGTAGTTATCTAACTCTGATTTGAATGCTTTAAGCTCCACATTCTCCAGATCCTACGGTTCATCATGTAATATGAGAGTGTGCTGTATCTCTGTCCCGCTAGGTATATGCATGAAGCATAACATGCGACTACTACTATGTACTATGTATTAAGTATGAGCACTGAAGCGCAGTTGCAGTCAGACCTTCGCCTAATAAAGATACTCTGTATATCACACAAATAGTGCGTTTCAATATATTTCAACAGATACCACATGGCGCAGCCGGTACCTGTATAATTGGCATAAGAAAAGGTATACGGGAAAGAAAGAAATAAAAATCGAATAAGAAAAAGTGGTGTGAAACTAATGAGTGAAGAAAGATCAGGGCAAGAAGAAGAGTCAGGGCAAGAAGAAGATTAAGGGCAAGAAGAAGAGCCAGAGCAAGAGATTGGAAGACAGAACAGTGAGGAAGCAGAAATGGATTTTCCGAGGCCGGAGCAGCTTAATTTAGACGGTAATCTAAAAGAAAATTTGAAAAGATTCAAAACGCACTTTGAGATATATTCAACGGCCACAAAGACGGATAGAGAGGATGAGCAAACACAGGTGGCGAGGTTCCTAAGTTGCGCGGGAACTGAAGCGATAGAGCTGTTTCAGACGTTTGGGCTTAGTGTAGAAGCTCAAAAGAAAATTGCAGAAGTGAAGAATAAATTCGAGGAGTACTGTAATCCGCGAATCAATGTGGTGTACGAACGGTACAAGTTCTACACGCGCAATCAAAAAGAAGGCGAACCCTTCGACCACTTCCTGAAGGAGATAGCAACATTGGTGGAGAACTGTAGTTTCGGCGACCAAAAGAAATCGATGTTGCGAGATAGAATCGTAATTGGAATAGCGGATCACAACGTACAAGCACAATTAATAAAAACCAGCGATCTGACACTGGAGAAGGCGGTGGACACGTGTAGAGTGGCTGAGATGATAAAAATAGTGTAAATTCAAATTTCAGATGTAAAGAGAATGCACATCAGTTTGGGAAAAAGGGCCACGAAGAGAGTCAGTCTCATCAGGGCAACACATCCAAGTGCAAGTTCTGCAACTATTCACATGGAAAGCGAAATTGTCCAGCGTACGGATAAAGGTGTGCGGTGTGCGGAAAAAATAATCATTTTGCTAAGGTATGTCGCATGCGAAAGCAGGTGAGTGATGTTGCTGTTGGACAGGAAAGTGTATATAGTGATGACGGTGAAGGGGAGCTATTTATTGATTCGGTGAATAAAGAAACCGAAAGAAACAGTTGCTGGACTGAATGCTTGCTGGTAAGAAACACGAAAATTAAGTTTAAATTAGATACGGGTTCCCAAGTGAATATTATTCCGAAAAGAATTTCTGATAATATTACTCCGCGGTGCAGTATAAAAAAATATTCGGTGAAATTAGAGAAAACGTGAAAATTAGGAATTTTCTGATCATAGTAGACTATTTTTCCAAGTGGTTTGATCTGAAGGAACTGGTGCGAAAGTTAGCTAGTGGAGTAATTCAGGCAATGAAAGAAACGTTCGCAGTACACGGAATTCCAAAGGAGGTAGTATGCGACAATCAGCCATTCAACTCTTTTGAGTGTTGCCAATTCGCGAGGGATTGGGATTTCAAGTTTAAGTATGCGAGTCCATTCTATCCGAAGTCGAATGGTATGGCGCAGAAAGCCGTACACATAACCAAATCAATAATGAAAAAATGTGTTGCTAGTGGCGGAGACCTTAATCTTACTTACTTTTTTACTTTACTTTTGGTGGCGCTTACAGTCCGGGGTGGACCACGGCCTCAACCAACAAGCCCCTCCAGCCAGCTCGGTCCCTCGCCAGCTGCCTCCAGTTACGCACACCAAGTTGGTTGAGGTCGTTCTCCAATTGTGCGCGCCACCTAAGGTGGGGTCTTCCTCTGCTGCGTTGTCCCTCAGGGGTGGATTCGAAGACTCGTCGGGCTGGTGCGTTGTTGTCCATACGCTCCACGTGTCCCAGCCATCTCAGCCGTTGTATTTTCAGCTTTTTGACCAGGTCAGCGTCGCTGTATAGCCCGTATAGTTCGTCATTGAATCTTCTTCTCCACACTCCATCGTCACAAACTGGACCGAATATCACTCGAAGAATTTTTCTCTCAAAGCATTCCAGAAGGTTTTCATCCGCTTTTGACAGGGTCCATGCTTCTGCACCATACAGCAGAACCGGGATGATTAAGGTCTTATATAATATCTCCTTGGTTCTATGAGAGAGGGCTTTACTTCTTAGATGCCTTCTTAGCCCGAAGAAACAGCGATTGGCAAGAGTGATTCTTCGCTTGATCTCTGCGCCGATGTCATTTTGCGAAGTGATAGTGGAGCCCAGGTAGACAAAGTCTTTAACTACTTCGAAGTTGTATCTGTCCATCGTGACGTTTTGTCCGAGTCGCCGATGTTGAGAATCCTTTCTCGTTGACAGCATATACTTCGTTTTGTCCTCATTAACAGCCAGACCCATCTTCGCCGCCTCCGTTTCGATGCTTGCAAATGCGCCACTGACAGCTCGCCTCGTTCTCCCAATGATGTCAATATCATCAGCATAGGCAAGTAGTTGAATGGACTTTTGAAAAATTGTACCTCTGGTGTTGGCTTGTGAGTTTCGTACAATTGCTTCAAGAACGATGTTAAAGAGAGTACATGATAGCGCATCGCCTTGTCTCAAACCTTTTTCGACATCAAATGGATCGGTGGTGTTCTTGCCGACTTTAACGGAGCAGCGAGATTTCTCCATGGTCATCCTGCACAGACGGACGAGCTTTGCGGGGATGCCAAAACTTGACATGGCTTTGTATAATTCGTCCCTATATACGCTATCATAGGCGACTTTAAAGTCGATAAATAGATGGTGTGTATCGACCTGAAATTCCTGGGTTTTTTCCAAGATCTGTCGGAGTGTGAAAATTTGGTCGATGGTTGACTTCCCTGGTCTAAAACCACACTGATATGGGCCGATCAGGTTGTTGGCGAAAGGTTTTAGGCGTTCACTCAATACAGCCGACAAGATCTTATACGCGACATTCAGGAGACTTATTCCTCTGTAGTTGGCGCAGTACAGAGTATCTCCTTTCTTGTGGATGGGGCACACGATGCTGAGGTTCCATTCGTCGGGCATGCTTTCATCCGACCATATTTTACAGATGAGTTGGTGCATGCTCCTTACCAAGCCATCTCCCGCTGCTTTGAAAAGCTCGGCCGGGGGGCCATCCGCTCCAGCAGCTTTGTTGCACTTAAGTTTGGATATCGCTATGCTCACTTCGTGTAGGTCGGGTGGACGGAAATTTTGGCTATCATCGCCCAAACTGAACAGATCATTCTGCCTGACAGCGGGTTGTTGGCTGTCTCCGCCGTTTAACAGTCTGCAGAAGTGTTCTTTCCAAATCCTCAGCACCGACTGTGAATCTACTACTGTATTCCCATGCTCATCTCTGCAGGCTTCTGTTCGGGCCTTGTATCCTTGGGTGGAACGTTTTACCCTTTGGTAGAACTTTCGAACATTGCCTCTGCAGTAGCGTCCCTCAATTGATTCGACCGCTCGCTTCTTGTGCTCTTTCTTTTTCCTTCTGAGAAGTCGGTGTTCCTCCCTTCTTTTTTGCCCGTAGAGCTCACGGGCAGCTCTCTCAGCCGCTCTGGTTCTTGTCTGCAGCATTAATTGATAGGCCTCGTTCTTGGTTGCATGTGCCTGGCGGCATTCCTCATCGAACCAGGGGTTTTGTCGTGGTCGCCTAGTGATACCCAGCACTTCCGTAGCGGCACTCCTGATGGCACGCTGGCTCTCGCTGTTGTGGAGTATTGGATATCCGCATACGTACTTTGGCTACTACCAAGTAATGGTCCGAGTCTATGTTGGCCGCTCGGAACGTTCGGACATCCAAGATACTGGAGGCATGTCTAGCGTCGATCGCAACATGATCAATTTGGTTGACGGTTTGTTGATCTGGAGACCGCCAAGTCCCCTTGTGTATGTTGAGGTGTGGGAAACGTGTGCTGGCAATGATGACATTTCGGCCCGCCGCAAAGTCGATTAGCCTGAGTCCGTTTCCGGAGGTGTTGTGGTGCAGGCTGTGCTTTCCGACTGCGGAGCCAAAGATGCCCTCCTTTCCGATTTTGGCGTTAAAGTCGCCAAGAACTATCTTAACGTCGTACTTCGGGCACTTATCATACGTCTTCTCAAGGAGATCGTAGAATGCTTCTTTGGCTGTGTCGTCTTTCTCCTCTGTCGGGGCAAGAGCACAGATCAGCGTGATATTTTTAAATTTGGCCCTGATGCGGATTGTAACTAGGCGATCGCTAACATTGCGAAATCCCAAGACTTCTTGCCTAAGTCTTCTTCTAATCACAAATCCACATCCAAATAATCGCTGACTCTGCTCTCTGCGGCACTTGCCGTAATAGATGTCACAGTTTTTCATCCTTCTTCTTCATCCCATCGCACTTCCTGGATGGCCGTAATGTCGGCTTTGTATCTATCCAGGGTCTCCACAAGTTGTTCGGCTGCACGCCATTCCACGTGCAGATCCGAAGTTCGTTGTCCTTATTTCGTCAACATTTGGATCATCCATATCCGAGGCTTGTAGTTGTGTCATAACTGCCTGGTTTTTCCGTGGTAGGGAAGTTACCCCGACGCACAACCCCCAACCTGGAGGGCCAGGTCCTTTGCTGAACCCCTTGGACAATAGGGGCCGGATTTCCCGGAGTCAGTAACCCGCTTCGGGGATATGAGCGCTGCCGTTGGCCCATAAAGGGTTCATCCGCCACCATTTCTATTTCAACACCCTGACTAGTGCTGAAAAGCCCTAATAACCTTAGCTCCAAATAAGTCGAAGTAGCCCATTAAGGTATTTGCCAAGTTGACTGTTGACGCCACCGTTGATTTAATCATTTAAATTCATCCGCCGTACGTCCTCATTCTGAGGTGCTCATGTTAGACTTCTGAGACTCGAGCAGACAGTCAACTCCGACAGAGCATTATAGTGTTGCTATTCTCTTCGTGTTCAACACTCGCGCTTATAAGTTTAGCAAGTCAAACCCGGGTGGGCGAGACCAGTACCCGGTGGTTACCACGGGGAGGTAAAATAAGCACAATTGATGTGTATGAGAAAGTTAAAACACTGGACATTGCCAAGTTAATGCCAATCAATGCCTGCCCGATTCATACACACCCAAGACCTTAATCTTACTCTCTTGGAATATCGAAGCACAAAACTTGCGCCCCTCAATGCAAGCCCATCTTAATTGCTGATGAGCAGAGTGTTGCGCACGAAGCTACCAATTGATGAAGATCATTTGCAACCGAGAGTAGTAGATAAAAAAGATTTAGTTAGGATGGAGCAGATAAAGATAAAACAAAAAGAATATAACGACAGGCATGCGAGACGAAAAGAAATAAATCTAAGTCCAGGAGAAAATGTAGTGTTCAAAAGAGGTGCGTTATGGGAACGTGCTGGGGTAGAGGCAAAAAGTGACACACCAAGGTCTTATGCTCTACGAACAGAAAACAATACCATCATTAGGAGAAACACCGAGCAAGTGCGAAGATCATGCAATGAACCAAGGTTCAAGGGGGTAGATAGTGAGGATGGGAGCATAGGTTACCAAGCCAGCCAAGCGGTAGAACAGCAAGATGTACTAAGTGCAAACAGCAAAACAGGGCACCATTCACCGTCACCGCAAACAGTTAAACAGCAGGATCACTACCGTACCCGATATGGGCGGTTAATAAAGAAACCAGCGTTTTTAAATCTTAAATGGACATGATGTATTATAAATAGTGAATTCTAGAGAACTTGCAGTTGGATTTTGCCGCGTGAAATCATTTTTTTTTGTAAGAAAGGGGAGATGTAATAGAAGGATGTGCATTCTCTCTCTCTTTTATTGTATTATGTACTTTAAGTCTTGAATTAACATTGTGAATTGCAAAGGATGAATTATGAACAATTATATCATTTATGTAGAACTAAGTAATAGAGTGAATTGTAAAGAATTTGTAGACCCTGAAGCACAAACCAGAGAGAATAGACCACCAGCTTCGGCTAAAAATGAGAGTTTCATAGAGCCAGTTTCAAAAAGTTACTGCGTGGTTAAGTATGCGTGCAATGTTAAAGTAAACGGAGGGTGAATTTGGTCACGCATACACTGGCACATAGTAACATTTACAGTTATTCGGTGGTAACTTTGACAAAATTCAAATAAATTGGCTGTTATTGGGACGTGTTAAGCAAATTGTGTGTTCGGTGTGGGGAAATTATTACCAACTTATATTTCATTAAAAAGCATACAAATATAAATGGGTAGTTACTGTCATAATGGAATTCCTTTGACATTATTACGAAAAAAAAACCATATTAGTTTAAGCTGCAAAGCTAAAATGGATGATAAAAAAATCATCAAACATGATTTTTTAGTTTTGCTGATATAAATTTAGACCTTTTTCTATATTCTACTGAGTTTTGGAATAAATAATTTAAATAAAGAAGGAGAGAGGACATTTTTTTGTCAGGCTTAATATGTTTATTGTTTTATTTGCATCTGCAAGAAAAATGTGATAAATTTATTTTAACCAACAAATAAATTGGTCATCGGAATTTAAGAAAAAACACGTTTTGCGAATTTCAGGAAATATTTTTTAATGCAATTAAATTTTTTAAAAATGCCTGAATGTTTTCGTATTAGTTAATTCGCTAATTTTCCACTATATTTGAATGTCAAAACTACATAGAATCAAAATAGAGGGTCCGCCATCTAACTTTTTTTTTCAACTAGTGCTTATTTCGCGAATGGTAACACTTAGCTCATGTCTGATTTGACAGATAATTAGTTTTATCCTTCCGCTGAACGAATATGGTTGTGTATACGCCTGAACAACGCTGGGAAATATAGCGACATTGCTTTGAAAATCATGGTAATGTTGCAGAATGTGTGCGAAAATTGCGTACGGATTTTGGAAGAAGAAAAGCACCGTCAGCTCCGTATGTTCGTTATCTTGTGAAAAAAGTGAAAGAAACTGGCATCCTCATCAATAAACCAAAGCGTGAAAAGCCAAAAACAGTGCGTACACCCGAGAAAATTGCTGCTGTGGCAGAAAGTGGGCGTGAAGTGCCATCAACATCAATTCAAAATATTACGTACCTACACATTTCAGTACAATTCACTTTTCGCTTTAGTTTACGCGTTACTATGGAAACGAATATTTTTTTTGTTTTTGGAAAAATCAAAAATGCCACTTTTTCATTTAAATTTGGCGTGTATACGCTACGCTGTGCATTTCGTAGCGCGTATGCAGTTTTAAAACACGTTTTGTATAAAAATGACAAGCAGTCCTTGTTTTAAAAGTGACAAATGTTGATTTTTAATTTTTTGAACAGCCAATTCGTTACAATACCTAATTCAAAATACATTTATTACCATATTCTCCTCATAGAAAAATAAAACAATAAACATACCTACCTATTATAGATGAACAAAATAGTTTTCGTTTAACTTTCATAATTATTTATTCCAAAATATTAATAACACTTTAATAACAGACACACCCATCGAAAATAAATTAAATTTCTTTAAAATATAAGAAGAAAGAGCTCAAAATGTATGTCAACAAAATTTCAAAGAATCGCGTTTAGCTAATTACATCGTGCTTGCAATTTAGTTCTGCAGCTTAAAATTATAGGTATTCTTTTTTGTATAATAATGTCATAGGAATCATTTTATTAGATTTTTAATCACCCAAATAGTATATTACATATTATGCCTTTTAATGAAATATAAGTTGGTAACTAATTCACCACAGCATACACACCATTTGCTGGACACGTCCCAATAGTGGTCAATTATTTAAATTATTTGAATTATTTCAAAACCATCTCGGATTCAATTGTCTTATTTCATATTTTTTTGCTTATTCACACGTATTCACAGATAGAAAAAAAGGCGGAGCTACTTATTTCAAAACTGGCTCTATGAAACTCTCATTTTTGACCGAAGCTGGTGGTCTATTCTCTCTGGTTTGTGCCCTGAAGAGTCTTTTGCATTTTTCGGTATATTGTAGATTAAATTAGTTCTGAGAAACATGATTATTTTTGCAGAATCTTTAATTTGTTTACTTTTTAAGTTAGTTACAAATCAAACAGGCTTATGGGAAACGATGCAATATTAAGAAAAATATCGCTGAATAAACCGACTGCTGTACACGCTTCCGGCAATTCTTCTTTCTGGGAAAAAAGGCAAACTATCCCCAGGGTCCGACAATTCATTTTCGAGAATGACTTTATTTATATTCTGTGCATTTGGTTGCTTCCCGTCGACGCCGTCCAAAAAACCCACTACAAGAAAAAAGATGAATTAAAGTTGTGTTTTGTAATATATATATTATTATTTCTTCCTTACCTTGTGATGAATCCTTGGATATGTTGTGCAAAATAGCGATAGCAACTATTGTTGCTTTAGCCGTTCTATAGTTTAGCTGAATTCCATTAAAACA
Source organism: Cheilosia soror (assembly GCA_949372485.1). Classification (NCBI taxonomy): domain Eukaryota; kingdom Metazoa; phylum Arthropoda; class Insecta; order Diptera; family Syrphidae; genus Cheilosia; species Cheilosia soror. The sequence continues at coordinate 46,711,417 of OX443562.1, read as the reverse complement.
TGATCGAAATTTGTTTTTCATCTGACCAAAGAGCCTTTCTACCTTATTACGTGTGCGAATATGAGCTTGATTGTACCTCTGTTCAGAGTCAGATAAGGTGGCGGATAATCTAAACGGTGTCAACAAAATCTTCGAACAAGGATTTCCACCATCACCCAATAGTACACCTCCATGTAATTCCATGTTTTGCAGACGGGTGCAAATTGAAGATTCTCTCCATATTCTTGAATCATGAGCAGAACCTCTCCATCTTGCTACAATGTCAAGAATCTTTTCATTGGCATTACAGATTATCTAAAATAGTGATAATATTAATAGTGATTAGCGAAGCAAAGTAAAACCTACTTGGACATTGATGGAGTAAAAATTGTTCCTGCATCTGTGGCGAGCTCCAAATTCCTGTCCAGGATTTTTTATTTTGATGTGAGTGCCATCCACGGCACCAACACATTGCGGGAACCCTGCGGTCCTAAAAAAAGTCTGTCTTTAGCTGCCGTATTTCACTCGCATTTGACGGATATTTAACAAATTGGGTCAGTTTGGATGCCAACGCTTTTACAAATTTGTTGACACAATTGCTCACAGATTGTTGCGAAATATTATGTAAGTCTCCTGGAAATAATTACTTTAATTTGTAATCATGAATAATGGATATTTATTTAAAATGCTATTATATTACCAACATCGCTTTGATAGGAGCCTTTTGCCAGGTATCTTATTGCGGTTAACGCAATAAGTTCAGGAGACAGAGCTCCACTCTTCTTTGTTACAGGGCCAATATCTTCGCGGACGATATCTATTATGTATCGAGCGACGTCTTTCTTAAATCTATTCAAGTAGATTATGTAAGATAAGTATATCTATTATATGGTTTAATAAAAACAAAAAATACTTAACCTGTAGTGCCCAAAAAACTCTTGCTCGTCATATTTATCGAATGGATCTATTCTTTTTTTATAACATTTTATTTTTCGGGAATGCGCAGCCTCGTTAATTAGCTCCATATCTACAAATATGTCTTCGTCGCTGCTCAACATTATTAAAATTATATTTATGAAATAACAACAGAAACGATAATTAATTTCAAATATCAGCGTATGATTTGACAGCTGATGAAAAATTATAACTCATTTGAGTTATACTGTCATATTTCTTCTCTAAAGTCGGATGTAGTTAAAGTTGCGTTTGTTTTGATTGTTAGTACCAAAAAATTACAAGTCGAAATTATAGTTAGTTTCGAGTTTTGTTAAACTCGTGTTTAGGGTTTTATTGTTGGTAAGGGCCATAGGAATTATGTGATTTGAACGTGATCTGGCGGGAAGTTCGTAACGATTTTTTGTGTGTATTGGTTATAGGAGCTTTGTGAATATTGAAAGCTGGAACATGTTCAAGTTTTCAGCCACACACAAAATTTTTAATTGAGAGAAAATATACAGAGGTTACTATATGTTGAAGTAGGACAAATTATTTTGTTTACTTTTTTGTACTTTTTTTCACTTTTGTTTGGATGTCAGGCTTTAAGGTTGACTTTTTGTTGTTCTGGGACTTCAAGTACTTTGTGGCTAAAATCGAGAAGCTCGGCAGCCTTGCATTTTCTAATTATTACATCGTCTAGCCTGTAATTTCTCGTCTGCAATGTCCAAAATAATACGATCTTTGATTGAGCGATCACCATTATGATGTACTGAAATTTTCACAAAAGAAATCGCAGTATTTTGACTGCACTGTTCAGTTGCATATTCTACGAATGATTGCTCGCTCTGTTGCGACATTGAATTAAATTTGAATGCTTCCATTGTTAGGTTGCGATGCGGAATACAACCTCCAAACACTCTTTGTCTTTCGTTCCCTTCAGCTATTACTGCAGCCACAATGCCGCATCCGTTGTGGAGTCAAATATCATTGTATCGGTATCTCGACACCCTTTGGGCCGATGTGATGTTAAAATTAGATTTATAAAAGTTAAATAAACATAAAAAGCAAGGACTATTGAAGTTTTATATATAATACAATAGTTTTCATAAATATTGACTCCAACAAAAATAAGGCAATTTTTATGTAATCGGGCTCAGACATTTGGCGCGAGGCTCGCAGGTAAATTAAAAATAATTTTTTCCACATCGGCAATTGTCTTCCGGCTTCCTCAAAAATAATCCTTGCTGGACTTTGCATCATTGAAAATTTTTTGTAACGAGTTTTTTTTCTTCCGTCTTCCTTCCTGAATGCATGCTAAATCTTTGTGTAGTGGTGACTTGTTTGGTCCACGGGTGCAAGAACCCACCCTCCGTCGAGCTCCAGCCGCGACCAATAAGGCATGCGCCCGCGCTTGTGATGCCAAACCTCCTCTCTTTTTCCTGTCCATCCTTTTTCTCATCGTAGTCCTACAAAACAATTCATTTTAGAAAAATTGGACATTCCGTTCTTGAAATTTTGGTACTATTTCATATGGTATTTTTGGAACTTTGGGGGCGTACCACGCCCAAACGGTAATAGAGCGCCACATTTTTTTTGCAGATATGAGCTCAGCGCATTAAAATCAATCGTATTAAATAGAAAAACTGCCCATTTTTTCGAACAGGCAGTAAAGTAAAATCTACCACGTATGGCTGTGTGTTGCACGCTCATCGCCCTCTATCTCAAAAACGGTTGAGCGCATGAAAAAAATGGTTATAATAAAAATTGTTGCAAATTTTATGCTCTGTTTCGCGAAAAACAGATTTTGTTGACCTTTGACCTTGGATAACTTACGACGCAGACACGAGATTTTATGAGACTTTTGAGAGAACATTTAGAACGGCAAAATTAAGGTATACCTACAACAATTCAGCTTATTATCTGTTATCTCTCATTCCGAGGTTAAACGCTAAAATGACTGGACTAGAAGCGCACAGTTCCCACTCGATTCGATAATTCGATAATATCAATAAAAATACCTAATCTTAAAAAATAAAAAATAAAATTTAGAAAGTAAATGTAGTATCGGCGCTGTGCGATGCCATCACTTGACTATATATAAAATGTAAAGCAATAGGGGTATTCACGATTCGATGTATCAGGTCTAGTATCATTGTTAAAGTGTAAAAATTGTGAAGTTTTCTTACACTATAACAAAATATACTACTATTAAACTTTTACTACACCCCAGACCTTTAACAAACAAATACAACGGTGTAAAATGTATAAATTCGGAAATGTCGGTTCGATTTCAAATGTTTTTTGTTATTTGCTCCAGTGTTGCTATAGAGATTAGAAAAAGTGTGCTCACGATGTGATAAAAAAAATACAATTTCACAATTTTACTACGTTGTATCAGCCGAATCGTGAATACCCCTACTAATGAAAATAAAGTCGCACTACCTATATAAAATCTAAAATACTGAAAATAAAGTCACTTGATAATAATCTTAAACTATAGAGCAATTGGTTGATTAATATTGGGGTATTATCTAATTTCCTTAAATCAGCTTCTTGTGTTGTTTGCTGTCGTTTGAACGATAAGATGTGCATTGATAGCACCAAACGCTTGGTCACCAATCCCGTTTCTCACGAGTGCAAGACTTTTTTCACATTGTCGCATCAGATGGTCTATTCAATGCAACGCCCCCTAAAAATAAACACAACTTAGGTACCTTCTTTCCACTTTCCAATAATGCAATTTACTTTAAAATGAAACACTGGGCTGGGACGTATGGCAGCTTCAAGGCACTTCTCATTACATACTTATAAATCAGCATAATTGGGTTTTTCACACTACATAATGTAAATAGGTATACAATATACATATTGTACCATTACACTATATATGTATGTACATTAAAACCAATGCCATTACCTTTTGTCATCGCATATTGGTATAACGTGCGTGTGTCCATTGCATTCGTAATGTCTCCGATGCAGCGATGCCAGGGTGGGGATTTTTTCCCATTTTGGGGATATTTCAATCAAATGGGGAGATGGGGAAAAACCAAATTCTACTTTTCCATTATTTATTGTAATTTTAAATTAAAATGCTCTCTCATTTAGAAACAAAAATATGCATTTCAAAGACGACTCTTATTATGAACTTAAAAAAAATTGCCTGAGGACGAACATGTATTTCAATAGGTGGATAGAGCTTCAGCGGTTGCTCCCGCGCAAGAAATTTGGTATGATTCGCAGAATCAGTTGTGTATTGTGTTTAATACCTAAGAACTGAGTTATATTCTCGGCAGCTTTGTTTGAGTTCAATCAGATCGCTATGTTGGAAATTAAAAAGACTGGAAAAGATTTACGGAAGAAAGTTACCTAGTTTTTGTGCAACAGTGTAAATCTTGATTTTTTGTCTCTATACGATTAGCGAAATTCAGTGTTTTTAGTAAGGTGTAGAAATAGAAACAACGGAAAGACTAGATATATCTGGCTACGCAACTCGACATCACAAATCGGTGGCCTACATATACGAGTAACGATGGACATACACTTAACTAACTTGTCTGAATGAACATACCATTCGGTGATATGGTTGGTGACAACCTTAATTCATTTAGTTAGTACCTACAATGCGGTCTTTAAAATAAGTAGTTTTTAAATTAGATTATTAGTTTCATGATTTCCGTAGGGCCTCAAGCACACTGGGGCGGTTCCTAAATATATATATCAAAAGCCCAAATATTGATTTGATAAAATTTTCACAGAACTCGCTCTACCTAAATATCATTACATTTTTTTTACGGGTTGGTTGACACGAAAGATGGCAGGATAGGTATTCCAGATCAAAATTTAAAAATGATGAAATCCAATGCGCTTGGAATGAAATTTACAAGTATTTAAAGTTTTTAATACCAAGTTTATCTGGCAACCCGTATTTATATAGGTAATTATGTCAGTGGTCTTTAAAATGAATTTTTTTGACAGAAATAACTGTGGATTTTACTCTTTGGCATACTTCCAAATATATAGGTACATACTTGAATAAAGATCAAAAGGCCTTAAATTTAAAATTATTAGTAAACTAAATTACATAGCTTTTTACATAATCTGAAATGGGGGAAAAAGTGGGGAAAATCGAAATGCAAAATGGGGAAAAACTCTTATTTTTGCCTCCAAAATGCGTAATTTCCACTGAAAAAATCTGGCAACACTGCTTTGATGCCTGGTATCCGGATAGAAGTTATTAAAATCCCAATTAGGCTGGCTAGAGTAATCTTTTGGGGTCAATCGAAACTTTGATATACGAAATGATCCAAAATAACCAGAAAATCTTACCCCGCTTCAGCAAAATCCAAAAAATCGTATCGTCGGTTGTACCACCTTAGCCTCTCGCAACAACACAAGCAGGAAACATACCTATAGCAATATAAAATCGTACTTGCCACACTGCCCTCTAAAGTCTAAGCTGAACCTTTGAGTGTTTGTAGGTACATACATACATCTGCGCTCTCTATGCAAATATGAAAGTTTGTAATGTTTTGCTTCTGAGCTGTTTTCTGCATGTTTGTGCAGTACAGCGACCGCAAGGAAAACGAATATCCTTTTTTATAATTGAAAGGTATATCGTTGCTGTGGGTAAAGTGTCATTTAAATCCGGTAACACTTGATGTCCTCGTGGCGAGCATTTATTAATTAACACCATCAAAGTCGACGCTTCGATATTCTGTGAGGATTTAGCTTTGGGTATTCCAATATGTGTTTCTACATAGTCTCCCCTATCGATGTTTACTATGGTTGGTTAATTCAACGAAGAAATGAGGTGCTTTGACCAACAATCTAATAACAAATGTAAATTTCAGAATCATTAGGTGATGGATAGATAGATTGACAATGGATTTGCAATATTTGCACTTTGCACAAATAGGAAAAGGAGCTTAGCATAGCTTGGTGCGATTATTATTATTAAATGTGACCAAGTGTTATGCATATATGCATACTGCATACATGAGATTATGAGAGGTGGAGCTTTTATTGCGTACATTAATTGCATATTAAAACGAATAAGTAATATTGTTACATTCGGCTGGGATTCGAAAAGATGAAACACTATTCTGTTTACTTAGATTTAATAAATCACTTTTATTTACAAGACCAATATTACTTAAAATCAACTTTTCCGCTTATTAGATTCTTTCCACTCATTTATTATCACTACCGATACTTTCCGAACTTTACTTCACACGGTTTGAAAATAAACTGTCTCTCGTCCGATTTCGCAGCCCTATTTAGGTACCTACTCCCATCCCAACTAAAGCTTTTCGAATATTCCAACCGGATATTCTAGTACTCCAACCGGAACAATCGAGAATGTTCTCCTTCGTTCTATTCACCATTCGATGAACTTCGAAGTTTTCGAAGTTCCGTTGAATAAGTTCAATTACTATCCATTAGATGGCGCTGAGATCAATAAGTAGTACCTTTCAATCCACGCTACAATTTGAGTATTATACCCTATTCACACCAAGCCGAAAACCGAGTTTTCGTCAAAAAAGTTTAGAAAACTCGTAGATGCATTCACACCGAACACCAACTCGTTTTCGTTTGACGTTTCAATTAGCTGTGAAACTAGCTATGAAATGTTTGTGGCGACTAGACTTTTATTTTAGTTACTAAACTTCGCTCGTATTGACATAATATACAAACAAAATTATTTAAACTACTTGATAATCGTTAACTTATGGTTAAATGCATAAAATAATTAACATAAGCAACATTCAAAATCAAAACATCTGAAAATACCATTTAGTTGGGGCAGGTAGTTTGATCTTAATGGTGCAAGCAAAGATAACAAAAAAAAATTCTCACTCTCACTCAATCTCTCACATCCTGTCAGCAGTTTTGCTGAGCTCGCTGAATGTTGTAAAAGGTGTGTCTGCTTCAACAAACCAACGATTGTACTTGTTTTCGTGGCGTTTTCATGGAAAACAACAACTCGTTTTGAAAACTGCAATATGTATGGGAAAACTTCTGTTTTCGAGAAAGTTTTCGACTGTTTTCGCGAAAACCCAGTTTTCGGCTTGGTGTGAATATGGTATTACCATAAACATACTATATTAGGACTGTTTTTTTGCACACCTATCTCAGTGAAGTAAAGTAAAGTAAGAAAATGTGCAATAAAACAGTCCCCAACCACTTTTCTGAACAGTCGGTTTTACCCCTGAAAAGTTAAGTACAGTTGGCATTGCTGTCAAAATGCCCATCAATGAAAAATTCAATTTTAAAATCAAAATCCTTCTAGAAAAATGAATAAATAACCTTTTAGCGCAAAAAAAAATAATGATTATTAATTTCTACAGAATATTTACTTTTTCTGTTTACTTTTTTTCTCTTCCTGGCGTCTTGTATGGTCAAAATAAAATCACAAATTAATTGGCAAAGAAAAAAAAAACAAAAACATGCGTGGGTGTGTTTATTAGGTGAGTCCTAAAGTAAAGAGTATTCGTGCTAATTCTGAGATTCGATCGAATCGAGTTTTCCTCGAATTTAAAACTTTCACTCGAATGAACTTCTCACAATCTGAGTTTTGAAGGAAAGAAGTTCATTACCAAATAATTTAATTGTATGAATTTTATTTTCGAAACCAGCTGTATAAATATTTCACTGTCAATTGCGTTGGTTTTGACTTTAATTTGAGAAAGGATGGGTTTATTTACACATTCTTGGAGGAAGAAACGATAAAATTGAACAGAAAAAATGCAATAAAAATTAAATAAATGAGCATTTCAAATCGTTTTGGTTTGTTCATTTTGATTGTGGCATGCTATTATTTACTTTTGGAATTTTTTCTCCATAAGACGAACAAATGTTGCTTCCAATTTTATATGTTTTTTGTAAATTTCACTTTAAACATTTTTTAAATAAAGACTTAACCACAAATGGCAGGCGCAGTAGCGCAGTGGTTAGTGTGTTGGACTACTGTGCGAGGGATCCCAGGTTCGATCCTCGGAAAAACCCATAAATAACATTTTAAAGTTTTTTCTAATGCGCCACCTCTCGCGAACGTCTGACAAACATCCGAGAGTATGACTGTCGTGAAAAAGCTTCTTAATTGAGCCGTTCGGACTCGGCATAAAATTGTAGGTCCCTTCCATTCGTCCCAAAAATAGAAACTCACACAAAACGAATGGTTGCGAGAAGCTAGGCCTTGGGTGTCACCCGCCTGTTGCGTCACCTATTTATTTTTTTATTTTTTTTTTTAATTTTTAAAATTGTTTGTGTTGCGTCACAAATCGCAACAAATTAGCGCACGCGGTGGAAAAGGATGAAAATGTGGGTTTGCACAAAACTAGGCACTCGAATGCATTAAAAATCAAGCACACAAAGTGCGTTGAGCATTGCGAGTTGTTAGTTGATCAGCGAGGTTGATCTCGCTTCAACACAGGCCAAGGGCATAAGAGGAATACAGCTACAACTTCCAACCACCAGGCGACAAGAATCCACGATGGCCGAATTGGTTAAGAACGAGATAAAGACACCAACAGACTGCAGTCCTACACACACTCCGAAGATGTGGGGCATTGTTGAGCGAGTGAGCGAAAGGGTAGATGTAATAAAAAGCTGTATGTAGTAGTAAACAAAAATTGCTCTAATACAAAGAAAATAGTGAATATCGTATTGTATCTTATGTAGTCAGTGCACAGCTGATTTGTACATAAGGAAGCAACAGCTTCAAGGGAACATAATTCAAAATTGTATGTTACTCGTCAACTAGCTAACAAAGAATAAAGTTAAGTTTAATTAGAAGTCGTAGCGTTTTATTTCAACTGCAAACAGTTCAACTAACTGCTGCATATTATCCCGCTAGAGAATCAACTATTCCAAGCCAATTTTGATTTTCTACTCGCCCCAGTGCGGAACATGGTCCTTCGAGTCCTTTTCGAATAAAAAGAACAGATAGAAAGTGTACTGCCTTTCAAATAAAGTGATTTAGTGCGCGCCAGGGTTTTAAAATCAGTTTTTTTTTAAATGAAAGTGTGCTGTGGGCTAAGTATAGCTGGATTACATATATCCAGTGCAAATTACATCTCCGATATCTGACGAAAGTCTATCGGCCACAGCACCCAACGAGTGCTTCTTAAGAAAGTGTACTGTGGACTTAATATAGCTGGATTATCTATCCGGTTCAAATACACGTTTCCGATCTCCGACGGACAGTCTATCGGCCACAGTACCCAACGATTGTTTCATAAAAGTGTGTTGTGGGCTAAGTATAGCTGGATTACATAATATCCAGTGCAAATTACGTCTCCGATATCTGACGAAAGTCTATCGGCCACAGCACCCAACGAGTGTTTTCTAAGAAAGTGTACTGTGGACTGTATAGATGGATTATCTATCCGGTGCAAATATACGTTTCCGATCTCCGACGGACAGTCTATCGGCCACAGTACCCAACGAATCGGCAAAAGCGAAACCAACGGTGAAGACCATCCAACGGATCTAACAGTGACCAGTGGAAGAGCCGGTGAGAGCGGATAAGAAGCGGTCACAAAGGAAAAGTGAGCTGAGAAACAACCGGTGACTAGCGGTTGCGCATAAAACGCCGAACAAAGGTAGGAATTTTCTTATTTTCTTACGTCCATACGAAAACAATTTTAAAATAAATTAATAAAATTATATCAGCATAAAGTGATTAAAAACCCAATATATTTCAAAAATTACCAAGTGTTGTGATAGACTTTTAAAAAATGTCGAAACTATCGAATATCAAGAAGACATTTTAAGCGAAATCAGCCGAGATTTCCAAGACTTTAAGAAAGATGAGGCGTCGCGAAAGTCAAGGGGGTATTTAATCGCGTGTTTAGAAGATATAGATGCAATGTTTAAACGGGCGAAAAAAGAACATTGCGCTATACTCGGTATAGCTCTGCAGATCCAATCAAGGAACAATATTTGAAGGATGAAATTTTCTCTAAAATCAAGAGAATCTATTTTTGCTTCAGTGGACTTCTGCACGATGAGACCGATCGTCTTTTTAATGACCACAATTCTAGTGCAGTGGGTGACACCTCTCGTCTGAATGTCACAAGATCTGCATCTTCTGCGTGTGACATACGCCTTCAAAGAATTCACATAAACCCCTTTTCGGGCAAATTTGAAGATTGGTCCGAATTTTACAATTTATTTGATAGTTTAATCCATAAAAACTCTGAATTAAAACTGCCACCGCAAACACAACGAGATTGGGAAGAAAAGCTAGGCACCTCCAAGCATGTTCCTGATTGGAAAACTGTCACTTCTTTCATCGAGGGTCGTTTTAGTTCGCTGGAAAACATTTCCGAATTTAATGGGCAGCCGAAACAAACGATGCAATCCAATTCGTTTCGAAAAACTACATCCGCGACCTGTCATTTAAAGTCCCAGCAACCAGCGAAACAATTTCGATGTCGACTTTGCAAGGCTTCTCATGGAATGAGACATTGCAAAAAATTCCTTAACATGGACGTCAAAACTAAAGCTGACGTCATAAAGAAAAATGGGGTTTGTGGTAATTGCTTAGGATACGACCACCATGCTTCGGTTTGCAACAGCAGCAATTGGTGCCAAAAATACGGTTACAAGCATCATACATTGCTACACATCGATACCCAAGTCAGTCAAAATGTAACAACTGTTCAAAATCACCAACAATATCCGCAATTCCACAATCAGAACACTACCCAATACAATCCTCAATCTCATTTTATACAAAATCCCATAAGTCAACCCGAACCCTACAATGCTGCGCTTGATCACCCAAGCACATCGCAACAATTTAGAAATCATTTTAATCAAATGCAGTCCAAAACACTATTAGCGACTGCACTCGTTAAGGTTTATGCGTCGAATGGGAAGCAGTGTACTCTAAGGGCATTTATAGATACCGGCTCAGAGGCCACTTTCATCACTGAGAATGCTACTCAGCTTCTCAACCTCAAGAGGCAAAACGTAAATGCTAAGATCACAGGTCTTGGAAAAAATCCAACTGGTAGCTGCAAACACCAAGTGAACTTTAGCCTTCATTCCTTTAATAATGCAGCATTCTCCCACAATGTTACAGCATTTGTCCTACCCGTGCTAACAACAACACTACCAACTTATCCACTGCTCGGAGATTGGAGTCATTTGTCCAATCTACCCCTAGCAGATCCGACCTGCAATGTTCCAGGCAAGATTGATTTGCTGCTAGGTGCGGATGTATATTCTGCTATTATTGTGGACGGGCTAGTTAAGGGACAGAACGGTTCTCCTGTAGCGCAACGGACAGAACTCGGATGGATTCTTACAGGAAAAACGAACATTTCACAAAATATTACATGTCTCACTGTTCAAAATCACTTCAACTCCCTAGATGAACAACTCAGGCAATTCTGGGAAATTGAAGAAGATCTGGATGACAGGAAACTATCACCAGAAGAGCAAAAATGTGAAAGTCATTTTGCCGAGACAGTACAGCGGAAGGAAGATGGGAGATACGAAGTACGACTCCCATTTAAAGATGGAATCCGCTCAATATTGGGGAATTCCAAAAAGGCAGCTATGGCTAGATTCTTTCAGATAGAAAGAAAACTTTTGTCAAACAACAGGCTTTATGAATCGTACACTAAGTGCATACATGAGTACGCAACCTTAGGGCACATGAAGGAGGTCACCACTTCAATAGATATGGGCAAACACTACTACTTGCCACACCATGCGGTGTTCAAGGAGTCAAGCAGCACCACAAAACTGCATGTGGTGTTCGATGCGTCATGCAAAACTTCCAATGGAGTTTCGCTAAATGATTGTTTGATGGTTGGACCACGATTGCAACCCGGCTTCATAGATCTCATCACAAAGTGGAGGAAGTTCAAAGTAGCATTTGTCGCTGATATAAGCATGATGTATCGGTAGATATGGATGTCAAAAGAAGATACTTCATATCAATTAATTCTGTGGAGGTACACCCAAGACGAGCCAATAAAAACATTTGCCCTAAACACGGTCACATTCGGAACTGCGTCAGCGCCATATCTAGCAGTGCGCACGTTACATAAGCTGGCGGCAGATGTAGAAGGCGAATATCCGTACGTGGCCAAGGCACTTACTGAGGGATTTTACGTCGACGATCTAATCTACGGGGCGAACGACGAAAACGAAGCCATTAAGTTACAAGGGGACACACTGAACGTCCTTAAAGCGGCCGGGTTTCCTCTGCGAAAGTGGGCCAGTAATTCCTCGAGGGTATTAGAACAGGTTTCTGAAAATGAAAGGGAAATAAATCTGCCACTGAATTTTGAGTCACCAGATGCCATCAAAACACTTGGGATTCAATGGCATCCCGCGAAGGATGCATTGTCATTTAAAATTAATTTACCTGAGGTTCAACAATTTACAAAAAGATCTGTACTAGCAGATATAGCTCGCCTGTTTGATCCGCTAGGATGGATATCCCCATGTATCATCAGGGCCAAATTGATTCTCCAGCAACTGTGGCTAAGGGAATATTCTTGGGACTCACCAATTTCTCAAGAAATTGAAAATCAATGGGTGGAACTGCGTAGGGGACTAAAAACTCTTCATGGCCTCGAAATTCCTCGTTGGATGGGATACACAAGTGAATCAAAGGTACAAATTCACGGCTTCAGCGATGCCTCAGAAAAAGCTTATGCCGCTGTGGTATATGCTCGCGTTATAGATGGAGGCAACGGGCATATTTATCTCTTAGCGTCAAAAACAAGAGTTGCTCCTAAAGCAGGAAAGTGTGTATCACTACCACGGCTAGAGCTATGCGCAGCCTTGTTGTTAGCCAAACTCCTATTTCGAGTGAAGAGGGCCATGCAATTCGAAAACGCGGAAACATTTGCATATTCGGACTCCATGATAACACTTTCGTGGATCAGAGGGAACCCCTCAATTCGCACAACGTTTGTGGCCAATCGAGTCAGCGAAATCCAAGCGCTGACAAACACCAATATTTGGCGACACGTTGGAACCAAAGAGAATCCAGCGGATATAGGCTCAAGAGGATTGCTACCACAGGAACTCATCCATAGTCATATGTGGTGGCATGGGCCAAACTTTCTTAAAGGATTCACATTAAATGAATCTACAGAACCAACCATATCCGAGACCGAGTTGGAAACTAAAAAGGAAAGGAAAAATATTGAAATTAACTCATCGTTTTATAGCGACAAACTAACAAGATTACATGTAAACTTCGCAGAAGTAATTGCTCACTATGTAATCATCAGCAAGGAGTACGTTCAACGCTTTTCAAACTTATCAAAGCTGGTCCGCAGCGTAGCGATTTGGCGAAGATACTTTGACTATCTAAAGAATGTCAGAAACAAGGGTCCAGGGGACAATCAACCAATCAGACCAGATGAACTAGAAGCATCTCAGAATCAGCTCATCAGACTGGTGCAAGTTGAACTATTTCCACGGGAAATACAAGCACTAAGAGAGAAAAGGAATATTGGAAAGGAAAGTCATATTCTCCGTTTAAATCCATTTCTGGACTCTCAAGATATTTTGCGCGTAGGCGGGCGATTAACGAACGCCTCACTCCCGTTCAGCCAAAAACACCCAATCATTTTTAAAGAGTCTCATCATTTTGCAAAGTTGATGGTCAGCGATGTGCATCAACGCACACTTCAGGGAGGACAGCTGATGATGATTGCAGAGATTAGAAGCCAATACTGGATTACTAATCTAAAGCCACTAGTCAAGACAACTATCCACAACTGCGTTTGTAACGAACTTCCTCGTCGAACGACTGACATCAGTTGGGGAACTGTTATTTGGACATAGCCCAATTGAAAAGCGAAAAGATCTCCTCCGGCACTATCGATCGTGCCGGCGAAGGCCTAAACCGCAGATGGTCGAAAAATCGAGAACGACCCTCCCCCTAACACTATCTCCACCCATATGACCCAAACTAACAGGACCTTTGGGGCAGTCCGGGCAGACTAGAAGGAGGGGTGTCCAGGCCTCTTGTGGCTCAGGCATAATCTTCCCCCACGCTAGCTCAGCGATGGGTATGGGATCTTGTCACAAGTCCTGGACGGGGGTTACATTAGTTTTACATGCCTGAAAATTTTGCGAAATAAAAAAAAAGATCTAAAAACAACCGCAACCGTAACCAAAAGAAAAAAAATCGAGAGATTGCGAGGCCCGATTTTTGCCCAATTAACACCCAGTCAAAAGTCTTCATAGCGGGAATGAGGCGGAGAGGAAGATGGTATATCTCTCCATGAGCTGGCCCACCCCTAGCTGAATCCAAATTCAGCTACCTTGGCTATCGCGCCGCTCTATTGCGAAAGCCCCTAAGACGGATTATGTCAAATCGCAACTACAACTCAAAATCAAACATATTTTCTTAAACCAACATATGGTTCTAACAAAAATTCGATGACGTCACTCAGCTGCAACAACATCGTCCCTCCTTGCGGTATATCTTCCGACTGGTCACACACATCCTCCTCCAAAAGTTCTAACAACTCATGTCAAAATTGAATAAATCTCAATCAAGAAAAAATTGAATGATTAAACTAACGAACACTTTCAAAAAACATAACGACATACCGAGCGGAAGCGGAACCATCAAATTCAAAAATACAAAATGGTTTCTTTTAAATCAATAAGAATTCATCAAATTTATTTATTCACGATCTATGTTGTATGTAGGTAGGTATGTAATAATTTTATACCTTTTTCTAACAGCTGTTTAATAAGTATTTGTAAATCAAACTCGCAAAAAGTATGCAATTAAAATATAAAAATAATTTATAAGAGTATGACTACTTCATGGTTCCATCCAGAAATGCAAAAGAACAGTGTTTTCCTTATATGTGTCAATATAAACAAATATTATTCTTGTAGCTTTAATTGTTTATGTCGTGATAATTCTTCTTGAATATAGTTTGATATATATGTATTAATATATTCGTAATCAATTTCGATTGTCGATATGGTTCAATAAGGTTAAATTCACAATAAGATTATTAAAACTTGTAGGAGCAATTGTGGCATGCTCTTAGGCTTAAGAGTGCACGAGCTAAGTCAATGTTTACTTTATGTATGTCTTTTAAATCTTTAAATTAAATGATCTTTACGTTACTTATATATTAACACGAATCGCTCATTAATCAATTACTTAATTTATTACAAACAAATTTAAACACAATTAAAATAACCAAATAAAAACAAAATCAATCAACCCTAGATACTGGAGTCCGTTCAAAATGGTAAAAAAAAGCAAATTCACTTACCCCGGTTTTGGTCTTCACTAAGTTGAAATTAAACATCCAGATGGTGTGCACAGCATCATGGGGATTCAGCATACGTTGCGAATGAGAATTTTTACTTCTCTCTCTGTTTTTATTTTGTCCTATATATGGTATATCAAACGCAAAACAAAATTTGAACGAACTTTTACATATGTATAATAAATCTAAATAAGACAAGAAATACTTAGCTTTTCATGAAAATTGATACGCTGCTGAATGAAATATGTTCATGCAATAAAATAAACTGCGGATGATCGTGGATGATGGCATCGTGTTGGTCTACGGCAAAGGTGAATGGTGGGGATGGATGATGTGTGTTGATTGTAGCGATGATTAATTTGATGAACTCTCTCCAGGTGAGATTGCAGCTTTCCATTGGCTGCTCGTACAGGGTGTTGGATGAGTTTTTCGTCCACTCATACGTTTTAACGAGTATTGCTTTGCTGATTCGGGATTTTTATGCAGGTGTAATTGTGATGAATGCTCCGATTGCTTTTTGGTGGTTTTTGGGCTAATCTTTCACTATGTTGGGTAGCACGTGTGTTTGCGTTGGTGTGCGATCGGGTCGTAATAAAATCCGACCCTTTTGGTGTTGTTGTTACTCACGTGGTGCGGAGCTGTGGTAACGATTTTTCTGCTCTCCTTTGTGGATGATGGATCGATTTGGCGTGGCAATTATGACGTGTGCGATATGTATTTCGGCTGTTGGTGTTGATTAATGTTGTGGTGATATATAAAAAAAAACGGTGGCACTGATTGCAGCGATATACGCTTGTTAAACGTTTTGTCACTTTTGTAGTTTAGTTTTCTGGTATAGTTTTTGTTGTTTTAACACTTTGTAGGTTTTTGTCACTTTTGTCCACTTTTAATGTTTATGTTCGTAGATTAATGAAAATGTTTTATTTTCCTACTCACAGGAACTATGCACATTGCAATTTTTTTTTTATTTACCGCGAACTTGGCACTTCGCCATTCAACCGATCCGGAGCAAAAAACTCGGTACGTGCAGGAACTTGTTAACCCGAATAGAAGCAATACTAAAAGAGAGCGTATGCAGTGTGCCAGGGGTTTTTATACCCTTCCTTTAGGGACGCCTTCACCCCCATACATGGACAGCTCGATCGCATAATGGTTGACGCTTACTTCCGCGTCTTAGCAAAATAGCTTATTTTTACCACAAAAAATTTATATTTTTATTTTAAAATTCAATTTAGAATTCTTAAAAAATAGGTGTAATCAAAATAGAATTTTTAGAATTAAACTTTTCGAAATAATAGCAACAGGAAATCGTCCATACTTTAATTGCAACAGTGTGTGTGACCTCGATTTTCTGGCGTTTGTTTACATTTTTTTCCCGTGCAGATGCCTGATTATCCCAATAGAGCCTCTTTCGGCCGTCGAAGATCATAACAAGGTTTGGCTTAGTGGTCAAATCCAGTGCTATCGTTTTGTTATTTTGTTTTCGAACACAAAACGAGTGGGTTCGAGCCTGGTCCAAGTCTTCCTTTTTTTTTTGTTTTTTTGCCGTGATTTTGGTGCTTAGTGCCCAATCTCGATTACTTCATTGGGAATTTATTCACCACACTGCGTTCAATATCCCAACCACTACATTTAGTACACCAACCATAAACGACCAGATCCCACGACGAACCATCATCCACAATTCATTTCCTACTTATCTATCAATAAAATACTTTTCCCGTACAAAAACCGAATGAAACCATGCAATACCATTAACTCTCAAACTATTGTAACTATTTGAATTTTAACGTATCCTATTCAATGAGACGTTTCCTACAAAACTTTTTCGTTTTTAAGAACTGTCGCCTAAAACGGAAATGGAAAGAAACGGTTATATTCGTCATGCTCGACTCGACCCACCCCTGAGACAATTGTTAGAATTTCATGCTCAGACTGAGCTAGTCGGGCCAATAAAATTGCAAAAAAAAAATACCTGACTTGCCTTTAACCTGTTGGTACATATTAAATCTGTAACTAAACATTGTGACTTATCGGCGAATATCTTTTGTGTGGGTAACACCTAGGCTATTACCAGATACATCTTTTAACTCATAGAGGTTGTTTCCTTTAACTTTCTTGATCCTAGCCTTACAGAACTTTGGACATAATTTCGAATTTCTCCCTTTTGAAGCATCACTCAAAACGAAATTTCGTCTGTACACTTCGTCACCAACCCTATATTTTACTCTGGTACTGCGGGTATTATATACTTTTTCATAAACCTTATGGGCTTTCTCGAGGGAACTTTTGATGTACGAGTGTAGAATATTCATTTTCGAAGCTTTTGGTAAGATATCAAGTTCGGAGTTGTTTAAGCCACCTAAGTCCCTCAACAGCTTATAGTCACTGGCATGCTCAATCATTCTTTGACCGAATACAGCTTCGTATGGTGACATCCCAGTTGCCGAATGAACTGCTGTTCTGAGTGCGCAACCAATTTGAGTTAGTTTTGAGTCCCAATTCCTTTGATCCGCATCAATGTAAGAACGAATTGCCGCTAATATTGAACGGTTTACGCGCTCACTCGCGTTAGCTTGCGGAGAATATGGAGCTGTTCTTACATGATTTATTCCAAAAGACTTCATAAGGATTTGGAACTCTTTACTGAGAAACTGTTTGCCGTTATCGGACAGAATGGTTTCCGGCACTCCGAATTTCAAAAATATATCGTCGCGAAGAAATTGTATGGCTAAATCGGATGTGGCTTTCCGAAGAGGCTTTATAAATACAAATTTTGTAAGTTGATCTAATGCCACAATTATGTTTGTATTTCCTGATTTAGACCGAGGATACGGACCTAAAAAGTCAATATAAATATGTTAGAATGGTCTGTCAACAGTGAAAGCGTTACCCATCGGTGCTCTTAAGATGTTATTTGGTGCTTTGGTGGTTTTGCACACTTCGCATTTGGTTATAAACTGTTTAACCTGAGTACTCATGTTGGGCCAATAAAATTGTTGTCTCAATCTATACAACGTCTTAGCGATGCCGCCATGTGCAGCTCTCGGTGGACAATGAGCAAGAAGAATCAAGTCATCGGTCAGCGCTTTGGGAACCCATAACTTCCAAGTCAGCTCATCCTGCAGCGGATTGCCAGAACTATGCCTACATACAACTACAACTATGCGACATACCGAGCGGAAGCGGAACCATCAAATTCAAAAATACAAAATGGTTTCTTTTAAATCAATAAGAATTCATCAAATTTATTTATTCACGATCTATGTTGTATGTAGGTAGGTATGTAATAATTTTATACCTTTTTCTAACAGCTGTTTAATAAGTATTTGTAAATCAAACTCGCAAAAAGTATGCAATTAAAATATAAAAATAATTTATAAGAGTATGACTACTTCATGGTTCCATCCAGAAATGCAAAAGAACAGTGTTTTCCTTATATGTGTCAATATAAACAAATATTATTCTTGTAGCTTTAATTGTTTATGTCGTGATAATTCTTCTTGAATATAGTTTGATATATATGTATTAATATATTCGTAATCAATTTCGATTGTCGATATGGTTCAATAAGGTTAAATTCACAATAAGATTATTAAAACTTGTAGGAGCAATTGTGGCATGCTCTTAGGCTTAAGAGTGCACGAGCTAAGTCAATGTTTACTTTATGTATGTCTTTTAAATCTTTAAATTAAATGATCTTTACGTTACTTATATATTAACACGAATCGCTCATTAATCAATTACTTAATTTATTACAAACAAATTTAAACACAATTAAAATAACCAAATAAAAACAAAATCAATCAACCCTAGATACTGGAGTCCGTTCAAAATGGTAAAAAAAAGCAAATTCACTTACCCCGGTTTTGGTCTTCACTAAGTTGAAATTAAACATCCAGATGGTGTGCACAGCATCATGGGGATTCAGCATACGTTGCGAATGAGAATTTTTACTTCTCTCTCTGTTTTTATTTTGTCCTATATATGGTATATCAAACGCAAAACAAAATTTGAACGAACTTTTACATATGTATAATAAATCTAAATAAGACAAGAAATACTTAGCTTTTCATGAAAATTGATACGCTGCTGAATGAAATATGTTCATGCAATAAAATAAACTGCGGATGATCGTGGATGATGGCATCGTGTTGGTCTACGGCAAAGGTGAATGGTGGGGATGGATGATGTGTGTTGATTGTAGCGATGATTAATTTGATGAACTCTCTCCAGGTGAGATTGCAGCTTTCCATTGGCTGCTCGTACAGGGTGTTGGATGAGTTTTTCGTCCACTCATACGTTTTAACGAGTATTGCTTTGCTGATTCGGGATTTTTATGCAGGTGTAATTGTGATGAATGCTCCGATTGCTTTTTGGTGGTTTTTGGGCTAATCTTTCACTATGTTGGGTAGCACGTGTGTTTGCGTTGGTGTGCGATCGGGTCGTAATAAAATCCGACCCTTTTGGTGTTGTTGTTACTCACGTGGTGCGGAGCTGTGGTAACGATTTTTCTGCTCTCCTTTGTGGATGATGGATCGATTTGGCGTGGCAATTATGACGTGTGCGATATGTATTTCGGCTGTTGGTGTTGATTAATGTTGTGGTGATATATAAAAAAAAACGGTGGCACTGATTGCAGCGATATACGCTTGTTAAACGTTTTGTCACTTTTGTAGTTTAGTTTTCTGGTATAGTTTTTGTTGTTTTAACACTTTGTAGGTTTTTGTCACTTTTGTCCACTTTTAATGTTTATGTTCGTAGATTAATGAAAATGTTTTATTTTCCTACTCACAGGAACTATGCACATTGCAATTTTTTTTTTATTTACCGCGAACTTGGCACTTCGCCATTCAACCGATCCGGAGCAAAAAACTCGGTACGTGCAGGAACTTGTTAACCCGAATAGAAGCAATACTAAAAGAGAGCGTATGCAGTGTGCCAGGGGTTTTTATACCCTTCCTTTAGGGACGCCTTCACCCCCATACATGGACAGCTCGATCGCATAATGGTTGACGCTTACTTCCGCGTCTTAGCAAAATAGCTTATTTTTACCACAAAAAATTTATATTTTTATTTTAAAATTCAATTTAGAATTCTTAAAAAATAGGTGTAATCAAAATAGAATTTTTAGAATTAAACTTTTCGAAATAATAGCAACAGGAAATCGTCCATACTTTAATTGCAACAGTGTGTGTGACCTCGATTTTCTGGCGTTTGTTTACATTTTTTTCCCGTGCAGATGCCTGATTATCCCAATAGAGCCTCTTTCGGCCGTCGAAGATCATAACAAGGTTTGGCTTAGTGGTCAAATCCAGTGCTATCGTTTTGTTATTTTGTTTTCGAACACAAAACGAGTGGGTTCGAGCCTGGTCCAAGTCTTCCTTTTTTTTTTGTTTTTTTGCCGTGATTTTGGTGCTTAGTGCCCAATCTCGATTACTTCATTGGGAATTTATTCACCACACTGCGTTCAATATCCCAACCACTACATTTAGTACACCAACCATAAACGACCAGATCCCACGACGAACCATCATCCACAATTCATTTCCTACTTATCTATCAATAAAATACTTTTCCCGTACAAAAACCGAATGAAACCATGCAATACCATTAACTCTCAAACTATTGTAACTATTTGAATTTTAACGTATCCTATTCAATGAGACGTTTCCTACAAAACTTTTTCGTTTTTAAGAACTGTCGCCTAAAACGGAAATGGAAAGAAACGGTTATATTCGTCATGCTCGACTCGACCCACCCCTGAGACAATTGTTAGAATTTCATGCTCAGACTGAGCTAGTCGGGCCAATAAAATTGCAAAAAAAAAATACCTGACTTGCCTTTAACCTGTTGGTACATATTAAATCTGTAACTAAACATTGTGACTTATCGGCGAATATCTTTTGTGTGGGTAACACCTAGGCTATTACCAGATACATCTTTTAACTCATAGAGGTTGTTTCCTTTAACTTTCTTGATCCTAGCCTTACAGAACTTTGGACATAATTTCGAATTTCTCCCTTTTGAAGCATCACTCAAAACGAAATTTCGTCTGTACACTTCGTCACCAACCCTATATTTTACTCTGGTACTGCGGGTATTATATACTTTTTCATAAACCTTATGGGCTTTCTCGAGGGAACTTTTGATGTACGAGTGTAGAATATTCATTTTCGAAGCTTTTGGTAAGATATCAAGTTCGGAGTTGTTTAAGCCACCTAAGTCCCTCAACAGCTTATAGTCACTGGCATGCTCAATCATTCTTTGACCGAATACAGCTTCGTATGGTGACATCCCAGTTGCCGAATGAACTGCTGTTCTGAGTGCGCAACCAATTTGAGTTAGTTTTGAGTCCCAATTCCTTTGATCCGCATCAATGTAAGAACGAATTGCCGCTAATATTGAACGGTTTACGCGCTCACTCGCGTTAGCTTGCGGAGAATATGGAGCTGTTCTTACATGATTTATTCCAAAAGACTTCATAAGGATTTGGAACTCTTTACTGAGAAACTGTTTGCCGTTATCGGACAGAATGGTTTCCGGCACTCCGAATTTCAAAAATATATCGTCGCGAAGAAATTGTATGGCTAAATCGGATGTGGCTTTCCGAAGAGGCTTTATAAATACAAATTTTGTAAGTTGATCTAATGCCACAATTATGTTTGTATTTCCTGATTTAGACCGAGGATACGGACCTAAAAAGTCAATATAAATATGTTAGAATGGTCTGTCAACAGTGAAAGCGTTACCCATCGGTGCTCTTAAGATGTTATTTGGTGCTTTGGTGGTTTTGCACACTTCGCATTTGGTTATAAACTGTTTAACCTGAGTACTCATGTTGGGCCAATAAAATTGTTGTCTCAATCTATACAACGTCTTAGCGATGCCGCCATGTGCAGCTCTCGGTGGACAATGAGCAAGAAGAATCAAGTCATCGGTCAGCGCTTTGGGAACCCATAACTTCCAAGTCAGCTCATCCTGCAGCGGATTGCCAGAACTATGCCTAACCTTTTTGTAGATGAAACCATCTGAAATGAGAAGGTCAGGGAGTTGATCTTTATTCAGATTGACTTTCTCCACTAACTGACAATATTCTTCTGACTGAAAGGCCGGATCCGCTAAATCTATGTGCAGGACGTCTGTGGATTCCTTCGAATTCGAAACGCTGGTTTGTAATGCATCAACTTCAAATGCACGCGACAATGCATCGGGCACAACATTTAAGCTACCCTTACGGTGCTCGATTTCAAAGGAATACCCTTGTAATTCCAGGCTCCAACGCGCTAATCTTCCCTTAAGGTCCTTCAAACTCATTAACCACTTCAAGCTTGCGTGGTCCGTTATCACTTTAAATTTGTAGCCCTCAATATACGGCCTAAATTTGGTAATTCCCATTACAGCGGCCAAACACTCTCTCTCTGTTACCGTGTAATTCCTTTGCGCGTCATTCAATTTATGAGAGTAGTAGCATATTGGACGTTCTACACCCGCTTCGTCCTCTTGGCATAATACTGCGCCGATACCAGTTGAGGAAGCATCACAAAGTATTATGAATGGTTTGTCGAAGTTTGGATTGACTAAAACCGGTGCGCACGTCAGGATTTCTTTAATCGAATTAAACGATTCTACTGCCTTCTCACAGAAATTGAACTTAACGCCCTTTCTCAAAGTATCGGAGAGATGCGAAGCAAGGGATGAAAAATTGGGGACGAACCTCCGATACCAACCGGCCATTCTTAAAAAACGTCTGACTTGGCGCGCGTTCTTTGGTATCGGGAAATCGTTAATAGCTGCAACTTTGCTAGGATCTACTTTCAGTGTACCATTACCCACTATGAACCCAAGATATCTAAGTTCCCTATAACAAAACTTGGATTTTTGCACATTGATGGTTAAGCCTGCCTTCTTTAACTTCAAAGCAACTAGGTTGAGAAGTGTAACATGTTCTTCAAAAGTCCGTGAGAAAATCAGCAAGTCATCCAGATAGACGAAAACTTGCTGCCTCAATTCATGTGGGATGACCTTGTCCATCAGTCTGCAAAGACGCTGAGGCGCATTGCAGAGGGCAAAGGGCATCACCTTGAATTGATATAATGGTCTACCAGGGACGGTAAAAGCTGTCTTCTCCCTCGAACTTTGCTCCAACGGTATTTGCCAAAAGGCGTCTTTCAGATCCACACTTGAAATAAAGTATGTATCTGAAAGCCGTCCTAGCAGCCCTTCGATATGCGGCAGGGGATATGCATCCTTCTTAGTGACCAAGTTAAGCTTTCGAACGTCCAAGCACATGCGATTCTTCTCTGCTTTCCTTACTAGGACAACAGGGGAGCTCCATGAACTTGAACTTTCTACGATCACGTCCAAAGCAAGCATACGGTCCAACTGCGCATAAAGAAGAGTTTGTACCGCCGGAGATACGGGATAATGACGCTGTTTTATCGGCTCCGCGTCCCCAGTATCAATTATATGTTCCTCCAACTTTGTTTTACCTAAACCAAGGTTAGCAAAGGAGGGAAACAGGCTAACAGTGTT
This sequence comes from Cheilosia soror, assembly GCA_949372485.1. NCBI lineage: Eukaryota > Metazoa > Arthropoda > Insecta > Diptera > Syrphidae > Cheilosia > Cheilosia soror. The sequence goes on along the minus strand of OX443562.1, from coordinate 46,687,685 downwards.
TTCTAACTTTCTGGACTCCTCATCTGACAACTCGTGGGCTAATGAAAGTATGTTACCTCTCACTGGGACTTCACATGACAAATCTCGGCCTACGAAAATGCTTTCTAAGTCAAAGGAATTATTAGATATTTCGGCCATGAGATTTGGTGCTATATGGAACTTTTGCCAAAAGTCGACGCCGAGATACAACTCTTTTGTCAGAGACGGAACGACGTATAAAGTAATATCTTCGACTCGATTTTTATACTTGACCTTACCTTTGACTATACCAACAATGTTTTGCGCTTTACCATCAGCCGTAGTTACCGCAGAAGAACAAGATTTATAGGGTATGTTATTTTCGTGCAGGAATTCCACACCACCAGCACCCAAACAACTAATACAGGCTCCGCTATCTAACAGTCCCAGCCAATCTCTACCGAAAATATTTACATTAGCATAAGGTCGGGGATCGTCTGTTGAAGATTGTAATGTCGTAGCAGCAATTGCTTGGTACAACTTTCTTTTCCCATCGAAGCGTTTCCTTAGCTTTTGTATCTTTACCGGAACAGATGGACTGCGGAAAATTCTTACTCTTGCTCTGTAATAATCATTTAGTCGCTGATGGAGGGACTTTCTTGGGGTACTAGGGGCTTGTGTATTCTCTACAGAATTGTCTGAAGTAGGGGAATCTAGAGGACGTTTCAGTATGGTGATAGGTTGAGACTTGTTTGGTTCTTGAATTAATTCGCCGGACTTTGCCTCCTCGAACAATTCTCCCCGGTTGGAGGATTGTTCTGCTGGGAGTTTCCCGAGCAAACTGGACAATGAGGGGTGGTTGTGTTATCGCGACCACATTTAAAACAAAATAGGGATCGTTGTGGGGTAGGCCAATCAAAGAAGGTGTGGCCTTGTTCCTTACAATTCCAGCACCTTATGGCGCTGTTCGGTCTTTGACGAAAATTGACAGCCTCGATTTGAGACTGAGAGGAACAATGCGCTTCTTCAACCATATCCGAAAACTCGCTAACATTACGTCGAAAATTTGATGGTTGCTGATAACGCTGCCTTTGAGTGTCATTGTCGTTGACGAACTTTTCAATGGTGCGGCAAACATGAACCATTTCAGGAATACTGTGTGTGTTAAACGTAATTAAATGTTCACCTACTTTTCGTTTGACATTTTGCTTCAAAATTTCAATGAGCTCACGATTCGTTTTTGGCACACGCAGTCTCGAATTCAGCTGCATTATGTCGCCAAAGAATTGGTCAAATGGCTCGTACAACCCTTGACGTCTATCGGATATCTTTCGCGAAAGCTCAAAATCAGACTCCAGGCTTCGGTACTGCTCTATAAGGGCAAGGCGAAGAGTGGACCAATTGACTGCTGGGTTACTCTTTAGATACATCCAGAACCAAGTCTCTACTTGTCCAGATACAAAGTGATGGAAATTGTTGACAACATCGACCCACGTGACATGATACGATTCCTTGAGCCTTTCTAGACGAAATAGGAAGTCGTCGACTGTCATTCTGCTATTGTCGAATTTGATTCCCCACTTGTGGTAGTTATGGAATCTATCTACTGAACTCAAAGGCGAAGTTGATGGTAACGTTTCATGACGCTGAATGGGATCACTCACATGCATGTTGCTGAACTGTCTTAGAAAATTGTCAACATTACTGCTTTGTGCCATCTGGACTGGATATATCGCTGGATTAACAGTAGGATTAATGCTTTGCTGCGGAACCGCGGGTCTAGAAACGAATTCGGGACGTCTGTTGACATCATAATGGCTTTGAGGATTTATAGAAGTTGGAACAGAAGGATTTTCAGCACTGTTATGGGGTACCACAGATGGAGGTGTTGGTGTACTATTCCCTACAGCTGCTCTAATTAAGGCCGTAACTTCCTGTTGAAGAGCTACTCTGTTTTTCTCTAGCTCTTCTCGTATGAAGCGAAGCTCGTCAGTGCGATTGATGCCTACTGTCGCGGATACGACATCTTGAACGTATTGTTCGAAATGCACCGATTCGCTGGCATCGTCGGATCTCATAGGAGTACGCTGGCTAGTATTAATGGACTGAGTTAAAGGAGGTTGAGGTGAGCTAGCTTCCGGTCTATTAACAGAATTAACTTCACAATTTTCATTTTCCCTGCCTTCCGACATGTCGATCTGATGATGAGACCTTTCTTCTCCTTCACCTATTCTCTTACTACTCCTATTACGAAGTGCATATCTTTCTGGTATATTGCTTGACCGACTTGGACCAGGTTCAGACATGACGAAATTCAAAATAAAACTAATATAAGACTATTAAAAAAAATAAAAAAAAAGAATATGTAAATATGCAGAATAGGATGTGTAAAAAAAATCAAAATATTTAATGAAAAAACTAATTTATTATACCAAAGGACATAAAACTAAAAATCTCATATTCCGCTATGAATTCTTTAAATAAATCTCCAAATAAACTACTATACCAATGTTCTGTGAGGTGAAAGTTCGAACTGTATTTATTTTGCTATGTCATCTGCGTTTTTTTGAAATAGGTAGAGAGGTATGAAGCAACTGACGTAAGTGGGGACTATGTTCAAACCCACTTACCGGACTTAACATAAAAACTCAATCTATCTTTAACCAGATGAAAGAATTTTAGTCAAGAAACCAAGCAACGGACATAAATGGAGAACGGATTTCATCCATTTACCGGACAAAAGTTCCCTGATCTAAGGTACACATAATAGCAAACTCGTAGACTTCTAATCGGATGCAACTGACATAGGTGAGGACTAAGTTCAACTCACCTACCGGACATGCTACCAAAAATGAAACGATAGAAAAGTATAAATAAAACAATATTGGCTTATAGTTAACCGAAATTAGATTTCCAATTATGCAACAACTACAGCGAGGAACTGACTTCGACTCACTGAGCGGACATGCTGAAAATCAAAATATCGAAAATATTTGTGGAAAAGAAAACTTAATGATTGTAAGTGCAATCACACTTCTAAAAGATTTTAAACTGGGTATCAACTATTGACAAAATATCGGGCCCCACGTTGGGCGCCACCTGTAACGAACTTCCTCGTCGAACGACTGACATCAGTTGGGGAACTGTTATTTGGACATAGCCCAATTGAAAAGCGAAAAGATCTCCTCCGGCACTATCGATCGTGCCGGCGAAGGCCTAAACCGCAGATGGTCGAAAAATCGAGAACGACCCTCCCCCTAACACTATCTCCACCCATATGACCCAAACTAACAGGACCTTTGGGGCAGTCCGGGCAGACTAGAAGGAGGGGTGTCCAGGCCTCTTGTGGCTCAGGCATAATCTTCCCCCACGCTAGCTCAGCGATGGGTATGGGATCTTGCCACAAGTCCTGGACGGGGGTTACATTAGTTTTACATGCCTGAAAATTTTGCGAAATAAAAAAAAAGATCTAAAAACAACCGCAACCGTAACCAAAAGAAAAAAAATCGAGAGATTGCGAGGCCCAATTTTTGCCCAATTAACACCCAGTCAAAAGTCTTCATAGCGGGAATGAGGCGGAGAGGAAGATGGTATATCTCTCCATGAGCTGGCCCACCCCTAGCTGAATCCAAATTCAGCTACCTTGGCTATCGCGCCGCTCTATTGCGAAAGCCCCTAAGACGGATTATGTCAAATCGCAACTACAACTCAAAATCAAACATATTTTCTTAAACCAACATATGGTTCTAACAAAAATTCGATGACGTCACTCAGCTGCAACAACATCGTCCCTCCTTGCGGTATATCTTCCGACTGGTCACACACATCCTCCTCCAAAAGTTCTAACAACTCATGTCAAAATTGAATAAATCTCAATCAAGAAAAAATTGAATGATTAAACTAACGAACACTTTCAAAAAACATAACGACATACCGAGCGGAAGCGGAACCATCAAATTCAAAAATACAAAATGGTTTCTTTTAAATCAATAAGAATTCATCAAATTTATTTATTCACGATCTATGTTGTATGTAGGTAGGTATGTAATAATTTTATACCTTTTTCTAACAGCTCTTTTTTTTCCGGGGAGAATCGGGTGGGTGTACGGAAAATCGGCGGTCTAGTTCTCTGTGGTTTGTGATCTACCACATAATATCCCTGATGGAGGAACGCTGGCGCTAGAGATCTAGCGGCAGCAACAAAGTGACGTTAAAACCAATTTGAGTTCGTATTATTTCATCTTCATGAGAGTCAAAAACGTATTTTGTGCCATCATGCCGCATGTTTATTAATACACAATAATTTAAATAAACAAATACAATGGGAATAGATATTTATTACATACAAGTTTGAATACCCATTTTACACCAAATTGAAAATATTTGACTTTTGCACTTTCACTTTTATTTTGACAGTTCTTTATTTTTTTCAATCTAGCAGTTCATTTTGTGCTAGATTGAAAAATTTCCCAGAAAAGGATATTTCACAAAATGTGCTAGAGCTCTAGCGCAAATGCTGAAATGTCAGTTTTTTTTATATGGAGTTTGGCATGCCGCTAGAAATCTAGCGGTCAATGGAACGCGGGCAATTACTCACATTGGAAACATCGTTACAAGAACCTACATTATCAAAATAAGTAGCTACTTCTATAGGCTCAGACACAGTTAAGCAGGGAATACACGATACAACGATCGTACCGACTTGAGTTGTACCGATATCGGTACAACGCAACGTGTTGTATGAAGCACACACACCATACGATTTGTATGCGATTTTGTTTCCTTCTCATTGTTAAATTATTCGTTCATGACATAAAAACTTATCACCTATAAACAGCATTATCATATTTTCACTATGAATATCAGAAAAGAAAATGAAATCGGTACAACCATTGCTCATACGCAAACAAACGGTACGATTTTCATACAATCTGTCGCATACGACCGTTGGTTTTCGGTCGACAGCGTTCGACCATGCGATGTCGGTACATCATGGTATTTAATGAAAAAACTAATTTATTACATTATATGGAGGATGTGTGAGACCAGACATGTATGGACGTTATACCAAAGGACATAAAACTAAAAATCTCATATTCCGCTATGAATTCTTTAAATAAATCTCCAAATAAACTACTATACCAATGTTCTGTGAGGTGAAAGTTCGAACTGTATTTATTTTGCTATGTCATCTGCGTTTTTTTGAAATAGGTAGAGAGGTATGAAGCAACTGACGTAAGTGGGGACTATGTTCAAACCCACTTACCGGACTTAACATAAAAACTCAATCTATCTTTAACCAGATGAAAGAATTTTAGTCAAGAAACCAAGCAACGGACATAAATGGAGAACGGATTTCATCCATTTACCGGACAAAAGTTCCCTGATCTAAGGTACACATAATAGCAAACTCGTAGACTTCTAATCGGATGCAACTGACATAGGTGAGGACTAAGTTCAACTCACCTACCGGACATGCGACCAAAAATGAAACGATAGAAAAGTATAAATAAAACAATATTGGCTTATAGTTAACCGAAATTAGATTTCCAATTATGCAACAACTACAGCGAGGAACTGACTTCGACTCACTGAGCGGACATGCTGAAAATCAAAATATCGAAAATATTTGTGGAAAAGAAAACTTAATGATTGTAAGTGCAATCACACTTCTAAAAGATTTTAAACTGGGTATCAACTATTGACAAAATATCGGGCCCCACGTTGGGCGCCACCTGTAACGAACTTCCTCGTCGAACGACTGACATCAGTTGGGGAACTGTTATTTGGACATAGCCCAATTGAAAAGCGAAAAGATCTCCTCCGGCACTATCGATCGTGCCGGCGAAGGCCTAAACCGCAGATGGTCGAAAAATCGAGAACGACCCTCCCCCTAACACTATCTCCACCCATATGACCCAAACTAACAGGACCTTTGGGGCAGTCCGGGCAGACTAGAAGGAGGGGTGTCCAGGCCTCTTGTGGCTCAGGCATAATCTTCCCCCACGCTAGCTCAGCGATGGGTATGGGATCTTGTCACAAGTCCTGGACGGGGGTTACATTAGTTTTACATGCCTGAAAATTTTGCGAAATAAAAAAAAAGATCTAAAAACAACCGCAACCGTAACCAAAAGAAAAAAAATCGAGAGATTGCGAGGCCCGATTTTTGCCCAATTAACACCCAGTCAAAAGTCTTCATAGCGGGAATGAGGCGGAGAGGAAGATGGTATATCTCTCCATGAGCTGGCCCACCCCTAGCTGAATCCAAATTCAGCTACCTTGGCTATCGCGCCGCTCTATTGCGAAAGCCCCTAAGACGGATTATGTCAAATCGCAACTACAACTCAAAATCAAACATATTTTCTTAAACCAACATATGGTTCTAACAAAAATTCGATGACGTCACTCAGCTGCAACAACATCGTCCCTCCTTGCGGTATATCTTCCGACTGGTCACACACATCCTCCTCCAAAAGTTCTAACAACTCATGTCAAAATTGAATAAATCTCAATCAAGAAAAAATTGAATGATTAAACTAACGAACACTTTCAAAAAACATAACGACATACCGAGCGGAAGCGGAACCATCAAATTCAAAAATACAAAATGGTTTCTTTTAAATCAATAAGAATTCATCAAATTTATTTATTCACGATCTATGTTGTATGTAGGTAGGTATGTAATAATTTTATACCTTTTTCTAACAGCTCTTTTTTTTCCGGGGAGAATCGGGTGGGTGTACGGAAAATCGGCGGTCTAGTTCTCTGTGGTTTGTGATCTACCACATAATATCCCTGATGGAGGAACGCTGGCGCTAGAGATCTAGCGGCAGCAACAAAGTGACGTTAAAACCAATTTGAGTTCGTATTATTTCATCTTCATGAGAGTCAAAAACGTATTTTGTGCCATCATGCCGCATGTTTATTAATACACAATAATTTAAATAAACAAATACAATGGGAATAGATATTTATTACATACAAGTTTGAATACCCATTTTACACCAAATTGAAAATATTTGACTTTTGCACTTTCACTTTTATTTTGACAGTTCTTTATTTTTTTCAATCTAGCAGTTCATTTTGTGCTAGATTGAAAAATTTCCCAGAAAAGGATATTTCACAAAATGTGCTAGAGCTCCAGCGCAAATGCTGAAATGTCAGTTTTTTTTATATGGAGTTTGGCATGCCGCTAGAAATCTAGCGGTCAATGGAACGCGGGCAATTACTCACATTGGAAACATCGTTACAAGAACCTACATTATCAAAATAAGTAGCTACTTCTATAGGCTCAGACACAGTTAAGCAGGGATATCGGTACAACGCAACGTGTTGTATGAAGCACACACACCATACGATTTGTATGCGATTTTGTTTCCTTCTCATTGTTAAATTATTCGTTCATGACATAAAAACTTATCACCTATAAACAGCATTATCATATTTTCACTATGAATATCAGAAAAGAAATGAAATCGGTACAACCATTGCTCATACGCAAACAAACGGTACGATTTTCATACAATCTGTCGCATACGACCGTTGGTTTTCGGTCGACAGCGTTCGACCATGCGATGTCGGTACAACCGCAAATTTCATGCACACACGATATAATCATCGCATACGACCGCATGTTGGTACAACGGTTGATATACGATAATTGTATCGTGTATTCCCTGCCTTACAATTAGACGATTGTGCCTCAGACGAGAGCAAATTCGCAATAGCTTCATCTTGAGGCGAAAGTATCGCCTGTTTAAAGTTGCCTCCTCCGGTTGCTTGAGCGAGACTCCTTGACACAGTTTTGCGAGAACTCAGAATGAACCATTCCGCGTAAACTGCCTCTAATTTGAAAGCTTGTGAAGCATTGAATTCCATTCGCGAAGAAGTAGACAACCGCTCTCAATCAACCTATCATCAAATACCGTCTCCCAAACAGCCCGACCCGATGCTCGAAGTTATTTTTGATAAAATCAATGATGTCGGCGACGAGCTTACCGCAGCACGTTCAAACATTTGCGTTATCGAGGATAGCATTGAGATTTTATGCAGCAAGATCAATGATATACCAACCCAAGCCCCCCAGCTTCATGCAGATGTCCAGTACAACACATCATTATTAGCTGAACTACTAGACACGGAATCCGAATCACGCTCACCACCACCTGCTCGTCTCCTGCAACCCACCCAATCTGAAGAAGCGATAGCGACCCCCATAGCTCAAGCGCAAGAAAGCATATTGTCTGTTCCTCCGACCGCCGCTCCACGTAGGCTCGTCAAACATTTTGGAAACACATGGACAACTTCCGAATGGCAACAAAGACTCGATAGACTAGAGTCAGAGCACTAGTTAGTCACCACTCTCTTCATCAAGGGTGCACCCCATTATGCTGATATTCATTGGATAACCAAGTTCTTTGCAACAAGATTTGGCATAACCATCACCCAATGCAAAATGTTCCTGCCCTTCATAAACAAAGCCGCAACTTTAAGTTCGACCTCCCAACAAAATACGAATTATACGAGTTATTCTGCAACCCCGATGCAGCAACCTTTGCCATCTCTTGTCGAATGGCCATAACTATTTATCGAAATCGATCTTATTTAACCCCTGCTGAATCCTTTCGCCAGATGAATATTCTTCTCTATTAATGAAGTAAGCACTTTTGATTGCTTTTTGTTTGTTATTTTAAATTTTTTTTTTTGTTTTTCATACTTTTTTATGTTTTCAACTTATCCATCGGACATCACATACGCAATCAAACTGAAGGTTTTGAAAATAAAAACAAACAACAAATTTTCCACCAAAAACGAACCGAATACAAACGCGCAAACACAGCCTAATTGAACCACCCGACTACCTGTCGGGAGCGAAATTGCAAACGACAAAAAATGTCGTTTTTTAGGTCATTAGTCGTGTCGCTTTTTCTTAGGTAATTAAAGTAAAGTCGACCGACGACTACAAAACTAGTACAAAAAAGGCATTTGACATTTTTATCTGACCTTTGTCGTGTAAAAACGACAAGCGTAATACAAATTTGGAAGAGTCGAGTATTTTTGTGTCGAAAACGATAACGGTAATCGAGGTGATTATATGCGACAATAAGCTTCGATACTCTTTGTACGACATAGGATCGCCTTTTTTGTAGGTGGAGAATATGGAGCTTTTAGTCCAGTCATCGGGCAAGCTTTCTGCCCGATGACTGGACTAAAAGGAATGCGCCTACTGTGTTACATTCTACCTAGCTCTGTGTTAGCCGAAGCGGTTCTATATAGGTCAAGTAGTAAATGGTATATACTTGAGGTTCTTGTTTGGTTTGAAATTAAAGTAAAGCGTGTAGCCAATACAATGTTCAACATACCCCTTGTGTTCTTTTTAATCGTAGCCTTGCACTATATAGTATAATTTCCTCGCTCGCAACTCCTGCATCCCTGCCTTTTTTTGGCGCTTCGGGGCATACCTCTGTCTGTAAGCATATTTATCGTTATACCTACTTCGAGTTCATCAATTGAGAGATTCTCACTGAATCTCATATAAGGCATAGGTATAGCAGCATCAAGTTCCTATAAGATTAACTTTCGAATGTTTTACTCTCTGGAAACTTATTGCTGGTCAAACTGTACCCACATCCCTCCTCTATACATTTTTTTTGCATGCAGTATTTGTATTTCATATCGCAAATTACCTAATTAATTGGGCATTAAAAATAAACGAAAATTTCTTGGGATCTAAAATGTATTTTGTGCCTTAAACAATATATTATTTATCAAATGTCATCAGCAAAGAATAAATAAATAATTACGAGAATGTTTACGTTACAAATCAGATTTGATAAAGAAAATTAATGTGTCGACGTTTCCTGCATAAAGTGGTCAGCTGGTAAAACTTCGTTCTCTAAAAAAGAAAATGTATATAGACTTAAGAGGCCGCTGTAACACAGTCTTTGGCAGCAGCTTGGCGTTTTTTGACACCCCAATTATAAACTCGTGCCATATTAACTTCTGTGGTAGTAATTTGATCTCTAAAAATATTTTAAAATTTAATTCATTATTCACTCACATTATATACACAGCTTACCTTAAAAAATCTTGGTCATGTTCCACGCTCTTAAGATTGGCAACTGCCGAGTTCATATTTTGTTTCAAGAGTTCCTCGGCTTCGTCGAGAGGATATTCCAACATAACGTTCGCACCAAGCCAAAGGCATACGGTTTCTGTTGGAGCTACTAAAGTCTTAATGAATACTTGATCACTAAGAAGAAATTGAGTTTCGCTGTCTTCAGTTTGTTTCCGCAACACATTAATCATCTCTAGAGACCGTTGTAAATCGGGAATTTGCTGCTTTAGTTTTCTTCGGCGTGCGTCTAAATTGAACGCCATGAACCTGTATTTGCCGTGCTGCTCATCTAATCTCTGTAGAACCTTTTCGCAATTTTTCTCATTTTCTGGTTGTCCCATAAAAGAATCTATCTCATCCTGAAATATTATTCACATTATTGAGGTTATGAAGCCTATAACTTTTAGAACTTACTAAAAACACTGCTTCAGGAATACCCGCAAATGATTTTTGATTAATAGGTAATTTAGGCATTTCTACGGCATCCATTATTCCGGTCATTGCTTTTCTTTGATCCAACTGCGATATTTCAGAAAATTTGTGAACAGAAGTTCAATTTCACCCAAGAACAAGAAAACTCACCCTCACTTACTATTACTAGTTACTTTACTGCTAAGAGGGAATACAGTCCATGTCAAACTTAATTCAACAATGCTGCCAAACCGATGGATAAATAAGAAGTACCTATAAGGCTAGGCGCGCATCTCTGATTTTAGTTGCGTGACTACTAGTCGCAAGAAAGTTAAACATCATACATCTTATGATAGGTACATTAGGCGTATTTTTTGGGGAATAGGGTAGTTCGCGACAACGTCAGTGTCAAATGAGAAAAAAAAATAAAGTGACAGCTAAAAAACATGTAGGAAAACAAACGAAATTTTATATGGCGGGAGATAGGGTTTGCTCATTTTATTTGTGAACAAATTACAATAAAGTGCCAAATACCAATTGAAAACATTGCAGAATGGTAATTTAGTGTTTGTGAAAAGTGTTAATAAATAAATATAAATTAGTGTATCTGCTGTTTTTGCTTTCTCTCATATTATTTGTTTTTAGACAGAGTTCGACCCGTCATTTTCGCTTCTAATTTTGGAAATAAATGCAATTTGTTGTCATTATTTTTGGCTGTACTGGTTGTACCGTTGTTAATGCAACAATTTGTCAGCGTTTTCCCTAATTTTATTACGTATATTAGTTGATTTTTGAATTTGGAAAATGGTAAAATTTGCCGCCAGGACGTGCGTGATGATAAAAATTTATTTTGGATTTTTGTAAGCAATCTCTACAAATTTATCTATTGAACTTTTGCATACGCTTTTAGCAAACATTAAATTTCAGGTCTGTAATGTTTTCAATTAGAATTTGGCACATTATTATAAACTTTTCACCAATAAACTAAGCAAATCCTATCCCCCGGCATGTAAAATTTGGTTTGTTTTCCTACAAGTTTTTTGACGTTTCATTGAAAGAAAAACCGCGCTTCTGAAAGAAATAGCTTCGCGAAATACCCTATCTATAGCTAACTCACTTTTACTTTTACATGCAAAACCAAAAGTGGGTATAAAAGTTGCTATAATTAACGCAGTAATAAAGTGGAGATAGGAAAGTTGGAACATTTTATGCATAGATAGTGGTGTTGTAAATAAGGAGGAATTATTTTTTTTTTCTTTAACGGTGAGAGTCTTTTTATTTGTAACTAATATGGGTTGTGTTCATTGATTGTTGTCTGAATTGGTAAATATTTTGCAATTCTCGTATTGTTTGAAATGCATTTATACTTTATACTTTATATACTATTCAGTGTGGCAACACTGTGCTTTTACCTTAAAGTCGTGTTTTCTATTTGTCTGGTATACTTTTGTATTTTTACGTGAATACTGTGTTTTTTTATTATAAAATTGCAAGTGAAATTAATGTTTGTAAACAGTCAAAGTGTGTGACTATTGATTTCATTGTGATTTTGATTAAATTATATCGAATTGATTTGCCTTTTGTTCTTTGTTTGGGTTGATTGCATAGTGAGTGAGTGAGTTATTTTGTTCTCTCTTCTCTAAAGTCTAAACATAAAATAATATAAACAAAGTGTTGAGTTTTAATCATTGACATTAATATCTAAAGTGCTGCATACATCTCGGCGCTTCGGTTTAGTAAACGCTTAAACATATACTATTGCACACTTTCGAGAGTAAATCAATTTGATTGAAAACGAGTTACATCTTTACAGTGCGCGTTACAAAAAATATCTACTATAATGAATTGCGTATATTGTCATATTATAATCAACGAATTTGATAAGATCGTCACTTGTTGGATTTGTGAGCAGACAGTCCACATGAAATGCTCTGGCATTAATGCTCGCGCAGTTGACGCTCTTGAGGAGTCAAATGGCCTTCGTTGGTTTTGCAAGACATGCAACTCAAGGAAAACTGCTGATTTATACCTTATGATAAGGCAAAACAAAAAAATGTTATCTAGCCTTATAAGTGACTTTAAAAAACTGCAAGGGAGTCTGGAAAAATATCAGGCATTATTTAGCAATTTTGAATTGGATAGTGAGTTAAATGTGTCTCCAAAACGGAAAAAGTCTAATAAAAATGCCAAAACTACTAAGACTACTAGTTCCGATTCTCAACAAATCGTTTTACCTGCGCAAGAGCCTACTTGTTCCAATAAGCCTCCTCAACAGGATCATTTAAGTGACAGACCGATAACCAGATCGTTAACCGTCGGTTCAATAGCTTCCATAACGGATGAGAGCGTTTCGGCCGATTTGGTTGCGGTTCCGTTGCAAAAATGCATCTTTGTTTCCAGACTGTCATCTGGGACAACTGAGGAAATGTTATTGAGTAATGTTTCAAACTCAAATTTTCGTATGAGCGTCGTATAAGTTCATTTAAAGCCTTTGTACCTCATAATTTTTTGAATGTTATGATTTCTCCGGATTTTTGGCCTAAACATACAGTTGTTCATGAATTTAAACATGAGAGGAAGCTTCCTAATACTGCTAGCTTAGATAAAGAACCTACCGCCCTACAAAATTCAAAAAACTAATTATTTATTTTCAAAATGTGGGAGGTATGAAATCAAAATTAATAAGGTTTTATACCAACTGTCTTGAAGAAACCTACGACGTAATAATCTTAACTGAAACCTGCCTTAATTCTGATATCAAAAACTGGGAAGTTGTACCAGAGGATCTTTATGAAATTTATCGGACTGACCGTTGCTCTGCCAACAGTATTTTTGAAAATGGCGGTGGTGTATCAATGTATCAAATCTGATCGTTTATTTAAAAATAAATTCTTGTCCTTGGAACTAACCTCTGTTAAATTGACCTTAACTGATTCATCGTGCGTTTGTATTGTTGCTGTTTACATTCCCTCTGGGTCATCTCCGTCCGTGTACGAAAGGTATTCTTGTGCTCTTGTCCAGATTGCGAATCTTGTTGGTTATGATAAACTTTTTATATTTGGTGATTTTAATCTAACTTATACAAATTGGTATATGGATCCAGAATCTCCTTCCTGTTATAATCCATCAGAACTCGGACCTTTGCATGGCAAGCTATTTTTAGAAAATGTATTGAGTGTGGGCCTCTACCAAATTAATGGATTATATAATGAACACCAACGCTTCCTTGATCTTATATTTACGGATTGTCCTGATATATGTAGTGTTGTTCCCGCTGACGAATGGCTACTTCCGAAAGTATCTCACCATAGTGCAATATGTTGAACAATAATTCTTGACTTTAAAATGACTGCAAATAAATCAAATTTAACAACAAAATATATTCCGGATTTTAAGAGAATTGACAAAAATAAATGGAAAACTTTTTTAATTCATATTCATGGACTAATACATTTAATGGATCTGACCCTGATGAATGTGTAAACAAATTTTATCATATTTTATATAATTGTATTCGTTACTCTGTGCCGTTGAAAAAAAATCATTGCTTGTCACAAGGGACAGCTTTATGGATAAACAAAGATGTTCGCCGTCTTAAGAACTTAAAAAATAAATTTTTCAAAAAATGGAAACGAACTAATTGCTATTGTGATTATCTCGTATTTGCTGACTACAGACAACTAATTTAGGCTGCTTTAAAACGTTCTTACGATGCTTATCTACTTAAAACTAAACAAAATATTAAAAATAATCCAAAGATGTTCTGGAACTATATTAATTCAAAGCGGAATTCTTCAAATTTGCCTAAGAATATGGAATACAACAATTGTGTGTCTAGTGACACCCTCAAGGCAGCCACTTTGGTCCACTCCTTTTCCTGTTATTTATCAACGATCTATGTCCTCTTATTACATACTCAAAGTTTTTACTATTTGCGGATGACTGTAAGCTGATCTATTCATATAGTAGCCTGCAAGGTTATATATTTTTACAGCATGACATTGACACTATGCAAGAATGGTGTAAAAGGAACTATATGCAGCTTAATCTTAAGAAGTGTAAAAGCATGACCTTCACGAGACGCCAAAATCCAACTGCGTCAATTTATTTTATTAATGAGGAAGCTGTTGAAAGTGTTGATTGCTTTAATGATCTTGGTGTGGTCTTTGACAGAAAGCTCAACTTCAACCTCCACTTGGATTCCATTGTCAGCAAAGCAAGAAGCCGATTGGGACTTGTTAAAAATTATAGTTCAAAATTATTGGCAGTGGCATGAGATTTTATCTTGAAAGAAACAGATCTAAAATTGACGTTTATATTTCCGCTGAACGAAGCCATCATTGAAAACGACGACCATTTTGCAAAAAAATGTCCGCTGTCAAACTCGTAAAACGAACTGCAACCCATGCATCTGCCACGAGTCCGCTAAAAAATAGTAAGTTCTCATATACCTAAACTATTAAATTGTAATTTTAACTTTAAATACCTACATTTAGATAATAAACGCTACCACTAATACTTTGAAAAAGGGTGCGTTTTATTAAGCGATAGACTCGCTGAGTTGCAGTTTTCGATCGTCCCGCCTGGACACTTGACGCCGCTGCGTTACAGGACTTATAAAACGTTTCTCAAAGGAATTTAAGGATCCCTATGTAACCAAAATTCTATACTGTTCTCTCGTCCGACCTGTTTTGGAATACTGTAGTCCTGTTTGGTGTCCGTCCTACGAATCTGGAATCTCAAGAATTGAAAGTATTCAAAAGCAGTTTCTTCTTTTCGCATTACGTGATTTGCCTTGGGACCCCGAAAGTCGCCTTCCTCCCTACATAAGTCGATTAAAGCTGCTGAAACTGCAGACTTTGGAAAAACGAAGAGAGATATCAAATGTTATATTCCTGTTTTGCGTTCTGACTGGTAGCGTTAACTCCACATATGTTCTCAATTCCGTAAACATCAATACCAGACCGAGGACAACAAGGAACCCAATTTTTTTATACCAAAGGACGTCTCGATGTAACTATGAGAGTAATGGCCCTATCATTAACCTTACGAGGGATTTCAATAAGTACAATTATGTGATTGATTTCAATATCTCAAAATTTAATTTTAAAAAAATATTGAATGAATTGTAAAACAGCATACTCTATATTTTCAAAACTGATTAACTGTGACATTTATGTATAGTAGTTAAATAAATAAATAAATAAATAAATTAATATTCAGACATAATATTTTGAATGCGAGGGAAAATGCTACATAAAATTAGTTGAAAAATGGATGTTAATATGTACTTACTGCAATTTGTTGTATTCAAGGTAACAAAATGCAACGTGAACATTTATTGGACGTGTGGCGATACCACTGACGCCACCTATCGGCATATAGCGGCGTCTGAATTAGGATAACCATCTCTGTTATTCCCACATTTATTTTTTAGTTTTTCTAAGGTGGAGAACCTGAGCTTAATTCTCTCGTTCTCGTTACATGTGTTTTGGAGAATAAAGATATATAGTTTCATAGTGAATTTGCCTGCGTTTAATATATCCACAATTGGTGACCCCTTGTTTAAAAAATACAACACTCAACTTAAGAACATTTGTTTTGAGTTTTTATTCGCTTTAACCGGAATAAACACCTAAAACTACAGCCAAAATAATCATCTAATTTGTAGTAAGTACGCCATTTTTACAATGTCCAACAGCGATTACGAAGACGCCACTGCCGGTGCCGGCAACGAAGAGCTCAACCATAACCAACAAAAAGAACAATCACAAGAACAGACCAATATAGAAAACCCATCGGCAGCTGGCATCAGCAATTTCGCTGCCCGCGTCCAAGTACCACAACTACAGGGATACTCAATACAAAATATTGAATCTTGGTTTACTCGACTGGAGGCATTCTTCCGAATTCATGGCTTCGGCAAAATGAATCAAGAACAACGCGACCAAGTAAAATTCAACATCGCCGTAATATACATGGATGAACGCCTCCATGAACAGGCTTTTGAAATAGTTCGAAATCCTCCCAAAAATAAGAAATACGATACACTACAACGCACAATCATCAGCAAATTCGCAGCTTCTCCGATGGTCAGGCTCGAGCAGCTCATATCTGGAATCCAACTAGATGACAATAAACCTAGCCATATGCTCACACAACTCCAACGAACTGACGTAACTAGCGACCAACACCTCATCAAAGACTTTTGGATACAACGCCTTCCAGTTTCAGCACAAGCAGTCGTTGCAGGTGTAGCAAAAAGCAACCCGGAGACTACGTTGGAGCAGCTCGCCTCTATCGCCGATGAAATCATCGACGCCGTCCGCATAAATTCCGTCGACGCTGTACAGCAAAATTCTCCCAAAACACCATCAATAAGTAACAACAACAATCAAGTCGATGGTGTCAACTCAAACACTAGTAATTCACTACATGATCATGTCGCTCATCTAGAAAAAACACTCGCTCGCATTGAAAACAAATTGGAACAAATGGGGAACCACCCCTCTCGATCATACTCCCGCACTCGAACTCGCACTCGCACTCCAAGCAACCAATCAACAATGTCACAACGCGACCAAACTTCTGACAAGGACTTCTGTTGGTTTCACGAACGATACGGTTCAAGGGCAAGGAAGTGTGACTCACTTTGCGATTTCAACGCTGTCAACCAAAAAAACTAATTATGCCGGCAGCATCGAAAAACATTGCTGCCGACTTAGCAACAATCATACCACCAACAACATCAACATCGACAACAACAAAAACATCTGCTCCTGCTGCAAAACAACTCAATAGCACAACCAACGCGCTAAAACCGAGCAGCCGTCTTTTCATCCAAGATCGTCGTTCGAAGCGACAATTTTTAATCGATACAGGCGCCGATATATCTATGATTAGTGCGAGAGAGAACCAATATCTTCAACGTGGCAGTTCAGCAACAAAACTATTCGCAGTAAATAATTCAACCATCGACACTTATGGATATGGACACGTCAGATTAACTCTGGATTTCGGACTTGGACGTCCTTTCGAATGGATTTTCATCGCTGCAGATACTTCACACAACATTATTGGCGCAGACTTTCTTCACCATTTCAATCTTCTGGTAGATATGAAAAATTGTTCGATCAGAGACACCAACACCAAGCTGAAGAGTCACGCTATTTGCTCCATCATAGCCACCCAATTTCTCTCTCCGAAGATTTACAACGCAAACGACAAATTTTCTCAAATAATCAACGAATTCAAGGACATAACCCAAGTCAACCCAGCGAAAACCTCTGCAACAACAAAAAGCGTAACACACTGCATCGAAACACAAGGTCAGTCGGTTTTTGCGAAGTCTCGTCGATTGACACCGGAGAAATTTTGTGCGGCAAGGGATGAATTTGAATATCAGATGAAAATAGGAGTTTGTCGTCCATTGAAAAGCCCATATGCTTCACCGCTTCATGTCGTTCGCAAAGCAAACAACACCTGGAGACCCTGCGGCGACTACCGTGCACTTAACGCCCAAACAATTCCGGACCGGTACCCGTTCCCGTTGCCACATTTACAGGACCTATCAAATGGCTTGCACGGAAAGCAATTCTTTTCTAAAATAGATTTAGCTCGCGGGTACCACCAAATTGCTATGGAAGAGAACGACATACCAAAGACTGCTGTTACGACACCGTTTGGCCTCTTCGAATTCCTACGAATGCCATTCGGACTGAGAAACGCAGCTCAAACCTTTCAAAGGTATATGGATCAAGCTCTTCGAGGTCTCGATTTCGTGTTTTGTTATATCGATGACATTTGTATCGCCTCTGAGACACAACAACAGCACGAACAGCACATCCGCTTGGTATTTGAAAGACTCAGAAAATATCAACTCACAATAAATCCATCAAAATGCGTTTTCGGTCAACCGCAGATTGAGTTATTGGGACATCTCATCACTCCAGATGGTCTCAAACCAAAACCCGACAAAATCGAAGCAATCAATTCCCGCTTCCGGAGCTAGCATGCGAACTCAAACGATTTCTAGCTATGCTCAATTTTTACCGCCGTTTCGTTCCACAATTGAGCATCAACAACCACTCATTGCGCTTATAAATGGAAACAAAAAGAATGATCGAACACCAATTAGCTGGAATCAAGAGACCATTAATTTTTTTACCAAATGCAAAGACGACCTCATCAATGCTACAGCGCTCGCCCATCCAGTTCCCGATGCAAATATAGTTGTGTGTACTGATGCCAGCGATACCACAATGGGAGCAGCGATTCATCAAATTGTCGACAACTCACATCAACCACTATCGTTTTTCTCACGAAAATTCGCAAGTATAGCACATATGATCGCGAGCTGCTTGCAATATATACAGCCATCAAACACTTCAGATATTTGCTCGAGGGACGCGACTTCACCATCGCTACGGATCACAAGCCGCTCACCTTCGCATTTACCAGCAAAACCAACAACGCATCGCCCAGACAGATTCGTCACCTGGACTTCATAGCACAATTCTCAACAAAAATCATCCATCTAGCTGGCACCGCCAACATAACAGCAGATACCCTTTCACGAATTAATGCTCTTCACATCAACTCCGACGCAGCGATCGACTATGAGGAAATTGCTAATCAACAAAAGTCTTGTGAAGAGTTACAAAAATTGCTCCGATCAAATACAACATCACTTCAACTTATAGCAATTCAACTTCCTCAATGCAACTCAACGATAATCTGTGACGTTTCCGGTTCAACTGCACGCCCATTCATTCCACAAGCTTGCCGCTTACAAGTCATCACTAAGTTCCACAACATCGCACACGTCGGAAAGAAAGCCGCATCATGAATTGTAAAACCACGTTTCGTCTGGACTAGTATGGATCGTGATATCGGAAAATTTGTCCAACAGTGTGTGCCATGTCAGCGCGCAAAGGTGAGTAGACATAGCTATGTCTTCGCCACTAACCAGATATTCCTTACCATCCCAGAGATTCGAGCACATAAATATTGACTTGATTGGTCCACTACCACCCTCAAACGGATTCAAATACTGCCTAACCATCATAGATCGTTTCTCCAGATGTCCTGAAGCGATTCCAATCAACGACATGAATGCCGACACGGTAGCGTTTGCCTTGATAGAAGGGTGGATTACAAATTTCGGTATACCACTGCGCATCACGACTGACCAGGGTAGACAATTTGAATCGCATTTATTCAACGAACTGTCTAGCGCACTTGGCATCACACATCTTCGTATCACCGCCTACCACCCACAAGCAAATGGTATCATCGAAAGATTCCACCGCACACTTAAAAGTTCAATCATGTGTATTAATACAACTAATTGGTCTCGACAGTTGCCAGTTATCCTTCTTGGACTACGTTCCGCATTCAAGCCTGATATCAACACAACACCTGCAGAACTCGTCTATGGTACTACACTTAAACTACCAGGCGACATGTTCACTTTATCGAAGCACACACCGCAAACAACTTTCGTCCAGGACTTGATTAAAGTCATGCAGAACCTTCAACCGACCGAGACAGCACATCACAAGAAGAACAAAATTTTCATCCATCCAAAATTGGAAAATGCAACTCACATTTTCATCCGCAATGATACCATCAGACCATCCCTTACACCACCATACGATGGACCTTTCAAGGTCAAATAAAGAACATCAAATACCGTAAAAGTTTGGAACAACAACAAATTAATTAATGTATCCATCGATCGTGTCAATCCATTAGCAGTATCACATAGGAACTCCCAGCCAGATACATCGAGTCAAGAAGGCAACAACGGCAATCAGAATCTTGGAAATCGAAGTCAGACGACCAGCGATGACTCAATACCAGTCACTCCGACTACAAATCGCAAAGGGCGCATTATTCGACTTCCCACTCGTTTCAACACTTAAAGAAGTCTGGAAGGGGAGTACTGTGGCGATACCACTGACGCCACCTATCGGCATATAGCGGCATCTGAATTAGGATAACCATCTCTGTTATTCACACATTTATTTTTTAGTTTTTCTAAGGTGGAGAACCTGAGCTTAATTCTCTCGTTCTCGTTACATGTGTTTTGGGGAATAAAGATATATAGTTTCATAGTGAATATGCCTGCGTTTAATATATCCACAGATGTAATAGACGCGATTCCATTGTAAATATTTTAAAGATAAAACCCAGCGAAAGACAATACCTACGATCAGCATGCATTTGCATGTATTCCTGAACTCTACCAGCAGTATGAATATGGCTGCAATTTCGAAATACAGTTCATTCAGTAGTTAACGAACGTTTGCAGTTGGTACAAATTAAGAACGATTTTCAGTTTCTCCAATATGTGTAAATTTTTTGAACATACCCTTTTCCAACTACTGTCAAGAAGCAACAAAACGAAAAGATAAACGAAAAATTTTGATGATTTCACGTGTTTTTTATACTTTTGAGAATCAAAACGTTGGACAAGAGAAGAAACATTGGTTTTCTTACACTTACCTCTTTTATATCATTATCCATTTTAGTTTAATTCATTTACACTTATTCAAATGTTTTTTCTTCTTGACCGATTTAAATTATTTTGATATCTAATATGTCAAGTTGAAAACACGCGTACCAACTTCCAAATAAAATTAAATTGAGCTGAAAGTGAGTTAGGGATGTTTTTTTGAAACTCGAAAAGTGAGTATAGCAAAAAGTCTCCAAAAAATATGCCTATTAATGAATGTTTATTTTTTTTATAGCGATGACCTACGTAGTTTTGATTTCCTTAAAATATGGTTTTCGGCAGTAGTGGACGGACAATAGATTGTTTACTTTAGGCCAGTTTTATTGGCAGTCTATCGACGTATTTTTTTGAGAATCTATTGAGAAATGGAGGGTGTACCCTAGTGGCGACAATTTGAACCCTACTAGACATACAAATTTGACAGATCAGCGAAAAAATATATGGAAAAGAAGCTAAGCGCCACTAAATAATTAAATATTGTGAATAATAAATACATTTTTCAAGTAAAAACATAAAAATAAATGTCTAACTAGTTTACGCTAATGGAAACTAAAGAAAAAGTGTTGGATCGAGCGTCGCAATGTGGTGCAACTCATATAGACAAAATGGTTTAACCATTAACAAGATTCTTAGTTTGATTTCGTGGGGTTTTGAAGTCATCAAGGATGCATTTACGAAAAGACCAGTTACCTCACTCTTTCCTGGATCTTATATCGCACCTATAGCATAGACCCAACCAGCCTTGACGAGCTCTTCCCCTTCCCAAATGGAGCGTTTTATGCCGCTAAAATATTCTGCAATATCGCAGATGGTTATCGAGAAAGATTAAGATAAATCTCAGTTAGTTGGGTCCGCTATTGGTATTTGGGATAATGCTGCACAATAAATGGAATATTAACAGTAATTTGAAGAACTTTAAACAGTTCAATGAAGAGTCTTATCCAAAAAAAACAAAATTGTTTACACGAAACCAAAACAAGTTTTTCATTCCACTTTTAAACGATTTAAACATAATTTAATGGACCCGGGATTATTTTATTTTTCATAAACAATACCTAAATTTTAGACCGACAAGGCGTTTACCTCGATTAATATAGTTTTTCATTTATAAAATAAATAAATTAGCTGTACAGAAATACACGTACCGCTTACCGATGACAGATTTCTGTATATCTGATAGGGTTCTTTTCTTCACAACCAGATATCGCAGGCCAACTTGTACATTTGTCAATAGCTACCTCACTTTTACTTTTACATGCAAAACTTTTATACTCACTTTTGATTTTGTTATACTCACTTTTGGTTTTACATGCAAATTTGTTATACTCACTTTTGGTTTTGTTATACTCACTGTAGCGTTTTGCTTGTTGCTGAATGTGAGTTGTTTGTTCTTTTAACTTGATCGAAATGCCGCAAAAATAAAACACGTCCATTTATTTTAATCCACTTTAATACTCTCACTCATTGACATATTATATAATATCATTGAGTTTATATTATACATAGAGGAATCAAGAATGTTTCAATTTTACCTCACAAGATGTCGCCTGCATGTCCAATTGCGAAAAAACACTCAAAGTGGACAAAACACTCAAGTAGAAAAAGGGAATATAGGAAAGGGAGAAATTTAAATGTACTCAATCTTTTTGTCTTTTTATCCTCTTTATTAAATATGAAGAAGTGTGACAACTGACAAGAAGTAGCCTCACATCAAATAGACAATATTAGGCAATTTTACATTTGTATTGAAAAAGAATCGTAAGTTCTTTAATATACCTACTTTGGTATTTGCAATGATATTTCCTTTGGGGTCGTTGTAGTAATTTTATTTTGATTTGGTGTGGTGTGTTTAAGGAAATATACATTGATTAGATTAGATTAAAAAAATCGCGAGAGCCTTTATCGGCCCAGGCACTGCGGCCTCTCTAGAGGAGCCTATTGTGCCTTCCCTGGTGGGGTTTTAGAGACATTTTTTGACTCCGGAGACAGTCAGGAAGATAAGAATCTTCTCTGGCAGTAGGTCAGTAAGTTTTGCTGTAGTAACGATTTCTTCACTTCCAGATCCAACCCCAACGCATACCTATTCATCCCCCATCATCACCGCGTACTAAAAAAAATTAATCGGTTGGCGAGATCGCGAGGATTTAAGTCTGGTTATAAAACATAAACATAAAACAAAACGAAAAAAAAATGCTACCTACTCAATCGACAGATGACTATCTGTCCCACAGTGCACAGTCCTTCTTTGTTCTTCTTCTTCTGTGTTGATTTGTATTTTTGCTTTCATAATTCTTCACTCAAGATTAAGTCCGTAAAAAAAAGAAAAAGCTTAAACGATTGCAACACTCCACGCGAGGTAAATTTGAAACTTACTTTTAAAAATGATGATTCCTCTATGTATAAATACTCAATGATAATATCTTTGTATATACATTCCTATTGACAAATGTACAAGTTGGCCTGCGATATCTGGTAGTGAAGAAAAGAACCCTATCAGACATACAGAAATCTGTCATCGGTAAGCGGTACGTGTATTTTTGTACAGATAATTTATTTATTTTATAAATGAAAAACTATTGTAATCGAGGTAAACGCCTTGTCGGTCTAAAATTCAAATATTGTTTATGAAAAATAAAATAATCCCGGGTCCATAAAATTATGTTTAAATCGTTTAAAAGTGGAATGAAAAACTTGTTTTGGTTTCGTGTAAAAAATTTTGTTTTTTGGATAAGACTTTTTTTAACTGTTTAAAGTTCTTCAAATTATTGTTAATATTCCATTTATTGTGCAGCATTATCCGAAATACGAATAGCGGACCCAACTAACTGAGATTTATCTCAGACTTTCTCGATAACCATCTGCGATATTGCAGAATATTTTAGCGGCATAAAACGCTCCATTTGGGAAGGGGAAGAGCTCGTCAAGGCTGGTTGTGTGATACAAGATCCAGGAAAGAGTGAGGTAACTGGTCTGGTCATAAATGCATCCTCGATGACTTCAAACCCCCACGAAATCAAACTAAGAATCTTGTTAATGGTTAAACCATTTTGTCTATATGAGTTGCACCACATTGCGACGCTCGATCCAACACTTTTTCTTTAGTTTCCATTAGCGTAAACTAGTTAGGCATTTATTTTTATGTTTTTACATGAAAAATGTATTTATTATTCACAATATTTAATTATTTAGTGGCGCTTAGCTTCTTTTCCATATATTTTTTTCGCTGATCTGTCAAATTTGTATGTCTAGTAGGGTTCAAATTGTCGCCGCTAGGGTACACCCTCCATTTCTCAATAGTAGCGCCAAGAAATCGAATAAAAATGTTGTACCAGTAACCCACCGAAACTTTGGCGCTTCAATCGATCAATACTGAAAAATGGTTTGTGGCTTTAATTAATTTAAATGGAGCTTTAAGTTTTCATCTTAGTTTCGTCAAAACGAAAGCTATATTTAAACGAAAGTAATTGATGTGATAAACAAAACAGCAGATGCTTTTGCTGTTTGTTCCGGCCAGCGCGAGCGAAATTCTAGACTTTTTGGCAGATCTACTGTGTCGCTACTAACATATACGACACTGAACCTTTTTAAAGTAGGAAATTGGAGGTGTTGTCCTTTGTCAAAGAAAATTTGTATTTTGGACTGGTTGCCATATTTCATTATTCCTCCTCGATCACGACCTAGAATTTTTTACAAAATATATGAATCCGTCAACATAGCAATGCAGTATTTTCAGCTGCTATATAAGTAGGTGCACAAAACATGTAGGTAGATATGCATGTATTCAATTGTAAGATGCAGACGCGACTCCTATATTATGTTTTGTATTTAACTGCAAACACAAAATTATACCTGTGTTTGTTTTTCCAAATAACTTACGATGACTTAAGTCTTTATCTTTAGTGGATTCCAAAGATCACGTGCATTTCTTTCTTTGCACGGGTGTTGGAGCATGAGATAGTTACTCGACAATCATGTCGCAAAGTTCGATTTGAGGAGGGTTTCGACTTACAGAAAGCCGACTTAAATGTGAGAAAATTAAAATTTTGTGTCTAAGTTTTGAAACATTTGTTGTTTTATGGAAAATTCGACTTAAGGATGTTCGACTTATTGAGGTTGGACTGTATTAAGTTTTTGTAAATATGTAAATTGTTTTTTTTTTCGATTCTGTAAGTTCTTATAATATGTAGGTACATATTTGAAGTTGCGCGAACCATTGAAAGAATCAATCTTTTCTTGCATATTTGTAAATAAATATTGCGCTAATTTTTTTTAGATTTCATCTATAATTTTATATTATAGAAGTAATAAACCAACAGTAATGCCTTCTAACGCCTTGCACTTTGCTCTTAATGGATAGCTTGGTCAACGCGAACAACGCAAGATTACTCAACACTTTTATGCAAAGTACGGGCTACCAAGTGTTGTAAAGTGAATTGATGGAACGCATGTTAAATTTCGTCGTCAGAAAATAAACATTTATTTTACAATATATAACGAAAATGCAGTTTAAATGTTCTGCTGGTACCTAAGGCAAAATCATTTTATTACTTCCTTAAATGATTTTTACCCTAAAGTAAATAAACTTGCATGTCGCTGCTTGTTGTTCTCCTGTTTCGCCTCTAAAAAAATAATGGAAATTTTACGTGGAAAATGACACTTTATTCCGCCCGAAAAAGTGATGCCAATAAGGGGAATTTTTCGAACATTTTAAAGACCAAATAAAAGAACACTTTCTATAATGGCGATGTCAGCCGATTTTATTTTTGACTTGTCGTGTCTCGTCTCATTTCTAGAATGCCACACCCAAGATGGCCGCCTTCCCTCTTCGTACAATTATATCTTTTTCTTAAGTTGGCTATACAATTGATACTTAATCCTTTAGTGTGTAGATGGCGCTCTCACATGATGACAGTTCTAGTGGCTACGTTACATTTGACAAGAATAGGTATTACAACATCTACAATTTTTCGCCCGGAACTCATGATAAAAGAAAAGTGAAATGTCAATTTTTTCGGGTGAAATATTGTTCGGGTGAAACTCACAATAACTGCTAGGTTCCACATTTCACTTTCACTCGAAATGAATTTTTGTGTTCTACATTTCACTGTATTCGATTTCGATTTCAAAATTTTCGGAATTGAAACAAAGTGAAATTGTGATTTCGAAAAAATTTCGAAGTTTCCGAATCGCTCGAAATGCAGAACACTGAAAACGAATTCATTCGATTTGCAATTTCGATTTCACTCGATTTCTGGAACCTAGCTGTAAGGCTGAATTTGTTTTTAATATTTAAATTAATTTTAATATTTTAATTTTTTGTTAAACGTACACCGCTTTATTTATAAACTTTATACACTATTTATAATAGCTCTAAACGCAAAAATATATAGTCATGTGAAAAATAATAGGGACACATTGCTATATTTCGTGAGAATACAAAGAACAAGAATATTTTCATTAAATTTGGAGTAGTGTTTTTATTTTTAAATAGGCTTATGTTATGTTATGAAAGCGGTATTTACTTTATCGACATCCCCAAAAAATAATTTAATGTGCCGTTTCTAACCAATTTATGGCAATTGAAACAGAGTTGGGTTTTGAGCAATTTTTATGCAAGTGTCTATTATTTTTCACATGACTGTATATTAGATTTTTGCGTTTCGACTTTTCGAGTTATTATAGAGAGTGTATAAAGTTTATAAATAAGGCTGACAATATTTTGGTATACAATTTTTTTTTAAGCAAGGATAAGTCTGTTAGTCGTTAAATACTTCCTTGTTGTTGGATGATATGTCTTCATGTTTATTTATAGTTATTGTTACAAATTTGTATCTAACAGCATTACACATTTTTGTCTAAGTCGGAGTAGGTTTCACACCCAGAAACTTGTTTGGAAAAGCCTGTGGTTAGTTTTATTTCAGAATGCCATCGTTGAATTGTCCTAATACTCGGCAAATAAAAATTTGAATCAAGCATATGTTTGTACAAAGCTGGGGACTTGTAATAAAACTTTAAATAACTACTGTCTTTTTCATCACTTGACCAATTCTGTCCTGCTTTATAAAGTAATTGAGTTTTTATAAATAGTATTAAAACTTGGGCATTTCTACCATCCAATTGTTTTTCAACGTCTATTTATAGCTTATAGTTAGGGTAATTTTTTAGTTTTTTAGGGGTGTCAAAAATAGTTTTCGGGATTTTCTGATACGGTTCATTTTCTTCATTCTGGAAATGACGGTAATCAGGCTCAAGAAATTGAAGGGGAGAGTTGCATTCAGGTAAACGAGGAAGAGAGCAATTCCTTAAATATGTGTTAGGAGGTAAGGCTTCGCGATGGAGTGTCAAATCAGTATCATCTCCATTATTTTCTAATAAATCTGGTGGGTTTACTAAAACTTGATCCTTAAGGTATCTTTTTCGTTTTATGGGATATTTTGGTTTAAAGTTAGACTTCAGATTTTCACAGGTTTGGTCAATGTCCCTACACGATTTTGGATTTGGCCCTTTTTTCAAATTTTCCCCACATTTTTAACAATGTCCTTTTCGTAAAAAAGTTCTTCACAGAAAAATGTGTTTGAAGGTAAACGACCGAATATTTCACTATTTCCGGAATGTTTAACCCAAATAGATCTTCGGCAGTCAGTAGGGAGCTGAAAAAACGATAATCTACTCACACCTCCTACATTTTTATAATTAAAACAGTTTTTGAATGCACAAAACATTTTTAACATGTGTACCTATGTGTACCTATAAGAAATTCACACAAAATAAACAAAAACCGAACGACAAACCGAACGACGAACAATATATCAAATAAATGAAGGAAGATAAATCTCAACGAATGCTTTTTTATAAGGAATAAAATTATCAAAGACACAAAAGCTCTGTCATTTAATTCTCGATTTGGTATGAGTAGCGACACCTATTAGGATACTGGTACTACTGGATTGGCGCTACTATAGGAATGTATATACAAAGATAATATGGACTGCTAGCAGACGTTTTTGCGTTGGTTCCAACATAACCACTAGCCCTTTTGGTTCGGAGCGGAATAATTTGGAAATTTACACCCTTTTTGAAGTGGCATCTATTGTTAACAATGACGCAACAATTTGAATTTCAACCTTTTTACTTGCCAATTTCACTAACGCCCAATAGGTGTCTCTAGCATTCTATGGAGAAATCAAATATGGTTGTCGCATTGGCAGTTTTCCAATGCCATCTACCTTTGTCTTACCTAATAAATCTTGTCACGCCCAATAGGTGCCTCTAGCATTCTATGGAGAAATCAAAGATGGTTGTCGCATTGGCTCCCGTTTTCCAATGCCATCTACCCTAAACAGTCACGCAACAATTTGAATTTTAAATGTCTTACCTAATAAATTCTGTAACGCCCAATAGGTGCCTCTAGCATTCTATGGAGAAATCCAAGATGGTTCGTCATTTTGTTTCACTTATTTTTCGCTCCGAACCAAGAGCGCTAGTTTATGTTGGCGTCATTTTCTGGGAAAAATTTGTATGAACTGACATTTCACTAGCAGTCCATATTATAATAAGTCAATGCTCTCCCTATATTCTTACTCTAAAACTCCCTATCTCCTTCTGATAGAATGTTGCTTTCTCTTTCTGGTCACCAATGGTGCCAAGCTACAAAGACATTAAATTTCCTCCTTTGCTTATTAAGAAATAAACTAATAAAATAATCAGGCTTATTCGGCAAAATCTTTTACCCATTTTTCCTGTTATTCTGTTATGAATTTCCATACAAAAGTTCGAACTGTCAAAAAATCTTTTACGATCTTCAAAATTGGTATTCTGCGTGCAAAATTCTTTTATGAAATCTGTTATAAATCATAACAGAATAAAAGACAGAATTTTGTGACTTTTACCATAAAAGATTTTTATTTATTTTATTTATTTAGATGCAATTTTTCGTCAACGAAATGTTTACAAAAGAAGACAAATGTAATAATGTGTATAAACAAGTGGGTATGTAATTGAAAATAATTTATCAATTTATATTTTTGGTTTAAACGAAGACACCAACCACTTTTGCTGGAACTAAAATTAAATAGTGATCCATTTGATCTTCCTGATGTGCGTTTTATTTAGCTCTTTAGATTGGATACGGTGAATGCTAGAGTTCTAATGAAGAAATTGGAACAATTTACGCAATTTCAAATGCAGGTCAATAACGATGTAAAGTTGGATATTTATTTCAAGTCTCTAATGACATTTTTACGGATACGGTTCATATCAGGCATCAATAGAAAGCAAAAAAAGAACCTACTAAACGGGGCATTGGCCAATTATGGAGACCATGCGGCCAAACTAATTATCTGTATTCCATACAGATACAGTCCTCAATTTCCTCTGCAAATGTCCAGCTTCAGACTGCGCGCACTGAACCAACTATTCTTTGACGACTTTAGCAAATTTTGGGGCAAAGAGATACTGCATCTTATTTATCCGCTTTCTCAATTCTACAGGCTGGCTATAGGTACCGACCGGATCACATCCTTAACAATCATCACAAAGATGGCCATTTTTGGTTTATTGCATTTATCGCCCAGTACATCCAGATTCATTCAGTTGGTTACTGATTTCAACAGTGCTTTGGATTTAGCTCCATGTAAGAGCAATATATTTGCTTTAACTCGGTCGTGGTTTTTTGTTGTCTTTTTCCTAAAAAGATATTCCAGTGTTTATCACACAATTATTTAGTTTGTAGTAATTTATAACTTATTCATTTCAGCTTGCATTTTAATATTAATGAATAAACAAGATTTGGAGTTAATACGATTAATACTTTATTATGAAATTCATGGGAAAATAAATGAAGTGTGTGTGATACACATGAAAAAATGTAATGACGATAACGCCACCTTTTAGTAGTTGATGAAACAAAACAATGCTACCAAGTCGTCGATTTGCTGCTCAGCGCATTATTTCAACACCCCTCTCGCTGCAGCAAGTCGATTCCTCCTCCTTCTCATTTCAGTCCCAAGCGCCTAGCAAAATATTGTAACGAATCCTTCCGAAGTGGCTTGGTCAGAACGTCTGCTATCATTTCACCAGATGAACAATACGAAAGCTGGATTATCCTTTTCTCCCGAAGATCTCTTATTTGGTGGTGGCAGACATCTATATGCTTCGTACGCGCACTGCATCGATCTGATTCAATTAGACGAATACATCCTTGGTTATCTTCGTACATAACTGTAGGGTTGCCCTTTAGTTCGCTCATTTCTGCCAATAGTCTTCGCAGCCATAACTACTCACGACTTGCATAAGAAGCCGCCACGAACTCTGCCTCTGTTGATGACATAGCTACGGATGATTGCTTTCGGCTTGACCACGCGATACTGCTGCCTGCAAACTGAAACACGTAACCGCTTGTAGATTTTCTATCTGCTTTATCGCCTGCCCAATCTGCATCTACAAAACACACCAGTTCACTGTCTCCATCTGAAGATAATAGCAACATTTGATCTATAGTTGAAGCGAGATAACGCATAACTCGCTTTACTGCCTTCCAATCGCTTTCAGTTGGGGACTCCACACGTCTGCTGAGAAGACTGACTGCCAACAAAATATCCGGCCGAGAAACTGTTCCGATGTACAATAACGATCCTATAGCTTGTCGATATGATGAATTGTTCGGTAACTTCGGGCTACTCGTATCTGTTGTTCCCAAGAATCCTGTTTCCATTGGTGTCAACGCTGGCTTTGCATCAAGTAGATTGTACCTTTTCAATATATCCATGATTTTACATTTTTGACGTAGTTGGAATGCTCCATTCTTTTCACGTTTAATTTCGATGCCAAGGTAGTGACTAACTTCTCCCAAGTCCTTGATTTTTAGATGCTTTGCGATCTGTTGACCAACTGATTTTGTTAAAACTTCCGACTCTGCAGCTAACAATATGTCGTCGACGTAAAGCAGTATGTATGTTGTTCCACCATCCTTTTCTTTCCGAGAATATAAACACTGATCAGCATCACCCTGTTTGAATCCAATATTGGTCAATATTTCTGTGGCTCTTTTGTTCCAAGTCCGTGCCGATTGAAGCTCGTGTATCAATTGGGCTAAATAAATATCCTCAGGTAATTTTCTGACACTATCGTGAATTTTCAGCTGTGAAAAAATTATCCTCTTTCGGAAGAAACCTATCCTATATCCTATTCACTTTGAATTCGAAGTTGAACGTTGATTGTGAACGGTTGGTTTTTTATCCGAGTGATCTAAAGTTTTCTATTAAATCTTTTTCCCTGTAACTGGTCTTAAATTTCAAGTATAAAAAAAAAACAAACGAAGACAGTGACTTTTATTAGAAATTGCTGATACAATCTGTTAAGTAAGTACGATGACCATATGCGCCCATTGTGAAGAAACCTTGCCCTTGGCAGGTGATTTTGTCATTTGTCCTACATGCTACAAAAATTTCCACTTTGGCTGTACCACTGTAACGGAGAAATCATGGAGATCAATGGGAGCCAAAAGACAAAGCTGGAAGTGCTAAGTATGTAGGAATGCCGGAGAAGTCACAAATCCGAGTGCATCTTCATCGCGGCCGTCTACGCCAGATGTACAACCAAATAAAAGAAACCGTCTGGAAATAAAAAGCCCAGAAAAAAATGCAAATGATGAACTAACACCTGAATTTTTATCACAATTAAACACAAAACAAGTAATGACCGAACTAAAACAATTGAAAACAGAAATAAAAGGTATATCGGATTTCTGTAACTTCGTGTCACAAAAATTCGATGATATTAACAAAAACATTGAAAAAAACAACACAATTATGGATTCACTAATGCTGGAAATAAAAACACTAAAAGAATCCAACAAAGAAAAAGATGAATGCATTGCCAATATGCAGGCTCAAATAAATGGATTAGAACAACAAATTGTCAAGGCTATAGGAAAAACCATCCAATATGAGATAAACGAGACAAATATCACAGACATATACCGTACAAGATCAAAAAATTCTTCAATTATTGCTACGCTTAGCGATAATAGAGTGAAATCCACAATATTAAAAAACGCAAGAACAGTACGACCGCTGACAGTTGGCAAAATAAACGAAAATATGAAAAACACTGCAAAAATAAATTCAGTGAACAATGATACGCATACGGTATTCATCAACAATATGCTTACCAATGCAAATAAGCAGCTACTGTGGCAAGCGAAACAAAAGGCAAAAGAAGAAAACTGGAAATATGTGTGGGAAAACAGTGGAAAGATATTTGTCAGGAGAGTTGAAAATGCTGAAGTCATACCCATTCGATCAATGTATGATTTGAGCAAAATCAAACGAAATTAAAAACAAAAAAAAAAGCAAGCTTTTTTTCTCACATAATGGATGAAGGAAACATAAACTATGAAGAAGATCTATTTGATATGATAATAAAAAATGAATTGAAAGAGTTAAATTTTTGGGCTATATGTTTTAATATAAGGTCTCTTAGAAAAAACTGGAATATTTTCTGTGTAAGCATATCCCCGATTCTGAACTATATCGATGTTATTGTCTTAGAAGAAATAAATATTAAAAAAAAGGAAAATAAACTTTACACATTAAATGGTTTTACACCTGAATTTGAAAATTTAAGGTTTCTACCTTAAAAAAGGTGGAGGGATTGCGATGTTTATAAAAGATTCTGTGAAGTACAAACGATTAGACATTGAAACTAATTCCTGCGAAAATCTGACGATAAAGTTAAATGACACAGGCCAAGTACTTAGTGGTATATACCGACCACCAAAAACGAATAAAACTGAGTTTGTCGAAGATATCGCTTAAATCGCAGATACAAGGGAAGAACAAAAGGAGATGATATTGCTGGGTGATATGAACATAAACTTACTTGATGTAACCAATAATCATGTACTCAATTATCAAGAAATGCTAGCCTCAAAGGGGCTGTATAACGTGATTAAATCTCACACTCGAATAAATTTAAGCGAAGGAACGTCCACTCTTATTGACTATATAATAGTATCTGTATTAGACCGTAAGATACTTTCCGCTGTAGTCGAAAATGACATCTCTGACCACTATAGCGTACTGTTCGGAGTTTATGGTGAAGGTGAGAGAGTAGAAAAAAACGTCAGCACAATCATAGTTGCAAAAAGGCTTACTATTGTACTGAATTCAGTACAATTTGACTTTCCCAAGTACGCAAGTACCACTTCTCAATTTTCAGTACTATTTGAACTATTTTCAATTTTTGAAAGTTTATTTTTATAAATCTTTCAAGTCAGACATATATAAGGATTAAACAAAAATATGCTGAACGCACTGCTTTGTTATAAAATTCTGAATGCATTCATTACTCTTCGTACTTCGTTAAAAATTATCTTTTGAAATTTGCTGCATTCCTAGAAGATGTGGAAAAACGATTTGATTTCGGAGACATTTTTTTGAACTCATTACAACATTTTTCACAAACAGCATTTGGAAGATTAAGTAGATAAATTCAATCGTCCAATTTGTCTGAAGGTTTTTTTCCTGGTGAACAAAAAAATATTGAGATTATCAATCATGAATATAGAGGTCTATCTGACTACGATAGAAATAGGAACATACTTCTATTTCTGAGTTTTGGGCTGAAATAGTAATTTTGCAAAATGAATGCAACGAGTTCATATTTTCAAATCCTACACCGCATTGTCCAGGCTGCTTTTTGCATTTCTTCTTATTCTTCCGCAAACGTTTAGAGAATGTCTTCTTATCAAAATAGCTATTATCAAAAAAAAAAAAAGCTAAAGAATAGAATGCAGGCGTAATGTCTGCACTATTAGAACCTGAACATCTTATTAAAAATTAAGGCTGCCACAGCTCTAGGAATAAAACAGATCTTCACAAAATAAACTTGAAAATGAAGAACTTGTATAGCAGATTGTTATCTGAATGTGGTACAGTCGTGTTCAAATCACTTGGACAATTATGGTAGATTTTCTGTACAAATCCTAGAGTTTACTCAATCGACCGTTGGACAAGTGATTTTTAACACGACTATACAAAGACTAGTCTGAATCTATTTATATGTATGTACATGGACTAAAGTTCCTACCTTGAGCTTGGTACTCTTGTCGTGCTAAATTTTAGCTCACATACAAAATTGTCTCCAAAATTTAGCTCAGCTAAATTTAAGCGAATCCATTCAGCCGAGCGGTGTGTTGCTTCAGCTAAAAAATTAAGTTTTCATTTCAGACTGTAGTGCATGTATATGTCACAATTTACCGCGCCCATTAATGGTTCGACACATTTTTTCTAGCTAAATTTTTACAAATAATGTTTTTTTTTTCTTCTGTTCTTTTGCGCTGCGGAAAAGTAGATAAGGATAAGGTTTTTCAATGAATAACTCGATGAATTTTTGAAGGAAGTTATTTTCAACGAACAGCTGTTTTCTGTGACACTTATATTTACAGCGCACTCTATGTCAAAATTTAGCTAGGATTTTATTTAATTTTTGGAGAGAAAAATTGGAGAGCAGCTAAAATTTAAATTCGCTCGAACTGCGTACCAAGTTTTAGATTCAATTACATGCTCCTTTATAACACCCTCCACTGGAAGGTATAAGTATTCACTTACATTTCTAACGCCAAGAAGGAGTAACCCTATACCCCATAAGCCATAATTATTCTGAATCAGGTCAGGATGCAATTCTGAAACGATTTAGCCATGTACGTCAAACCGTCCGTCGGTCTATCTGTCTTTTAAAAACACAACAGAGTCCAACCAAACGAAACGAACGTAGGTAAAGCTGGATCCACCACATTCGAGTATCGCCAAACAAAGTATGTGGGATTTAGTTGCTATTTAATTGCTATTTAATTGCGGTAATTTTGATTTTTTTGCTCTTCGGGAAGTGGTAAATTCTGTGGTGGACCTAGCTTACCGGTAAAGCTGGATCCACCACATCGCCTTTTCCGAAAAAAAAAGATGAGGCATATACGGCTGATTTAATTGCTCTGGGAAAATGCAAAAATTTTTCCGATCGGACAAGCCGTTCCGCCAGAATTAACCGTTAAAGTTTTAAAACCCCAGTTCGCTACCGAACTCTTTTGTTTTTTTTGGAAAAATTAAAAAAAACGATTACCCCTTTCGAATTTTTCTGCTTTGAATATTGCAAAATAATTGTCTATGCCTAGGCTATCTTACCACCTAATCAAATAATTTGTCGCTCCTCTCTAAAAGTGTCAAACGGCGAAACAATTTTTTAAAAAGTTACTTTATACTACTTACCAAAAACCTATTACCCCGCGCGAATTTCTCCACTTTAAATATCCCAAAATAATCTTGTATTCATTGGCTACAAAGCCTCTTAATCAAATAATTTGTCGCTCTTCGATAAGTGTGTCAAAAAGTCAAAATACCATTTAGTACCAAAAAGGGCACTTTTGCCATTTTTTATGCAAATTTACAGAAAAACCCATAAAAATCATATACGCAGATCAAATTTGTCCATTCTAAAAATCACAAAAGAACCGTATATTCATTGGCTATTATTCCCCATCTTCAAATAATTTGTCGCTCTTCGATAAGTTTGTCAAAATTGAAAATTTCGTCATAGTATCATAAATGGTACTATGCACATTTTATATGGAAATTTACCAAAAAAACCCCAAAAAGTCATATACCCAGATCGAATTTGTCCATTCCAAATATGACAAAAGAACCGTCTATTCATTGGCTATTATCCCCCATCTTCAAATAATTTGTCGCTCTTCGATAAGTTTGTCAAAATTGAAAATTTCGTCATAGTATCATAAATGGTACTATGCACATTTTATATGGAAATTTACCAAAAAAACCCCAAAAAGTCATATACCCAGATCGAATTTGTCCATTCCAAAAATCACAAAAGAACCGCCTATTCATTGCCTGTTATCCCCCATCTTTAAATAATTTGTCGCTCTTCGATAAGTTTGTCAAAATTGAAAATTTCGTCATAGTATCATAAATGGTACTATGCACATTTTATATGGAAATTTACCAAAAAACCCCCAAAAAGTCATATACCCAGATCGAATTTGTCCATTCCAAATATGACAAAAGAACCATATATTCATTGGCTATTATTCCCCATCTTCAAATAATTTGTCGCTCTTCGATAAGTTTGTCAAAATTGAAAATTTCGTCATAGTATCATAAATGGTACTATGCACATTTTATATGGAAATTTACCAAAAAAACCCCAAAAAGTCATATACCCAGATCGAATTTGTCCATTCCAAAAATCACAAAAGAACCGTCTATTCATTGGCTATCAAACCCTATCTTCAAATAATTTGTCGCTCTTCGATATATTTGCCAAAACGTTAAAAGTTATTTCTTAAGCCATAGCTGAGTGTTACCAAATTTGCTCCTGTGACACGCCCTAAAAGTATGCATTACTTTTTGGACCATTTGTTCAACCCTGGACGTGCACCTTACTCTGACATTAATTTACCTCACTCTCGAGAGTAGGCAGTGATCCTGGTACTCTGTATTATAGACCCTGAAGATAGTCATTTGTTTTATTATTGGAATACGCATCTACTGGGTGAGTGAAAATAAATGTGTCAAACTTTTTGTTAGGTATCGTATGTTGTTATATGTTTAGTGTCAGTCTTCAATTGTCAAACAAACAAAATAAAAATCTATAGGACGAATTATTTTCATGGCGAAAAAACAAAAAAAGTATTATGTAGGTACTTATATTAAGCAGGTTTTGACAAACTGGACTTTTGCTCCCGAATGTTGTTTTTTATTGTTTTCTTTGATAGCAGCCGAAGGTATCATTTATTTATTTTAATTTACTTGGGTCGTTATGATTTTTTTTTTTTTTTTTTTTGCAATATTGATCTCGAACCTCTGCTGCCCAAAATAAAATGATCATTGTGCTTGTTTTAATATATTAAAGCCTAGTACGCTATTATTATTAAAAAGAAAACGAGTAAATATAGACATAATTATTTGAAAAAAAAGTTTTAAAAGAAATCCCAGTTAATGAAACACCAATGCAAAAAAAATTATCAATTTTTAATTGTCATTTTATAGATGATAATTATGCCGTAGGTACCCTTACTGTTAATGAATGCAATAAAGGCCATATTAGTGAGACAAAAACGTTAAAAAAATACTACCGTGAGTCCAAAAGAAGCATACAAAATCCTGTTGAACAACGACGTCGTCCCTTAAAATTGATTTTGAATGTATGGAAGAACGAACAAATGCCAAAAGTCAAGCAAAATTATCCAATGAGTGTAATTGCACTTCAATTATCTCATTTAACACCGCATTTTCTATGAAAAATATAAAAGTTCTAACACAAGAAGACATAAGCGCAAATGAAGTGAATTTGCAATTTGCTGACTTTTTATTACTGGGGTCAGATCACGTAAAATAAAAACGCATGCTGTCTCTGTCACATCTGTGGCAATAAACAGAGACTGCTATGGTCGGATCGACGTCATTCGATCGTTTTCATTTAACATGATCTGGCCCCTGGACTTTCGCTCTTCACGAAAACTAATTTCTATATCGAAGTGCTTGGCTATGTCGCTAGTTCCACCAACAACCAACAATTTATCAAATTTAAGAAATATTTATATGCTACACCCTAGCTATATATAATTGAATTTGTATTTGAAACTACATAAATGTATTATGAAAATATAGCGAATGATTTTCTCTCCTGGAACGAAAAAAACTAAGACTTGCCCAACACAGCCACCACAATCGATAAATCACCGAGATTCGATAGCCCACCTCAGCTGTCTCTTCATGTGCAGCCACTTTTTGGCGGCAATTTTTTGTGATGTGTTAAGAAACGGCGGGAATTAAGTTTAGGTACTGTTTACATTTCAGATAAAATCATATTGCGAGTAGACGGTTGGTGGGAATGATTCAAATTCAATTCTGAGCGAATATGTGATTTATATCGTTGATATTATTTTGTTCAACAAATCATCGGCAAAAAGTCTGTAATGTAAAAAACAATCGGTGGCGATTTATTTTGCGTACATATTATAATAAACATCTGAATTAAGAGCTGCGTTTGAAAATGTATGTTTCATTTTATTTTGCGACGAGAGCGGCGTTTTTAAAAATAAAATACATATGTATCACGTAATCATGAAAATGTATAATAAATTACGTAATTAATGATATGATTTATCATGTTGATTTAGTTACATTACGTTGGTGGGAAAATGGTATAAGGGAAAGGTATATTCGCAGGCTTTGACAGTCCATTCACATAAACACTTTTCTTGATCGCAGTTTGTGGAGTTCAGACATCAATTTGTACCACTAAACAATCTTTAATTTGAGTTTAAGTTAGAGCAAATTTTTCATTTGGTAGTTTGTGGAACTGGGTTTAATGTTGTAAATTTTGAATAAGCTTGTGATAATTCGCGCCAAGGGCATTTTCCTTTGAGGCAAAAAGCTTGGAGCTCGAAATTTCGTCATTTAAGCTCTTTTCAAACTTGTTTTTCCATGTTTTGATGGATTAATATAAATTATTCGAGGTACCTACTCTTGCAATAGCAAAATGAGACATTTTTTGTTTATATAAAACTAGCAATGCCCGCGGCTCCGCCCGCCGGTTTCATTTCTTTTAAATAAAACTAAATTTATTTGACTTATCATTGTACGTGTGTTAATATTATATTTTCCTCCTATTTAGTTTACAAAATATTTTAACGCAATGTTTTTGTGTAAACTTTACACGTTATTGTTTTTAGTGGGAGCAAGTATAAACAAATTACCACTGCAGCTCACACGCGACCATGCAACATATAGCTGTCCTGTGAAAAACATGGCTGTCGGAAGTAAACTCCGGCAATAGCCGAGTAGCTCCAAAGATAACCCCTATACCTCCGTTTCCCCTTCCAACATCTTTTCTCCCTAAGTAACTTATACTGGATCCGAAAAATGTAGCCAGTACAATGTTGTAAGAAGTTTTAGAATCGGCCAAATAGTTCGTCCCTACCACCGCTTTACCTATCCCTCCCCCGACCAAACTTATTCCTTACGTAACCTGTACTGATCCGAACGGTGTCACCATGACAAAGGTAAAAGAACTTTTAAAACCGGCCTCGAGAGATACCCTTTACCACCCCCCTTTATTTTCACTCCTCTACCATTACAATTGTGCTATTCTTTTATTGTATGTATTGTGATTAGAAATTAACCCCCATGTAAAATTTCAAAGTCCTGGACATAATATTTCATATAAATGCAAACTGGTCACAGGTATGATTTGATTAATAACGCGATCATATCGTTATACTTTCCATAGCTGCAGATCTCAAATATGTTATGTTGTAGATATTATGTACAATTGTGCATATATCTACCTACGCATCACAAAACCCTTATAGTTACGTAGTTTGTTTTATGCATAGCATATCCATTCCCAACATCAAATTCAACTACGCATTTCATAAGCATTTACAATTATGCATTCTGAATGCCCGTCGTGCGAGTAATCATTCTATTTTTAGAACGCAAATCAAAACTACCCTTCCTAAGCACAACTGCAATCGATAAAGCGATATTTTCGCACTTGGCCAAATAAGATCTTATTTCAATTTATTATATCTCACCCTCTGGATGGAGTAGAAAAATGAATGTTAGCTCAAAATACTCGGTAAAATATTGCCTAACAATTAAAAGCATAACTTGAATTGACATAAATCCATTTATGAGTATAATGGCAAGTTAAGCGTAGTAAGGTCGAAATAGAAAAGTTTGTTTGAAAAGTTTTTGAACCCTTATGGGACGAATTTTGAAAAACGATGAATGAGGTATGTAATAATTTTGACTTATCTATCAATATACAAACTTTTAAGTTCATACGACTAACAGTTCGTGAGACTCCTCTTATTCCCCGCGACCCCTTTACTCCTGAACAATTCTCACCCACCCTACGGACTAAGTTGACCACACATCTATAAATCCGAAAAAAAATCATGAAAATCGGACGAATGGTTCTCGAGTTATGAAGAAACGAACAGACGGACGTTGCATTTTATAAGTAGTATGGATAATGTATGAAAAGTGGTTTGTTCACGTGTTATCAATTCATGGATTATCAAAAAAGACTCCATATTTCTCTAAAATAAACTTTTTCTTTGATAGCAATTACCTACCCCAGAAGAAAAAAATCCATGGTTGTTAATTCATATCTAGTTTTTTTTTACCATTTTTGCATGACAAAAATGGCTTTTACTACAACTTCTGTCGATCGTACGTAAACAACTTCCTTAAAATAATTTTTAGGAAATTGTTCAAGGATAAAAATTTAATAAAAAAAATAAAAATTTATTAAGTAAAAATTTTGAGAAAAAGGATTTTAAGTAAAAAAATGTGACAACAAATTTTTGAAATTTTGAATTTAAGGAACCATAACTTTTTTGTAGCTGGATAGATGTACCCAAAGTGCTTAAGACTTGTATGCGCTACCAAATTTTCTTTTTAAAATGTACAGAAACAATTTTCGTACCAATAATAGTTAAGAAGTTATAGCGTTTTAAGCGGTACCACCTCCAAATCAGAGGTCACCTTCTTTGAAGGGCTATAACGGGAAATATGGTGAAAATAAACCCCCCCCCCCTGCATACAATTTTTTGTTCGGCGGATCTTCAGAAATCTTCTCTTAAAGAATTATACTGTTTAACTGGGACACCCTGTATACATCTGCTACCTATTTTTATATTTTTTTTTTTTTTTTTTTTTCTTTGTCGGAGGTTGTTACTATCCGATGGAGCACTCAGACACAACTACTGGTCCATTGTACTGCCAAACAGACACCTTACATTGCTGTACTTAGTTTTCCCGTCTTTCGAAGAAAGATGAGAAGGAGCTTCAGTGATGAAGAGCTTAGATGTTCGGCACTCACCACGTCAGCCCCAAAGATCCGCCACCTGATGCGAGCAAAGGCAGGACAACTACAGAGGAAGTGCCCCGCTGTATCGTCATCCTCTCCACAAGCAGGACAGATGGTGGTGTTGCTCAAGCCCAACACATTTAAGTGTTTGGCAAAAGCTTGGTGGCCCGAAAGAACGCCCACAAGAAGTCTGCAGTCGATTCTCCTGAGAGACAGAAGGAAAGACGAGGACCTCTTGCAGATGTCCGGACGCAGTCGTTTGGTCTGTCTACACCCAGCACAGTCACGCCAACGACGCTCGTGTTTACGAGAAACCCAAGTATCAATGGATGACCTAACCACAGATGCAGGCAAACCCAACGCAGGTTCAGGTCCTAAGAAATCTTCTTCTGAACCCAACCTGGCCAGCTCGTCAGCGATCTCATTTCCCTGGATACCAGTGTGACCTGGAACCCAAACAAGTTTGACCGTGTTTAGCCTACCGACCAAGTTCAGAGAAAGCTTGAGTTCGAGCACTAACTTGGACGAGGTAAGAGGGTTGAGCAGCGCTTTTAATGCAGCTTGGCTATCACTGCAAACGCATATGCTTCTAGCCCTCCACCTGTTTGTCACAATATAGCGCATAGCCATAAGGATAGCGAAAATCTCCGCCTGGAAGACAGTCGCATGGTTACCCAAGGGGTAGTGTAGTCTAATGTTCTCGCTTTCCACGAAGACTCCAGAACCAGACCCCTGTCCGGTTTTAGAGCCATCCGTGAATACACGATGGCATTCCTTCCCCGGCTCCGAGTCTGGCCGAAGCCATTCTGTTGCCTGAGGAAAGTTGACGTGGTAGTTTTGTCGCAGTAGGATTTCTGGTGTCATTGCGTCAGACGGCATATCCATAAGACAGGGGTCAAAGGATAATTCTCGCACAAGTTCTTCAAAATTCCAATGCGCGTGGTACCAAAAGCCACCTCTCTTTAACCGAGAGATGGTTTTCAGCGTACACCCCATGATAAAAATATCAAGGGGGGGGAGGTTCATCAAAGCATCTAGAGCGGAGCCCGGAGTGCTGGGGAAGGCCCCTGTGCACCCAAGGCAAACCGTTCTTTGGAGTTTGGCGAAAGAGGCCACAACACGTTTCCGCGAAAGCCTGTTCCACCACACAACCGATGCATATG
Source organism: Cheilosia soror (assembly GCA_949372485.1). NCBI lineage: Eukaryota > Metazoa > Arthropoda > Insecta > Diptera > Syrphidae > Cheilosia > Cheilosia soror. The sequence continues at coordinate 46,645,621 of OX443562.1, read as the reverse complement.
AGAGAAGTGGTCTTACCATTGCCGTATAGATCCATAGGACCCTTTTAGGAGATAAGCCCCATGTCTTCCCAAAAGCGCCTTTGCACTGCCAGAAAGTCGACAGCGCTTTATCGGTTTTTGATTCAACATGCTTGGACCAAAGAAGTTTTCTATCGAGGATTACTCCCAGATATTTGACTTCATCAGAAATCGGAATAGTGACACCTTTTAGCACAAGTTGAGACAGACCAGTGATATTCCTCCTTCTCGTGAAGAGAACAACCGTAGTTTTAAGAGGGTTCACTGAAAGCCCATTCATTGTGCACCAATCATCGATCAAACCCAAGGATCTCTGCGCCAGAGAGCAGACAGTCCCAAGGTCTGAACCGACAGACAGAACGGCGACATCGTCCGCGTATGCTTGTGTATAGGTTCCAGGAAGATTGAGAGTCGTCAGCAGAGAGTCTACTACCATGCACCATAAGAGGGGAGACAAAACACCACCTTGAGGGCAGCCCCTGTTTACCCCTGTCATGACGCATTTGCCACAATCCGCTTCGGCAATCAACGTTCTGTGCATTAGCATTGCTTTAATCCACAACACCAACGTTTCATCTATACCGTGATGTCTGGCTGCATTACACATGCTATCAAAGGTCGCATTATCAAAAGCACCCTCAATATCGACGAAAATACCCAACGCGTACTCCTTCCGATCAAGAGCACTTTCGATCCTACCAACCAGGTTCTGAAGCGCAGTTTCACAGGATTTTCCGCGTTGATAAGCATGTTGCGTCTCAGAAAGAGGATGCAATCGAAGAGCAACATTGCGCATGTGCAGCTCAACCAGTCTCTCCAAGCTTTTCAGCAAGAAGGAAGACAGACTTATGGGTCTGAAACTTTTGGCGAGAGTATAGTCAGTCTTACCGATTTTTGGTATGAACACGACTTTAACCATACGCCAAAGGGAAGGTATGTAGGCCAAGGCCAAGCTGGCGGTGAAAATTCTTTTCAACGTCGGCATCAGCTGACTAAAACCTTGTTTCAGCATAGCCGGGTAAATTCCATCCGGACCAGGTGACTTGAAACTGTCAAACGATGCAATTGCATATTTGATAGCGTCATCCGTCACCACTCTGGATGCAATATACCAGCTACGCCGCGTGGAGTTTGTCAGTTCCGTAGTGGCCACCGTTACCGGTACCACTGAAGAACGCATAGTGACCTGATTTCCCGGGAAGTGAGTCTCCAGCAGAAGACTAAAAGTCTCCGCCTTTGTCTCAGTGTAGGTGCCATCAGATTTTTTGAGCGATTCCAGTTTACTTGGTCCGTCCCTTTTGAGGACTTTAACAAGCCTGCTGGTTGCACTTAGTGATTCGACCTCCTCACAAAATTTCCTATAAGAGTCATTTTTCGATTTTCGAATTAGTCTCTTAAATTCTTTTTGTTTCGATCGATAGAGATTCCAGTCTTCCTCCAAGTTGGTTTTTAAAGACCGATTTAGAAGCTTCCTGGTTTCTCTACGAATACACTGTAATTCGGTGTTCCACCAAGGTACCGGTTTTCTACAGGAGTTTTTTGTAACCGGACACGCTTGTTTAAAACAACGGATAAGGACGCTGTTCAGCTCCTGAGCAGACCTCTCTACCCTTTGAATTGATCTTAATTTAAGTGGAACTTTAACAGAGTTGCCAAGTTCCTCCCTAAACCGTGCCCAGTTCGTTTTTCTCGGATTTCTCCTCTCTTGCGAAGGCGAAACTTCACAGTAGATTTGAAATTCGATGTATCGATGATCTGACAAAGTGCTATCTGGCGATACCCTCCAATTTTTGATAGACTTGGAGTGCCTGTTGGACAGAGTAATATCGATTACTTGCTGTCTCCTGGCTGTAACAAATGTAGGTCGACAACCCACATTGTTGATGGTGATGTCAGACGAGAGGATGAAGTCCAGAAGACGATCTCCACGTATATTACATTTGCTGCTGCCCCAAACAGTGTTTTGGGCATTAGCGTCGCAACATAGGATAAGACCAATCTTTTTAGACTCGCAGTACTCTATGAGCTCAACAACTGCCTTTGGTGGTGGAGGAGTTAGAGAGTCATAGGGAAAGTAAGCCGATGCAACAACAAAGGTTTCCCAATTGCCGTTTGCATGGTAAGTGATATCTGCAGCAACCAAATCTTGGCCACAAAACCGTTCGATTTTAACTGCCGTGAGGGATTTCGATACAACAAGACATGTCCTAGGTCTCTCGGACAGTTTGTCGTAAAGAACGTGGTGAGAACCGCTCAATTCACTCAGGCCACAGATGCGATTTTTCCACACCCATGGTTCCTGGATGGATGTTATGCAGTTTTTTGTCCTACTGACAGCAAGTCTCCTACTTAGAAGAGCGGTAGCAGCCTTGCAGTGCTGTAGATTGATCTGAGTAAACAAAATGGATGTAAACTCTGGTGTACGAACTGCCAAAGAGGAGACAGCGGCATCCTTATAAGACGGCCTCTGATCTCGCACCTCAGCTGTTCTGCGTTCAAAATTATCTCTCTGACCGTCAGAGCCATCCGCGACGACAAAGTTCTGTCCGCTGGTACTGAAACCTGAATTGATTTCAGCACCTGCATCATTCATTACCAGTGCACGGGCAGCTCCAACGATTGGAGAGCCTGGGGAGCTCTCGCCTGTAGGTGAGATCGCGACGTCCAGTTTCCGTCCGCCAGTACTACTTCCATTGCTGGTAGTAGCACCGGCTTCATTTGGAGACCGTGCACGAACAGACTCACAGACTTGAGTGGGGTTTATTCTCTTTTCGAGCTTGGGTCGCTTCTTCTTGCTTTTCGGGTTAGCAGAAGAGGAGGCAGTGCCCGATCCAAGGGGTTGGTTAGTTTCAGTTGTTGAGACCTCCACCGACCTGTTCCTTTTCAAAGGCACCGCCGAAGAGCTGAAAGAAGTGCTGGCGCCTTTAGCAGATAGAGCATCTTTGCGCCGCAGGTCCATCAGCTTCTTTCTTTTCCTCTTCCGCTGTCCCTTAGACAGGCGCAGCTCAAGGACCGCCTCATCAGGAGCTCGTTCAACCATGAAGGTATCCCGTGTCTGACCGTCAGTAGCAGTGCAGTGAGCCACAGCTTGTCTCATGCTCAGTCTGCCGAGTGAATCGGACATAGAGCTGCATGAGTCGCATGTGGGTTCGGGTATGAATGTTGGGGCCTCCAGAATCCGTGCCCCGGCCGTAGTCGAGAAGACTACGGATGGATTATGGCTATTGCCATTACCACCTGGAGTAGACAGTTCCGTATGGTTCTCCATTCATATCCAGTTTTGAGTGTTAACCACTGGCTCCTGTGGGTGGGATTTACTGAGGATAGGCTAGCCGTTACCTCAAACCCATTTTTATATTGTTCTATGCCTTTTATTGAAATATCTTATTTGAGTAGGAAGTGTCTTATACGCAAATAAAATCGCCACCGATTGTTTTTTACATTACAGACTTTTTGCCGATGATTTGTTGAACAAAATAATATCAACGATATAAATCACATATTCGCTCAGAATTGAATTTGAATCATTCCCACCAACCGTCTACTCGCAATATGATTTTATCTGAAATGTAAAAAGTACCTAAACTTAATTCCCGCCGTTTCTTAACACATCACAAAAAATTGCCGCCAAAAAGTGGCTGCACATGAAGAGACAGCTGAGGTGGGCTATCGAATCTCGGTGATTTATCGATTGTGGTGGCTGTGTTGGGCAAGTCTTAGTTTTTTTCGTTCCAGGAGAGAAAATCATTCGCTATATTTTCATAATACATTTATGTAGTTTCAAATACAAATTCAATTATATATAGCTAGGGTGTAGCATATAAATATTTCTTAAATTTGATAAATTGTTGGTTGTTGGTGGAACTAGCGACATAGCCAAGCACTTCGATATAGAAATTAGTTTTCGTGAAGAGCGAAAGTCCAGGGGCCAGATCATGTTAAATGAAAACGATCGAATGACGTCGATCCGACCATAGCAGTCTCTGTTTATTGCCACAGATGTGACAGAGACAGCATGCGTTTTTATTTTACGTGATCTGACCCCAGTAATAAAAAGTCAGCAAATTGCAAATTCACTTCATTTGCGCTTATGTCTTCTTGTGTTAGAACTTTTATATTTTTCATAGAAAATGCGGTGTTAAATGAGATAATTGAAGTGCAATTACACTCATTGGATAATTTTGCTTGACTTTTGGCATTTGTTCGTTCTTCCATACATTCAAAATCAATTTTAAGGGACGACGTCGTTGTTCAACAGGATTTTGTATGCTTCTTTTGGACTCACGGTAGTATTTTTTTAACGTTTTTGTCTCACTAATATGGCCTTTATTGCATTCATTAACAGTAAGGGTACGGCATAATTATCATCTATAAAATGACAATTAAAAATTGATAATTTTTTTTGCATTGGTGTTTCATTAACTGGGATTTCTTTTAAAACTTTTTTTTCAAATAATTATGTCTATATTTACTCGTTTTCTTTTTAATAATAATAGCGTACTAGGCTTTAATATATTAAAACAAGCACAATGATCATTTTATTTTGGGCAGCAGAGGTTCGAGATCAATATTGCAAAAAAAAAAAAAAAAAAAATCATAACGACCCAAGTAAATTAAAATAAATAAATGATACCTTCGGCTGCTATCAAAGAAAACAATAAAAAACAACATTCGGGAGCAAAAGTCCAGTTTGTCAAAACCTGCTTAATATAAGTACCTACATAATACTTTTTTTGTTTTTTCGCCATGAAAATAATTCGTCCTATAGATTTTTATTTTGTTTGTTTGACAATTGAAGACTGACACTAAACATATAACAACATACGATACCTAACAAAAAGTTTGACACATTTATTTTCACTCACCCAGTAGATGCGTATTCCAATAATACAACAAATGACTATCTTCAGGGTCTATAATACAGAGTACCAGGATCACTGCCTACTCTCGAGAGTGAGGTAAATTAATGTCAGAGTAAGGTGCACGTCCAGGGTTGAACAAATGGTCCAAAAAGTAATGCATACTTTTAGGGCGTGTCACAGGAGCAAATTTGGTAACACTCAGCTATGGCTTAAGAAATAACTTTTAACGTTTTGGCAAATATATCGAAGAGCGACAAATTATTTGAAGATAGGGTTTGATAGCCAATGAATAGACGGTTCTTTTGTGATTTTTGGAATGGACAAATTCGATCTGGGTATATGACTTTTTGGGGTTTTTTTGGTAAATTTCCATATAAAATGTGCATAGTACCATTTATGATACTATGACGAAATTTTCAATTTTGACAAACTTATCGAAGAGCGACAAATTATTTGAAGATGGGGAATAATAGCCAATGAATATATGGTTCTTTTGTCATATTTGGAATGGACAAATTCGATCTGGGTATATGACTTTTTGGGGGTTTTTTGGTAAATTTCCATATAAAATGTGCATAGTACCATTTATGATACTATGACGAAATTTTCAATTTTGACAAACTTATCGAAGAGCGACAAATTATTTAAAGATGGGGGATAACAGGCAATGAATAGGCGGTTCTTTTGTGATTTTTGGAATGGACAAATTCGATCTGGGTATATGACTTTTTGGGGTTTTTTTGGTAAATTTCCATATAAAATGTGCATAGTACCATTTATGATACTATGACGAAATTTTCAATTTTGACAAACTTATCGAAGAGCGACAAATTATTTGAAGATGGGGAATAATAGCCAATGAATATATGGTTCTTTTGTCATATTTGGAATGGACAAATTCGATCTGGGTATATGACTTTTTGGGGGTTTTTTGGTAAATTTCCATATAAAATGTGCATAGTACCATTTATGATACTATGACGAAATTTTCAATTTTGACAAACTTATCGAAGAGCGACAAATTAGTTAAAGATGGGGGATAACAGGCAATGAATAGGCGGTTCTTTTGTGATTTTTGGAATGGACAAATTCGATCTGGGTATATGACTTTTTGGGGTTTTTTTGGTAAATTTCCATATAAAATGTGCATAGTACCATTTATGATACTATGACGAAATTTTCAATTTTGACAAACTTATCGAAGAGCGACAAATTATTTGAAGATGGGGGATAATAGCCAATGAATAGACGGTTCTTTTGTCATATTTGGAATGGACAAATTCGATCTGGGTATATGACTTTTTGGGGTTTTTTTTGGTAAATTTCCATATAAAATGTGCATAGTACCATTTATGGTACTATGACGAAATTTTCAATTTTGACAAACTTATCGAAGAGCGACAAATTATTTGAAGATGGGGAATAATAGCCAATGAATATATGGTTCTTTTGTCATATTTGGAATGGACAAATTCGATCTGGGTATATGACTTTTTGGGGTTTTTTTGGTAAATTTCCATATAAAATGTACATAGTACCATTTATGATACTATGACGAAATTTTCAATTTTGACAAACTTATCGAAGAGCGACAAATTATTTGAAGATGGGGAATAATAGCCAATGAATATACGGTTCTTTTGTGATTTTTAGAATGGACAAATTTGATCTGCGTATATGATTTTTATGGGTTTTTCTGTAAATTTGCATAAAAAATGGCAAAAGTGCCCTTTTTGGTACTAAATGGTATTTTGACTTTTTGACACACTTATCGAAGAGCGACAAATTATTTGATTAAGAGGCTTTGTAGCCAATGAATACAAGATTATTTTGGGATATTTAAAGTGGAGAAATTCGCGCGGGGTAATAGGTTTTTGGTAAGTAGTATAAAGTAACTTTTTAAAAAATTGTTTCGCCGTTTGACACTTTTAGAGAGGAGCGACAAATTATTTGATTAGGTGGTAAGATAGCCTAGGCATAGACAATTATTTTGCAATATTCAAAGCAGAAAAATTCGAAAGGGGTAATCGTTTTTTTTAATTTTTCCAAAAAAAACAAAAGAGTTCGGTAGCGAACTGGGGTTTTAAAAATTTAACGGTTAATTCTGGCGGAACGGCTTGTCCGATCGGAAAAATTTTTGCATTTTCCCAGAGCAATTAAATCAGCCGTATATGCCTCATCTTTTTTTTTCGGAAAAGGCGATGTGGTGGATCCAGCTTTACCGGTAAGCTAGGTCCACCACAGAATTTACCACTTCCCGAAGAGCAAAAAAATCAAAATTACCGCAATTAAATAGCAATTAAATAGCAACTAAATCCCACATACTTTGTTTGGCGATACTCGAATGTGGTGGATCCAGCTTTACCCACGTGAACTTGGAAGCTAGACCATACACATCAGCTGCGGAAAGTACAGGGAACGATAAGTATTCCTCCCTGAACAGGTATGTTGGTATTATTCCAAGTAGTAGAATGTGCGTTGATCTTAAAAAACGTTTGATTTATCATCGAAAAACACAAATCAATTCATGCAAATTAACATAAAACACACATTCAACGTACATGGAGAAATATTGCATGCTAAATATTAAAATCCGACATAAAAATTATTATTATAATTGCTGAAACAACATATGAAATTAAACACATTGTGATCACATAAAAAGAAATCACTTTCATCTCATAAAGCGCTTATCATCAGAGTAGAAGACCAAAATTATAATCCACAGTGATCGTGGCTTAGAAAAGTTACGTTCCAAACTTTCATCTATGTATTTTCTTTCATCGATTATTCGCAAAAATTTTCGCTCAAACATCTACCATTTCTGCTCTTAGCACTTTCACCCAACCACCCACTCGTTCGCTCGATCATTTCCCTTTTTTCCAACAAAGGAAGTAAACTCACTCAACTCTCATTAGTTCGTTTTCGGTTACAACAGGTTCCACACTCATTAGAAACACATTTCGTCGCGTTGCTAGCAACACCAACAATATTCCATTGTTTTACAACATTGCATTGGTTGTCGACCAATTGTCCAACTTGGAAGTAAAGCTCGTCAAACATCGTCACTGAGAACAAGAGTTTCGCGGATTTTCTGGCAACAAGTTCCACATGTTCAGTTGATAAGCTTTATCGTGCGTAAGCATTTAGCTCGATCGCTTTATTGGATATTGCGGTTGGGAAACATTTTCATCATCGATACTTTTAAGCAAAGCAAATTCTCGTTGCAGAAATTTATTAATTGCACAAACATTAGTATACAATCATCTTTATTTTTGGATTCTATTGATGCTGCAGCATTGTTCAAAAGCATCGATACTTTACTGTTGCATTTAATATAAATTGAATGCATTATACATCATTTTGATCTTTTCGGTACATTCTCGCTGGATTTCTTCGTTGTCAATTAATGTAATCAGAAAAGTTTATCAATAATTAGGTATAATAGTGGATATTCTCATTGCAATTCAAATTGGACTCACTGCAGATTTTCATATTCATACCCAATCACAAATTGCACCATTTGGGTATAAGTTATTAATTAGTATTTGTACAAACTTGTTGAGTCTGACAGTTCAGAATATTTTCCGATTGGGTAACATTTCAACATGGTAGAACCAGTAGCTACAATTACTCTTGATGAGTTGAAACAAATGCGATCCTCTACTAAAGGAAGCATAACAAGAATAAAAAACGCATTGGAAAGAGATGGTCTTTCAACTACAGAACTGGAATGTCGATTGGGAATCCTGGAATCATATTTTAAACAAATACTATCTTATCAGGCGCAAATTGAGCGTTTAGTACCCACGGATAATAGTCGAGGTGAGCTCGAAGAGCTCTATATTGCTACGAAGTCAAAAATTCTATCTCTTATGGGTACTGGAAGGTATAGCACCATGGAAACAACCTTTTCGGTTCCACAGTCAGTAAATCATTTACAGAAACTTCGCTTGCCTAGATTTAGCGGCAAATACTCGGAATTTAAAAATTTCATCAATTTATTTGAAAAACTTGTGGACAATGATCCGAGCTTGTCGAAGATTGAAAAATTCAATCATTTACTCACTTGCTTAAGCGACTAAGCACTTGGTACAGTCAAAGCTTTTCAAGTGACAGAAGAAAACTACTCCAAGGCGATCGCGCGACTTAAGGATCGTTACGACAATGATTGTCTGATTTTTTTTAGAAAACATATCTCAGTTATTCGAAATACCAAAAGCTACTAAACCTTCGGCTCCTCTTTTGCGCAATTTAGTTGATAATATATCCGCTTTGTATAGTTCTCTGAAGTCGATAGGAACACATCTAGATATATGCAATGCCGTGATAATTTATATTACGATGTCCAAAGTCGATCCGGATACCCAATCAAAATGGGATGATAGTTGTGATTTCAAAAAACTACCACATTGGGATAAATGCGTGGAAGTCCTGAACAAACGCTGCCAATATCTGGAAGCACGAGAAGGTAAACAGTTTCGTTCAGACAACAAGAAATGGTCATCTAAACCTAAGTCGTCATTTAGTGATCAACGCCCGCAAACCTCACTTAGTTTAATGCAAAGATCTTGCGCCTTTTGCAAAGAAACCGACCATTCTATAAGCAATTGCTTATCGTCGTTTCGCTGTAAGAAATGCAAGCAATCGCACCATACTTTATTGCATAGAACCCAAGAACAAAAAGCTATCACGGTAGAAGATAACTCACCAACAACGAGCTCAGCGGCTGCTAACTCTGCCTCACAAAAAGAGTCTTCAACTAAAACAGCACAGGTCATCTTAGCTACTGCTTTGGTGTTGGTAAAAGATCGTTTTGAATGTTATCAATTGGGGAAAGTTTTACTTGACTCAGGGTCTCAGGTAAATTTCATTAACGAACGCTTTGCTAATGCCCTAAGCCTGAAAAAACAGAAAAAGAATGTGGATATTGTGGGAATTGGCTCAACTGAAACCAAAATACGATTTTTTACTCAAACCACTATTCGTTCAAGGTTCGATAACTTCGAACTGTCACTCGAATTCCTTGTCGCCCCTTCCATTACTGGGTACCAACCGGATTCGAAACTCAATGTCGAGAGCTAGAATCTTCCTACAGATATCGAACTCGCTGATGAGCAGTTCAATCAGCCATCCCAAATAGATTTGTTGCTGGGAGCTGAAGCCTTTTTTGATTTGCTTCTTGTAGGTCAAATTAAACTGGGATTGGATCTGCCTTCATTGCAGAACACGCATTTAGGGTGGATTGTATGCGGAAAATACCGAAGTCAATTGGAAGTCAACAAACAAATATGCTGTGTTAATTCTACAGAAGATGCTCTGGATGCATTTGTGGAAAAGTTCTGGGAGCTGGAAGCAGTTGATGGACTGAAATCGAAGTGGACCGATGAGCAGGCTGAATGTGAAGAGCATTTTCGTCAAACTGTGGAAGAATTGCCCAGTGGAAGGCTGATGGTTCAACTACCGTTTAAAAAAATCCCGAATGCTTGGGAAAGTCCTACGATATAGCTTTTCGGAGATTTCTATCACTTGAGCGCAGACTTTCGAAAAATCCTTTGTTGAAATGTGATTACATAAAATTCTTGCGCGAGTATAGGGATCTTGGTCACATGTCGTTGGTGAAAAATCCTAACTTGGAGGATCCTCACTATTATCTCCCCCATCAAGCGGTTATTAAACCCGATAGCGTCTCAACAAAGTTAAGGGTAGTATTCGATGCTTCTGGTGCTACCTCTTCGCAAGTATCTCTGAACGCTATCCTCATGGCGGGACCTACTGTTCAAGATGACTTATTTTTAATTCTTCTTCGATTTCGACTCCACAAATATGTATTAACAGCAGACATAACAAAAATGTATAGGCAGATATTGGTGCACCCATCCCAGCGTAGGTACCAATACATTTTGTGGAGGGAAAACGAGCAAACACCCATACAGACATTTCAACTCAATACCGTTACGTATGGCACTACTGCGGCACTATTTTTAGCTATTCGTTCCCTCATCTATCTTGCTGAAAAATTCGATAGTCAATTTCCCTTAGGATCAAAAATTATTCGCTCGGATTTTTACGTGGATGATATGCTTACGGGAGCGGATGATTTCGAAATTGTACAGAGGATTCAGCAGGAGGTAGTTACAATTTTGAAGGCAGCAGGTCTCGAACTTTCAAAGTGGCACAGTAATTGTTCAAATCTTCTGAAACCATCGCATCAGAGTCAACTAAACAAAAATATTGTCATTACAGACTCCACTCTCGCTAGTACTCTTGGGATAACTTGGGATCCGTTCCATGATCATTTTCATTTTTCATATAAGAATCCTCGAACATATTCCAACTGCACAAAAAGATCTATGCTATCCGTATCTTCAGCCCTCTTCGACCCTATGGGCTTGTTAAGCCCAATTATAATTACAGCAAAAATCCTTCTCCAAAAAGTTTGGATAGAGAAATTGGATTGGGATGATCCAATTCCAAAATGCATTAAGAGTCACAATTCATAATCAATTTGCATGCGATCAAAAATCTTTCTATACCACGGTTCGTCTTAGCTGCGCATATGGAAGATATACAAATCCATGGATTTTGCGATGCATCCATGCACGCATACGGATGTTGTATCTATGTTAGAACAACGGATTCATCAGGACTAATATCTGTGAAACTTTTGGTAGCGAAGTCGCGAGTAGAACCTGCGAAAAAGAGGCAACTTCCTCGACTGGAGCTGTGTGCCGCTCATCTTCTCTCAAAACTGTGGTCAAGAATAAAATCAATTTTTAACAAGTCGATCTCGAAGATCGTTTTCTGGACAGACGCCAGCTTCGTGTTACATTGGATATGTACGCATTCATCGAAGCTTACAACCTTCGTAGGAAATCGGATAGCCGAAATCCAGGAACGCTCTCAAGGCATAGTCTGGAGACATGTTCCTACAAAAAAAAATCCTGCGGATATAGTGTCCCGAGGTTGCTCAACCCAGGATCTAAAGGACTCCATTTGGTTTTCTGGACCGTCATTTTTATTGCAAGGCCAGGAAAATTTGCCTTCAAATTCCAATATTCAACTTTCGCCTGAATTGCTGACATTGGAAAAACGAAAAACTGTGCTGCTTAATAAGCAGCAACCGCAAAAGATACCGTGTCTATTAGGCATCATAAGCAAATATAGCTCATACAGGAAAACAATACGTATCTTTGCGTACATGTTAAGATTTATAAATAGATTACGACATAGCTCATCAAAAACTACCGAATTTTTGTCGTTAGAAGAACTCGATTTAGCTCTCACCAAAATCATAGCGATTACCCAAACAGAATCGTTCGCAGGGGAAATCGATTTGATAAGAAGAGGAAGTCACATTAAAGGATCCATCAAATGGCTAAATCCATATCTGGAGGAAACAAAAGGGATTCAACTATTAAAAGTAGGTGGAAGATTGAAAAATGCTAACATCCCCGAGGAACAGAAGCACCCAATACTTTTACCAAAGGATTCGTACTTTACTTTTTGTCTGGTTAGAGATATTCATCTGTCCAACTTTCATGCGGGACCCAAAACGTTGGTTGCGCTAATTAGACAACAATTTTGGATAGTTAACGCCAGAGACATCGCTCGAAAGGTGGTTCGAAACTGCATTCATTGTACTAGATATCGCCCAAAATTACTCCAGCAAATTATAGGAGATCTTCCGACTGAAAGAGTGGTGCCGTCTCGTCCTTTTTCTCGCTGTGGGGTGGATTTTTGCGGGCCCATATATACCTTCTATAGGATTCGTGGCAAGGTTCCCTATAAAACCTATATAGCGGTCTTTGTTTGCTTCACATCGAAAGCAGTTCATTTGGAAGCGGTGTCAGATCTCTCTGCAGAAGCATTCATTGCAGCGCTTAAACGCATGATAGGTCGCCGTGGTCGCCCACTTGAAATCTTCTGCGACAATGCTACTAACTTTGTAGGAGCAAACTCTAAACTATTAGAACTTCGCAATATGTTGTTTCAACAAATATCTAAAGAAATCCTTGAACTTTTTTACTAACGAACATATAAATTTCCGTTTCATCCCACCTAGGGCTCCTCATTTTGGTGGAATCTGGGAGGCGGAGGTAAAGGTCGCAAAAGGTTACCTGTACCGAAGTCTACACAACGCTAAGCTGACGTTCGAGGAACTCTCCACAGCGCTTGTCGAAATTGAGTCGGTTATGAACTCGATGCCAATAACCCCGCTCTCGAACGATCCTAATGACCTTGGAGTATTGACTCCTAGTCATTTTCTCATTGGCGCACCGTTAAAGGCCATTCCGGAACCACCAACTGAAGCACCAGATATAAGTTACCTCCAACGATGGCGTCGAATCAACGCTGTAAAAACGCACTTCTGGAAGCGCTGGTCAGACGAGTACATTAGCGAGCTACAACAACGATCCAAGTGGCCATCACCTCAACCAAATCTACGCGTCGATACACTTGTAATTGTGCACGAAGACAACCTACCTCCTCAGAAGTGGTTGCTGGGCAGAGTCGTGCAAGCTATTCCTGGACACGATGGAAAGGTCAGGGTGGCCGACATTTGAACTCCAAGAGGAACCATTAGGCGCCCTGTCCACAAGCTCGCAATACTTCCTGACGCTTGAAAGGGACCTTTCAAAGAGGGCGGAATGTTTAAACAAATTTCAAAATAGCAACTGAATATTAAGGAAAGTAATAAAATACTAAATACAAGAGAATGTTATTTAAGTTGCATTTTGTTTAAAAATATATAATATAAAAACCTAGACTTAATTTAAAATAAGCGTGTTATAGCACATCCTTCCATTTTGTATTCCCTGTTGATTTTTTAACTGAAGTACCTACGTAATGAAGGTTTATTATTTACATAAGGCGTATTTTTTCGGGAATCTATAGCTAGCTCACTTTTACTTTTACATGCAAAAGCAAAAGTGGGTATAATGCTGGATTTACATTACCACGCCACGCAATTTTGCATGACGTCAGAAAGAGAGGTCCGTTTGCTACAGTCAAGGCTAGTGATCTGTAAGAGTGAGACCACAAATCTTCATAAAAAAGTTTTGGCGGCCTAAATTCAACTGTTAGGCTCGTGGTCTCACTCTTACACATCATTAGCCTTGACTGTGGAAAAACGGATCTCTCTCTCTGAAGTCACGCATAGTCATGCATAGATGGCGGTGTTGTAAATAAGGAGCAATTTTTTTTTTAACGTTGACAGCCTTGTAATTTTTAACTAATATGAGTTGTGTTCATTGATTGTTGTCTGAATTGGTAAATATTTTGCAATTCTCGTATTGGTTGAAATGCATTTATACTTTTTAATACTTTATATTCTTACATAATATTTTGAATATGAGGGAAAATGCTACATAAATTTTGTTGAAAAATGGATGTTGATATGTCATACAATTTGTTTTGCAATTTGTTGTATTCAAGGTAACAAAATGCAACGTGAACATTTATTGGATGTAATAGACGCGATTCCTTTGTTAATATTTTAAAGATATCACCCTGAGCTGAATTCCGACCGACATTGAATTCGTGCGAATTTCGAATTTTCTGTTTGATCAGTTCTCTTAATATTTAGTTTTTTACCAATGCTGACTTGATTTGTTTGAATTAAAAAATATGAAATTAGAAAACAGAAGTCAATGCGTCTTATGCTACGTTTCCACCGAACGCTAACCCCGAGATTAAGTGCAAGAGGTTTAAAATTAATCCTGAAGTGTTTCCATAAAAAAAGGGATTAATTTGACGTTTCACCAGATGTTGTCGTAAGCTGTTGTTGTCATCGAAAATTGTGACAAATGACAAAAAATTAAACAATTTTTACTTTCGAAATTAAAAGTAAAAACAATATATGGCAGTTATCTTAAAATATTATTACCGCATCATTTTGTCCTCAAAACTAATATCTAATAATGTATGAACGTTTTAATGGGTGCATTGGCAAGCAGTCGCTATTAGGGGTAGGTACCAAAAAAAATAACATTTTTTTCTTTTGCTCACCTATGACATAAATGTCAAATGTAGCTCTGTTTGTTTTGAATTTTAGACATATCGACCTGTGGAGAGTGTGTTCAGAAACCGAACTCTATACGTAAACCTAGTCTGTTTAGGAGATTAATGGTGGGTTTACGTTACCATGCCACGCAATTTTGCATGACTTTAGAAAGAAAGATCCGTTTTCCACAGTCACGGCTAATGATGTGTTAGAGTAAGTTTACTTTCGAAATTAAAAGTAAAAACAAAAAATGAGTTACAGTAATCTAAAAATATTATTACCGCATCATTTTGTCCTCAAAACTAATATGTATGAACATTTTAACGGTTGCATTGGCAAGAAGTAGAGCTCGAAAGTATCTCTCAACCTTTTCGAAAGTCTTAATATTACTCTTAGTTGTTAAGAATTTTAAATATGATCACATAATCACCAGTTTCTTAGCAGTAGCACAGTATTTTTTTTGGTTACGCTCAGAGAGAAAGCTTTATTTTTTTTTTACGGTTTCGGTCAACCACTGAGAGATATCACTGACAGAAAAAAAATCTCATTTGTACATTTTTCACTAACTATTGACATTCGTCAGCAGCGCATGCGAAATTGCGTTAGTGATTTGAAGAATCATTGCTTAACACTCGTCTAAAGAAGTTTAGTGTCCCGGCTACACAAGTAAGGAGAAAAAGTATTGCTAAATCCCGTGAGAGTTTACTTCTAGTCAAACTTAATTCTAAAGTTCTTAAATTATTTCTTACCCATTCAGATGATGATGTAAAGCCATTTCCTTTATTCAGCTAATATAATTTTTGTTAAATAAGAACGACTACACTGAATTCAATCCTATTACACAATTACAATTTTTACACAATACAATTTTGATTTTTTTAACTTACTTTCGAAGAATGAGGACTTTGGTTGATCATTTCCATTTAATTTTTATGGAAAAAGTTAACTAAGGAGCTATATATCTAAAATTGTAAAATAACGATCAAGCAAAGAGCGAAAAGGTAAGTGTATATAAATAAATCTCAGAGAAAGACCTTAATGTCGAAGCCGAATGTAATATCTCTCAGTGAGAAACCAATTGAAAATAAAGGTTGAGAGTTATTTTCGAGCTCTGGTTTCAACAATAGGTATCAAGAACAAGAACCACCCCAATCGGCGAGTAGAGCCGTGCTAGGCAAGCATGCCACGCTCCTTGCACTTAGCACTCCATCCATGTCTATTTCCGCTTCCTACCTTTAGTCCCATTCACATCCTGATTTCCGTCTTCAATCCACTTCCAACGCCCTCTATATTTCCCACCATAGACCTATAACATCGTAGGTAAATAGTTTGTCGCTCTCTTGTGAATGGTCCTTAAGAGTGTAAACATTTTGTGGCGAGTTTTTCTTTTTGTTTAAAATGCATATATATCACAACTTCATTTGAAACCACATTATTTTGTCGCTTAACCTATTGGGGATGGTTTGAACAAAACACAACGGTACACGTTTGAACAAGTGATCTTGTGATTCTATGAAATGATGATTCTAAAAAATAAAAGCTAAGCTACCACCACCCATCAACGCTCCGGGAACATCGAGAACACCCAAATTCCTGAACAGCTATCTCATTTAGGTTATAGAGTTTCTTTAGTCATTTGTAAAATATTTTGTAATTTGTGAATTTCAGTTGGCTTCTGTTAAGTTGTTTTTTTTTTTTTTTATTGAATAAAATGGAGAAGAACAATAAATTGCAACTCAAAATTTGGACTTAGGAAGAGACACTGGGACCAGACTGGGACTGCTGAAATGCTATAGTGCACGTAACCGTACGGAGTTGTGCACTGCCACTGATTCGCCGCTGGAACTTGAATTATCCTGAATCATTCGTTAATAGTGCAGGCACATCCATTACGTTTTGCAATTCACTCTTACGGCTGGAACTTGCTGCTGCTGCAGAGCTTGCCAAAAATAAATAAACCATCTGAGACCATCTCCTCATTTGTGAACTATTTTAATATGCATATAGCTAACTTGTTCTCGTCATTTTTAATTTTAAAAACTAATTGACTGCAAATTTTGTTTGTGAAGACAGAAATAAAACAGTCAAATGTCAACTATGGATGCCAATGCCAAGTCACAGTAAGGCGTTTTTGTTTGTGTGTTTATCTAAGCCTATATAGGATTGCAAAAGAAAAACACGCTTAGTTTGGCTTATGAAAAAAAAATTTCAAATGTAAATAATCGCATGTCGCAATCAAAATGAACAAAGCAAGGACAGTTTAAAATGCTCATTTATTTAATTTTTATTGCAATTTTCTGTTTCTTCCTCCAAAAATATAATATAATTGGGGCCATCTTTTCTCAAATTAAAGTCAAAACCAACTGGCAATCTGGCAGTTTTAATATTTACACAGCTGATTTCGAAATAAAAATCATACAATGAAAATATTATGGTAATGAACTGCTTTCCCCCAAAATTTAGATTGTGAGAACTTCATCAGATGGCGTATTTTTTGGGAAGTGAGTATAACAAAACCAAAAGTGAGTATACCAATAATTTTGCATGTAAAACCAAAAGTGAGTATAAAGTTTTGCATGTAAAAGTAAAAGTGAGCTTGCTATATTTGGACTCACCTAATTAATACACCCGCATTGTGTTTTTGTTTATTTTTTCTTGGGCAATAATTCGTGATGTTATTTGGACCATACAAGATGTCAGCAAGAGAAAAGAAGTAAACAGAAAAGTAAATATTCTGTATTGAAATAATTAAATTAATAATCATTATTTTTTTAAAAGTTGATTAGGTATTCATTTTTCCAGAAGAATTTTGATTGTGAAATTAAATTTTTCATTGATGGCCATTTTGACAGCAATGCCAGCTGTTAACTTTTCAGAAAAGTGGTTGGGGACCGTTTTATAGCATATTTGCTTACTTTAATTTGCTTCTCTTATATAGATTGTCAATAAAACAGACCTATTATTAATTTCTTTCTATGAAAATTATCTTTTATTTTTAGCCTGTTAAAAGCTATCATTGAAATATACACGAAATAATATAATATTCGATTTCTAAACACAGTAAAAACAAAAATCGAATCGAAAAAATCGGCATATGGCAGGGAAGTGAGCATAACAAAACCAAAAGTGAGTATAACAATTTTGTAAAACCAAAAGTGAGTATAACAAAACTAAAAGTGAGTATACAAGTTTTGCATGTAAAAGTAAAAGTGAGCTAGCTATAGATTCTCAAAAAAATACGCCCATAATTGGATATTTTTCTGTGCAAGTGCAAGGTGTAAGCATGTGCTATTTTTCTTAGTCGACAAAGGGATAATATAATAGGGGATCTCATGCAACGTCGTAAACTCGTCGTAAACGTAGTAAACTTGGTAAGTTTACGACGTGGTAAATGAACCGTCAACATTTGTATGGAAAATCATTTAAAACAAGATGGTAAACTTACGACGACGTCATTATGTGATATTTCACACTTGAAATAAAGGCGCGAAATCAGAAAAAAATTACTTTGCATTCATATTGTTACATTCGGCTGGGATTCGAAAAGATAAAACACTATTCTGTTTACTTAACTTTAATAAATCACTTTTATTACAAGCCTAATAACACTTAAAATCAACTTTTCGACTTATTAGAATCTTTCAACTTATTTTTATAACACTACCGATACTATCTCGAACTTTACTTCACAGGTGGGGGAAAAAGTGACCTCATACTTAATGTGACCATTTCACCCGCTTTTGGCGGGTTTTACCCTCTTTTTTACCTAAAAGCCCTCCACCCGCCACCACAACCATTTTCCCGCTTTTTGATAAAAAGTCAGAATTTAATTTTCTTACGAATTTTCTTTAGTCCTTTTTTTCACTAAGTTTGAAGATTTTTTTAATTAAAAAACGTATAAGAACACTGATGGCGGAACTAAGCTGCCTTAGACAACTTCAGTTGACATTAGTGCGCGAAAATTGCAAATGTCATGTGTCAAAGAAACAACCAATGTTTCAAGATCACGAGAGACACACAAAAATATGTATTACGCCAGAATTGGAAGCCGTTTTTCCGTATATGTATTAAAAAAACTGATGACGTTTATTTTTAAAGAATTATATTAGATTTTAAGTGAAAATACGTGTAATAAACTGTTTTCTACTATTTTGCACGAAATTTTTGAGGTCAGAATCTACTTTTGGGAGACCCGCCAAACCCGCCAAAACACGCCCGCTTTTACCTTAAAAAAACCCGCCGCTTTTTGCCAAAAAATAAATGGTCACGTTATCATACTTCGTCTGCAGAAAGCTGTCGAAAGCGAGGGAGGAGATCCAAAATCCGTGCTGTTCGAAGTGGCAGAAGAACAAGTAAGTACAGGCGTTGACATGGCCGCTATGATGGCATTACTTCTTGCCAAGATCGAAACTAAATTCGCTGAACAGAAGAATTCTCTAGAAGAACAGAAGAATTCTACGGAATCTAAGTTCGCTGAACAGAAGAATTCTCTACACCCAGAGAAAAATACTGTGTAAAATTGCCTTAAACGCCTTAGGTAAATATTTTTGTATGAAATTTCTTGGTTACACATTTTTCTGCCAAGAAATAGGTTCATTTATGTACGGCATAAATGCAAGATAGGCTAACATGACCTAAACGCCTTAGGTAGGTAAATATTTTGGTATGGAAGTTTTTGGACAAGCATGAATTTGCCAAGAAATAGGACGATTTATGTACGTCATAGGTAATACAAAATAAGCTAAATTGCCTTAAGTCCTAAGGTATTTTTACCTAATCACCCAAAAAGTTGAAGTTCACCTAAGGACATACGTAACTTTACCTTATCTGTAAGGTAATTTTCATCTGTTCATCACCATGCACCTTAGTTACTGGGTAAATATACATTAAGCCTAGGCAATACTTCAACAAAACGTTCACAAGCCATGTAAGACCGCCTTAGTGCTAAGGTAAATTATACATTACCTAAGGTGATTTTCTCTCCAAACTACTTTCATTTTTTTAAAAAGTTATGGCTCCTTAAACTCAAAATTTTGAAAATTTGTTGTTAACATTTTTTACTTAAAATGCCTTTTTCTCAAAATTTTGACTTTATAAATTTTCAATTTTTTATGAAATTTTTATCCTTGAGAAATTTCCTAAAAATTATGCAACTTTTTTACGTACGATCAACAAAAGTTGTAGTAAAAGCCATTTTATGTCTGATAAAAATAGTCCAAAATGGTCAGTTTTGTACCTGTAATAGTTTAGAAGTTATAGCGTTTTAAGTGATAACACCTCCAAATTAGAGGTCACCTACTAAGGTAATATACCGCCAAAAAGTAAAATCACCTAATTTATTAGGTAAATGTAGGCCTAAGGTGATATTCCGCATAAATGTTCACAAACCATGCAGATTTGCCTTAGTTCTAAGGTAAATATATCTGGCGGACGATAAAGCCTTATAAAATAAATAATTTCTATTCGTTCCTAAAAGTCACACTCACTTACTGAGTGAATTATCATAAGACAACTTTCAAAATTTAATATGATTACCTGTCAACTGATGTAAAAAAAAACGTGTACCTTCTGTGCGAGGTAAGTAAAAAGCTTAAAAATTATTAATGTCTGTTTTCTCCATACATTACAGATAATGTGGTAGCTACTACGCTGTGCGTCCCGCCAGGCTAGCAGTCTCTTCATTTTTTCCAGCTAAGGCCCTAGGAAATTACTGCGCTAGGCGTTCCGCCCGGCAAGTAATTCGCCTACTCCTCCCTTACTATGTTGATTTTACTCATGTTAAAAACATTAAAATAGGTAAAATTACGCATTCCTTAGGTAAAATGTTAGACTAAATTCAGCCTAGATTTAAGGCAAAATTCCTCAGGTAACCTTACATACTGTTACCAAGAACTAGGTTGATTTTACATATATTAGAAAAATTAAAATAGGTAAAATCACGCTTTCCTTGGCCTAAATTCAGCCTAGGTTTAAGGTAAAATTCCTTAGGCAACCTGGCATACCATTACCAAAAACTAGGTCGATTTTACCCGTATTTATTATTTCTCGCTGCCTAAGTTATATTGTGTTTCCTCGTACCGTTATTTTCAAGGGTATTTTGAAAAAATTATCTTTTTAAGGATTTCAAATACCTTTTCATAAAAATCAACTTTTTTAGTGCAAAACATACTTTGTTAAAATGTTTAAAGACATATTTTCAGAAAGATGTAGTTTTTAAGGATTTCAATGACCTTGTATGAAATCATAATATGACCTTTCGTAGAGTACTATTTAAAACACCTTAAAAATGTATTATCTCATGTAAATTCCCATGCAAACTCGTCCAAAACAGATCTTTCGTGATGATTTTTATCTTTTTCACTACACCGAGGGAGTAACGACATTTCTCGCTTAAATAGGGGAGCAGCCCCTGACCAATTACTGTAAGGAAATTTTGTCGGGTTTATCATTTGAGAGTATACCAACTTTTTGTTAACAAACACTTCGCTTCGAATTATATTCACTAATTCAAAATTCTCTCCGTTTTTCGCATCTCCGACATAAACGACATAAATTCGTTCACGAATTAAAAAATAACGCTGACTTCACTTTTTACGATTTAAAACTTTATTTCTTAAGATGAAAATAAACAATATATATCTCAAATTTTACGTAATTTTCAGTAAAATAATCTGTTTGTTGAGTTTAAAAATTTATTTATTTATTTACTCCTTTTGCTATTCATTTCATTTACTTTTTTTCTTAGTATACTTTAATAAATATTTAAATTTTTTTCCCAAATTCTTAATGCCCGTTAAAGTATGTTTTATAAGAAATAAAATTATATACTTATGTTACTACGCATATATTTTATATCATAAACAAATCAAGAGCCCAAAAAAAAACATTTTAAAATGTACAATGTATAATTATAAATTACATTATATGATAAATATGGAGTTTTGTTGCATTTCCCAAGTCGAAACATAAAGCAGATTAAAAAAAATGTATTTGATTTCCATTCCATTAAAAAATTGGTACAACATTTGGCTGAGGAATTTGAATTATATATATTTGGTCAAAAATTTTGTAGTTTGATTAAATTCAAAAAAAAAAAATAAAAATTATGAATTTGAACCATACCTAGTACCTACACTTAAACACAATTTTAGTTTTCAAATTCACTATCCTCGAAAGCGTGTTCAGATCCATTGGAATTTATCAGATATTTTCCTATATTATTTAATTGTAATTGTAAATAATTTTGTTATTTTATGCCGTAGGCAATTCTAAAATTTATGTCAGGCAATATTGGGCTTTTCATATTTTAGCCAAAAAAGTAGTTTCAATAAATTTCTGACATAGAGTTTTCAGTTAGCAAAAAGTAGTACAGTCTAATTGAAACTTTTTTTTGTTGCTGTTAATTGAGTACGCAATGATAAGAGATATATAGTTTTATATTTTATAACTGTAGATGCATTCTCTTATTCATATAAAGTCATAATATATATTTTGAACTAAGGAAAGTGTATTTAAATGCTTTTTTTTTGGGAATCTCAACATTGACAAGTGTTAAACCATTTTGAACGGAAAGAAAGAAAAGTAAAAATAACATAAATTCAAATCAATATAATAGAGTATATTGCTTCCAAAAGTCCACTTTTCTCATCAGATATACTGATATTATCATATATATATATTCATATTTAGATATTTTTTGCGTAATTTATAATAATAGTTATATTCATAATTGCAATAGTTATATATACGTAGTATTTTTCCTTAAGTCCTAAATATGTCCATATACACACATCTTATTAACTATATATATAAATATATATACGTACATTTATATATTTATATATATGTATGCGCAGAAAGTGTTGTACGATACGGACCAAGTCATAGTAACACCATGCATGGATTGGTTCCATTGAACTAACGAGTATGTCGTTATTACTATCTACGCATAAAGTGGAGTACGGACCTGCTTTATTTTACTTAATGTTTGTGTCAATATTTTGAGATTACAATAAAAAAATCACATGCTACCTAAGGTAACGAAATCAATTATACAAACATTGCGAGTATTTTTTTTTTGTGTTAAATGCCAGGTAATTGACACAAATATTAAGCAGTATATATACTGATGTCTGTACGCTTCTTAATGCCGTTTTTTTTATTCAAATCTTATTTATTTTCAATTACTTCGTTTTAAAATTTAGTTTTTATAATTCTGTTTGTAGATTGCCACAAACTTTATTTTCGCAACCCACCTTAGCTGAGCACCCAATTATCATCTTCGGGTAATTTGCTGATAATAAATATTTTTTCACCCATGCGGGTAGATGCAACTTGATAGTTTTTTATTGCTTTTAATTTTCGGCCCAATTTAAACTTAAATATTTTTATCTGCGTAGACGTAGCACATAAGGGACCATTATTTAATAATACCGGTGCTCAACATAGGGTGCATATATATATATATACAATTAAATGCACATATATACATTTTATATTTGATATATATTCTTTTTAATTTTTAAACATAATATAGTATTGTTGTTTTTCTTTCCACTAATTTTTTTAATATTCGGATTTGTTTTGATTTTTGAATTAGTGGTTTGTCAATTCTTATTCTCAAAAAAAAATGCATTCCAAATGTTTTAAAATGCTCTTTTATATAATATGTGCTTCTTAAAATAGCAATCGTGTTTTCGGGTAACTAGATATAATTTGAAAATAAGGTAAGAAATGTTGTTCTAAGATACATACTTGCATACACAGTAACTAAATACTTACTGTAAGTAGTAGTAGTACTTACTACTACTGTAAGTAGTAGAAGTACTTATTTTCAGAAACAATATTGTTTTTTTTTTCTACTTAGCGAAAGTAGCCACTTCGAGACATTTTGAAATAGTCATGTATTTTTGGGGGCGATAAGTCTATTTAGAGGGCCCGTTTTTTGTATTAATTTATTTATAATTTATAAGTTTTTTTTTCGTAAAAAATCAACATTATTTTGAAGGCACTTTAGATCGGACGTTGTGACCCACGATGTATTTTGATGAGAGATTTTATTGATATCTTTATTTTTGCCAGAATTTTAGATTTCGAAATAAATGAAAACTTTTTTTTAATATTTTGCTTTCCAGTATCTATATATTACGTTGATCATGTAGGTAACGTGTTTCCTGTTATTTCGAAATTTCAATTTAGTTTTGCCTGTATTTGTATATTGATTTTTGATTGCCTTCATTACTATTGTATTCAACGGATATGGATGTGGTCAGATAAATTTGTGGCTATTTCAGTAATTGAGAATACACGACTATTTAAAATTGTCCACAACGTGGCTTTTATGAAGTGATGTTATAGTTTTGGCAACAATAAAATAAAAAAAGTTTATTATGCTTACTGATGAAATAAAAATCCTTCACACTGTATAGGTACTTCATAAAAACATTTTTGAAATAGAAGTTTTTAAATTATATAATTGAATTGAATTGATAATTGAACTAAAAACAGAAAATAAATGGCACAATATCATCGACAAATGAATCGATAACTAGAAGAGTTGTTAATTAAGTCGCAAAAATATGGTCTGATAGGAGAGACGATGCACGGAGACAATGGAAAGATAACGTCAAAATAGTTTATTAAAAATTCACTTAAGATATTACACAATACACAATATTATACAATGAGCGTCAAAAGTGAGTGAGCACCAATGCGGTTTTCATTTGTCTTTGGAGTTTAGATAATTTTTTTTTTTATATTTATAAATATTTTTTTGCTGTCGACATGAAATATGTTTAGTTATTGTTATTTCGTAATCAAACTTTTTACAGATTGTTGGTTTTTTAGACCTGTTTCCAGATCCGAAAGAAAACTCAAAAAAGCTGTTTAGGTACTCAGTTTTGATGCTCACTGTACCTACACTCACGCTCAACTGAATAGGTTCAACATTATTTTAAAAGTAATATAACGATATCTCATTAACCAACTTGCCGATTTTAATGGAATCAATTTTCTTATATAGAAAGACTAATTGTTAATGACACACGAAAGTTTGCGGTCTCTAGCACGCGTACATATATATATATATATATTTATTTTTATTTTAACATATCAAACAATTTTCATTTATTTTGATTCATCAGAATAAGTTCAAGGGCAATGAGGATTGTGTAATGACGTCAATTCTTTTGCTTTTTTTAAATTCAAAGTAATTACCTCGGTTTTTTTCTAAAACTGGTAGCGGAAATATAGGGATACTTCATATTTGGTTTAAAGCCTCGTGTTTTATTAACAATTGATTATTCTATAGAAGAAAATTGATTTTATTAAAATCGGCAATTTGGTTAAAGAGATATTGCCTTTTTAGTTTTTTAAAAATGTTGGACCTATTTAGTTGAGCGCGAGTGTATGTAACTGGTGAAGAACAGAGACGAATGTCAAGGGGTAATGAGCTTTCCAGTTCCAAACAGACTTTAAAACTGACAAAGCAATAAGGTAGGGCAAAGTAACCGTTACTATAATTGGAATAATCGTTTTTCCAGGTCATTATTTCAAATTTCAAAACTCATAACATTTATCAGTTCTAATGCAAACCAATCGAATATCATATCTTTTCCACATCTGCCGCATTTCACTGCAAATCTGTTCAAGAGAAAATGCAAGTCATCTTAACTGTTGAACAATTGTAGGTATACTCGAAGTAGTTCGACATCCCCTTGTTTTATCACTATTAAAATGTTGTGCCTGGGGCTTGTACATTTTGGGTATGGGACATGGCAAAACTTTACTAGGTGCCTATTGCCCATTCGAAAAAATCTGTTATTTCTTGACTTTGGTGCCCTGAGCATAAATCTGAACAAAAACTTGGCGCTCTTTACCGTTTAGGCGTGGTAAGCCCCAAAGGTTTAAAAAAAGTTAATGAATTCGTACCAATATTTCAGGAATGGAGTATACATTTTTTCAGGAATTCATTTTTTTATACTAACTAAATGCTGATAAAAAGGATTTATCAAAATCGGACCATAAAAACCGATGATATAAGGTAATTAAAACGCTAGATTTGAACCACTGAATTTTTCTTTCACTTACTTTCAATGGCTCGGGCCCTTGCAACCCTTGTGGTCACTATAGGATGTGGAGTAGGTGCAAGGTTGGATACCTAAATGCAGTGTTTATATTATGTTGTTTGCTTAATTGTACAGCCAAAACTACGCGTTTTTTTTTAATTGCAATATATCTTCGGTTTTTATGATCCGATTTTGATGGAACTTTTTTTATCAGTTAAGATTTAATTAATATAAAAAAAATAATTTTGGAAATATGTTACACTCTATTCCTAAAATGTTGGTACCTACCTACTATTATTCGTATGTTTTTTTTTTTTTTAACTTTGGGGGCGTGCCACTCCCAAACCGTAAGAGAACCGTATTAGAATTGAAATTTAGTGTTCGTTAAAAGTGTTTGCAAACATGCCAGGAAAAATCCATTGTGATTTGAAACATACTATATTACTATAGCCACCGCTACCTGAGGCCAGGGGAAACTGGTTTGGCTGTGGCTCTCCACTGATGAAACATGTTTGGCACTGATTTGATGAAGTGATAAACAAGATGTTTAATCACTTTTATATGCAGTAAGTTGCCATTAACAAGTCTGGAGTCTTTCGTAAAACTTAAAGTTAGTACATCTTTTGAATAAGTTACAGGTTGCGGTGACATAAAACCTAAAAGTTGCTCCATTATGTCTGGATTGGGTAAGTACCAAGTTTTAACACGATACCTCAAGACATTAAAAACTACACATACAATTTTATTATAAAGTAGAAATAACTTAAAAAAATAAATAGGTGGCGCAACAGGCGGGTAGACACCCAAGGCCTAGCTTCTCGCAACCATTCGTTTTGTGTGAGTTTCTATTTTTGGGACGAATGGAATGGACCTACAATATTATGCCGAGTCTGAACGGCTGAATTGAGAAGCTTTTACAGTCATACTCTCGGATGTTTGTCAGACGTTCGCGAGAGGTGGCGCAGTAGAAAAAAAACTTTAAGATGTAATTTGTGTTTTTCCGGGGATCGAACCTGGGATCCCTCGCACAGTAGTCCAGCACACTAACCACTGCGCTACTGCGCCCACTTACTAGATAGAAAAACTGTACGCCAGAGCCAAAAAATAATATATAATAATTAATTCGTGCTTAATATAACTACCTAAATGTAAAATAAGCAGAAACTCGCTAGACAATAGATAATAGAGATCGTAAAATTTAACCTGGGCACTAAAAATGATTATTAGTAGCGCGTACCTTATGTCTTTGATTTCCAAAACGTCACCCACGATAGCACGATCAAGCAATAGGCCTGTTTTATTACACATCTATCTCAGTGAAGTAAAGTAAAGTAGAATTTTCAGCACGCAATTACAACAACTATATAGGGTCTCGAAAGTGTCAAGCAGTGTATAGTTGTTGTAATTGCGTGTTAAAGATTCTACTTTACTTTACTTCATTGAGATAGATGTGCAATAAAACAGGCCTAATATTGTGTAGTAAAGATAAATAACGGAACATATGATTAAATAAAGGAACAACACTCCAGGGCATGAGGCGAGCCAAGAAAATTCTAGGGCAAACTATCCGGAAAAGATTCCAGACTTGCATTTAGCATGAGCAAAAATAACCTCTGTATACTAATGGGGCATTGTAGACTTAAGGAACACCTAAGGAAACTAGGTAAATTTATCCGAAGAAGGTCTGTGTAGATTCTTCGATAAGTCCAGTAAAATTCCAGAACATATGCTGGGATCTTGTGAGGCATTGACCACAAACGACTGAATCAGATGAGGAAATACCGTCACTGGAGCTAGGCTTTCATTCATTCTTGAAGGAAGAAAACTGGATTGGAGAGACTGCTATAGGACGGACTTCCTCCGAAAGGATTCCGAAAGGAATCTGAAATGCAAGAACATACAAAAACAAGCTTAAAGGAAAGTTGTCAATGTTATTCGTTACAGGTAACTGTAATGGCTTATCATACATATTTTTAACAGTTTCGTAATAACGACCTTTTTTTAAGTGTTTGTTGGGTTTTGGAGGTAACAAATTATATTCATTAACAAGTTTCTATATTTCCCGATTTCCTTTGTCCAGGATGGTTCTTACATTAATGTAGATACATATCGCAGTTTTATATTTTTCGACCGAAGGTAAGGTTACATTTCTATAAGGTTCAATTTTGTATAATTAAAAAAAGTAAGTAGCATTTAAATCTTAAAACAAACTATTAACTTTTGAGTCGTTAGCCAATTAATGTAACTTAGAACAAGCAGTATTAAGTTCATTTACAGACGAATATTATTTAAACCAGATGTTATTATGCATACCCACTTATAAATATACACAATTTTATAATATTTGCCATTTCTAATAATTAGAAATGTTGTTTTTTTGTATTATGCTAAATTTATATGTTTACTTTTTTAATACTTAACGTAATTTTTACAATCCTAGATATTTACTTCTTTCAAAAGACATAAAAAAATGTTTATTCTGAATAAAAAACAACTGTATATTGTTCGGTTTTCTTTTCACTTCAGATAACTCATAATTATTCAAATTTATATTAGCTGGTTTATTAAAAAATAATTACTTGTTATTGAGTATTTATTTGTATTAATTATATCCGTTTAAAGAAATAATAACGTAGAATACACCTTTTTATTTCCTTGTTGTTTATTGTTGTTGATTGTTTTTGTTATTATTTGTAAAGATATTGTTTTGAAGTAAAGAATAATAATGAATCTAAAAGAAAACAGAACAGATTATCTTGAAAGGAACATGACTATTGTATTATTTTTTTCTGTTTGTTTTGGTAAGTAAATTAGAAGTGTAATTTTTGTAATTTTGAGTTTTTGAATTTTGTTTTTCGTATAACTTACACCTTTTACATACTTTTGTGTTCGTTCTTCAGAAAATATAATTTAAGGCAGATTTTGGTTAAACATTGCTCTGAAAATAAACATACGAACAAAAATAGTATTTTAATTGGTTTTGTTCTTATAACGATCGAAATGTTTTAAAGTTCATTATTTCTTAAATGTTTTCAATAAATTACACATTTCAACATTAATTTCTCTTTTTTTTTGTTAAATTTAATTTTAATCTCGTTTTATTTTTCTCTTAAAGATAAGGCGCGAAGGTGCTTAAAATAAGCTTGTACTTTTTTCGTGATATTTTTTTTAATTTTTTTTTTCTTTTTACATTTTTCCGTAGAAAATATTCCTTTTTTTTGATTTTAGAGTAAGTTTTTGTTTTTAATTTTTCACTTTTACGGATCAAGAGATAATATTCCAAATATTTCCAAAAGCTTGTTAATTTTGTTTACTTGTTTTTGATAGTACATTTCGTTATATAAGAAAGTAGAATAAAATTAGGGAAATGCTGCCTGTAAATTATAATTGTTTTTGGTTTTAACTAAGTGTGATCGATCGAATCTAACTTTCCATCACAAAGCACAACGAGTGTTTACCACTGCTTTGATCAATTGTAACATGTTAATACACCTACTTTTTAATTTTAGTTTTTTTAGATTTTAGATTTTTGGATCAATTTATCTATACATATACCTTTTTGAATTTGTTTAATCTAATTTTGCTATTTTTGTTAATACGTATAGGAACATTACCGAAAGAGTTATTTTTACACTTATACCTAGACATTTCATAATTGTTTCTAAATGGGTTGTGTATAAAACTTAGGCAAACACCCGGTGTGCCTGTTGAAACAGTTGATTGTCGTTAGTCGTTCGTATTACATTTAAATATTCTGTTCCCAAAAAGTGCCGAAATGTTTTTAACAATTCAAAAATTGTTCATTTGTTCGTATTTCATTATAGATTAAAAGACATGTCGATATGGGATGAGATCTACAGTTCTTTTCTTATAGCTCACTTTTGAAGCATTAATTGAACTGGTCTAAATTTATGTGTTCCATTTCAGTATAACATCAAAAAGTTTGGTCAAAAAATATATTGATGTATATTGAAAACATAACGGAACGAAAACATACGTTGTATATAAGCAAATTGTTTCAATATTAAAAATAAATATTTATATATTTAAAATTGCAAAAATAAAAGTTTATTTAAAATAACTAATAATATAATTTTACTAAAGAAAACATAGTACTGTGTCTATTTGACGTTAATAATTATATTTCTTTTCCTTTTAATGTGCATTCTATGTTATGTTTAAATTAAATAATATAACAGGAGTCTGGACTAGATACTCATAACATTTTGTTGAGGTTTTTCCAGTGTTAGTGTATCAATTTTTAAACAACAATTCGTTAAATTTTTTTTGCATCATAGTTATTAATTTCTAACTGTTCATTTGGCTTATTCTGCTATTGGGTTTGGATTTTATAAAACAACTATGGATTTTCCGGATTGTAATGCTCCGTACATTTAATTTCAATTTCAGAATGGAAAGATTTTCAACTGAAACATAAATTTGTGCTTTTGTACCGGTTTATAATGTACTATTTATTTGGATAATTTTATTTGAAAATATTCCTATCGAAAATATTGAAGAACTAAATAATATAACATTTTCCCGCTGGAATTCTAGTTCAAACAGTTTTTATTCAGCGTGAACTTAGTATTTAATTATTATTTTTTAAGTTTTTAATATCAAAACATAAAGAAATACGAAACTGTATTCTAAGTTCAAACTAACACCTTTCATAGTTCACTGAAGATATGTCACTATCTCCTTTTAGGAATACAAAGTGTTATCTATTTTCTAGTGTTAAGTTAATATTAGTTTCTGTTTTATTGCAAAAGTTTGCTTAATCATATTAAATATTTGTTCTCGTTTAATAATCGTTATTATCATTGGCTTCTTTCTGTAGGATGTTGCTGTATAGTTTTAGCGTTCCTTAAATAAGTGCCAAATTGAACAATTACTACAAGATTCGTAAAAGCTTTCCATTTAAAAGAAAAATAATTTATCTCTAACTGAACCTCTTATTGAAGGGGTATGCTTTTGATAATATGATAATATGAGTAATATTTACAAGTAGGTTTGAAACTTTTTAAAAATACGTATTATATATTAGTATTTCATGAAGTTTATTTAAGATTCAAATTTTACTTATTTCTTGCTTTAATTATATATATTATGGGAACAAAAATACTGATATTCTATCGAAAATTATTCTTTGTCGTTCTCTTGAGTTCTTCTTTTAAAATGAGTTTTTAATTATTTGTTTGCCGCGATAGTATATTAATTGTTTAAGCAATCCGATTCCTTTTACTTCAATGTAATATACATATATTTAGTTATGTGTATTTAGAGTACAACTGATCAGTTATGTACATATTATTTATAAAAAAAAAAATGTATTATACATATAATTATATAGGTACTATATGTATTATATTTATATAGTTAGTTAAGGATGTTAGATTTCGAATAACAATGTAAATAAAATAAGGTTATGAGGTATTAATATTATTAATGGCCTACAAGTACAAAAAATAACGTAATTATGTACGTAATTTTTATTAAATCTAGCGTTATATGCAATTAAATTATGAATAGAAATGGTATAGAGTAATTTGCAATCGATCCCAGTTATGAAATCTCTATCGTATTTACTTATGTGAATATTTAAAAAATATGTTTGATTTTAATGCATCTTTTTGTAAAAAGATTTAAACATTTGTATTTATGTATAAATTTCTTTATCTACTCGACATCGATTTGGTTTATGTAATTGTATATTATAAAAATATTTCTGGCACTATTGTTGAAATAATTGATTTTTGTTGTTAAAATGTTTTAAATAAAAATTGAAATGCTGCCAAAGATTTTGTTATATTTTCATAATTAATTAATAATTAAATACAAAAGGAATAGCATTTAAAATGTTTTTTGTTTGTCTGGTTTTGCTTGCTGCTTAGCAAATCTTACACATAAAAAACATTTTAGCTCGCTTAAATTTTGTTGAATTTTATTTTTGGGTAATTCTGACAAGTTATTGGTTTATAAAAACAGAATAAATAGTTTGTATTAATTGTTAAATGAAACCTTGTTGTGTTAATGTGAAATAAGTAATTAACAAAATCTGGTATTAATATTGGAGTGCACATAAGTCCCCAAACTGTTTTTTTGGGAACTTTATAGCGCTCTCCACCCTGGTTTTAGTTCCGAACCATGGGGGTAAATGCCCATGGCTCATCACATGACTATTGCAAATTATTTGGTAAAATATTCGATCGCATATCCAGGCCAAAAAATGGCACTAGCAAACAATTAAAAGTATTTGCCGGATTACGATCGCATATATATATATATATGTTTCTCTATTGTAAAATATAATATGATATTTATTTATAAATTCACTTCTTTTTTAAATATATATATATGTGTGTTTTCAAATGAATAAAATTCGAACTGTTGATATATTAAACATTTTTTTGTTAGTTATTTTTTTGGGTTTTTTTTATGTTTCCAACAGTTTGTTCACAATGACTTATTTTATTTGATTCGATTTCACACGTTCGTTTATTTATTAATAATATATTTTTGTCTATATATGTAACTTTATTTTAATACTTATTTCTTAAAATTGATACATAAATTTATTTTTAAATATCTGATCACATTTATTGCAGTCTCTGTATATATTAAAATATTATATCGATTTATTTCGGCTAATCCACATATACATGTATATATATGTATATATTTCGTATATCCATATATTTACACATATATGTGTATTGTTTTAACAAATGTTTCTATTGCTATTCCGATTCCTATTCTTTTGTTTTCATTTATTTTTTGAAAATAGATTCTGGTACGAATTGAGTTCACTTCAAATGGAATATCGTATACTTCTTATGATAATTGCGTTTTTCGTTGGCTGGTATTTTTGGAACGCTCAAACAATATTTTCAAGTTTCTTCCAAATTAATTGTTACATTTCTTGTTTTTAAATTACCGGGCTATTGCAAATTTATTTTTGTAGTTATATACTATGTAATATTATAAATATTTTGTAATGGTAATAAAACGAAGATTTAAACTGCATTAAATAAGTCGTCTGAACTCTAACTAGCATTCCGCAAATTGGTTTGGTATATTATTAAACTGTTTATAGTCCATTACTTTCTACGTTGTAGGTATGTGCACTGTCTTTTAGTGTTCGCATTTTTGGACCAAATATATATGTGAGTTCCTAAATGAATGTATGAAGCTATATAATTTAGTTAATACAATGAGGGTGTGTGAACAAAAACGCATTTTCTGGGCTATTGCATTTCTAATTTTATAGTAATGTTGTGATTTCCTTTTTACATTGAAAGAAGGTATATTACATAACCATTTAATGGGCTAGAGCAAAAACGAGATTTCTGCAATGCTGTATTAACGAAAGTAAAAAAAAGTATTTGGAGCAAGTTGAAAAAATTGTTAGGCGTTACACGCAATGTGTCAACAGATTATTTGACGAGTTCAATGTTGTTAAGTAAAAAGCGTTTTTATCACTTATTTCTGGTTTAGTTACACTGCATAAATAGCACTGGTTCTGCAAATGGACTCATATTTGTCTTCAAAAAATTCGTTTGTTTTTTCGTATGTTCTATTGGTCATTTTAGATCATAACAAATTACTTTTGCTACCATTTGCTTGAAATGAACCACAACTTTTCTGTGCAACCAATCCGATTTGTGAATAAATAATTAAAAATTTGAGTCTTCTAACAAAACAAAGGATTTTCTTTTTACGATTTTCTATTTAATTAGGACACAAATTGTGTATTTTTTGCTTATTTGATTGATTCTAATTTGTATAAAAATATAAATTATTTTTTACATGTACTTCATAGATTAATCTTTATTTAATTATTTTGTTTGTTGTCTTTTTCTATAAAATATTATTTGGTATTGGCATTGTACTATAAATTATCCCGGTTTCTTGGAACATTCTCCCTTGTTTGAAAGAGTGCTCCTTACTATTGCAACTTAATTGGTAGTGTGTATTTACTTAAACACAGTCTGTGGCTATATTTAGAGAGTTATTGAGAGTTTTTATTTTTAATATAGGCAAAGTTCAAACGAGGATGTTTAAATATTTAAATAAAGATATATATTATATATACAATCGAAAATATTATATTGTCATTAAGGATTTGGTTTTTTAGCTAAGGGCTGTGTTTGTATATCGTTCTGTATAAATATTAAATACTTTAAAATTAAGATAAAATATCACATTCGAGTTGCGAATGTCTCCCTGGCTATTGTTGTTTTAAAACAAAATCAACACATTAGTGTATACATATATGGTATATATGCTTTCATACAAATAAATACGTGGATATAGACAAACAATTGCGATATTTTCGCTTTAACAGCTATATGAATTTTGCTTATTTATTATATAATTTGCAGGCTACATGAACTGGTAACCGTTTTAATATATATCAATGAAATTTTGAATTTTCTTCTATGTGTCAAATTCTATTACGTATGCTTGTTACCCTTCTCTAATGATTTTTATTTATTTTTTTTTTGTTAAGGTGGACTAAAATGAGGATGCGTAATCTGCCAAATGCAAGTCAATATTTAAATATGTTTAAAATTATTCTTATGCTACAATGGACGAAATTTGGAATCCGATTCATTGAGCGACTATTGCAGAAAAAATATCAGGATATAGTAAAGTAGATCCTGGTGAAAATGTCTAAATAAGTGATAAAAATGATTGATATGTGGATACCATTCTTATTTTGTTACACTTTGGCTTTAAAAATAAGATTAATGTGTGCTACTAAAAAAACGCAATTTGTTTTAATTTTTCTTCTAAAAAAATAAAAAATATTTCGTAAATGGTTACTAATGAATTACTCTTCGAAACTGCGATGAATTTGTTATTTTTTTTAATGTTGTATTAGAATGTCCGTTAATTTATTTTAAAGCTTCTTCTGGTAGCTTAATATTTTTAACTATACTTGGTAGTATCTATATGTTATTATTGTGATCAGATCTTAGTGAACATAAGATGGCGATAAACTAATAGAACAGAATGTTTTAGTATTATTAAATTGTTGGTGTCGTTAATCATTATTTAATTTAAATTTATTTTTATCCGAAATTTATCTAGCCAAACATACGTTGATGATATATGTATATGTACTCATGATTTATTCTGTAAAAATTCCATTAAGAGGTATTTTTGGGATCGCATTCAAATTACTAAATACATTTAAGTCTAACCCTATTCATTAATATATAAAATTACATTTCAATATACAGTATTATCTGACCGAGTTGTTCCATAAAACAATAACGGTCAGTATTGCTATATTACATTAAATTATACAACTATAATGTACATTTTGTAAGAATTTCTACGTAATCTACCGTACATGTCTGTTTGTGTGTGTTCGTGGATGAGTTGCAGTGTTTTATATCTATATTAGGCTTTTTTAGAGGAAATAATGCTCTTGTGCCCCATTTTCTATTAAATGGAAAACTTTTACTTTACCTTAATTTTTCTGTCATTTTGTAAGAGATAAATAATTTGTATAGTTGTTTTTTCATATGATTTTATGCTTTTTTTGTATACAAATTTGGTTTTTAATTGATATATTACTTGGTAGCTTCGAATTGGCTTCCATGAGACATTGCAGGTCCTTATTGAAATTATGAATACGCTGCTTTCTTTGATGGGATATTATAAAATTTGTCGTTTCGTTAATGTACGTTTTTTTTTTAATTTATATTTTATAATTTATATCCAGGATAAGAACTATAAGGTGTAAGTTTCAAAGAAATAGACGCATTAGATTTTCATTTCGTAGTTCTTAGTATGCGTATCAAACTCAAACAGTCGATTGTTACGAGTAGTGGTAAAGATTTTTCTGTGTAAACTGCATTGCTATTATTTTTTTTAAAGAATTTTTAAGTTGATTTGGTTTCAAATCATTGAACGTTTTTTAATGACCTAATGTGGGCTTTCTATCTCGTATAATTAAGTTTATGTGGAAGCTCTAGCGTCTCAGTTTCAAATAAAAATTATAACAATATAGATTTAAGGTTTATTGAGATTAAATTTTCTTTTCTAAAAAAACATTGAGAGAAAAGAAAAAAAAAGAAAAGAGTATACGGTCAGCGATTATTTACCAAGACAAACAACTTTTTACTCCAATTTAATTTTGCTAAAAAATGTTGTTAAGAATAAAGGAGAAAATTGTTTTTAAATCATAAAATTATAATCAAATATTCTTACGTTCCAATAAAATAGTGTATGGTGTGAGAAATAAATGAACAGATTATCGTCGAAATTTATATTTAATAGAGGAATTTCAAAATTCACCAATAAGCATTAATAACGTTTCTGTTCGAGAATCTGCTACAAAGTATTATTGTATAAAACAGTCTTTGTGTAGTTTTCGAACAAAAGATTAAACGATCGTGTGGTTTTGTAGATGTTGTGAGACCAAATAAAAAGGCATTTTGTGTTTTTTTTTGTTTTCATTTCTTGACTTTACTTATATATTACATAATTTAGTATATTACATAATAAAAATACATTCAAATAAAAATATGTATGTTACGTCCTGGTTCAAGCACGAGAATGAATATGTGTGTATGTTGTGTTAGCCTATACGTACTGATAATAAAAAGTTGTTTGCACTAACTTAGCTTATAAATTTGTTTTAATTATTGTTAATTTTTAATGTTTAATGAATATATTGCATGTATACATACACATATTTTTATAAAGTACGTAAATAAAAACAAACAAGTATTATATCCCATATACATAAACACAATTTTGTCAAGAAATAATACATGTACAGATACTGAAAAATATTAAATTTGTATGTCGTAGTTATAGTACACAAACAATTAAACTTAAAACTGTTTAACTATGTGTCTCTGATAAATATTAGCATTAATATAAATTTCGCCTAGATATTATCCAAATGGGTGTTATGAACAGATTAATTTCTTGTATCAAATTTTCTAAGATGTATTATCTATTTTTACAATTTTGTATAGTCGTCAATGGAACTCGTCGCCAACATACGATTATATAGTTGTTTTCCGAAAAATAATGTTTGTTCCTTAATAAATTTATCACAAAATCAGTTACATTTGTCGATTTAATTTAGAAGGCATTAGACATCATATGCTTTTCTCATTAAAATAAAATTTAATTAATAAGTAACTAAACAAGCACATAAACAAATTTAAGACAAAATTTAAGAACAAAATAAGAATGAAGTTAAGTTTCACATTAAATGATTCATTCATATACATTATTGAGCTAGGGTGTAACTTGGCATACAAAATAAAATAAATTTATATATAGATATTATTTGTTACACCAAAAACTCATATTTATGCAAACACATATTTGCATATATATGTACATATAATATTATATGCTTATGTATTTGATATTAATTTAATATTATTTTAAGTATAATGTAGTATTTTAACAAATTTGGAGACTTATGTACCTATATAAGAATACAAATAATTTTAATTTGATAATTTTCAGAATAGGAAATTCACCGATAAATCATTCAATTTCCTTAATTTTTCAAGAATATTTTATTTTCAATTTTGCATTCATGCCTTAGCCATAAGAACTTTGAGAGCCTAAACATTTGTATAGCCTAAAATTTTGCTATTGTAAAATTTGAATTTCATTACGACAAACTATAAACTTTGAAGATTTTTTTAATTTAATATAATTATTTAAAATAATTTATTGATTCATTTTATATCATTTATATAAAAAACATTTAATAATTGTCCTACTATATTAAAATATATAATTTTCAATAAACAGGAAAAAAAAATTATAACGTCCATTACACGTAAGAAGATGACAGTACATAAGTAGTACTGGAATGTATTGCACTTAAATTTTTATTAAAGACTTAGTTACATTCGACTCGGAAGTCTGCATTTATTAGTATTACTTAGAAATTATAAATTCTGTTAAGGGAGTTCAACTTGGCGAATTCCGTTTAAGATCCAACTGACCCAGGAGCTCAAAGTTAATGATAATTACTATGGAAAAATCATCTTTAACGACGAAGCGCATTTTGTTAACATGACAAAATGCCGTATATTAGCGTTATCCCAGCTAACCCCCCCGAAGTGGCAATGCCTCCATAAAAAGCTGTTTGGTGCCGATTTTAGACCGGCGGCGTCATTGCTCCGTATTTTTTTTGAAAATGACATTGCTAAGGCTATTACCATCAACGGCGAGCGCTACAGAATGATGCTAACTGATTTATTTTGGCCAAAGTTTAACGATATGGAAATAGATGACATGCGGTTCCAGCAAGACGTGGCTACGTGCCACAGCAGACGCCGGCCGCGATGGTCGTTCTGCAAGAATGATTTGACTGTATGGTTATCTCTAGCAGAGGTGATGTGAATTAGCCACCAAGATCGTGCGATTTAACTCCGCTAAATATTTT
This sequence comes from Cheilosia soror, assembly GCA_949372485.1. Lineage (NCBI taxonomy): Eukaryota > Metazoa > Arthropoda > Insecta > Diptera > Syrphidae > Cheilosia > Cheilosia soror. The sequence continues at coordinate 46,607,230 of OX443562.1, read as the reverse complement.
TTGTGGGGTTGCCTGAAAGCGCAGCTCAATACTAATAAACCGCAATCGACCGATGTCTTTAAACCCAACATAACCGGTGCCATCGCTCAAATTTAGCCGGACCTATGCGGCAGATTGGACCACTCGAATCCGTGAAAACATGAGAAGCTGCGGCGGACATTTGGACATGGTAATATTCCATACCAATAATGCCACGCATGGGCCTTTCAAACGATTTCGATAGTAACTCGCAAACAGCTTGTTTTATTCCATTTCATCGTCGACCCTTCCTTATTGAAAACCCCTTAAGTGAATTTTCAATAAGCTCAGCTTCTATTCTCTGTTTCTTTCCGTAGAAGGGCGTCGCAAAAATGTTATAACGTGTATAGGGAGTCGGAGTATTGAAAAGATTGGGAACCCCTGGACTAGGTTATTGTTCCATGATTTTTCACGTGCAATGCAATAAAACAATCATCAATCATTTATTTGCCCTAATTATTATGGCTTCATTTGGCCGATTCAGCTTTGAAGCGATTAGTGGACAGCTTAACCCGGCGTCTCCACGAGCAATTGAAAAATGAAAAATGGTATTCTATCTAGCTCATAGCTGCTATCGATAGTATTGCGTGTTTCAATCACATGTATTATGTATACTACATAACGGATTTATACAAGCTTGTCGCAATTACCAAACTGTATAATCACGGCTAACAAATTTGGAGCTGGGGATGATTTGTTACACATACACACCACATATAATACCTACATATACTCGTCCTAAAAACAGTTTCTGAAATGTAATCAGATCATGCTTAATGTTCACATCTCGCATTCGCGCCAACTATTTATTTATTTAATTTGTGACTTGGGAGCAGCTAAATTCTGAGGAGAAATGTGTATTGTATAATAATTTATGTTGACTGAATGACTGAACTGATACTGACCGGTATAGCCCGTCCCAACTTAAGTGAAAATTTCTTGCGCAGGTCTCTTCACATTAGGGATTTTATTCTCCTAGCGACAACAAAACAACTTTTCCAATCAGAACGTCCAGAACTACAGCTAAAACAAATATGTGCGCATTTCAAACAACAAACGTACCCTACCCCTGCTTGCGAAGACATCTCTCTCGATCGACGATCGAGTCATGATGACTGATTGTCCACACAGCAGCACTATGTATTAAAAAGGAATTGAATTGGTTGGGTGTGTATGAATCGGGTAGGCGCTGATTACCATCAACATGGCGGTGCCCAGCTGTTGCAACTTTTTCATACACATCAATTGGTCTTATTTTACCTCCGCGTGGTAACCACCGGATACTGGTCTCGCCCATCCAGGCTTGGCTTGCTAAACTTATAAGCGCGAGTGTTGAACACGAAGAAAATAGCAACACTATAATGCTCTGTCGGAACTGACTGTCTGCTCGAGTCTCAGAAGTCTAACATGAGCCCCTAAGAAAGAGGACGTGCGGCAGAAGAATTCACGAGATTGAATCAACGGTGACGTCAACAGTCGGCATGGCAGATACTTTAATGAGCTACTTCGACATATTTGGAGCTGAGGTCATTAAGAATTTTTCAATACTAGTCAGGGTGTTGAAATAGAAATGGTGGTGGAAGAGCCCTTTATGGGCCAACCGCAGCACTCAAATCCCCGAAGCGGGTTACTGACTCCGGAATATCCGGCCCCTTTCGTCCAAGGGGTCACAGAGAGGGCCTGGCCCTCCAGGTTGGGGGTTGTGCGTGGTGTTAACTACCCAACCACGCAAAACGCCACCGGTTACGAAGCAACCAAAAGCCTCGGATATGGATGGATTTACTGTTGACGACCCTGCAAAACGAAAAAAGGACAATGACTTTCGGATCTGCACGTGGAATGTTCGAAACCTGAACAGACCGCGTGCAGCCAAACAATTAGCGGAGGCCCTAGACTGCTACAAGGCAGATATCACCGCCATCCAGGAAGTGTGGTGGGATGGGCCCGGCAAAAATAGGATGAAAAACTGTGACATCTACTACGGTGATTGCTACAGAAAACAGAAGCAGCGTCTTTTCTTATGCGGGTTCGTTGTAAGCGGCAGACTTAGGCAAGAAGTCTTGAGCTTTCGACACGTTAGTGAGCGCCTTAACACTATCCGCATCAATCGGAAAGCACAGCCTACACGACACCACGTCTGGAAACGGACTTAGGCTAATTGACTTTGCTGCGGGACGTAATGCTAATATAGCAAGCACACGGTTTCCACACCTTAACATTCACAAAGGAACATGGCGGTCACCAAACCATCAAACGGTCAATCAAATTGACCATGTTGCGATCGACGCAAGGCACTCCTCCAGTATTCTAGATGTCCGAACTTTTCGAGCGGCCAACATAGACTCGGATCACTACCTTGTTGTAGCCAAGGTACGTATGCGGATATCCCAGACACCACAACAAAGAGGAAATGCTGTGAGAAGATTCAACGTTGAATGGCTACAAACGCAACAAACCACCAGAACTTTTGCCGATCGCGTCTTCCTCAACCTCTCAAGAAGTCCTGCGCAGCCAGCATCAAGTGCTGAAGACCAGTGGCATCGTTGCCAAGAAGCCATCAGAAAAGCCGCAACTGATGTGCTAGGTTTCACCCGACCACCACCGTGAAACCCCTGGTTTGATGAAGAGTGCCGGCAAGCACATGCAGCAAAGCAACTGGCCTACAAAGCGGCGCTGCAGAGAAGGACCAGAGCAGCTCGTGAGCTCTACGAGCAAAAAAGGAGGGAAGAACACCGGCTTCTCCGGAGGAAAAAGAAAGAGCATGAGAAGCGCGCGATCGAGGAAATAGAGAGGTGTTACTCCAGGAACAATGTTCGGAACGGGAGCCTCAGCATTGTTTGCCCGATCCATAAGAAAGGAGACCCTCTAAACTGCCCCAACTATAGAGGCATCAGCCTCCTTAGTCGCTTACAAAATTCTGTCTGCGTACTGTGTGAACGCCTGAAACCATTTGTCAACGAACTGATTGGACCCTATCAGTGCGGTTTTAGGCCTGGTAAGTCCACAACCGACCAAATACTCACACTACGGCAGATCCTGGAGAAAACCCAAGAAGTCCAAATCCATACTCATCACCTATTTATCGATTTTAAAGCCGCATATGACAGCATTTATAGAGACGAGCTATACAGAGCCATGTCTAGTTTTGGCATCCCTGCCAAACTTGTCAGATTGTGCAGAATGACGATGGAGAACGCTCGCTGCTCCGTTAAGGTCGGAAACAATCTCACCGAGACCTTTGATGTCAAAAAAGCACTTAGACAAGGTGATGTGACTTTTTGCAAAATTCCCCAAGTTGGAATCTGCGAAAGGCCGATATCTTGTGCACAGCGAGAAATTGACTGCCTTTGGTTCTCTCTAATGGACCGCGGCAATGGTCCTAAAGAATCTGGTTGGCAACGACCCGTACCAATTGAAAAACTCTTATTTAATTTTGAGTGCCATGCAATTATACCAACTTAGCCAGGAACAGTCTGACTGGAAATGCGGGAAACACAAACGCGCTTAATCTTCGACTGCAAGTAACTATTGGATTTTGCCTCGACCTTGCTCTTGGTATGCATAAAAAGAAAAGTAATGCTTTTTCTTTTTTCGGAGTCTTATAGCAGTGAAAAAATAAAACTTGCGACGCCCTTAGGATAGCACCACGACACCCTAGGGCGTCGCGACGCCGAGATAGTGAACCCCAAAATTCTAGCACATTATGAACCGCCTAATGGTCACTGAAACATTGAAAATAACAATTTAGAACTTTGGGGAAATTGGGAATGTAGTCGTCGCTGTTTCATGTCGCGCTGTCAAAATAAATGCACAACAAATCATGCTCTATCCTAGATTATTGGTGTCAAAAGTTTGTTGAGGTTGCGCGAATGCGACAATGATGACGATGAGCTAACAAGAGACCATCCATTATGCTCCCATTGTCAGTTTTGGCGATACATAGTTTGAGAAAATCTTTGTTATCGACACAAACGTTCTGTGAAGTTTGGTCAAAATTGGACGAATGCCGCCAAACGCAAACAAACGCTTTTTTCTGACACTTTGAAAAGTAATCGGAAGGTTGGCCAACATGTCAATCATTGCGCTTTGATCGAAACACATCGACATTGTTATACTTCAGTTATTTCTATTTTATTAAAAATAACTTTTGACCGAATTATTTGAAGCAGCATTTGCATGCTCAGTATTATTATTTTCAATAATCATTACATTAACGAATTTGAGCGTTCTCTAGTAACGTATAAAATTTGATCCAGAATATAATAACTAGATGAACACTTTGTTCGATGAAAAATTGCAGTTTACATTTAGATTTACTTATTGCTGTGTACGCGCATAAGATTTAATTTTGTTAATATAAAATGTCCAGTAATGCAATTTAATATCGGTATAACTGACGTATTAAAAGAAAAACTATTTTCTACATCAATGAAATAAAAAAAAAAACAAATAATGAGATGCCAATTGTTTTATAATGATCTTTAAATAATATAAACAAATATTTTAAATAATAAAGTGCTCATTTAAGCAATACGTATGTACAAAGTAGTTGAAAAACTAGTGGTAATAACTTAAAACTAAATAAATATTGTTTGCGTTGAAAAGAAAGTGTAGACAATGTGAAAGATAAATTTAATTATAGATACATATATATTATTGAACTATAATAACAGACTAGTTAAGTGACGTGAAATTAAATAAATAAATTAGATAATACATTTAAAAAATAAAATGATTTTAAAATCCCCTAACAATGAATTGACCTTTGGTGATCGATAACGAATACATTTTTTATTCCTTTGTAAATTGAAAATTATATTTTTTAGTATGTATTTGTTTTGGTGGCGATTTAGTTTACAATAAAAAGGCTTAACTGAATTTCATTAGTTAAATTTGTTTGTGTACGCTTGTCTTGACACTGGTTATATTTATATAAATATAGGTTGCATATCTTGCATAACTAACATGAAAAAAGCCAGAGAAGTAAATAAATTGTTGATACAATGTAAATTAAAGGTTGCCTTTACTGATATATCTCATACTATTGAGACAACTAATGCGCATTTATGAATTAACTCAAATAACACACAAATATTTGCGTAATATTGAACTAAAATAGTTTTATTTTAGTTTTGTTCTTACTATTTTATTTATTTTCTGTTAAGTGAAATTAAAATAAAATTGCGGTGTTCTTATGTACTTAAAAGATTAAGCCCTTCATCAATTAAGTGTTAATTTAGCCTTTTTAAAGAAAAAAGCGTCAAGTATATAACATTCCAATAAAATGTGTGCGATACTCAGTTCCCGTTAATTTAATTTGATTAGAATTCCAGCACGGATATATAAAGATATTCCAATATAAACTGTTTTAAAAAATGTCATACGTTATATAACTGCCCTTTTAAAGAGATTCTGCAATACAGTTTACACGTAAATTGTCACAATCGTAATCGACAATATTATATTTTGAATTTTGCCTCGGAGTTGGAATAACTAATATTTCAACTTACAAAAATAACCAATAAACTAACATTGTTAATCATATACAAATGTTTCTATTTTTTAATATGTAGTTGCATTTTGTTTAAGTTTCGATAACAAAAATTATTTTACTGTGGAAAAAAATTCTCAGAGGTGTTGCGAATGATCCTTCCTCAATAATAATTTCTTTTTTGGAGAGTGGTTCTTAAATTTGGTTTCTAAACAGAAAAAGGTTAAAATAAGGGTTTAGTGCGTGCTTCGTAATATACCTAAACAAAAATAATGTTTAATTTATTTATTTTCCTCCAATTTGTTCTCAGTTATTTATTAGCCTGCCTTTTAGTTTATTCTTAATTTTGAATTTAATAATAATTTTTTTCTCAAATATTATATATCTTTTATGTAATAAATTTATTTTTCTCTAAATTTGCCATCTTAATTTTTAAAAGGTAATTTACAATTTTCTTTTGAAATGAAGGCCTAAACGCGAGTATATCGTCAATTAAATTACAGTCGCTTACCAAACATAATTTGTTATTTTTTTACTATTTTTATTTATATATATATTATTTGTTTAAATTCTTTTTATATATTTTTGGACGTAAGCACACTACATTTTTATAGGAACCACAAACGTTGTTAATTTTTTTTCTCTCTTTTCAATCTGAAAAGGATTTTTGTTTTTTTATTTTTACAAATTCGTTTTAATGCACACACATTGTGAGTTTGTAGGTCATGTTGCAAATATTAACAACATTTTAATTTTTATATAAAATTAAGTCAAAATAATTATAACTTATTCCAACTGCTCCAAGAAATTTGGTGATTTAAAATATTCTGGTACAGGATCATCCATTCGCGATATAATTTTGTATATTGATTTTTTCCATGATTGTTCAGTATCTTTCCCACCTTGAATAGCTCTAAAAAATTCCCGCAAAGTTTGCTCGACAACAAATCGAAAATTTGAAGGAACCTGAAAATAAAGTTGGGAAAAGTTTGTTTTTATCAATTGTTCACCACCAAGCAAATTAAATGCAATGCTACCAATAAGTGCACACAATCCAGACTTAAGGATTAACAATGCTTGACTTTTAGGGATTCATTGATCTGACAATGTGCTCAGATTTGACTCGGATTTGAAATATTTTCAGATTTGACTCGAACGTGACAAAAATTCCAGAACTTGATTCGGCTATCAACAATTTTCATAATTACAAATAATGACTGATTTCAAAGACCGTAATGCTAAACTCTGCAAATAAAAATCTGGGAAACAAAGCAAAACTGAATGGATTTAAGGTGAAAGGGTAGTATCTGTTTCGGGGCAATGGTTTTAAACTCTGGTTATGAAAATATTTTCAGATAATTTCAGAAGACTGCAAAAACCTGTTAACAAAAATAATGACTGATTTAAAAAGACCGGAATTTTACAAAAATCTGGGAAACAAAAACAAAACGGAATGGATTTAGGCTGGAAGTGTTGTTTCTGATTCGCGGCAATGTTTTTAAACTTCAGTATTATGTATGATCTCTGAACATCTTGTACGATAACATTAATTTTTTTTAATACTTCTTGGGTAAGTAATAAAATATTTTTAGAGCAAAAAAATTCGCATATCTACATATTATATGTATTTTGAAAGTGATAATTTTCCGAGCTTGATTCGAAATATTATATTAATCCCTATTTATGACTAGATCAATCAAAAGATGCTAATAATGACCGTCTGCTGGTTGTCACAACTAGCGAGGTTTACGTTTATATGTCCACATCTAGACTTTTATATAACGGGGTAACACTTGTTTTTAGGTGGTAATCGCTAAAACAACTCAACCGATTCCAGAATATCTTTTGAGAAAACGCTACTACCAAATACGGCGGGACATAGAGATCGTGTGTACATGTACATCAATGGCCCGAACCCGTAGAATTTTCAACTCCACTCCAGAGGTTGCATAGTTGGAATAAGACTTCAACTAACATGGCATGCGCTGCGCATTGCGCAACTGTAGGTAGTTAGCGATGTATTGACTTCGAATATCGCATCGGGTGGGGTTACACAATGTCCACGGAAATAATGTTCATGGACTTTATTTCCAATCTGAAACGGTCACAAGGTCCATGGAAATAATGACCTGATAAAAGTCTAAATGGATCTAATGGCCGTTTCAAAAAGACACAATATCCATTTGAATTTAAAGAAGCGTTTGGACATGTCCAACAAACAGTCGCGTGTTCATTATTGATTTGTGAAAATCAAGATAGAAAATATTAATCATCGTTTTGGAGCCACCGCGTCCCTCGCCCGCCGTGTAAATCAAAAAAAGTGAATTAATTTGTGCAGTACGAAAACAAAATTAGTAAAAATGGTTCGCACATTGGCATTACTACAACTCAGCATACCTTAGTCAAAAACTGAGCTGGAAAAACGGAATCTCTCCACAGCTGGGGGAAAAAGTGACCTCATACTTCGTGGAATTTTTATAAACAAGTTTTTGTTATGGAAAAATACCATGCTATTCGAAGCGCCGGAAGGAAAAGAAGAACACGTACAGGCGTTGACATGGCCGCTATGATGGCATAAATTCTTGCCAAGCTCGAAGAACGGAAAAATTCTCTAGAAGAACAGAAGAATTCCATTGTCGCTGCAAAAAGATGCCATGGATGTAGGGTTGCCAGAAATCATTTGAAGAAAGTAGTTACCTATTGGGCATGAAAATCCCGGACATTCCCGGACAAAGTAGGATCTAAAAAAGAGTACACAACTAGGACCAAAATGCGCGTACTAGGTATTTGTTACAAAAAGTTTTTAACTTTCTTGTTTTCATTGCTGTAGGTGCTTCATGTTTTAGGGCCGTGTGTCAATTGCGCTGAATATTGGTCTCGGCTGATTTTGAAAATTTTGCTTTGGACCCAAGTATTGGCGACAATATATATTTCGTATTTTACAAACAAAAAGTTTGTGTTATAAATTAGGTAGGTACGTGAATTTTGGTATTCACGGATTTTCAAAATATTGGAAGAAATTTTTCTCATTGAAAAAACCCAAGGGCAAACATCGTAGAACAAAAGACTGCTCGCAGGGGACCGATCCGCTGCTGGAACTGCAACAATATTGGAAATTTACAGGGACAGTGCAGAGCTCCACCCAGACACACTAGTAGTTCGTACTGCAGCGCTAGGAGTCGTAATGAAGGGGCATCTGAGCATCCAGCGGATGACTCTTCTCAAAATTATCATTCGGGAAACGTGTAAGAAACAACTTCGCGGGGCAGAAGTTGGTTTCTGGAATCAGGACCACAATTCAAGTTTCCCAGACCAAAGGAGGTAACAAGACTCTTGTGGAAGCCCATATCGCCAACCATCGACAGCGGTGCCACCACTTCCATTATAAGGAGGGACATCGTTCACCAATCATGGCTGCACAACATCAGCAGCTACTATCTGAAAACAGAAACTGGAGCAACGGCAAAGGTTTATGGAGAAGTACTATGTATTAACAATAAATCTTGCGGGATTAGTCTTCTCCCATATTTTCCTAGTGGCCGATATATGTGACGAACGCATCATCGGAATCGACTTTATGATTCTGAAGCAAGGGGAAGTGATCGGAAAGTGCGTACCAATTATTGCGGCCACAAAATTACTCAATGAGGGTCCTATCAAACCTCTTACATCCACGGAAATGGCGGAGATAAAAAGAAAAACATTTGGACAGAGTGAGTTGAATCTGGAACAGCAAGCTATGGCGCGGGAACTAATCAACGAGTTCGCTGATATATTTGCAGAGCGGCGACTATGGCCAGACACATCTCGTACAACACTGAGTCGACACTGGAGACGCAAGACCTATTCGTCAGCCTCCCAGACGACTACCATAGACTAAGCAGACGGAGGTTGCAGAAATGGTGTCGACAATGGAAAAGGAAGGGCTTACTGAAAGTTCGAAAAGTCCATGGGCGTCACCGGTTGTACTGGTCAAGAAGAAAGACGGCAGCACGAGATTCTGAATCGACTATCGTCAGCTGAACAACGTCACCAAAAAGGACAGCTACCCTCTGCCAAGGATTGACGATACACTATCCGGCGCCAATTTCCACCATTGATTTGAAGAGTAGCTACTGGCAAGCGCAGATCCATCCAGAAGACTGCGAGAAAACAGCTTTTACAGCAGGAAACGGGCTCTGGCAATTAACAGTAATGTCATTTGGACTGTGCAATGCTCCGGCCATCTTTGAACGGCTAATGGAACGGGTTTTGCTGGGACTAACGTGGAAAACCTGTTTGGTGTACCTAGATGATGTCATCGTGGTGGAAAAAACGTTTGAAGAACATCGAGATAACTTGAAGGAAGTGTTTCAGAGACTGCGCAGCGCCCCATTGTAGCTGAACCTGAAAAAGTGTGCTCTTTTCAAACCAGAAGTAAAGAACACATCATCTCTCCCGAAGGAGTCAGGACTGATCGAGAGAAAGTCAAAGCAGTGAAAAACTGACCGGTTCCCAAAGACAAACATCAACTGAGAAGCTTCATGGGACTTTATAGACGTCTTGTGAAGAACTTTGCCAGGATTGCCAAGAGCTTGCATCAACTGATAAAAAAAGGAAAACAACTCTCAGGAAACGTGCTGAGAGTTTGAACCAGAGCGCCATAGCCGTGTGAGGGTAAATCGAGTAATAAACTATTATAGATAACGGCGTGCAGGTTATTACATGGCGATCCTGCCAGAAGTGCAGAACACTTGCCCCACACCTCCCAACTGACCAAACCACCGCCGCTAACGATTGTCAACTCATCTCCCTAATCATAACCAGATCAGATACCGGATGTCATACGACCAGAACGCATTTAAGGTAGATACACGCAACACATACGCTGGGTTTTAAAATGTGACTTTGTTAGTAAGTAAGTAAGCATCATAACGTAACTTTGAAAGTAATCTACTTCTACTCTATGTCAAAGCACATTATGTTCTCTTAAACTCTAAAAAGATCCCTGAGTAACACAGAAACTCTGCCAAATCGTCGGATGGGAAAGCTAATGGACAAACTTGTTTTATTGCTTAACAATTTGAACGGAATAGTCAAAAAGGAGACAACTGCGTTTTAATCAATATTAAATCTAAATTGGTTGAGACTAAATTAGACGCTAAATTATACAATAATTAAATATACAAATTCTTCATAAAATAGTGCATGAAGACAAAGATCTTGTATAATGTCCAACTAGCTGTTATCCGCGACTTCGTCATTTTAACGAACTCCTTTTTCCGAAATATGGGCATTATGTAGAAATAGTCATCTGATCATAAAACTAATGCTGTATTTCATGTTCCACCAAAGATGTAATGTCTGTACCCTTTTTTTATATTTTGTAATTTATAAGCTTGGTGGGCTGTCTATGCCTAGTTTTGGCATCTACGCTAAACTCATAAGTTTCTGCCAGGATGACGGTGGATAACTCTCGTTGCTTCCTAAAGTTAAAAAAAAAAAAAAAAATAGGTGGCGCAACAGGCGGTAGACACCCTAGGCCTAGCTTCTCGCAACCATTCGTTTGTGTGAGTTTCTATTTGTGAGACGAATGGAAGGGATCTACAATTTTATGCCGAGTCCGAACGGCTGAATTGAGAAGCTTTTTCAGGACAGTCATACTCTCGTATGTTTGTCAGACGTTCGCGAGAGGTGGCGCAGTAGAAAAAACCTTAAGATGTTATTTGTGTTTTTCCGGGGATCGAACCTGGGATCCCTCGCACAGTAGTCCAGGACACTAACCACTGCGCTACTGCGCCCACAAGTTAGTCTGGTAAGAACAAATACCGAACAGTTCCATGTCAGAAAACGCCTTAGACTTGCTTCGAGCGAAAAGTTGTCCTCGTGATCTTTGGTGGAGGAGAAGGAACAATGCAGAACTATACGGGCTTTATAGCCTCTGGCTGGGATATTTAGACCAGACATACACCAAAAGCAACTAAGTGGCATGTGGACAAAACAAATGCATACTAAAATCAAAAGCTCGGTCCTTAAAAAAATCTGTACCATGTAGAGTATATTTGCTTTTTGATCTCGCACAGAAAATAAAAATATGGCTAATAAGAAGCACTACCGAAGAAGAGCAAATGCACAGCGTTTACAGTAATAAACAATAAAAATTGTCTTTGCATGCATTTTGTGAGTTTAAGTAGCTTTTTCTTCTTATGTAGCAAGAGCGGCAATTTTTAATATTTAAATTGAAAAAAAATTTTTTTTTTAATTTTTCTGTACCTAGTACATTTTTAAGTTTTAGCCGAAAATAAATTTGGTGGGAAAAAGCTTATACATAGTTCTAGGAACAGATCAGAGCTTGCACTTTGCACATACTTGGATCTTCAAGCGTTTGGTCGATGGATGGAATATTCAAAGTAGTTTATTACATTACGAATGAACTCTAAATCGAGATTAGTACCGTGATATTTTCTTCTCTGAATTGTTGCGCCGATAACAATGCTAGCATAAATCCGTACATCCTACATATACATAGGTACCTACTTCAAAATAATATAAATGGGTAAAGCGAAAAAGAAGAATAATATAAAAATATATTTTACAAAAACTTGGGTGAAAAGGAAGAGACAAATTTTGTGAGATATCTAAAGAATAAAATTTGCATTTAAAATGGACGATTAGATACTTTTTGTAGATAATTTATCTTTTCTTTAAATTTATTTCAATAAAAATAAGTTTAAAGAAAGTTTTTAATTTTTTTTTGGTTGAAATAAAAAAGTGTATAGTGATATATTGATAATGTTGTATATAAACTATTTTTTGTTACATTTTGAGTCTTCTGAGTTAAGGGAACTTAGTCAATATTAAAACTGATTAAAAAATCTTGAAAAACATTATTAGGTACTTTCGAGATTTCGTAGTTCGAAATTATTGTTCTTTTAGAGTAAGAGCTGGCAACGTTTTTTCTCAAGTCATTTTAGCAAGGCTGTAACTTTGTGGCTTAGCTCGTGGTGACTACTGAAGACGAAAATACATTTCTGGCAGCGCTGCGTTGGTTTATATTGGAATGACATAACCTCAAAAGTGAAAGAAATTTACCTCATTTCAGCAAACTTAAGATTCTGGTATATGATTAAACCGGAGTTTTGGTTTAGCTTTGAGGTATTAGTATAGTGATAGTATCTCTAACATAATATCAAAAATTTGACTTTGCTATTATCACTTAAATGTTGCCTTTTTGAACTTTAAAACCGGCAAACTGATATGCCAATTGCATTTTCTGTCTACATCGGTCATAAATTAAAACAATACGAAAATCTTAAGTTTGCTAAAATGAGGTACCTAAATTTTTTGCCCTTTTGAGGTTGTGGCATTTATATATAAATCAACGCAGCGCTGCCAGAAATATATTTTCGTTTTCTGTAGTCACCCCGAACTAAGCTCACAAAGTTACAGCCTTGCTAAAATGACTTGAGAAAAAACGTTGCTAGCTCTTAGTCTATTTCAAGACTTATTCGAGATTCAAAACAAATTATTTTCAAGATTGTTGTCACTCGATTTGTTTGCAAAGCAATACAATTAAAAGTTTATATAATTAGAAGAAGTTGACATTTACTTAAATACCTCTATATGATTATTGCGATTGTAATGCAGGTTAAGAACACGATAAAGCTCACTATCTCCCCCAACATGTAGGTCGTCTCCATTTTTTACTCCCTCTGTAACGGCTTGTCGAGCGTATTTTTCCATTTGAATGTAGTAAAATTCCCTGTAATTTAGATAAAAAAGTGAATTTTAAGTTTTATACAGCACATGCATAGGTATACTTAATATTATTGGCAAAGGTCGAAAGGCGACTCAATAAAAGAAGTCATATGACTTTTCATATCTGACATATAAAAAAAACAAGATAGGTACCTAACTAATCGTCTGAACGCACTTTATAGTACTCATACCTGTTAGGTACTTATTTCCCCAAAAAAGAATCATATTAACTTTTTCAAATGTTTTTAATCAGAAAGTCAAAGCGGTGTAAACAACGTCAACAGAAACAATCAGGCCTATTTGGCAAAATCTTTTATCCATTTTTCCTGTTATTCGGTTAAGGTGCTAGTACACGATATGTAGCACGACACATATATATGTGGCTCTGACGTCAACAGAGAGTGCACAAAGAGAGCTTGTACACGGCATGTACCTGTTGGGACCATTAGCTGACGTCAAAATGACGACAGTGCTATATATATATGAGGCGTGCTACATATCGTGTACTAGCACCTTTATGAATTTCCATACAAAAAATCTTCTACGATCTCTAGAATTGGTATTATGCGTGCAAAAAAACTTTAATGAATTCTATTATAAATCATAACAGAAAAAAAGACAGAATTTTGTGAATTTTAAAATAAAAGGTTTTTATTAATTAGAAAGTTTTGGATGCTTGTTTTGACAGCTTCGTAACAGATTTTCAATTTTCGAAGTTCCGTAACAGAGTTTCATAAAAGTTTGAAACCCTGAATACGATTAATAAAATATCTCTTATGGTCAAGATCTTTTATGATTCATAACAGAATAAAAGATTTTGACGAATAGGCCAAAATGTGACATTTTCACCTATCGTGTAAAGTGGCCTTGAATTAAAATTCAGAAAATTCAAATAATATGCCTGTATTTTCAAGAGTTGTGTATATTTTAAGAAGAACATAAATTACCTAACAAAAAATAAGTAAATAGGTGACGCAACAGACATGTGACACCATAGGCCTAGCTTTCTCGCAACCATTCGTTTTGTGTGAGTTTATTTTGAGTGATTTTGGGACGAATGGAAGGGACCTACAATTTTATGCCGAGCCCGAACGGCTGAATTGAGAAGCTTTTTCATGACAGTCATACTCTCGGATGTTTGTCAGACGTTCGCGAGTGGTGGCGCAGTAGAAAAAACTTTTAAGATGTAATTTAACTATTCCCACAATTCTTGATGCATTCTCCTAATGGATAACCCACCGCTTGTTATATATTTTTTATCCGACTAGCTGTAGCTGTCCGGCCAGTGCGCAAGAATTGTCTATGAGGACAATTCATATCATATCTTAAATTTAAAAATTTAGCTGCCACGAGTGTCGAGAAATAACGTTGGTAAATGTCAAGATATAGTTTAATTTTAGGATTTGGATGCTCAGCGCCATCTATCGAAAAATTTTAAAACTTTGATCCATTCGCACATTTAACTTCATAACAGATATATTTTGTAAGTTTCAGATAAACTGACCAATTTTCTTTTCGAAGTGCCGTGAGAAAGCGTTTGTATGTAATGTTTTTTTTTATTGGTTTAAAAATTTGAGCTCAACATAGTTTGGTTGTTTTCGAGATATCTATACGTTTTGAATGTTGTTTGTATGGTAGGTGCCACGCCCCTTCGTCGAATTTTGTATGTGATTCCTTTGACCAATACGAATCCATCCAGCCTAACATTGTGAAAATCGACAGATTCTTTCTCGAGTTATGAGTGCACACAAGGACGGCAGTCTCTTTTATTATTGTATTATTTGTACCCGCCCGGATTTACCCGTGCACAGGAATTGTATTGCTTTTTTTTTAAATTCCCTGCCCATTTGACACTGCGACCTAAAAGATCTATTGTATCGGAAGGGATAAGGTTATTCTAAGAGACGTGTGACTTCCCTAGTGAAGGCCTCTATATCCTTAGTAGCGGAGTTCCTGAGCTCTGCTGGTAAAAGTATCTCCTTATTGAAGACACGTTTTCTTAACCAATGAAGTGCCGGGCAATCACAGAGAATGTGTTCGGAGGATTCTACATCCTCAAGACACAACCTACATTCTATCTCCGGGCACAAATTCATTTTGTTAAGATAATATCTAGCCCCAATGGCCTGTGGAAAAGCCCAACAGGCTTCTGATATTATCCTTATTTAGGTTGAGGATTTCCTTGTAGGAGTAAGGTTTAATTAAACTTTTGGATTGTCTTAAACCCGGAACATTTTCCCAGTGGTTTAGACGAAATTGATGTTCCCAATTGTTAATTAGACCTAAGGCATCAGTCCAATCGACTCTGCAATAAGGTTCTTGTCCACAGAACGCGGATTCAGAACCAGCCCTAGCTAGTTGGTCCGCCGATTCGTTGCCCTCAATACCTTGATGACCAGGTACCCAACCAAGTTTAACCTTATTGTGTTTGGATAGGACTTGCAAGGCATCGTAGCAGCACTTTACTGTTTTTGAGTCCATCGTGTTGGACGAAAGAGCTTGTAATGTAAAGCCGCTTGACTATCTGAAAAGATTTGTATTGTGGCGCCTTTAATTCCCTTACTGGAATTTAAAACGGCGCAGACCTCAATGGCATGGACTTCAGACTGAAAAACCCTGGGACACATTCCCATAGGTATTGAGACTTTGGTATTGGGTCCAGAGACACCAGCACCAACTCCAGATTCCATTTTCGATCCGTCCGTGTACCAGACCAAATTTTTGGGGTCTAGTGTCGGGACACCATTGTCCCATTTCGCGCGGTCCAGTATTTCTACCTCAAATAATTTCCCAAAACTATTCCCTAACCATAATGTCGCGGGTGGAACAGAACATATCCATATTTGGGATTGAGTTAAGTATTTCCAGGTGTCCCACATGGTCAGCTGTTTTAAACTTGTATTCTCGCTGTAGCTTTATAGCGCATCTAGCTGCCACTATCCTAATAAATATATGTAGGGGTGAAAGCCCTATAATAGCTTCTAATGCTGTAGTAGGGCAAGTGCGCATCGCACCCGTGATGCCGAGACAGGCAATACGCTGTAATTTTTGTAGTCTATTTGCCGTTGTCCATTGAAGAACTTTCGGAAACCAGACAATTGCCGCGTATGTGATAATGGGCCTTACCATCATGATATACAGCCAGTGTATCATTCTGGGGTTTAGACCCAAAGTTCTGCCATAAAGTTGCCTACTGGCCCAAATGGCTCTAGAGGCACGTTCTGTGGCGGACTTGATTTGTGAGTTCCAGTTGAGCTTCTTATCAAGGACAATTCCGAGATATTTGACTTCATTGGAGTAGCTCAATTGTATTGCTTAGGTCTTAGATAATAATGCTCTTTCGTAAAATGCGAGAAATGAGAATAAATCGATTTTCTAGAACTTTCTTTCTACCTAATCCTGAAATACAGCAATACGAACAAACACAAAAACACTGATAAAAATCGGCTCAGCGGTTATCGAGATATAAAGTCATCGAGTTTCACCCCATAGAAGACGTTTTTGGTATAGGAGGTATAAGATTTCGAATCTCCCTTTGCCCAATTTTGACCAATCTTCACAGAAGCACTCCAGGGCCAATACCTAAGATTATCTGTAAGTTTGAGCTCAATCGATTCGGTGGTTTTCGAGATATACGATTTTTAATTTTTTTTTGTATGAGCGGTGCCATGCCCCTTTGTCCGATTTCGACCAATATTCACAGGAGTAATCTACGGCCAATACCTAAGATTATCTGTACCTAAGTTTGAGCTCAATCGATTTGGTGGTTTTCGTGATATATAATGTTGAATTTGATTTTGTAGGGACTGTGCCACGCCCCTTTTTCCGATTTTGACCAGTCTTCATAGGAGCACTCCAAATCCAATACGTAAGATTATCTGTAAGTTTGAGCTCAATAAATTTGGTGGTTTTAAAGATATATACGATTTTGAATATTTTTTTGTATGGGTGGTGCCACGCCCCTTTTTCTGATTTTGATTTTTTTTTGGCTTATCGATTGATCACCGTAATTACCGACATTTAAAAAAAATCAACTGAATTGGTTGAAAATTACGGGCGACATAGGGAAACTGACACTTTTTGCCACTCTGTTTTATTTATTTATACATATTATAGAGATATCCAGATAACAAATTTAGGATTTTCTGACGAAGAAAATATTATTATTATTGATTTAATATTATACTTGGATATTGGGACGAGCACAACAGCCAGCTGTAACTTAAAATTATTAAGATCTTGATCCCTTTCCTTAATTAAGGAAAGTAATCATTAACTTCTTCCCACCCATTATCAAGCAGATGATATGGAAGATGATGTATAATCGCGCTAATTTCAACATGTCCCTAAGCGCAATTTTTCCACTTGACATAATGCGAAATGAGAAAAAAAAAACAATCATAAATTTGTCACCATCTAAAAATCATTACAGAATGAAATCTAGCAAGAAAGACTTCCGTGCCCAGAATCGTTGCACAGTGAAAATGTTGAAGGATGCTTCATCACAGCCCCTCCTTTTTTAACAAAGCAGAATACCCAGATCCCATAGGTTTATCAGAACCATATTCTTGGAATTCTTCGTCATCACTCTGATCATTACGCTTTATTTAAAAATGAGTCTGTACAGTATAGGAGATACATAAGTGAAAATGTACACATATATCGAAAACGTCCCTCGTATATCCTTGATATGACTAATTCAGAGAAATACAACATGTGGATTCTGCTGTGCCACAAGTAAATTATGCACTGATTTAGACAAACTTTGCGAAACAATAAAAACAGAATAGATTTGTCAACATTACTACGCATATTCCATAAAAAACACCATCTCCATGGAATTCCATTCACGAGAACAGCGTTTAATGCATCGAGTAATTTTTTAAGATTGCTCTGCAACGTTCTATGATGCTAATGTCAGTTATGTATTTCGATTGGAAACAAAGGTTTTTGCCGCGAGCGCATTTTACACTCTTTATGACGTTACAATACAAGTATGTAATTTAGGTGGATACTCTTTTTTATTATACAGAACAGACTAATAAAGGACAAGGGATGGGGTAATATAGAACTGTTATAGGCAATTTTGCAATGAAATCTATATAGTTATACTCGAAATTAGATTTCGTTTATTAGACTGTTGATGTTTTAAATTATTAATAAACGAAAATAAATTACGGTTATTCTGATTTATATTTAAACATAGATTTATAGATACACATAATGGATATGGCTTTGGTATAGCAAAAGATTGATATTTCTTGAATAAAAGGCAAACATTATAACCGCATTTAATCCTTCGTTTGAGTGAAGATTAGTGCTGCATACGTGTGTTCATTAGAAATAAGCACATGGCAAAAAATCGTTTGTTGCGAGCTTGTTTGCTCAGTTTTTTTTTTTTTTCGGGGAAATTAGTGTTTTGCAAGCTTGGTACGTTCATGAATGTACCAAAATGGTTCTCCATAAATGGGTCCGTTGTTATACCCTCCAAAGGAAGGTATATTCACTTTGCCATTACGTCTGTAACGCCAAGAAGGATTCACCGGAGACCCTATAAAGTATATATATTCTGAATCAGGATAACATTCTGAATCGATTTAGCCATGTCCGTCTGTCTGTCTGTCTGTCCGTCTGTCTGTCTGTCTGTCTGTCTGTTGAAAGCACGATAGCGTCCAAAGGAATTGACCTAGGTAAATGAAATTTTGTGAGAGGACTTTTTTTAACCGTCGTCAGGTTGGTATTGAAAATGAGCTATGTCGGTTAAGTAGTTCTGGTACCTCCCATACAAAACCACTATTAGACCCACGTCTCTCTCTGTCTGTTGAAATCACGATAGCGTCCGAACGAATCGACTTACGCAACTGAAATTTTATGAGAGGTCTTATATTTATAGCCTTCAAGTTTGTATTAAAAATGGTCCATGTCGGTCAAGCAGTTCTGTTACCTCCCATACAAAACCACTATTGAACACACGTCTCTCTCTGTCTGTTAAAGCACGATAGCGTCCAAACGACTTAATTTAGGTGAATGAAATTTTGTGAGAGGACTTTTTTTAACCGTCGTCAGGTTGGTATTGAAAATTGTCTATGTCGGTAAAGTAGTTTTGCTACCTACCATACAAAACTAATATTAGACACATACTAACACGCATGGCAAGCATTTTGCATGACTTTTATGCAGTGGAGGGTATCAAAGCATCGGCCAGGCCGATGATAACACTTTTACTTGTTTACTTTGAGAAAACCCCTCATCCGCCGCACAAGGTTAATGGTGCATTACATAACATAGAGATATTGGATATTCATTATGCATAAATGCTCTTTGTATGCTTTCCCACTACAAGTCCTTTTGTGTTGTTGTCAATGGGTTCCACCATGTTCCACACACATTTTCGATCTCGATGTAGTGTACGTGGTGCCATCTACTGAGGTTGTTCCAAGCTCTCGTGGTTCCTCTATGTATATAAACTCAATGATATTATGTCATTTTTTCTAAGCTAAAGGAAGTGTTGGTTTGTGCATAAGATAAGCAAACCAATTGGTATCCGCCATTTACAAAATGGTTTCCATAACAAAATATACATACTAATAGCCTAGAAGTCCTCTTCCACATTTTGTTATTGTCTCCGTCTTCGTGTGTTTGCAATTTTCGTTTTCTTTGTCATTTAGTAGAAACAAAATTGATTATTTATAATGTTGGATGAGTTTTTATATATTTTGAATCTGTAGTCAATTATTCACTTTACAATTCATGTAAAAAGGTTAAAATTGTCCGCAAAATATACAAATCAATGCAAGGCGATACCTATTTAGCTATCGTGCAAACGCTATCGTCTTGACGATGTTCCTCTGTCGATTATTGAGTTACGTGAAGCAAATGTTGAATCGTCAAAACGATATCGCCCGGACGATAGACGATTATTGAAGTTATAGTGAGATGGCAACATTCACCGGAGTTTTACAAACTGCCAGAGGCAGCGCTCGCATCGTTTAAAAGGCTGACACAGAATGTCATATTGACGTATTAACGCCTTGTGATTTTTTCTCTCTCTCTGTTTTTTGAAGTAGCCGAAGAGGGACGTATCTTTTGAATTGAAAATAAAGACATCGTTTAAGTTTTAATTAAATTTGCTTTCGTTTTTACCAGCGCCGAAGATAATCGGCGCTTCAATAGAAAGCAAAGCTATCGTCGAAACGCTATCGTCTGACGATAATCGACATACGGAATGAGCGCCCAGGTGTATTTTTTCAGGGTTTTCTAATTTGAATGACAAATAATTTTATTTTATTTTTCTCTAAACAAAAACTAACTAAAATAGTTTTTACATAGTGCTTATGAATGTTATAACAAAATAATCGGGCGGAAAGGGCAGAAACAATTCCATCGTTTTTCTAATAAAATACGTACTAAGGTTTGCCTATACAATATAAGTAGAAACTATTCTAAAGTTATGTTTACGTAATTTAAAAGTTGAACAACAAATCGGGAAAATTGCTGAAAGTCCCTATCAAATTGGGATTTTTTTTATAAAACAAATTCTTATAGTTACCATCTTCTTCCATTAAATTGTGAAAATAAATGTCGCCAACATCATTTATAGAACTTTAAAATATAAAACGTAATAGGCAGGGACCGTCACCGTACACGGATTATAATATCTCGCAATTGCAGCATAAGAGTATAAAAGTGCAAATATTCTTATGGCTAGGATAACTTGCAAGTTTGCCCTTCTGAAAGTGGGCATTTTAACACTAAACTGAGTACTCAATTCACTTAAGTGGAGTGCATACAAAAACGCCACAAAAAGCTTCTACTGCTTGTGCTCATAGTTATATAATGAAGAACACGAAATTATACAGCAAGCAAACAACAACAACAACAATTAATATTTGCATTAACACAGTGCCATAACAGAATGACAACGTACACAAGCTAAAGAAAAGGAAACGAGCTTTATAAAAAGAAAACATTATTCCTAAGAAGGATATGGAACGAGCATAATTTGAAGTAGGGCTGCAGTGGTAAAAAAGCTGAAGCGGGCCACTGCAGGCTCTGTCACCGTCATCATCCTTTGACAATGATGACACTCTATACTGGCGTTAAGACGGCGAAGAGGTTATAGTGGATATATTCAAGTTCCCTCAACTGTTCAACGTTTCAGCGGAGATTGCTATTTTATCCCTAAGTGTCGACGACAGAGAAAACTTAAGTGTTGCTATTTTATAAGGGATAATGTTTGTTAATAAAGAATATAGGCAAGCAAATTACACGCAAATTGCTGCTGCGAAGTAGAGGTTGTGCACTTCCTTTTGTTTTTGTAGCGATGGGTGTAATCTTTTGATGCGAACATATAATATGACAATTATGAACTAGGCCTACTTGTTATTGTATTATGGACTTGAATTTTGCAACACTGTTGAGCTTAATTCCTTAATTAGAAGCCATATTAAGATGAATACCTACTTATGTCACATGAAAACTTGATACAGAAGAGGTGCACTAAGAAGATGCACTTCAAGAGAAAGAATCTGTGTATAACTCGCATTTGTGTTTTTTTATGTTTCTTTAAAATATTGCGCTTTTATGCATATAGGTGTACTTATTGCATGGAATCCATGGATCCTTAGAATTATCTACTCCAGAAACTTGATAACGCTGCGTATGACATGTTGATATATGTTTGGAAACGTAGTGACTAGGGAGGAGTCATAGTACTCAGTCCGTATACATTTCAAGTGCCGCTTTCACTGCATTTTTACCACTTGGTAATGAGAACCACCAAACTGAAGAAGTGATGAACTTTTTACGATATGCATCATGTATCTGAACATTCTGTTGGATGTTAGAAACGAAACTGAAATCGAACGATGACTTAGGTCTCCTGTTGAGTGCCATTGCAATCTTTTTAGAGCTTACAGAATATATGAATTCGTTAACGCTGGAATGATTGCGTTTGCTAATTTCCAACATTAATTGGCATTAATTTGCACTTGTATGTATGTATTTATATACCTACCTATGTTATAGAAATGCTCAATTTTTTTTTAAGGGTAGATACCTATACTCTCACACCAATGCGATAAGAAAATGTACAGCCGTAGAACTAATCCCTCATAAACTCGTACCTTTCTTTTATTATCTCTCTCTCATAAAGTCACCTTCGAATTTGAAAACCGTTTTTGTGAAACAGTACCGTACAACTAAGGTTTGTCAAATGTAAATCTAAAACGCGTATAGGTACTAAACGCGCGTGCCTTTACAGTTTTGTAGAAACAAGGCGTTTATATGCAAGCCAAAATGAGGCTTCAGGCGTTGAATTGACTTTAGATCGTAAATATCGTAAAGTTTTTACTTTTAGGGACATTTGAGCGCCTTGACATTTCCTTCTGGGTTTGACTTGTTCGATTTAATTATGCGTAAAGGAAAAGATGCTGATCATCATGCGGAACTGCATGGATTTGCTTATGTTTAAAATGTTTACCACAGGAACAAAATTATCGTTTACACCCCAGCCATATTATGAAACTCGAATAATCTCTAAAGAAAGAAAGAGCCCCGACGAATAATCAAATTAATGTTTCTATTTAAAATACCTACATTTAGCGAAATTTATCCGGTGCCAAAAACCTGACTGCGGACAGGCTACATTTAGTGTGTAGTTTACCGATCGAAACCAAAGTGTAATTGAAAACCAATACCTATGATGTTTTTTTGTAATATCAAATAATAATGCCGTGCTGTCTTATACCTACTGTCCAGGTTTGAAAACCCGGTTTACAAACTATTAATGAATAGACAGTCCATAACCGTCTATCTGTAATCATTTCATAGTGGTAAAATTGTCAATGTTGGGTAGGTGTGAGTGAATTAGTGACATTTACTTTAAATATGTGAGCTACTTTTTGATTACTTAATTAGTACCAAGTACTAGTCTTATGTAACATTGGATGCGAACCTACATTTATTACAAGCAATAGACAGGAGGTCATTGTCTCTGAAAGTATTTACAATGCTGTTATAGACTGTACATTATTTTGCGAACACTCCTTCTCATATCTCTAATCTGGCCAAGCGATCTCGCGAAGCCACCGACTGGATTTCGTATAAAGAGGCCCTCAAATCCTATAAAACCAAAATTAGGAAAGTCCAACGAAATTCTTGAAGACACTTCTGCGGAAATATAGAAGAAATCTCTGAGGATACCGAGTTATCTTAAGACAGCTACGGCTCGTGGACAACCTCCAGTTGTCTCTGGGATCTTCTACTGGATACCCCCTTTCCCAATTAGCTGAAATAACGTCACGAGTCCTTCCAGGACTTCGGTCAGGTCGATATTAAGCAGCTCCTCACATCTTGTAACCAAGAACAAAATTCTCTGGGCTATAAGCAGCTTTAAGCCATTAAGGTCTCCTGGACCTGACGGCATAATACCGGCCGAACTTCAACAAAATGTGGAACTAATCCTCCCATAAGTATTCAAGAGTTGCCTGGAATTGTCTCACATTCCCAAGTCGTGGACAGAAGTAAATGTGGTATTCATACCCAAGGCTGGTAAAAGCTCGCATTCCTACCCCAAAAATCTCAGACCCATAACTTTGTCATCATTTCTTCTGATAACTTTAGAGAAACTGATAGACTCCCATATACGCTGCAGTGTTAATACAAATCTTCTGTCAGTCTCTCAAAATCTTTAGACTGTAAAGAATACACATTGGTAGCTTTCCTGGATATCGAGGGAGCGTTTAACAATGTCGAATCAAAGGCAATTATTGGCGATTGGACACTGCACTATAGGGAGACACGCTCTTAGACTGGGCCTCCCTTCCAATGATTTCTGTAGAGCTGCATGGACGAGGAACAGTTCTTCACCTCCTATGCACGTGCCCTGACCTCTCAGCTCGTAGAAAACTATATCTTGGGGAATACTTCTTCGACAATCGTGGCAAACTCGCTAATACAAGCAAAAGTTGCCTCCAACGCTTCATTCTCAGCTCCTCTTGGTTCAACGGGTAGTTGTGAGATTATTTGATCCTGTGGTATCACAATGGGCCTCTTTTGGCCTACGTGAGGCTGCACTTATTGCGGCCTGCCACTCTAACCTAACCTAACCTACTTTAAATAGGCAAATATACTTTCACTGCAAGCAACTCTAAACCCAGCCTATTCATTAGTAGTTAGTGGCGAATACCTTAAGAAGACGCAACTTTAAACTAAGTGGGATGAGCTAAATAAATTGCTTTCCGCTGAATCCTTTTTGCATATCTATATGAATATATGTACATATACCCACATTATTTAGTATATCGTATAGACAGGATTAGGTAGGTAAGGTAGGTATACAACAAAGTGTTTAAAATCACACAAACAAGAGTATGTATATGAAATTAAATATATTTATTAATACTATTTTTATAATTGTGTAGGTATTCAAATGGTGACGTGCATTAAGTCCCAGGCGCTAGGGCACGGCCGGCGATGAAACTACAACAGGCGTTTTTTACCACTTATTACTTGTCATTGCAAGAGAAACCTTAATGAAAAAGAAGGAAACGCTTATGTTTTAAATTAAAATGATTTTTAGAATTCACCGTGTGCTCTTTAATATATGAAAGTGGGTATGAGGAACGGCTATGCATTCGTATTAATGAGCTTATTTCGTTCGCCTCGGGATATTTAAAATAAAAACTTTATTTGTTAGATCGCATAACACTTTCTACTACTGTACTTTGTAAAGACACCTTAATCACTTTACCCGGTTGAGTCAATTCAGTGTTAACAAAATCACACCCTTCAATTAGCTAATTTCCATAAGAATCTAGAAAAATAGATGTCTAGTTCTATCTCACTGTAAAAAAAACGGAAACTTTTTCAAATACATAGGTATATGCATTAACATTGGGTATTTTTTGATATGTAAAGAGCACATCAGTCAACCAATTTGAAATTTGAATCATCAACTGAAGATTCGTGGAATACGATTCCTTGTTTTTATCAGTGAATCTCTATGACTTGGTTATCAATGTTATCATGGAAAAAATCTCTTCCTTCTATAGGAAAATTTAAATGCTAACCAAAGCATCGGCTTTTTCCTTGAATAGCATTAGCTTAGGTTCTCAAAAAATATGTCATGGTAGACATGAATATGTTGGCGCAGTGTTCCAGCGATTAGTGTGCTGGACATTCGATCGAAGCTTCTCAGGTTTGATCCCCATCCCCACAAAAACACAAAAAATTACATCTTAATGAATTTTTCCAATGCGCCATCTTTCGCGAAAGTCACTTAAATGCTTACTTACTAAGACTTAAGAATATCATTGTCCTGAGAAAAATTCTCATGCAATTGTTCGGATTCGGCATACAAACCATCTCATCTCAATTTCTGAAAAAATGAGATTTTTTTCTCCAAAAGAATGTTGAAAAAAGGATCAATATATTTAATGATGAGAAACACTTTTAAATTAAATTTCAATTAAACAACTGAATACGAAATGCATTGTCTGTATCTTATTCTGAGCCCATTTCATCTTTGTCAACTGTTTGTTTGTCGCTAGCCACATAATAATGAAATAATGAAATTTGGCGATCATCCTTGATCATCATCAATCAGTATCCTAATGTAAAATATATCTAAGTAATAAACAGTAACCCAAACGGTGCATTATTATTGCATGGACTTAAGACATTACATACTTCTTAATTAATTCTAAATTTCTATTTTAAGATTGGAGTTTCTTATTTTAATACTTTCATAAGTGCAAAATTTTAATTGATTTTTCGTTGAAAAAATTCATATTAAAATTTCTATAGGAAAGAAGGATGAGTGGAGGATAATAGAAGGATTTCGGACTAGGAAGAAGGTTTGGATGTTTTAAAAAGTTTGTTTTAAAAAAGGAGGATCAGATGGGATATATTTTGCTTAGATACATTAGCCCAAAAATAAAAACCCACAAAAATGCATGGTTGTGTGAAGCTATATGGCCGGGATCCTATTTTACGCTAACTATCTTTATTTTATGCATATACCTACCCAGGGCCATTCAGAGGCCTTTTATGTAGGTACCTACTTAATATGTAACGCTGGTCGAATGAATGAATGAAGCATCTGCATACACGAATTAACACGCGTCATCAATATCACTCAGTATAATTAACTATGCATCTAATACAGTTTTTATAAACGTCTGACTTTCTGGAGCGATGCACGTCGACCTAAAGGATCTATTGTGCTTGGTACACCTAATACAATTACACAATCTGTTCTCAATAACAACTTTCCCGCCCAATTCAAGAAGCCAAGCTTGTGTTGGCCTTATATGTAAATGTGAGCTAACGTTAAAAATACACTAAATTGCTAGAGAAACAATTTCTTGAATGAATCTTAGGGTTGCAAAAAGGTAGAAAAGGAACCCCTATTTCTTGAATTGTTTCTTCTGCTTAAAAAAAAAAAACAGGAACAATGTGCAATATAAAAAGGGAAACTACATACTTGGCTTAACGCCTTTGTAGTGATTCTCATTCTATGGGAACGTTCTTTTGACAAAGGTGAATAGTTCTCACAATAAGGACATCACGCAGCAATACAGTCCTTCTTCTTTTCGGAATTATTTATTTGTTTTGTCGTTGGTTTTACTTTGGGTTTAGCTTTTCAAAGGTGTGCAAGAAGGAACATCTGCCTGTTTATAATCTTAAGAAAATGTTCTTATGGGCGACTGTGATTTTTGGAAATGTGTTGTGTGGAGTGTACCTATACTGCTACACGTATGTATGAGTATATATAGGAATATAGTGATTCTTGACGCAGCTGTAAATTCTCCTAGTGATTACTCCAGTTATTCAGTTTCAGTTAGATATTACCTTGTATGCTATTTTGATCATAATTTATTTACAAAAGAAAAAATGCAGATTGCGAATGCATCTTAGGTAGGTATAGGTAGATAGGCATACAATTAGTAGGAATGTACCTACTTAACTGTTAATTTTTTTTTATAAATTGATTGCTTCTAAACTGGATAGGTAGCTCTAAAAAAAATCCCAATTCGAGACATTTTTATAACTACGGGTCAGGTGGGGCAACGAA
Source organism: Cheilosia soror (assembly GCA_949372485.1). Taxonomy (NCBI): domain Eukaryota; kingdom Metazoa; phylum Arthropoda; class Insecta; order Diptera; family Syrphidae; genus Cheilosia; species Cheilosia soror. The sequence goes on along the minus strand of OX443562.1, from coordinate 46,579,907 downwards.
AAAATTCTAGAAGGTGGTTATATTAGTCGTATATGTATAACCTATAATAGCAGGTACCTTAAATGCTGCCAATTTTGAAAATTCGATTCAAATTCCGATTTTACTAAGAACTCGAATTTTAAATTTATCGGTAAAGCCTTTAAATTTATCGGTCAAGTTGTTAAATTTATGTATACGTGTAGACAGGTAGAATTGACATTTAGAGCTTTTTTATCATTATGTAGGACGAATACTATCTACCTACTTATAGGATGCGACATTTTTCCCGAAAGCAATAAATATTTGTTGCCCTTTCAGAACCAAATTTAAGTATAATTTAGCACTGGTACATAATTTAGTACTTAATTTAGTACTGGTACATACTAAATTATGTGTTATAGTTATACGGTTATACCTATACCTAATCCCATATATATAATAGGTAGGTATTTCTATTATTTCTTTTACATATGAGTACCAAGGTATGTATTTAAATCACAAATGTTAAACAATCAGTATAGATATACATTTATGTTTGAGCAGCCTTTGACGAAAATAACAAATTTTTCAGAACTATTCGGCACGTATCGCGTCCGAAAAACAATAACAAACCAAATTCATTAATTAATTTCTTTGTCAAATAGACGAAAGTTTGGGTTAATTTTATACCGACTAAATTTTCTACTTCGCTTTCGATTGGAAACAATTTATCTAGTTTTTGTATCTACCTACATTTGTTTTTGAATGTCAACAAAAATCAATTCAATGTTAGTTAGCTTAAAGAACACACTGGCACCCACATTATTGGATAAACGTCAAATTGTCAAACTCTGATGAATCAAAAATACTGCAATTCATTTAAACAATTTAAATTATATCGGAAATATTATAACTGAGCTATGACTATATTATTGTCGCCAGTCGAAATTGATAAAAATATAAGTCATTAATAATGAATTTAATAAACGAGAGATATGTAGATATAATAACTAGCTGAGCCCCCGCCAGCTTCGCCAGGCCTTTTTTTGTTTTTTTTTTTTCTTTTTATTTTTTATTTTTTTTATTTACTTAAGGGCAACAATGTTTTAATTTTTTTTGTATGGGCGGTGCCACGCCCCTTTGTGATTTTTACCAATCTTTACAGGAGCACTCTAGGCCAATACCTAAGATTATCTGTAAGTTTGAGCTCAATCGATGCTGTGGTTTCCGAGATATACGATTTTTAATGTTTTTTTTTGTATGGGCGGTGCCACGCCCCTTTGTCAGATTTCGACCAATCTTCACAGGATTACTCCACGGCCAATACCTAAGATTATCTGTAAGTTTGAACTCAATCGATTCTGTGGTTTTCGAGATATACGATTTTGAATTTTTTTGTATGGGCGGTGCCACGCCCCTTTGTCCGATTTTGAATTTGATCAAATCAACAAAATCGGTTGAATATTACGGGCGACAGAGGGAAACAGTTTTTTCCACTTCGTTTTATATTATAGAGATGTTACGGGTGAATATTGTTTTCGTTTTCCAGCCAAAAGAAAATTCTGAATTTTCTGAATTTTCCGCAGAAGTCGTGGGGTCGCGAGGAAAACAAAAACATTGGATTTGTTGATCACTGTTTGCATATTTATTTGGTATTGTTATGCTACAGATCTGAGTACTGGATCCTCACCTGTCTACTTAGAGTTGGAGTAGAGTTGCCAGAAATAATTTAAAGAAAGTAGCTATCGATACCAATCAATACCTTTCACCGTGAGCGTTGGACTTCGCCAGCGGTGCGTGTTGCCCCTCTTCTTTTTATTACTTATATGGAGTGGATGTTACAGCGCAGTCTTGGCGAAGGACGTTTCGAATTGGGAGCTCTTCGCTGATGACTTGGTCATCCTTGGGTCCTCTCAGACTGAACTCCAGCGCGCACTCGATCGGTTTGTAGCCGTTTGTGTTAAAGCTGAGATGAAAGTAAACGTGAACAAGTCTGAAGTGCTGGTCGTCTCCAGAAAGCCTATTCAATGCACTCTGCATGTTAGTGGAGTCCCATTGAAACAGGTGGAGAAGTTTAAGTATCTCGGGGTTTTATTCACTAGTGATGGAATGAGAAATGCCGAGTTTTCCTGTAGTATTGGTCAGGCTGGGTCAATTTTGAGACAGCGGGGTCATTCTGTTATCAGGAGGACTGAACTTGGTGTCAAAGCTAAGTTGTCAGTCTTTAATTCGGTGTTTGTTCCAGCTCTTGCCTATGGTCATGAGGTTTGCGTTTGGGTAATGACCGAAAGAATAAGACCGCGGATACAGGCTGCAGAAATGAGATTTCTCTGTTGTATTGCTGGTGTGACCCGTAGAGATCGCTGTAGAAATCCCAGAATACGTGAGAAACTCAATGTCAAGCGGCTACTTCTCCGGAGCGGTCCATGCTTCGCTGGCTTGGTCATGTTGGTGGCAAAGGGGAAGAGATAAAGAAAACCAATTTCTTGGTTTATGGAAATATATTTCGCATTTTACAAAAAAAGATTGCCGCATTAAACAATCCAAAACAAAACAAAAAATTATATTTTCGGTGGATTTTTGACATCTTCGAAATATTATATTTGGGTTTCAAACATAAGCAAAAGTCGTTCCACTGCCGGGTGAAGAGAAACCCATCACCTCTATATTCATTGTCGAGCAATTCAGCAAAATATTTAATATTTTTAAAGTGATTACATCGACTTCAATAGGAAAGATCGCATACTGTGGTGGACATACAACACTAGTAATTTTCCCATTCAGTGTTTTGAAACCTTTCTTTTGCCGATTACTAAAGTTGGTATTATAATAATATCTTTCAGAATTCACTTAACACTTTCAAGCTCTGTTTATTTCGAATTTTCTTTTCCCTTGACGATTTAAAAATGGAAAACCAGGACAATCTAGAGAATCTATCCCGCACGTTCCCCGCATAGGCGAAAAAGAGTACATGTCCGGGAAAACCCGGACGGATGGCAACGCTAAGTTAGAGTACATTAACAATAAGTGCCATCACTGCTATATAACGATTACTGATATTAAATACCTACTATTACTACATAATTAATAAGGATTAACGGTTCCTTAAAGAATAATTCAGAGATCATTCATCAGAAGCTAAGGTTCATACCGACATATTAAAGTACCCAAAAAATATTGTTATGTATGTACGTTTGTACTATACATGCATTGCATATACATACTAATAAATATGAATTAAATAATGTATTTGTGTATTGTTTCTATGCAGATATAAGTTAAAACTTACCGGAAATTCGAAAACCATTTAACCAATTGTGCTGTGTTGTTCTTGTTGAACTTTATGTCTGGAAAATACATTTTGAGAACAGCCGAACTAGGATACCGTACCCAAAAAAACATCAGCTTCGCTTTTCGCAGGTGCATTGGTGTCAATGTTGACGAGTGCAACGGAGTTAAGGAATCTGATTTGCTATATTTATGTAGACAAGTATATAAAAAATTGTATTTTGTGTTATTGCTAAAAAGATTGTTTATTTGCTCGGACTATGTACGTGGGAATATCTTTGTATTTGTAGTCTGTAAAGAACTAATGAAATTATATTTGATTCAATGATCTAACATCGGAAAATGTCATCAACAACTATCATATTATAGTTAGTGTATTAAAAATCGTATAGGTATTTCCACATAAATAATACTCTTATACCTATATATAAGAAATTGATGTGATGGTGTTTATACCTATGTTTAATTCTGAGCTACGATTTCAGTTAACTCTCAGGTGTAGGTACATTTAAATACATTTTGAGACACTTGATGGGTTTCGTGTTTTGATTTGAAATAAAAAGAAAGGAAGGCAGGTATGCACGTTGTTATAGAATAAGAAACGGTGTGAAACTTGAGAGTCTCAAAATGAAAGACTAAGCTTATTGCTTTTCTTTTTGCTTCGGACGGAACTTACTTATTCAATGTCTATAAATGAAATAGACTATTTCGTTTTAACGACTTAGTATCGAACCAAATTAAGCTGATTAATTCAAGAGTTAGTTCAAATAGTGTCGGTAGTAAGGAAGCAAAAAATACGAGTAGGTATGCAATATTTACACAATGTAGGTACAGAAAACTAGGTATGTACTGCTATGGGGTTATGTGGTTGGAAACGATGACAGTAGATTTGTACATCTGCTTTTATATATTCAACTATCTTACTTATAATATGCATTATGTTGATATATTAAAAAAAAATCTTGTTTCCTATCTTTTTCTTTGACTTAGATCCATTTTTGCAAATTTTGTTTATGTATTTGGAAATTAACACATTTCTATAGGTAATATCAATACAATTAATAATGCCAACATGTTGGCTAGCTATCATACAGCCACGAACACGAATACAAATCAATTAAATCGACTTATAGTGTCCATGTCTCACAAAAAATCTGAGATCTGAAATAAATCTTTGATGTAACTAATGGAAGACAACAATACCTACCCATAAGAAAGAATTCTTATATTTGAAGGCAAGTGAAACAGCCTAATTAGAGCTAAACAGATAATTATTCAAAAACGTCCCCTAGTACATAGCAGAGAATTATGACAAATTATTGTGTTTGTTAAATCACTTACATCATTTGTTGTTTCAAAAAGGATATGGTAGGTTGTATTCCATCAAATTGCATTTCGGCTGAATTACAATCTGAATTACGATCTTGAGCATCCATCGCAGCGCGTAAATGCGCACTGTAGTCAGGAGAGTTTCCATGATGAGCAGCGGCTAAAAGTGCGGGATGTAGCATAGTTGGTGGATGTGGTAATGGCGGTGAATCCCTGGTATCCATGATTCCGCCAAGACCAGGTGGGCTGGATGACATTTTCATATGATGCATTTGTGCAGTTGAGGGCGGTGCATGCGAACCTCCGTGTGGCCCATGTGGACCGTGATGAGGATTGAAGAACGGACTATACGGTGAAAACACTTGAGACTCGTGTAGCGAAGGATTTGGTATTGCAACCGACGTGGGCAAGGATACCGGCATCATTGTTGGTGGTGGCGGTGGCGGGTGATACTGGTTTGAACGAGGAGATGGGCTTTGAGACGGCGTTGTACTTGTAGGCGGTGCACTGATGCTAGTAGTACTGCTTACCGGTGTTTGGGCTAGAAATTTACTATTCAGCGTACTGGAGTTTTGCCCGTGATTCGATTCTAATGTCGAATTAGGACCATTAGGCGACTGACCGACCCCACCGTCTTGTGCCAATATTCGACTTACAGTCCTTGGTGTAATTCGAGTGTCGGTGACCTTGTGACGTTTCTTTTTCGGTGTCACAACAAGACTCAGTGCTTCATTTTGCTCCATATTCTGGTCTCTTGGTTCGGGCATACAAAAGGGGTTCATTTGGTTTGTAAGCGGTCCACTACTACCTCCTCCAAGGGCACTCATGGAATTGTAGAGTGCGGCTGCTGCCACAGGATTCATGCTTTGCGGAGTTTTTGGTGCCTGAAAGATTGCCGCTGAGGGCGAAGGTCTTACATGAGGTGGGGGTATATTAAGTGAATTATTACTATTGTTATCTGATTGATTTTGAGGCCCATTCACGCCGGCAGCGTGGTGCATCTGCATACTTGATGATGCGAATGCGACATTGCTACCGTTAATTCGTGGTCCACTTATCAAATTATTACAACTACTATTCCCATTGTTTTTTGTTAGGTGATTTGTGAGCAATGAATTTGATGAATTACTACTTTTAGCAGAACTAATATTGCAAATACTACTGCTTGTGGGCATTGTTTGATTGTTAGTTGAATTGGAAAGCAAATTGTTACCTGATTGACTGCTTGTTGGAACACCTGCTGATGTATTTATCATCGACGCAGATGCAGTGCATATTGAGTTCGATGAAGATTGATCTGCCACTTTCGTTCGAGGTGATTTCCGATCAAGAATCTGTGAAGCCCTCAAAAGATCCTTGTTTAGCTGTTCGGCAGCCGCAGCAACCGATTGGGATTGCTTGTTGAACAGTCGACGCTGATGGACGAATCGGGTTACTATTGTGTCCACCAAAGCTGATAAGGATGTTGTGATTTCGGATTTTAGAACATCAGCTAATCCCTCTAGATCGGAACCAGACATTCGGACCATTGATGAAGAATGTGATCGCAGCATATTAAACTTCTCGGAAATCTCAGACTTTATTGATGAGTGAATAGATGGAATTGCATGTGATTGCTGCTGTTGAGATCGTTGCGAATGAGATGCAGGTGGGTGATTGGCTGTTGGCGTGCTGGCAGCATGCACTGCCAACTGTCGGGCGTCGAGCTGCTGCTGTTGTAATTGCTGTTGTTGCTGTTGCAGGTGATTTGCTTGTTGTTGCCGTTGTTGTTGAATTTGCTGTTGTTGCTGCATCTGTTGTTGATGTTGTTGTTGTTGCTGCTGCTGTTGCTGTTGTTGTTGATGCTGTTGTTGTTGCTGCTGTTGTTGTTGTTCTTTTTGCCTCTGCTGTGCTTCTTGCTGCTCTTGTTCGAACCGCCTCTGATTTTCGTGCTGCTGAAGCTGTTGTCTCTCATTTTCTTCAGCAGCTTCTTTTGCTAAACGAGCCTCTTGTTCTAGTAAGAACTGTTGACCCAGATACATCGCTGCAGCGTTACTGATTGCAGGGTGAGGCATATGCGGATTTGAGTGATCCCCGGGAACATGAGGAATGTGTTGCAGCAATGGGTGTGGTGGATTAAATGTCTGCTGTATTTGTTGATGTCCCACCATTGGATTATGAAGTTTCGAAGTCATCATTTTACTCATCATTTGCGTTAACATATGCGGTGTATTGGCAACTGGTGTAGTATTACCTGTATTTTTGTTAGACTTCACAGGATATAATGGAGGCGATGCAGATATTGCTCTTTGATGTCTTTTCATTTGTGTTGAATCCGTTAATGACAGGGAAGGTGATACATCGCCCGGATTATCATCCTGTTCAATGCTATCACTAGCGGTGTCGTCGATTTCTTGGCACTCGGACTCCTGCTCCATTCGCGAACACAATTGCACATATTTTTGCTGCATTTCGGCCAGTTGTTCCTGCATTGATCTCAATTGCGACTTCAATGCATTCTTTTCGACTCGCTTCTGTTGAATTTGCGGTGATTCCATTTCATCATCTTCGTCATCCTCCAGCATTAGACTCTGCATATTCAGACCAAAATTTAAGCCTGCAGCCATATACCGTTCCATCGCATGTTGTTGCGGTTGATAGAGCTTGCGTTTCTTACAACCATTTACTTGAAGGTGAGGCTGATGATGATGTGAGGACGGACTTGAACGCATAGAAGAAACTATGTTTTCCACACGTGCTCGCTTCATATCTACAGCGGGTTTTAATGGTCCTGCAGATTTACTTGTCATTGCAGCATCTTTCTCTAGTTCCTCCTCAAGTTCATCTTTGGAATTATCCAATATCAAGTCATTGACATCAGAGTGACTTGGAGATCCAAGCGATTCCAAATCGGACCTAGAGTTCAAAACAATTAACTCATCTTCAAGCAAATCGTCTGCTTCCTTTTTAGTAACAACATTTTCGACTAAAAGTGTGGACTGACAATCCAATTGTTGCCGTTTTTGAACTTGATGGATTTCGCTGGAATCATGATCGTCATTAACATCAGAGCGTTCATCTGTTCCAGATATATCACCTAAACAAATAGCAACATCCACGCTATCTTCTAATGATTTTCTTCGTCCTGTGCTGTTTCTGCTACCACGACCACTGCTTTCATTGTTGTTATGGTTTGATGACGTATTTCGAATGCAAACAATATTCGTATTTGAATTATTTGTCGCTGTTGTTGGCGTATTGGGTTCACTTTTGATCTTCACTTCACCACATATTCCAAGGGCATTCATTAGAACGCCACCAGCAATTTGCACATTGCTACTTATGTTCGCACTATCGCTGCTAGTATTATTACCTTTAGTGTTGTGACCACAGATGCTTACTCCTGATGTAGTCGAACGGCTTTCACAGTTATTGCCTAAATTCCTATTACTGCTAGCATTACTATTATTGTTATTATTTGTCGCACTTGAATTGTTATTCTTATTTTTGCTAATGCAATTATTATTATCCTGGGACACAGCATTATCACTACCAGTACCACCACCACCACCGTTTGAGTTTAAATTTGCACTATTATTGTGTTGATTTATCACTGATCGCAGCTCTTGATCGAGCGCCATTAAATCTTTTTTGCCCTGCAGGATATTCCGCAACATATGATGTGCCAAATCATTTTGTTGTTGTTGTTGTTGTTGCTGCTGATTACAACCTGTTTGTTGTTGTGGCGGTGTTGTACCACCGCCATCCGACCGATCACTACAACTCGTCCTTCGAGTCCCCGCCGTTAAGGCTGGCGAAGAGTTCGATGACGTAGACTCATTATTGTTATTTAAATTATTATTTACAACACCCGCCGTAGCACCATTTGCGTTGCCATCATTACTACTTTTCGCGATACAATTATTATTTAACAATTTTGAAGAATTTAAATTTGAATTTAAACTAGCACTTAGTAAGTCCGCACTTGTTGCCGATTCCATGGCAGCCGCTATCATTGCATTGTCCACCAACGAAGTCGGTAAACCACTCGTGGCATCTTGCGCCTGTTTCATTTGTCGTCCAAATAATTCATTTAACATTTTTGCTGATCCGAAACCGTTCGGACCGAATAAACCGCCAACGAAATGCGCCGATTGTGTTTGATTTAAAAGGGCCCCATACAGACCACCGGCTCCAGCAGATGCACTGCTCATGAATGACGACGGACGGGAACTGAAATTCGGAATCGACGAGTAACTATTTCTAGGTTCGCCAGCGTCTACGCGTTGTCGACTGCGCTTATTGCTATTGCTACTATTATTACTAATGTTACTGCTGCTACTACTATTGCTGTTGCTGTTGCTTATATTCAACGAGCTGTTACCGGCCGCGACGAGACCTTTTTTCGTATTAGTTGTGTTAATAAGTAACTTATCGTTATCATACAACCCAAAGCACTCTGTGTCCTCCTCTGATGACATCATAAGATGAAACTCAACTTTATTGGCCTAGCGACCACTTTTTCGGTAGAGTGGGGATAATATCCTATCTCCCTCTCTTTCGGTTTTGTCACTTTGTGATCTGTATCTGTCGATTGCTTCTCTTACTTGTTGTTCTTCTCCATAATCTTACCAGGAAAGTAGAATGGAATATGAAACAAAATAAATTAAACAAAGGCAACGAAAAAAAGAAGTACGAAACGTATTGGTGGTTGGTTAGATGGTTGAATCTGAATGTGTATAGGACCGCGCTACCCTCTAAGTTTGTTAGAAGAGTTCATCAAAACTCGCTCTTTTTCTTCACTGAATTGTATGTGCGTTCTGCGTTGTTTCAATGTGTGAGTAGTATCTTAGTTTTGAACTAGGGGGTAGTTGTAGCCGTAAATAAATTCTCTCTCATTATATACAGCCCACACATTTAGCGGCGGAGGAAATAAGTCATGTGTAATCAGAATCACATACACACGCGATAATTCGAGTGGGATTGTTCGAGCTTTACGATGTGTTGTACTATACGCTACGTCGGCCGTCGAAATACAACTGCCTTCGCCTTGTGGCGAATTTCTCCTTCGCAGCAAGAAGCAGAATTCGCCGGCGGTTCTAACTTGCGGCCTCGTCAAGTATTCAGCTTGTTGGTCTTTCCCTTCCACACACATATGACTGCCGTTTCGTTTACTGCATTTTTAATTCCCCTGGAATGTTTGCCTACCCCTGTTAAAGAAATAATAAAACTGATTAGGATAGGAGAGAAAAAGGAGTAGATATATACAGCAATATCTTTGGAGAATAATGAATCTTTATACGTATAAAATTCTGAAAAGATATTTAGTGTTGCAGTGTTGTCGCGGTTCAATACTACTGTATACAATTTTGATAATCATTTAAAATTTGTATTTAGTGCTAATTATAATATGTACATTTCTTTCCTAGAGCTAGAGTAGTATGTACATGTATAGTATATGTAGGTATAGTTGTTATGTTGGGCATGTATCTTCAAATATGTAATAAATTTGTAGGTATGTTTTGTTATTTAAAAGGAAGCTAACGCTGTGTCTGAAATTACGATTTCTAAGTAGGTAGGTAAGGTACCGTTTGTTTTTATTCCTGATTGTCTTATCAATTACTAGTTTTTATTCAGATTAGTTGTTTAAGAAGAAACATGTACCTAATAAATATACCTATGTGTATAATATCTATATGCATTATGTATACGCATGTAAGTAGGTATATGGGTACTATACATACCTATAGATATATGTACTTACACTTAAAGCACTTAAACTAAACTATACACTATATACAGATAGATAGAATGAATATATGTAAACCTGCCTACCTACTGTTTACCTGATAACTGTCGCATACCATATCATTGATCATACGTAGATAACTAATGCAATACTATTACTAAATAACTTGGCACACAACCACCTACCACTTTAAGGGGAGTTTTGTTGTCTTGCGAAATGTCCACTCCAATTTTCCAATTTTTAAATATTTTCCAACTAATAGTTTTCGCATCCTTTTTTTCGCATTACACCGATCAGTTCCATTATGCAATTAATATTCTATGTATTTTCCGGTCATCCATCTTTCTTAATCTAAAAAGAGATAAAAAGAATCTACTCTTAGTATAAGAAGTATAGCATCTACATAGGTAGCTGCTTATAAAAGCCGGCTTACTTTTTTAATAACTAATAAGTAAGTGCATTATATTGAAAACATAAAGTTGAATATGTACCTTGTAAATCGTTTCCCTTGAAAAACTGCAAAAATAAAAAATGTGAAGAAAACCCATAACGTATTTTTTTTGTTTTTCTTTCTCTAACATAACAACACAGTACCCCTACAAAAATATACCTGGCAGACGATACCATTCGTGGCGTCTGACATGACCAGGTGTACAACTTATGGCACGTACCGCGACTATAGGTACTATTCGAAATTCCACAATCGAAGTATAGAACAGGAGGGTTCACAATTCTTACCTTCTGCTTTCATCATTGCAGCAGGATAGGGATACAAAAATAGGGGATTAGAATGAAACAAGGTAAGGGTAAGATCGCAAGAAACAATACCCTGTTTCGTTGCAGTACGATTTACCTACACAGTATTTCCGACTTTGCATTGAGAATTCATAAGGCTACTGGGAGAAACGCGTTTATGGAATTCAGTTGGACAGGCAAGGGTAGATAAATATTAAAAGTGCAGATGTTTCTGGGAATCAAATACCTCGGCTTTTTAACAGAAACATTAAATAACACAGTTTACCTAGTAGATACGTTTTGGTATGAAGAAGCTAAATACACTCAAGAAACTGCCAGGAAGGGGAGTTCTTATTCTGACTTGTTATCGGCAAATTAATTTCTAATGTAACTTCAGTTACATTTACCTATGAACTTCTGTCAACAAATTTGAAGAGGAGACTTTAAAGTCGCGGTGTGATTCGGTACATTATTATTTTTTGTTAAAGCATTTAAATATTCATCATTTAGATGTTCGTTTTTTAGTAAGTTATGAATTTTGGAAATAGGTATTTCACTACATAACATTATATAACTTATGTACATATTATACATATTATGTACTTTTAGTATTCTTCAGTTTGAATTGCATTTAATTTGCTTTTACGAAATTTAATCTATAAATCCAGATTAATATAGACATACTTATGTATTTACATTACATACGTAGTCCGATTGTTAGTTTGCTTTAGAATTTATAGGTAGCTATGTATTATGTATGTTGTATGTATCTATTGCTTTTGAAAAGTATACAAACTTCATTTAAATTTAAATTTGAATTGTGAATATACAGCTCCAGTCGGGGAGAAAAATCTTTGATGAAAAACAACCAGATATATGTCGTCTACAGTTAATATAGCACTATGAAGGTAATTGTGTACATTTTCAACCGAGTACACTTAGCAATTTTAACTTTAATGTTATTACGAACGAACTATTTTGTCTAATATGTATAAGAAAAAAATATTTTAATCCCTTAAAATATATGTAGCTTACTTACTTAAGGTGGCGCTACAGTCCGGGGTGGACCTGGGCCTCAACCAACAAGCGTCTCCAGCCAGCACGATCTTTGGCCAGCTGTCTCCAGTTTCGCACGCGCTAAGTTGGTTAAGGTCCCTTTCCACTTGCGTGCGCCACCTGAGTCGCGGTCTTCTTTACTGCGCCGTTCCTCGGGTGTGGATTCGAAGATCTTCCGGGCCGGAGCATTAACGTCCATTCGCTCTACATGACCCAGCCACGCGCAGTCGTTGGACCTTCACTATTCTGGCGAGGTCGATGTCGCTGTACAGCCCGTACAGTTCGTCGTTGTATCTCCTCCTCCATTCACCGTCTATGCAGACGGGACCGAAAATTACTCGAAAAATATTCCTCTCAAAGCAACCAAGAGTAACCTCATCCGCTTTTGATAAAGTCCATATCTGTCTACAGTGACATTCTGTCCAAGACGTCGGTGTTGGGTGTCCTTTATTGATGACAGCATATAATTTTTCTTGCCCTCATTGACCGCCAAACCCATCTTCGAGTGCTACATATTGTGTACTAGCACCTTAAGTATTGTTGCGTTGTTGTGCCATTCATGAATAATTTTTCGTTCCAATTTGTGATTAAATGTAAAATTTTAAGATTGTAACGGCTTATTTCAAAAACAAAAAACTAACTCAAGATTTTGGTGAACTTAATTTAGGAACATAATATTAGATTATTACACACTCATATGTATTAGATTTAAATACACTAATATATAGAATATGCAATCTGAAGTCAAGTTTTTTGTTCCTAAATGAAGACTTAAAATTTGTTTTTAGAATTATGTTATTACATCAAGAATTATGGGTGTCATATTAAGAGTTAGCACGTAAGAATAAAAACATTTAAAAACCTGAATTTTTCTCTGAGTGAACCAAGCATTATATAAAAGGAAACATTTTGCAAACAAATGCCTGCCATACATTTTTATTTTTTAATAAATACCTATATTTACTTTCTTAGTAGAGACAAAAATTGTTTGTTCAGAATTGAATTTCCTCCACTGTATCCAGTTCCATTTGACGAACCAAGCTTTAATTGTCCAATGCGTTAGGTGATTGCAGGTACCTACTCACTGATGATTTGCGTTTGCGTACCTACAAATTCAAAATAGTAACGGTTAACGAGGAAGTATAAGATAATGACGATATGATTTTACCATACAAAACATCTTAAGACGTTGAATCTAACCCCTAGTTTTATATTGCCGGCCAGTTCATAGCGCAACGATTGGAACGAAGTGTTTCTTACGAAAACTCTACATGACTTACTTTCCCCAATGCACGTCATTTTCGACAGCGTCGTATTGTTCTTGATGCACCCCTCTGTATTTATTCACCGGTAAAGAACACACAAAGACGGCAGTAATGTCGCAATGTGTAATTTAAGTGGAGACCATATGGAATAAAATACCGCTTCGATGCAGCGCCGAGTTGAAAAGCGCGTGTTGTCTGGCACCTTTTATAGCATTAGCATGATGATAGCTATAGATATTTTTTGAATTGTGGGAATAGGTACTAAATAATTATATGTACCACTACATTTGAAGTATAACGGTCTTTTTGCGTGGCACTCTAAATAAGTAGGTATGCTTTTATTTCTTCTTTTTTTTTTAAATCAATCAAGCATTTTTTAGTACCTGCACTAAGTATGTCTCAACATAACTTTATCGTAAGTATAAGAGGAGGATAGATTACATATAGGTATTGCTTTCCGAAAATATTTCCTACTCGATATTATAATGAATTATATTTATACACATCTGCAATGAACGTCTAATGTAATCAAACACTAATGGTGATCATTTGGCTTTGTAGTTTGGAAAAATATTTTTATACCCTACACAGGAAGGTATATTCACTTTGTCATTACGTTTGTAACGCCAAAAAGGATTCACCGGAGACCCCATAAAGTATATACATTCTGAGTCAGGATCACATTCTGAATCGATTGAGCCATGTCCGTCTGTCTATCTGTCTGTGTGTCTAGTCGAATGAAATTTTGTGAGACGACTTCTTTTTACGGTCGCCAGATTGGTATTGAAAATGGGCTATGTCGGTCAAGTAGTTCTGGTACCTCCCATACAAAACCACTATTAGACGCACGTTTCTCTCTGTCTGTTGAAATCACGATAGCGTCCGAACGAATCGTCTTAGGCAACTGAAATTTTATGAGAGGTCTTATATTTATGGCCTACATTGGAGGGTATCAAAAAATCGGCCAGGCCGATGATAACACTTTTACTTGTTTGTTTTTTTTTTTGTTTTAAATAGTAGGTACCTATCTAAAAATTATGTTGTGGTTTAGAAATGAAATGCGTTTTTACCGAAAGCAAAGAGAGCCGGAATGAAATTGGAAGCAGCGATGGCGAAATGCCTCTTGTCTTTCATCTCGACTGTGACCGATCCCAAGCTACCTGGAACTATCCCAGATAAGGATACGTCCAAATATAAAATATATAATATATGTATAGTACCCACATCAATGTCCCTTTTAGAATTTATTATAAGAAATAACTTATTGGTAGCCAAAGTTGGCGACGAACCAACCTTTGTAACCTAACAAACTCTTACTATGCGGGAATGGAAAGTGTCCATGGAACCATCCTTCTCGGATTATAGAGTTATAGATTCCTCAGTGACGAGAAAATTGTCCCATTGGGTAAATACAGAAATCCCAGGATGACTGACTGGGATATATTTCTAACAAAAGTAGCGAAGAGTAGTAGGAAATTAAATCTACAAAGAATAGGGACACCAGCTGAAATCGATGCTACCGAAATGTTAAACACAGTTCTAAGTAAAGCATACGATAAGGCCTCTGTCCTTGACGGACATTAAAAAATAGGAAATCTGCACCATGGTGGACAAAGGATCTACTTGAAATCAGAAGAGAACCAAAGCCCTTTTCAATTTGGCTAAGAGCCGTGACGGGGACGAAAAAAAGTAGCTAATATTACAAAAACAACAATCTAAAAAAATACAGTGCTCATTTTCTCTGCTTTTGAGATAAAGCGATACTTTAGTTCTGTTTGTTTCAAAATAGTATAGTCGTGTTCGTGTGAGGGAGGTTAGACATGTTGAACTCGGTGTTAATGTTGCTTTACAAAGCGATTAGAATGAAGAAGAACTTTTTATTTTGTTAATATAAAAAAAAAAATTGATTTTGGACTCGAAAACATTAAAACATATTTTGAGCCCAAAAAACATGAAAATCATGCTAAATCATGATTTCTGGTAGCCCTGCTACCTACGAGGTAGGTATATCGTATATGCGAAAAGTACCCGATCATTCATTTCATTTTTCTTTGCATATTCCACTTCCACTCTTTACTATTCGATCGGTGGAGAATAAAATACAACGAAAATAATAATTGTTCTTTCTCTTTCATGAGACGAATAAGAAAAGAAGGAGGGGAATCATTTAATTTCGTTTCAAATATTCAAATAAAGGGTCCGCCATCCAACGTTTTTTTTTTTCAACTAGTGCTTTTTTCGCGAATGGTAACACTTAGCTCATGTCTGATTTGAATTTGACAGATAATTAGTTTTATCCTTCCGCTGAACGAATATGGTTGTGTATACGCTTGAACAACGCTGGGAAATATTGCGACATTACTTTGAAAATCATGGTAATGTTGCAGAATGTGTGCGAAAATTGCGTACGGATTTTGGAAGAAGAGAAGCACCGTCAGCTCCGTATGTTCGTTATCTTGTGAAAAAAGTGAAAGAAACTGGCATCCTCATCGATAAACCAAAGCTTGAAAAGCCAAAAACAGTGCGTACACCCGAGAAAATTGCTGCTGTGGCAGAAATTGTGCGTGAAGCGCCATCAACATCAATTCACCGTCGTTTTCAACAATTGAACATTTCGGAGACTTCATTGAGACGAATTTTGCATAAAGACCTTGGTATGACGCCATACAAAGTCCAATTGGTTCAGGAGTTGAAGCCAACTGACCATCCAATGCGTTTTCGCTTCGCTAAGTGGGCCTGCGATCGACTTAGAGAAGATGCCGATTTTACCAAAAAAATCATCTTTTCAGATGAAGCTCATTTTGATCTTGGCGGGTATGTAAACAAGCAAAATTGTCGCATTTGGGGCACAGAAAACCCGCACGCATACATTGAAAAGCCGATATACCCAAAACGAGTCACTGTTTGGTGCGGATTTTGGTCCAGAGGCATATTTGGGCCATTTTTCTTCGAAAATGAGCAAGGAGTAGCCGTTACAGTCAATGGCGATCGTTATCGGGCCATGTTGAACGAATTTTTGTTAAACACAAACGTGGTCAATAAGTTTAAAATCAACCATATTTCTTATAAATTAAACACATTCGTAGTTCGAGTACAATGATTACAGTACACTTTAACACAAACATTTTCAAAGTAAAATTGCATTCACTATTATTAAAGTATCATGAACATGTTAAGATTATCAACGGACATGTTTTTATAAAAAAAAATTCTCATTATCCCAACCTACATTCTTGCCAAGACGTGTTGTAAAGCGGTCACGTGTAACAATCAGAAACGTTGTTAACTTAGCACACTTTAGTTAAATGTATCACAAAAATGTTGAAGTAATAATGTTTATTATCGGTCAAGCATAAAACATTCTTAATGTATAACGAAAATGTTAAAATAATAATAAAGCCCAGCATAAACATTGCTAAAGAAACACAAACATTGTGGAACTATCACGAATGTAGTTAATTTACATGTTTTCTTGTTAAACCAACCACGAACATAGCAGTCGCGACATGCTTAAGGAAATTTGTCTTGTTAGTTCGCCTCGTTGGCGTCGGTCATCTTTTGTCTTGAAAAAAATCTTCAGTATTCAGTCAGAAGTGCAAGTACTAGGTACATACGTTATGTTACGAGCGAGTGTCAACAGTGTATTTTTCTTTGTAATGTATACAGTGAAGCTTTTTGTTTGTTTTGTTTTTTAGTGCGCTTGTTGGTTGAGGCCGTGGTCTTCCTTGGATTGTGAGCGCCATCTAAAGTAAGTTTTTTCCTCGTAAAATTTTACCACTCATAATTTTGAAAATTTGCTTAGATTCGACACCTGGATTTCAACACAGCCAACGATGCATACGATAGGAGACAACACTCACAATTTATGTGGGTAAATATAATTTTTTATAAAATTAATAATAATTGTACCCCGTTCCGTTGGGCCCCTGTTGTTGAGCCAACATATTAAAATATTAATTATTCATCACCATTTTGTTAACTAGCCTTAATTCAAATTGTATATATGAAAGTTCAATAAATACAAATGTAAATGTAATGTAATTTTGCTTAGATTTATCTTACTTTTCAGTTTTTAATAGTATTTGCAGTTGGGTGCTAGAAGAAATAAAATGGTAAAGTAAGTATTGACGTTTTAAAAGAAGCACAAAAACATTACAATGTTTCCATTGCTGATGGTGATGACCATTATCAAACTCGTCCGTTTGTGCAGGATGACAATGGAGAATGCACGCTGCTCCATCAAGGTCGGTAAAGAACTCTGTCATGTGACTTCTTCAATATCGTTCTTGAAAGAATAGTGCAAAACTCAAACGCTAACACAAGAGGCACTATCTCTCAAAGGTCCATCCATCTACTCGCCTACGCCGACGACATCGAAATAATCGGCAGAACGCAGCGTGATGTTACTGGAGCGTTCGTGAGTACGGCGTGAGGACGGCACAGTAGAGGAAGACTGCGACTCAGGTGGCGCACGCAAGTGGAAGGGGACCTTAACCAACTTAAGGCTGGAGACGATTGTTAGTTGAGGCCCAGCTCCACACCGGACTATAGCGCCACCTTAAGTAAGTAAGTAAGTCTTAAAATATCTATAAATTTAAGGGATGTCTAGAATTCCATCGTTGATCTTAATTCTAAGATAGCAAATGTTTTTGCGAGTTTTAAAACTTGTTTAAAGAAAATTCAAAAGAAAATAATTTTGATGAATTGCGTCCGCCAGAGAAGTGTTTTTTCAATGTCTAAATTACCCTGAACATTTTATCCCTGAGCATAATACCAATGTCGAAACAATACTCTCTCCTATAGGCGCCCAATGGACATTTTCAACTGTTATACCATGTTCTTACCAACATGATTAAGCCAAAGTGATTTATAAATCACAAAACGTGTTTTTGTCATTTCCTGACAAATATCCGAGAGTATAACGGTCAATTCAGCCGCTCGGACTCGGCATAAAATTGTAGGTTCCATCCATTCGTCCCAAAAATAAAAACTCAAACAAATGTATGGTTGTGAGTGAGGAGCTAGGCATTGGATGTTTTTACACGCATGTTGATTTATCATTTTATTTAAGTACATATACAAACCAAATTAATTCAGTTAGTTGTAAGCTAATCGTTAATTTATGTATGTTTGAAAGCATAAAATACCTAATCCAAATCAAATAAATCAAATCCAAATCATCGAAAAATAACCATTTAGTTGTGACAGGGAAAGAAGAGGGCTTACGCAGCTTCCCAGCTCAAGAAGATCGAAGTCGTGCCATCGCAATAACATCCGGAGGTTTTATAAAAAAGCCAAGCAACTGGCTACTGGCTACAAAACCGGAACGCAGGCTCTTCGAGACAGTTACCGAAGCGCTGGGAATATTAGATGTGTTTAAGCAGCATTTTCAGCAGCTGCTTAATGGACATCATGTAGAGAGAGTGATAGAGGGCAAGAAGACAACCACGTCCAGTCAATGAAGAACTAGTTAAACCACTATTTGTATAGACGAAGTTAGCCTAGCTATAAAAAGCTTAAGAACAACAAGCCCGCAAGCTCTGATGCTTTACCAGCCGAGCTCTTTTTAAATATATACGATGGTAATGAATCATCAACCAAGTATGGGTGGAAGAAAACCTGCTCGATAACTGGACTATCAGCTCCATATGCCCCATCTACAAAAAAGGCGATCCTATGTCTTGCAAGAACTATTGTGGCATATCCCTGCTTAGTGTCGCATACAAGATCCTATCCAACGTACTGTGTGAACGTCTAAAACCGTTATGCCACACACTATCAGTGTGGCTTCCGGCCCGGCCCGGCCCGGCAGATCGACTATAGACCAAATGTTCGTGGAAAAGGCCAACGAATTTCAAGTCGAAACACACACCACCTATTTATCGACTTCATAGCCACGTATGATAGCATACATCGTCAGGAGACGCGCTATCATGCGACTTCTTCAATCTCGTACTAGAGCAGATAGTGCGCAGAGCAGGTGTCAATACGGAAGGCACTACCTTCAACAGGTCCGTCCAGCTGCTGGGCTATGCGGGCGATATTGACTTTACCTTAAGTACTTAAGTGCTTTATGTATAGCTCGTCCCAACTTAAGTGAACATTCCTCGCGCATCAGGGATTTTATTCTCTTAGCGACAACAAAACAACTTTTCCAACCAGAACTACAGCTAAAAAAATATGCGCGAAATTCAAACAACAAGCATACCCCTCCTTGCGAAGACATCTCTCTCGATCGACGATCGAGTCATGACTCATGATGACTGATTGTCCACACAGCAGCAGCACAGCACCGTGCGTCGTTGGCTTATGCAAAAGATAAACATTTACCCACCCCAAAGAAGAGGGAAATTTGCTGGGTGTTGCACTTCTCAAATAGCTATGTGTGTTTAGAAATGAAATGCAGAGTTCTGAGTAACTTTATTATAACAGCGTGAAACCCACTATGTATTAAAAATGGTTGAAATGGAATTTTCGGTATACTTTGTGATAAAGTAGAGAAAAGCATTAACAATTTCATGCGATCAAAAATCCTTAAGAGAAAAAAATTTACCTTAAATGAAGGGCTACTGCGCATGTTGGGATCTTTCTTTTGCTTTGGGATGGGCTATACAACTATAATAATATTCTTCTTTAAGTAATTAACTAACAGTACATATTATAAAACAATTAAACTTGCAAGTTTCGAGAAAGTTTCGTGGGACCCAATCATGTACTTTATTAATTATACCGGGTATATTCACTTTACCATTACATTATGTAACGCCAAGAAGGATTCACCGGAGACCCAATGAAGTATATAAATGTATATTCTGAATCAGAATCAAATTCTGAATCGATTTAGCCATGTCTGTCCATCTATCTGTCTGTTTAAACACGATAGCGTCCAAAAGAATCGATCTAGACGAATGAAATTTTGTGAGACCCTTTGCCGTCATCAGGTATTGGAAATTGGCTATACGAGTCGAGTAGTTCTGGTACCTTCGATACAAAACCAACATTAGACCCATGCGTGTACGTACTAACTCACATAGCTAACATTTTGATGACTTGTATATGCAGTGGAGGGTACCAAACTATCGACCAGGCCGATAATAACACTTTTACCTACTTGTCATCATACATATTAAGCAAAACTGAGAAAAAAAAACACTTATTTAAATAAATGTTCAATTATTACTCTTAGGCTGAACCCACACCAAATAAAGCAGACCAGATAAGGCAAAACAACAACGTTTTTTTTTTTTGACTTGCCTAATTTGGTGTGGGTTATTGATAGTCATCCATACCAATTGCACTTAAGATGGCTTCAGACTGGGACGAAAATATGACTATTGTGGCAGCAAAATAATTTGTGTTAAGTGAAAAATGTTAAACAATATTGGGTGCATCCTGTAAACCAAAGAAGGAAAAATATAAATTTATTTATAAATGAACTTCGCAAGGATGAAGAAAATTTCAAAAACTACATATGAATGAGTTTCGATGCATTTGATAAATATGTTGCGATTGCCGGCCGATTTTTAATCAATAATACTAATTCTTCGATAAAAACACGTGCGAAAAAAAATAATTCTTCAAAATTTTCAATGTTTTGGATAAGGACCTATAATTTTGGAAGTTTTTTTTCACTACTTTCCTTTATACTTTTTCATGAAAACTTTTTTTTATTTACTATAAGTCGTTTGTAAATATATTTTGTTAAAAAAGTTATTGTTTTAATCAAAAAGGGGTGCCAGTAATTGGGCCCAACAAAAACTGGGGTTCAGTTATTGGCAGGGGGTGCCAATAATTACGTTCTATGTAGCTACAATTATTGGCACTGCTTTTGTTATTAAAGTGTTTTTCTGCACCAATTTTATGCCAAAAATAGTTGGATCCGATATGTGCGGTATAAAATTGAATTTATTAAATCTTACAAAGATCTAAATAATATTAAAAAAATTTGTTCGTTTATTTCCTTTAAAAAATTATACGTATTTATTTAATTATTTAAATTTCCAACGAAGAAAATATTTTTTTTATTTCCATTGTAAAAACATTTATGTAGGTATGTATTTTATTTTATTATTTTATGTAATATATATATATTTTCCAATTTTAAACAAAACATTTTGAAAACGTTTGTAAATAGAATAATATTAAAAACATAACATTTTTCTCTTTTAAAGGGTGCCAATAATTGTAGTTTTTGGGGTGCCAATATTTATGTCAGGGTGCCAATAATTATGGGTTTTTGTAAGCTTTTAGTGAATATGCATTTTAAATATGTTTTCAATAACTAAAACCTTATTTATAAAACTTAATCAAAGAGGAATTTAATAATTTATACTTTGGTATAGAACAGATTCAAATCACTCTATAAATGAAAAAATGTTGATAAAAGTTGAAATTTCCTTAGGGGTGCCAATAATTTTAGTCGTTACGCTACTTTGTTTTGAAGCAAGCATGAGGCCTTCCGCATACGGCTCGTATCGTCATCGTTACATCATGAATTGCTACGATAACGATACGCGTATTAAACCGCACACGACGCAATTTCCAATTGTCAAAAAACAAAGCGTAAAGATGTCGCCTAACATTTTTTTTAAATGAAATACGTAGGTATTGAAAAATGTAAACAAACTCCAAGCGTACTCGTACAAAGACGATAAGCGGCCGAAACTGTTTGACGATACCATAGTCGTCATGTAGCATGCATGCTGCGACGATGACGATTACGCCTAACAGACGAGTCGTGTGCGGTTCTCCATTTAAATACAAGTGTTCGACAACAAATCGTATGCCTCTCGTACATCGCACCGCATACGCTACGATGACGATACGAGCCGTGTGCGGAAGGCCTAACATAGTCAAAAGTTGTTTTGGTAAACACAACAATATTATTCCCCAAGTTTTAGTTGCTTTATATTTTATGTTTTTTTAAATAGATAATAAAGAAGATATTTTAGAATTGTTTTAATGTTGGTCGGGTAAACATTTAAGGGTAGCTTTAATTATAAAATCAATTTTTTTTTTAATATAAAAGAGTGGTCAAACTTTAGATGGGTTCATGCTGATTTTTACCACAATATAGATTTTCCCACAGGTAAAATATTATTTAAAAATCAAACCTCCAAAACCTCCTGCGTGATCTTACGGTCACCTCTCTTACTACTGTCCTAAATAAAAGCAAACTTGTAGTCTGTGTACGCAGAATGTTTTTTTTTTCTGATTGTCAATCCTATATAGGTAGATACATTTTTAATTATGTACCTATAATTATTTTTTTTTTTTAGAAAAACCAACTAAACCGAAGTTCATGGTACAAGTAATTTCAACATGTAAGAACAGTTTTAGTAAAATAAAATTGTACAATAAGATTATTGGGTCTTCAAACAGTTTCAATTAAAAGATAAATGTAATTAGAAGAAAATGAAATAAAGTGCACGACTGGGTCGCACGAAACTTTCTCGTTTATTCGAATTTCAGAGTCAAATCAGCAAATTTTATATTTAAAATCATACCTACTCAAGATGTACTCAGGTTTAGTAACTCAGCCCTAGTTAATAATTAAAAACGTAATACATAATACCTACGTATTAACTACTGAACTTTATTATGTACTTTGAAATTTCACACCGAGGGCCGAACTGACAGAAGGCAAGTAGGCGACGAATTTCTAATTCCCGTTTTTGATGATTTTAAGAAGTGGCCTCAATTTTGCGAACTGAATTGGTTGAGATCCATTAATATATTACATAAATATTGAATATGAAGAAGGTACCTATACATTGTGTCAAATATGACAAAAATGGGGGCATAAAAGTGGGTGTTATCTGCTTAGAAGAAGTTGTTTGTGGCTGCTGCTATGGGATTTGTATTGCCACTGAAGTTTTGGGCTTAAGTTAGAAAAAAAAATATAGGTACCGTGCAGGGATGATAATGCTGAACACAAAAAAGGCAGCAAATTGCCCGAAAAAACGAAGTAGATTTACAGAAAACGAAGCAGATATTTGGCGAAATGCTCAAAATGATATATAGTTAGGTCTTCAATGGGATAATGGGATGTCTAAAGATGGATGTGTAGTGTGCCAGAAGTACATAAATGATTTTCTATAGTGCATTACATGACACATTTTTCCCTGATATTTATAATTCGTTGATTTCTTCGTCGTTGTTGATGTATTTGGAGTGAAATTTATCAATACTGCCTATTTTAAATGATATTTTGAACCATAAATAAACGAAGTAGAAATATGTTGCTACGTAGCAGATGAACAATAATAAAAAAATGAAGTAGACCTACTTGGGTTCGAAAAGCACTGTTCTTAAACTGTTTAGCTGAAAACTGAGTACAAGGCATTGTTCAGGATATAAGCATCACACCAAAAAAATAAATGTAAAAGAACAGCCATTACTTTACGTAGCTGACTAGTTACAGACTTTTTTTTTATATATAACAGAACTTTGCTGTTGACATTTATGTTTATGGTGTGATTTCACTACTTTTTCGAGGTTTTTTTTATTTATCGCTCTAGCAAATTTCAACATTTTACGGCAATGGGAAGTGGCCCATATAAATAATAACCGATGTTAAAAAGTTGGCGGAAACCAAGGCTCCTAATATGAAAATATTAAATTTTAATTTTTTTCTTTCTGTACCTACACTGCAAGTCCTACCGCTCTACCAAATTTTAACATTCTATAGCAATGGGAAGTGGCCCAAATGAATAATAAGGAATTTTCAAAATACCACGCCCCCTGAATGGAAAATCTCAAGTTTTGGACTTTTCCCAGTTTATGCACCACAGTATCTAGCATTCTGCCAAATTTCACAATTCTAGGATGATGGTCGGAAATGCTTTATAATTTTGGTGATCATCGTCTGAGTGAGTGAGTTTAGGCCTTCCGCACACGACTCGTATCGTCATCATATCGCCATCGTCACATCATGAATTTGCCGTGCAGCTACGATAACGATAAGCGTATTAAACCACACAGGACGCAATTTCCAATCCTCAAAATACAAAGCGTAAAGTTGTCGCCTGAAATTTTTTTTAAAAATAAAATACGTAGATATTGAAAAATATAAATAAACTTCAAGCGTACTCGTACAAAGACGATAAGCGGCCGACATTGCTCAACGATAGTCTCAATCGTCATGTAACATGCTGCTTTGGTAAAAAACAGGTTTTTCGAGGGCAAAAACAGGTCACAGGTTTTCGGTCCAAAAAACAGGAGTCTTCGGCGCAAAACAGGAGAGATGGGATCATTAAGCATGCATGCTGCGACGATTACGAGTCGTGTGCGGTTTTCCATTTAAATTCAAGTGTGCGGCAACAAATCGTCAGTCTCTCGTACATCGCACCGTAAACTCTACGATGACGATACGAGACGTTTGCGGAAGGCCTTAGTCAGTCAGTTACGGTTTTTGTGTATTTTGAAGTCCTGCAACGCTAGAGCTTGAAGTTTGAAGTTTTTGGCTCAATTTGTTTCGAAGTTATAGGGTGTCGAAAACAGCCTGAGTTTGTTGCTGTAAAAAGAGTAAGTTAGGTAAGAGAATTTGGCTGGGGCACTACCGTGCCCTTTGATTTGCCTGGCAGTTATATGTTCATCCAAATCGAAAACGACATTTTTGAGATATGAGCAGTTCTTAAAGTCATTATTAGCGATTGGGGCGGAATCGTGGAAATCACAGTACGCGGTCATGGTCTGAATAACACTGTTTCACAACTGTTTAGCTCAGGGGTTCCCAAAGTGTGCGCCGCGGCGCCCTGGGGCGCCGTAGAAAGTAAAGAGGGGCGCCGCGCAGTGAGTTATTCACAAAAATACAAATTTATTGAAGCTTCGCGCTGCTTTGCACTTGCTTAATTTATTTGGCCTGTTCATTAGATAAGTAAACAAAAAAAATTACCAAATCTCAATTCTCAACACACTTGCATCCTTAGCTCAGTGAGTGAATGATAAATGTTGGAAAAAGTCATCGAAAATTGGACCTCCAGATTAGACTACGTCCGAGCCAACCGTGGCGGTCATATGCCAGAAATTATATTTAAATTATAATGCCAGTAGATTGTCTTTCGAAAAAAGTAAATTTCATGTCAATTTAAAAAAATCATATTTGTTTTATTCCATTTCAAAGTTTTATACCTCTAAAAAAACACCCTTCACATATAAATAAAGGGTATAACTATAAATTGTATAAATATGCGGCATTTAATAATCTGGTTGTCTCACAAGACCTGATGGCTCTTTTCACTGAACGCCTTTCAAAACTCATCGAATTGTTTCCAAAATACTTTGCAGATGATGATGTCGAAAAGTTTGTGTGGATCCAAGATCCATTTCATGCACAACCTCCAGCGGAATTCACATCACAAGAGGAAGAGAGTCTTATTTAACTCTGTTGCGACACAGCCTTAAAACAAGATTCACCTGTCCCGGTTTGGTGGAGTTTTGGTTATCGATTCAAAATGACTATTCAAAATATGAATATTCATTTTTATTACGTTTGCAGCATCATATTTGTGTGAAGCTGGATTTTCAGCTGTAGCTGTAATCAAGAGCAAATATTGCTCAAAGATCAATGTGGAGTAAGGAATGAGAGTAGCAGTGTCAAGCCTTATTCCCCGCTTTGAAAAACTGTGTGGAGATCACCAGGCTCACCCGTCACATTGATTTGACTGAGTAGCTATTGTATTTTATTTTTGTTTTTTTTAAGTCTCTCTTGTTGTTTCTATTTCAACTCTGAATTCTTATAAATATATCAGTTTCATATTGTAGATGTTTTAATTTTTGTGACTATCTACATATCTATTATGTATTTCATTCGATAGTTTCTTTTTCAAATAGCTATAGGGTATGGCGTCGTGACAAAATACTAAACTTGTAGGTGCGCCGCGGACTGAAAAAGATTGGGAACCACTGGTTTAGCTGAAAACTGAGTAAGGTAATATTTAGGATTTAAGCATTGTCTACCTGCCAGTTACATTTTTATCATAATCGAAAATGGTGTTTTTGAGATATGAGCAGTTTTTTGGGGGTGGATATCGTAGCCATCCTTTGATGGAATTTGTTACTGTATGTCTTGATAGAAAGAAGACGAACGATATTTTGGGATATCGTCGCAATGGATTAAAAAATGTCTAAGAAATCTTCAATTGAAGCGATTTTTTGTTTGCTCTTCGAAATAGCCCGCAATGGAAGTGCGTGACATTTACTGACGATTTAATATCAATTGCGAAAAATATTTTTGGTTAACACCTTTGCGGATATTACTAATATAAGCTATTGTTCAATATCACTAAATGATGATCGTACATATTATAATTGAATGAATATCAGAATGTTATAATATGTACGGTATTAGCATTAATGATATTACTAATATTTTTGTATCGGTGTAAAATATTATAATATTTGTTAACTATAATATTTATATAAGACATAAGTAGGTATTAGGTAATATCACAAAAGTTGGCAAAGTTTATGGTATTTTTCGTTCTCTTTGGGCGACCCAATACTATACTCTCATAAAAAACGCGAGTTCTTTTAGTTAAAACTTTAATTACTCCAATTTGAACATATGGTTGCGAAGTTTTTGGAAAGTGCGACTCAATTAGTAACCGGAAACTTAACGTTGCTTATAATAATACGGCACGATATTTTTAGCTTATCACTATTTTAAAAAAATAATTTTATCTTAATGTGTAAGCCTTCAAATATCTACTTAAATAAAAAAAATAATTTTTGTTTTTCCGGGGATCGAACTACTACAACTACTGCGTCATAAATGTGAAGTCAATAAACTAAACAACATACATAATTCAAAATGAGCAATGCTCTGATGATGACATAAAAATCTTCCTCAGTGTTTCTACCATCAAAATAAAAAGACGTATTCACGATAGCACGTCTGGAAATGGGCTTAAGATAATAGACTTTGATAAAGACGTTATGTCCTGTCCCTGTGGCTTAATATGTAAAAAGGAACGTGACGATCATCAGACAAAACTACCATTAACCCAATTAGTTATGTTGCGTTCGATGTTACGGTACTTCGTATCTACCTTAACTGACACCAGGGCCGTAGCCAGGATTTTGGTTCGGTGGGGGGGGGGGGCTTGCTTCCAAGTCTTACGAAACAAAAAACTATGTATATTCCAATTCATTGATTTCTATTAGTCACATTTTTTCAAAGCAGAAGACGTCTTGATTTTTTTTGATATGAGATCAATCACCTTATCTGGATTCACAATAATATCCTAATGAACAGATATCATAGCAAGTGAACTTAACCTTGCATTCTCCATAACGTTTCGGGGCAATGTTTTAATCTTTTTCATAGCTAAAAGGGTTCTTTCAAAACTTGCTGTGGTCACTGGAAGCGTTGCTAAAACCGTAAGCAAGAAATTTATAAGTCTTGTCACATATATCAAGCAATTTCAAAACTTCGGTAGAAGGATCACTCGACGATTTTTTTTTCGCACCAAAGAATGTACTCAGCTTTCACAGCTGATAACGAAATTGCATTATCAAAGTAAAGTGTTAACTTTTCCAACTTTTCGCTCAGGCTCATCTGCAGCAAAACCTGGGAGAAGAGCTTGGAAACGATTGTAGAACTTCTTCGTTGACCATGAATCTGTCCGTAAGATTTTGTATTAACGAATGTATGCAAGAAATCAGTATCGGCACTCTAAAATATAGGCTTCAGAAGGAGAGGTTTCTGGATTGGAACGCGTTGTTTGTTTCAATGAAGTTCTTCAAATGAGTCCTCGGCAAGTTAGGATGCGGATTGAAAAGCCTCTCTGAAAAAATCTTCGGCATTTTCTCTGATGTCCTTAAGAGAATTCAGAACTTCTTTTGTGCGGTCGATTGAAGAAGCGAAATCTAAGGATTTGTTCTGTAGGGAAACTGATAAGGGGAGCGCTAAACTGAAAAGTTTTTCGTATACAATGAGGCTTACTAGGTAATGACTTTTTTGGACCGCTTCCAAAAGTGTTGATAGTTTCGAAGACATCACCCACGATCTGCTCGTTATTTTTTCAATACTTATTGAGATGCATTTGAAGAGCTCTACAAAGGAATTAACACTGTCATGCCTTTCAATGAATTTTGTTTTACAAAGGCGTAGAAGTCGAGTTTTTCGGCTCTCTGGTGCGTGTTTTTTAATGACGGTTTTGAAAAATACATAATATGCATTTGAAAGGTTGCGGAAGAAATTAGCTATTTCACTAACTACACTAAGGCACTTGCGAATTGCAGGAGTTGACATGGCAGAGCAAGGTTAAAGCTATGGCTTGCACAGTGTACATACCTAGCGTTTGAATACTCTATACCTACCGGGATAGTCTCCTTATTTTTATAGATTTGAATTTATATTAAGCCCTATGACCGTAATTTCAGTTTCAGTTGCAAACAAGACACAGCTCACAACATTTTCTAGGAAAAATGCTTCAACAGTTCCTCAGATCCAAATGGATGACCATCCAATCCTTCCTAAGGACTCAGTGCACATTTTAGGAGACACAGTAAATTCAGGAATCACATGGCAGGATCACAATCCTATTTTGCACGATCGGCGTCTGCTAAGTTGAGCTACATATTCAGAACAAAGAGGTACTTTAGCCCCAAGCAACTTCTCCTACTGTACAAAGCACAGGTTAGACCAGGCCCGGAATATTGCTCCCATATATGAAGCTCGGCCCCAAAACATTCACTTAGCCTACTTGACAGAATACAGAGACGAGCAGTTCGACTTATTGGGGACCCTTCACTCACATCGAATCTACAACCCTTGGTGCACAGAAGACAAGTCGCTGACCTCTGCTTGTTCTACAGGTTGAGGTACTTCCATGGCAGATGTTCCGAGGAACTCAAAGACATTGTTCCTCGAAATGCAACTTTTGGGCGCTCCATAAGACAGTCTGCTAATGCTCATGAGCATACAGTACACTTGACAACCGCGAGGGCATAAACTTTCCAAAACTCCTTTTGTTACAGGACAAGCAAAATTTGGAACTAACAGACATCTGCAAGCATCTCGGGGCGCTGTTGAAGCGTTATAGGTTCGCCTTTTCCGGAAAAATTAAAAAAAAAAAGAAAAAAAGTTGAGCTATCAGTTAGAACATTTTAGTTTTTTTTCTTTTGTTTAAGACTTTCGGGGGGGGGGGGGGGGCTTGAGGGGCTGAAGCCCCCCCCTGGCTACGTGCCTGACTGACACGTGCTATTAATAATCTTACGTAGGCAATCGTTGTTTATGATTGCCAAATAATCAATATTATCAAGGAAAATGGCACAGAGGACAATTTTGCACACATACCCGTCGATCAGTAAACCAGTACTACCCGTTCCTCGGTTTTAAAAAAAAAGTTACGTAAACCGACCTGAATATCGTTCCTCACGTGTGAAAGCTGCCATAAGATTTTATAGTACCTACTAAAGGCCGGGTAACCGGTCACCAGGTATGTGTGAAATGGGCCTTTAGGGCCCTATTCACGCCGAGTCGAAAACTCGGTTTTCGCGAAAACACTCGAAAACGACTTTCAATCGTTGGGTTGTTGAAGCAGACACACCTTTTGCAACATTCAGCGAGTTGAGCAAAACTTCTGAAAGGATAGCTCTCACCCAGTGCTGTCGTTTCTTCTAGTTTTTTGTTTGCAATAATGTGGAATCTCTTGTTATTTTTGCACTATAAACAGCAAATTATTCAGCTTTTCTAGAACCTTAGAACAACTAAACGGTATTTTGAGATGTTTTGAATTTGATTGTTGCTTTTGTTAATTACTTTCTGCATTTAACCATAAAGTTAACGATTATCACGTAGCTTAATTAATTTTGTTTGTATATTATGTCAATACGAGCGGAGTTTTAGTTAAGCTATGAGTACACGACATGCCAAGCACGACATACGCATGCCAGTCTGACGTCAATTTGACATCGTTTGAATTGAAGATTTGTTGTACGCTTTTTAATCCATTGATATCGTAGCCATCCTTTGATGGAATTTGTTAATTTATGGCTTGATAGAAAGAAGACGAACCATATTTTGCATATTTTGGGATATATACTGCATTTATTTCGAAATGTCACCAGGAAGCCCAAAAATATTCAAAAATTGAGTGATTTTTTTTCGCTGGGAAAAATTAAGATTTTCGGGCTTCCTGGTGACAGTTCGAAATAAATGCAGTATATATCCCAAAATATGGTTCGTCTTCTTTCTATCAAGCCTTAAAGTAACAAATTGCATCAAAGGATGGCACGATGTCAATGGATTAAAAAACGTCCAAGAAATCTTCAATTGAGTAGATTTTTTGCCAGTCACCGTCGACATACAAATATGCCAACTTTGAGACAAAACCGTGTACTCGGCATACCTTTCGCACATGTCACAATATAATAAAACGTGACATATTCTACAATATGTCGAGTAATTTTATCGTGACGTAAGAGTGCCATGCGTATGTCGTGTTTGGCATGTCGTGTACTCATAGCTTTAGTAAAATAATAGTTTAGTCGCCACAATCATTTCATAGCTATAGTTTCACAGCTAATGAAACGTCAAACGAAAACTAGTTTAGTTGGTGTTTGGTGTGAATGCATCGACGAGTTTTCGTAAACTTTATGCCGAAAACTCAGTTTTCAGTGCGGTGTAATTAGGCTATTAAATTTTCTTTCCAAAATAGCCATATACGGTATATGATGATGACATCATTGATTGATTAGTTAAGGTTTTGCCTTTTCTTATATTTCCTTATAAAATTATCTACCTATATATAAATATTTATAGGCACTGCAATATTCGCATGCATTTTAAAACAAAAACTTAAGGTTTTGATAGCGAACCGAGCAAAATTGTAAGTGATAGTTAAGTTATCATTATCACGCATACTATGAAGAAAAATAATAAATGACATGTTTTTGTTTATAAGTAGGTAAACACACAACTCAAAAACGCACACATTGTGTGCGATTAATGTCGGCGGAAGATAACTGTAACTGATAGTATTCTAATTATCCATAACATGACATAAAGCCATATAATAAGTAGCAATAATCACTATTGTCCACATGGTAGTCATTCTACTTTAGGTGTAGGT
Organism: Cheilosia soror; assembly: GCA_949372485.1. NCBI lineage: Eukaryota > Metazoa > Arthropoda > Insecta > Diptera > Syrphidae > Cheilosia > Cheilosia soror. The sequence goes on along the minus strand of OX443562.1, from coordinate 46,548,468 downwards.
TTGTAATGTGGGTTCGTTGTCTAAGAAAAAGCTTAATACATAGTTCAGCCCCATCATAATCTTTATACTCATAGCTAGGCTATGAACAATTAGGCAAATAGCCATTGCATGGTCATATCAACACAAACATGATTTATTTATTGTGCTTATACATAGAATACTGACAATTTCATATGCAAGAAAAGGCTGTCCTGCTAGTGACATGCCACTTTACCTGCTGTGTGCTAGAGAAATAAAAAGCAATTGAGAGCCTCTGTACAAATAGCTATTATAGTGAACAGGCCTTAATCTATAAGGTAAAAATGGAGAAAAACAATATACCGCACGATGAACACTTAGTGGGAACACTTCGTGTATGATATCTCGATTAATAAATAAAATATGATCCATACACAAAAATGGGCTTAATTACAATAGGGTGCTTTTAGCAAAATGCATGCAATTCCTTTTGAGAAAACCGTCATGTTATATCTGATTTCGTACTAAATAAATTTTAAATGGCAAAAGCTATTGCTTGATTATTACTGGAACGATATGTACAGGTACACACCCTACATATACAAGTAAATTTATGCATATATGTAAGTAATTGATATATACATATTTAAGTAAGTTTTAAAAAGACAGTAAAGATAGTGTAATGCCTAATTGTGAGTATATATAGTATCCAAGGCGGACATTTTTAACTTGACATGTTGTACATTACATCTCTATGTCCTATTTATAATACAAATTGTATACTTCCTTCAAACATCAGTAACAAAGCCAAAATCTTAATTTTATCTATCTATCTATGTATTAAAATTTAAATAGCAGTACTTGTCTAGCTAGATGCAAATTCTCAATTCGGCATAACATTGTATGTCTCTTTGTGTTCGAAAACCCATTTGAAACCCATTTACGACAGCGAATGGTCCCAATGGGTACAAGCTCTCTTTGTTCACTCTCTGTTGAAGTCAGAGCTACATACGTATGTGGCTCGCTACATGCCGTGTACTAGCAACTTAAATCTTGATTTTTATGCTTACTTCGTTTTTCCTACCAAATCATTTGTATTCTTTTTTTTTTTGAAACAATAACAATAAGGCTTCTTTCTGATAATGTCTAATCTTTTTTTTAAATTGATACCCAAACTAGCCATACAGTTTGCACACTACTTCAAAAATGTAGCATTCCTCATTCACGTCGCAGAAACTATTAGTTTACTATCTGCTTTCTTGCAACTGTCCCATTACGTTTACAGATTGCACCCTGGACCTTTAAATCAGGTAATAACTTTTCTAAAAGTAGAAAAGTACCTAGTAGAAAACTCCTCTTTACACTGTGCTCATTATGACCATTTGTTTACCAAAAATCACTGAAAAAATTAAAAACCGGTCTGGCCACCACAACTGCTAAAGAAGACCTTTCATAGTTCGTGTACGATCTGACAGAACAGTGTGATTTGCCATTAAACATGTTATCTAAAAATTAACAGCCTGCGCCACCCTACCATACATATTACCGGTGCCATGAAATAAAGACTTATGCGAAAAGGTTTAAAACTTAATTTTGGACTTTATTATACCCTCCACAGGAAGGTATATTCACTTTGTCTCATTACATTTGTAAAGCCAAGAAGTATTCACCGAAAACCCTATAAAGTATATATATTCTGAATCAGGATCACATTCTGAATCGATTTAGCCATGTCCGTCTGTCTGTCTGTTGAAAACACGATAGCGTCCAAACGAATCGACATAGGCGAATGAAATTTTGTGAGAGGTCTTATATTTATGGCCTTCAGGTTTGTATTAAAAATGGTCCATGTCGGTCAAGTAGTTCTGTTACCTCCCATACAAAGCCAATATTTGACGCATATATATCTGTCTGTTGAAAGCACGATAGCGTCCAAACGAATCGACATAGACAAATGAAATTTTGTGAGAAGACTTCTTTTTACCGTGTCGTCAGGTTGGTTGGTTGGAAAATGGGCTATGTCGGTCAAGTAGTTCTGGTACCTCCCATAGGTACAAAACCACTATTAGACCCATGTGTCTCTCTGTCTGTTTAAATCACGATAGCGTCCAAACGAATCGACATAGGCAACTGAAATTTTATGAGAGGTCTTATATTTATGGCCTTCAGGTTTGTGTTTAAAATGGTCCATGTCGGTCAAGTAGTTCTGTTACCTCCCATACAAAGCCAATATTCGACCCATATATCTCTCTGTTTGTTGAAAGCACGATAGCGTCCAAACGAATCGGCTTAGGTGAATCAAATTTTGTGAGAGAACTTGTTTTTACCGTTGTCAAGTTGGTATTAGAAAATTGTCTATGTCGGTCAAGTAGTTCTGGTACCTCCCATACAAAACCAATATTAGACACATGCGTGTATCTATACAGTACATACAGTGGAGGGTATTAAAGCATCGACCAGGCCGATGATAACACTTTTACTTGTTTTATTTTCAAAAGTCCAAATCTCGAAGTGGAAATAAAATCCAAACAACAAATATATGGGCAGAATTGAAAAAAGGGTGGTGTTCCGAACTTTACATACTAAAAACCTCGCACCAACTCCAAACCCTATACAGAGACCCCAAACAGGGGGTATATAAATCCTACCTACTGTTATAAAGGGTTTTTCAATAGGGACGCTACAAAAGTAGCGCGACATGGACAGCAAACGACGCCGAATTTCTTGCCGCTCTTTTGACATTGCTCTTCAGTAAGGTTTCCCATTTCATGATGGAAAGATATACGAGCCCACAACGAGTCGAAATTATTAAAATTTACTACCGAAATTCGGAGTCAGTGGCCTCAACGTTAAGAGCGCTACGTCCAATTTATGGTCGTCATAATCGTCCCAGTGAGACAAAGAAGTGCTCGTAGTACGAGAATATTGCTGCCGCTAAGGCTTCAGTTAAAGAAAGTACATAAATGTGTCTCTCACACGTCGTTCTCAAGCGTTGGGCATTTCTGTGACGTCGTTGTGGCGAATTTTGCGAAAAGATCTTGGCCTACATCCTTACAAGACTAAATTGACGCAAGAACTGAAGCCGCTTGACCACCAGAAGCGTCGTATGTTCGTGAATTGGGCTGAGCAACAACTTGAAAATGATTCGGATTTTCATCGAAAAATCATCTTCAGCGATGGGCTCATTTCTGGCTCAATAAACAAAATATGCGGTATTGGTCAGGCAGCACACGTACTCCATGAGTCATCATTGCATCCCGAAAAAATTACGGTTTGGTGTGGTTTATGGGCCGACGGCGTCATTGGGCCGTACTTCTTCCGTGATGATCAAGACCGGTACGTTACTGTGAATGGGAATCGCTACCGTTCAATGATAACCGAATATTTTTGGCCCCAATTGGATGATATGGGCTTGGAGAACATGTGGTTCCCACAGGAGGGCGCCACAAGCCACAGAGCGAATGTCACAATCAATTTATTGGAAACCAAGTTTGGAGAACGTGTTATCTCACGAAATGGTCCAGTCGCTTGGCCGCTTCGGTCGTGCGATTTGACGCCGTTAGACTATTTCCTGTGGGGCTACGTCAAGTCTATGGTCTATGCCAACAAGGCAGCGACGATTGATGAACTTCGTACGAATATCGAACGTGTAATTGCTGCAGTATCGGTTGATTTATGCTTGAAAACCGTCGAAAGTTGGGTTCAGCGTCTGGACTTCTGCAAGCGTGTCCGTGGTGGCTATGCAAAAGAAATCGAGTTCCATACATAAGGGCATCGAACGTACTTTCACAGGAATAAAGAATTTCATTGATATCCAAAACCGTTTTTGTTTTATTTAAAAAAACTTTTGTAGCGCTCTTATTGAAAAACCCTGTATAATATACATTGTATATATTATATCTACAATGCATAAACAGTAGAATATGTATGGGGGCATGCTTTCCCCCTGCAACCTCCCTGCTCGTCTTTTTCTTTTAAACAGCTGCAATAATGTCCAAGGACTTTATTGCACTTTCAAAAATGAAATAAAGTCCAAAACTAGTTTTGAATTTTATTGCAATTTCAAAAGTGCAATAAAGTCAAAAAAAAAGTCCAAAATTACGTTTTGGACCTTTTTGCATAAAACTTTATTTGATGGTACCCATATTACCTGTCTACTTTATATTATCCGTTCATCAATCAAATATGGAACAAGTTCATCCCTTTTGTTTGATCAATTTTACATAACATGACAAGGTTATTCCTTGTTATGGTTATTTCTGCAGAAAACCATTAGATTATTCAATTATGTACCTATGTCCTATATGTGTTAATATTTCTTAAAATTAGTACGTATTCATTCATGCTGTATAATTTGTATTACTTAGTCACTTTTTTAATGAACGCTTTTGAGTTCTTTAATTCAATGCCCTATTGGTAGGCGGCAATAAAAGTGTATGCATTTATCGTTTAACTCGCACAGCAAACTAAAGTAATGGGAACTTCCGGGCGTCATAAGTGAATGACTGCGTATTAAATGTGTGATTTCACAACAGACACTGACTTCATTATTCTCCTTTATATTTTGTTTTGTGTCACCCTACTTGATAAAATATCTCAGTATTGGCTGTGAGACTTAAGTTCATATTCATCTGTAGAGTTTCTTGAACTGACCAATACCACCACAATAAACAAGTGCAAGTATAGTGCAGCTTAGGAACGAAAATGCAATACATCTTGCGAGAAGTTCTTCCGTAACCCCATAAAACAACAATTTAAGAAGAAAGAAAAAAAGGAAATTGAAACCTGCGAATGAAAACGAAATCAGGTACCGTGACGTATTGTGATCGTTTTTTTTATTATTAGTCCGGAATTCGATTTATATCAGATGAAAGGGTAGTAGTTCATAGGGGTTATTTTAAGAAAGGTGATAGCAGGCACTGTTTAAATGTTTTTTTCAGGTATTACTGTACACACAGAAAACAAAAATAATAAAACAAAAGAAAGACTCCCGCACTTTTATATAACTTATACGTTAATGACTTTTTGATGTATAATATTCTTTACATATTTTTGTATAAAATTTATTAGTCAAGTCATTGCACATGTAGTCACAACTGATGTTGATGTACAATCAAATAATGTGTCACATACATATTTCGTACATAACACTATATTAATAATATGATATCTGATATAATTTTCTTCCTGAAATAAAACCTAACTTATCTTAAGATGAAGCACAACAATTAGTTGATAAAAATAACAACTTCCGTAAAAACGCAGTTCCCTCTCCCTATACCCATATACCACTCGTACAATTTGCTCTGTGATGCATGACAACAAAGGGTGTATTCCGGATGTTACACCAATTCCTATATGGTGCACGCAAATTCTCACAAGAACTTACCGGACTGCAAGCATTTCGTATTATCGTAACTACGAACAATATCCGACCTCAGTCAACAGTGAACTAGCACCAACTGCTAAGGAAATAAGTAGTTTATGTCATGGTACGATTATAATTGGAGGAAAAAAAAATAAAAATGTGAGCACATCAATGACCCCAACCTAACACGATACACGAGTATAAGCCTTTCCCAGTATCTCTCATACCACTTGAGATCATTGAAAGAACTGTTAAATCTAAATTCTAAGTATTTATTGGAACATCCGGTGTAAGTTACCACTATAAGATAATGTATTTGTATGCATAGGACTATAGCATCTTATTTAGCATTACAGTAATATGATATTGGAGTAATTGCACTTGCAATTAAACTAATGCTTATGTTTTGTTTTTCATTTTCATTATAAAGGGGGTTAATTAATATGAGAAAGAGTTATACATAAGTGCAGTAATGAAAATGACTTTCTCATCTGCTAGAATATTGAAATGCTTTTACTGGTTAAATGCAAGCTAAACGTGTATTATGCTTCGAGATCTAATACCGTGGCGATTGTTCATTTTACATGATGTTACTGATTGCCATCCCATAACATGGGATAAGAAAATTTTGATAGGTAATTTTTTTAAGATGAGCACCAAACTCAACTTTTCACCGAATTTCCGAATAAGGGTGTGGAACGGCAATACGCTTCGAAAATGCAAGAAATCGGAAGCTCAAATTTTATTATATGGTCGGCATCGGCACCAATAAAATATCAGAGTTGCAAGGAGAACTGCTCAAATTCAATTACGTATGTTTTAGATGGAGACGAAGTCAAAGTTAACCGAATTTTTATATTTTTTAAATATGCTAATTTATTGAAACAACTTAGTAGATATCTGCTATACTTATATAAAAAGTATGTAGCTACTTACGACGTTTGTTAATAAAGCAAAATAATCATCAACAAGTAGTTTGTTGACACGAAACGAATATTTCACTATCAAAAAGTTATCCAGGTCTGGGGCTAAGATAATACCTAAACTATCCTATTGGCTTCCACGTTTTCTTTTACTATTTGGATTTGCTAGGATGCTTAGGAGGAAATAAAACTCTGATTTTTAATTGAAATCAGAAAAATCTCTGTTTCAAAACTGGAGTTTGGTGAACTTAACTTTAAAACACTCAGACTCACATATATGTCAGAAAATTAGGGGGAAAGCGGGAGACTTGAACATATGGGAGACTTGAGACACTCTTAATAACTCGCTTAAATTCTATTCAAATCCAATGAATTTAAATGTATGTGATGCAGAAACTGACGCGCTACTTGCATACAAAAGGAGTTCTAAATCGTTCGTTCACTTTGTTTGGTGGCGGAGAAAATGTGTTTTTCAATATGAAAACTTAAAAAAAAAAATTTTTTTATTTTCTCCATAAAATTTATGTGCAACATTGTTAGTAAATAATATTGATGTTACCTAATAATATTGATATTTGACTTCGTAAATACTAGCATAAAACTACGCTGGCATGTACGTAACAAAAATTATAAATGTTATTTTGTTAAAAAATGTGAACGGGAGACTTGAGACAGTTTCTGAGGGGAGAGTTGATCAGTGGCTTATTGCCTTAGTGATATGGCAATTTATAAAAAATTAAATTATTTATTAATTTTTGTTTTGTTTCGGAAGTACATTTAGTTATTTTTTACCTCTATTTTATGTTTGAAAACTGAATTACTTAGTTTTTTTATATACTATAAAAGTTTGTAACATTTTATTATAAGTCTTTTATATTTTTATTTTAAAACATTAAACATAACTTTTTGTTTGTAGATAATGCCACAAAATTAAGAAAAATTAATTCTAATCAGATTGATAGTTGTTATATTATTTGTTTTATTGTTTTGCTTATAGAATTTGAGTATGTTCAAGTCTCCCCAAAGGGGTGTTCAAGTCTCCCTGCGGTAGGGGAGACTTGAGCCGAAAATCTGTTTTCAAACATTTGCCATTTGTCAAAAATATCTGGTGTTTATTTTAAGTTGATTGGACTTTTCTTAAAATAGATTTATGTAGCTAGAAAAAAATGCATTTAATAGGTGGCTGCGGTCAATAAAAAAAATGTTATGAACGATTTAACAAAAAGTGGCTCAAGTCTCCCGCATTCCCCCTACCCGAAGTTAATTATTTAATTTTACAACTTAATATGGACTTCTTCCCATAAGAAGAGAGTAAATATATTCTTGATTTGTATTCTAACCTAACCTAAATCTCATGATTTGTTTATTTTCGATAGCGTTCGTACTGTATAGTGCTTTTGTATATACACATTTTCGAATAGGTGTTGACAATTAAAATTCGGAAATGTTTGTACATGTAGGTGTGCTTTTATATGGAGGGGAGTTAGGTGATGAACGTGCCATAGGGCCCACGGTTCTAGGGGGCCCGCTTGGCCCACACAAAAACAAAATTTAAAAAAGTCGGATAAAAGAAGAACAATTCTACTAAATAAAAAATCATAGAAAATCAGTATTATAGGAACAATTTTATATAAAGAAATCAAATTTGTTTTCACATTATCATACTCATTCAATAGGAGCCTTTCCATGCTACGATTTGACGAATGTTTCGATTATACGTTCAAATCTTAGTTTATCCATAACACGGACTTGGAGTCCTAGTTGTAGTAGCACAAGTAGCTGCTGCACATTAAGAGGTCCCATTCCCATATTTTGACGCTCCTCGCTCACAGGATCTCAGCTACATATCAGCTACCCCAGCAATAAAAGGGAAATGAAAATAACTATTGTAAAGTTGTGTAAAATTCATCGGGAGCTCCATCGAGTTTTCTTATTTTTCATTGGAATGACTTAAAATTTACCTTAGCCAACAGTGTACTTGGATTAAGATGTGAGAATTTCGGCTTCGTCTACCCAGACATATGAAAGCTCATCTAGATCCTGGAAGAAGTAAATAAGAAGGAATTTGTTCTGGTGTGTTGGAGACGAAGGCACCGTTTTATATTTCAAGAACAAGAATTTAAGAACAGCTGCTTATTATTAGGTAGCAGGTACTGATTTTATTATGGTGAATTTTGATTTTCTTATTTCGACGCATGAATATTCAGAAATATTAAATATGTAATATCTAAAGAGTATCTATCATCTTACTTATGGATAAATGTGGGCGCAGTAGCGCAGTGGTTGGTGTGCTGGACTACTGTGCGAGGGATTTCAGGCTCAATCCCCGGAAAAACACAAATTATGTACACCTTAAAGTTTTTTCTACTGCGCCACTTCTCGCGAACGTCTGATAAACATCCGAGAGTTGACTGTCCTGAAAGGCTTCTCAATTCAGCCGTTCGGACTCGGCATAAAATTGTAGGTCCCTTCCATTCGTCCCAAAAATAGAAACTCACACAAACGAATGGTTGCGAGAAGCTAGGCCTAGGGTGTCTAACCGCCTGTTGCGCCACCTATTTATTTTTTTAAATGTGGAAATGGAAATGAAAGAAATGCAATGTAGAGAAAGTTATTTCTAAGAACTACATACATTTCATATAATATGAACATAAAACTTATGTTTTGAAAGCAACACATCTTGTCTCTTCATGACCACACATACTTCTCATTTAAAGAAAAATGTTGAGCGGTAGCATTCGCATATAGCAACTTCAATCGGTCGCAATTAAGCTCGTACTGCATATAGCATATGGCTTTTGAATTCAGGTAAAATGAGTTTGCAAATAAATACAAAATGTAGTCCCTATCTGTAGATATACTTGACTGAAATTTAGCTTTTAAAGCTGCAATGTATAGCCTTGCTCGTTATATGCAATGAAACTTCAATTGTGTACTTAACTGCATTCATAATTGTGATATTTCGTCTACATCCTTTTCTCGATTCATCTGCAGTTTCTTCTGCTCATCTTTCATATATTTATACTTCCTTGAGGTACGTACTACATAGGTGCTATCTACATAAATGTACATGCTTCCTACGTCTTTAGATTTATACATACATACCTACTTTGCAAGCTCAGTAACTGTAATCATCGTCGTCAATTTAATATTGCTTACGAAGGGATGCACTGCCACTGCACAGTGCACATTCGTCTGCTCTACGTAAATATAAGAAACTCATGGCAAAGAATCTCTTGTAATTTGAATAAACCAAGCAGAAGAAAATTTCCGTTTCCTATTCATGATTTTGCTTTCATTTTTTGATTTGCATCTGCAAGCTACACAGGGTGTCTCAAGTTTTGTTTAAATAAAGATGACAAGTATTATATGTACTTGACTCCCTTAGTTATATCGGTCGTTGTACATATACCTATTATAAAAAGGACTCCTTATTAGGTACATGCAGCAAGTAAATAAAAGAAAAAGCAGTGCGCGGTATACCAATAATCATTTTTAGTTTCCAGGCTAATGGACACTATGGTGAAAATTTAAATATTATTATTGGTAATGTTAAGACCCACGCCCAATACCTACAACTTTTGAATGAACATAACACAATAGAAATCTACTATTATAACTAGTAACTAATTCAGCTAAATATTTTTCTGTTGACTTAGGTCTGTCGACCGGATGTATGTATGTAAGTAAAGTATATGTGGCACAATTATTCAAAAGCACGTTGACACATTTGAAACACACGTTTTCCTCACCTCAATATCCACAAAGGAACACAGCGTTCACCAGATTACCATATTGCGATCGACGTAAGGCACTTTTCTAGTATTCTAAATGTCTGAACTTTTCCAGCGGCCAACATACCTTGTTGTAGCCAAGGTATGAGAAGATTTAAAGTTGAACTGCCACAATCGCAACAAACCGCTAGGGCCTTTCCCGTCTCCCTCAATCTCTCGAGAAGTCCTTTGCAGCCAGCATCAAATGCTGAAGACCAGTGGCGTTGATGCCAAAAAGCAATCAAAAAAGCCTCAACTGGTGTGCTAACAAAATGGCGATGCAAAGAAGGACGAGAGCAGCTCATGAGCTCTACGAGCAATAGAGGAGGGAAGAACACCGGCTTCTTCGGAGCAAAAAGAAAGAGAATGAGAAGCGCGCGATCGAGAAAATAGAGAGGTGCTACTCCATCGGAAGTTTTAGCAAAAGGTATAGAGAACGTACCACGGGAACATGACCCAAATAAAGAGCTGTATAGACGAACAAGGAAATCTGGTAATAGAGTCACAGTCGGTGTTGAGGACATGGAAAAACCATTTCTGCAGACTGCTAAACGACGAAGACGACAAAAATGCTCTGTCAGGTAGAATGAACCATTTAGCCTGGATGACGAAAGCCAAGACTTTCATCCACCTGACCAAAATGAAGTGAGGATAGCAATATCCAAACTCAAGCCCAACAGAGCTGCTGGACCGGACGGTTTAACTGCCTAGTTTTTTTAAGACAATGGGAGATGACTTGGTGGAGAACATACACCAACTCGTCTCCAAGATTTGTTCAGAGGAAAGTATGCCTGATAAATAGAGCCTCAGCATTGTTTGCCCGATCAACAAGAAAGGCAAAGGAGACCCTTTTGACATAATTGAATAATTGCTGACATAGAATGCGACCTCAATCGACTTGGATTGTGCAGCTGCAGGCAATTAGCTAAGGACCGGGCTCAATGGGATAATCTAGTTGAGCCCTCGGTTCACCCCGAACTGTAGAGCCGTCTAAGATAGTAGGTAAGTGCTTCACCACAGGCCCAACACTTCATTTCATATTATTGTACCTAATTTTCAATCGGCATGGGCAGAGTGACCATAATTATTTTCTTAAATCTGCTAGAATCTAGCATTTAGCAGATTTTTTTTTTCAAACCAAATCCTGCCAGAAAAAGTGCTAAAAATTTTTTGGCTTTTGGATTCTGCTATAATGCCTGCTAAATTTTTATTTTATTAAAACTCATAATTAATTCTGTAAAACGAACATTTTTATCATATTACATGTGTTCACTGCTTGCCACATTCGAGACTATTTATGTAGTTGATGTAATTGTGTGCTGAAGATTCTACTTTACTTTGCTGAGAATTGAGATAGATGTTCAACAAAACACGCCTATTGCGATTAAGAAAAAATCGTCTCATCGCGTCGCTCTATTTCTATTTGCTAATATCTTTTTCTGGTATTTATGGAAAATGAACGTTTCGGTAGGTATTCAAATTGAGTTATTCAAAATCACGACACCTACGACTTGGATTTGAACATGACAGAAAAGGGTGGGAAAGGATTTTTTGGTTATTAGGTTCGTTCGCCGTGGTTAGCCCTAGGACGCACTCAGTGAGCAGGAGAAGAGTCAGTGAATTTTCGTGGCTGCCAGAAAAATCCAGAAATTTAGTTTCATGTCGAACACGAAATGTAACCCTGAGACCTGACCCTGAAAATTTTTTGTAATATAGAGGTTTAACATAAAATTTGTTTAATTAATGATTTTAAAAACAAATTTCTTTTAAAATTTAGTAGTGCAGCACAAGTAAATTATGCATTCACAAAAATATGATTTCACCCAAACGACAGCTACGATTGACAGAAAAATCCAGCACTGAACTCTCCCCTGTCTGAATACACAGTGCTCAACTACGGCGCTCATCACGAACACAGGTCTTTATTGTCAGTGCAAACTCAGTACTATATCGGACGCAACAGGGCTATCCCAATGCGCACTAGTGCACCATAGGGTCCACGAAACAAACGTATTGTTAATTGAGTTCTTTCCAGATTCCAGCTTCGTTTGCTTAGTGGATGAGTTTAGGTCTATTTTAAAAATAATTTATTTTGGGGTTGCTCGATGTGAAAGTGTTATTGATTGCATGCGAATTTAAAAAAAAAATTATTAAGAATTCAGCTAGATTTCCTGCCAGATCAGAAAAATCTGCCAGAGATTATGCCGGCAGATTTTTATTTTTTTTCCGGCTAAAGAATATTTTTTCCTGCTAGATCTGGCAGGAAAAATGCCAAATTGGTCACTCTGGGCATGGGGTACAAAAGAATTAGACAATTTGTTTTAATAACTTTTATTTTTCTCTCAACATCCTTTCTGCTTACAATTTCTTATTTAATTTGTATACCCTCCACTGGGAGGGTATATTCGATTTGTACATTATCAGCCTTATTTATAAACTTTAGAGTTATTATAGAGAGTGTATAACCAAGTCAAATTCGAGCTTACCAGGAACAGGGTATATCCAACCGTTTCATAGCCAGTAGCTGTTGTACACAGATTTATTAAGGACGGGAGAAGTATGAAAAAAAAAACGGCAAAGGAAGAGTCAGCAAAGGAAAAACATGTCAGGAAAGGCTGGCGATACTGAGAGCTGCTTCAAATTCAAGGCTCTCCGCAGGTAAAATTAAAACAGAAACTGAAGTTACATCTAGCGGATCGACTATTCATCGCGTGATACAGAAGGTAAAATCCAGCGCCTTGATCTTGTAACAAGTCACATCAGGTGGAATCGAGAGTGGCATACCGTCGTCTTTTGTGATGAAAAAAATTTTATTTTTTTCCAACCGATACATACCAGCATGCACAACAAAAGCCTGGGGTGGAATCGGCTACGGTGATTTGTGATAAGTGATAGTCACAATCAACAAAATTGGTCTGGTCACCGGTGACAATCACATTTTTGTTATAATTTCTTGTGACAGCAGGTTAGTTGTCGCACTTGCATGTTGGTTTGATCAGTGTTTTTTTTTTTTTAATTTTTGGATGTGTTAAGAGAAAATGGACGTGTTTGTACCTCTGCAATTATTTTTAGTATCTGACAGTGAAGAGGAACAAGATATCAATATCGATGGGGGGGTACTAATGGGAAGTTTCTAATGGCTGGTCAGCATCAATAGGGCAAAATACTCTGTGTGAGGTGACCTCGAGAACACTTAAACTCTGTCCCATGGTGCCTCATTCATATTTAGAGATACTTTCTTCCAAAAAACCTAATGGGCATCACGGCAGATAGCGCCTTTGTCAAAAAAAAATTTTACCAAATCCGGGTGCTTTTACACATAATAGGTAAATAACTCGATATGAGCTATATTGGCTGAGTTGGCTCTCCCGTTGATAATACATGTCTATTGTTAAAATTGTTATTTTTATACTACTTTGCATTTTAAAGTGCATTGCCTACTCAAATGCTTTTTCCCAATTCGAAAACAATACAAAACAAGTAAAAGTGTTATCATAGGCCTGGCCGATGCTTTGATACCCTCCACTGCATAAAAGTCATGCAAAATGTTTACCATGCGAGTTAGTATGAACTACTAGCAGAACTACTTTACCGACATAGAAAATTTTCAATACCAACCTCACGACGGTTAAAAAAAGTCCTCTCACAAAATTTCATTCACCTAAGTGGATTCGTTTGGACGCTATCGTGCTTTCAACAGACAGAGATATATGGGTCAAATATTGGCTTTGTGTGGGAGGTAACAGAACTACTTGACCGACATGGACCATTTTTAATACAAACTTGAAGGCCATAAATATAAGACCTCTCATAAAATTTCAGTTGCCTGAGTCGATTCGTTCGGACGCTATCGTGGTTTCAACAGATAGAGAGAGACGTGGGTCTAATAGTGGTTTTGTATGGGAGGTACCAGAACTACTTGACCGACATAGCCCATTTTCAATACCAACCTGGCGACGGTAAAAAGAAGTCGTCTCACAAAATTTCATTCACCTAGGTCAATTCCTTTGGACGCGATCGTGCTTTCAACAGACAGACAGACAGACAGACGGACATGGGTAAATCGATTCAGAATGTGATCCTGATTCAGAATATATATACTTTATATGGTCTCCGGTGAATCCTTCTTGGCGTTACAAACGTAATGGCTAAGTGAATATACCTTCCTGTGGAGGGTGTAAAAATGTGCACGACTGGGTCGAACGAAACTTTCTCGTTAATTGCCAATTTCGCAGAATCTCAGAGTCATTTCAGCAAATTTTGCGTTTAAAATCATATCCACTTAAGATGTACGCAGGTTTGGTAACTAAACCCTTGTTAATTAAAAAAGTAATACATACTACATAGACATACATAGATATTAACTACAACACTTTATTACTTACATACTTTAAAATTTAAACTGGAACTGACACTTGAAGGAGGCAAGTAGGCGATGAATTTCAAATTCACATTTTTGATTATTTAAAAAAAAGTGGTCTCAATGGTCGGGACGGGATTTGGATAGTCATTTTTGAGAAACATTCATAATACGGCTGTATTCGAGTTTTCTGAGAAAAACTAAGTACGTGATCATGTTTAGAATGCTTATGTTGTCTTAAATATGTATTTTGATCAAAATCGTTAGAGCGGTTTTTTGTAAAATTATGCTGACAAATGTTACAACTTTGAATTCGAAAAGCAATGTTACTAAACGGTTTAGATGAAAAATAAGTACGACGCATTCTTCAGGATATAAACATTACCTAGCAGTTACATTTTTAACCAAATCGAAAATGGCGTTTACGAGATATGTGTAGTTTTTAAAATTCCCTTTTTAGCGATTGGGGTGGAAATCGAAGGACGCATTCATGGTTCAAAAAACACAGTTTTTCAACTGAGCAAATGATATTGCTATGGATTTAAGCATTACCTGACAGCAGTGGCGTAGCGTAGAGGGCGACACTTTTAGAGGGCGGCAAAATTGCACAACGTCTAACAAACATCCGAGAGTATAACTGTCCTGAAAAAGCCTCTCAGCCTCTCAATTTAGCCGTTCGGAATCGGCATAAGAATGTAGGTCCCTTCCATTCGTCACAAAAATAAAAAACTCACACAAACGAATGGTTGTGAGAAGCTTTGCCTAGGGTGGCTAGCGGTCCAACTATGTTTTTTTATTTTTGAACACATATTTGAATCATTCCGTTTTTTGTCGCACCTATGATTCCGACCACTTGAAATGAGCACGAAATTTTGCATTAGTGTGCCGAAATCGGGGAATCCCCAATGTATAATATTGAGATCTTGCTCATTGTCGCGACTGGCAACATCGTCTGTACTAACTTGCGGGGATTCCCCGTATTTTTATATAAAGAATAGTGTTCAATGTTGCATACGTAACACCTGCAAATTAGGTTATAGTGTATGTAAGCCCCTTCAGGGAAGTCCGTGCTTTGACAATTCCAAGAAAGTTTGATTGACCCGTCAGTCATCCAATTCCAATTAGTGCTTTCCAAACTGTGATTTTAGTGTTCATAAGTAGGTACCTGCTCTGAATTGTGATTCTTAAATTATTAAACTTCGTGAAAAATTATATTGTTCGTGTACGTAGATATATACTATACCTTCTTATATGAGTATTAAATATTTTATTTAAGTTTTCTATTTATGTAATTATTGTATGTTTGACTATCTGCTATATTGTTCAATCTTTAATTTATTAAAATAAAACAAATCAGAACAAGTAAATTTCAGTAAAGTACATATAGGTTACATTTTTTTAATTTATTAGAAATTATTTTGAAATTTTCTACGATAGTTTCGTTTACGACTCCAACTTGTGCTTTTATTATTTATTCTGCATTAGCCAGATATCCGTCAGAACAGAAAATTCACAGATTTCATATGAATGGGAGGATTTTTGCTTCGAGGTACTCTTCTCAAAATTGTTCCGACATTTATGAAGTGTGATTAAGTGCGTTTTTTACCTATATTTTTGACGGCTTTATACGAAATTTATTCCGATATGATCCGACAGAAATTGGTTGCAGAATGCGTTTCCAGGGCAAAAGCAAACTAAACAAGTAAACGTGTTATCATCGGGCTGGCCTTTGATAGCGTCGACTGCAAATAATTCTGATGGAGAAGCGAGAGGAATGGGCAAATGGCGCTGTAAGTGATGCAACAAATATGTGTGAAAAACTTGGCATTTCCATGGAACCTCAGAGGCGCATAACAAAAAAGTCGTGAGCGTTTTCAGCAGCTACAACATTTGGCGGATAAGTTTGGTTTTCTAACGCCGGCTATATTACTTGACTCGGGCGAAACTAAATTTAATCTAGACTACGCATCTACAGAAATTGACGACCAGGATTTCAAGGTGGAACGACTTCGACTGCGGACTTTCATTGCTGCCACAGGCAACGAAAATAAAATAATTAATGCGGACTCACGTGAATTATTTAAATTTATTGTGAAATCCAAGCTGGAAGACAGTCTGCCTAATATTTTAATAATGCTACGAATATTCTTTACTATTGCCATAAGCAATGCCAGTTGCGAGAGAAGTTTTTCAAAACTAAAATTGATCAAAAATTACTTAAGATCCACAATGAGTAGTTTAAGGCTAACCAATCTGGATTCTGGCTATCTTGTCTATTGATAGGAGGCGGGTGATGCTATAGACATTGATAGTGCAATAAAAGACTTTGCTCTTAAGAAATGTAGACGAATACAGTTTTAGACAGAAGTTTTGTTTTTAATTTAAATAATATTATTTTTCAATAAAAATATAACTATTAACAGTGTCGTTCTGGTTCTAATTGAAAGTCGATTATATAGATATATTATAGTCATTTAAATTGAAATACCTAAATATAAGGGCGGTAAAATTGTCTTCCGCCCCGGGCGGCAGACACCCACGCTACGCCACTGCCTGACAGTAACATTTTTATCGTAATGGAAAATGGCGTTTTAGAGGTATGAGCAGTTTTTTAAAGTACTATTATTAGGGATTTGGGTGGATATCAAAGGACGCAGTCTTTTTAGAGAAAAACTGAGTTTACTATTAAGTTAAGAATGACAATAAAAAAAAAAAATAAATAGGTGGCGCAACAGGCGCATGACACCCAAGGCCTAGCTTCTTGCATCCATTCGTTTTGTGTGAGTTTCTATTTTTGGGACGAATGGAAGGGACCTACAATTTTATGCCGAGTCCGAACGGCTGAATTGAGAAGCTTTTTCATGACAGTCATACTCTCGGATGTTTGTCAGACGTTCGCGAGAGGTGGCGCAGTAGAAAAAACTTTAAGATGTAATTTGTGTTTTTCCGGGGATCGAACCTGGGATCCCTCGCACAGTAGTCCAGCACACTAACCACTGCTCTACTGCGCCCACAATAGTTTTTACCGTTTTCGAGAAAAGGCCAATTTTCAAAACTGCCGTTGCTGGACTTTTTAGCAAAACTGGGTATGCAGTCATGTTAAGCATGCTTACATTAATTCAATATTTCGTAATATTTCGTAAAATTTTTATATGGGGCGGCTAGCATAAAAAAAACCTCCCTAGCAGGAAGCCCACAAACTGTAAATACGAAGTTTGAAGCAAATCCGTCCAAGCGTTTAGATTCCCCAGGGGTGGGACAGACAGACATACGGACGGCCAGAATTGCGAGACCCACTTTTTTGAGTTCCCCTATCATGGTAAATCTCGAATCCGATATTTTGTACGAAAACAATATCTTTCTCTTACTACGTATACGAGAAAGTAAAAAAAAAGACACATGTCAGTGTCAATGTCAAAGTGATTTAACAATTTAAACAATTTTTCGTGATCGACTTACGCAGACGAAAAATATTATTTGATCACAAGTGATTGTCATATTTGTGATAATCACAAATCACCTTAGCCGATTCCACCCCTGGATTCAGAACCAAAATGTAAACCTACTTGCATGGCCCCCATATTCACCCGATCTGAGCATCATGGAAAACGTGTGGGGATGGCTTTCAGGAAAAGTCTACGAAGGAGGAAAGCAATATAATAAAACGGAAGAAGTTATTGAAGACATAAAACGAGCCTGGTCCGAAGTTTAGCTAGATTATTTGACAGCACTGTATGAATCTCTACACAGCAGGCTACTTGAAGTGATTCAGCGATCAGTAGGTAGTATCCATTACTAAAAACTATTGCTATTTGGATAAAACCAGAATTTATTTATACAAAAAATTTGGTATTGTGTTTTTAACTTTTAAGCTTCTAACAGGCAGATTAAGCCACTGTTCGTAATCAAGTGAGACAGAAATGACAGGTAAATTTTATGACCTTTTTGGGAAAAGAGACAAAATATATAATCAGAACTAAATTCTGAATCGAACGAATCAACCTACTTAAGAAGACTTATATTTAGCGCCGCTAAGTTAGTATATTGATTTGATGTTGTATATCGGTCATGTATTTCTGGTACCCACCATACAAAACTAATATTAGAGCCATGCGTCGCGTCGCTCTGCCTCTTGAAAACGCGATAGCTTCCAAACGAATTAACCTATGAAATTGAAATTATTTAAGAGAGCTTCCTTTTACCGTCGGTCGCCAGGTTATTATTGATTTGATGGACTATATATCGGTACTACTAGTACCTCCCATACAAAACCAATATTAGAGCCATGGCCATGTGTACGTACCAAGACCAACGCAAATGCCTAACATTTTGGATGACTTGTATACAGTATGCATCGTCCAGGCCCTTAATAGAACTGGTGACATTTAAGACTTAGATATTAAACATATTTTATACACTTATCATATCTGACACTACTCAGGAGGACTTAGATGCTGCAATAACTTCAAGGGAAGTAGAATCGGTTCTGGAATCGCTGAAAGATGGTAAAGCTGCGGGGTCGAACGGGATACCAATGGGATTTTTTTTAAATACAACGCAGCCGCTCTTAATATAGTTTTTAAATTTGGCACTCCCCCAGATACGTTTTACGATGCACTCATATCTACAAGAAAGGAGATCCAGAAGACCCCAACAACTATAGAGGAATTTCGTTCCTGAATTCCACTCTTAAAATATATACGTCTTTGTTTTTCAAAAGACTGACTTGGGTGCAAAATAATCGTAAGCTGAGTGAATTTCAGTCAGGTTTTAGAAAGGGGTACTCAAGGAGCATCTAGCACGAGTTCGGCTCCTACAAAAAACCCTGTATGCTTTTTTTTGTTGATTTCAAAGCGGCCTTTGACACAATAGAAACGCCTTATTCTACAACCTAGGCGTGTCATCCAAATTTTGCAAAGCTATTGAGAAACTTTACCAGCAAACGAATTCAAATATTTACAATGGTAGCAGAATTTCAGAATCTTTCGAGATTAACCGCGGTGAACGAAAAGGATGTAACCTCAGCCCCATTTTGTTTGCCCTCTCCCTCGACGACCTATAGGTGAATTTCTGCCGTGTGGAGTGGAGTTTGGATCGGTAAAAATAAAGCTGATAATGTATGCTGATGATACAGTTATTCTCGCAAATTCGCCTCACTCTCTGCAGTTAATGATTAATAAACTGTCGGAGAACCTACCTACTGTAAGTTGTGGAGTCTTGAGATCAACACGGCCAAATCTAAAGTTATGACTTTTAAAAATGGCTCAGGAAAGCTTGCAAAAAATGAAACTTGGAAATGTAATGGATTGACCCTTGATATTGTTAAGGAATATTTATGTACTTGGGAATGGCATAAGCCTTTAATATGCAGATGGATAAGCATCTTATTAACAAACGCGACAAAGCAAAATCTGCTAAATGCGCCAATTGGAATCGTATCTTCAACAACAACCTAATATCCGTAAAGACCAAATATAATGTTTTCAATGCTACTGCACAGGATATTCTCTTTTATGGGGCACAATTCTGGGGTACAAAGAAATTCGACGAAGTAGAAAGTTTGCTGCGATTCTATTTAAGAAAAACCTTTCGTCTACATATAAACACGCCGAAGTATATGTACCATTTAGAAACGGGTCTACCAACGCTATATATCTCAACACTAAGATTGAATGCAGATTATTTAATAAGGGTTATGAACATGAAGGATTCCAGACTACGGAAGTAAATTCTGCAATCTGCTTTGCAATATAAGTGCCTTTTTGTCAAATATTGCACTGAGATTGCAGCTGACTGTGGCATAGCTTTAAACTTAACTGCTGCGAATTCCGAACAATGGAAAAAAAATCCTGTACGAGATTATAGAAACAACGGATAAGAACGAAAGTCACGCTTTCATAGAAAATGCAAAGTCATCGTCAGCACGTCAATATTATTCTAAAGTCAATTATAACCTCAATGACCTTAATTACTTCAATAGCGAGTTCACTAGTTACACAATTGGGATAATCTTTAAAATTAGAGGTGAACTATTAAGCCTTAATTTCAGGCCGCACATAAATAAAGAAACGAGCAACTGCGCGCTGTGTAATACATTAAGACATTAAGACATTAAGCACTTTTTGGCAATATGTCCGATCTTGAAGGAGAGCATTCTTGGGAAAAAATTAGTTACAAGAAGAGGTGTTTTTGAATCACTTGAATGGGGCCAATTGGGCACTAATGTCGAAGTAATGCTTCGCTTACAGGGCAAAAATCATCAATCAACGTTTTTAAATTCCTTTTTGTTGAACTTATCTTTTGTTTTAGCTAAACTAAAAGCCCAATTTCTTAATCTGTCAACGCAAGCAAATAAGATCTCGCATTTTTATTTTTATTTCGTTTTAACTAAAATAAAAGTCATGGTTTTTTGAATTAAAATGTTTTATAAATAAAAAAATTTTCTAATAGTTAAAAGTAGCAAGTTTAAACTTTCCATATATTGTTTTAAAAATGTTTAAAATTTTGTGACAAAAAATTAGCTTGGTCCCAATCTCCCATAATTTTTAAATACTAAAATATTTTTTACAATAATACATTGACGTTAGGCAAAAAGGTCTTAAGTCAGAAACTGCAGTTTTTTGTTAAACCAAATTGAAAATAGTTTAGTTATTTGCAAATCGGGATTAAATTAGTTTAAAAAAAAATTATGTTATAAAAGCTCTAAAATGAAGACCTTATAATAATATTATTACATTTTCCCAAATTCATTAGTATTTACCGTTTTTTTTATGACTTAAGTCCTTAGGATCCTCTCATTTTGTTTTATTTGTAAAAGTTTTGTTTTTTTTTGTAAGACTTAAGTCAGGAAATAAAACATTTTCATTATGTTATAAAATAGGAAATTGTTTAATTAATCAAAAGCTTACAAAATATAAAGTTAATAACAAAAAAAGTAAGAGTATTTATGATGCTTCTGCTTCTTCTTCTTCATCTACCAAATCTGGATCGTCATTTATTGCAAAAGTCGTGAAACACAGGTGGCACTAAGCTTAAAAGAGAGCACAAATCCCTTTTTTTCTCCTCAGATATCGGGACTAAAGTTTTGTACTTTGCTTGGAGTGGATAATCTTTGAGACATCTATTTTTTCCTCTTCTAAGAAAGCTAAAAATCTTGAACTCTTCTGAGTGGTTTAAATTGTTTTTGTATCTCACTAAGCCATTCTGCTGGTATTGGAGCCATTGCACACTATGCCACAAAAACTGCTCATTTATAGTATTTTTTTTTCTGCACACCAAAACTGTCTTCAACAAAGCGGCAAAATCAAAGAATTCTTCTTGCTGCATTTCGTGTACCTGGAACTTCTTTTTTAAGCCTGTTGTTCGTACTAGCTGGTACCAATCGTGGGGGTGGTAAATAGGTGTTTTTGTTTTTTTTTTTTGTTTTTCAATCATGGAATGATCCACGTCACATTCCATATGAGTATGACCTGGAACAAGGAACTTGTGGTTTATGGTTAAATTGGGGAACTTAACTTGAGCCATTAAAAACATTGCCGCCACATGACTGTTTTTATTTTGTCCCCCGCATGTGTCTGAGTAGAATGTCACCTCAGAAATACAATCAGGCAGGTTCTTCATATGAGCATATAGGCAGGAAGCTATCTCATTTCCCCCTCTAGCAGCTAGAGCTTCATGCCACATGTAGTGCGTTGAATCTCCGGTAGCATTATCGTGAACAGTAAGGTTATAGGTCCACAGCTGTCTTTTCATAGCTTGGGAACGATTTTATGTGAGCCAGCACTTCATTAAGCTCCTCTTCAGACTTTTTGTTTTTGGACGATTTTTTACCTCTACGGTCGTCCACTGTAATGCCGGATGTGTTAAGCATCTTATTTTTGATGGCGTTTGATATGAACCTTTCTTTTTCGTCCAAAGTTCTGCTGAAGCAACCCTTGCACACAGAAACTCTTGCACCGTTTATTTCAAGAAAGTATTCATAAGTTACTTCCCTGCTTTTTGAACTGCCAGCTTTTCTTTTGCGAGAAACCTCTTTTTCTTTAACATTTACGAGATTTGCGATGAAGGTTACCCTTTTGTCGTGGGTGCCAAGCGACCAGTACTCGTCAAAAATAACTTTCCTAATGTCCTCTTCAATGAAAGAACTGCATTTTTTTCTGCATTGCTTTAAATTTCGTAATTTAAATATACATAAGTATATCTACGCTATTCACCTATTTGATTATTCCGTTCGGTATAAAAGACTTAAGTTGACTTAAGACCTTAGAAGAATCTTTAATGTTTCAGAGTCATCGGTCACAAAGACTTAAATGAACTTAAGACGTTAATACCAAACCACATATGCATTTTTCTAACTTATTGCCTTAAGACTAAATTATTACGATGGGAAGCAGTTGTGCTAGACTTAAGTCGTTAATACCAAACGAAAGAGAAAAAAAAATTGAGTTAAACCCCATCAAAAACCCAAAATGCGATTTTTTGACTTAAGACCTTTTTGCCTAACGTCAAAGATATATGTAGGTAATACCGGGTATTTGAGCTTCGGCATAAAAACCTTACTGGTTTTTTGTATCTCTTTAATTTGAATTTAATCTTATGTATTTTAAAAGTCCATTCACGAATTGTGAAAAGTAACCCAATTTTTGTGAAAGAAATTTGCATTTTTGCAAGTGAGTTTAGATTAGATACTTTAGGTTAGGTTAAGTTTAGGTTCTAAATATTATCCAGACATACTTACACCAAAATTATTATATAGCCCGTCCCAACTTAAGTGAAAATTTTCTTGCGCAGGTCTCTTCACATCAGGGATTTTATTCTCTTAGCGACAACAAAACAACTTTTCCAACCAGAACTACAGCTAAAAAAAATATGTACGCATTTCAAACAACAAGCATTCCACCGCTTGCGAAAACATCTCTCTCGATCGACGATCGAATGACTGATTGTCCTTCCACACAGCACCGTCGTTGGCGTGTGCAAAAAATACACATTTACCCAGCCCAAAGAAGAGGGAAATTTGCTGGGTGTTGCACTTCTCAAATATATATGTGTGTTTAGTAATGAACGCCAGAGTTCTGAGTAACTTTATTATAACAGCATGAAACCCATATGTATTAAAAAGGGTTTAAAGGGAATTTTCGGTATACTTTGTGATAAAGTAGAGAAAAGCATTACTAAATGGGATACGACACTTAAGTGAGTGGCTAAAAGGTAGCCATGAAATATGTTAAGTCTAATGCAACAGAGTCACATCAGTCACATTTTGTATTTTTGGACTCTTCCTTTGTTTCCCTCTTCCTATGAAATCCAAAAAACTACCCCAACCCAACCCAACCACCTGGTACTTGATATCTTTTTTGGACGTCTCTTCTCTTATGAAGATTATTAATATACCCCATGCTATACTGCAGTACGCACCCCATCCGGCATGCATTGGACATACGACCATATGTACATACAGCTTCTGACTATAGCACTCACTGAGAAAACAAATCAACCATTTTTGAATGAGGTACACCGTACATTGTACTGTACACAGGGCCGGCCCCAGCCAAACTAGCACCCTGTGCCAGAGTATATCCATTATAATGAGTAGGGCTAGGGACACTCTCGACAATTTCCTTATCAGCAAGTATTACTGTGTCACACAGACATGAGAAATAGACGGATATATAAAGTAAGTAGTGAGAGAGAGAAAAAAGAGGAGGAGTATTTATTCGGAAAATGGCACAGGGTGCTCCGTGAAAAAAAAGAAAAATTTTTAACTTGTCATACATTTTTATTAAATACAAAATTATAATAACATGTGTGTTACGCAAAGATATTTATGCTTGCTGTTGGTTTTTTTGATTATTCTATTAAATTTTTTGATAAAGTCACATGCCTACATATAATTTTATAAGAAATTCTTTGTTTTGATTTTTACAGCCAGTAATCAATCACATTTATTTTTTAATATGTAGGTAATACATTTTCATTTCAAAATTATTTTTTTTTATTTTGCTATAAACTTTCTAATGCATCTAAAAATTCTTTAGGCGAACGTGTTAAATGCGCACTTTCATTTTCCTTAAAAATCGGTAAATATGGAGGAAACACTATGTTGCTGACTTAGTTCCAACTCACACTTGCGTTTTTGACGTTTTTTTAATATAGCATGCAAAATAATAAAACGCATTTTCACTACCGAAATCAGCAGTTTTACAGTAAGATTCAGTTTTGAAAGCCTTTATTTCAACGCCAGAAAGCTCTTAATTTGCAGTTGGCTCGCAACTATTTTCCCCATGTAGCTACTTTGCTAAAAAAGATCTATTAAATTCACAAATGAATTGAAATGGAGTCAGCAACTTATTATTTCTTCCTCGGTTGCGTTAAAATGTCAATTAACTCAATTGATATACCAATAAGACTATTTATATTCTGCTGCCATCCTTTTAGTTATATTGGCAGACTTATCGAAAAAACCAATAATGTACTTAAAAAATGCATTTCATACGAAATTGATTTGCTCTTCATTTTCCAAAAAAATAATAATAATCTAATAATGCCTTTGTATGGGAGGTAACAAAACTACTTTACCGACATTGACCAACCTGACAACCATAAAAAAAAGTCATCTCACAAAATGTTATTCGCCTATGTCGATTCGTTTGGACGCTATTGTGTTTTCAATAGAAAGACAGACAGACGGACATGGCTAAATCGATTCAGAATTTGATCCTGATTCAGAATATATATACTTGGAGGGTATAAAAAGAGCACACATAATATTATACGTAGTGTAGATATACCTTGATACAAATGGATGTTTATACTTTTTGCGATCGTGCGACAGGACAAACAAAAACAAAACTACACAAAACTACACATATGTGTACAGTCAGGGCACAGGGCGCCTAGTTCTGGGGGCGCATTGCCAGGAGTAAGAAAAATGTATTTTATCTTTTGCGAACAAATATCATAATCACTGCAGCGTGTTCCAGGCGGAAAACATGGCGATCAAGTAGGCCCTGTCGTGGATACGGTATAATGTAATATCCGCAAAGGATATCGTAAAAACCGCCCAGCAGCGTATCTTTAACGAGATGGCGGAACAATTCAAAATTCATCTTATAGCCATAGGGACATTCCAAGGAAATGGAAGGCCGACGAACTTGTTAGGGATGGCACAACTTTGTCGATTCTAAGGGGCAAAGAGAATCTTAATTATGCCTCTCGCTACATCTAAACCTTTAATTAAAGAAAATGGGATAAGCGCCACCAATCGAAAGCGGTCAAACGTCACCACGGGCTACATCACGAAACAGATCTGGCCCATGCTGGAGAATCGGTTGAGTTGAAATTTACATACAATTTTAGGTATTGGCCCAGGAGTATTCCTATGTAGATTGTTCAAAATTGGACAAAGGGACGTGGCACCTCCTATAAACAAATCTTGTATCTCGAAAATCACCCAAACGATTGAGTTAAAATTTACACACAATCTTAAGTCTTGGCCCAGGAGTATTCCTGTGAAGATTTGTCAAAATTGATTGGTGGCATATACAAAAAAAAAAAAACTATAAAATCTCATATTTCGAAAACCACCAAATCGATTGAGTTCAAATTTACATACAATCTTAAGTATTGGCTCAGAGATGTTCCTGTGAAGATTGGTCAAATTGAACCTTAAAAAAAAAACATTGCAAAATCTATTCTTCGACAGCCATGGGGCCAAAGTTTGTTAAATGTTGTGTACTACAGAGCATTACAATGAAAACTGTTTATCACTTATTTAAATGAATTTGAAATTGATTTAATTTTTTTTATTTTGCACTACGAAGTGTGCAGGGGGTTCGTTAGTTTTATATACATATTTTTTTTTTAAATATACTTCTCTCGGGAAAGGCAAACCTATAACGCTTCATCAGCGCCCCGAGATGCTTGCACATGTATGTTAGTTCTGCACTTAATTCCCTTAAGATTTTTCCTACTGCGCCAGTTCTCGCGAACGACTGACAAGCATCCGAGAGTATGACTGTCCTGAAAAGGCTTCTCAATTCAGCCGTTCGGACTCGGCATCATTCGTCCCAAAAATAGAAACTCATACAAACGAATGGCTGCGAGAAGCTAGGCCTAGGGTGTCTACCCGCCTGTTGTTAATTAGCTCGCATTTTAACTGTGTGATATTATACATTGAGCGTCAAAAACAAGTGCATACCAATATTCTTTTAAGTTCTCTTTAGGGTATTGAAACAGGATTAAAAAACCAACAATCTGAAAAAAGTTAAATAACGAAATACATACCAATAATACAACATATTTTATTCCCACAGCATAAAATGCTTTGTACATACAAATTTAAAACAAAATATTTTCAATCATTAGTTCCCACTTAATTTTGACCCTCACTATGTTGAATTGTATGTAGAGTAGATCGTTAATAAAATAGAAAAATAATTAATAAAAACAATCAAACCAGAGCAAGCTTCAACAATTTTTTTAACAGCAGCTAACTTACCATCCCTCAAGATATGCTGCCCTGTATCTAATCTATATATAAAAATATATATGATATATGCACTTGCACGCTACTCCTTAGACGTTTTTATTTTTAAATATGTATATTTTTGTATACTGATTCATTTTCTATAGAAATTCAAGAAAATGCATAACAAACGAATACCTTTTGTTTGATTACAACAAAAAAGGCATTACTCATCAACTCCCTAAAATGTAAGGATGCTGAGCGGTGGTGATTCTTAAAGAAATTAATATGCACATATAGGTACCTATCCTTTGAAAACAGTCTTAAAGCAAAATATTTCACGTGTTGTTGGAAATGCCCTTGGCGTATTCCACCCACAATACCAAGCAATATCAACCATATGGGATAAGCGAGTATTATTAAGAATGAGTGTGTACATACACATCCATAAAAAAGAGTAAGATGTGCAAGGAAAAGAAATTAAGATGACTTAAAAGATGATGGGGAGCGCTAACACGAGATTCGCAAGTCGCATTAATGTATAACAACGAAATATGAATATGCACAGATAGCTCAGCTCGTACGTTTCTCAGCATCGTAAAGTGGAATGCAGGAAAGGAGGTAACGTGGATGTGTAGAGTGTATATCTATGTGTGTTGTTAGTTATACATAGGAATACAGTCTAATGAAGGTGCATCAGCAAGAGTTGATCACAATCGCAATAAAGAGTTTAGATATCCGCAAGATTTGCATATTTTTTTAAAACGCGAATTATGATGTGTATAACTGTATATATGGACCACATTAAGGTGTTCGGTATTCACCAGAATTATAGAATTACCCCTTAGTCCATTATATGACGGTTGATGCAGTTTAGTAAATATAAAATATTGTAGATATTATTGATGTGTTATTAGATGTGATTTGATGAAACTAAAATTGTTGAGTTAGTGTTTTAAATCGTAAGTCCGTGATTTCAGTCAAACATCGTTATGCCGTCAAAATTTAAAGCATATTGGATCCACCCTATTGTATATAATATTATATACCTATAAGGATTTACTAAGCCAGCAATCCATTTTTTCGCAATCGAGCGAAAGGGTAGAATCAGTGTTCACTTGCATTTGCCGGCAGAAGAAAACTGATTTTTGTCAGAGAGCACTAAATGAAATGAAGGGTGGAGTGAAATTGTGTGTATTAAGTACGACTGGTAAGTGGTAACGAGATTATTATTTTGTTCATTTATTCCTCTGAATATTCGGTTTTACTCTTTTTTGGTAGCAAAGGTGTAGCATAATAGTCTGCACCGAGAGTAAAACAAATCGTTGGTCTCAAAATATATTTATAACTAGCTGGTATATCCGCTCGGCTTTACACGTGCTCAGGGATTGTAGGTATTGCTTAAATATGTTCTTGTCTATGAGGACAATGCATATCCAAGGTATATAGAAATACAGTGGACTTCCAGTATAACGAATTATATAATGCACAGCCATTCGTTATAACGAAAAATATTTTTTTTGCAAAATAATACTATGTAGAATATAAAAAAACAAATGATTTTTACAATGAAATTTATGTAGGTATTTATAATAATGGTTTGGAAAAGAAGTCTTTAATATTAGTTGTCATTTTGGTTCCCTCCAAGGTTTTTTTACCTGGTCCCTCTAGCATTTCTTTTAATAAAAGTGTTTCTGAGTAGTCGATAGAGTTTTAAAGTGACCACTGTATGCATTTATGGAAGCAATTCACTGCTTCTGAATTGTTAATTTTTTCATCAGTGCGCAGCTCAGGAACGTTATTTTCGACCTCACTTCCACTTATAATTATGTATATCACCTTCCTGTTCGTCTTCTTCTTCCCAAGCATGCTGTTTATTAGCACAACTGATCATTACCAGGAGAAGGAATTAACAAAAAAAATGTTAGATACACTTAACAGAATGTTACTAGCAGAAGTAAGGATACATACAAAATATGGCAATATCCAACAAAGTAAACTTGCGCCTAAAGGAATTTGCAAAGAATTCGTTATAATAGAGCCATAACATTTTTAAACCATTTTAATTTGTTTACTATTCTATTACACTAAAAACAGCACACAAAACATTATTGTTATTAAAAACAAAACTTGCGCACAGAAAACTATCCGTATTTCAATACATTTTCACAGAAACATCAAAATCGTTGTCGTCAAGTGACGTACTGACTACATGCGCAGAACAAACGAAAAATTAATCGCGGAATATCATACCTGTAGTTCTATATACCTTGATGCATAAGCATATCAATGTCTGACATTTTACAACTTTAGTTCCCACGAGTGTCGAGAAATAGCGTTTGCAGTGTTTTTTTCTTTGTAATAATACCATCAACGGCCACATTTTATTAAATGCTTGGGTAATAAACGTCTATTTACCAAATTTGAAGGCCGCTATTAATATATAAAATGCCACACCCATTTGTCGAAGTCGAATTTTGACCAATGAAAACTCTGGGGCTAATACCTGACAATTCGAGATCAATCGTTTTTTTTTGGTTTTGAGATATACCTACGACTTTGAATGTTTTTTTTTTTGTATGGGAGGTGCCACACCCTTTTGTCCAATTAACACTCCCGAGCCAATTCCTTAGATTGCTTAAAAATTTGAGCTCAATCGGTTTGGTCGGTTTGGAGATATTCGATTTTGATTGTTGGTTTTTTTTATGGGAGGTGCCAGGCCCCTTTGTACAATTTTGACAAACATACCTATGGGGCTAATCACAAAGCTTGGCTTATTCGTCTCTTCTAAGTGGTGTTATAAATAAAAGATATATTTTGAGACGAATGGAAAGGACCTACAATTTGTAGAGCACATTTACAGTAAGGGGTAAATCAAATGTGCTCTAATACACCACTAAAATCTCCAAGCCCAAAAGGTAGAGAGCGACATTTTTTTTGCAGATTTGAGCTTAGTGCATTAAAGTCAATCTAATAAAAAACGGGTTTATTTTAGTTTCAATAAAAAAGTCGGCGCACGCGCAGTGGCTCAGTGGTTAGTGTGTTGGACTACTGCGCGAGGAGTCCGAGGTTCGATCCCCAGAAAACACAAATTGCATTAAGGTTTTTGATTTTTCCAAACTGGCTCTACACGAGCTTTCATCGAATAAGTCTCTGGAAGCAGGTATAGTGAATTGCAGCTAAACAGCAACATAGACCTTTTGAAGAAGTTTGAAATTACGATGGCTGGGACATGTGTATTAAGATGGAAATCAAAGTTTCGGCAGGGAAGATCCTCAACTTAAGAGACAAAGCGGTAGAGGATGTTCTTAACTTAGATCGCGCGCACCTCAAACAACAGCTATCTGGAGTGGTCCGCTCGAATTGTAGCGCTATCGAGAGTAAAATAAGGAATTTAATTCTTTTGAACATGTTTATACCGCTTTATTTTAGCCAAGAAGACAAACAAAGAAGAAAAGAATCGCATATTAGATATATAATTAAACCAAATACTGCATGCTTATGGGCCCAAACAAGTTATCATCAAAATTTAATACATATACAATACAGCTATTGCAAAAATGGAGAAATGCAGCTCCAGATTCCCCTACCCATTTGATAAGAAAGTCGCCGAAGCTGATGAGGAAGTATAGATATACATACATAATATAATACTCAATAGTATATCAAGGAATTGATTCTCATTTTTGGAATATGCGTCGCTGTTATGCATATAAAGTATATCTATACATATAGCTTTCTGCATTACATTTTAGTTTTTTTGAAACATTTTATTTAGTTGTTTCTATTTTATTATTCACGGAAATACTTGAGTATAGCCTTTAATTATAAGCTCACACCATGAAAGAAATAAACGATTTCTGGATTTATACACTTACATATAACAACAACACTTTTCCATTTAAGGAGTTGAAATTACATAAGCGAAGCGAATGAAAAGGAATCATATACTTTAGGTCAATATCCATTCAGTTTCTATTCATTCTTGTTAGAATGAAAAATATTGCAGCAGCATACCTACCTTGTTTGAGGGTAAACAAGTTGCATTAGATTAAGATTACCATATACTACCATGGAATGCACACTGCTTGTACCGCAAAAGGAATCTAGAACTCCCAACTCGTCATCATTGAGACAAAACTTCCTACTGCCTATGCTATGCCTACCGAGGTCGCTCATTGCTTCTTTTCCATTTAAGACTACCTTCATACCCCACCATCAGAATAACGACTACGATATGACTTAAAAAAGAAATACGCTTGAGATGTAATTAGCAGACCAAATCATTCTTCACTTTGTATGTGTGCATAGCATATACACATACACCAACATATTTATGTCCATATATATGTATAATCTGTATCCTTGGAAACGTATGCACATTTATAGAGTTCGTCCTTTGCTCCTTCTGGGTTTGTATTAACCAGATTTGAGCGAATGAATAATGATAATATGCTGCCATTGCATATTGCATTTGTCGTTGCTGGTAAAACTGAAGCCGAGCCGTCCGTCGCGTCGATAGTAGATTTCATGTTTCATTGTGAGCACACTCCTTCACTTTTTTTTAATTAATTAATGTGCAACATAAATTTTCTACAAGTTGACTTTACCAATGAAACCCAAACATTTGGACGCAAGTTATGCATACATACTTATACTGAAATGCACTGCACACATTTTATATGTAATAACTCCGCAGAAAGCATTGTTTGTGAGGAAGTTACTTTTTTCGATTTTTTTCTGTGGACGTCTTTAAGGATGATGTAAGAAAAAGCAATCAGTTTGGGCATACTAAATAGAGCTTATTGCTATTAAAAAAAAAATGTTGTCTAAATTATTTATGTACATTGTGTAGAGCAGTAAATTCTGGGTGCATCTGTGCCATTTGGCATACGAAATTTAGTTTTTTCATTTTCCTTTTATTATTAGGCCGTGTATCTATCAATAATTGCGCTTTAAATAATTATGCTAGGTAATACTTTGTGGTTAGTTAACTGTCAACAAATTATTATTTTTTTTTTTTGAAACTTGTTGAAGTGGAACATGTTTCAAAAGTGAAGTTTGGCGATCTTTGTAAACACTCACTATCAGAAAATTACATGAGGATAATTAGGTAACAGAGATACACAATGGAATTAATAAAGAAAAACCTATGTATTTCATTTAAAGACAACTAACATTATCTATACAATT
This sequence comes from Cheilosia soror, assembly GCA_949372485.1. Taxonomy (NCBI): domain Eukaryota; kingdom Metazoa; phylum Arthropoda; class Insecta; order Diptera; family Syrphidae; genus Cheilosia; species Cheilosia soror. Next base: position 46,516,427 of record OX443562.1, on the reverse strand, counting down.
ATACATTAACGAAGATAACATAGCTTTTTAGAGTTCGTTTTCTCATCTCAAGACCAGAAGAAAATTCTAGTAAAAGTATATGTAATTGCAATAAAGTGTCGGGATAGGGTCATAATTCAGCATTTCGAAATTCTGTATATATATTTTTTTAAATATTGTATGCTGCTTAAGCTCCAATTCTATATTTCGAAAAAGTGTTTGCATAACAAAAATCATTTTAACCCTAGAAAGGTAATCATTTTTAGTACATGGTAATCATTTGTCGAATCGACGAAGTACTATTGGACGCCAATTTTTACAAAAAGTTTGCACAAAATGCTTGATAATTTAAATAGTTTTTATTTATAGACCATTTTTTGTTTAAGTAAATATTAAAAAAAAAAAACAATTTTTTTTAAAAACGTATGCATCTACGTTGTCTTCTCTTATTTGTTCGTTAACTTTGATGGATTTTTTTTTAAATTTTAGTTCGAATCGAACACTAAAAGCTACATAGAAGGTAATCTTCGCCATTTCGACGAAAAACAGTTTTTTTGACGAAATTCCACAAACTAGAAGACTTTAGAGATGGCTAGTGTGACACGGAGAGAAGATGCGATCGGAATAAAGATCGAAGAGAATATCGAAAAAATTAATTTGATGTCCGTCGAATCGACGAAGATTACCCTTTTAGGGCTAAGAACTGATGAATAAGTGGCACCATACGTTGTTTGCCACTTAAATCACATTCATACCACTCCCACGCCACCTCCACTCCTCACTATTTCGGTGCTCGCCTTGTCTAAGAGTAAATTAATATTTCAAAGATATAATATGAACATTAAACATAAAGATATCATAACATTATGTATATTCGAGATACAGCGAAAACAAAATATCACACTTTTTATTGCAGTTGTAGCTGATTTATTTCTTAAGGTGCTAGTACACGATATGCAGCACGCCACATATATATGTGGCTCTGACTTAATTTTGACGTCAGCGTATGGAGCCAATGGCTACATACCGTGTACTGGTCCTCTTTGTGCCACTCACATAAGGTAGTCATACGTATGAGGCACGATATGAGGCACTCGTGTGTGGCTTTTCGGCATTCCGTGTACTACCCTAGCGCATAGGATTTGTGCTAATACGCTACATAATGTCGAGTGGTTACTTGCACGGTTCGTATGTATTTTTGAATGTAATTTTAGCATTTCAGTTTGTGTCAGTGTGTTTTGTACAAGCAGTGTGGTATTTAGTTTTTTGTGCGTCATAATTCATAAAAGTAGCGTAAGCGACGCGATAACTTAAATACACCCAAAGCAATAAACCAATTAGTACCTACAGTTCTTGTGCAAGACTGCACACAGGGCAATAAAACTGCGGATAGCATCAACATAAACGAATAACCAACAGCCAACCGATATGTGCGCGCTATGCTACATTCCGTGTACTAGAACAAATTTATGTAGCCACTGCGTTATATACGAAAAACGAAATGTGCGCCATACTATGTGCAGACTATCTGGTGACGTCAGAGCCACATATATATGTGGCGTGCTACATATCATGTACTAGCACCTTTAGACTAAATGCTATACATGTTCTGTTCATGCTATAAAATCTATATATATATCTATATATATGTAGTACATATATAAAAATGGTGGTATAGTAATTCATCAATTGAGAACGGCTGTGCCGATTTGGCTCAAATTTCTTTTCAGTTGTTCGTAATTGCCAGGAGAAGGTTATTTTCGAAAACCATCCGGAAAAATCGGGAAATTGGAAAAATCGAAAATTGATTTTTTTTATGGAATTTTGTGTGCAATTGTTCCGGAATGGCTTTTCGAATGGAAAATAGAAAATTCCAGTAAAACGCGAAAAATTTATTTATTTTTTCGACAAAATTTTGCATAGGCATTATAGCATGATTTGATGATTTTGGACGATGTAAAGGTGGAAAATTCGTTGTTAAGCTTGAAAAAATTAGGATTGTGAATTTCATTGTGATAAAAGACATTTTGCGTCCATCTTGTGTGGAGAAGTTCACGAGATAAATAATAGATGGCACCAGGTGTCCTTTTCGCATTGTCATTTTTTTTGCTGCAATTACATATATTTTATTGGTATTAAAATGTACATATCTTTTGTTATCGCACATACACTATGTTCAATACAGAGATGTGATAAATATTAATGATATCTTTCTACTGAAACATTATTGGACGTAAAATCGGCTCTTCTGAGAAAAATGCGTTTAGAGGAGAATAATAAAAAAATCCTAATATATATTTTTTGCGTTTAGAGCTATTATAAAGAGTGTATAAAGTTTATAAATAAGGCTGTGAATGTTTAGCACATGAATCAATTCAATTAAATTGTTATGTTAATAATTTAAAAATGTTTTAATTGCCATTATTTAATAAACAAATAAATAATATAACTAAACAAATAAGCAAATTAATAAATAAATAAATAAATAAACAAATAAATAAATAAATAAGTAGATAAGTAAATAAGTAAATAAGTAAATAAGTAAATAAGTAAATAAGTAAATAAGTAAATAAGTAAATAAGTAAATAAGTAAATAAGTAAATAAGTAAATAAGTAAATAAGTAAATAAGTAAATAAGTAAATAAGTAAATAAGTAAATAAGTAAATAAGTAAATAAGTAAATAAGTAAATAAGTAAATAAGTAAATAAGTAAATAAGTAAATAAGTAAATAAGTAAATAAGTAAATAAGTAAATAAGTAAATAAGTAAATAAGTAAATAAGTAAATAAGTAAATAAGTAAATAAGTAAATAAGTAAATAAGTAAATAAGTAAATAAGTAAATAAGTAAATAAGTAAATAAGTAAATAAGTAAATAAGTAAATAAGTAAATAAGTAAATAAGTAAATAAGTAAATAAGTAAATAAGTAAATAAGTAAATAAGTAAATAAGTAAATAAGTAAATAAGTAAATAAGTAAATAAGTAAATAAGTAAATAAGTAAATAAGTAAATAAGTAAATTAAATTAAGTAAGTTAAGAAATAAATAAACAAAAATTATATAAACAACAAATAACAATAAATCAGTAACACTTATTAAGTTTAACATTTTAACAATCAGAAGAATGAAATACCAGTTATATCACATTAAAAAAAAAAACAATAAAATCAGGCATTGTTACTAAGCCAGTGAGAGGATTATCTGCATAATCGCATCTCGTAATAAATGTATTGGTAAGTTTTTGTATTCTATTGAAGACCAATTCAACATTGCCCTTAACATGGAGGTCAGCGGTTGAGTGATGCCATTGGTGATTTAGCATCATTTTTAGCAGTTTGTTTTGCGAAATCTGTAGTTTTTTAATATAGCAATTAGCACGATTACCCCAAACTGCACATCCATACATCATTATTGCTTGGAAAAATTAATTTGTGAATGATTATCTTATTTCATACCGATAATAGCGATTTCCTGTTAATGAAGGGATAAAGAAGCTTAAGAGGAATATTTACCTTCCTTATAGTTTGTGTATTGTGTACCTACATCAAAAGTAAATTGTGAGTCGAGATATATACCTAAATAATTTACTAAGGATTCACATTCAACCTGAGTACCTTTTGCTGCAATTGATTCGAGTTTTGCGTTTTAAAAGTAAATACACTGATTCGCGCATCACATCCGCAAACGGTACAAGATCAATTGAAATTCAATGCGATATCTATCAATTCGAATTGTGCAACGGTACACGGTTGTCCGTCAAGAAACTGATGAACAATGTGATTCAAGCGAAATACATATCATCACGGGCAAATTCAAAGGAGAGGAAGTCCTTATCCCACGAATTCCGATTAATCCAACTAATCTTCCATTTGAATTCACTGTGGGATTAATCTCGAATTTCCATGTTTTTCGCATGGTCAGCTGTACGTTGCCTGTTCGCGTGTTGGCAAACCGTCTTCGTTGCTTGTTTTTGCGCTGGAAAAGACATCGAAAAACATTGTTTAACATATCATTCTTAACTCATTTTGATTCCATTCAAATAAATCACATTGAAATTTGAACTATCTGTGTTTTATTATCACTCTTGAGTTTAACTGAAGGCGAGGCGAAGTTCACCGGGTCCGCTAGTAGAGTATCTACCTACATATAAATAAAAAACAATTTATATCAAAAATTGCCCACAAACTCAGAAAATTACTCTAAAAAATCAACATACGACTTTGTTGCTAAATTTTATTTCACAAATCCGAGTTTGTAGTGTTTGAATTATCTAAAAGTAAAAAGCTGTAAACTCCCGCATAGATTTAGTAAGAATATACGGCTTTGATATAAACAGTGTTGGTAAATATACCTACTTACTTTTGATTGAAATGCTTCCAAAAAAAAATTGAGCAAGTTTGCATTAAAAATTTTTTCAACATACGACTTCGTTATTCTCGTAATGTTATATAATTTTTCATAATAAAACAAATATCCAACCCAGTACTTATCTTTTCCTTTATTGGAGTTAAAGCCCAGTGAGTATAAAAGTTTTGCATGTAAAAGTAAAAGTGAGCTAGCTAGCTAGCAATGATTCTCAAAAAAATACGCCTAATATTGTGTGTCAACGTACTACGTACAATTTTGTTATACTCGGCCAAGAAAATGTTTCCACTGATTTAGCTCACGAAAGAATTGTCTGGTAGGTACATTAAATCGACGATAAATTTTGACTTTTCCGAAACAAAACAAATTCTGAATCAACTATATTTCAAGGGAAACCTGAAAATCGATGTTAGTGAATAGGAAAAAAGTGAAAAAATAATGAAAATTAAAATACATGTGGCAATGAAATATGCGTGTGTGTTCTATCTATATCCTGTACAACGAATTTAGCGAGCATTTAACTGTGCTGTGGAGAAGTGCGGTCGCTAAAATTTAGCGCGAGAAGGATTCTGGGCTTTATTTGCAGAATTTAGTAAAGCAAAAATTTGAAAGGCAGAATGTAGAAAAGCTGAATTTTGTATAAAGAATTTTGACCCTTCCAGAATTTTGACCCCAACCCTTTTGTGGATACAGAATTTTTAAATCCAGAATTATGACACATGTAAGCACCCTATAATAATTCCTATAATACCTATTGTAAATACCCTATAATAAATAATGGAGCACTGAACGATGCCACTCTCAATTTTGACTGCACGAATGCGATCAGCATATCTGTCAAATTGAAAGTGCGCATTCGTAAAACAGCATCCGTCGAGAACAGTCCAAATAAGTATTTTATTTAATTCTTCTCCGCTACGTTTTACATTGGTGACCCCGACGTGATAGTTGCAATTAAATGCAACAAAATTCCTTTCGCCATACGCATACGAAAGGAATTACATTACACACTCCCGTAGTATAGATACGCTATTATTTCATTGTCAATATGGTATAAATATAGTTAAGTTTTGTGGACATACGGAATGAGTGCCAGTTATTGTATAATCTTGTATTTTTTTTATGATGCGGAATAGTTTGTAGTCGGTATAGTTTTTACCCCAATACAGTGAAAACATATTCAGACACCATTTTTTAGCAAAAAGAAAACATTTTGTGGCTGAAAAATCAGCACATATTAACTATTTTTAATACGTACACTACTTTAAAAATACATTTTTAACCCTCTAATTCTAACATTAGTGTCTGAAAGTAAAATTGTTCAAAATGTGTTTTTTAAATTACTGGAACGGTTAATAAAATTCTAACATTGACACGAAACCTTGATTTTGTATGTTTCTTTCAAACTAAAACCTCGAAATTTCAAAAAATGTTTTTAAATCTTTTTGGCAGTATAGATGCCTTAAGAGAGGAATTTGAAGGTTCTGAAAAAAAATTAAAACTTTAAGTTCTGCGGTTTACACTAAATTAAATTCGTTTTACATGTTTTTATACCCTCCACAGGAAGTTAGGTATATTAACTTTGTCCTTTTGTAACGCCAAGAATCAATCACCGGAGACTCCATAAAGTATATAGGTATAGTCTGAATCAGGATCACATTCTGAATCAATTAAGCCGTGTCTGTCTGTTGAAAGCACGATAGCGTCCAAAAGAATCGACCTATAGGTGAATAAAATTTTGTGAGAGGACTTCTTTTTACTTCTGGTACCTCCTGACAGACAGACAGACAGACAGACAGACAGACAGACAGACAGTCAGACAGACATGGCTAAATCGATTCAGAATGTGATTCTGATTCAGAATATATATTCTTTATATGGTCTCCGGTGAATCCTTCATGGCGTTACAAACGTAATGACAAAGCGAATATACCTTCCTGTGGAGGGTATAAAAACGTTCAAAATCTTATACATATCTCGAAAACCACCAAATTGATTAAGCTCGAACTTACAGATACCTATTCTTAATTATGGCCCTAGAGTGCTTCTGTGAAGATTGGTCAAATTTGGTGAAAGGGGAGCGGCACTTCACATACAAAAAAATATTCAAAATCTTATACCTCCTATACAGAAAACACTATAGCGTCCAAACGAATCGACTTGTGCGACTGGTCACAGGTCACAGGTCCACTCCAGGGGCAATAACTAAGATCTTCCGTAAGTTTGAGCTCAATCGATTTGGTGGTTTTCGAGATATACGATTTTGAATGTTTGTTTTTGTATGGGCGGTGCCACGCCCCTCTGTTCAGTATTGTCCGAACTTCACAGAACCACTCCAGAGACCAGAGCAAATAACTAAGATCATCTGTAAGTTTGAGCTCAATCGATTTGGTGGTTTTCGAGATATACGATTTTGAATTTTTTTTTGTATGGGCGGTGCCACTATATATATGACTTTTATTTGTGTTTCTTGTTGAACACAAAAAATATATTTCTTTCTGTTCTTAACGAACAGAAACCAACTTTTAAATGAAACAACTTTTTTAATTTTTAATATTTTTATTGAGCTTCAGATTCCTTACCACTGGTGGGGGGAAATCTTGGGCTTAAACGAAGTGTGATACAGAACTGAGTGGTCTATGGTCAGATGGACCCTTTATATAGTGCTTTTTTGTTTATGCAGCAATTTTGTAGATAAGATTTGTATTGGTTCATCATTCAGTTGAATCTAAAGTCAAGCGTGGGTTTGTTTATAATACATTTTGCTTATGCAGCATATCTGTGGATGATTCAGTTGAATCTGAAGTCAAGCGTGGGTTTGCTTGGTATTATGTTGCATTTATCTTTTGGGGACGCACAAGTAGTGTCTGATATTACACCTCCCCCTTTAGAGTCTTCTACGGGTCGGAAAGTGACCGTTGGAAGATTTACATTATTTATAATCTTCTTATTTCTGTTTCTTATTTTTAGATAAACATAAATGATTACAATGATTATAATAGTTACAAAGATAAGGTATATAGTCCAACTTGACTTTTTATGTTTAAAATGAAGTTCTTGAATTTCTTTTAAATTATTTATGCTTTGATAATGTAGTTCTTGGAAAGTTAAATCTTCGGTTTTAGTATAATTAATATCTAAAATGGTATTGGGAATTAATGGTTCATGTTTATAGTTTTGTCTTTCGTAAACCTTATTGTTTACTTCAATTTTACAATTTTCGAATTTAATTAGGTAGTTAGTTACCTTTGATAATAATATTTTGATTGTTACAGTTTTGTTTAATTTTTTGTAATTTTACATTAATTAATATAAGATTGTTATTTCCTATTTCTAATACTTCTTCATTTAAATTTCTTACAAGTTTACAGTGCATTGATTTTTTAAGTATATTTTCAATACAATCATCATTTATTTTACTTATATTTTTCATGTATTTTTTATTTTCATAAATAGTCTGATCTTTGGTTAGATATGTATTATGTTTTTATTTGTTGGTATTTTTTCTTTTTCCTAAATTGATCTTTATGAAGAATACGATTAGGATTTTTCTTAAATCTGTTTCCTTCTTCTAACGTGTATTTCTTGTTACATTTATTAATTACTTTCACCTTCTTATGTTTAAGTGATCTATTCGTAAATCCTTATTAATTGTATTGTTTATAATGGGGTCTATAGGAGAGATTTCGTTAAAATAGTTGATAGACTCTTCATATTCCAGTTCTTCATTTGCGTTGAAGAACAATGGTATGATTTGGTCATTCAATTTTAATGTTCTATTTTTATAGTTTATTTCCCCATTGTTTGGAATCAAAATGTTGTTTCCAATAATTCCATTATACTCTTCATTGAAAGTATATACTTGGAATTCACAATCGTATTTAACTGGTAGTGCAATTTTTGTTTTTGGAATTGTAACGTCTTTTGTGACGACTATTGGGTTGCCTGCTGTGCGTATTGTCATAGGTTTGATACGCCATTTAATATATTCTCTTGGTGAATCTTGTTCACACAAAAGACTGTTAGTTGCTCCTGTATCAACTAGGAGTCTTATAATCTTATTTGCTTTTCCTAGTTTAATATAGGGAAGTGAGGTTCCGAGGCTAAATGCCGAAAATTTGCTTCCTCTGAAATTTGTTCGTTTCTTGTTTCTACATAATTATTTTGTTGTCTAGGTTGTTGGAATCTTCGTATTTGAGACGATGATGGATCTACTTCCATTGGTTCAAGACGCTGTGGTTGCTGGTAATTTTGATTTCTATAATAATTATTGTTATTATTATTACCATAAGGACGTTGTTGGTTAGGCGCATATTGCTTCGGTTGCCAATTCTGGTTTTTATCGTTCCTATAGTTATTTTTGTTAGGGTTTTGGTTATGCCTGTTTTCTATTCTTTTATTATTGTACTTCTGTCTGTCTGTGTCACTATTTTGTCTTATGACAAACCCTGCGCTATTTAATTCATGCAAAGCGAGTTCCATAGTGGCTGGCTTTAATGCATAAAGAATTGTTCTCATGTGTATAGGTAATCTTTCTTTAAATATATTTAATGCAGTTTCTGTATTCCTAGTAATATCTGATATGTTATTTTCTTGAAGGCACTTTTGGTTTAGTAATGATAATATTCTTTGAATGTAATTATAAAATTTTAAAACGTCTCCACCAAAGTGGGCGCTTCTTAACTCTTCATAGAGTTGATAACTATTTTTAAAACCACCAAAATTTTCTAATAACATAGCTTTGATATCTACCCATCTTGTTAGATGTGTATGTATCTCTATGGCTTGTCGAGCTTTACCTATGAATTTTGATTTTAAAATATTTATGCACATTTTTTGTGACTGTTCATTGTATGTTAATAATGTAGGAATGATATCATCTACATTTGAAATAAAAATAGGTAAATCTTCAGTTTTCCCATCGAAATTTTGTAAACGTTCAATATACTTAAGGGGATTTAATTCTAGGGACCTTAAATTTAAATTACCAATTTGTTGATCCGGTTGTGCAGCTTGTTGTAGTGCTGGATTTTGAGGATGTTGTCCTTGATTATTGTTCGCCAACTCCATTATGTCTGGGGATATGTTTCTCCTTAGGTTGTGTCTTCTAATTCTTGCTATTTGTCTACGGACGTCCAGTTTAAGTTGAGATAGTTTATCTCTGGGTTTATTTTTCTACTTCAAATTATTTTTCCTCTACGGATTTCGTAATATAGGTCATATGCATTGACTGAATTACTAAATAATTTCTAATTAACAATTATTCAATGTTCGTTCAAATAAATTGTTTATCACTGATTTGTTTAAGTGTTTAAATCGATATTCGTTCGATTGTATTATTCACTTTTCACTTCTCAATGTTTGTGAGTCGTATCGACATTCGTTAGGTGTTTTTTGGTTTCACAAAAATGTTTGATCGCGAGAAAAAAAAATTTTTCTTTTTGGTTCGATCACTGGATTACCATATCTCTTTATAATTTTCACTTATACGTCTGACTGGTATCCTACCGACTGCGCCACTTTTATTTGTGTTTCTTGTTGAACACAAAAAATATATTTCTTTCTGTTCTTAACGAACAGAAACCAACTTTTAAATGAAACAACTTTTTTAATTTTTAATATTTTTATTGAGCTTCAGATTCCTTACCACTGGTGGGGGGAAATCTTGGGCTTAAACGAAGTGTGATACAGAACTGAGTGGTCTATGGTCAGATGGACCCTTTATATAGTGCTTTTTTGTTTATGCAGCAATTTTGTAGATAAGATTTGTATTGGTTCATCATTCAGTTGAATCTAAAGTCAAGCGTGGGTTTGTTTATAATACATTTTGCTTATGCAGCATATCTGTGGATGATTCAGTTGAATCTGAAGTCAAGCGTGGGTTTGCTTGGTATTATGTTGCATTTATCTTTTGGGGACGCACAAGTAGTGTCTGATATTACATATGTATATATGTATAGATATAGATATGATCTCCGGTGAATCCTTCTTGGCGTTACAAACGTAATGACAAAGTGATCCCTCCTTCCTGTGGAGGGTAGAATAATAATAGAAATTGCAATAGGTAGGTAGATAGGTCCTACCTGCCTACAAATGAAAATTAAAATTTAAAAGCGAAGAAAATTTTAAAGTACTCTTAGGCTTATAGTTTAGCTAAAATAAAGTTAAGGAGAGCTTATTAAATTAAATCCATATCATTTAGCACGTGCTGAAAATTGAATATCCGTTTGAGGAAAACATAAAAAAATGTGTAAATTTGGACACACTGCAACAAGATTTTTGTTAATGCGAATATATTATGTTTTGTATATTATTATATTGTATATCTACAAAAAATATGAAATATAACAAAAATTATACTTGAGTAATTTATTGTAGATATTTTTTTTATTATATGTAGATATAGATATGGAAATGTTTCCTAACGTAGATATTATGTATACCTACGTAATAGCTATGAATAACCCTCTAAAATACTTAATTATTATTGAAAGTATTGTATGTAGCATACCTACTAAAAAGCAACTGAACATATTAAAACAAATGAAGCATTTGTTTCCTTTACATTAGCTATTCCGCACTCATAACAATAAAAGGAAGACTGGCATTATCATTCACATATATCCATATGAAAAAAAAACATAAACAAGATGTGAAAGCAAAAAATGCCCAAGGATATTGAGAAAGTTTTTCTTTGTTCAGTGAAGTTCTCTTATTTAGTTGGATAGGTGGGGCTTTCGAAAGATTAGTAGTAGTATGTAGTACACTCCTTTAATGCAAGCAATATTAGGCAAAGGGATTGCATTTTACTCACAGCAAACATTTTTTATACATATTACAAACAGTAGGTAGGTTCTTTTCATATATACCTACAACCTACCTAATTTCCATTAACATGTTCCAGCACAGACAGAGTCTTACTTTACATTTTAAAAGACCTAACGAAAGAAATGACTAGTTTAACAATTTACGTATGCGTAAATTAGATGGTAAACAAAACTAAGTTGTATCTGTTAACTTTTATTTAATCAATGCTACTGGCCACAATTTTAAAGTATTTAGATGCATCTTAGCTGTAATTATAAAAATTTACGAAAGATATTCACCCTTATTTTTGTTGGCGTTTGTCGTATACGACTCATGTGCCGCGTCGTTGTATAAATGGTATTTAGATTTTGTTCGAACTTTTACTGTTATTTTATAAAATAAATGAAATATTAGTCATTTACTACAAACGCCAAAGGGAATAGGGGTGATTCCTTCCATCATTATTATACCCTCCACATCAGAATGGTATATTCACTTTGCCATTACATTTGTAACGCTTTAATTCGTACGAGTACGATCATATTCATACGTTTACGTACCTACGATGAAAATTCGTATCCAATGTGAAGGCTTTAGGCTAGCAGCATATTGGTTCGTATGCTTATTTATTTCCTCTTTAGCAAAACCATTTCTATTATTATCATTTTATTAAGAAAATACGTCTTCTTTCTGATAAGCTTTTAATAATAACAAAAATATAAAGTACATACATATATTCTGAATCAGGATCACATTCTGAATCGATTTAGCCATGTCCGTCTGTCTGTCTGTCTGGTTGGTATTGAAAATGGGCTATGTCGTTCAAGTAGTTCTGGTACCTCCCATACAAAAACACTATTAGACCACGAATCACGATAGCGTCCAAACGAATCGACTTGTGCGGCTGAAATTTTGTGAAAGGTCTTATTTTTATGGTTCTCAGGTTGGTACTAAAAATAGTCCATGTCGGTCAAGTAGTTCTGTTACCTCCCATACAAAGCCAATATTCGACCCATGTACATATCTCTCTGTCTGTTGAAAACACCTCACCGTCCAAACAAATCGACTTAGGTGAATGCAATTTTGTGAGAGGACTAATTTTTACCGCTGTCAAGTTTGTATTAAAAATTGTCTATGTCGGTCAAGTAGGTGGTGCTTCCCATACAAAACCAATATTAGACACATGCGTGTACCTGTAAGTACAGTATATAATTTAGTGGAGGGTATCAAAGCATCGGGCATCGATTGAGCTCAAACTTACAGATGATCTTAGTTATTGGTCCTGGAGTGGTCCTGTGAAGTTCGGTCAAAACTGGACAAAGGGCGTGGCACCAAAACATTCAAAATCTTATACATATCTCGAAAACCACCAAATTAATTGGGCTCGGACTTACAGACAATCTTAGTTATTGGCCCTGGAGTGGTCCTGTAAAGTTTGGTCAAAATTGGACAAAGGGGAGTAGCACCGTCCATACAAAAATAACATTTAAAGTTGTATACCTCGAAAACCACCAAATCGAATGAGCTCTTAATTATCGGCCCTGGAGTGCTCCTGTGAAGATTGGTCAAATTTGGTCAAAGGGGAGCAACACTTCACATACAAAAAAAAATATTCAAAATCGTATACCTCCTATACAAAAAACATCTTCTATGGGGTGAAACTTGATGACGTTATATCTCGATAACCGCTGGGCCGAATTTCATTATTCTTTTTTTTTTTGTTTTCGTATTGCTGTATTTCCAGTTTAGGCAGAAAGGAAATTCCACCAAGTCGATTTATTATCATTTCTCGCATTTACGAAAGAACATTATTACCTAAGAAAGACCTAAGCAATACAATTCCTGAGCACGCACGGGCAAAGCCGGCGCGTACAGCTTCTTCGACAGTCTTGGAATTGGAAGCCAAAGTTTTTAAAATTTGTAGCTCCAGCTTTGGGGGTGCACAAGTAAGACAAACCTACAAAGCATTCAATGCTTCCAAAACAAAGTACTACGCAATATTGTTAATGCGCCATTGTACATACGTAACGCTGATCTACATAGACATCTAAAAATTGAAACGGTAGAGAACGAAATCAGGAAGGTCGCAGGAAGACATGAAGGTAGGCTTTGCAGCCATGCTAATTCAGAAGTAGTCGAACTAGAAATAACAACAATTTAGTTAGAAGATTACGAAGAGTACGACCATTCAAACTAGCTAACTATAGAAATAAAGAAAGAAAATAAATATACACAGTATTATAACACAATCACACTAACAAAAGTGATAAAGAATTAAAAAACAAAAGGTTATAGACCAAAGTTATATAGAATCATAAGTATTAAAAAACAAATTGCTGATTAGTTTAACAACCATCCTTTCCTCGGGTGTTTTTAGGGGGTGAGCTAACCGCAAGTCCCACACTATTGCAAAGCTCGCATGTGATGTCTTTCAACGATTTTACATCCAGCTACACGAAAAAAAAAATATATTTCTAAAAAAAAGTTCTGAAGGCTTATTATCACCAACGCTGCTTTTTTTTAAATACCTATTTAGATGCGCGTGTTTTATAGTAAAAAAAATTTAAATAAACGAAGTGCATTTCGAATACATTTTTCTTTTGCATCTGAATGCATTCGTAATTACAGCGATATCCGGCTGAATAGCAATACTGTCGACTCCGTTTCGATGAATCCAGATTTTAACACTGCACTGCTTTCCATTTTTTGCTTTTATTTGACGATGAGGACAGGCAAATTCTCTGATATTCATCTCTGATATCGCACAATAACAATTTAATATATGCAGGTTTCATATTTATTAATCCTTGTTCTTCCGGTTCTAATTGCGGGAGTGCATATATGAGTTATTTACGAAAGTCAGGATAAATTGGCCAAGATAACATATGCATGTGCGAGTATACGATGTACTTATGCCTTCCGAATATGGTGCGAACAACCTTACTTGTAAAACTCCAATATTCGCTAAATAATATGTATCTTTGAATGAGCTTATTTCTGCACTCTTTGCAGTATACACTGTACGTACACCTACAATAGGATGCAGTTGAGTCCTGGCAGTCAGCATATAACAATTGGAACAATTTAGAAATTGGATAACATATTTTTTCTCAAAGTATTTCGGATTCAAATTTAATATACCTTCGAAATAATACCATAATAGTAGATACATAATGAGAAATAAATACAAATAGTAGATACATAATGAGAAAAAATAAAAATTATTTATTTTCGGATTAGCGCGATATTCGGATTAAATATGATTCGAATTAGAGCAACATTACTGTACAAAGAAAAACTTATAGCTGTGACACATATTCAGCATAGGTATTCCTGCTTACCACTACCACCAGAATAAATAAATAGTTGGCGTTGGCGCAATAGGCGTGTAGACACCTTAAGGACCATTCACATGGGAGCGAACGAGCGAATTGATGAAATGCGAACAAACCACTTTTTATGCATTTATAAACAGAAAATTGCACATTTTACTACTCCAAGATGAGGATAATCAATTATTCCATTAAAATGTATTAAGAAAACAAGTTTATTAATCGTTTAAATAACGAAATTTCGAAATCCAAATTTTTTGCCGCGAACGAAAACACCCTGGCGCGAATTGTCAGTCTATTCACAATCCACATCATTTAAATCGCGTTTCACAAAGTCGCGAATAAAAAATTCGTTCGAATTTAACCTTATTCAAAGAGGAGGATATCTTTCAATAATAAAATGTGCAATTTTCTGTTTATAAGTCCATAAAAAGTGGTTTGTTCGCACTTTATCAATTCGTTTGTTCGCTTCCATGTGAAGGATCCTTTAGGGTTAGCTTCGCACAGCCATTCGTTTGTTTGTGTTTTTATTTTGGACGACTGGAAGGGACCTATAATTCGAACGGCCAAATTGAGAAGTTATTTCAGGACAGTTATTTTTTCTCGAATGTTTGTCAGACGTTCGTGAGAGGTGGATGGCGCGGGTAAAAAACCTTAAGATGTAATTTGTTCTGCAGGCAAAATAAATCCAGGTAAGTTCAAATTTGCTAAAGCTTAAAGTCAGAAAAATAAAGTTAAAATAGGCCCACCGGGTCTTATTTCGCAGCAATCATTAAAATAAGACCACAAGACTCATGTCATGTTAATAAAAAATTTAAATAAGGGGTCTTATTTCGTAGGGCGCTATTGCACGTCACCTATAAGATCTTGAAATAGGTATTTTTGATTAAACATATACATAATAGAGGTTATTTTCATTATCTTGTAAATCTACCTTCATATGAAACTCAAAAGTTTATAACCAAATTGACAAACTTGCTTTTCGGTAACAATTCCATCCTTTCACCCATTATCCTTAGTAAATCCTTGAAGAATTCACCCGGCCGAAATTGTCTTCCCAATAGGTGTGCTTGGATTAATTTGTTGCTTCTTTAACTTTTTTTTGTTGATAGTAGAAATCTCTGGATACAACAACAATCGAAATAAATATCTTTTAAATTATTAGTTAGTTACTCGATACAAGTTATTTAAAACAAAATTGGATAATCTGTTAATAGACAAAAAATAGTCGCCCTGTGTATGACGCTGCAATAATTTCTCAATAATGCATTTTGCCTATTTTACCCTTTTGGATGTTTGGGTTGATAAAGCAGCACTGTGATGGCATAGTGCCACTTTTATATCTGCATGTTGATTCTCGCATTTTATCATGTAATATAAATGCATAATGTAGCTATGTATTAATTTGCTATGTCTGATTCATTATTCATACGGGGCTGTATGGGAATACTCTTTGCAAATCTTCAATGTGGCAAATTAATAACAATGAAAATGAACTGTGAACATATAAAAGGGTAATGATTTAGCAAGATGTATTATAATATTGTAATTGTTGCAGAAGATAGGCGCAACATACATAGACATACCAAACGAGATAAAATAAAAATGTTTAGAATAGTAATATTAAAATCGTTGCAAAATATCGGATAGCGCTAATTTCTATTTATTCAATTATGTAGTAAGGCATTTAATTTGTCACTTAGGTAGCTTACTTAAATTTTTAAATTGAAAACAGCATCGACAACATTCGACAACATTTGTAGCAAGCGGACTACAAACGACATCTTTCTTTTACTACGTATACGAAAAAGTTACAAAATGGGATTTCAGCTATCTACATACTTTCAAACATCATGTGACCGCGATTATAATGTAGTTGTATCTTTCAGGTGCAAATTGTTCGAGTATGAATATGATTCATTAGGCTCAGTATCTAATCATAATTTTTTCATATATATATGTAGTTGTGAATAGAATGGAAAGAAAAAACAAATGAGATGTGGCCAAAGCATTCTAATCATTTATAGATGGACTAGCTGTGCCCGCAACTTCGTTCGCGTCGTGAAATAAGAGTTCTGCTCAGTTTATTTCCCTACTATATTAATCATAGTAACTAAACATATCACAATATCAAGAAAGTTTCAGCCATCTGCGCACCTCCTCAGATAAACACTGCTGCCATTGATTGCATTGGAATAATTGCATTGCATTGGAAGATTGCATTTTTTAACGAAATATTTTATTGCAATCGGCCAAGTGGCTCGAGAGATACCCTTTACCTCCCCCTTTATTTTTACTCCTATAGGTACCCCTACTCTAAAACCTAAATGGGCATCAAATCTAAAAATGAGAAAAATAAAATGCATCACGCCTAACCTAGTTTTAAAAACTAATAAGACACGTGATAAACATAAAAAACAGTTTCATTAAATTTTTTGCGTTGTGCTATTATATTATTGTATTGTGATTAGAAATTAACCAGCATGCAAAGTCGTAAGTCAGTGGACATAATATTTCACATAGGTAAATGAAAACTCATCACAGGTGTGATTTGATTATTTATTTTACCGCAGATCTCAAGTATAATGTAGATAATATGTACAGTAAGGTACAATTGTGCATACCTACTTACGCATCACAAACTCTTTATAGCTACGTAGTTTAGTATTAATTCTATTTTAGAACGCAATATAAAACTACCCCTAAGGACAACTGGAATCGAGAAAACAAATTTTTCGCACTTGGGTAAATAAGACCTATTTTCGATTTATTATATTATAACCTCTGGATGGGCCAGAAAGATAACAATTATTAGCTCAAAATATGTAGTTGGTGAAGTATTGCTAAGCAATTAAAAGCATTTCTAGATTTGACACACAAAGTGTTATCATCGGCCTGGCCGATGCTTTAATACCCTCCACTAGATTATGTACTGTATTGTATGTACTGTACAGGTACACCGTGTATGTAGTCAGAGTTATTTATTAATTCACCCTGCAGTTGTTTTAAAATTATTATTTCGGAATAATCTGTCCATTTAAATGTTTAATTTTTGTAGGTTTAGATTTTCTTTCAATGATTTGTTCTAAACATCAGTCAGTTTTTTATTGTACGTACAAAGGAGAAAGAAAAAAGTTTTTTTACATTTGCAGGTAGGTGAATGGTTAGGAAATATAATTCATAAAATGGAGATGAAAACGCTATCGTTATAGAAAGTATACTTATAGTACGTTTATACCGCACCTAAATTAATCATTTCGGCTAAATTCAGCATTTCAGGCCAAGTGTTCAGCGAAATATAGAATTTCATCGCTGCATTTGTAAGTTTGTCAAATCGAACAAACCTAATTCTGATGACTTTTGAGCTCACTAACTAAAAAAAAACCGCTGTAAAACTAGGTTGTAAAAGCTAAAAAAAGTAGGAAGTAAGAAAAATATGTCTGAAAAGTGAATTATCACTTGTATTCATGTCTAGATTAATATAACTAACAAATTAATTCTTTAGGTACAAACCACTTTTGATTTCGAAAAACAAAAAAACAAACTGATACTAGCTGTCATTTGAAATGCTAAAGTTTCAGTGGGAACGCACAATTCGATTTCGAAATTTTGTCTGCTGAAATGTTGAATTTAGGTGCGGTGTGAATGTACTATTAAAGGAAGACGAGAATCAGGTAAAAAGTAAGCTCAAGTAAAAAAAGAGTACACTAAAATACTCTTTTTAGATTATAAAGTACACATACATGAAATAGAGTACAAAACTCTATTTTAGAGTACGGTTGGCAACCCTAGGTACACGGCAAACGCGCATGTGTCTAATATTGGTTTTGTATGGGAAGTACCAGAACTACTTGACCGACATAGACCATTTTTTTAGTACCAACCTGACGACCATAAATACCTCTCCCTCTCCCAAAATTTCAGTCACACAAGTCGATTCGTTTGGAAGCTAATTACATTTTATAAGGTATCCGACTAGCTAAGCTATACAGATTACAAGATAACTATAACCGTTTGTGCTGAAGCTGAGATTAAAATAAACGTGAACAAATCTGAAGTGTGTAAAGAGCATGCTGAGTTTTCTTGGTAGGATTGGCCAGGCTGGATCAATTTTGAGACTACTTGGTCATTCTGTTATTAGGAGAACTGAACTTGGTGTCAAAGTTAATTGGTCAGTCCTTAATTCGGTGTTTGTTCTAACTCTCACCTATGGTCTGGTCATGAGGTTTGGGTAATGACCGAAAGAATAAAATCGCGGATACAAGCTGCCGAAATGAGCTTCATCCGTTGTATCGCTGGAGTGAATCTTAGAGCTTAGAGATTGCATTAGAAATATCAGAGATGGTTAGATCAAGTCCACATCCACAACCTCTCCTCTACCAATATGGGTATTGATCATTATTTGAAGTCGATGGCGGAGAATCGATAGCTATGGACGGTCCACTTAAACAACCTACACCCACGACCCCAGTTAATGGATAAGCGGGTCATTGAAAATGAATTAATGAATTAATTACTTAAGACTAAGAGAGTGAAAACAAATTAAGTACCTAAACCACATTATTAATTACAGATGTTCTGTCCATTTACGCATTAATATTTCTATTAAGAGCTTGACCATCGAACAGCTTAAAAGTTTCTTCTATAGGCGGCGCTGCGATCTTCGGCCTTTAAAGCCTTCCAAAGCGAGTAATTGGATTCTTTTCCATCTGTTAAGCTTTCGAGGTAATTTCCGACCTCATCGCTTTTAAAATCTTTGGGGCAGGTTTCAAGTATGGGGTGGGTGGCTCGCTTTGCTCGCTATCGGGATTTTAACCCTTTTTTTCGCATAGTTTAGCCGCGCTATAAGGGTATGTGAACAACTGTCTGGTAGGCGCCTGGAGCTAAAGTTTAATTATAATATTTACTCTGGGGTAGGTATAATATTTTCAGTAAATAAAAATAGATACGTGCACTTTTTTGTGAAAATTTAAAACAGAAAATAAAGTTTCCGCAGAAAAATTATTTTACAGTACATCTTAGAATAAGTAAAGCAAAAATGAAAACTTTAAAAATAGAAAAATAAGTTTCCGCAGAAAAATTCTTCGAATAAGTCAATTAAAAAAAAAAAAAATAAATAAATAAATTTGCTTAGTGTTCATAATCGAAGCCTGAGTTAAATCTTAAATCAACTTTGTTAGCAAATTACACAGTCGATATCAGTGCGCTTTATCTTGCGGGTCTTGAGTTTTGTTGCCATCTTTTACGCACTTTTCATTTTGTCTTAATCATAATCTATTATTTGTTGCGGGTATTTGACCCAGTTATTATAGTCCGGTGTTCTCTGAAGGTGAGGATTATTATTCTATGCAGTTTTTTGAAAACCAGAAAAAATCAAAGAACATTTTTAATTTCAAAGGATTTTTTTTTTCAGAATACACTATGATTACAGGATACATACAGGCTTATATCAATTTTATTGGGATATGCTCCGACAGGAATTACTTACGGAAATTGTTTACGATTTGCAGTGAAGTTATGATAATTGAAAGCAATAAAGAAAACAAAAACATTTCAGCAAAGTATTTTGTTGCTTAAATTTGTGTATCCAGCGCAAAAGCAATGAAAAAAACAAGCACTAAATAGGAAAACCCAGATATAGCACGAAACAGAGTATATGCGTTGCGGAGAATTCTCCGTTCCGACGGCTAGCCGATTGTGTTGTAAATAAATAAATGATGATTATTTTAATTCATTCATTCACTTTCTATGAACAATTCAGGATATATGGCGTGGTTAGGTATTAGTATACGTATTACGTATTGTTACATTCGGCTGGGATTCGAAAAGATAAAAGACTATTCTGTTTACTTAACTATAAACAATATCAAATTAATTTACACTAAAATTTTTATAAATCATTGTCAAATTTGAATGATTGCAAAACAAATCAAATTAAATTCATTGTGCCAAAAACTGCTAAAATTCCAATTTTTTAAATTATTTTAAATTTTATTAAAAAAAGTTTCCACCTGTGACGACAAAAATTCAGAAAATATAACACATTTCATTTCACTTTTCCACTTATTTAATAACACTACTGATACTTTTTCAAACATTACTTTTACGGTTTAAAAATCAACTGCACTCGTCGGATTTCGCAACTCATGCACAGCTTCTATACTCCAACCGGAACAATCGAGAATCTACTGCTTCGTTGTATTCACCATTCGTTGAGTTTTGTTAAATAAGTTCCAGGTGCCGTGAATTAAGGTAGATGGAAATAATGTCGAATCGACTTTATTTCCATAAAGTATTGGAAGTAATGTCGAATTGCGTCAGTTTCCATGTTCGATTTTATTTCCAATTATATCGGTATAAAAGGAGTAATAATGTCGACCAGTTCAATAATAAATGTAATCAATTAAAGCTAAGTTTCAATAATCGACTTTATTTCCCAACCTAAAAATTCATTTTCGACTTTATTGCCAGCAATATTCAACTTTATTTCCAAAAACAAAAACATATTTGAAGTGTGGTGACAGCGGCGGCGCTGGGGGGGAGGGGCGGCGGGCGCGAAACGCGGTCCGCGGAGTGGCGTTTGCCGCCGAGAACGGTCGCGGCCGCGCGCGCCACTGCAACGTGAACCGCCTTTCGCTCGGACGCGATCGCGCCGCGACCCGCGTTTCGCGCATGCCGCCCCTCCCCCCCAGCGCCGCCGCGGTCACCACACTTCAAATATTAATATCAGAAATCTTTATCCTATTATTTTAATATTTTTTCTTCATCTTCATACAAATCAATGATAAACACCCGACTGTTTGTGGGACATGTCCAAACGGTCATTATTTTTTCTTTTAAATTCAAAATGGATATTGTGTCTTTTTGAAACGGACATAAGGTCCAAAGCATATTATGTCTTTTTGAAAATGACATAAGGTCCATTTAGACTTTGATCGTTTCAGATTGGACATTATGTCTGTTTGTTAATTATAATTAAGCTTCACTTTTTTCAGCCATAATATTCGTTTCAGATTGGACATTATGTCTGTTTGTTAATAATAATTATGCTTCACTTTTTTCAGCCATAATATTTTAACTTGGAAGTGGTTCCAATTTTATATGTACAGGTACTTGTTGTCGCTTCAAAAAAAGATTTTGGTAACTGCAAATGCAGCCAAACTTTGATAAGCTCTGAGAGAACAACGGCATTTACAAAGAGAAATATATTTTTTTTGCCTCATTTGTGTTCATGGTTTTTATCATTTGCATTATACTGAATTTCGATTTTATTTCCAAAGATGTTTCTACGTTATTACCTATCTGATTTCAGCTTTCGCATTTATTTCCAAAATAATTTCTACATTATTGCCAAACATACATTATTTTTCTTTTCTATTCTATTGCCATTCTCATATTCTACATAATTACTCTTTCATTATGGAAATAAAATCGAAAATGGAAACTGACGCAATTCGACATTACTTCCAATACTTTATGGAAATAAAGTCGATCGACATTATTTCCATCTACCTTAATTCACGGCACCTAAGTTCCAGCCTATTCCTACCTATATACAGGGTGTCCCAGTTAAGCAGTATAAACCTTTAAGGGAAGATTGCTGAAGTTCCGCCGAAGAAATAATTGTACGGCAGGGGGGTCTATTCTCACCATATTTCCCGTTATAGCCCATCAAAGTAGGTCACCTCTAATTTGGAGGTTTTACCACTTAAAACGCTATAACTTCTAAACTCGTATAGGTGCAAAAATTGTTTTGTACATTTTGAAAAGACAATTTAGTAGCGCATACAAGTACTATATACCATCCTTCCAACTACCCAAGATTGGTGGGGTGGAGCTTTCCATTTCGGAAAGCGCAAGATATCTTGGAATAGTCCTGTATAAAAAATTGAATTGGAAACTTAATGTTCAGGAAAGAATCCGTAAGGCTCATAAATCATAATGCTCTCTTCATTTGTAAGAGAACAGCAGAGAAAATTGGGGATTGAGTCCATCAATGATGTACTGGCTGTACATCATGGTGGTTAGACCCATCCTTACCTATGGGGCTCTTGTTTGGTGGAAAGCCACAAATAAGTTATATATACACCGAAAGAAAAACGTTGGTAAAATCAAGCATGAACCTTATTTGATTTTGCGTCAACCAATGGGCATTGTCATTTCAACAAATGCGACATTGTCAATTTTTTATAAAAAAACATAACGGGTATTTTTGCATAAATCTATCACGCCATTGTCAATTTCATGTTTAAATAACCACGCATAAGGTTATTCGTATTAAAGCAAGCACAGTAAGCGATTGATTAAGCACGATCATTGTTGATTAACAAATTCAAAATTGTACAATGGTCGTGTTTCTTTTAACACGTCCATGCTTACTTTATCACAGGGAAGCGATTGATCAAGCATGATCATTGTTAATCAACAACGAAAGCATTGTACATGTACATTTTTCGTGATTCTTTTACAATGCCCATGCACTGGATAGTGTATGATAATGCATAGCATGACCATTGCTCATCAGCAATGGAAACATTGTAATGGTTTTGGGCTTCTTTTAAAACGTCCATACTTACTTTACCATTTTATTTCTACCCAGCTGAAAATTCTATTAAAAACTGAAAACTAATATTAATCTACGCAAAATTACATTACATTTATTTGCATTAGTATTTATTGAACTTTCATATAACAGTTCGACTTAAGGCTAGTTAACAAAATGGAAATAAATAATATATATTTTAATCTGTTGGCTCAAGAACAGGGCCCAACGAAGTACAATTATTATTTTATAAATAATTATATTTACCTACATAAATTGTTAGTGCTGTCTCGTACCGTATGCACCGTTGGCTGGTGTTGACTTCAGGGCATTGAAATCCGGGTGTCGAATCTAAGGACAATTTCAAAATTATGAGTGGTAAAAGTTTACGAGAAAAGAACTTACTTTAGATGACGCTCACAATCCGGGGTAGACCACGGCCTCAACCAACAAGCGCACTAAAAAACAAAACAAAAAATGTCACTATACACTACAAAGAAAAATGCACTGTTGACACTCGCTCGTAACGTAATGTACCTAGTACTCGCGCTTCTGACTGAATACTGAAGATTTTTTCAAGAAAAAAGATGACCAAGGGATCTAACAAGACAAATCCGTTAAGCATGTCGCGACTACGATGTTTGTGGTTGGTTTAACAATAAAACATGTGAATTAACTACATTCGTGATAGTTCTACAATGTTTGTGTTTCTTTAGCAATGTTTATGCTTGGCTGTATTATTATTTCAACATTTTCGTGATACATTTAACTGAAGTGTGATACTTTAACAACGTTTATGATTGTTACACGTGACCGCTTTACAACACGTCTTGGCAAGAATGTAGGTTGTGATAATGAGAAATATTTTTATAAAAACATGTCCGTAGATACTTTTAACATGTTCATGATACTTTAATAATAGTCAATGAAATTTTACCTTGAATATGTTTGTGTTTAATTGAACTGTAATCGTTGTACTCCAACTACGAATGTGTTTAATTTATAAGAAATATGGTTGATTTTAAATTTATTGACCACGTTTATGTTTAATCAAAAACACTTATGGTCAAATTAATTGTAAAGTCCCTAAGTTGTAATTTCATCCTGTTTATTGTTGTTTAACAATGAAATCAACAATTAAATTGTAGGCTAACAATGTTACCATTTTTGAAACAACTACAAAAATGTTCAGACTAAACATATCTGTGATACTTACGAGCATTTTAATCAACAACGCCAAAGTAGTTGTTTCAAACATGCAGCGTTGTTTGATTTAATCACATACGTATTTGATTTGACAATTTTAAGCCCATTGTTAGCTAACAACGAAACATTTTTGATTCAACCAATGTTTTTTCTTTCGGTGTACGGGATAATGTTGACCAGGGTACAAAGAACAGCCTGCACTGCCATTACTGGTGCTTTAGGTCCACACCCACAGCTGCACTTGAGGCATTTATGTATCTTTTACCTCTGGACCTACAAATAAAACTGCATGCAGGTAATAGTGCGCTTCGGCTAACTAACGCAGGGATCTTCAAAACCCTAGGACAGGTAGGACATAGCTCCATACTAATGGAATGCTTCTCCAACATCCCCGATAAAACGGATGAAAGTTTGGGGGAAATTGACTTCGACACACCGTACGAAGTACAATACCCATATAGGGAGGGCCGGCAAAAGAATGAGGTTTCGAATGATAATGAAATTTCGATTCATACGGATGGTTCCAAAACTAAGGAGGGTACAGTGTCAGATATATACTCCAGGGATATAGACCTACACGTGTCATTAAGACTTCCGGATACATACAGTGTGTTCCAGGCAGAGGTTCTTGCCGTGCTCAAAGCCGCGGATCTACTTGATATGGGATCAATATCCAACAAGAATATCGCTATCTACATTGATAGTCAGGCTGCGCTAAAGGCGCTAGAGTCCTTCATCATCAAATCTGACCTAGTCAGGAGCTGCCAAATTAATTATTGTCGAGAATATTAAAAACAGGGCAGATCAGAGATGGTTGAATATAGTAGGGCACAGGGTCTCAAAGGCTCTGTGGCCTAAGCTAGATCGGAAAAAATCTGTAGAATTACTGAAGCTCAGCAGATCAAGGCAACGAATGGTAATAGGGATACTCTCCGGGCACTGTCTTCTAAGGAAGCACGCTATGAGATTAGGTTTAACAGATACAGACATATGCAGCTATTGCGAAGACTTACATGTCACAGAGGATATAACTCATCTCCTCTGTGAATGTCAAGCTATTGCTGGGTACAGGAGGAAAGACTTCGGTAGGTACTTCTTCGACAATTTGGAGGAGGATGGCCTCGCAAACAAAACTGAAACAATTTTCAGGTTCTGTAGGGAAATTAATTGCCTGGGCGAAGTGGTTTAGGTTATTTGGCCGTTAAAGTTCCCCAGGGATGGCGATGGGGCCAGTGAACTCACACCCTATTCAACCTAACCTAACCTAACCGAGCGCATACACGTCCTAACCACTTTGGTAACATCTGAGCAGACACAAAAAAGTTATGGCTCCTTAAACTCAAAATTTTGAAAATTTGTTGTTACATTTTTTTACTGCTTTTCTCCCATTGAGAAATTTCTAAAAAATGATGTAAAGCTACTGTTTTACACACGATCAACAGAAGTTGTAGTAAAAGCCGTTTTTTGTCAGACAAAAATGGTCAAACAAAATTAAGTGAGAATTATAAACTAACGTACCTATGAGCAATGGTTAACAGTTAATTGTCGAATATGAAAAAGAGCATTGGTAAGTTGAGCTCCACAAAATGTATTCAAAAGGTTATTACGCGAAAATAGTGTCTGTAAACAGGTTCTGCCATGCCCATGGAAACGCTTAGTTGGCAAAATAGGAGTACCAAGACCAACGCCGATACCCAAATCGTAGTATACCATAAAAGTACAGCCGGGTATTCTCTGATGCGTATCAGCGCATTGTGAGGAACGACGTTCAGATGCATTGGTCAGACCCCAATCCCCATTTAATAAGTACAACATCCTTTCAAAGGTAAGAGTTTATGTAATTATTGTGAACAACTTCTTCGAAATGTGTGCTTGTTTCAAAGTAGATTTAACGTAAATGTTTGAAAACACTTTAGTATGCCCGCACGTGTTTCCACAAACAGATAATTCCCATTACTACCTGGAATTTATTAGAGAACGATTGCCGGAGCTCCCTGAATTATGTTCTTCTTGTTCAGAGAAGAACGATGTTCTTTCAACAAGTTGGGACACCTTGTCAGTGTCACAGCAGCAGCGGGGTAACTCCATACCTCAACCATACTTTTATCTAACTGTGGACTGGTCGATATGGCCCCAATCCTTCGCCACCTAGATCTGCTGACCTTAACACCCATGGATCTTTTATTCTGGGGTGCTATATGAAGGAAAAAGTTTAATTTAGATAAAAATGGCTTTTACTACAACTTCATTTATCAAGGATAAATATTTCATACGAAAAAACAAAATTTATTAATTATACATTTTGAGAAAAAAGGATTTTAAGTAAAAAAATGTAACAACAAATTTTCAAAATTTTTAGTTTAAGGAGCCATAACATTTTTGTAGCGGCTCAGATGTACCCGAAGTGCTTGTAACTTGTATGCGCTACTAAATTGTCTTTTTAAAATGTATACAAAACGATTTTTGTACCTATACGAGTTTAGAATTTTTAGCATTTTAAGTGGTAAAACCTTCAAATTAGAGGTCACCTACTTTGATGGGCTAACGGGAAATATGCGGTAAGAATAGACCCTCCTGCCATACAATTTTTTGTTAGGCGGAACTTCAGGAATCTTCTCTTAAAGCAGGATTATACTGCTTAACTGGGACACCCTGTTCCTATATATGTAATTAGATTTATCGACGAGCAGTTTCCTACATTAACAGACTTCGTCTACAAATTTGTGTAGCGAGTTTAAATAGTCTCTACATTCCTCATTAAGCATTTGATATAATGTAGGTGCTCTATTTTCTTCGAGTGGCTATATATTTACAGAAGTGTTAAACTCGTTGCTCTAAAAATATTAAACACTTTCCCAGTGAGTCACATTCTCTTCCTCTTTTACATTGCATAATCCGCTGGCCCGCTCTCAAAACTTCTGAAACATCCAATGCGTTTTTCGTCTACATAGGTATACGAGCTCCATATAGAATTATTCCAAACTTTTTAACTGCGCTTATTTACACTTTTCCATTACATTTTGTAATACCAATGCCAAGAAGGAGTCACTGAAGACCTCATAAACCATAAAGTCTACTTTGAATCAGGATCAAATTCTGAATCGATTTAGTCATGTCGGTCTGCTTGTTTGTCTGCCTGTTGAAAACACGATAGCGTCCCTCGTTGACCGCTAGAGTCATTTCAGCCGCTTCCGTCTCTAAACTATCAACCGTACTAGTGACAGCTACATGAGTTCTACCAATTATATCATACCATCGGCGTATGCAAAAAACAATATCGAGCCTTGTGCGTTTGTCCCTTGAGTTTATCACACGATTTTCAAGTAGGTAAAAGAATTCGCTTGACAACGTTTCGCCCTGCCTTAATTATTTTTTGACATCAAAGGTTTCCGTGAGGTTGTTTCTGATCTTGCTGCAGCTGTGAGATTTCTCCATCGTCATCCTACACAAAAGAGCAAGCTTTGCAGAAATAGCATAGCATAACTTAATCAAAAACATCTCTGTTATTGGTAAAATCAAATTGCTCTCTTTTCTTGTGGACGATAATAAGCTTCCATTATCTGACTAAATTTAAAAATGCTCTCTGCACCAAGTCATCTCCAGGTGGTAAAGAAATCGTTGGGCAAAGCGTCATTCCCGTCAGCTTTGTTCCTTTTTAGCTTGGATATTGCTATTTTTTTTATTTTCTTCAGGTGGACGGAAATGTTATCTATATTCAAAGGAACATTCTGCCTAACAGCGGGATTCTGCATTCTAGTCTTTGCCGGCATTGTAGATTCTGCAAAAACTACTCTCAACATTATCAGCACCGACTGAAGTTTCCCTCGTTATCTAAACGTGTTTCTGTACTGGATTTTCACCCCTAGGCCTGGCACGTTCTCTTTACCTGTGGTAAAAGTAGTAGCATGTCTCAATTTTTTCGATCGTACTCTCCTCGAGCTCTTTGCTTTCCTTCCTAAGGAACCGATGTTACTCCCCTCTCTTTTGCTCATAGAGCTCGCGAACAGCTCTAGTCCTATCCTAACAGTTGAGAAAATCATCATCGCTTTATTGCTCCCAAATCCCCCCAACATGTCCGTTTATATATTATCTGCTTTAAGATTTTCAGTATATACATTTTCTCATTTAGATAAAATTCAGCAACTGCATTTTAAATGATGGCGTTCATCCTACTTTTGTATATTTACAAAGTCAAATGAAAAGATAGAAAAGTCATATCGGGTGTAATCAGCGAACCAAAAGTTCTTAAAAAAATCACTGGAAGACTTGCAAATGTTTCAATGGATACCTAGTTACGTTTCTTCACGACTGAATGAAACTTGGGTGGTGCTTTTGTTTTTTTTTTTTCATATGCCAGTGGGCAGCAAAGAGTCTGCCTAAGCCTATGTAAGATATATACAACAAATTGTGTATAAAAATACAACTCACCAAATAATAATAGCATGCCTACATAGATACAAACAGAAAGCCAAAGCAGTGCTGCATGCTTTAGTGACAAAAGTTTGCTCAGGTTTCTTATCTTTCTACTGCAATCTTATGATCTAGAGAGTCGAACAAATTCCTCTACTACCGCTAAATGTGGACTGCAATTCTTGATATGCTGACGAAACGGAACTAGCTAAGCAAAGCAAAGAGATACGAAAGTATAAGTACAGTGTTTCTTGTATTTGCATTCGTCCTTTGCTGTTGTTTGTTAACAAAGACTCTGATGTGATACCTATGTGAGGATGGGATCAGGGTAAAGAAGAATATTTAGCACACCACTAGACATGCAATCCTTTTCATTTCCTCCTGATTTTGTATATATTTTTCTCTTTTTTGCAATTTCTCAAACGAATGATAAAATCATGGAACCATGCTTTTCCCTTACCATCCATAAACGAACACGTCTCCAAAGTGATGATAGGATGGACCGCATCTCATAGATCTTTTCGCAATAATTATAATTTTTATCTTGCCAAATGAACCCTTTCCTAGGCCCCTCATTCCAGTTCCACCTCTTTTAATTTTACAAGCTACAAATAATATCCATAAAACCATTATTCATAAATCCTTTCGGGTAGCTGGTGACAAAAATGCATTGGTTTTATTTTGCAGCTAACAAAAAAGGACCTTCGTACTACTTTATTTGCGGTTTTCAAGAAAATCCATTATGAAATGCACAAATAGACATTTCTGTCAGTCCCTAGCTGAATTTGTAAGCACACAAGACTTAGTGAAAAAGAAGAAAACAAATACATGAAATGCTGCAGGAGGCATTTTAATTAAAAAAGAAAATTTCCTTAAGCAGTTCCTTTCTATTGGATTTGAATGATTAATGTCTGCAACACTTTGTAAGGCATTTATTCGAGCATATAATATACGTAGATATTTGTGTTGCCATTTTCTTCTTAGTATTAAGTGGCATTTTTTGAGTTATACTATACAGTATACATACATACCTATACAATACCTACCAACCTAATATGTAGGTATAATATCTACATACTGCCTCTGCATATACTGAGTTACCAGTATGTACTAATTAAGCGAAGTGCATTTCAGTCAATATAGCTATTTGAAATTCATTTTGTTCAAATACAAATGACCTTTTGGTATACTTATAAACAAAGTACCTCCAGCTGCATCAACTGTGCTCTTAAATGCTGGTTAAAGAAATCATATTTAAACTCTTCTCACCTATTAAACTAGGGCAGCACAATATGCAGGTACTCTTTATTCAACTCGATCCGCAATCTTGTAAATTTAGCAGTGAAATTTTACTGCACAATTTCGGTCGCCCCTACTTTTGCTTACAACTTAATTTAAAATATAGGTACCTAATCTGATAAAACAGCTAAGAAGTTAAGTACATATTATTTAAATATTGCATTTATTCATAATGTAGGTATGGGTAGGTACTGCTAAATAGGCAGTTCAAAAATTAAATTAATCTTTTAAGAACTTGAAGTGAGTCCGAGTAAATTTTCATAGATACAAACACACGTACCTACATTCAATATAACAAAGTAAAAGTGTTATCATCGACCAGTGGCCTATTTCACCAAATTACAATTATAATTACAAATTTGTATTTGTTTTTGTTGATTACATTTACGAATTTGTTCACTGATTTTCTTTTTCGCAAACCACAAATTTAATTTCAACAAATTTGTTAAAAAGAGAAAAAAATTAACGGAAATTGTATTTGTTATTTTCAAATACAAAAAACAAACCGTTTCACCATTTATTTTGCAAAGTTGTAAACAACAACTCTTTTTCAAAATTTTGTAAGCCCTCTAACATCAAATAACAAAATGAATAAACAGAACAAAATTTTTATCGCCCGGTTTAATTCGCGATAAAAAAAACAAAAACTATGGACAGTTCTGCATACCGTAGATTTAGATATACCGTGCATGTCTGTCCCCCATTTCCAAGCCAATGTAAAATGGTTAGAACCTGATGTATCGGTGTCAGTGAAAATTTTTTTTTGATTTCCAATCTGGGGTCCAATTTGTCTTATTATTTCCTCTGCCTTAGCACGCTTTAACGAAAACTTTTCGTTGAAAACAAAAGAATCTGAAATTTCTTTATCTTCACTTATATCACTACCGGTGCTACTGTGTCTTTGAAAATTAAACGAAAATTTGTAATGCAAAATGTTAGGCATGTGAGTTAGTATGTACACAACACATGGGTCTTATATTGGTGTTGTATGGGAGGTAACAGAACACAACTACTCGACCGATATAGCTCATTTTCAATACCAACCTGATGACGGTAAAAATTTCATTCGCCTAGGTCTATTCGTTTTGATGCTACGGACATGGGTAAATCGATTCAGAATTTTATCCTGATTCAGAATATATCTATATACGATATACCTACCTATCTACTTTATAGTATATCTCCTGTGACTCCTTCTTGGAGTTACAATTGTAATAGCAAAGTGAATATATCTTTTTGTGGAAGGTATAATGAAAAGTGTGTCTGTCTGTCTGCAGACATTGATTTTTTTGTTGTATTCGTATTGAACCAGCTAAACACACTTCCTTTTACCTACCTTTTTCAAATAGCAATAATAATTCAACAAAATCGCAAATTTGTACTTTCACGCCAATAGTAGGTACTTCCATTTCTCTCTCTTACTATACTTCATAATTTGTTGACAGGTGAATACCGATGAACAGCAAGAATGAACGACATGCGCAATGAGCTATCTTGTCTTTTTGTATCATGGTCATACCCAGCCCATGGGTAAGGATGAAACATCTGAATGAATTCACTCTAAGAGATTCACTTTAGATGAAGGTATGAAAACATGACATGTGCATGAAAAAAGATGTACTTATTTTAAATTTGAGGACCTTTATAGATAATGAACAGGTGCATAGGTAGTATATTATTTCGTATCTCTATTAGGTATATCTAATAAAAAAAACTTAAATTTGTATTTCGCAGCAAGAGTGAATTGCCAGATAAATATGCAAATAAGTAGGTACCTAGGTACCTTTCCACGAATGCGTTCTAGAATGTAAACCAAAATAGGCTTTGTAGTTCCAGCCTTTAACCTTAAAATACATTTATTGCTCCAAATTTTTACTTTACACTGTCATCTAAATTCGTTTATACTTGCTGTATCCATATCCATATTATTTAATCTAACATATAATCCACTTCACATTCACTCTTTCTTTGGCCTGACTAATATGCATAGGTACCTACTTATGTATATGCAGTTTTAACTTTAACGTCATCTAAATTCGTTTATAGGTACTTGTTGTATCCATATCCATATTACTTAATCTAGCAAATAATATATGTAGGTACCTACCTACCTATAATTTGTAAACAAATTTGTATTATTATTATAAACATTCTTATATGGGAAACTTAAGGTATATCTAAAACACTTATAATACAGCATACGGCATATCTATCAATCACCCCAGTCCTATTATATATTATTATATTAACTGATTCACATAGGTATGTATGTACCTACCTACTTAACAAATTTTTAAAGACTTATTTTGATTGTGCTTACTATTTTGAGTGGACTTATATAAATTGACTAGCTTTTGCCAGCGGCTTCGCTCGCGCAGTCCTCAGAATTTGGTACCCAGAAATTCCTTCACAGTCAGTTAGTTCACTCTTTTATATTTATACATAGGTACTACCTAAGTAAGTTAACCTAAGGAGTAGTTAGTATCACCATATTGGAGAAAACAAGTCAAAGATTTACATATATGTTCAATATGTAAGTAAAGCGCTTGCATCTAAACATAGATCATACTATAGCAGACTGAGCCTCTATATCTATGGGATAAAACATATTTCTTGGCTAGCAAATCCTTAATTATATTCCACACTGACCAGATCTTCTTATACTGTGAAACATATGCAACCAGAAAGATCGTGAAGATTGTATCCACCACTTTCTAGCAGTACCTATAGCAGATTCTTACAGAATTCCGCTTGAATATCTTTGGAGTATGTACGCTGGAGTTATAGATGAAGTGAGAAGTATATTCAACAAAGTGTCATTTCGATACGACGAATGGTTCGTGAGTTAAGAAAAGAGGCCCGTTAAAAGGGGTAATCGCCAATAACTCGGGCCCCCAGCAAAATTTCCAAAATCCGTAAGGTTGATTACCTATCATTATTTTTTATAATAGAGTACACAAACCGAGTTCAATAAAATCGATGGGACGAAAAACAAAAATGTTCCCATACCAACTTTGACCCCCCATTTTACCACTTTTAAAGTAATATAAAGAAAATTTGACACACTTCCTGGTGTAGTAATTCACTTTTAAGAGAAAAAAAAATATTTAAGAAAATATAACCAAAATAAAAAAAAAGTTCCATGAACCTATTAAAAAAATGAGCACTTATGTCGTTGTTTCACTGAAAACGAAATGAAAAAAACCTAAAAATATTATATGACGGTGTATTATAGGATAATGGAACTACCTACTCACGTCACGTTACGTAGGTACCTCCACGAATTACATAATTAAATACAATGTACCTATAATGTACCTAGATCTACATATTTATTGGCATACAAAAGTAAAACAACAGGTTACCTAGCTAAGGCATTTTCCTACAAAATTAACTTTGTAGGTACCTATCTATTAATGTAAATAATTTTCACTGTAACTTAAACTGAAGAGCTATATTTAAAAATTTATATTATCTTATGTAGTATCAATGCTTTATTAATCTCTCATTGGAAGAATATATTGGACCAATCAAAATTTTGCATGTTTCTTAACCTACCGCAATCGACATTCAAGTAGTTCTCATTCTCTTATTCTTTATATACAGTACACTGTATTCATGACATGAATCATGAAAGCTAATACATATACTACTAACACCATCTTAAGCAAGCACAGGAAACTTTCTCTTCAAAAGCATTTCGTGCGCGGCAGGCGGCACTATCTATTTTTCTTCAACATTCTCTTTCTCCTTTTCCAGAACACTGCTAACTGCTTTGCTTTCTTATTCTCCTCTTTCTATGACGTCATAAGAAATTAGATAACTTCTTCTTTCTTGATGGTTTCTTTAAAAGCAAAGTACATGGGTACTGCAATTGATTTTACTTCTTGCTTCATTCTACTCGTACGTTTATATCAGAGCTGATTCAAAGTTTTGTTTAGCAGCTGTAGACGCGTTGCGTATTGAATGATTATTCGCGGATATTGACTCTTGTTCTTGCCAGTTAAACACGTGTTCGCAGTTTACGTCCGACGGCGCCCGGCAATTACAATAGCTAGATACGGGTAGGTTAGGTAGACCTATATAATAGCATACGTATAGGGATGGACGTTTTTATTGACCGAACATAAATTTACACAGCACACCAGGTTGGGCCATCATATGCAAATACATACATATAATTACATAATATCTACTATTGTTAACAGAATTTAAAAAAAATTGTGCATTTAATTTTGTTGACTTCTTTGCTCAATGTCTTAGACAATGGTATCCACGAAAAATATGTAGGTACCTATACCTATCACTTCACAGTATTTATCGATCTGTCGAACGGATGCATCCATATAGGTTATGTATGTACCTACCTATGTTTGTGTATTATGAACACGATGACTCAAGATGCGCGCTAAGCGGCCCCTAGACGCTCAATATTATTGTGAAATATTTGAAATTGCACAATATTATTGTTCGTCTGTATATATGTATAATATTACAAGGTATTGCTCAATATAGAAAAATGGTATCCTCTGTGGGAAATATTGCACCGTCTGGGGCGCCCAGCCAATAATATTGTGCGATATAATTTGACAATAATATTGAGCGCCTAGGGCCACTTTAGACGATACTAGCTACACCCCAGGTTAGGTAGGTACCCATAACAGTTTTCCAAATACATAATTATGTACCTAAATATGTAATGCTTTTGGTTTTCTCTAAAACCACTTAGAAGTTAGATTTAAAGGTATGGAGAGCGTATGTTACCGTTATACCTACGAGAAACAAACTAACAAACATAGGTACCATTTTTTAACTTTCTCGTATACGTATTAAGAGAAAGATATAGGTAGATATTGTTTTCGTACAAAATTCCGATCTCGAGATTTTTATCAATTCTGATAAATTACGATGATAGCGGAACTCAAAAAAGTAGGTTTCGCAATTCTGTCCGTCCGTATGTCTGTCTGTCCCACCCCTGGGGAATCTAAACGGTTGGACGGATTTGTTTCAAACTTTGTATTTAGAGATTGTGGGCTTCCCGTTAGGACAAGTATAAACATTTTACGAAATATTAAACAATTTAGATTTTTTCAAAAACGGCTTTAACGATTTGAACCAAAATTGATAGTTGAGTTAATGTAGGTAGGTATGCTTAACATGACTGTATACCCAATTTTGAAAATTGGCTTTTTTGGAAAACGTATTTTTAAGGTACGATTGTCATTCTTAACTTGATAGCAAACTCAGTTTTTCTTTTTTTCTTTAAAAAGTTTTGAGCTAAACAGTTGCAAAACAGTGTTGCGTCCTTCGATTTCCACCCCAATCGCTAAAATTGGTAGAATAAGTGCGGCAAATGTGGTCCAAGTGGGTAATATGGCCCACCTATATCCTCAAACAAGCAGCCCAGGTAGATACAAACTAATACATTTCAAACAAGTTCAGACCGGTTTTGACTCTATCGATCGTGGTAGGCGTAACTCTAAGTAGCTTTTCCTCGTTTTCTTTGTAATTTGTTGGTAAGTTTTGTTAATTTTTTTCACATTAAATTTTGCTTAAATTTAATAATCGTTTTCTAAGGCTGAATAGTGTTAAATCGTTTCTTATTTTTTGCGGAATCAGAAGTTTGACAAGGGTCAAAGAATAAATAATTCGCGTAAACAAAGCTCAAGTTTCTGGTGTTAAATATGGCCCACCATGCGCTAATATTAGATAGCCACCCTGGGCCATTACAAAATGAAGTTCCTTTATACGTTTTCGTTTTTTAGGTTCCGTTTCCATATGGAGGAACCTTATTGCTTTCGCTACGATATCTGTCCGAATAAACTAAGCCAATTTTGTACCTAGGCCTATCTCAAGAACTGAACTGAACTGACTTAGAAGGCTGAAATTTGCACACAACATCAGGCATAACCTCTAGTAAGTTAAACGATAAATACCAATGAAAGCGACATATTGATAAGTTTTGGAGTAATAAGTAATTTAGCGAAAAAAATATTTTCATTTGCACAAAAAATAGTTTTTTACTTGATTTTGCCAGTTAATATTTTACGAGATATTTACAAAAATATGTCCAATATTTCATTCATAAGCGTGTTATCTTAAACGTTTCCTTTCCAGTTGGAATTGGAACTTCAATAGATACTCATTCTCATGTAGACATACACGCCGCGGTCCTCATTTTTTTTTTTCTCATTCATGGGTGCTCTTTGTATTTGTATTATTGTTATTGCTAGTTGGGTGGAGCCGAGTCGGTGGATTTAACTGACGATGACGAGTGACGATGACGACAACGGCGTTCTTAACTATGCATGTGCAGTGTGCACTGTACAGTAACCTATATATATGAACTAAAAGATTATCTAAATGTAATTCACTAGTACATACTATACCTATACGTACGTACGGAACCTTCGGTGTGCGAGTGACTCGCACTTGGCCGGTTTTTATCTTTTTGTTACGTTTTTTTTTTTATTATTTTAGATATTAAAGACTGAAGTACAAATGTTTTGTGAAACTGTTTAAAAAAAAAAGGAAATGAATTCGAGTTAAATTCATGATTTTATTCTAAACAATTTTAAGGGTGGGCCACATTTGTAGCATTTACTCCACTTTAAAAACTGCTCATATCTCGAAAACGCCATTTTCGATTTGGATGAAAATGTAACTGCTAGGTAATGTTTATATCCTCAAGTGCTTTCCGAATCCAAAGTTGTAACATTTGTCAGCATAATTTTACAAAAAACCGCTCTAACGATTTTGATCAAAATACATATTTAAGACAACATAAGCATTCTAAACACGATCGCGTACTTGGTTTTTCTCAGAAAACTCGAATATAGCCGTTTTATGAATATTTCTCAAAAATGACTACCCAAATCCCGACCATTGAGACGACATTTTTTAAATAATCAGAAATGGGAATTCGAAATTCATTGCCTACTTGCCAGATTGCCTCCTTCGGGGTGAAATTTGAAAGTAAGTCTATGTATTACTTTTTTAATTAACAATTTGCTGAAATGACTCAGAGATTCTGCGACATTCGCAATAAACGGGAAAGTTTCGTGCGACCCAGTGCAAATTTTTTAAAATTGAACCTACATAAACTAAGAACTACATTGAGATCTCATTATTTTCGCTGCTGAGTATTTACACACATATCTATACTTTTTTTCTATATAAAAGAACTTGGCTCTTTTTTTTACATTTATGTTTAGATTTCACAAACAACGTTGAAACGTCTTTGTTTTTTAATATGTCAACATACACTGACTACCGTCACATTACGTCGTGTATATGAGAACACCACACAACTGACATTTTTTCGAAAATCCACTTTTTGTTATCAGCGTCATCTACTACTCAAAATACACATTTTAAGTCATTATTTGTGGTGGTGACATCTATATTTAAGTGTAAAAATTGGTTTGAAATACCACACAAATGCAATCTCAGCATTTTTTGTTTAAGAAATTTAGCACATCTGCACATTTCCCGTGCATATGAGATGTGATTTGGCTAAGGTATTTTTGCTTTACGATTTCTGTTAGAATTAGTTTGTGTTTGACTAATATTTTGGATTCATTGGTAAGCTATTGATCAATATTTTTGATAGTTCTATTGTTTTTATTTGTATTTTAAAGCTCTTAAATAACGTAAATGAAAATTAAAATTTAAATTGCAGATGTGTGCTTTTACCAGTTCCCCTAAAGTACTTGTGTGGCGTTTCCTTAACAAATCGTTCCATATAAAATCAGACATTATCTCCAAAAATGTATAAAAACATAAATTGCATCACACAACACTGTCTTTTCAAATACAAATAGATACTATTTTTTAAGATGAATTTAATGAACATATTTCCAACATAAAAATATTATTGATGTGTTTTTCGCATTACTTAGTTTTAACTTGAAATTCTTTCGCAGAAAACAGTTTTTTGCGTCTCCTGAACAATTTATAAAATGTTAGTTGTGCGGTGTTCTCATATACACGACGTAGCTTTCTTTTATATAAACTATTCATTAAAGTTTCATTCAGCAGGCAGACTAATTTCTATTCATATTTTCAGGGGCAGATTCCACGCCCATTAAATGAAAAATTTGTATTTTCTGATATTTCTCCTTTGATACAATACAAGTCCTACCGCTCTAACAAATTGCAACATTCTACGGTAATCGACAGTGGTCCAAATAATTAATAACCGATTTGGGCGTATACCACGCACCCTGAATGGAAAATGTGAAATTTTTAATTGTTCTCTTTTTTATTAATCGAGGTCCAGGGGAGTAGCGAGGGTTCGAGCCATGGGGTGGTGACTTTCATTAAAATGACGGGCCAATACCTAAGACCATCTGCAAATTTGAGTCGAGTCGGTGGTCTTCGAGATATAAGATTTTGAATTAAAATTTTTAATTTTAAAAGTAATATAAAGTTGAATTAAGTTGAAATTGTTTACATTTTTTCATAATGCATTTTCAAAGGTGACCGGGTTTGCAGTCCGAAGTCACTGAGTGAGAAAAAAAAGGTTACTAGTGTATCTTAAGGACTATTCTCATGAGAGCGACCAACTTTCTACAAACGAACGCATATTCGTGAGTTTTGACAGTTCGCGAACTTCAGATATCAGTTTTTATCAGCAATTTCTAATTTGAGATTAGATACGAAATTAATGTTTTATTCGCTAGTTTATGGAACGCGATTTTATCATGTGGATTGCGAATAAACTTTAAAAATCGAAATTTCGTTAGATATTTAAACTATTTCTAAACTTGTTTTCTTAATGCATTTTTACGGGATAATTAATTATCCTACTCATGGAATATATAATAAAATGTGCAATGTGCAATAAATGCTTAAAAAATGTTTGTACGCATTTTATCAATTCGTTTATTCGCTCTCATTTTAATTGCCCTCTGTCCTTTTTATTAATTATCCTATCAAAATTCAAAATGTTATAAAAAAGAGTTTTTATACAGTTTCAGTAACGAAATTTCTTTTTCCAAACTTTTTTCCGCGAACGCAACGAAAATTTATTAGCACGCCACATATATATGCGGCTCTGACGTAATTTTGACGTCAACGTATGGAGCCAATGGCTACATACCAGGTACTAGCCAGCCCTCTTTGCGCCACTCACATAAGGTACTCATACCGTATGAGGCACGATATGAGGCACTCGTGTGTGACTTTTCGGCATTCCGTTTACTACCCTGGCACATACGATTTGTGCCAATACGCTACGTAATGTCGAGTGGTTACCTGCACGGTTCGTATGTATTTTTGAATGCAATTTCAGCATTTCAGTTTGTGTCCGTGTGTTTTGTACGAGCAGCATGGTTTTTTTTTGTGGGTCATAAAAGTAGAGAACGCGATAAAACAGGGGCAATAAAACTGCGGATAGCATCATCATAAACGAATAACCAACAGCCAACCGATATTTGCGCGCTGTGCTACATTCCGCGTACTAGCACAATTTTATGTAACCACTGCGCTACAAACGAAAAACTAAATATGTGTCATACTATGTGTAGACTATCTGGTGTACTAGCACCTTAAGGGCAGTATTTTTTCGCATAAACGCACATAATATTCTAAACTTAAATAACTTTCCTTTGATTGGTTTAGAAGAGCTTCGTAAAATATGATTAGGAAATTATCAAATCCAACAAGCTCGTTCTTATTGTGGGGAGCATCTTAGACAATGGATTTTATACAATAGAAGTTTGTGAAAACCTTATTCGTATTCATTCTGCTCATCCGAGCCTAGTTGGAAGTAACTACTTATTGAGGGGTCACATAAAATCTCGGCATATATTGAACACTTGGGATTAGGATGTGAGTTGATGAGTCAGCCACATACATATCGTCAGCGGAAAGCAAAATCGGTCTAAGTCACAAAAACGAAATTTTACAGGGGACAATAATTTAGTTTCAAATACAATTATAGCCATACCTATTGGCTGCGTTTTAGCTTATATATTTTTTTTTTAGTTCTCTTTCCAATGTCGATTCCAAAAATAAAAAAGGAATTCTTTATAAATAACATTTTACTATTTTGTAATAATTTTAAAAACAAAAAACCCAAGAATGGACATAGAACAACTCCCATACAAGTATGCATCATCATAGAATAAAAAATGGACTTAGAACAAAATATGGTAGTTAGAACAATCGAGAACTACGTTGTTGGCAATTAAAGTATATGACTCACCCCTTCATGTAGTGTTCTATGTCCAATTTTAAATTCAATTCTGTTAAAAAAACGCATTTCTAATTATCTCCTCCGAAAAAAACACAAAACGTGGCATTGGACAAACATTTATTTATTGAAATAAACAAAAATAAAGGTCTGCTTAACATCCTTTGTCTATAAAGAAATAAACTATAAAGATAAAAAGGTAATGTTTCATTATATTTGTAGGGGGTGAGGTAAATAGGCTATTTATTTTTTAGGCAATCTTAGGTATTGTAAAAACATTGCAGACAATTTTTTCGACACTTTAGAACACTCGGTCGAATCAGCTGAAACTTAAACAATTTATTATGAAGTGAAAAGTGCACGTGCCATCCGTTAGATAGCGCTGAATACCCAAATCTCAAAATTTTACAATCTGCATTAGCGAGGTATCCGCCCGAACAGAAAATTCTCCGATTTCATACGAATGGGGATTTTTGCTTCGAGATATTCATGCATTTTGCGTTTTAGTTTTAGTGCGATCAAGCGCTAATTTTTTTCCGATATGCTGCGAATAGAATTGGTTGTGGAAATAGCTTACGATTTGCAGAGAAATATTATTAAATGAAAGCAAAAAAGAAAATGTTTCTTAAATATAATGTTTCCAGGGAAAAAGCAAACGAAAAAATAAGGACCAAATAGGAAAACACGCATGTAGCACGAAGAAACATATGTCATATCAGTGCATCGCGTCGTCACATTTTAATTATTCTTTTCCGAACACGGATGCTTTGAATGTAATTCTTATGAATATTATTATGACTTATGAGAGCCACCGACGGAGTATGCTATGTGGATTCTCCATTGCGACGGATACCTCGCTAGGGTGGTATTTCGTGTATTTTAACATTTTTAGCAGTCTTGAAATTTAGTAAATAGAGGTTCATTGCCTGTTAAGATCATTTAATAAAATATAATATGAGCGGGATAAGGAAAAGCAGTTTGGCACTTCTCACACAAAAAAAAAAAAAAAAAACACTGTAGTGTCTCACTCAACTAAAGTTGTATACAATTTGGAATTCCATTGTCCTAATAGACAAGAACATATTTCAGCAAAATACAACTAAATAAATACCTATCATGCTGGTATACCTAACTACTTCTTATTTAAAACCTGTTTATAACATTTACCATCTTCTGTGGGCATCCAATTGTACATTTATTTTCCTTTCCTTCGAAATAAAACCTCCGATTGATGTTATTATTATTTGAAGCAAAACATTTTTTAATTTTTTGTTGAAAGAAACAGTTTCTAATATTATGCTTGCCCCATATTCCTCACGGTAGTGTACGTATACGAAGAAGATTT
Organism: Cheilosia soror; assembly: GCA_949372485.1. Classification (NCBI taxonomy): domain Eukaryota; kingdom Metazoa; phylum Arthropoda; class Insecta; order Diptera; family Syrphidae; genus Cheilosia; species Cheilosia soror. Next base: position 46,474,946 of record OX443562.1, on the reverse strand, counting down.
TTCTGTCGTAAATTATCTCTTTGCATTTTGAGAATGGGATGAAGTTTAGCCCAACTGTATCTAGCGATGGTACCGTTTTACATTTAGAAAAATAGACTATATACAGACCTGCCAAGTCCACAACCAATGAGGCAATACAAAGTATTTTTGTTGGTTACAAAATCGTTAGATATTTAGCAATGTACCTACTCATTTGAGATAGACCAAATGAGAATTCTTTGTCGCTTGAAACAAAATTCCCTAACGAATCATATGCACGGTATTTGACACCAATTGGTCTAAGTGCCATCGCAAATTGGATTTAGACTATTTTTGAATTCTTCTTATTGAAACTTGAAAATATATGAACAATTGATCTATTTCATACAAAACTGTCACTTTGAACAATTTGGAATGAATTTTGCCAAAACAAATTTGCTCTTAAAACAAATGGTCTTTTAAGTCTCCCCGGTAAAGTCTTTGCCAAGGTGCTGGAAACGCGTTGCAGAGCTGTGGTCGAGGCGCGATTAGGAGATGAGCAGTGCGGCTTTCGTCCCGGCAGAAGCACAACCGACCAGTTATTCACTCTCAGAATGGTACTTGAGAAGGCTTGGGAGTATGCTACACCTGTTTACGATTGCTTCGTAGATTTGGAGAAAGCATATGACCGAGTCCCTCGAGGAAAACTCTGGAGTGTATTACAGGAGTATGGAATTGATGGTTCTCTCTTGAGAGCCATTCAATCTCTTTACACAAACTGTAAAAGCTGTGTTCGGGTAAACGGCGTTAAATCAATACCTTTCACCGTGGGCGTTGGACTTCGCCAAGGGTGCGTCTTGTCCCCTCTCCTTTTCATTACTTATATGGACTGGATGTTACAGCGCAGTCTTGGCGAAGAACGTTTCGAATTGGGAGATCTGAGGATAAGTCATTTGCTCTTCGCTGATGACTTGGTCATCCTTGGGTCCTCTCAGACTGAACTTCAGCGCGCACTCGATCGGTTTGTAGCCGTTTGTGTTGAAGCTGAGATGAAGGTAAATGTGAACAAATCTGAAGTGATGGTCGTCTCCAGAACGCCTGTTCAATGCACTCTGCATGTTAGTGGAGTCCCATTGAAACAGGTGGAGAAGTTTAAGTATCTCGGGGTCTTATTCACGAGTGATGGAAGGAGCAATGCCGAGTTTTTCTGTAGGATTGGTCAGGCTGGATCGATTTTGAGACAGCTTGGTCATTCTGTTATCAGGAGGACTGAACTTGTTGTCAAAGCTAAGTTGTCAGTCTTTAATTCGGTGTTTGTTCCAACTCTTACCTATGGTCATGAGGTTTGGGTAATGACCGAAAGAATAAGATCGCGAATACAATCTGCCGAAATGAGATTTCTCCGTAGTATTGCTGGTGTGACCCGTAGAGATCGCATCAGAAATACCAGAATACGTGAGGAACTCAATGTCGAGCAGCTACTTCTCCGGACGGAGCGATCCATGCTTCGGTGGTTTGGTCATATTAAACGTATGTCCCCGACCAGGATCCCAAGACGTGCTATGGAATCCGTACCATCGGGCAGGCGTCCCCTAGGTAGACCCAGGATGAGATGGTTAGATCAAATTCATAATCTCTCCTCTACCCGTATGGGGATTGCCCTTGATGATTTAGAGTCGATGGCGGAGGATCGAGAGCTATGGAGGGTCCACTTGAGCTACCTACACCCGCGACCCACTTAATGGACAAGCGGACCATTGAAAATGAATGAATGAATGAATGAACAAATGGATTATAAAATATCTGATGAACCGATGGAGATAGACTAAAACCGATTTCAGATTCGGAAAGAGCGACCTCAAATTAGCAAAACTGCATCATTAACTCATTTTGGATAAAAAATGGATATACCTAGACCAATTTTGCTTTCCGCTGACGATATTTCGGAAATCTAATGAATTTTTGCGTTCCTTATGGCAAATTTAAAAGTCTAAAAAAAAAAAAAAATCATCCAAAAACTATAAAGTGGTATCAAATGGACCACTACCAAATAATTCTGAAACAATGTGAGTAGGTTTAGGTATCTGAAATCGAGGAAACAAAGTAAACCACCACCCTTAGTAAGATCTAAACTATTTCCTTTATTTCGCGCTTGGCTAAGCATCTTAAATTGTGGGTCCACATGCACGAAATTAATCAATAAATGTCGTTAGAAATATAGTGAGTGATTTTATACATTCGTCCTATTTTCAAATAAGGCATAGGTACCTAACGCTAACCTATAGGTAATTAATTTCTAAGCCGCATCCAAAATGCGTTGTACCTAAACAAAATACCTACCTACTTTTGGAATCCTTTTTCTTTTCCTTTTTACGTAGTAACTATGTTTTTACTTATTTTTTTTTTTTGTTACCGGAAATTCATTTCAACGAATTACAGGCTTCACACAGCGTAACAAGTTGCCGACTTCCCCTCCAATGGGAATAAGTACATATAGATACTCCACATTAGACTAGATACACAGCGCGATTGTCTATGCGTTAATCATTCACCTACAAGGTGACCATACTCTGAACTGCAAAACTCTTTATGTAGGACGTAGGAAGGCACTCGTTCTCTACTCGTGGTAGGATTGATGAAACACTACGGTGTCTAAATAATTCCTATTCACAGAAAGAGGCACATATGCTAATAAGTACATATATGTAACATATTATGTAGGTAGGTACTGTTACTGTATATTAAACAGCAATAATAGAAAATGGACATTATGAGGCATCCAAAACGATGGCAATGTTTTGTGAAGCACATCACTTTTAAGCAAAATAGCCATAGGTATGGCACGGACCGTAACGCACATTGCAAGTCCCACCCACTTTCGGTAAGCGCAGAACAAATCAAATCTTAATGTTCATAACGCGGAATGAGAACGTCAGTGAGTGCCAGCATGATCAGAGTAACAGAGCACAGCGAGTCAAGCCAATTGAAACTTTGAGACATATTGTACTTGTACGGTCTACGTATACCTGCTTCCTATGTAGGCACTTCCCCATATCCGGTACCGATCTGGACGATTACTGCTAGCTACTATAGCGGCTACCGGCTACTGTGCATTTATTGGGACACATAATCTGAAAATCTATTCTAAATTGCTTGATTATTTATCACTATACCATGACCACTTTCTGTCTCTCGAAGCAAATACCTACTACCTACACTCAACAGTGGGATTGTAATATGTATACGTATTGTAACGTGAACCCACCCAAGCGTTCACTTTGTCAGATAAATCATTAATGTTTCCCTCTACTGTGGTGGCTCAGCCAATACTACAAGTAGTTACTCAAACATCAGGGAAAAAATGTCTTTACCACTACAGTACCTACTCGTACGATGAGAAAACATTACAGATTCGTTGGTTTATCTGACGACGCGACGTCGACGACACGAGGCTAGCTAGCGCGTTGGTCGCAACAAATCTACTTCGAATGTCCCGCTCCAATAGGTCTTTACATGTGTGCTCATACACCTACACTACTAAATTTATCAAACACTAGGTGGCGGGCGGTAATATGTCCACATTCACTTGTCGAGTGGTTGCGAGCTGGAGAATTTTTTTTTTTCGATATGTAATCTTTGAAGAGTAGTTCCGCTTTTTTGTTAAGAGTTTCCTCTAAATTTGTAATTACGAACTATGGTTGCCTTAATTGACTTTCTAGATGCGTGCTTTACCATGCTTGCTTGGTTAATAAAGAATGGAATGAGTTTGTTATGGCAAGTCGTGTGCAATAAGCTTTTTTGTTGATATCTGGACGAAATGTACGGTGTATCTTTATTGTCTGTAAATTCGTTAGTGTGCCTTGACTGAGGGTTTTTCTTAATTTCGAAGAAATAGGTCTTGAGTCAACATTCAATAAGCAAGTGACAGGAAAAATGAAACACGCAATATTATCGCTCACAATTATTTTACTTTGAATTAAATTAGAGGTCTCACAGAGTGTTTTATCCCTTTTTGTGGGATTTTCGATGTCCGAAAAGCCTTCCGTGGGATAAAGGAAAAAAGCACCAAAATCGTGGGAATTTCAGGAAACTGACAAAACAAGTGTTGAAATCTAATTTTTGTGAAATTTCATCAAAAATATTCCAATTCACAACAATTATCAGCACAGAAAAAAAAAAAATAAATAAATAGCCTCTTAACAAAAAATAAATTGTAGTACAAAAACAATCTGACGGCCGGCGCAGCGGCATCGTATGTATCTAATTAGACCTCTAGCGCCAGCGACAAAGTGACATTGGTATTGGAATAGAACCAGTTTGAGTTTTTATTACTTCATCTTCATGAGCATCAAAAATGTATTTTGTGCTATAATGTATTATGTGAAAAGCTAGACCTAGGGTGATACGGACTTTTATTTTAGTTCTCTAAATTATGATCTGGACAAAATCTTGAAGTGGGGAAAAGACAACTTCGTTATATTTAATGCAAACAAGATACAGCAGTAGCCCAGTGGATAGTGTGCTGGACTACTGTGCGAGGGATCCCAGGTTCGATCCCAGGAAAAAACACAAATTACATCTTAAAGTTGTTTCTACTGCGCTACTTCTCGCGAACGTCTGACAAACGTCCGAGAGTATGACTGTCATGAAAAAGCTTCTCAATTCAGCCGTTCGGACTCGGCATAAAATTGTAGGTCCCTTCCATTCGTCCCAAAAAATAAAAACTCACACAAAACGAATGGTTGCGAGAAGCTAGGCCTTGGGTGTCACCCGCCTGTTGCGCCACCTATTTTTATTTTTTTTTTTAAGACACAGCTCACAACTTTTTCTAGGAAAAATGCATCAACAGTTTCTCAGATCCAGATGGATGACCATTCAATCCATCCCAAGGACTCAATGCACCTTCTAGGAGTCACAAAGAATTCAGGAATCACATGGCAGGACCACATATCCTATATCGCAAGAACGGCGTCCGCTATTTAGAGAAAAGAGGTACTTTATCCCCAAGCAACTTCTTCTTCTCTACAAAGCACAGGTTACAGGAGGCCTTAACCTACTAGACACCATACAGAGACGAGCAGTTCGACTTATTGGAGATGCTACACTCACATCGAATCTACAACCTTTGGTGCACAGAAGACAAGTCGCTGTACTTTGCTTGTTTTAGGTACTTCCATGGTATATGTTCCGAGGAACTCAAGGACATTATCCCTCGTAGGTAATGTAACTTTTGGGCGCCCTACAAGAAAGGCTGCTAATGCTTATGACCATACAGTACACTTCAACCGCGAGGACATCAATTTTTCAAAACTCCTTCTGTTACAGGACAAGCAAACTTTGAAACTCGCTTCCTGTAGATATATTTCCAGAAGACTACAGTTTGCAGCAATTTAGTGCAGAACAAACATACATCTGCGAGCATCTCGGGGCGCTGATGAAGCGGTATAGGTTTGCCTTTCCCGGGAGAAGTATTTAAAAAAAATCTATTTATTTATTTATTCTGTTAATTTTGCGCTAGATTGAAACATTTCGCAGAAAATGATATTCACAATATGTGCTAGAGATCTAGTGAAATGTCAGTTTTTGTATGGAGTGTGGCATGCCGCTATAGTCATCTAGCGATCAATGCAACGCGGCCATTGTGATTTTCTTTTAACGCATAATAAAAATGAATTAAACAATTAATTAATTAAACAATGGGAATTTGAGTTCGGTGAAAAGGGAAAAATTACCACGTTTCGAGGGAAAAATTAAGAAAGAGTCCTAACAACACTGGTCTCACATCAAAGCAACTAAATATCCCTCGAAAGAAAAATATGGCTGATTGCTAATTGGCAGTTGCTATAGCAACTATAGTTGATTATTGCTTGTTGCCTCAATCTGAGAGCCGACTTAGGGCCACTTGCACCAAGCTCATTTGACAGCAGTATTTATTCTTTTATTCACTGTTTAGCTCTATTCCGCTGATTAGGTAAACATTTTGTTGCAGATGTACACATATTTATCTATCCGTGGATAAATTCATAAAATATTTCTCCAGTTTCAAAAGGCTGGATAGTCGTGCCCAAACGTCAAATAGTAAAAGAAAGTGTCAAGTACTTGGTAGTGTGAAAAATAAAATCAACACAAAGAATGGATATTGATTTAATTTCCGACGATTGTGGATTTTATAAATATGTAGCTACTTTTATAACCGAGGAATATTCAATAAAAAAAAACCATTTCAATGTCAACGAATAAAATGCGGCGATATGATAGGAGTGCAGAAATCGAATCGACAGCATGTCGTATAATCCATAGGGTTACTCGCATGCGATAGCTCAACTCAGACCAAAATACCTACTTTAGATTTTCAGAAACAACAGCAGAATATCAGAAAAAGTGGCAACAAAATTCTATATCGTAGCACGATTACCTAGATTTCTAAAATTTCGAGCCCTATAGCGCTATTGGAATTATCTGACATAAACTCATGCAGTGGATGAGTTTATTTACCTACGTCTGTAGCTTTTATTTGCCATTTATTCGACAGTTCAATGTATTTGTTGCGTTTTTAGTACTGGTAGTATACTGTCAAATTTAAAATAATCGAAGGTTAGGTACTTATCCAGGCATAATTTTGCAATAGTGCAACACAAAGACGGGAAGTAAATATTTATTGGTTTATCTTTGGTTAGCTATTCAGAAGTTTACAAAGATATCCAATGATTTGGTGCAAGTGGCCCTTAGAGGTATAAAAAAAAAAACAAAAGCACAAATCAGCAAACAATTTGTATACCTATACCAATCCCATAAACAGTAAGATATGTGTTGTTTGTTTATATTCAACGCAAAATCGGTAAGAGAGCACCTAATTTTGTTTGTAGATTCGAGCTAAGTGCATTAAAGTCGCAATCGGCTTAAAAAAAAGCATTTTTTTAGGTCAAAATCGGACAAAGGGGCGTGGCACCTCCCACACAGAAAAAAACATTCAAAATCGTATATTTCGATAACCACCGAATCGATTGAAATCAAACTTACAGATAATCTTAGGAATTAGCCGTAGAGTGCTCCTGTGAAGATAGGTCAAAATCGGACAATATAGTTACAAACAGGTGGAGGGCTAGAAGCATATACGTTTGCAGTGATAGCCAAGCTGCATTAAAAGCTGCTCAACCCTCTTACCTCGTCCAAGTTAGTGCTCGAACTCAAGCTTCCTCTGAACTTGGTCGGTAGGCTAAACACGGTCAAACTTGTTTGGGTCCCAGGTTACACTGGTATCCGGGGAAACGAGATCGCTGATGAGCTTGCCAGGTTGGGTTCAGAAGAAGATTTCTTAGGGCCTGAACCTGCGTTGGGTTTGCCTTCATCTGTGGTTAGGTCATCCATTGATACTTGGGTTTCTCGTGAACACGAGTGTCGTTGGCGTGACTGTGCTGGGTGTAGACAGACCAAACGACTGCGTCTGGACATCTGCAAGAGGTCGGCGTCTTTCCTTTTGTCTCTCAAGAGAATCGACTGCAGACTTCTTGTGGGCGTCCTTTCGGGCCACCAAGCTTTTACCAAACACTTAAATGTGTTGGGCTTGAGCAACACCACCATCTGTCCTGCTTGTGGAGAGGATGACGATACAGCGGAGCACTTCCTCTGTAGTTGTCCTGCCTTTGCTCGCATCAGGTGGCGGATCTTTGGGGCTGACGTGGTGAGTGCCGAACATCTAAGCTCTTCATCACTGAAGCTCCTCGAAAGACGGGAAAACTACAGCAATGTAAGGTGTCTGTTTGGCAGTACAATGGACCTTTAGTTGTGTCTGAGTGCTCCATCGGATAGTAACAACCTCCGACAAAAGAAAAAGAAAGAAAGTGTATTTTGTTGTTATAGTGCAAGAAAACTTTACACTTTTACAATTTCACAACGATACTAGACGTCAATACCCCTATTGTATTTATTAGTAATTGTAGGTTTTTAAAATATTATTCACTAAGCCATTACAGACAAATATGGCCCTCAACATTTTTTTGAATAAAACCACGAATTTAAGTCGAATTCATTTCTGTTTTTATACCCTCCACAGGAAGGTATATTCACTTTGTCATTACATTTGTAACGCCAAGAAGGATTCACCGGAGACCCTATAAGGTATATATATTCTGAATCAGGATCACATTCTGAATCGATTTAGCCATGTCCGTCTGTCTGTCTGTCCGTCTGTCTGTCTGTTGAAAACACGATAGCATCCAAACGAATCGACATAGGCGAATGAAATTTTGTGAGAAGACTTATTTTTACCGTCGTCAGGTTGGTATTGAAAATGGGCTATGTCGGTCAAGTAGTTCTGGTACCTCCCATACAAAACCACTATTAGACCCACGTATCTCTCTGTCTGTTGAAATCACGATAGCATTCGAACGAATCGACTTAGGCAACTGAAATTTTATGAGAGGTCTTATATTTATGGCCTTCAGGTTTGTATTAAAAATGGTCCATGTCGGTCAAGTAGTTCTGGTACCTCCCATACAAAACCAATATTAGACACACGCGTGTACCTATACATATACAGTACATACAGTGGAGGGTATCAAAGCATTGGCCAGGCCGATGATAACACTTTTACTTGTTTTTTAAACAATTTTACAAAACATTTGTACTTCAGTCTTTGATATCTTTAATAATAAAAAAAACCGTAACAAAAAGATAAAAACAAAAACCGTTAACGTGAAGGAACTTCATTTTTCAATTTAAAAAAATGTGCACGACGTGCGACCCTAACTTTCTCGTTTATTGCGAATCTCGCAGAATCTCAGAGTCATTTCGGCAAATTTTACGTTTACAATCATACGCACTCAAGATGTAACTCAGATAACTGAGCACTTGTTAATTAACAACGCATAATACATACTACATAAACATACGTATTAACTTCAACATTTACTTTTAAATTTCTCTCTGAACTGACACTTGAATTTCGATGAATTTCGAATTATATTGCCACTGAAGTTTTGGGCTTTGCAAAAATATACCGTGTGTGAATAAAGATCGGGATTTGGGTAGTAATTTTTGAGAAATATTCATAAAACAGCAATATTCGAGTTTTCTGAGAAAAACTACATAAGTAAGTGATCATGTTTAGAATGCTTATGTTGTCTTAAATATGTATTTTGATCAAAATCGTCAGAGTTTTTTGTAAAATTATGCTGACAAATGTTACAATTTGGATTCGAAAAGCACTGTTATTAAACTGTTCAGCTGAAAACTGAGTACGACGTATTCTTAGGGATATAAATATTACCTAGCAGTTACATCATTAACCAAATCTAAAATGGCGTTTTCAGATATGAGCAGTTTTTAAAGTACCGTTTTTAGCGATTGGAGTGGAAATCGAATGACGCATTCATGGTTCAAAAAACACTGTTTTTCAGCTGTTTAGCTCAAAACTGAACAAATGGTATTTCTATGGATTTAAGCATTACCTGACCTGACAGTAATATTGTTATCATAATCGAAAATGGCGTTTTAGAGATATGAACAGTTTTTTAAAGTACTATTATTAGGGATTTGGGTGGATATCAAATGACGCAGTCTTTTTAGAGAAAAACTTAGTTTACTATCAAGTTAAGAATGACAATAGTACCTTAAAAATATTTTTTTTTTAAATCGTTTTTACCGTTTTAGAGAAAAAGCCAATTTGTTAAAACTGCCGTTGCTGGACTTTTTAGCGAAAAACTGGGTATGCAGTCATGTTAAGCATGCTTAAATTAACTCAACTATTCATTTTGGTTCAAATCGTTAGAGCCGTTTTCAAAAAAATCTTAATTGTTTAATATTTCGTAAAATGTCTATAAACACTGTTTTGCAACTGTTTAGCTCAAAATTGAGCGAATGGTATTACTATGGATTTAAGCATTACCTGAAAGTAACATTTTTATCATAATCGAAAATGGCGTTTTTGAGATATGAGCAGTTTTTTAAAGTACTATTATTAGGGATTTGGGTGGATATCAAAGAACGCAGGGAGAAACTGAGTTTGCTATCAAGTTAAGAATGACAATAGTACCTTAAAAGTAAGTTTTTTTTTCAAAACTGCCGTTGCTGGACTTTTTAGCGAAAAACTGGGTACCTATGCAGTCATGTTAAGCATGCTTAAATTAACTCAACTATCAATCAATTCAAATCGTTGGAGCCGTTTTCGAAAAAATCTAAATTTTGACATATTTCGTCATATTTCGTAAAATTTTTATATGGGAGGTACCGTTAATATTAGGGCTAGCATTAAAAAAAAAAGTCCGTAGCGGGAAGCCCAAAAACTCTAAATACGAAATTTGAAGCAAATCCGTCCAAGCGTTTAGATTCCCCACTGGTGGGACAGACAGACATACGGACGGACAGAATTGCGAGACCCACTTTTTTGAGTTTCCCTATCATCGTAATATCAGAATTCAGAATTGATCAAAATCTCGAGTTCGAAATTTTGTACGAAAGCAATATCTTTCTCTTAGATAGGTACTACGTATACGAGCAAGTTAAAAAAGTGCGGGTAATATGGCCCAGGGCTGCCCAAGTTGACCAAGGGTGGACCATATTTTTAATACAATGGTTTTAAAAGCAACTTGGCTTTTGTTTACTCATCATCATTTGTTCTTTGCGACCTTTGTCTGTTGTTGTTTTGTAATCTTGTTAGACCTCACTATTCAGCATTAGAAAAAGATTAGCGAATTGAAGCAAAATTCACTGCGAAAAAAGTTAACAAAACTTACCAAAAAATTACATAGAAAACGAAAGAAACATAGTACTACTACTGTATTTTGCAATTCTGTCGCGCTACGCCGCCTACCACGATCGACAGAGACAAAATCGGTTTGAACTTGTTGGAAATGTATTAGTTTGTATCTACATGTAGTTAGTATTAATGTATTGCTAAAAAGTAATACTATGAGGCGACTCACTTTTCGAGTTTGTCTATTACTTTACCATCAGAATTGGATAATATTTCGACATCGAAATTTAGACCCAATGTAATACCACCCTCCCCCCCCCCCTTATCATGTTGTGTAAAAATATCAAATGCACCAAGTAAGTTAACACAGACTATTTAATGATATCCTATTCTTTATGCAGTCGTCTTGAAAAGAATTACCCCACGACTAGTCTTTACTAAAAATTTGCTAATGTAAGAAAATATGACATAAATCGAATATTTATAAAAAATAAAATAGCAAGAATTTTAAATCCGAAGTTACCTTTTAACAAAGAAGATATCCAAGAACATTGTCTACCTCTTTTATTAACTTTGTCTACTAGACATTCTAAAAAGAAATCATATGTATAAATATTATACTGGTTGACTTACCCCAGTGTAGAGCGGTTTCATAAAGTCAGTGTAAAATATTGTATAACCTGTAAGTAATTAAAAGAAAAAAGTAAACATGACATTAAATGAGTCAATAGCTGATTATATTTGTATGTTCATTGCAATATACAGAATAGTCATACGACATCGAAACGATAAGTTAATAAATGCAGACACAGAGAAAGTGGGCGTTATTGATTACTTATCTATACATCTTCAAAATACCTTAACAAAAAATATGTTGATACAATTCTTCAGTTTATTTATCACAATAAGTTAAAGACGCCCCTAATTTTATTTTCAACTAGTTTTTTTCTGTGAAGAGATAGAAGTTGTATTGATTTTATCTATTTCTTGTAAACTCCTCGTAAAGAAGAAGATTCAATTCAAAACGGTTTCTATGCAAGCTTGATTTGTAAGGTAAGGTTCTCTGCCACTTAGGTATACGAAAAAAAAACCTTTTAGAGAATTCTTCTTCTTTTAACACATCCATTACTTAAATTCAATGTAATGGGAGTAATAACCTATATTACTATAAAAAATGTTCAATTGTTTTTTGAGCAACCTTTCTGCTCCAAAATTCACACATCCGGTTTGGAAGGAATGCATACAAATTGGCCAAATAATTTAGTGAAATCGAGCTCCAAGCCGATAGCTAGTCGAATATTGTTAACCAGGACTATTTATACTTGACGTGTCAACAACCATCCCCAAACATTTTCAATGATATTCAAATCCGGTGAGTAGGGCGGTCAGCTTATTGCTATACATTTTGGCTATACGTTTTAACAACCCGGGCAGTATGTATTGGCCGATTATCATGTTGATAAATTCAAGGCAGTGATATACAAAAAGGTTATGAATGTATGGAAAGGCCACTTTCAATATACCATTGTAGGACAACGCATTTAATTGTCGTCGACAAAAATTTTAATTTGCAGGTACCATAATACCAAACGGCCCCCACACCATCACACCTTCAACTCTGCTATTCAGCTGATCCAAATGATGCGTTTCTTTGCGGAGGTTATGGAAATAGTAGCTATAGGCATCCGGGCCTTCCAAACGTCTGAGAAGACCATACAATTCCACTATGAAGTCCAGGTCATATGTGCGCGACGAAAACAGGTTAGGGGTGACTTTCTTCTTAATTTTTAGTTTTTTTATATGCTTAGATTCGAAATAATATGACGAATATTTGTGAGACTTCCTTTTATACCACATTTTTTTCTGATTTTTGGAAAAGAGTCGTGAGAATCTGACGCTTTTCTTAATATACGTCACCTTTCCGCAATAGTAAGCACTGTGTAGTGTGTATGCAATGCATGCGGCCTTTCATGTTTTTATCCATACTAGCCACCCCACTGCTATTTTAAATGGTAAGTCGAAGTCGAAAAATATCAAAATGTCGAAGGCAAGATGTAGTAGGTATACAAAACCATAAATTTGGTAAAAAAGCGAACTGACGGCGAAAGTAGGAAAGAGGTTTAAACCTCTGCTCGAAATTGTTATTTTTTTTACATAGAACACAGTGCCATCCATTGTCCTTTTTCCGTCTCGGTTAAGGCTTTTTCACCACCCATTTTCTTAAAATTAAAAGGTCGAAATTAACAAAAAAAATTCGATCAAAGAAAAATATGAGTCCAAAGATAACGGTCAAACTTAATGCATGCTCCATTCAAGTGGCGCAAAAATGTTGCCTAACGGGCTCCTGAAGAGGCGGGCCTTGAGCTGCGCATGTCTAAGGGACAGCGGAAGAGGAAAACGAAGAGGCTGTTGGATCTGCGGCGCAAAGATGCTTTATCTGCTTAAGGCGCAAGCACTTCTTTCAGCTCTTCGGCGGTGCCTTTGAAAAGGAACAGGTCGGTGGAGGTCTCACCAACTGAAGACAACCAACCAAAAAGTTTCAGACCCATATCTTTCTTCCTGCTGAAAAGCTTGGAGAGACTGAGCCCCAAGTAGCTTTCGAATACACATTTTAGGCAGCGTTGCCGTTTTGACTGCTTTCCAGTCAGATCTGACTGGATTGATATGCATTTAGCTGGAAGATTTTTTAAAATCCAGCCGGCTGGTTTTTTAGCTGGATACAAATTTTGTTTGACTGTTTTTAAATGTTTCGTGTAATATCACTTTTCTATCAATATAAATTTTTAAATTCAAAGTGAAAATAGAAAAAAATAAAAAAAACGAACAAATATTGCTTAAATTTCACTATTTTTGTTGCTCTGAGCTTGGAAGCATATTCCACTCATACAATGAACCAATTTATGTGTTTGCATTTGCACAAGTACTTACCTTTGCCAACTTACAAACAAATATTTGAAACTGTAAATTTAGCAGTTGTGTGAGGTTCAACTTTCCTATACCGGCCGAAGTAACAAAATAATTGGTTGGTACTAATATTACTTACAGAAGCAGCAATAAAATATTCGACATTATGTATGTTGATGCAAATGATAAGGAAACAATTGAAGCGCTCAGAGAGATTGATATATAAAGTTCATTTATAAGTTAATACATTTTGTATAGCCTCCACATGAAAGAATAATAATTTCCTTTATCATTACGTTTGTAACTTCAAGAAAGAGTCACCGGATTTGACCAGGAACAAGTTCTGAATTTGAATCGATTCAGCCATGTCCGTCTGCCTGTCTGTCTTTCTGATGAAAACACAATATAGCGTCAAAAGGAAAGGAATCGACCTAGGCGAATGAAATTCTGTCAGAGAACTTCTTTCCACCGTTCAGGTTGGTATTGAAAATATAGGCTATATCGGTCAAGTAGTTCTGGTTCTGGTACCCCTCACCTCACACCAAACCAACATTAGACCAATGCCCATGCCTCACATGGCTAACTTTTTGCATGACTTGTATATGTATGCAGTGGAGGGTATCAAAAGCAACGGCCAGACCATTGATAACACTTTTACTTGTATTTTTTATTTTTTTATACTTTCATGACCGAATTTTCAGCTGGATTTTTTTTGACTGGATTTTAGGTTTTTGGCTGATGTTTTTCCAGTCAAATCTGACTGGAAGGCGGATTTCAAAATGGCAACCCTAATTTTAGGCCTGGCGACGTTCTGGTGTCAATTCGTGGTTCCATTTATGAACTTATGTTTCGAAACAACAAAGTAAGAGATTCCTTTTCGTTTCGGAAGTTGTTGCGCCACTTCCAAAGTAGGAATTGTTTTTGATGCAAATCCGGTATACCATCTTTGTGCACATAATTTCATCCCAAGCTGTCAAATATTGTGCCTAAGTAGTAACACAAATTGGGAAAATGCCTTATTAATATATGATATGCCATTGATTTTGTGCATGTATGTTATTGTATCCACCAAAATAATATTCTGACTGGATAAAATATTTCATTATTAAATAGAGGAAACAACTACGGAAATTATATGCGAAACATCATTTTGCCTTGAAATATTACTAGTGCACTTCGAAAAAAAAACTTGTTCCTGACAAAATATTCTATATTTAATCAAAAATCTGTCCTATAATTATTTGCTATTTTAAATGCTGTTAATGAGCATTATAAAATCATTGTTAAATAAATCCACTATATCTATATCTATCACAAATTACATCTTAAAAAGTTTTTGTCTACTGCGCCACCTCTCGCGAACGTCTGACAAACATCCGAGAGTATGACTGTCATGAAAAAGCTTCTCAATTCAGCCATTCGGACTCGGCATAAAATTGTAGGTCCCTTCCATTCGTCCCAAAAAATAGAAACTCGCACAAAACGAATGGTTGCGAGAAGCTAGGCCTTGGGTGTCACCCGCCTGTTGCGCCGCCTATTTATTTATTTATTTTTATATCTATATAGACATAACAGTAACATTTTACTCTGTTTAATTATACCATATCTACCAAACCTGTAAAATTAAAATTTTTAATTTTCCATTTGCAATTTTTTTACAAAATGGATACCTAACAAATTCCTATTTGGGAATAGTGGTTACAGTAAACAATTCCCTATTAGGAATTTGGTCTTATTTGTGTAATTAATGTTTCTTATTGAGAATTGTGGCTTTTATGCGTGCTAAAAACTTTGCAATTGGGAATCGCGTTTAACGGTTTGTATTGGTTGCACAGAGGTTCCTAGCACTCCGGGTTCTGCTCTAGATGCTATTAAGAACCTCCCCCTTGATAATTTTTATCATGGGTGTACGCTGAAAACCATCTCTCGGTGAAAGAGAGGTGGCTTTTGGTACCACGCGCATTGGAATTTTTAAGAACTTTGACCCCTGTCTTATGGATATGCCGTCTGACACAATGACACCAGAAATCCTACTGCGACAACACTACCACGTCAACTTTCCTCAGGCAACGGAATGGTTTCGGCCAGACTCCGAGCAAGGGAAAAAATGCCATCGTGTATTCACGGATGGCTTTAAAACCGGACAGGGGTCTGATTCCGGAGTCTTCGTGGAAAGCGAGAACATTAGACTACACTACAGCTTAGGTACCCATGCGTCTGTCTTCCAAGCGGAGATTTACTTTATCCGTATGGGCTATATTGTGACAAACAGGTGGAGGGCTAGAAGCATAGCCAAGCTGCACTAAAAGCGCTGCTTAACCATCTTACCTCGTCCAAGTTGGTGCTCGAACTTTTCTCTGATCTTGGTTGGTAGGCTAAACACGGTCAAACTTGTTTGTGTCCCAGGTCACACTGCTATCCAGGGAAATGAGATCGCTGATGAGCTTGCCAGGCTGGGTTCAGAAGAATCTCTCTCAGGACCTGAACCTGCGTTGGGTCTGTCTGCATCTGTGGTTAGGTTGATACTTGCGAACACGAGTGTCAGTGACGTGACTGTGTTGGGTGTAGACAGACAAAACACTGCGTCCGGACATCTGTAAAAGGTCTGCTTCTTTCCTTCTGTCTCTCAGGAGAATCGACTGTAGACTACTAGTGGGCGTCCTTTCGAGCCACCAAGCTTTTGCCAAACACTTAAATGGGGCTTGAGCGACACTACCATCTGTCCTGCTTGTGGAGAGGACGACGATACAGCGGAACACTTCCTCTGTAGTTGTCCTGCCTTTGTTCGCATCAGGTGGCGGATCTTTGGAGCTGACGTGGTGAGTGCCGAACATCTTCGAAAGACGGAAAAACTAAGTACAGTAAAGTAAGGTATTTGTTTGGCAGTACAATGGACCAGTTTAGTTATGTCTGAGTGCTCCATCGGATAGTAGCAACCTCTGACAAAGAAAGAACATGGCACGTAGCAAGCGAGACACATATATATTGGTTCACTATAGATACATAGGGGGAAAATTGTGCGCTAGTACACGGAATGTAGCTTTCATATTTACGTATGTACCAGGTGTTGTCACATATGATGTGGTTACATATGGAATGGTTACACATAATATGGCTAGTACACAGTATGTGGCACGGTTCCCCGAAATAAATCCCCAAAATTAGGGTAAATTTTCATAATGAAATTATGTCCCATTTTTAAAATGGAAATTGGGTCCGAATGAAATTCTGGTCTTCGTCGCCATTATAGAGTTTTCCGAAGTAATTTTTCCACATTCTCAGCACCGACTGTGATTCTACTAACAAGGGTTCCCTCATTATCTCTACCGGTTTCTGTACGGGATTTTCTGACTTTGCATTTGCACACTCTTTTTAGCATCTCCCAATTTCTTCGATCATACGCTTCTCGTGTTTTTACTTTTTCTTTCTGAGGATTCGATGTTCCTCCCGTCTCTTTGGTCGTAGAGCTCGCGAGCAGCTCTGGTCCTCTTTCGGACGCCGCCCGACATATTCGGACATCCAGAATACAGGGAGTATGCCTTGCGTCAATCGCATGAGATCGATTTGGTAATTCGGAGACAATCATGTCCCTTTATAGCTATTCAGATGTGTAAACCTGGTGTTCGCTATAACTATATTTTGCCCCGCAGCAAAGTCTAAAGCCTAAGTCCGTTGGACCGTTGCCAGACGTGTTGTCATGTTCTCCCTGCCTATTTTAGCGTTAAAGTCGCCTAGTACGATTTTAACATCGTTAATGGTTGTACTAATAAGTTGGATCAACATGATTAGAAGTTAGGCTTCATGTCGAAAACTAAAATTGAAGAAATTTAACACTTGTAATAAGAATATATATGTACATACTGATTTAATAAATGGGTTAAAAATGTTGAAAAACACATTTCTGGTAACATTTAAGTGTGCACTACAAATCAATGATTCAGAAAAATAAGAGTTTACCCAAATAACAACTATGGTTGACGGCAAATTTAAGCACTGAACTCTTGTGAGAGGACTTCTTTATTACCGTGCGTCGTCAGGTCGAGTAGTTCTGATTTTCCCTAACAAATCCAATATTAGACCCATGTGTTGTGTACGTACTAATGCTGCTCGTCTATTTAGTGTCCAAAGCATAAATTTCAAATTCAACACATTCAACTCGAATGTACGATGCCCTCAATTTTATCCAACCAACGCGTTTGATCTGGTTGGACATCGTTCCTCACCGCGTTGCTAAAGAAGTGTGCGGGTGGTATACAAGCTTTTGTTGCTCGGTTGAACATGCTTATGTGCAAGGTGCAACGCGTTGAGAAACGATTTTACAATAATGAGAGTGCTGCATATTATCTGTCAAACCCGTTGCTCAACTTCTTAAATTTTTTGTTGATTCGAGTTGTGTTGGGTGCGACGAAATTTGTGTATCTACCTGTGCTAGTTGGGCAACTAGTTGTATGTGGCCCGCAACGCGTTAAACACAAAAATGTTCAATTTTAATTAATGAACAAATTAAATGACATGTCTAGACCCAGTGATGTTATTCTTGCCGGATTTCGGTCATATATTACCGGAAACTTTTTATTCTGATCGGAGAAAATTTTGATATCTGGTCTAACCGATTTTTGACCGAAACAAACAATTTTTTAACCGGAATACTTTTTTTCACTGGAGAAATAATATTGTCTTATAGACTAGACATAAAGACAGGATGTATGTATAGTTTAAATGAAATTTTGCCATTCTTAACGAAGACCAAGACGCTCACAAGTTCAAACAGAAAACTATTTATTGAGAATAGGTAGTAGGACATTAACAACGTCACAGTTTCTTGCAAGAGTTCATAGGGAGAAAGGCGCAAGAATGAGATCGCAAATCTTTCTCTTAAAGTCTAATGAACGAACAACCCATAATTATGGAATATAATTCATAGAAACAAACACAAGTTCCGGCTTACTGCATACAGCATACAGAATACAACATATTTGCCATCATCTGAAAACATGTCCTTTACTGACTTTAAACATGATATATAAAATTAATAATTACATTCAGTGGTCACAGTGGGATAGTGTGCTGGACTACTGTAAGAGGGTCCCAGGTTCGATTTCCTGAAAAACACAAATTACATCATAAGGTTTTACCCACTACGCCCTCTCGCGAACGTCTTACAAACATCTGAGAGTAGACCCGTCGACTCCTCCCACATAACGGACTTTGCCTAACGCACGCATGGTATAGCATGGAAAATCATTGCCGCCATTAATTTTGACATTTACACGTATTCACAGACAGGGTAATTTTGTCCGGGGGGAATCGGGTAGGTGTACGGGAAGTCGGCGGTCTATTCTTACTGGTTTGTGATAACAGTCCTAAAAAAGCTTCTCAATTCAGCCGTTCGGACTCGGCATACAATTTTAGGCGCCTTCCATTCGTCCAAAAAATAAAAACTCACACAAATGAAAGATTCTAAGAAGCTAGGCCTAGGGAGGGTGTCGTTTTAGAAAGTGGCCTTAGTTATCATTTGAATGTGAATCAAAGTCACTGGAATTATTCTTATTCTCAATAATTTTAATTACTTTACATATTTGGTCTAAAGAAATAAGAGTGAGGTTAGCTAGTTCGATAAAAAAAATCTTTTTACACGATTTTACTTTTTAACAAATATTGATAAACCACATTACATATGCACACATAAACAGTAAGGTAGGTATGGGGGGGTGGGGGCATGCAACATAATCTTCTCATGGATTGAAAAAAAAATCTTTTGGATTTAAATAAATTTTGGGTATAAATGTATAATAAACCCGCACCTACTCTTCCAAATCCATCAGTGACCTCAAGCAGGAGGTATGCAGTAGCGATCCTTGTACGGCGTTTATGGCATTAGTTTACATTCGAATGTAAATTAATACCATATGGCGTTAGATAACATTTAAGTGATGGCTTTAGTTCTCATTATGAATTAAAGCTATAAGTGGATTTTGGCGTTAATTCGCATTTGAAAGTGAATTAACGCCATTATGGCGTTAGTTGATATGGCCTTCGTACCAGGAGGAGGTACCAGAAATCTTTGACCGACATAGCGCATTCTTAATACCAACCTTACCACGTTTAGACGTAGCTACCGTGTTTTAAACAGACAATCTTTAAAGAAAATTAATTACCTACGCTACCAATAATTAGATTTTAGAATTGCAATAGTTTTGTATCAAAATTCTTTAAACGGTACAAGGAATGCGAATCCATACCCAAACAAATTCACATCTACATTTAAATTTTATTCCTTATTCCTTAATTCAAATAATCGTTCATATCGTTCGCTTAGGTCAAGAAATATATTTGCAGCATTTCCAAAACCAAATCGGTTTTGCGTAATTCTTCCCAACAATAAAACGCCATGCACACAGCTGGGACTGAATACATACTTACATACTTACATTCCACACGGCCAGCGCTTACCTATCCCTCCGTCCGACGTATAATCATACTCATGCGACAACATACAGATACAATACAAAGCAAAACAGATATTATAAGTCACAGTTTATCCAGGACACAAGCCAGAATCAGCGATCTTGATTAACATCATCCACAAAATGTTAAAATTATGAATTTTTCATGTAATGATCACATGCACAAACCATATAAATTTTATTTTTTACCATAGCCTTTCAAACTGCACACGTTTTTAATCTATTACCTTAATGACCTAATGAAAGAGGGCTTCCCACATTATGTTCCACAATGCAAGAACCAGTTTCAAATTACTGTGAATTTTCCCCAATCATGTTTCTCTTTGAATAATTGGTGTGAAATGTAAATAGGCTTGAGAGAAATATGCGTATCACCCTAGGTCTAGTTTCTTATATAATACATTATGGCAGAAAATACATTTTTGATGCTCATGAAGATGAAGCAATAAAAATTCAAACTGGCTCTATTCCAATCCCAATGTCACTTTGTCGCTGTCCCTAGAGGTCTAATTACATGCGCTGCTGCTGCGCAGTCAGATTTTGTTAAGAGGCTATTTATTTTATTTGTGCTGTGAATTATAATAGTTTTAATGAAATTCCACAAAAATTTGATTGAAACACTTGTTTTGTCAGTTTCCTGAAATTCCCACGATTTTGATGCTTTTTCTCTTTATCCCACGGAAGGCTTTTCGGACATCGAAAATGCCACATCCCACAAAAATCGATAAATTCCACGATATAACAACACTGGTATCAGCGTATGGTCCCAATGGCTACATACCGTGTACAAACTCTACTTGTACACTCTCTGTTAACGTCAGAGCTACATACGTTATAATAGGCGTATTTTTTTGAGAATCTAGCTCACTTTTACTTTTACATGCAAAACTTTTATACTTACTTTTGGTTTTACATGCAAAATTGTTATACTCACTTTTGGTTTTGTTATAGGTACTCACTTCCCAAAAAAATACGCTAAAAATGATTTGCTACAGAGTCACCGGGGTTATATTATATTCTGAATCAGGATCAAATTCTGAATGGATTTAGCCATGTCTGTCTGTCTGTCTGCCCGTCCGTCCATATGTCTGTTGAAAACACCAAAGCGCCCAAACGAATCGACCTTTCGAATGAATTTTTGATAAGACTTCTTTTTACCGTCGTCATGATTATATTGGTAGGTAGGTATTATAAATGGGCTTTATTGGTCGAGTATTTCTGGTACCTGTACCTCCCATACAAAACCAATGTATAGACCAATATTAATGTATGTACTAACATCAGGAGTTCCCTAACTGTGCGTCGCAAGTTTTATGTTTTCAAAGACTCCGAACAAAAGAAAAACGTACGAATCGGACGATTTTTGCTTCGAGGTATTCTGCCGAATAGCTTTTCGGAATTTCATTCCGACGAATATAACGCACATTGGCGTTTTGCGTTTCAGTGCGATAAAAATGCCTTTTACTGATATTTTTGACAGTTTCCTACGAATTTCCTTCCGATATGCTCCGACAGGAATTGGTTGCGGAATTGTTTGCAGTGAAGTGTTGATAAATGAAAGCAATAAAGAAAACACATTTTGGCAAAGTAATTGGTTCTATTTGTTGCTTAAATTTGTATTTCCAGTTCAAAAACAAACAACGAATAGAAAAAACCGATATACCTAGCACGAAACAACATCATGTCAAATCAATACGTCGTCGCATTTCAATTATGTATTCTTTCCGAAAGCCTCCGACAGAGTATGCGTTGCGGAGAATTCTCCTTTCCAACGAAATATACCTCTCTGGGCTGTGTTCGTTAATCGTGCAATCTTTTTTTACAACAGTTATTTATTGTGTTGAAACTTTCAAGGCAGTATTTAATGTTCATTTGTTTGTTTGCTAAAGGCGAGCGACGCAAGGCGAGTTCGGGTAGTGTATAATAAAATAAAAATTTGTCTTATTGAACGATATAATTGAAGTCCAATTACATTCATTGAGTAATTTTGTTTCGAAAAATTATAAGACATTAAGATGAATATTATTTTATTCTTTTTTTCGTCAAGGAAGCTATTTTGTAAAGTCCTACCATAAATATTTATTTATTGATAGATTTTCAATATAGATTTGCTTTTACATTTATTTATATTGATTTCAAAAAATTGCTTCGACATTCGCAGTGAAATTTTCTTCGAAATTCCCCTGTGATTTTTGTTTTGATTTTTTGCTTTTTAGCAGCGTCTAATCTACTATACATACTGGGTGTTGCACTTCTCAAGTATGTGTTTAGTAATGAAAGCCAGAGTTTTGAGTAACTTTATTATAAC
Organism: Cheilosia soror; assembly: GCA_949372485.1. NCBI lineage: Eukaryota > Metazoa > Arthropoda > Insecta > Diptera > Syrphidae > Cheilosia > Cheilosia soror. The sequence continues at coordinate 46,452,616 of OX443562.1, read as the reverse complement.
AGCGTAAAACCCACTAGCTATTAAAAAGGGTGAAATTGAATTTTTGTTTTGTTAAGAGAAAAAATACTCCTTAAATAAATTGCTACTGCGTATTGGGATATTTCTTTTGCTTTGGGACGGGCTATACCTACTTTCCATCATCATCGCGGTATGATATTCCACCCTGTTGGCACTTTTTTTTTCATTTTCACACGTATTCACAGGCAGTCAAGTAAGAGAGCGCTCGAGAGAGGATCTTTTTTTTTTAATTTGCGGGGGGGTACATAGGTGATTTGTGATAACAATATAGATATATAGATTTTATTTTCTTACAACAAAACAACTTTCCCAACCAGAACTACAGCTAAAAAAATATGTGCGCATTTCAAACAACAAACATACCCCTGCTTGCGAAGACATCTCTCTCGATCGACGATCGACGATCGAGGCATGGCTGATTGTCCACAAAGCACCGTGTCGTTGGCGTATGCAAAAGGTATAGCCCGTCCCAACTTAAGTGAAAATTTCTTGCGCAGGTCTCTTCACATCAGGGATTTTATTCTCTTAGCGACAACAAAACAACTTTTCCAACCAGAACGACAGCTAAAAAAAAAAATAAAAATATAAAATAAAAAAAAATATATATATATGTGCGCATTTCAAACAACAAGCATACCCTGCTTGCGAAGACATCTCTATCGATCGAAGATCGAGTCATGCATGAGCATGACTGATTGTCCACACAGCAGCAGCACAGCACCGTCGTCGGTGGCTTATGCAAAAGATTCACATTTACCCACCCCAAAGAAGAAGGAAATTTGCTAGATGTTGCACTTCTCAAATAGCTATGTGTGTTTTGTAATGAAAGCCAGATTTCTGAGTAACTTTATTATAACAGCGTGAAACCCACTATGTATTAAAAAGGGTTGAAATGGAATTTTCGGTATACTTTGTGATAAAGTAGAGAAAAGCATTAACAATTTCATGCGATCAAAAATACCTTAAGAGGAATAAATTCCCTTAAATAAAGTGCGATCGAGTAAGTACATTTTTAGTAGATACATGTTTCGCCAGATTTATTAACTGAGACTTAAACCATATTCATTGGTTGCTAGAGTCATCTACTGAGTGATACTAACAACAACACCACTAACAACATGCTATCCAATACTTTTACCAACTATTGAGCTTTAAATTTTTCAAATATCATAACCGGATTGAAGAGTTAATGTGGTAGTACACGGTATGTAGAAAGCCACATACGTATGTAGTACCATTGTATATAAATAAACACTATAGTACTATAGGCACTATCACTTCGCATTTATACACTAGCGCCACCAACCACCTCTAAGACTAACTACTCACATCGAACATGGTATAGCCCGCCCCAAAGCAAAAGGAAGTTCCCAAGATGCGCAGTAGCACTTTATTTAAGGGACATACGTTGTTTATGTAGTTAATGTAGTTAATGAAACAAATTGTAGCAGACGTAGCTTCAACTGTCAAATTTGAAATGAGACGCTTGCTTTTGAATTCGAAATCGCTTGTCGAATGTTCATTGTTCAATATGAACATCTATTAAAAGACTTCATTTTCATTTCATTTCATTTATTTTGAGATACCTATACACATTAAGATATAAAATCTTATAAGCTAGTGATATGTTATACATTTCAAAAGAGAGCTTAATACTAAAACAAAGAGAGAATATAGAGGGAAAAGATAATAAAAGGAAAAGAAGGAAGGAAGGAGAGAAATAGACAGGAAAGGTGAATAGTGTAGATCTAAGAAAGAAGATTAAAGTAAGTTAAAGAAAAGAGAAGTGTACTAATTCATCAAGTGGCAAAGTAATGCCTTAAGTGAGACTTAAATCTTGTTGGATTTGTTATCCTTTCAATATGGCGCGGCAAATAATACCAGAGACGAGTAGCGTTAATAAAAAACTGGCGCTCGGATGTCGGGGAGGCGTAACGAGGCTGAATTAATTGATCAGACCTAACCGAAGCCCTCGTCAGTCTTTCGTAAAGATATGGCGGTTGGTGGGTAAGCTGTACATCATACAGCAAAGATATCGTACGAAGCTCAAAGTAGCTCTCGAGCGGCATATTGAGGAGTCGAGAAGAAAGATTAGAGACTCTATCATATCGCCGGAGCCCAAAAATATACCGAATGGTACTATTGGAAACAACATTAAACTTTCTCTTGCACACATAGTTACAACTACAAAAAATTTCAGATCCATATGCCAAGATCCGTAAAATTAAAGACTTCACGAGCATAGGACGCGTTTTGAGGGGAGTATACCGCTGGGAGACCCAAAGAGTGCGTAGCACTCCATATCCTTCCCAACAGTAATCGTAATGTGCTGGTCCCAGGTGAGGTTGCGGTTGAAAATAACTCCTAAGTTCTTGGCCGATTCGACATAATCAATAACTGTGTTGTTGAAAAGGATTCGAGGAAAATAAGATAAGTCGAGTTTTTTTTGGATATAACCAAGCACTTGGACTTGCACGGGTTTATAGCAAGACCATTAAGTTGAGCCCAATATGCTACTTTCTCAAGATCCTCCTTCACGCAACTAGCACCATGTTCAATGAGACAAAGATCACAACTGTAGTACATCTGAACATCATCTGCATACATATGTGACGAACAATTTTTGATGATCGAAGGAATTTCATTAACATATAGGGAGAACAGTAAAGGACCGAGTATGGAACCCTGTGGGACACCACTACTGGTTGGAAGAAAATCTGATAGGATGTCACCTACCTTAACAGCTTGCATTCTATTTGATATTTTAGAAGAAAAGTGGCGATTGCTGTGTTGTGTAGGTGAGTATGCAATTATGTATATGTACGTATATGTCGCGGCCGATGAAATTTCCACAAAACATTTAAGATGAATTTGATTATTAAAATAGAATAACACCAAGAATTATCACTATTTTTATATTAGCACAGTGTATGTGTAACGCACTATAATAGTTTATGAATAGATTGTCAAGTTCAAAAGCGTATAATTGATCGATTTGCCAGTACAATAAAAACACGTCTATCTAGTAGCTCTCATACTTTCATCGCTTTCCCTTGTTTAAATTTATTTCTGATATCAAAAGTCTCGCTGAGGTTTCTCAGAGTTGGCCGAACTGTCACTTTTTCGAAAAAACTACATTTGTTACATCTGCTACGTAGCTTATGTAGTTATTGTAGTTAATGAAACAAATTGTAGCAGACGTAGCTTCAACTGTAAAATTTGAAATGGGACGCATGCTTTTGAATTCAAAATCGGTTCTCGAATGTTCATTGTTCAATACGAACATCCATTGAGAATGTAAAATATCGAACCCCACATTACGACTACGAGTAAAACTAGTACAACCCAATACTTTTGAATCTTTTTAACTGAAATTCTATTATTTTTCTGTAGTTTCTACGTCTATGTAGCATACGTAAAAAATTGTAGTAAATAAGACGTGTAGTTTATTTAATTTACTACGCGTAGGTAATGATGTAGAAAATGTTGTGTAGTTTATTCGGCCAACCCTTGTTTCTACCGAAGTTGATGCTCCCGCTCCCGCTCTCCCGCTGTTTTTTTTGTTCACACAAAAACAAGGAACAGACTTTCACAAGAAAAGTAAAAAAAAACTAGTACATATTCATTATACCTTGATAAAGAATGACTCTAATAAAACAGACGAATATTGACTGCCTACTTACGTTTACATTGAGCCGAAAGCCTCTGCAGCTAGCGCTCGCTAAAATTTAAGTTTTTAGCAGTGTTTTTCCTTTTTTAATTACATTGTTAAAAATAATAATAATAATAAATACGTTTACATTGTTATTTCTACATATTAGGTACAATGTACCTATGTATAAGGGTAAGTTATTTGGAAAGTAAAATATCGAACTCCACATTACAACTACCTACGAGTAAAACTACTTCAACCCAATACTTTTGAATCTTCTTAACTGAAATTCTATTATTTTTCTGTATTTTCTACGTTTATGTAGCAGACGTAACAAATTGAAGTAAATAAGACGTGTATGTAGTTTATTTAATTTACTACGCGTAGTTAAGATGTAGAAAATGTAGTGTAGTTTATTCGGCCAACCCTGGTCATGCCTCGATCAGAGTATTCCATTAATGAGTAGGGACACTCTCTACGTGTTTCTTATCAGTTTACAATTTGCACGAGAAATAGACGGCAATAAAAGTGCTCTAGTAAAAGGGGGATGGAAGACACGTCGAACTATTTCGAAATGTGGCACAGGGTGTGACGTAAAAAACAAGCCAAAATCAATTTGTAATATTTTTTATTGAGCATTTTTATTTAATACATATTTACATGATGTGCTACGATTAAATATTTTCGTTTTAGTTAGTACATTTTTTTGTTATTTTTATTGAACTGATTTAGAATATGGTAAACCCGTAGGTATTTGGACCTAAAATTTGATAAGAAATTTTGTTTTTTGCAACAATGAAAAATGAAATTCATTTTTTAAAAAGTTTAAAATGTTGCCCTTAAAATTATTTAGGTATGTAAATGTAACACATATTTGAAAAAGGAAAATATATTTTTGTTCAAGATTCTCAAAAATATATTTATTTTTTTTTTGTTCAAGATTCTCTAACGAGCCCCCTCATGTAGCTGACCTCCCAGTGGTGGGGGGCGGGCAACATGTCTAGGTTCACCTATACATGGCTAACGAAGCACACACCCAATGATGACAAAGCGACGAAAGCGAGCCTCGGATATTGCCAAGCCTGTCAAAATAGGGCGCCCTTTGGAGCCAGGCCTGGAGGGTGGCAGTTTGCGAGCGTCTGGTGCTCGGCTTGTCACGCTCGGCAGTCGGCCGGGTTTAACCCGAAACGGCTACGAGCTTCCTGTCAATGGTTTCGCAAACCATTATGGGGCTCAGAGGGTGGATGCGCTATGCACCAAAGTGGACTTTCGGTTACTCGACAACGGCATCGACTTAGGATAGGCACGTGGAACATCTCTTCGCTCACGGGAAAAGACCTGGAGCTTGTTGGGGAGGCTGTAAAATATCGACTAGATATAGTTGGTGTTTCCTCAACAAAGCAAAGGGGTTCTGGAACTGTGGACCTTGCAGATGGGTGGAAACTCTTCATGTCGGGAGTAGCACCTTCAATGTCTGCTCAGGCGGGAGTGGGGATACTCACAAGTCCCAGGCTGTCAGGCAGAGTATTGGAGTGGATTCCATTAGGAGGGAGAGTTGCGATCTTAAAGCTAAAACTTGAAAGATCAACCCTAGCTTTGGTGCAGGTGTATGCACCGAAGATATGGATTCTTATATCCTGATGGGTGATTTCAATGCTCACGTGGGTGCGGATTTCTCGACATGGGGCAGCGCGATTGGGAAACACGGTGACCCCGATCAGAACGCGAACGGAGAGAAGTTGTTGGACTTTTGTTGTTCAAATGGAATGTCCATTATGAACACTTTCTTTCCACACAAAGATATCCATAAATACACATGGTACCGTCGAAGTCTTCAGCAGAAATCGCTGATAGATTTCTTTGTGGTACCATCGTGTATTAAAAGGATGGTTTGTGATGTTCGTGTGTTGAGAGGGGCTGAACTGTCAACTGATCACCACCTGGTGTTGTGCAAATTGTATCTCAAGGATCAAATACCTATCCTGCCAAAGCGTAAACTAAGAATGGTTACGCGCATACGGTGGGAGGGACTACAGAACGATGAGATACGGGAGAAATTTGCACGGTAGGTATCTGCAAGGTTTGAACAAATTCCAAATGTTCCATTGAATGTAGAGGAAGAATGGCAGCTGTTTTCAACAGCAGTTATTGCCTCTGCAGGACATGTTTGCGGAGTGAAGCGGCTCGGTGTGGCGGCTGGTGGTGAGAAAAGAACTGCGTGGTTTAAAACGCCCGGAGTTCAAGAAGCTATCAGAGAGAAGAAGAAGGCTTTCAAGGTGTGGATTCACTTGGGGGACTCTCCTTCTCGAAACCGGTACATTGAGGCGCGAAGAACTTGCAAATTGGCTGTTAAAGCAGCCAAAGAACAGTCTTGGAAGGAGTTCGGCGAAAAATTGGACCGTGAAGGTGAAGGTGTTCTGGCAGACCATCCGCCGTCTTAGATGAAGGAAGTGGAACATTATCAAAGGAGTCAAATCCAAAGATGGTACACTTCTTTCTAATGAGGAGGACATCTTGCGCAGATGGAGCGAGCACTTTTCCGAATTGCTCAATCCAATCCATGGCATTGAGGATGACACATCCATCGCCTTAAGCAGGGCGGAAAATAGTCCCACGGTAGAGGAAGTCACTTTTGCGATCAAATCGCTAAAAGCTGGCAAAGCTGCCGGAGTGGATGAAATCCGGCCAGAAATGCTAAAGGCCTTAGGTGAAGAGGGAGTCAAATGGCTCTATCGTGTCATTAAAGTGGCCTGGGAATGCGGCGAAACACTCAGCGATTGGCAGATTGGGGTGATTGTGCCCTTTTCAAGAAAGGGGATAAAAGGGATTGCTCCAATTACAGGGGTATATCACTTTTAAGTCTCCCCGGAAAAGTCTTTGCCATGGAATTTGAGTATGGAATTGATGGTTCTCTCTTGAGAGCCATTCAATCTCTTTACACAAACTGTAAAAGCTGTATTCGGGTAAACGGAGTTAAATCAATACCTTTCGTCTTGTCTCCTCTCCTTTTCATTACTTATATGGACTAGATGTTACAGCGCAGTCTTGGTGAGGAACGTTTCGAATTGGGAGATCTGAGGATAAGTCATTTGCTCTTCGCTGATGACTTGGTCATCCTTGGATCCTCTCAGACTGAACTTCAGCGCGCACTCGATCGGTTTGTAACCGTTTGTGTTGAAGCTGAGATGAAGGTAAACGTGAACAAATCTGAAGTGATGGTCGTCTCCAGAACGCCTGTTCAATGCACTCTGCATGTTAGTGGAGTCCCATTGAAACAGGTGGAGAAGTTTAAGTATCTCGGGGTCTTATTCACGAGTGATGGAAGGAGCAATGCCGAGTTTTCCTGCAGGATTGGTCAGGCTGGGTCAATTTTGAGACAGCTTGGTCATTCTGTTATTAGGAGGACTGAACTTGGTGTCAAAGCTAAGTTGTCAGTCTTTAATTCGGTGTTTGTTCCAACTCTCACCTATGGTCATGAGGTTTGGGTAATGACCGAAAGAATAAGATCGCGGATACAAGCTGCCGAAATGAGATTTCTCCGTAGTATTGCTGGTGTGACCCGTAGAGATCGCATCAGAAATACCAGAATACGTGAGGAACTCAATGTCGAGCAGCTACTTCTCTGCCTTTAGCATTTCTGGCCGGATTTCATCCACTCCGGCAGATTTGCCAGCTTTTAGCGATTTGATCGCAAAAGTGACTTCCTCTACCGTTGGACTATTTTCGGCCCTGCTTAAGGCGATGTATGTGTCATCCTCAATGCGCTGGATTGGATTGAGCAATTCGAAAAAGTGCACGCTCCATCTGCGCAAGATGTCCTCCTCATTAGAAAGAAGTGTACCATCTTTGGATTTGACTCCTTCGATAATGTTCCACTTCCTTCATCTAAGACGGCGGATGGTCTGCCAGAACACCTTGCTTGCAGATCTGTGATCACGGTCCAATTTTTCGCCGAACTCCTTCCAAGACTGTTCTTTGGCTGCTTTAACAGCCAATTTGCAAGTTCTTTGCCCCTCAATGTACCGGTTTCGAGAAGGAGAGTCCCCCAAGTGAATCCACGCCTTGAAAGCCTTCTTCCTCTCTCTGATAGCTTCTTGAACTCCGGGCGTTTTAAACCACGCAGTTCTTTTCTCACCACCATCCGCCACACCAAGCCCCTTTACTCCGCAAACATGTCCTGCAGAGGCAATAACTGCTGTTGAAAACAACTGCCATTCTTCCTCTACATTCAATGGAGCATTTGGAATTTGTTCAAACCTTTCAGATTCCTGCCGTGCAAATTCCTCCCGTATCTCATCGTATGCGCGTAACCATCCTTGGTTTACGCTTTGGCAGGATAGGTATTTGATCATTGAGAAACAATTTGCACAGCACCAGGTGGTGATCAGTTGACAGTTCAGCCCCTCTAAACACACGAACATCACAAACAATTGATTTGATTTAACGCAGTCGTTGTATTCTGGTAAAAAGAATTCTTTGGACCTGTAGTAGGAAATGCATAATGTAGAGAGAGTGTCCGTGTCACTACTCATTGATGGATATACTCTGGCCCAAGGTATATAGAAATGCATGGTATGATATTGCGCATGTTTGTTTGCATCTCTCTCTTCAAAGTGACGTCACCAGGCGACAAAACATAGTGAACAGATAAAAAAAAAAAAAAAAATAAATAAATAGGTGGCGCAACAGGCGGGTGACACCCAAGGCCTAGCTTCTCGCAACCATTCGTTTTGTGTGAGTTTCTATTTTTGGGACGAATGGAAGGGACCTACAATTTTATGCCGAGTCCGAACGGCTCAATTGAGAAGCTTTTTCATGACAGGCATACTCTCGGATGTTTGTCAGACGTTCGCGAGAGGTGGCGCAGTAGAAAAAACTTTAAGATGTAATTTGGGTTTTTCCGGGGATCGAACCTGGGATCCCTCGCACAGTAGTCCAACACACTAACCACTGCGCTACTGCGCCCACATAGTGAACAGATAATAATTTATTTATTTGTTTACTATTTTATTACACTGAAAACAGCACACAAAACATTATTTGTTATTAAAAATAAAACTTGCACACAGAAAACTATCCGTATTTCAATATATTTTCACAGAAACGTCAAAATTGTTGTCGTCAAGTGACGTACATGCGCAGAACAAACGAAAAATTAATCGCGGAATATCATACCTTGTAGTTCTATATACCTTGCTCTGGCCTCGATCGTCGATCGAGAGAGATGTCTTCGCTATGAGGGGTATGTTTGTTGTTTGAAATGCGCATATATTTTTTTAGTTGTAGTTCTGGTTGGAAAAGTTATTTTTTTGTCGCTAAGAGAATAAAATCCCTGATGTGAAGAGACCTGCGCAAGAAATGTTCACTTAAGTTGGGACGGGCTATAGTTGTATTGGATTATTTGAAATTGAAACGAAATTCAAAGAGTTGTCTTCTTATTTTCTTATTCGTCTCATTGACAACATGCAGATGAAAGAGAAAGAACAATTATTATTTTTGTTGTCTTTTATTCTCCACCGATTGCATAGTACAGCGCGAACCAATTCAGTTGGCCAACCGCCGGCGCCAACCTACCGTCGGTTGCGCAGGGAGAGAGAGAGATTTAAGTGCAGTAGAATGGCCAAGTGAATTGGTTCGCGATGTAAGGAGTGGAAGTGGAATATGCAAAGGAAAACGAAATGAATGATCGGGTACTTTTCGCATTATACCACAAACCAGCAAAAATAGACCGTCGACTCCTCCCATATAACGGACTTTGCCTACAAGCTGCCGGCGGGCCCAGGATTTCTCATGTATTAGTGCTGTACAAAATCAAAGGAGCGCCATTAAGAGGCGTCTACCCATATTATACATAGAACATAAAGTGGAACTCAAAGCGCCATCTATTTTGGATTTGCGAAGCTCTTATCATGGTGTGAAACCACTTCACGTCATTCATTTCACTTTTAAAATCAATTCAGGAGGCGGAACTTAGGTGGGATATCATATAATACTTGGATAATGAGAACTGGTTTTGTGTCATTTATTGATCGTGTGTGGGGGATGTTTAATTTTTCTTGCTGAGAATTGCATCCAAATAAATGTTGGAGTGAGAGGAAAATGTAGATAAGCATAAGACAAAGAATCCATTCTCTATTGATTATATTATAATGACTTTGAATGTGCAAGGGAAAATTAAATCAACGATGGGGTAGGTATTCTTCGCATATATATAGATGGTGTGTGTGGTAGGGTTTAGGGTATTTTCAGCATGGCAAGGTTGATGATGATAAAGGATAACAATGTGAAGAGAAGGAATGTGAAAATGCAGATCGGATAGGTACTTTGCAATAGGTAGGTATGTATTTTGTATTTCTGTGATTCATTGAGTTTTTTGTAAGAGTAGTTTTAAGATTTTAATGGTATAAGGGGAGCAGGTGAGGTAGTAAATGTAGTATTGGGGTAGGTAATGGCGGGTAGAAAATAAAATCGCGCCCACAAGTCAACAAACCCCCAATACACATAAATCTTTTTATCGGATCCTGCATATTATCGACTGAATGGACACAGGTATATGTATAACTTTGCATTCAGTAATATTCTCTTTAGCAGAACCCGCACAATTCCTTCCCAACTAAGCCCCACTTGAATACCCCTTGCATCATCCCCTCTCACAATGCTGGTGTAGCTTTTGCTACTTACCTTGGTGATCTTTATAATGTTGCAAATTCTTTCCCCTGTCCCCCTCTTCATACGAAAAACCAAACACCTTACTCAGAAATCTGCCTTTCATTACTAAACACACATAGCTATTGAGAAGTGCAACACCAAGCAAATTTCCCTCTTCTTTGGGGTGGGTAAATGTGTATCTTTTGCATAAAGGTGCTAGTACACGATATGTAGCACACCTCATATATATGTGGCTCTGACGTAATTTTGACGTCAGCGTATGGAGCCAATGGCTACTTACCGTGTACTAGCCTCTTTGTGCCACTCACATTAGGTACTCATACGTATGAGGCACGATATGAGGCACTCGTGTGTGGCTTTTCGGCATTCCGTGTACTACCCTAGCACATACGATTTGTGCCAATACGCTATACCTAATGTCGGGTGGTTACCTGCACCTGCACGGTTCGTATGGATTTTTGAATGTTATTTCAGCTTTTCAGTTTGTGTGTGTGTGTTTTGTACCTACGGGCAACGGGCAGCATGGTATTTATTTTTTTGTGGGTCATAAAAGTAGCGAACGCAACGGGATAACTTAAATACACCCAAGGCAATAAAACAATTAGTACCTACAGTTCTAGTGCAAGACTGCACACAGGGCAATAAAAAGGCGGATAGCATCATCATAAACGAATAACCAACAGCCAACCGATATGTGCGCGCTGTGTTACATTCCGTGTACTAGCACAATTTTATTTAGCCACTGCGCTACAAACGAATTGTGTGTCATATGTGTAGACTATCTGGTGACGTCAGAGCCACATATATATGTGGCGTGCTACATATCGTGTACTAGCACCTTAACCCAACGACGGTGCTGTGCTCAGGAATGTAATTTTGACATAATTTTGGTCAAATTTAATCGAATTCGAAGTGTTTTGACCGAAGAAAATTCTCGAATTCGGTCAAATGCTTTTTGACCGAAAATACAATACTTTTTGCCGAATTTGACCGAATTACCTATCAGTTTATTAACAAAAATATTTTTTCATCAAATGAATAAAACGCTCACCGAACAAAAAAAATAACCCAACGCACAAAGCTTTCTTTATTTGAAATCTAAAAACTCAATTGTGAAACCTCAAGTGACAAGTTACTACTCGGATCTATCCAAAGGACATCGCAAAACGGTACCTACACAGACGGTCACACAGGTCACCTGTAGTACGCGACGTTCCCTCAACTTTGAAGTCGCTTTGAAATAAAATGTTCTCTCATTTTTGAAACAAAGCAGGCGGTCGAAGCAAAATCCAAGTCCACATTATAACCACATTGCATTCGAAAATTATGCGCATTTGTGTTTCCCGCATTATTCTGCCACAGTCTTGCTCTTTAAATAAATTAAATATCTAAATCTAAACGGCTAAAATTTTCCCAATATGTTTTATTGAATGAAAAGTAAAACATAAATAATATGTAAATACATAGTTGTCGCAATAGGCGTGCAGACACCCTAGGCCTAGCGTCTCACAACCATTCCTTTGTGTGAATTTTTATTCTTGGAGCTAATGAAAGAGACCTTCAATTTTATTCCGAGTCTGAAACCGAATGGCTGAATTGAGAACCTATTTCAGGAGAGTTATACACTCGGATCGGGATGTTTGTTAGACATTCACGAGAGGTGGCGCAGTGGAAAAAACCCTAAGATGTTGTATTTTTCCGGGGATCGATCGAACATGGGTCCCCTCGCACAGTAGTCCAGCACAAACCACTGAGCCACTGCGCCAAAGCTTAAAAGAAAAGAAACTGATAATAAATATGAACGCAGCAAAATAAATACGTTTTTAAATACGGGTTTTTCAATGTTCGATGATGGCAGCATGTGGCGACCATGTTGTTTTGGCGGCGTCTGTCTGTGCTTATTATTCAGTCGCACTGATGCCAAATCAACATGGCACTTTACACGATTGAGCAGCATGTCCAAATGATAAAACTTTATTTCCAAAACGCGCCGGGACCCTTCAAAGTCGACTCTTCAACGTTTGGTGGCTAAGTTTCAACAAAGATCCGTCCTTATTGGACCCGTTAGTGAATCTTCAGTAAGATCAGCTTCTACACATAACTTGTGCTTTTAGAAGGGCGTCGCAAAAATATTACATACTGTATAGGGAATCGTAGTACGAACAAGAGTTTGAACCGCTGGGATCAATTATATAATGCTTTTGTGGAGGTTTATTATTAGTCTATTACCTTTTTTAATGATATTACTATTATTAATGAGAGAGATGTCTTTGTTTGAAATGCGCACATATTTTTTTTAGCTGTAGTTCTGGTTGGAAAAGTTGTTTTGTTGTCGCTAAGAGAATAAAATCCCTGATGTGAAGACTTGAATAGACCTGCGCAAGAAACTTTCACTTAAGTTGGGACGGGCACGGGATATATACCCGATCATTCATTTCATTTTCCTTCCACTTCCACTCGTTATTATGCAATCGGTGGAGATTAAAAGACAACAAAAATAATAATTGTTCTTTCTCTTTCATCTGGATCTTATTAAGCTCGAAGCTGTGCGTTCTCCTACTTCGACTATTAAGATTCATCTCATATAAAGATGTGTGCTCCCCTGCTTTATATGTTGCGATTTAACACGAAGATGTGCGATCTCCTGCTTCGTGTAAGAATCGATTTCGTATGAAGATGTGCGCTCTCCTGCTTCATATATATTACTCAAATATATGAAGCAGGAGTTTTCCTGCTTTGGGTGTTAGGGCTAATTTTATATAAAGATATGGCTTATCCGACTTGGCTTATCGTTAGATTATTTGTATTGTAATATATATTTTTATAGGTAACTTATTTATTTCAATGAGCTTAGGATACTCATGATGAGTTGTTTTGTTTTACAAATATCACTTGCAGAGGATAGACGCAAAATCTGAAGACGGAATTACATACGGCCAAGGACCAGTTCACAAAATTACTTTTTGTTACCTTTTGTTTTGTATTTGAAATCCTAATTATAATAACTGTCTAATAATTTAATACGTATTATATATAAAAAAAATGTATATTATAGTAGAGCACACATTTCGTCCATCGAGTTAGGAGTTTTGAACCAAGTTGTTTTGCCAAACCGAAGAAGCAACGGTTTCCTATCCTTCGACGGATCTCCACTATGGTGTCATTCGTGGAGTTCATTTTAACTTCGAGGTAGGTGTAGTCTTTAATTACCTCGAAATTTATGCTATGCATAATGACGTTTTGTCCTAGGCAGTGGACAGATCCTTGTTTGTTTGTTAATAGCATGTACTTTGTTTTGTCCTCATTTACTACAAGGCCAAAGGATTTCGCCTGTTCTTCAATTGTGAACGCTTCTATCACGGCACGCTGGGAGCGACCGATGATGTCAATATTGTCCGTTGAAGATAGTGCTTTCCGTGTTGACACCTGCAATATGCACACTATCTACTCCAGTACGCGATTGAAGACTTCGCATGATAGCACGTCTCCTTGCCGAAATCTGATGCATGTTTGAAATATTTCGGAGGAGCTGCTTCCAAACTGCACGTTGCAGTGCGTATTTTACGGCATTACGTATTTATTTTAAGGGGTTCACATAGTACGTTGGATAGGATATTGTATGCAATGGGACATATGGAGCTGATAGTCCAGTCATCGGGCATGCTTTTCTCCAACCATACTTGATTGATGATTCGGTGCATGCTCCCTACCAAAACATCACCATCGTATTTATAGAGCTCCGCTGGTAAACCATCAGAGCCTGCGGCCTTGTTGTTCTTAAGCTTTTTTATAGCTAGGCCAACTTCTTCTATACTAGGTGCTGGAACTATAGTTCTTCATTGAATGGACATGGGTTCTCTTCTTGCCCTATCACTCTCTCTACATGATGCTTATTCAGCAGCTGCTGGAAATTCTAGTTTATTCTTACTATTCACTGCGGTTCGGACTTTTCTTGTGTCTTGTGTGCATCTTCTGTCACATTTTTCCTATCTATATCTATATCTATATCTATATCTTCTATATTTAAATATGGTGTCCCAGTTAAGTGATATAATCCTTTAAAGGGAGATTCCTGGAGTACCGGCGAACAAAAAATGGTATGGCTGGGGGGGTATACTTTACCATATTTCCCAAAGTATCTTCCCATATTTTCCAAAGAAGGTTACCTCATTTGGAGGTGTTACCACTTAAATCTCTATAACTTCTAAACTATTATAGGTACAAAAATGGTTTTGTACATTTTGATAACACAATTTAGTAGCGCATACCGCATACAAATCTTAAGCACTTTGGGTACATCTGTGGATCTACAAAAAAGTTATGGCTCGTTAAACTCTTTTTTCTCAACATTTTTATTTAATAAATTTTAATTTTTGAAATTTTTACCATTGAGAAATTTTCTAAAAATTATGTTAAGCAACTTTTTTAAATTCGATTAAGAGAAGTGAATATACCTTCGTGTTCGGCGGAGCTTCAAGAATTGTGCCTTAAAAGATTATATCGCTTAACTGGGACTAGTGGCGTAGCGTGGGTGTCTCCCGCTCGGGGCGGAAGAAAATTTTGCCGCCCTTATATTTAGGTATTTCAATTTAAAACTTCCAATTAGAACCAGAATGACACTGTTAATAGTTATATTTTTATTGAAAAATAATATTATGAATTGTTAGAATTAAAAACAAAACTTCTGTCTAAAACTTTATTCGTTTACATTTCTTAAGAGCAAAGTCTTTTATTGCACTATCAATGTCTATAGCTTCGCACGCCTCCTGCTCAATAGACAAGATAGCCAGATTGGTTAGCCTTAGGGCCATTTTATTCACTATTGATTAACTTTCCGAAAACTCCAACGAAACTTGGCCAACTTCGAAGTTGAAATCAAATGGAGAGTTGAACGGCAAGTTGAAAATTGCTTTTATTCACTACATTAATTTGCAACTCCGAAGTTAAAATCCTAAAGTTGGCCTACCTGCAGTTTGTAAAATATCCGTGGGATATTTGTGGCAGATGACACATAATATGTCAGTTCAACTTTAGATTTGCATTTCCCGCGTAATTTCATGTGTGCATTTTAATGTGAAATTACTGAAAGCATTTGCTTTTGTATAGCTATAAGTAATTAGTGCGTTATTAGATATATCAGCTGTGCAAATTGTTTTCGTTTGTCGATGAAAACATACCTACCATAATCATATCGACGAAAAATCTAAATTCATAGATGAAGAAAATGACGAATATGATAGTAATTGCTCCAAAATTAAGTCCATGTCCATTATTTACATTTTTGTTATGATTCTGAGTAATTGCTTTCACGAGGCTTTGAATTATTACATTACATCCAACACCAGCAGCAAAAAAATTATATTTCTTCGATTAAGTTTATGTTTCCACATATGTATTTAATAAACATCTAACATAACATAACACTGGTCATTGGGTATTGATGTTGCTTGCAAAGGCTAGCCTACAGCATATCAGTGAATCCCAGTACTTCCGGTGGTGGTTGCGAATTCTAACTTCAATAAAATCGGCAACCGCCAATTGAATTGATCTGAGTGCATAGTACCTACCGCAATACAATTAGTAACTAGGTTTATGGTCGCAATTCACGCGATCTATCAAAGAAAAAAAACACATCACTCAATCCTAGATTCAATCGATTCTACTCGCGAATCGACTAATTCGCGATGTACAATACCTTTTCTCAACACACGGCAACGAATATGTTATTAACTGGAGTGGAGCACCATCATTGTCGTCCGCTTTGAGAGACGAAAACCATAGTTGACGGCCATGGCCATCTCATTTTTCCAGTCCAAACGTGCTTGAAGACGATGGTCAATTCACATACATTATTTTATTAAATTTTAAAAATGAAATATTAATTATTATTTTCGTCACTTAAGAACCGAACTGCCAACTTTTTCGGAGAGTTGAGCGAATCCAAAGTTGGTCAACTCTTGGTTTTCTCAACTTCGGAATATCCAAAGTTGAGTAAACCAATTTCGAGTGAATAAAAGCAATTTCTCAAGTTGAGAATAAAAATCCCCATGTTGTGTTCAACTTTAAGTGAATAAAATGGCCCTTAAACTGCTCATTGTGGATCTTAACATCTTAAGTAATTTTTGATCAATTTTAGTTTTGAAAAACTTCTCTCGCAACTGGCATTGCTTATGGCAATAGTAAAGAATATTCGGAGCATTATTATAATAGGCAGACTATCTTTCAGCTTGGATTTCACAATAAATTTAAATAATTCACGTGAGTCCGCATTAATTAAATTATTTTCGTTGCCTGTGGCAGCAATGAAAGTCCGCAGTCGAAGTCGTTCCACCTTGAAATCCTACTCATGATGGAATAAGTATAAGGTGGTCTCGTCGGCAGTAATAAGTGCGTGTGAAAGGGTTCAGCGTAGTAAGTGTAAGTGAAACGACAATAGAGTTTGCAGAGAGAGTATGTTCATGAGTATGTTGATTAACCTTTAAGTGGAGTGGAATTGGTTTGAAGTTGCCTATTGTTATGTCGGTGGAATTTATTGAAAGCGCAAGTAGTCGAATTAGTTATTTTATTTTTATTTAGAATTCACGAGGCTTAAAATTAATGATTTACAAAAGGTTGCTTAGGCTTACTGTCTACTCGGCGTCTGGATGAGAAGTGACATACCTAGTTACAAAAAATACAATTCAAGGAAACTGTCATCCAGAAGCTGTCAGTGGTTGGAGGACGGTGTTGCCAACTGCATACATTACATACGCCCCCCTTACAAAAGTCTTTACGAATTCATATACAATGTCAGAAATTATTTCATTTTAATTTAATAAACAAGGAAAACATTAATCTTTCAATTTAAGAACCTTTGAGGTTTCTTTATGTCTTCTCTATTTCTTAAAACTCTTTCAGATATCATAGGTACTACTAGAACTTCCACTACTGTTGTCATCAAAAGGTGTTTGAACTAAGTTACTAGTTACATTTAGATCTCTCTTTCGAGACAAATACATATTACGTCGCTTAACTTTTCTATTTTCATCTTTATGAATTGACATTGGTATATTTTTCTCAGGTGTAACTAAACAATTTCTTATTTAGTCGACATGTCTCTTAATATGCCTGCCCGATTCCATTTTGCATAGGTACATTCGAGGACCAAAAACTTTAATTATACAAGCCTTAGACCATTGGGGAACATTCCTAAGTAAGTTTAAATCTCGAATCATTACCACATCTCCCACTCTGAAACTTCGATCGTTTTTGTTGTTTTGAAACTCTTTATTAAACGACCTTGAGCGCAAATTAGTCGGTGCTAAAAGAGATAATTTGCCTCTTGGCGAGTAATTAAACATAAAAGAAGCAGGAGTTGCCTTTGTAGAGCAATGAATGGAGTTCCTATAATCAAATAAAAAGTCCGTCAAAATTTCGTCCACATCGCCCTTTGGTCCCCTAGCTTTAATCGCATTCTTAATTGTCCGTACCGCATTTTCCGCGGCTCCGTTTGTAGCCGGGTACCCAGGTGCTGTTAAGCACTGCCGAATTCCATAAGAATTCAAAAATGCTTTGCTTTCTTCCGAAACGAACTGAGTCCCATTATCGGATACCACCACCTCTGGGATACCGAATCTGGAGAACACATGTCGCATGCATTTAATATAAAGTGACGAGTTTGGCGTTTTTGTATAAAACACCTCAATCCATTTCGAGAAAGCGTCAATTATGACTAAAAAACTAAGACCCCTTAAAGGACCCGCAAAGTCTACGTGAATGCGTTCCCAAGCTTTTCCAGGCCTTTCCCAGTTAATAACCCTAGATTTAGGAGGATTCGGCAAAAGCGACAAACAAACGTGGCAGCCTTTAATCATGTTTTCAAGCTCTGTGTCCATATTAGGCCACCACACGTAAGATCTTAAAAGCGATTTCGTTTTTACAATGCCCATATGCGTAACGTGGGATTGCCTTAAAATCAAATTTCGTAGGGAGCGCGGGATGACCACTCTATGACCCCACATCAGCACCTCGTTCTCAACTGCCAGCTCGTTAATACGCTTGAGAAATGGAGCAAACGCGTCATTACTTTGTAGTTTCGTTACATTTCCTGACCTTAACACATTTACAACCGTGGACATAATTTCGTCGGCAAACGTCTCTTTTTGTATTAATTTGGCATCCACCACAATATTCGTGTTCGTCTCTATTCTATTCAAGTACGTCATCGTTCGATTCTCGTTCTCACATAGGTCTTCGTTGTTACCGTCTTTCTGGGGATACCGAGAGATTGCATCTGCAACGTTGTCCGCTGATTTAACATATCGTATTGTGTATTGAAAAGCTGACAGGTGGAACGCCCACCTTTGAAGCCGACTCGTAGACATTTGTGGAATCCCCCTCTTTTCGCCAAAGATAGCTACCAGGGGCTTGTGGTCCGTGACCAATTCAAATGACCTTCCGATTAAATACTGATAAAATTTTCGTGTGGCGTAAACGATGGCCAGCGCTTCCTTCTCAATCACACCGTAATTTTGCTCGGATTTAGAGAGCAATCGTGAAACAAATTCAATGGGTCGTTCAGACCCGTCCGGAAATGTGTGTGCCAAAACTGCTCCTATGCCCACGTTCGATGCGTCACAGGTGAGCACCAAAGGTAATTCCGGATTGAAATGCACTAACACTGTATCGGACATGATTTCTTCCTTCATGTTCTCAAAAGCTTGCATAGCTTGCCTTCCCCACTCAAACTTGTCCCCCTTCAAAACATCGTATATCGGAGACATTTTAGTTGCCAAGTTTGGAATAAATCGGCCAAAGTAGTTCACTAGCCCACAAAACGATCTAACATCTGAAATATTCGTTGGTACAGGAAACTTTATAATTGTTTCATCGCGGTTAACTTTAACTATGCCCTCTTCGGAAATTATATATCCTAAGTATTGGATTTTATTTTTCGCGAATAAACATTTATTTTTATTTAATTTCAGCCCTGCCGCGCGTAACCTTTCGAATGTCTCGAGTAGCCTTTCGTTATGCTTTTTTAAATTAGGAGCTGACACAATTATATCATCTAAAAAGTTCACTACTCCTTCAATACCCCGTAGAACTTTTTCGATTTCCCGTTGAAAAATACCAGTGGCTGGCTTTATGCCGAACGGCAATGTATTTATAAAAAAATTCCCTATGTGCGTACTCCACGTGACCAGTTTTCTCGACGAATCGTCTAACTCTATTTGATTATAGGCATTCGCTAAGTCTATTTTTGAAAAAACTCGTCCTTCCTTTATCTTACTCATTACATCACCTATTCGCGGTAGTGGATGATTCGTGTCTTTCAAAAACCTATTTAACGTTACTTTATAGTCCGCGCAAATTCTAATTTTACCGTTTTCCTTTAAAATAGGCACTAAAGGTGTACCCTGTAGAGACCCAATATTTCATAGTCGATTGCTTTATATTTTTCTATCAATTGACTTCTATTTTCCGTATTTTTTTATTTTATAAGTGCGACTTTATTTTCATTGTTTTACATTTTATATAGTCAAGTGTTGGCATCGCACAGTGCCGATACTACATTTACTTTCTTAATTTTTTTTTTTTTTTAACTGTAAAACAATTTTAACAATTCCATATTATTTCAATCCCAGAATTTCTTATACAGCATTTAAGCAGAACATTAAATTCGAAATCATTCGAAATCCTTCGAATTTAATCTATGAATTTCTTATACAGCATTGAAGCAAAACATTAAAAAATCATTCGAATTTAATCTATGATTTTCTTATACGTACAGCATTTAAGCCAAACATTAAATCCGAGATCATTCGAATTTAATCTATTACTTCCTCTTCTTTTCTTTTTTTGTTTCTTTCTACTGCATTTAAGCAAAACGAATCGAATTTAATCTATTTCTTCCTCTTCTTTTCTTTTTTTCCGTTTACTGCATTTAAGCAAAACGGTTATATTTTAAGTTTCATTTCCACCCGAAATTTGTAAAACATTTACTTCGATTTTTTCTTTTACTGCATTTAAGCAAAACATTTATTTAAGTTATTTTTCTTTTCTTTTTTATGCACATCATTTAAGACATTCAATTTTGATTTTTTTTATTATGCACTTCGCTATTTCACTTTTGAATTACTAATTTCTGGTTGTTATCTTCTTTCTTACCTTGTATTTCATTCGTCTTCTTTTTTTTATATAAGTTTTTTCCTCGTCGCCAATTGTAGAGACCCAATATTTCATAGTCGATTGCTTTATATTTTTCTATCAATTGACTTCTATTTTCCGTATTTTTTTATTTTATAAGTGCGACTTTATTTTCATTGTTTTACATTTTATATAGTCAAGTGTTGGCATCGCACAGTGCCGATACTACATACCCCACTCTGTACTTTCCGTTTTCGTAATTATTCCGCGACTTTCCAACTCGTGTAACTGATTTTCAATTTCTTCCCTAAATTCAAATGGAATCGGGCGTGCTTTTACAAAAATTTGCTGAACATTTTTGTCAACCTCGAGACTAATCTTACATCCTTTTAATTTACCAAATTCGGGCGAAAAGAGAGAATCGTATTTTTTAATTATATGGTTTACATTGTCCTCACCCGAGATTAATGCATTGATTTTAATTTCTTTTATTTGGAACACTTTTAAAAAATCTCTACCAACTATTGGATTTTCACCCTTATCAATAACCAAAAACTTAAAATACTGTTCACTATTGTTATAGCTAATGTTACAAAATAACGATCCTTTTACCTTCAATTTGTTTTTTCCGTAACCAGAAATGCTAGTATTATCCTTGTGCAGTTTCACGTTACTGAAAAAGGCTAAATAGGTTTCCCACGGAATTGCAGAAACCGCTGCACCTGTATCAACTTGAAACTTTAACTTCTTACTGAACAATTCTACTTCAATGTCAATCGAATCGGTAAAAGGTTCGTTATTTTTAATAGTTGAAATTTTTTTGATATAACTTTCTTACGTGGACATCTGCACATTGACGCCATGTGTCCCACACGTTCACATTTGAAGCATATAACGTCTTTGTACTTGCACTGTTGTGGTTTGTGATTATCAAAACCGCAATGTGGACACACGTTGAATATTTTGCTCTCCCCTTTCGTAGTCTGCCTCTGTTGTGTTAGTTGCCGTTTCTGCTGTCCTGCTTTCTGCTGCTGCTGCCTTTTTTGATAATTCGTCTTGATCGAACAGATATTCTCCACTATTCCGTTCCCGTTTGATTCGTTATTGTGTTGCTTCTCGAATTTTTTTGCTGTCTCCAATGCCTTTGCCAACGTTAGCCGTTCGTCGTCGCACAGTTTGTCGAAAACCACTCCAGACATCCCAATGACGAACTTATCCAATAGCATGCTTTCCAATCTGTTGCCGAAAACGCACGCCTTCGCCAAATTACGCAGTCTGATAAGGTAGTCTTGTGCTGTTTCACTGCATTTTTTCGTCGCCTCGTAGAAAGTTCGCCTTTCACAATACAAAATTGTAGGAATTGTGAAATTGTCATTAAACATCGTAATGAGTTCCTCGTATGATTTCTCTCCAGGTGTTTTGGGAGCGCACAAGCCATGTACTACTTCATAGGTCTTGTCGCCTAGTACGTTGATGAGAGCTGCTCGTTTCTTCGTTGCCTCCGTAATTTCTGCTTGACAGAAGTATTGCTCCAGTCGTCCTTTATACACTGTCCAACTTTGTACATCGTATTCAAATGTTGGAATACTTAAAACTGCTGACGATTGTGCTGTCGCAGAAAAGCTGCCTTGTTCCACCATTTTGTTTTACACGTGTAGGTCGTCGTTGTTCGCAGAATACGTACAAAAAAAAATATTTTTTAATCTGCGCAAATCACTTTGATCACTTATTCCTCGTCGCCAATGTTATGTCGGTGGAATTTATTGAAAGCGCAAGTAGTCGAATTAGTTTTTATTTTATTTTTATTTAGAATTCACGAGGCTTAAAATTAATGATTTACAAAAGGTTGCTTACTGTCTACTCGGCGTCTGGATGAGAAGTGACATACCTAGTTACAAAAAATACAATTCAAGGAAACTGTCATCCAGAAGCTGTCAGTGGTTGGAGGACGGTGTTGCCAACTGCATACATTACACCTATTATAATAAAAAAAACATGTTTTTTTTGCACAAGGATTGACGTTTTGCAAACAAATTCGTCCGCACACAACCTTTCGCTTCAACAAGCAAACGCTCACTGAACGTTAAGGGACCAAAAAACGAACGATTCGGCAGCCGACGAGACCACCTTATACTTATTCCATCATGATCCTACTCGTCAATTTCTGTAGATACGTAGCCTAGATTAAATTTAGTTTCGCCCGAGTCGAGTAATATAGCCGGCGTTAGAAAACCAAACTTATCCGCCAAATTTTGTAGCTGCTGAAAACGCTCACGAATTTCGACATTCATCATCTCATCACTATAAACACTAGATTACAATACAAATTGTGCTTCACAATCATTCCTAACTTAACAGTTAGTGTTAAATGATAGCTAACAAAAAACGATTTTTATACAAAAAATAACTGACTACCATTAGCTGTTCCTATGTTGAACAGATATCGAGAGAAATATTAAAAGTAAGAGAAGAATCGGTTTGCTTTTTTGTTATTAAGTTATTACTTCATAAGTATCTCCAAGTTATGTAGAAGGGTTCACAGTAAAAAAGGCAGTCTTTAAGTGATTCAAGAATGAATGAAAATTTTGATTTGGTCATATGGATAATGGGAGTTTATTAAACATTCTAATAGAAGAAACTAAATAAAAATTCATAAAATGGGTTTTGTACAGGCGTGAAATGTCAAATAAAGCCATATTATTGGCCCGTAAACAATATATTGAAGCATTTCTAGAGAGGGAACATTACCGCTTCGTTTAAAGAACTCTTTCAGTACACATAGAGATTTAATAAAAAGAGGCCAACTTCCCGCATAACGATTCTTACCACACATAATTCGAATTATGTATATGCTTTTGGGCAATCAATAGCGATCAGTATTAATGTATGTGCCTCCCCACTCCCCAGCTAACAATTCCATATTGGAGTTTCGAGAGAACTAATCCGTAAGATCATTAAAATACTCTTTGCGAGCAGTATGGTTTTAAATGATACATTTTACGTGTTACTAACGTCATATAAGATTTTAAAGATTGGGTTTGGACCTTCCAATTAAGTTAGTTGTCCATGAAAACACCGAGATATTTGTACGAATTAACTGATTCAACTTTGAACATTGTCGATTAACGTTGAAGTTGAGCAATGTCATCATCTGCAAATGCAATGATTGCCATAAAAGCTTTGAATGAAAAGATAAATAATGTAAATAAGAAACATTATGAAACATAGCACGGACCCCTGTGGGTCAAGATTGAGTGATACACTGTAAGATCCATTTACGAAAAGTCTTTGTTCCCTTTCAAACAAATATGATTTTAGCCATTCATGTGTCATCCCTCTAAAATCAGCCTTATATAGCTCATCCAGTAATATTGGCAGATCTACCATGTCAATTGCTTTAGTCCTGCCAATGAAAAGAGCCATAGCTGATTGCCTTTTGTTAACACCATTAAACAGATCGTTCTGCCTTTTTTAAGGACTTGAGAAACTTACCTACTGATACTAACACTGAGGTTGAAGAGATAACACAAAACATCGACAATTTCCCACGCAATTTTTTTTCAATACTATGGCAGAGATACCATCACTGGTGCAAGTATTTTTGTTTTGCAATGACATAATTGATTTAAAAATTTCATAAGAAGTTATCTGGTGAAATCAGAAGTTGTAATCCTTAATATACTAGAACACTAACGTAATATAAAAGGACAAGAAATAAAATCTGAATGGCATTCGTTGTTAGACTATCAAGTCAAGTCGTTCCATTTTAATTCGTTCGCTTTCGTAATTTTTCACAGCGGAAGTTTCTTTTTTTCGTCGATTAAACTTACTTTGTTTAACTGGGAATTTTCTTGAGTTCTCGAGTGGAAAAATATCCACCCGAACATTTTGGCGCCCAACGTGGAACAAGTTTTCAAAAAATAAATTAATCGGCTGTGGAAAAGTTTCGTTAAACAAAGACCCGTGCATGCAGTAAAAGACAGTGTCAAAAATCTAATAAAATATAACTTTGATTAATTAGTTAATACTGAAAATTCATCGGCTCGGTACATCGGTTTAGTTTGTGCAAGTATACAGATTGTCGCCAAGGACAAATAAAGGACATATAAAACTAAGCATCGTTGGAAACAAGGACATGTGCAAGTCGAGAAAAAAAAGGAACAAAGGGAAGATACAAATCCTTCTTCATCGTATGTGGAAATAAATTGTGAGAATGTGCGTTTGGAGTTACATTTCGAATTAAACATAGTCTGTATATGCTTGCATTAAATTCAAGAAAATTACATCCAAAAGAACGAGAAACAATGCATCTTCGCTACAATATAAACTATTTTATATCATTCATTTATTATAGAACATTAATGCATGATTAAAGTTAATCAAAATTTATTAAATTATACAATTATCGGCCGCTGATCGTTTCAACTTAGCGCCAAAAATGTATAATCCAAAAGTTTATAATCCAAAAAAGCTCTACCATTAGAGAGCTATTTCGCCGTTTATTGAAATCATATTCATAGATCATCATATTTGTTGTTGTTGCATTATCATTTCGTTCTCTCTACTCGCTCATAATCTCATAATCGATCACTGACAGTGTTGTAATTAATTATTATCGCCATTATGCGATTCATGTGAAGCTTTCGTCGTTTCGTTAGTTATTGGCGCTTCTACATTATTCATCTTGTTGCTTGCACAAACCGTCGTTCGTGAATTCGCTAAAATATTCGATAAGCTCTCTTCGTTACACTGCGTCTCCACGAGCAATTTTTCATAGAATGCCATCTGTCATTTCTCATAGAAAGAAATAATGATAGTATGCAATAAAATGTAGGATGGGCATTTCATAGCTTACTATTTCCATAGCCATCCCACGAAAGAACATGCGTCACAACAAAAAAACACCCGATAGAATACTATCGATAGCAAGCTATAAGCTGAGCAAAAGATAGAATACCATTATTTTCATAGAATACTGTTTGTGGTCTCCACGAGCAATTCTCATGGAATGCTCATAGAATACCATTATTTTCATAGAATACTATTTGTGGTCTCCACGAGCAATTCTCATGGAATGCTATATGGCATTCTATGAAAAATTGCTCGTGGAGACGCTTGGGTTAAATTCGCTGCAATTTACCTTGGATGTGCTCGTCGCTCATTTCAATGCAAGTGCAAATCGTGCACCATGGGTACAAACTATAGTAGTTGAATTATCTGCTCGTATTCATTTGGGATTAGAAAACCCTTCTGGTACTATTGTATAATAGATAACAAAAATTATGACGGACGGAGGTTCTAATAATTCTACTTCCGCTGCATCCTTGGGTGAGCTACAAAGAGCATCCACGAAGGGAAACTTGCGTCTTCCAAAATTCGATGGAAAACACTACTCACAGTATACACATTTTATTCACTCTTTGAACTATTTGGTTAATGATGATCCTACGCTTACGACAATTAAAAAGTTCAATCATCTTTTATCATGCCTTTAAGCACGGTACGTGCTTTCCTGTCACGATTCACGAAAGAAAATTATCCTAAGGCAATACAAAGTTTGAAGGATCGATATGACAATAACTGTCTAATATTTTTGGAAAATATTTCTTTAATATTTGAACTCCCCAAAGTTTCAAAGGCTTCCCCTATACCCTTAAGGAACCTAGTGGATAATATAACCCCGCTCAACTCACTTACATCAATTGGCTCGGAAAAAGACATCTGCTATGCCATCATAATCTATATTGCAATGTCAAAGGTCGATCCGAAAACACAAGCCAAGTGGGATGAGCAATTGGACTATAGCATGCTACATAAATGGGATGATTGTGCTAAAATGCTGAGCAAGCGTTGCCAGTTTTTAGAAGCTAGGGAGAGCAAACAAGCTCTTTTAGAACCTACTCCAAAATTCCAAAACAAACCTCGACAATAATCACATTATAGTCAGCGACCACAAACATCATTAACAATCACACAAAAGTCTTGTGCGTTTTGCAAAGATAGTGATCACTCGATATCCAACTGTCCAAGTTACTGTCCAAGTTTTATAAAATTGTCAGCCATTGAACGTTTTTCCAACACAAAGAAGTTAGGATTGTGCATCAACTGTTTGGTGAAGAATCACAATATGTATGTCGAAATGTCCCTCGACATATAGATGCAAGACTTAAAAGCAAGCACTCCACAGTTCTACATCGCACACAAAATCCTGAAAGCTATAGTCGTGGAGAAGAAACATCGTCAGCCGCGGTGCACGCTGCTTTTGACAACAACAACAACAACGAACACTCCACCAACCAGGTGATCATTGCCACCGCATCGATGCTGGTGAAGGACTCAACTGGAACCTTTCAATTAGGCCGTGTTCTGTTGGATTCAGGTTCACAGGTCAATCTCATCATTGAGAAATTCGCACGAACTCTAAATCTACCTAAAGATAAAAAGCACGTCGACATAGTTAGTATTGGTGTTTCAAAAACAAAAATTGATCAACAAACTCAAACTACAATTCGCTCTCGATTCAACAATTTTGAAGTATCGCTTGAGTTTCTGATAACCCCGTCAATAACTGGATATCAGCCCGATAAGACACTTCAAATCATCGATTGGAATATCTCACGAAATATAGATTTGGCTGATGAAAACTTTAATAAGCCTTTGCAAATAGATATGCTTCTTGGTGCTGAGGCCTTCTTGGATTTGCTGTCGGCCTGTCGGTAGGGCAAATAAAACTTGGTAATGGATTACCAACCGTCCATAAAAACATTGTTAGAGTGAATAGTTTCCGGGAAAATTAAAAGGTCATCGGAAAGTTCTGCCAAGAATTGTTGTCTAAATGTAGATGGAAATTCTTTACATCAATACGTCGAAAAGTTTTGGGGGTTAGAGGAGGTCGTCGGCTGAAAATCGAGATGGACAGAAGAGCAGATACAGTGCGAGGGGAACTTGAACGAAACAATTGAACAGTTTAGGTACTGGGCGACTTATGGTTCAGTTGCCTTTCAAGAATGATCCGAAATGCTTAGGGTCCTCATATGACATCGCATTCAGGCTATTCCGGCCACTAGAATGAATATGAATATGATTGGATAGGGATACTGGCCTTAAGCTACAATATAATACATTTCTAAGAGAGTACAAGGAATTAGGGCACATGTCGGAAGTAAAAAGTCCCAATCTGGAAGAACCACATTACTATACCTTCCTCATCAATGTGTCATGAGACCAAACAGCGTGTCTACCAAACTAACTGTAGTATTTGACTCATCCTGTCGCACGTCATATCAAATCTCCCTCAACGGAATTCTGATGGTCGGCCCAACAATACAGGATGATGTTTTTATGCTGCTGCTAGGTTTTCGTTTACATAGATATGTATGCACTAACCGCTGATATTGTCAAAATGTATAGACAGATCTTAATTCATCCGTCGCATAGAAAGTTCCAGTTCATCCTATGGAGAGAAAATAATCGTATGCCCATCAAAACATTTAAATTAAGCACGGTTACATATGGCAATTCGTCAGCACCGTTTTTAGATATTCGGTGCATTCGCTGCTTGAGCGACAAATTTCCAAATCCACTGCAAAAGTTCTAAGAAATTGTTTTTATGTATATGACATGTTAGCTGTAGCAGACGATCTTGAAACCCTAGAGCAAATTCAACGAGAAGTTGTGTTCATCCTTGGGCCAGCAGGATTTGAACTATCCAAGTGGCATAGCAATGCGCTCTCACTTTAGCCTCTCACTATCAACTCCTTCTCTCACCTGCACGTTGGTGATAGCCGGGTGCCTAGTACCTCGACTGGAGATTGAGTACCCAACCCCTTTGGAAGGTCGTTGGTGGCAGCGGACGAGAGAGGGGGGAGGAGTGGCTCTTCACTAAAGCACTTCCTCTTGTCTCCAGGCGGCAGCGGACGAACTCCCTAGATGGAATCAACGGTGGATCCTGCAGTTCCAGTCAGGCTGAACTATCTAGTGACATCCCTATAAGAGCTGCTTCGACATATTCGGATCCCAGGTCTATAAGGATCTCCAATACTACGCCAGGGTATTGGAAAAGAGTTGGTGGTGGATGAACCCTTAATGAGCCAACGGCAGCGCTCAAACTCCGAAGTGGGTTACTGATGCCCCACGTCCTAGGGGTATGATATGGAACTGGTCCTCCAGGTTGGAGGTTGTGCGTCGGGGTAACTTCCCTACCACGGAAAAAATAAAATGTTATGAAACAGCAACACGCCTCGGAAAAGGACGGATTTACTGTTGACGACCCTGGAAAACGAAATAAGGACAATGACCTTCGGATCTGCACATGGAATGTTCGCACACTAAACAGACCACGTGCAGCCGAAGAACTAGCAGAGGCCCTTGACTGCCACAGGGCAGACATAACGGCCATCCAGAAAGTGCGATGGGATGGGAAAAAACGGATGAAAAACTGTGATGTATACCACGGCGATTGCTATAGAGAGCAGCGACAACGTTTATTTGGATGTGGATTTGTCATACGCGGCAGACTTAGGCAAAAAGTCTTGACCTATCGGCACGTTAGTGAACGACTTATGATAATCCGCATCAAGGCAAAATTCGCAAACATCAGCCTCATATGCGCTCATGAAGAAAAGGACGACGCTACCAAACACAGTTTCTACGAGCTCCTCGAAAAGGCCTACGAGCAATGCCCGAAGCACGATGTTAAAATCGTACTAGGCGACTTTAACGCTAGAATAGGCAGGGAGAACATCTTTGGTAGAATAGTTGGCAAACACAGCCTACATGACGACACGTCTGGGAACGTACTTAGGCTAATTGACTTTGCAGCGGGGCGAAATATAGTTATAGCAAGCACCAAGTTTCCACATCTCAATATTCATAAGGGGACATGGCTGTCTCCGGATCACCAAACTGTCAGCCAAATCGATCACATTGCGATTGACGCAAGGCACGCCTCCAGTATTCTGGATGTGCGAACCTTCCGAGGGGCCAATATTGACTCGGATCACTACCTTGTCACAGCTAAGGTATATAATACGGATATCCAACACACCCCAACAGAGAAATACTGCGAGAAAGTATGACGTCGAAAAACTGCAATCGCAAGCGACGGCCAGAATCTTCGCCGATCACGTATCCCGATGCCCCTCGAGCAGTCCTATTGCAGCAACAGCTAGTGCAGAAGACCAGTGGCAACACTGCCAGAAAGCCATCACCAATGCCGCGACTGATGTGCTGGGTTTCACCCGACCACCACCACGAAACCCCTGGTTTGATGAACAATGTCGACTAGCAAACGCAGAAAAACAAGAGGCGTATAAAGCGGCGCTGCGAAAGAGGACTAGAGCTGCTCGCGAGCTCTACGAGCAAAAAAGACGAGAGGAACACCGGATTCTCAGAAAGAAAAAGAAAGAGCACGAGAAACGTATGATCGATGAAATTGAGAGATGCTACTCCAGGAACAATGTACGAAAGTTTTACTAAAAGGTAAAAAGAACGTGTCAGGGCAGACAATCCCGTACAGAAAACTGTAGAGATAATGAAGGAAACCTTTTAGTAGAATCACAGTCGGTGCTGAGAATGTGGAGAAATTACTTCTGCAGACTTTATATGGCGACGAAGACCAGAATCCCGCTGTTAGGCAGAACATACCATTCAATATAGACGATGATAGACAAGACTTCCGTCCACCTGACCAAACCGAAATACGGGTAGCAATATCCAAGCTACAGAACAACAAAGCTGCAGGGCCTGATGGTCTACCTGCCGAGCTTTTTAGAGCAGCTGGAGATGACCTGGTAACGAGCATGCACCAACTCATCTCCGAAATTTGGTCAGATGATTGCCTGATGAATGGAATCTCAGCATCGTTTGCCCGGTCCACAAGAAAGGGGACCCCTTCAACTGCGCCAACTACAGAGGTATTAGTCTCCTAAACATCGCATACAAGATCCTGTCTGCCATATTGTGTGAACGCCTTAAACCCTCTATAAATAACCTGATTGGAACCTATCGGTTTTAGGCCAGGAAAGTCCACCCTCGATCAAATTTTCACACTTAGGCAGATCCTGGAAAAAACTCAAGAAGTTCAAATCGATGCCCACCATATTTTCATCGATTTTAAAGCCGCGTACTACAGCATCTATAGAGACGAACTATAGAGAGCCATGTCTAGCTTTGGCATCCCTGCTAAACTCATTCGATTGTGTAGGATGACGATGGAGAAAGCTCGCGGCTGCATCAAGGTCGGTAACGACCTCACCGAAACCTTTGATGTCAAAAGAGGATTTAGACAAGGTGACGCGCTGTCGTGCTACTTTTTCAACGTCATACTTGAAAGAATCGTCCGAAACTCACAGGCCAAAACGCAAGGCACGATCTTTCAAAAGTCCGTCCAATTACTTGCATACCCTGATGATATTGACATAATTGGTAGAACACAGCGGGCTGTCACTGGTACGTTTACTAGTATAGAAACGGAAGCGGCTTAAATGGGTCTAGCGGTCAACGAAGGCAAAACCAAGTATATGCTGTCAACAAGAAGGGACACCCAACATCGTAGAATCGGACAAAACATCACGATCGACAGCTATTATAACTTTGAGGTAGTGAAGGACTTTATCTACCTCGGTTCTGCTATAAATTCTAACAACAATAATAATAACTCTTGCCAACCGCTGTTTCTTTGGGCTAAGTAGGCAATTGAGTAGTAGAGCCCTATCCCGAACAACTAAGGAGATTATGTGTAAGACCTTGATCATCCCAGAGCTCCGGCTCGTAGAGTCTTCGAGTCTAACCCGGAGGGACAACGCAGTAGAGGAAGACCTCGCCTTAAGTGGCGCGCGCAAGTCGAAGGCGACCTCAATCGACTAGGAGTGCGCAACTGGAGGCAGTTAGAGTTAGAGAGGCTTGTTAGCTGAAGCCCCGGTTCACCTCGAACTGTAGAGCCGCCTAAGTAAGTAAGTAAGTAGGTAAGTCAGAAAAGCTTAACTCTTCCAGAAATGGATTCAAATGATTCCTGCTGAATGAACCAAATAATCCGTAAAAGAGCAGCGTCTAACTCTTTTAAAGATAACGAGCAGCCATTTGTTGAACGGCTGCTCGTTATCTTAAAAACAGTTAGACGCTGCTAAATCAAAGATAACGAGCAGCCATTTGTTGAACGGCTGCTCGTTATCTTAAAAACAGTTAGACGCTGCTCTTTTACGGATTATTTGGTTCATTCAGCAGGAATCATTTGAATCCATTTCTGGAAGCCGTTCAACAAATGGCTGCTCGTTATCTTTAAAAGAGTTAGACGCTGCTCTTTTACGGATTATTTGGTTCATTCAGCAGGAATCATTTGAATCCATTTCTGGAAGAGTTAAACGATGGAGTACAAATCTTGAGGGTAGGAAGCAGGTTGCAGGTTGCGTCAATTCTCGAGGAAGAGAAGCATCCAATACTTCTACCACCAAATTCCATGTTTGTGCAAAACATTATTAGGCATCTCCACTTCAGTAACTATCACGCAGGACCTAAAACACTCATCGCTCTAATTAAAAGAAAATACTGGATCGTCAATGCGCGAGATATAGCTCGTCGTACAGTTAGAAAATGCATTCACTGCACGAAATATCGTCCCGTCCTTCTGAAGCAAATCATGGGTAGCTTGCCAGCAGAGAGGGTAACACAATCTCGTTGATTTTTGTGGACCTATATACTACACTTATCTTAAGAGTCGAGGCAAGACACCATACAAAACATATGTGGCAGTGTTCGTATGCTTCTCATCGCAAGCGGTTCACTTGGAGGCCGTATCTGACTTATCGTCGGATGCATTTATAGCTGCGTTGACAATATTCATTGGTCTTAGGGGTCTTCCAGAGAACATTTTATGCAATAATGCGACAAATTTTATAGGGGCTAAATCAAAGTTTAACGATCTGCGAAATTAATTATTTCACCAAAATACCAAAATCAATTTGTCAAAATTTTGTAGATACTAATCAAAATGTAAATTTAAATTTATACCCCCCAGGACTCCTCACTTCGGTGGTATTTGGGAGGCGGCAGTCAAAGTTGCAAAGGGGCACCTATACAGAAGTCTGGCGACCGCAAAACTCACGTTCGAGGAGCTCACGACCGCACTGGTCGAAATTGAGCCTGTGATGAATTCGCGGCCTATAACACCACTATCATCAGACCCCAGTGACTTCAAGGCACTTACACCGGGGCACCTGCTAATCAACTCATCATTGAAGGCCATTGCGGAGGGTTGGGTATGATATATCCTTTTTCAAAATCTCCTTTTCAAAATCCCCTTTCCAAAATCCCCTGTTCCATAAACCCCTGTGATGGAATCCCATACTCCAAAAGACCCTCAGAGAAAATCTCCACGGGACAAAATCTCTCATTCTTAGATTTGGTGTTATTATTTCTGTCTCGCGACAGAAGTGAGATACGTATGAGGGGGTATTTTTTTAATTTTTATTTATTTATTTATTTATTTATTTATTTATTTATTTATTTATTTATTTATTTATTTATTTATTTATTTATTTATTTATTTATTTATTTATTTTTATTTATTTATTTATTTATTTATTTATTTATTTATTTATTTATTTATTTATTTATTTATTTATTTATTTATTTATTTATTTATTTATTTATTTATTTATTTATTTATTTATTTATTTATTTATTTATTTATTTATTTATTTATTTATTTATTTATTTATTTATTTATTTATTTATTTATTTATTTATTTATTTATTTATTTATTTATTTATTTATTTATTTATTTATTTATTTATTTATTTATTTATTTATTTTATTTTTTATTTTTTATTTTTTAATGTTGGGTTTTCTCGTTGTTTCCCTTCAAAAAATTTTAATTTATAAAATAGTATTTAAAATATTTAAGATTATTTCAGTTGAAAGATATACGTACCCTATATATCATATCTCTGTATTTTAAATTTTGTGAAGGCTCTCCTTTGAAATTTTATGACAAAGTAAAAATCTATCTTTCTATCGACTACAACACTAACGTAATATAAAAGGACAAGAAATAAAATCTGAATGACATTCGTTGTTAGACTATCAAGTCAAGTCAAGTCGTTTCATTTTAATTCGTTCGCTTTCGTAATTTTTCACAGCAGAAGTTGCTTTTTTTCTTCGATTAAACTTACTTTGTTGAACTGAGAATTTTCCCGAGAATTAAATCGAATTTTCCTGAGTTCTCGAGTGGAAAAATCTCCACCCGCACAGTTTCTATAATGAAATTGAAGGTATTAAAAAGGAGAACAAAAAGAGGACAAAAAAAGATCTAAACGAAAAAAAGTGTAAAATAGATCGCGGGGACGTGTTCTCTTAACCGTAGAAGGCATATTCAAAATTAAAACAGTTATATTTTTTAAAGTAAAAACGTAGTTATTTTTGAAGAGTGCTATGAATGACTTTTATTTATTTCGTTATTACTTAACACCTGAAAGATGTTTAGTTCATTTCATCTCTCTGGACTGTGGATATCGTGGTTACTGGGGTGTGTGTGCTGGCACCCAATATGTGTTAGTTTAATTTTATTTTTCAAAGACAAGTGAATAATTTTTTAAAATTTTTGGAACTCTAGCAAGGTAAGTAAGTTAATGAATCATTTTATAATTACATTACAAAATGTACCACAATTGCAGTACCATCCAAAAAGTGCTTCGAGAATCAATGGAAGGTGATCTACAGCATTGCGAGGATATTTTATTAAGAGAACCTCAAATGATGATTTCAAAGCAGGGAAGGTGATTTTTATGTCCTAGGCAGAGTGACCAATTTGGCATTTTTCCTGTCAGATCTAGCAGGAAAAAATATTTTTTAGCTGGGAAAAAAATAAAAATAATTTAATAATTTCTAGCAGAATTTTCTGATCTGGCAGGGAATCTAGCTGAATGCTTAATAAATTGTTGTTTGTTAATCCGCATGCAATCAATAACACTTTCACATCGAACAAACCCAAACTAAATTATTGCTAAAATAGAGCTGAACTCATCCCTAAGCAAACGAAGCTGGAAAGGAATAAATTAACAATAGGTTTGTTTAACATGAACCTTTACCCTATGGCTCACTAGTGCGCACTGAGATAGCCCTGTCGCGTTCGATATAGTACTGAGTTCGTACTGGCAATAAAGACCTGTGTTCGAGATGAGCACTGGAGCCCTAGTTGAGCACTGTGCTAGGTATTCAGTCATGGGAGTGCTGGATTTTCTTGTCAATCATAGCTGTCTTTTGGGTGAAATCATACTTTTGTGAATAATTGACTTGTGCTGCACTAAAAATGTTAAAAGAAATTTGTTTTTCAAAATTAAAGTCATTAATTAAACAAATTTTATGTTATTGCTGGTGTTAAATCTCTATATTACAAAATTTTTCCAGGGACATTTCGTGTTCGATATGAAACTAAATTTCTGGGGTTTTCTTGGGTTTTTTGACAGCCACGATAATTCACTGAGACTTCTCATGCTCACTGAGTGCGCCCTAGGGCTAACCACGGGGAACGAGTCCAATAACAAAAAATCCTTTGCCACCCTTTTCTGTAATATTCAAATCCAAGTCGTATGGTGTCGTGATTCTGAATAAAGCCTGAACTACATCCAAACAAAAGTGGAAAAAAGTACAAAAAAGTGAAAATAGCGAAACTCATCGAAAACACACGCATATTTACGTGACATCTATGAGCAAAAACTAAACATGGATGTAGTTCAGGCTTTATATATATTAGGCGTGTTTTGTTCAAAATCTATCTCAGCAAAGTAAAGTAAAGTAGAATCTTCAGTACGCACTTACAACAACAACCACATAAATAGTCTCGAATGTGCCAAGCAGAGTATAGGTGTTGTTGTTCAATAAAATACGCCTACGGTAAGACAAGCGGGACTAGAATACAATATTTATAACGAAAACAATTATGAAAATAAAATAATCGTGAAAGTGATACCTACGCTTGAAGAAGTTCTTAATGCGAAGTATGCCATAGCTGTTTATATTATGATGAAAAAGAAAGGATTAAAAATATGCGGGTAAGACTTACAAAATCAAAACTCTTTACATATACTTATGTTGCCATATATGTCACCTTTCAGAAACAAGAAAAAAATTGGAAGATTCAAGCTTAAAAAGCTAAATTTTCTTGGATTTTTTGAAACACCATATGGTCACACCACTTAATAACTTCTGTGTTAATTTTTTTAATTACATACTAAGGCTGTGAATGAAATGTATTTTTTTTTTGTAAATTTAGTTAATAAATACATTTTTTAAAATAATGTAAATACATTTTATAAGATTGCCTTATAACTTGCTGGCAGGCACGCGGCCAAGGGGGGAGGAGCTTGAGGGGCTGAATCTATATTATCAATATCTTTACATATTTATCTATATTCTATATACAGGGTGTCCCATCAGCTAAGCAGAATAATCAGAAGAGATTCCTGAGAGAAAACCCTTTTTTGTCTGACAAAAAATTGCGTTTACTATAACTTCTGCTGATCGTACGTAAAAAAGTTGCTTAACATAATTTTTAGAAAATTTCTCAAGAATAAAAAAATTTAATAAAAAAAAGTAATAACTTAAAAGTTATAGAGATTTAAGTGGTAATACTTCCTCAAAATTAGAGGTTACCTACTTTGATGGGCATACCCCTCTCCCCCCCATCATGGACATACAAACTTTTGTTCGGCGGAACTTCAGGAATACCCCCTAATATGATAATGCTGCTTGACTGGGACATCCTGTATGTTCATAATTCATATCCATACTAACGGGTGGGTCAAATACAAAATTTCTTTTTAATAATGCAATAAAATGAACACAATTAAATTGTTCCCTGTAAATATTATGGCTTTATTAGTAAGAGCAAACATTCCCATTAATTATGGAACACAATTAGCTCACGGATTGCTTGGATGATTTTGCCAAGTGCTTGAATCGTTTCCGGATTGTTGGCATAACATCGGTAGGGTTGCCGTTTTGAAATCCGTCTTCCAGTCAAATTTGACTGGAAAAAAATCAGTCAAAAACCTAAAATGCAGTCAAAAAATCAGTCAAAGAAATTCAAACAAAAATCCAGCTAAAAATCCAGTCATGAAAATAAAAATAAAAGTAAAAGTTTTATCAATGGTCTGGCCGTTGCTTTTGATACCCTCCACTGCATACATATACAAGTCATGCAAAAATTTAGCCATGTGAGGCATGGGCTGGGCATTGGTCTAATGTTGGTTTGGTGTGTGGTGAGGGGTACCAGAACTAGAACTACTTGACCGATATAGCCTATATTTTCAATACCAACCTGAACGGTAGAAAGAAGTCCTTTGACAGAATTTCATTCGCCTATGTCGATTCCTTTCCTTTTGACGCTATATTGTGTTTTCATCAGAAAGACAGACAGGCAGACGGACATGGCTGAATCGATTCAGATTCAGAACTTGATCCTGGTCAAATCCGGTGACTCTTACTTGAAGTTACAAACGTAATGATAAAGGAAATATTCCTTCATGTGGAGGGTATACAAAATGTATTAACTTATAAATGAACATTATATAGCAATCTCTCTGAGCGCTTCAATTGTCTCCTCATCATTTGCATCAACACACATAATGTCGAATATTTTACTGCTGCTTCTGTAAGTAATATTAGTACCAACCAATTATTTTGTTACTTCGGCCGGTATAGGAAAGTTGAACCTCACACAACTGCTAAATTTTCAGTTTCAAATATTTGTTTGTAAGTTGGCAAAGGCAAGTACTTGTGGAAATGCAAACGCATAAATTGGTTCATTGTATGAGTGGGATATGCTTCCAAGCTTAAAGCAACAAAAATGGTGAAATTTAAGCAATATTTGTTCGTTTTTTATATTTTTTTCTATTTCCACTTTGAATTTAAAAATTTATATTGATAGAAAAGTGATATTACACGAAACATTTAAAAACAGTCAAACAAAATTTGTATCCAGCTAAAAAACCAGCCGGCTGGATTTTAAAAAATCTTGCAGCTAAATGCATATCAATCCAGTCAGATCTGACTGGAAAGCAGTCAAAATGGCAACGCTGAACATCGGTTCTCCACAAAAAAGCCCCAGATACGGCAATTTTGTTTGTTAACGTAGCGGCCGAGATGGAAATGCGCCTCGTCAGAAAAGATTCTTTTTCGCCCTAAATCTTTGTCCAATTCAAGCTGCTCTAAGGCCCAAGTGGATGGTCGTGCGCCTTCAACTGCTGAATTAATTGAACGTTGAAGGGAATAATCCGAGATTTTTGTGGAGAATTCTCCTTAGGCTAGTGCGTGAAATGTTGAGCTGTTTAGATCGATGGCGAGTTGATGTTCGTGAATTGAGTCTCACACTCTCGGCTACAGCAGCCACATTCTCGTTTGTTCGCACCGTACTTTCTGTCAAGATTTCGAGCGCGAAACAGCTGTCATGTCAGTGTCAAAATAACCTATGATTTAAAAAGGAACCACAAGATGGCCTACTTTTTATATATGTATAATTATATGTACTTTATACCACTATTATAAAATGCAACGTCCGTCTGTTCGTCCCTCCATAGCTCGAGAACCAATCGTCCGATTTTCATGATTTCTTTTCTGATTTATAAAGGGTGGTTTAATCTTAAGGGCCGATGTTGAATGTGAACCACACCTAAACGTCAAGTTTTTTTCTGCATTTCATTTGACATTTCCCAATCTCAGACTAACTCAATTTGAACCATGGAAAGATACACAATCGAGCAACGCGTTAAAGTTATTCAGGCTTAATATGAAAGTGGGCGTTCAAATCAAAACGCATATCGTGCGCTTTGTGATTTTTTCGGTCAATTTAAACGTTCAAATCGGAAAAATCGTCCAAAATTTGGAACAAACCGGGTCTGTAGGAGATGTGAGTGCACGCTCGTACAGCTCGTACTGCAGAAAATATTGCTGCTGTTCGCGATAGTGTGGCTGAAGAGCCGTCCGCCTCAACTCGTCGTGGTGTTCGCTATCGTGAGATGATAACGAACTTTTTATGGCCCAAATTGGAAGATATGGATGTGGACGATATGTGGTTTCAAGAGGACGGTGCCAATTGCCACACAGCTAACGAAACAATGGCTCTTTTGCGGGAGAAATTCAATGGCCGTTTTATCTCACGTCGTGGCGATGTTAATTGGCCGCCACGATCATGCGATTTGACACCGTTGGACTTCTTTATTTGGGGTTATTTGAAAGAAAATGTTTACGTCGATAAGCCAGCAACAATTTAAGAGCTAAAGAATGAAATAATTCGGCACGTTAACGGCATAGAACCTCAATTATGCCTCAGCGTCATCGAAAATTTGGACCATATCGGATGGAGGTGTTCCGCCGAGGTCGCGGCGGCCATTTGATATTTTGTTCCATACATAATTGAACCATACCAATATTATCATAACAAAAAGAAATGACAACCGTAGGGTGGGTGAGAATTCTTGAGAAGTAAAGGGGTTTCGGGGAGTAGGAGGGTGTCACGAACCGTTAGCCGTATGAACTTGAAAGTTTGTAGTTGATAGATAAGTCAAAATTATTACATGTCTCATTCATAGTTCTCCAAAATTCGTCCTATAAGGGTTGAAAAAAGGCGGTGAAAACCTTACTACGCTCAACTTGCCATTATACTCATAACTATATCTATGTCAATTCAAGAAATTCTATTAATACTTCACCGAGCATTTTGAGCTAATAATAGTCATCTTTGTGGTCCATGCAGAGGGTAAGATAATATCTTATCTTTAATATGTAATTCACTCTGTCGCCCGTAATTTTCAACCAATTTTGTTGATTTTTTTTTAATGTAATTACGGTAATTACGGTAATCGGGTAATCAAATTTAAAATCGGACAAAGGGGCGTGGCACCGCCCATACAAAAAAAAACATTCAAATGCGTATGTTTCGAAAACCACAGAATCGATTGAGTTCAAACTTACAGATTGTCTTAGGTATTGGCCGTGAGTGCTCCTGTGAAGATAGGTCAAAATCTGACAAAGGGGCGTGGTACCGCCCATACAAAAAAAAACATTCAAAATCTTATATCTCGAAAACCAGAGAATCGATTGAGCTCAAGCTTATAGATTGTCTTAGGTATTGGCCGTGGAATAGTCCTGTAAATATGTCAAAATTGGATAAAGGGCCGTGGCACTTCCCATAAAAAAAATATTAAAAATCGTATATTTCGAAAACCACTGAATCGATTGAGATCAAACTTACAGATAGTCTTAGGTATTAGCCGTAGAGTGCTCCTGTGAAGATTGGTCAAAATCCGACGAAGGGGCGTCGCACCGCCCACACAAAAAAAAATAAAAATCGTATATCTCGAAAACCACAAATCGAATGAGCTCAAAATTACAGATAATCTTAGGTATTGACCCTAGAGTGCTCCTGTGAAGATTGGTCAAAGGGGAGTGGCACCTCCAATACAAAAAAAAACTAATTAAAAAAGCAAAAAAAAAAGGCCTGGCGAGGCTGGCGGGGGTTCAGCTAGTAGGTAGATAATAAATTGAAAATAGATCTTATTTGGCCAAATGCAAAAAAATTGCTTTCTCGAATGCAGTTGTGCTTACGGGCATTCAGAATGTACATCGTATATGTTACATTTATGTACGACGTTCGACGTGGATCAATTTGATGTATGGAATGGATATGCATAATATGCGTAAAACAAACTGTCTACATTATAAGGACTTTGCGATGC
This sequence comes from Cheilosia soror, assembly GCA_949372485.1. Classification (NCBI taxonomy): domain Eukaryota; kingdom Metazoa; phylum Arthropoda; class Insecta; order Diptera; family Syrphidae; genus Cheilosia; species Cheilosia soror. Next base: position 46,412,418 of record OX443562.1, on the reverse strand, counting down.
ACAATTGTACATACATATATTATTGAGATCTGTAGCTTTGGAAAGTGTATCGATATGAACGAGTAGCAGGTTTTACTAATCAAATCATACGGTCGCTAGTATAAATTGACACGCGCGTGCGTTGGTTAAAACAATGTCCCGGAGCGTTATGAGGAATGCAAGATTAGATAAGCTCACTTGCTATGATATCTGTTCATTCGGATATTAATGTGGATCCATATAAGGTAATGTCAAAAAAAAATGCAATACTTCTTCTGCATTAAAAATCTGTGTGTAAAAAAATAATTTAAGTATGTGCGTTAAAGTACATACCTACGATTTAAAAACTAATAAAAATCGAATTGGAATATTATATAGTTTTTTGTTTTGTTTGCCATGTCACGGCACCATTCCAACACTAACGGAGAACAGAGCAACGCCTGACTGAAATGCAATTCTTGAACCAATCTCAACCATGCTGTACGCGGCGGTTTGGGTTCCCGCTTTTTATAATCCCGATTCTTAAAATCCCGCTATTAAAATCTCGCTTTTTATAATCCCGCTTTTTTAAAATCCCGCTTTTTAAAATCCCGCCTCTTATAATCCCGTTTTTTATAATCCCGTAGCATCTAAAGTAGCAACTACTTTTGATTGTAAAAGCGGGATAATAAGAAAATTAAAATAAATTAAGCAATGAGTGTTTTTTTTTAAATGCAGTTTATTTTAACATTTATCATTTTTAGAGATTTTTTAAAATAAAGCAACCACTTTTGACGTGAGTCGTGGAACGAATATGGGAAGCTAAGATTGCTGTCATCAGCGAACGAATGAATTGGATTAGAATTTTGTTGCAAAATGTATTTTTTCTCTGCGAACAGCACCATCGGAAAACTGCACCTACTTGTCTTTCAAGGCGATAATCGTAGCCGTCAACTATTAATTTTTTGCCACCTTTGTTTGATTTTACTTCACTTATAATATTACTCATCGCGGTCAATAGTTCTGCGTGCGCACTCAATCCAATACTACACAATATAAATTGGCGCAAACTCCAATTATTGTTACAGCAGTAAATAATTAGGGTAAAACCGTTAGCAAGAGGTAGGTTTTTATGTGCATTATATACTATTTTCGCAATGCGTAAAAACAATGTAGAATATGTAAGCAAAAACAAATGTTTGCTTACAGTAAAAACTAAAAACATTCGGATTCGAACATTCTTTTTGGTCGAGTATTTTTAATATTTTTAAATATATAATAATATAATAAAAAAGCGCATATAAGCAACATCTATTTTTTTGATAACAATGTTTTGTAAAAAAACGGGATTGGCGGGATTTTAAAAAGCGGGATTATAATAGATCGGGATTTTGAACAAGCGGGATTCTAGAAGACGGGATGCTTCCTTGAGATTATGAAAATAGAATAATATGGTGACAACTGATAAACAAACAACAGTTAACAAGTAGGTAGTATACAAAATTAAGACCGTAGAGCGAGGCTTATGCTAAACGAAAAGTTATTAATAAATCTTTTTAATATATGAAAGCATTGGTGCTTATGTAAGTATGATAATAACACAGCATAATATATTCATGTCTTGCTCCGGATTGTATTTGTTTATGTTGTTGTTTTCGCTCTTTTGTTTTTGAAAATTCGTATTTATGAACCAATAAGATAGGTAAAGAAATGTAAAATATGTATACAGGAAGGTATATGTATTCACTTTGTCATTACATTTGTAGCGCCAAGAAGGAGTCACCAGAGACCCCATAAAGAATATAATATTCTGAATCAGGATCACATAAAGTATATAATATTCTGCTTCAGGATCACATTTCAATCAGGACCATTATTGATTAATAAATTCAACATTGCACAGTGGTCGTGCTTCTTTTAACACGTCCATGATTACTTTTATCATAGGGAAGTATATAATATTCTGCTTCAGGATCACATTTCAATCAGGATCATTATTGATTAATAAATTCAACATTGTACAGTGGTCGTGCTTCTTTTAACACGTCCATGATTACTTTATCATAGGGAAGCGATTGATCAAGTATAGGTAATCATTGTTAATTAATAGTGAGAATATTGTACATTTTTCGTTATTCTTTTACGATGTCTATGCTTACGTTAGCACAGGATAGTGTTTGATAAAGTATGACCATTGTTGATCATCAATGAAAACATTACAACGTGTTTGCGCTTCTTTTTAAACGTCCGTAGATACTTACTTTAACATTTTACTTCTACTCGCACCCAGCTGAAAATAGCAACGAGGTGAACTAACAATAAAAATTCCTTTAAGCATGTCGCGACTGCGACGTTCGTGGTTAGTTTAAAAAGGCGACATGTAAATTAACTACATTCGTGATAGTTTCACAATGTTTTTATTTCTTTAACAATGTTTGTGCTTGGTGATGGTGACATTATTATTTCAACATTTTAATGATACTTTTAGATTAGAACGTTTGTGTTCCTACAAAAATGTCTTATGCTTGACCGATAATAAACATTATTAATTCAGCACTTTTGTGATACATTCAACTGGAGTGTGGTACGTTAAACGTTAACCATGTTTCTGATTGTTAAACGCGACCGCTTTATAACGCGTTTTACAAAGAATGTTGGTTTTGATATTGAGACATGTTTTTTTTTATAAAAACAGATGCTGTCAACATGTTCATGATACTTTAATAATGGTCAATGCTATTTTACCTTAAAAATGTTTGTGTTAAATTGGGCTGCAATCGTAGTAGGTACCTACTCAAACTACGAATATGTTTAATTTTTAAGATATATGGTTGATTGTAGATTTATTGACCACGTTCGTGTTTAATGAAAAAAACTTAAGACCAAATTATTTGTAAAGCCACTAAGTTGTTGTTGTTGTTGTTTAACAATGAAATCAATATTTTACATTACGGAAACCATTTGTTTTAATTTGAAATTTGATTTTTAGGTAATTTGCGAAACATTGATTACCTTGTTCATAGTTGATTATTCAAGTTATTTGCTTTGCCTTTCAGTGTGGTGTCTTAATATTTTTAGTCGTCGCATAGTTTTGTGATTTTGCCGGTGTTTGAAGTGCAAATTTAAATGGTGAAGTGGTGAGTTTATCGGAAACATTCAACGTTCTTAATGTTTCAATTTTATTTTATTTTGGATGGATTCGTGAATGCTCGAAATTAGTTCAGTAATAAAATCAATAGCTAGTATTTCAATAAAAAAAAGTCATTGGCAAAATTTGCATGGCCCTGCGTGGAGATATTTAAGAAAATATAGTTTTCCCAGTATATTATAATTATACCTACATTTCATATAAAAAATATTAAATTTAGATCTAATAATCAACGTTGTAATGGCGACATATTCCAGATGAGTATTGGTTACTTGGGGTATGGTATAACTCGCAGTTTATTTCTTGCATTTTGTTATTTCGCTGCGATCATTTCGCATATCAACAACTCGCGTTTTGTTATTTCGCAGTTTTTATTTGCCAAAATTTCTTTTAGCCTTGTAGTTGTTTCACTTATTTTGATTTACTTATTTTCGCATTATTTTTTGCGCGTTTTCTTTTTTCGCTCATGCCAAATATAATAATAGGAAGACATTTTAAGATTCTTAATTTTTAACTTTTTATTTTTGTTCAAAAAACCCCATAAACATTGAAATATGTATGGGGGGCAGCATGATGCCACCCTGCTTGTGGTCACTGTCACTGTAGGGTTTGGCGTACGTGCAAGTTTGAGTATGCAATTATGTATGAGGTCATTTCACATAAATGAAAAAAAAAAAAAAATTCCTCTTGAAAGTGATAAAAAAATGCATGCTGCATGCATGGGTAAACTATCTAGTGACCGACACCTTTTCAGTTAGGGTCACCTACCACTGTTTTTAAATTTTTCTAAGGTTTCCTGTGGATGGATGTTACGGAAGCTATTTTTTATGTGTTCAGGCACTCAATGACTTCTCTTGATATTTTGTAGTCGTTCAGTGCCCTGTGATAATAAACTTTGGTTCGAAACCTTTAGAAATTTCAGAAAACTTGAGATTTCCAAGGAACACTTAAGTACAGATCATTATTTTAAAAATATAACCGTGTATAGTAACACTGGTGATCAGTGAATTTTATTGAAAATAATTAAGTAGCCGATCTATTTGTTAGTTAGTAACAAAACAATTTAAATTTACGTGGGGTGTCAGTAACTGAAATGAAATGTTCAATAAATCTAGTGACCGACACAGAGGTGTCTATTACTGGAGCAAATGGACATTTTTGAGGATATTAGTTATGGACACCACCAATATTATCTTTGTATTTGCATACCTCTAAGAGGTTAGTTTTAAATCTCTAACGATTTCTCAGGCTTTTATTTGAAAATGCTAAAATTTTATTTGAGAATGCCAAAAAAAGGTCTGCGGCTAAATTTAAGGTTACTCGTAACCCGTTATCAAACTGGTCCGCAAGTAGGTACAAAAGCCAACTTTTGGACCGGAAACTGTACTGACCACTAATGCAGAACAGCAAATCCTTCACTGGATTACCTAAAATCATGAAAGCGGTTTTAAAAGACGAAAGGCAAACATTCAGAACAGTGTTCATGAATTTCTGAAAAAATGCGCCAAGAAAAGTGCTATGCTCACATTTTCTGCGTCCGGTATGGTGACCCCTCCTATGATTATATCCTTTTTTAAGAATTCCTTTTGAGGTTGGTAGTTTTTTTAGGTTTAGATTTGTATTTATTTTTAAATAATCTATAGTATGTACATATGTATAATTCTTCTGTACGTGTGTTGTAACTGAACTCCTCCTAAACGGCTGGACCGATTTTGACAAAAATTTGTGTGTGTGTTTGAGTGGGTCCAAGAATGGTGTAGATTCACAATTATACCGGGTAGGCAAAGCTGCTATCCGGTCCCACAAAATTTCAAATATTAAACACTCAACAACAAAAATAAATTGTTAAATCAGTCCGGACACATCGGTTAAATATAACGGCTGCAGCTTAATTGAAGGACAATGAAAATGTACGAGCATGAAAATCAACGTTTGCCAGGTCCGCTAGTTAAAAAAAAACTTAGTTTATTTATTTGAGCTGAGAATCTTTTCTTTTATTATATTTTATTTGCCCAAAATTTACCACTGGACTAATAAGAAAAGGGGGTGTCCATTACTAATGTTTTAGGGAGTCGACTACTGAAAAAATGGTGTCCGTAACTAAAAACCTGGTAAGGTATTACAATTTCCTGTTTTACTTATTTTATGGAATTCCTTACATATCTGTTGTTATAACTCTCTTACATAAAATTATTTACAGTTGAATTTTAAATAAACATCATTAAAATTTCTGCAACGGATAAAAAGTTCTGAATTTTCAAAGTCAAAATTTATCTTAAGGGTGTCGGTCACTGAATACTTTACCCTAGCATGACGCGAAGTAACGTTTTGCAAAGTAAGCAAAAGCTAAAACACCAAAAGCCAATAGAATAGAGCTAGCAACCTTTTTTCTCACGTCATTTTAGCAAGGCTGTAACTTTGTGAGCTTAGTTCGTGGTGACTACTAAATACGAAAATACATTTCTGGCAGCGCTGCGTTGTTTTATATTGGAATGCCATAACCTCAAAAGTGAAAGAAATTTATCTCATTTTAGCAAACTTAAGATTGTGGTATATGATGAAACCGGAGTTTCGGTTTAGCTTCGAGGAATTAGTAGAGTGATAATATCTCTAACATAATATCAAAATTTTGACTTTGCTATTATGACTTAAATTTTGCATGTTTTGCACTTTAAATCCTGCAAACTGATATGGCAATTGAATTTATGTCTACATCGGTCATAAATTAACACATACCAAAATCTTAAGTTTGCTAAAATGAGGTACATAAATTGTTTGCCCTTTTGAGGTTATGGCATTTATATATAAATCAACGCAGCGCTGCCAGAAATATATTTTCGTGTTCAGTAGTCACCCCGAACTAAGCTCACAAAGTTACAGCCTTGCTAAAATGACTTGAGAAAAAAAGTTGCTAGCTCTTAGTCTACATACAATTGAAAGAAGAGCAAAACATAGAAATGCTAAGGAGAAAATGCGAATTAATCTTACAGCGAGATGAAATGAACGCAGGACGAAATGGCAGTTTGCCACATGACTTCTGCGAAATAGTTGAAAAATATTTAAACCGTCCCGAGATAATAGTTTGCGAAATGAAAACCGCGAATTAATAGGCATCCGGTTATTTGTGGTGAAGAAGGGGTAGGGGTAAAGAAAGGGATGAAGGGCCTATCTGTAGAACTACTCGGTCGATTTTAAAAATTATTTCTGCGTTGGTATAGTGATACGCATACGGTAGGTATCACTACCTAATACTGATACTATAGGTTACTTAAGGTAGGGCGGGAAAGTGCTAAAGGTGACAAAGGAGCGGGACACCTCCCATTCACAAAAAAGGGTATGACCAATGACCAGGCTTAGCAAAATAATTTCATACAAATTCAATTCTATATAGATTCGTTACTCCGGATAATTTTCAGGTCTTATTCCCTAGCCCCGATAAAAACTGTGCAACCAAACTAGCTATCACTGCTTTAAATGTTATGCAAAAGTGGTATCGTTTCCGCCAAAAATGCGATTTGACTTCACAAAACTATTTAAAAAAATAAATCAATACATTTTGCCAAAAATAAGCTACAAATTAGGGAATTTTTTTTTGCTGCATTTTCCATGTTTATAAATTATTTTGATTCGCGTATATGTATAGTGTTTGTTTTTCTTTGAGAATGTATTCTTTTTTTTCTTGTGAGTGACATTTTACGAATTCGAATGTGATATGAGTGCTGATAGGCTTTTATGAAGAAAGAGCTAAGACCCGATAAAGGATTTTTTTTGTAAAGCTGTATAGAATAGCCAAAAACACAGACCTAATAATCCAGTAAACAAAAAAAAGTCGCTCTCCACCGGTTGAACTGTTTTACTTCTTGTTTTATGAGGCTTAATTGATTCGAAAAAAGAATCAATTTTTACAAATTCAGCTAATTTCTTCATTACCAATTGAGTAATTAAGTAATTGTAGTAGCAACTTGTTTGTTATACCCGGCTGACATTTTTTGGGGTTTGGGACCCATCTATGTAAGTATGTATCTCACTATATAGTCCGGGAGCCAGCGACACTAATTTTTGTAAGATTTGTGTAGGAATGATTTTACTTTTTTCGTGTAATATTTACGCTTGACAAACATATTATCTATGCCTGCTCACCACTGGGACAGCGATTTACAATAAATTTTTAAAGTCGCAAAAAAACCAACAAATTGTCTAAGTTTTGTATAGATGAAACCTTAAAAAAAATTAATTTACATTACGTTGATGAAAAAAAAACGATGCCTGCCACCTGTACAGTGGGACAAAGTACTCCTGCCGCTGCCTTAAAGTTGTAAAAACGAAAAATTTGTCTAAGTTATGTAGATCTGAAATTAGTTTTAATCACTAGATTAACACTTGAAATAATGGAAAAACTTTGCCTGCCAGCTGTATGCCGGGACAAAGCCGCCGAAAGGACTAAAACTAGTCGCAAACCCCCATAGTGTATTTATAGTCCAATTATGTTCTGTTTTTGGATGAAAACATCATTTATTGAGTTACGTAGGTTTGGTAATAATCGCGAAAATACATTTTGAGTAGTACAAAGTTTTCTTCAACTGGTTTTTATACAAATTTTAATTAAAACGAAACGACATTAGATATAGAAAATTGTGACTGATTATCCGAATCTGAGGTAGTGATGGGTATATTTTTTGAGGATGATGGGACATTTTTGGCAGTTCTTGTTATAATGAACCAACAAATTAAGCCCTCTATAATAAACGTATTCTTAGTTCACAACATTAATTTGTAATTACCCGTCCAATATAAATTTGCATTTCTATTGCGGTACGAAAAGTCAAAATCAGTAACGAGATTCAAAACAACACAGTACAGAACATTAGCTAAATATGCGGTTATCATTTTTAGTGTACAAATTAATATAATTTTCTAGGTATATAAAAAAAAAGTTGTTGTTTGTAACCAACAAAGTATTTAAGGTGAAGGCTTAAAATAATTTAGTAAGACCCAACCTCCCTTCAACTAATGTGCCAGAAATCAATATATCCATTAGCCGAATGAAAAATGATTGCCGTTCATAATTTGTTTCTATATAAAATTAGCGAACCGAATGGCATCAACAACATATTTCCAGATTTAAATATTAATGCCGTTCGCCGATCTCAAATTTGAATGAATAGAACATCGAAATTTGTTGACTATCGAATTGATTGAATTTTGAGGTAAGGTAAATTAGATGATACTCTAATTTTTACAAAAGTAAACTTTGGACATTTTGATAGGGTTTTACTTTTATTGTCCATATTAAATTTTGTGTGGGAATATAGAAATTACGAGTTCTTAAAATATTTGTCGAATACTTTTAATAATATTTTATATCTAATAATACCGCGCAATTTCGATGATTTGTCGAGACCCAACATAAAGATATGAAATGCACGAGATTACAAAGTTGTTTCATTGAGGAGACTCGATAAGATACTATGTTTACATCTTTACATACGTAAAGACGTAATAATAACTGTCAGCAATACCCTTTGTGGGCGCAGTAGCGCAGTGGTTAGTGTGCTGGACTACTGTGCGAGGGATCCCAGGTTAAAGTTTTTTCTACTGCGCCACCTCTCGCGATCTTCTGACAAACATCCGAGAGTATGACTGTCATGAAAAAGCTTCTCAATTCAGCCGTTCGGACTCGGCATAAAATTGTAGGTCCCTTCCATTCGTAAAAAATAGAAACTCACACAAAACGAATGGTTGCGAGAAGCTAGGCCTTGGGTGTCACCCGCCTGTTGCGCCACCTATTTATTTATTTATTTTAATACCCTTTGTATGACCGGTTAGATACCTTTAGCATGAAGGTAATTAAGCGCGATAGTTATAAGAATATCGATATTTGTTTTAAATAAAATCCCACATCTATAGTTGAATTCTAAAAAAAAAAAAATCTTTTTTGTATTCAATGCCTAGTGTTATTATTAACACTATACAAAGACCCAAATCTCACAAATTCTGAGTGTGAACATATTATCGTATATCGTCAGTCACAACAAATGCTTTCTATTGTGCTTTCTCGAAAAATAGATATATATTACAATTATGATAAATGTTCATATCCTGGGTTCTGCAGAAATATCAAAATTATATAATAACTAGCCATTACAATATAACGGAAAGTAAGATCAGTTTTGTCGGCATTTCATATCAGAATTATTTCTTATTTGTAAAATCTGATTTCAAAAAGATATACAATACATAATGTGCCTTACCAACAATCAAATTTAGACTCAACTTTAATGCAAAAGTCGAAACTAAAATATACTGTGTACCAATAACCAATTTATTCTTGAGTTAACCGTAATGTCGACTCTAACTTTCGATCTTGAGAAAGTCGTGCCTAACTCATGATTTAAGTATAAGTGTCATCGTAGTAGTGTCATTCAAAGGTGGAATGTCAGTTTTCCGGCCAATATTTTCATTTTTCATTTAAAATTCTTTAATAAGCAGTTTATGATTTAATTTGTTCAATAGGTAATAATTTGCGGTAAAATTGTGTCAGTGGAGTGAAAGAATAAAACCGGGAAACTTTATTTGTTGTTAATATAAAATAAATCGACAATATTATTTGTCAAGCAAAGGAAACGTTTTCTTTAATTTTTTTCATGATTGGTTTGTGGTTTTTGTTTTGTGGCTGTTATTACCTAGGTATACAGAACAAATCAGCTTTTCACATTTTTTTTTGCTGAAATGCAAATGTTTCACATATTTTCTTGGTAGGTATCAGGAGTCAGGACGCAAATATTCATATCGGAAATAAATTTAGCAGAGATCTCTGGCCGCATTATGAAATGTACAAAACACATTTTTGGTTTGGGTAAACATTTCATTTTCAAGTGTGCAGGATACATCCATCAGGTCATAAAATCGACAATATTATTTGTCAAGCAAAAGAAACACTTTCTTTAATTTTTTTCATGGTTGGTTTGTGGTTTTTGTTTTGTGGCTATTATTACCTATACGGAACATTTTTCGTCTGTTTGATCTGATGGATGTATCCTACACACTTGAAAATGAAATGTTTACCCAAACCTACATTTCATAATGCAGCCAGAGATCTCTGCTAAATTTATTTTCCATTGTAATAGAATTTGTACTAAAGTCATGTTTAGTAAACCCTTCGATTAAATTGGTTATTAAAAGTCGAAATTAAAGTTAGTTTCGAAATTAGTAAAACTTGAGTTTAGTGATTGTTTGTTGGTAAGGCCCATTTAATCAACCGTAATCCGTAAGTCATCACTGCGAAACAAACAATGTAAAATCATAAACATAAAAATAATTTAGATATTTACTTTGCAACGTTGCTAACGATTTTTACCATTCAAAGAATTTGCCATGAAGTGAATGTAAGGAACTGAATTCACCATATTTAAAATATTTTGTTTTTTATCCGTAAATTATCCGTGTTGAATTATTTGTCACAACTCTTTGGGCACAAATAAACAAAAACACAATACACTTTAAACTATGCAACCATTTATGTAAGTTATTCTATAGAGGTGTGCGCGTAAAACTATGCAAACTATTTCAACACACATAAAATTGCCGTAGCCCGAATGAATGCAACGTAATCGAATAAACTTAAATGTCATTCATTTTTGTTTTAATTATTTATTTTTTCCGTATTCAGTAATTTTGTTTTTCTTAATTTATCAAAAATGGTTCCGCAGTTTTATTTATTATCATTGATTATGTTTGTCCAGCATTATCTTAAGCTGGATTTGTATAGATGTTAAAGAAAGGCCTTTTAAAAAATCTCGATACATCTATTAGGTATAGATTATAACACGGTGGGAAATTAAACACTCCAAGCAGAAAACAATTTAATAAAAATAATAACACCAAATTTCCACTCACACAAATTTTGTACTCGATATTTGCATTCATCTTAGAAAAAAATCATAATATATGCATAAATATAGCATTTTGAACTTAATCTTTATTCGACCGAAAAAAATAAGATTATTTCACCCAATAGCAGAAGTGGTTGTTCTTTGTAGATAAAATATCTATTAAATTCTTTGATTTACCACATAAAGCACTTTCACTTCACTTAATTTCACGTACGAATTGCAATAAGTAATACATAATTAAAAGCTTTGGTCAAGATGTAAATCGGAAACTGAACTGCAATATATTTTTTTAAAGCACGCGCGAGTATATTGACATATTTTGTTAAAAACTGTTGCGAGTACATGTAGGTATAGTTCTTACAGGAATTTGTACTGCACTACATCGTTATCAACGAAGGACTAGAAAGACTAATTTGACTCAAAACCAACATTTGACTCTACTTCAAGAAGCCCAGTACGATGTGTACTTAAGTTTTTTTTCTTTTACTTTTCACCATAAAGGATTCTCAGAATAATATTATGTATACGAATATATACGCATTTATTTTAAATACATGAAATAAATATCCTTGCATTGAGTGCAGCCGAAGAGAAAACGAACCCCTAAGAGCACCCAATAGCTGCCAACACTATGGTAATTTTAGCTAAAGTTGGTGTAGAACCACCCAAGAACAAGATAAATAGAAGGAACAATGTTAACGAAAGCGGAGGAGAATACGAGCACAAAAGACAAGACGCGAGTGGGAGGAGTAGTAAAGTAATAAAACTGTTAAAAGGAGAAGAGTAAAAGTGTTTACTTGGCAGTCAGACAGTGAACTTAACGTCAAAGTAGAATGAATGAGTAGAAAAGGAACAAACTCACGGAGTGAGTCCTGTCTGTTTCTTATAATGTAAGTAGGTAGATGAAGTTTTAAGAACTAAATGTATCCAAGCAATGGCGACGATGAAAATTAAAATCGCACGAAAACCGTAAGAACCACTAGTATCTATACCTTTCCCAATTTAAATAACCGCTCTATTCATAATTTATTGATGAACACATCTACACTTTTGAAATGTACTATATACACGAGCCGAGAACTAAGGAAATGACGATGGACTTTGTATTAAAGCATATAGTAGGTATATACCAATGATTTCCGCTGATGAGACCTACGACTACGACGGCGGTGAGTACGACGAAGACTACTACGTATAACTAAAATGTATAGAATTGACTGCCCACCTTAGATCTCAGAACCATACCTAGTCTACAAGCTATCAACGAGAACATACAAGTAAGCGATTTCGCTGTATTCTTCATCTAATTCCATACTCTCCTCAGTTTTTACCCATGTAATGAGGTGGGGTGGCATACAAATAATGTACACCGTGAGCCCAACCAAACTACCCCAGCGGAATCTTTTTCTACCAATAGCCCAAAGAAAAACAAAATGAATATGAAGAAATCTGCTAAAAGAAGTGAGAATGCATGATGGAGAAAGTCTCCTCCAGCCTCCGAATAGATTTTTGAACAAAACTGAAGAAAATGAACGTCGTCGTTGGTTGGTGGCCGATTGGGTTGGTTAGTGGGGGACATTTCTCCACAATCTGTCTTTTCTTCAGTTTGTAGAGAATGCAACACCCAACATCCACCCACCAAACGACAACATTTCCTTAGTCTCATTTGCCAAGCATAAGAAAAAGACCGCAAATATACCAGCTATACTATTCCGCTTGCTCTCGTCATCAGTTTCTTTTCTCCGCTACATACTATGTGTAAATGCCTAGTCTTATTGAAAGAGCTGCTCCAACGCGGATAACAACCGTACTCAGAAAAAAGTAAAAGGGAACGGACAATCAACGTACACATCTAAACGTTTCTATATAGAAATGTTGTTCTCCTTTTTCCGAATTCTTCTAGGTAATATATTTTATATTTCTATATAAATACGAATATATTTTCCAAATTCACCCACAAATACACGGAAGCTAATAGCTATATAACGGGGAAGATAAGGGCATGCGGCGATTTTATTTTGCTGTCTTTAAGTTCACGAAAACTGTCAGGAACAACTTCACCACTACGGCGTACCGCCACGCTACCACCTCCGTTGCCAGGGTGGTGTCGCATTTAATATTTTGATTCCTTCATATTTAAGTGATGTCAATCTTTTGTTACTTGGGGAAAACTTTTAAAGCGAAAAGGGCGAATTATTTTCTTAAGAAATAGGTCGTATATTTATGTATTAGCAGATCAACATTTTGGTGAAATCAAAGTATTAGTAGCGTCCGAGCACTGTAACCTTTCTTGACACGAACCTACGCATGATATAGCCAGAATTTTTCAGACATCGGGTACCGACGGCAATGAGCTCAATGTTAAATAGAACATTTTTTTTGTTGTTTTATCAATTTCGTTAGTTTTATTTTAATGGTATGTTGGATGTATATAGATATATTTAAGCAAGTCAGTAACAAAAGCAATTTAATTGAAGACGACGGAAAAAAGTGTTTTTGTTTATGCGTGTTTCTTTTGAACATAGTAATTTTTTTATATACAACAGCCAAACATATATAGAAAATTCTTGTGTACTTTATCTTGTTTCAAATAATTAAAATACGATACCGAGCCCGAACCCGTCCGAACCCGACCAGGAAGCGGATGCCAACAACATCACAACCGATTTCTACTGCGTGTTCTTTTTTACCCGGTGTAAGTTCACCCAAACAGTGATAGGTGACAGTAGTGTAGCCAAATATTCGTTGCAGCCACAAACACTTTCTAATCAGAAGTGCTAAAAAGAGAGATAAGAATAACAAAAAGAGAACTTGTTTATCCATTTTCTATTCAATCATGCATCCACTCCAATGTACCGATACACACACACTAGACGAAAATACGAAACCCGTCTAACAAAAACGGCGATATGTTCAAAAGTGTTTCAGTCGGGGAAACATAACATAGTCAAATAGAAAATTGCCAGTATTCACATGAGGCAAAATCTATGTACTTGCAGATAAAGCAAAAAAAAGAGCATGCGCCTACTGTAAGTGTGCTTAAGAAAACTGTTTTTTATTACACATATATGTATATATGAATACATACATGCATTCATCCCCCAATTCTGTTGCCTTGCATTTGCGCTAACGTTGGGCGCCAGTTCGACGGCATATCTATATGTACTATGCGTATATCTTCATATGTCGTTCAAGCGAGGGGAAAGAAATGAAATTAAAAAAGGATATAAATCGTATCTTCTATCCCCAGAAATTTTGTCTATGTATCTTCTTTTCCCTTTTATTTTGAATCTTCATTTCGCTTGAGGGGAATATTCCTACAAGCAATTTTTCGCGTAGGTAAAAACTTCGCATGGGGTCGTACGATTTTCGCCTCGTTGATACTTATACATAATAAGCTCATTAATTGTTTAGCTTTGATATAGAGCAAATTAAAAATACCAACTGCTGTTGTGTTCTAAGAATTAAACAGTAGATCTGTTATTGCATTCCCCTCCAATAAAAATGTGTCCTTTGGAAATGTATCTAGGTAAGGTATTTTTATTTGAAAAAATTAAACTTGTTCGCAATTTAATTTATTATTTATGTATGTACTATACACATACTCGTACCTACCTATACGGCAAAAATTTCTTAATTTAAAATGAATCTTTCAGTCTTGGATAAAAGACGATTTTATACACTATTTTGCTGAAAACTATAAAAATTAAAATGGTTGCACAACATCAATTACTAAAACTATGAAGTATGACTATGACCTACTACGTTCAGAAAACCGACAACTTCTGTTAATAAAAGTTCGGGGTCAGCCTTTGTATATAGATCAGTTAAACCCGATTAATTATTTATATGGTTTCCCTAAATAAATATACACAGGCAAAGCTCGATGGTAAAATTTAGGCAATTTACAAAGATCGAGAATGTGCGCAATTGGAATGTTTATAAAACAGGTATGAAATACAATAGAAATCATGTTACATACAAAATGGAACTTTAAAACGGTCTTATTTATATATAGTAAATTTAATTTATTAGACCTTATGTTAAAATATTCGTCCATTTTTTTTTGTTTCAATTTTGTCATAGAGGTTCATCCATAAGCCGGATAATACGAAATTGGAATGTTTTTCCAACCTCTGTTTTCCTCGTAGTTACAATTCACAGTGATTTAAAACCCATTTATGTATTTCGTTATATTCTGTTTTATAATAAAATTAAAACTATAAAAACTCATCGCGACGAAATAAATAACTAGCTGTTGATTTAAAGAGTCAAGTTAAAACGGTTAAATGCACTCAGTATCTACCTATGTTGGTATTACCGCAAGTAGTTGAAATTAAGGAACCTAATATTTTCAACAGAATTGGTTGGATTACTTATAACCGAATAGATTTGGATTCAGTTATCAATTTTTAAACAGTATCACTTTGATATTTATAAACTTTTTTTTCTCACAAACCCTTTTTCTCCGTAGTTACGATTTCAATATCTATATGTACTATGTATTATTGTAATAGGTACGTCGAATATTTACATTTAGGACCTCTGCCAAATGTGTGTTTGGCACATGAAAATATGGCTGCAACTAAAGTTAGAATCAAAACTAGGTAAGTAGCAGTGAGTAGTTTCCGGAACGCAGTGTACTGGTCGGTGACAGATTATTGGCGGATTATTTGTGAATAAAAAATAAACTAAATTATTGTGACGGAAAAAAGCTCTCATAGTACATAGTGTCATACTTTAAATGGAGAATTGGAACTGGAAGTCAGAATGAAAAAAAAACTGGAAACTACTAGAAATATCGGTTCGCTTTTGGTAATAAGGCGAAGACGGTCGAAATTGAGATACCGTTTTTAATACAATCGCGCCGAGTATTTGGGAAGACCTATTCCAGAAATCGTTTTTGACGGCGGATTTGCATTTCCCTAGGGTCTTATTCTCTTTTATGTATTTTTGTATTTTAAAAAGCAATTCACTCCATTCAAAAGCGATAGGTGTTTAGGTGACGGATTACTGGTGAATTGTTTGGGGATACAAAATAAAATAATATCTGCTGACGGAAAAAAGATGTCAATGTTTTTGCAAAAATAAATGGAAAATTGCAAGTTAAAATGAAAAGCACTAGCACTGAGCTGAAACTTAAGATATCACTTTCGATACGATTTCAAAGAAGAGAGCTTCAGAACGGCATACCAAGATAATCTACATTCAATTTCAACCTGGTGCCACTTTTAAGAAATCCTGTCGGATTGGATGGAGCAATGAATTTATACGTATATGTATTTTTATTTTTCATATATAATGAGTTATCAAAGTGTCCCATTTTCGTTTTATTAATTCAAATGAAGGAGTATAAATGCATTTTAATAAATTAGCTATTCATCGCTTTTAGCTATTATTTTATCATTATTTTTCGGTGCCAAAAACTACTGTAGTTCCGTATTGTTTCAACTACTGTACAATGTACAGGGGTGGCAATGCCAACTAGTTTTTGAGAAACATTTTCTATACATTTAATTCCAAATTGAAGACTCTATACTCAATAATACATTTTTTTTTGTAAAAATAAAATTCCTTAAGCAATATATTATAAATGCATAAAATATTAAAATAGCTTTTAAAATAATAAATCCACGCTTGTTTAAAGTCTAAATTCTCTTATGGGTGCCAACTACTGTATCCGTTACGCTAGTCTTTTTTATTTATTTTATCTGTTGTCCTTTTGTTCCAATGAATGGGTGGACCAATAAGTCACTGAAAATTTAAATAGGTAAGTAGCGCCCTTTTCGGCAAAAAAAAGTAGGGCCGGTTTGTTCATCTTAACTATAATCAACAGTTATTTCAGCTGATAACCATAAAATCTGTTTATTTAATCAAATATTAACCAGAGAAATCGACAACCAGCCGATTTTGGTCGGTTAACGGCATTTAACCCAGGATATTCTAGAATTTTGTTTATTGAAGCTTTGACATAAAAAAAAGACAAATTTCTTTCAAAAACTGTATAAAATAAATATAATTTAATAAAAAATAATAACGCAAAATAGTGTGTTGCTTCGTATCTGTTGTTATGTCGACGCATTTTCACTGACAGATGAATACAATGCGCAACTGTGTGGAAGGAAAAAATTGCATGCATTGCTATGGCTGTTACAATTTCAGCCATCGATTAATTCTAACAATTGAATTGACAAATAAACTATACTATAATAAATATACCTACTAATTAATTTTTTTGCATTTTTATGAAAATTAGTTTCTTAAGGCTAAAAACTAATATTGACAAATCTGGCTGCAAATTTGGGTACGATCTTGTAAAAGATGGTTCTTGCAAAGCAAAACGCATGTATTTGAAGTGGCCACCCGTATATTTTGTATGAAGTACACATATCCGTTTAAGGCGAAGTTGATATCGTGACTGTATGCAGGAGGAAGTACCAGTGGCGTGGCGTAAATAATTTTAAATGGTGAGTCGAAGTCGAAAAATATCAAAATGTTGAAGGGAAGATGTAGTAGGTATACAAATCCTTCAGTTATTTTTTAAAGTCATAAAATCGAAAACTCCACGAAGAAATTAAATGAATAAAGATATATTTCATCTTGATTCAATATAGTGAAAAACTTTTATATTTCGATTTGTTCAATTAAAAAAAATATTGCGTGAAAGATTTCTACATAAAGGTTCTTGAAATGAGCTTAGCCTTTAAATCAAAATCGAGCGTGCGGTGCTTTTGTGGAGGTTCAGCAAAATCATCTACTTTTCTTTGAAAAATGTGTTCAAACATATTTAGTTACGCAGATCATAGCCAAGACTTAAAACACTTGATTTAACACTTAGCGACTTCAACATCAGCTTGTTTATTTTTTAAAAGATGCTCACAAAATTCACCAGATAACTCGGAGAAAAGCGGGTTATTTTATTGCATAAGAAAGCTGCCTTTGAGCAAAGGGTACTCCGCTCAGAAAAACTGAGAAAATCATTAAGTAAGTAAAAAAAGGGAACTGACGGACGGACCTACTACATCACAGGTCCGTTCAGTCAAAGAAAACAGAAATCACCACAGCGCAGCGATAATAGATTAAAAAACTAGATCAACAAAAAATAAACCAAATAACTCGAAGAAAAGCGGGTTATTTTTTTGCATAAGAAAGCGGGCGTTGAATAGAGAGGACCAAACTCAGAAATTCGCAAGTGTACTTAAGGGAAAGGGGACAAATTTGTTATATTCAGCGAGAGATTTTATAACTCGACATTTTTCGGCCCGGGTTATTTTAGCTTGAATCGATTTAGCCATGTCCGTCTGTCTGTTAAAAACACGGTAGCGTCCAAACGAATCGACCTAGGCGATTGAAATTTTGTGAGAGGACTTATTTTTACGGTCGTCAGGTCCATAAATGGTCCATGTCGGTCAAGTAATTCTGTTACCTCCCATACAAATTGTACAGCAGGTACATAAATTCGCATGACAATCATTTGCATGGCTTTAATGCAGTATGGAGAGTAGATATCAAAGCATATCGGCCAGGCCGATGATAACACTTTTACTTGTTTTAATTTGTGTTTCTCTAGTTTAGGATGAGTATTATATTCTGCGTGCACGGATGGGATCTCTGCGTTATGCGAATTATAGATATTTATTTACAGCCTTATTTATAAACTTTATACACTCTCTATAATAACTCTAAACGCAAAAACCTAATATATATTTTTGCGTTTAGTGTTTAATCTTTTTTTAAGAAATTATAACTAAAATTTAAATTACATTATCTTTGATAGGTAATCGTACAGCATGAGTAGCGCCGACGCGACGGTCATTGAATATCAACACCCATAATTTGTATCTTAATGGTTTTTATCGGGTGTTCTCACTTGCTTTGTTAGTATAAAAGAAGCATCAAATATGTTCGTCAAGATTTCTAGATATCTTTCTGCACCATTTCGACGAACTGTAGCTTCTTGAAAATAAGGTAGCAAAACACTCTAATATGTATAATGTTACATTTATTACGAAAAGAATAAAGTTTGTACTAGGAAGAAATATTATGTGTATATTTTATACAGGTCGAACATGATTAACGTCAGCGTCTGCATTTCTGGTCAGATTCTAGTTAAAGTTCATGAAGTTGTCTCAACATTTCCAACTGAATATACAGTAGACTCTCGAGATAGTCAACCTCTGTATAGTGAACTATCCAATATAGTGAACCACAAACATTCTACACAGACAACTCTGTCTAAATAGTGAACTATGGAAATCTCGATATAGTGAACTCACATTTTTTTTTCGCAAAATTCAACGAAAAAGGTGCCAGTTTTGCAATGTGTCTGCATATCAACTATTTTTCAGAACAATTTACCGTTCATTGTGTGTTTTTCTGATATTTTAGATATGAAACGCTTACAAGAAAAATCTGTGCAATTGAATTTAAGGAAGACACAAATGAAGGTGACAAATTATTTTTCAAAAATTTAATTCATTCATTCTTTATGGAAAAAAAATTATATTTATATCAAATTAAGCTTTGGTAAATATTTAAAAACTCCCGCTCGAAATAGTGAACAATTTCGATATAGTGAACAGGCCTGGTTTTTATTAGTTCACTATATCGAGCGTCTACTGTATTTATTTATATTCAGTGGGAAATGTTGAGACAACTTCATGAGCCAAGATCCTGCAGAAAAGTGTAACCAATCACTTTTGTGAAAGAGCGCAACAAGTTTTAAGGCGCAGTTTCTACTGAACAGAACACCTTACTTAGAAAAGATGTACAAGGTATATGTTAAATAAATAATATTTTTGTTGTCAATAAAAGCATGTTTTCCATATAGAGGTCACTATTGTCCGCCATGACACATGCGCGCGCATATATTACTTTCTATATCTGTACTGTGTTACTAAAGTAGGTACATCCGAAGATTTTTCGGGCAACAGCATTAATGGCCTGTTGCACAATAAATATTTTATTATTTCGCATCTTCTTAAGCAGGTCTAAAGCTACATATCTACTCGGGGCAATTTTGGCATGCTAACCTAAGTGTATCCCTGCACATTGCCGATTGTCCATTACGTACAGTTCTTTATTGTAACATCTGTTTTAAACTTTATTAAGAAATAGAAGTATAAAGCAAAGGACTAGGTACGATTGAATCAAAGGGCACGGTAGTGCCCCAGTCAAGTTCGCTAGTAAAGGCACTTATCCTTTTTACAGGCACAAACTCAGGCTGTTTTGGACCCCCCTCAAATTTAAGAACCAATTGAGGCAGAAACTTCAAACTAGAAACATTTACTAAGCTTATTAAAAAGGTCCACCTCACCAAATTTCATCTCTATAGCATTAGTGGTTCTCAACATACCTACAAGACTTCAAAAATCGTAAAAAGCGCAACTGACTCACTCACTTACTTAGATGATGATGATTATATTTTCCCTTTTTTTATATAAGAGAACTTGGCTCTTATTTTATATTAGGCGTATTTTTATGGGAATCTATAGCTAGCTCACTTTTACTTTTACATGCAAAACGTTTATACTCAATTTTGATTTTGTTATACTCACTTTTGGTTTTACATGCAAAATTGTTATACTCACTTTTGGTTTTGTTATACCTACTCACTTCCCAAAAAAATACCCCTATTTATGTTTTTGGTGTGATACCATTTAGTATATGATTTTGAATAGTGGTAAGCGATGTATTAAAATCTAACAAATCAATATGTAGTATAAATATTGTCCTTTTAGCTTATCATTAAACCATTAATACATTAGAAGAGAGTACAAAATAATATGTTAATTTTGACAACGGGTAAGAAAAATCACTAAACATAGTGCCTTAATAATCCCCAAGCTCTGTTTTCCCTTTTTTAATGTGGTAAACATGACGATTAAAAATAATTTTGCATCAAAAAGCCACCCAAATCTTTTATTAGAGAAATACGAAATAGCAATAGGTATAGGTACCATTAAAAGAACGTATAAAAGATAGGCGATTTAAGACGCGAATATGATTGTAATAACGGAGCTTTTATGTACATTCTAAGAGAAATAGTTTTTAGAGCGAAACGAGTTAAATTGTTGAAGACAATTAATATTCTATTAAGTAAATGTACCTATATGTACATATCTTAATATGGATATATAATTCTTCTATATGTGTGTTGTAACTGAACACCACCTAAACGGCTGGACCGATTTTAGTGAAATTTTGTGTGTGTGTTTGTGGGTTCAAGTTCAAGGCTGGCTTTGATTTACAATTGGACCCGGTAGGTGTCCCTGCGATCCGGTTCTACTAAATTTCATATAATAAGCACTCAACAATAACAAAAAAATAAAAACACAATAAGCTTATGAATAATAATCATATGAATAATGATTGACGTTGTTTTGCTAAATAAAATTTTGTTCGCCGTGTTTCAATATTCAATATTCCAAATTTGCGTGCATAACTCATTAGTAAATGTGTAAAATTCAAATACATATTTTATAGTTTAGTGTAGCATAGTTATGTGTTGTGTGTTCACTACAGTCTACAGAAAAATGCCATGTCTTCGAGGAGGAAATATCGGTCGATGTACCTACACGGAGTACAGAATCATCAGTTAAATAGAACAGCTGCAGAACAATTGACGGTCAATGAAAATGTACGAGCAAACAAAGCAACGTTTACCGGGTCCGCTAGTATGTACATACTAAGTATAAATAGGTACATATCTACTAATTTATGAAAGATTGTACTTTTTCTTGATGACTTGAGAGATTCGTATTCTGTTACATAGTACATAGTTTTATGTCCTCTCTAAAATCCCACCAGATAAAGTTTTGATAGTAGATATATTTCCGATTTTTATATTGAAGTGGACAAGTTTATCGGATATGCATAAACTAAATCGTCGGCTGAGTTCTATCTTGTCCAATGTCCATTTTTTAAGTTGTTGGGAAAACGATTTTTAAAGTTCAGGTTCAAAGCTTTTATTCATTAACCCTGATTTTTGTCCTAAAGCAATTTTTTTATGAAAGCTCAGAATATTTCATATATAATGAATATTATATTTTTGTACTTAAAGTATCTGCGAATTAAAATAAAAATCAAAATGTACCATTAAGTCGTTTTGGATATTGGACAATGATGTATGGGATGAGTAAAAGTTAGTTCACATAATGTATGAAATTGAACAAAAAAAAAGTTATATTGAACAAGATAGAAATAAAGAAAACGAAACTATGAAAACAATGTAACTAATAGTACTATTGAACAAAAAGTCTTCTTAGTTTAGTGCTCATTGAACACACTAGATCTCTATAACTTGAAAACTGAAGGAAATAGAACAAAACGGATTTCACCAAACGAAAGAGTGTCCCCAAATTAGTAAGACTGCATACCTAACTCAATTTCGCCAAAAATGGTTTATTGGACAAGATAGAACTCAGCCGACGAAATGTACATAATATGGATCTGCATCTGCATAGTTTTTCTCCTATGCCTTAAACGCTCTATATATCGAATGTTCAAATATCTAACTGCTTTCTCTTTAATAATTTATTTCCAAAATACATAATTACAGCTAAAGAAAAGGAAATTAAGTTTTAATTTCATTTATGTTCCATATACGGTTCTCTCTCTTTCGTCTTTTCTGTGGTCTGAGAAGACAACTTTGTTTAGTAAAGCTTTCTCCCGAAAAACGAAACAGACTCTTTATAAGACCTATAATATTCTCCAGTATGGACCTTTCTAAAGCAGATGAACATGATTGAGCGTTTCGGTAGAAAATTTCTTAGTAAGATATTTAAGTCTCTGTGCGTTGACTTGTTTTGCAGAAAGCGATTCAACGACGAGATTTACAGCGACGTGGGCGCAGTAGCGCAGTGGTTAGTGTGCTGGACTACTGTACGAGGGATCCCAGGTTCGATCCCCGGAAAAACACAAATTACATCTTAAGGTTTTTTCTACTGCGAACGTCTGAAAAACATCAGAGGTTATGACTGTCATGAAAAAGCTTCTCAATTCAGCCGTTCGGACTCGGCATAAAATATAAACTCACACAAAGGAATGGTTGCGAGAAGCTAGGCCCAGGGTGTCTACCGCCTGTTGCGCCACCTATTTATTTATTTTGTTGTACAGCGACACCGACCTAGTAAAAAAAACTGCGAATGAAAATCAACGCTCTGACCCGCAGAGGTTTCTTATTATAACCAAAAGGATCATCGTAGTAGACGAAGACTTCCCCTTTAGTGGCGCGCATAAGTACAAGAGGAACTTAACTAACTTTTGAGTTCCGCACCTGGAGGCAGTTAGCTAGGAACCTTACTAACTGAAGAGACTTGTTACTTAATATGTTGGTTCAGCCAGAACACTGTAGATTCCCAAGCAACTACATATTATTTTATTCAACTTTTTGCATAGGCACCCGGGCCTAGCTTCTCACAAGCATTCGTTTGTGTCAGTTCTTATTTTTGGGGCGAATGAAAGGGACCTACAATTTTTTGGCGAGTTTGAATGGCTGAATTGAGAAGTTTTTTGAGGACAGCTATGCTCTCGGATGTTTGTCAGACGTTCGCGAAGGGTTCTCTGTATACAGGCTGAGTTAATTTTATGGTTCTATGACACTAAGCAAAGCAAGCTGACTGACAATATCCCGCCACATTTTGTTAAATAGGTACCTACTTCGAATATATTATATTATGTATATGTACCTACCTATATATACATTTACAGCCTAAGTCAGAAATGTCAAGATACAGTGTTTCAAACAACTTTGTCTTTCGAGGTCCGACGCCCCGTTTTCCAATCCAGCCCAAATTATTTTACAAATAAATAAATTTTACAAATTTAGCTCCCATGAGTGTCGAGAAATAGCGTTAGTAATGTTTTCAAACTTGTAAATGTACATATACAAGTCGGCATTTTCAAAGGTTCCACCTATCGGAAATGCCAATTTATATTTGATTATCTTTATGTACCTTCTCCAAGTTTCGATTTTAAAAAAGAAGTTCGGCATCGGTGAATTAATTTGCCGACTGAACACCTTAAAATTTGAAAACGACTGGATACATACGATTGGATACATCCTTCTGCGGTTTTTTTGTAATTGCTACGTGATGGTTTGGAAAAAAGTAAGAGTCGGAAAATTCTCAACAGGTGGCGCTGTATGCGCATATTTCTATATTTCGAAGACCACCGACTCGATTGAGCTCAAATTTACAGGTGGTCTTACGTATTGGCCCAGGAGTAGATATTCCTGTTAAGATTGGTCAAAATTAAAGAAAGGGGCGTGGCGCCCCACGAAAGGGATCATGTAAGATTTCCTTACTAGTTGAACCATTTTGAGCTCTTTATAAAGCGTAAGGGGCAGTGTTGCCAGTTTGACTGTTTTCCAGTCAAATTTGACTGGATTTTTTCGGTTTTGACTGGAAAAAAAAATCAAATCCAGCCGACTGTTTTTTTTGACTGGAGTTTTTTCCTAAAAAAAAAAATAAAAAAAATTGCACCTCCAATGTAAACCTAGTGTAAATGAGATTCGCGCAGTGCAATGAAATGAACACACCCATTTTCCGCAAGCCGCTTAAAATCAAATTGAATCTAGTATTTCTTGCAGTTTGCGCAGTCATCAAACACACATGCGATTTCAATCGCGCGACTATTTAGTCACAAAAAATGAAACACACACATTTCAATATGAATGCGCGCACATAAAATCCAAAATTATGTGCGCGCATTTACATTGAAATGTGTGTGTTTCATGTCTGCGACAGTCGCGCGATTAATACTATATATCAAAATATAAAGGGTGGGCCAAATACAACGTCGTTCAAGTTGCTGCCTCGGCTGGCTTCGCAGTAGCGTATTCTGTCACTCTAATTGTCCAAGACATTGTTGGTGGTTTCGGTTTCGGGCTGTAGCTCACGGATTGCTTGGTTGATATTGGCCTTAAGTGCTTGAATCGTTTCCGGATTGTCCGAAGTCCAAAGTCCAAAGGAGTCAAATCGCAAATCGAGGAGGCCAATTGACATCGCCAAGACGGGTGATAGCACGTTTTGGGAAGTTGGTGCAAAAGATCGATTGTGGCGTGGGCTGTGTGGAATGGCGTGCAATCCTGCATGAACCAGAGGACGTCCAAATCCATGTCTTCAATTCCAGTAAAAAAAAGTCGGTTAACATGGCTCTGTAACGCCCACCGTTGACCAAAACGTTGTTCCCAGCCTCATTGTCGGAGAAAAATGGTCCAAACTGTCAATCTCTGTGACATTGTCGTCTGTGCGCACCGTATGATGACGGGGACTAAGAGTTTTGTCCACTCCCATACAAGTCACACGAACTTTTTGCACAAACTTGCGTACAGCATGCGCGGTGGGTGCTTCATTTCGGCCGAAACTTCTAAAAAAAAACGCACTGTTTGAGCTACACAGCACTCACTTTGAAAATATTTTTTCAATATTTCCCAACGTTGCTCATACTTCGTTCCGCGCAGGTATGATACTGACTTTTTTGTAAAGATTTCGAGCTGGAAGCAGCTGTCGTGTTGAAAAAACCTATATGATTTAAAAAGAGACCACGATGACCCACCTATTTTTGTGTTCGAAAAAATAGCTGTTTACATTTTCGACTGTTTTTTTGACTGGAATTTTTTGTTTTTAATGTTTGACTGTTTCTTTTGACTGGATTCGGAGAGAAAAAATCCAGTCAAACAGTCAAATTTGACTGGATTTTAACATGTTCGCCTGGCAACACTGGTAAGGGGCTTCTGATGTCTGTGTTTGTTAGGTCGCCCAAGTCGTTGTAATGGAAGGCTCCTAAGTGAAGCTTCCTTCTACGGGAGAGAGCTGGGCAGGAACAAAGAAGGCGAGGGATAGGTTCCTCCTCTTCCTCATCTATACAGCTTCTGCAAAAGTCGTTCGCAAAAAGGCCTAGCCTTGTGGCATGCTTACCTATCAGGCAGTGTCCAGTAATGACACCTATTGTAGTGCCGATATGCAATCTGTTGAGAGAGATCAATTTCTTAGAGCGTTTCAAATTCAGCTTAGGCCAAATTTGTTTTGTCGCTAGACAAGTGGTGCCACTTGTCCACCTAAGATTTGTACTCTCGATAGCATTCAGCTTCAATTTTTGTTGGTAAGTAGCGATTGGTATCCCTAGGGTACCTTAATCTGGCAGAATGGGTTGAGTTGTTCCTATTCTAGCGAGTTCATCGGCCTTACAGTTCCCTGGAATGTCCCTATGCTCCGGCACCCAAATTAGGTGAATGTTGAACTTTTCGGCCATCTCCGTAAGAGACGATCGGCTACAAAAGAAGTTATGGAGATGGGTGGAACTCGATGACGTCATAACTCTATAACCGCAAGTCGGCAAGTTCCTAAAATAAGTCGGAATTTCAGGGAAAGTCACCCCTACAGCTCGAACCCTCGCTTCGCCCCTGACTTTATCATAGCGGGATACGCTGTCAACAAAAGTTCTGGCTGTGTGTTGCAATTGCAGTCGTTCAATTTTAAATCTACTCACATTATTTCTTTAATATTGTGGCGTCTGAGATATTCGCTGCAACAATGTAATAGTCGAGTGTACGTCGGCAGCTCGAAACGTTCAGACATCTAAAATAGGTACTGGAAAGGTGCATTACGTCGGTCGCAGTATGACCAATTTGGATCAACACGATTTTCATATGTAGTGGATTAAGTTAGGCTAAAAATTTTTTTTGCGATTAGGTATTGTATAAAATATTATAGCAGATCGACATTTTTGTCTCAAAATCAATTGTATTAGCTAAATACCTACATAGAGCAACTTGTAAACAAACTATTCGGTTGGGTTCATAGCTGTTTCAGATTGAGATTATTGGAACAGTTGAATTCGGATAACAATTTCTCTATATACATACGTAGATATATTTTTTGGGAAGAACTTTCAAGGTCACAAATTATTGAATGAAAAAGAAAGTCGACAAGCGTAACGCATTCTATTTCAGCATTTACCGATCTCCGATAACTAGTTTTCTTCCCTACTTAAATATATAAATATTATTTACCCAATGCAGTGAACCATCAATGCTAGAAAAATTTCAGATTTATCATAGACTTAAGTAAAACTAACTGTATATATAAATTGCATATTGAAAACAAACACACACTTATTTTAGCAATAAATTAAATTGTATAAAGTAAAAGTAATCGATAAGATACAGCTAAACGAGAAGCGAGAAGTGGCACTGTTTTTTAGCTTTGTTGTGATAGCTTTTTGCGATTTGTCGTGCATTAAATAAAGCTTTTCTTTAATGAATTAACCCTTATGCTGTGTTCATTTCATACTTTCATGCGATGCAAAAAAGAGTAGGTATCTATGCAGGGCGAACCATGACAGATGCCGCCCCATAAGTGATTCGGCCCTATGTGAAACATTGTGAAATTTCATTGAGGCATATTTTCAAAATAGGCAAGAATGAAATCATTTTGGCTTTTATGAAATATAAGTTTGTTTGCATAATTTCCCCGCTTCTCTTTGAAGCATAAACTTAAGATCGGGTTTGAGCTGCTAAAAAGTTGTATGTCTATATACTATAACTTCTCTCACTCTTTCTAGAAAATATTTAAGAAGCAAGCCAATAAATATAAATTACTAGCGTAGCCCGTGCACACTTCGCAGTGCAAAATAGTGGTACACAACATTTTTTGTATTTCCAGTAATCGTATTGCCTAGATCAGGGGCTCCAAAACTTTTCCATACTGCGACTCCCTGTACAGGTTATAATATTTTTGCGACGCCCTTCTAAAAGCACACAAAGGAACAAAGCACAGATATGTGAATATAAGCTGAGCTTACTGAAGATTCAATGAGGATTGGTCGACATTGAAATGGAATAAGACAAGCTGTGTGTAAGGTATTAACGTATCCCATGTATGCCATTATTGTTTGGAATACAACACATAGGTACACCATGCCCAAATGTCCGCCGCAGCTTCTCACGTTGTCACGGATCCGAGTGGTCCAATCTGCCGCATAGATCCGGCTTAATTTGAGCGATGGCATTGGTTATGTTGGGTTTAAGGACATCGGTCGATTGCGATTATTCGCAGTGAGCTGCAACTTCAGTCAACTCCACAAGAAAAATTTAGCGAGGTTAAAT
Source organism: Cheilosia soror (assembly GCA_949372485.1). NCBI lineage: Eukaryota > Metazoa > Arthropoda > Insecta > Diptera > Syrphidae > Cheilosia > Cheilosia soror. The sequence continues at coordinate 46,384,310 of OX443562.1, read as the reverse complement.
CGCACGATCTTGGTGGCCAATTCACGTCACCTCTGATAGAGATCAGATAACCATACATGTTAGCAGCATTGTTCTGTAGTACTCGCCGTTGATGGTATTGGCCTTTACCAACGTCACGAAAAAGTACTGAGCAATAAAGCCACCTCTGGTCTAAAATGCGCACCAAACAGCTTTTTATGGATGCATGCATTGCCACCTCGTGTTGGTTGGCGTCATCCCATATATGGCAATTTGGCCATATTCATCCAAAAATGCGGCCCGTCGCTAAAGATGATTTTTCTGTGGTCTTTAGTCATTACATTGTCATTAACTTTGAGCTCCTGGTTCAGTTGGAACTTGTATAGGTCCAAGTCTCGACTCAAAATTCGCCAAGTTGAAGTCTGCAAAATTCTTATACTTCTTGTGCAAGGCAAAACACAATGGCCAACATCGAACGAACCCGACCCGACACTTTTTTTTCAAATCGAGCTCAAGCTGATGGAACGTCGTGTGCAGGCGACGTGTGCGTATGGTATTGCGACGCCCCTAGGATAGTTAGGGAACTCCTGGCCTAGATAATATTATTGACTTTCATTATTTATATCAATGTTACAAATTTTAAAAACTTTGGATTCCAATTCCAAGACTGTCGAAGAAGCTATACCCGCCCGGCTTTGCCCGTGCAAAGGAATTGTATTGCTTAGGTCTGTTCTTTCGTAAAATGCGATAAATGATAATTAATCGACTGGGATTAATCGGTGGAATTTTCTTTCTGCCTAAACCTGAAATACAGCAATACGAACAAAACAAAAAAAAGAATAATGAAAATCGGCAGCCGTTACAGAGGTAAAACGTTATCGAGTTTCAGATGTTTTTTGTATAGACCTATAAGATTTTGAATTTTTTTTTGTATGTGAAATGCCGCCCTTTGACCAAATTTGACCTATCTTTACAGGAGCACTCCAGGGATAATAACTAAGATCTTCTGTAAGTTTGAACTCAATCGATTAGGTGGTTTTCGAGATATACGATTTTGAATGTTTTTTTGTATGGGCGGTGCCACGCCCCTTTGGCCAATTTTGATCAAACTTCACAGGACCCCTCCAGGGATAATAACTAAGATCTTCTGCAAATTTGAGCTCAATCTATTTGGTGGTTTTCTAAATATACGATTTTGAATGTTTTTTTTTGTATGGGCGGTGCCACGCCCCTTTGTCCAATTTGGACCAACCTTCACAGAAACCGTGTATGGATTAATACCAAAGATGTGTGAAAGTTTGGCTAAAATCAGTAAATGCGTTAAGGCGAGAATCGACGACAAACATTTTAGGGCTCAATTTTTATATATATAGATATAGATATGTTCTATGCAAACAAAATTATGTAAATACAAAATCATAATATACCTACTCCTAGAACAAATCTGTATGATAAAAAAATTGGACAGATTTACATAACAGTACAGAGGTGACAAGCACATTCGATTATATAAAGTTACACATTCTCTCACTCATTGTCACTCAACTCAAATTAATTGTGCCTATTTAGTGTTTTTATAAAACCTTAAGTGTAAAAAACATTTAGACCGTAACAATATCACCAACAAACATTATACATTACAATTATTATACAAATGTATGTAGGTATAATGTTTGAGAGTAGTATATAGGTATAAATGTTTAATCAGCCACGTATAGTTACTGATTAGATACCACCCATTTTCCCAATTTTTAATACATGAGTTCATATGGATAAGAATAACATGTGTTTAACAAAATCGTCTCCTATAGAAAACGAGTTGTAATAAATTTTAAAAATTATATTATGACCATTTTTAACTTTTAACGAACAAGTTTCGAGCAATCCAGTCGTTCACAGGGGGACTGAATTTAATATCAGAACGCATTCATACCTAAAGTTCAAAATGTTTGTACCGCCAAATGCATAAATTCGGTTTATATACCTACCTAATTATAAATCATAAATTTATTGCAGATTTGGTCTTCTTTCATTTATAAAATATTTTTACGATTTGGTTCCAATTCTAATTTTAAAACCGAAATAACCTCCAAACGAATGCTGTTTAAATTACTGGATTCGGCTTTACATGTACCTTGTACAAGAAGCCGCTACGCGGGCAAGTGATAAAAATTCTGGCATTTTTCCATTGGAAAGAAGCTTTATTTCATTACAGCGTCATGAAGTAATTACCTACTTAATTTTGTTAATTATGTACATACATAGATACATACCTACATAAAAAAATTGTTGTCTATCTATAGCACATCTGACAATTCCGAATAAACAAAATATTTTATTTGGTCAAATAATAATATGTATTTCAATATTTTCGGTATCGAAAGTTGTTTCCATTTCAGCACCATACTATGTCATTCAATAAAATATAATTTAATATTCGTGTATAAATTTTAAGTATAAAATTTGATTCAATCAACTTACCAGTCAGAAATGACAACACAAGCTGCTTGCGTTTACATACTCATATTCCTTTTTACCCGTAAGACATACAAATTCTGCTAAACAGATAAATATTTTTCGCATTTTTAACTAAATTACAAATTTAGGTACTACTAGTAACATACGTAATTTAAAGCTGAATAGATTTTATTTTTACAAAAGAATTAATTTCCGCGAATGTAAATTAACAAAAAACCAATTTACTAAATGAACAATGTATAAATTAAAGAGTTTTTTATTGTCCAAAGTATACCACTAGTTAATTTATAAATAAAAAAGGTGCTGATTCAAAGCAATTTTTCAAAATATAAAACCATTGTTCGGCTTGTTTTCAAAGGGTTTATTTATCCGATATCAAACTTTTGCGACATATTTATTATATACTGCTTAGATGTTGTTTAGACACTTAAAAAAAACTATTTTACTTTGTTAACTGGATCTCAAGACATAGGTTACACTAAGCACTTGTGTATTTGTTGTAGTGGTGGTATATAAAATATTTCTTTCTTTTCTTCGTGGAAACTTGTTTCGTCGTCATTTAAAATTGTAGAAATTGGACCGCTGGGACAGTTGTGTTCTCAGTATTGAGGTTTAGAAAATTCATAATTTCATTCAAAATAAGCAGAACGCCGTTATTTTATACAACTATTTAACATATACATGCTATAAGATACACAAAAACATTAGGCGATATAATCGACAAATAAGATCGTTTAAAAAAATCCCGGGCGATTATACTATTTACAATGCACATATAAAAACAATTAATTTTCCTCCTTTTCGTTTTTTGCACTTGTTTACAAATACTTCGTATGTTTTTTTTTTGATTTTGTTTTAAATTTAAAATTATGTAAAGCGATGTTTTTAAAAGTTAGTAGATATGATGTTCTAAATTATCGCACTAATTCGGTAGGCAGCAGTGATAAATGCGCGTATCGACAACAGCGCCGAAAAAGCGTGACTGAAAAGCACCGCCACGTACCAAAAAGACACAATTTCTGTGTTGGAATGGTCCTGGAACAGGAAGAAAAGTAATAGAATGTTTATCTTGTTCCCGTCTCGCGTATTTCGTTGTCATAGCACTCGTACATATTTAATGTACCTAACATAGGATCCGGCAAAAACAAACTTTTCCCAGGATAAATCTCTTAGTGCGTTTCGGGGGCTTTTTAGTGTGGTTCTAAGTAGCGAAGCTTTTCAATATATTGCTATACAACTGATACTCCTCCACACATAACAGTTTCAGAGCACATCACATCGGGTATTCTACAGTAGCCCCAATACTTTGAAACTCTTGGCCAAGGAATAGATATGCACCTTTTGTCGTTGGTTTAGTTGTTGCTATCCATGGGACTACTATTTTTTTATTTTTTGTATTACACTAGCTCACTTTAGAAGAAACAGGAAAAAAAAACGCACTCAAATAGAAAAAAAAATTTGTAGACGCAGTGAACAAAAAGTGAAATGAGGAACAACACTAACTGGATGGTGATGGTGCAAAAAGCTTGGGTGGTCGGTCGTTCGCTAGCTGTAGGATAATCGGTTCGTTAGTCCTCGTCGGTGGCGGCAAAAACAAAAACAAAAAAAAATTCTTATGTACGCGTTTGTATTTGCTACAAATGTTTTGATATATGGATGGACGAACGAGCCAGATGATACACGCGGACTTGTCAGTGAAAATCGAATTCGTGACAAAGCCAGAGGAGAAAAATTGAGAAATATAAGAAAAAAATAAAATGCCTTTATATGTTTATATGCCTTGCCTGTATGGAATGCAGCATCCAGCAGGCCACAGAAAGAGAAAAGTCAAATCGCCACTGTGAAAATGTGTTTACTTGCTATATGATTCATATCTGGTTCTGGTATGTAAGTATATATACCTAAATGACGATTAGAGAGAGCTAAAATCCTGCGAAAACGTTATCCATTTTCCATTAATACAACAGGGAAAATGATGACACCGCGCCATTTCTGTAGTAGGTATTATTAGTTTCGGCGAAAAATGCACAGAAATGCAATCATTTTTATCTGTTTTTGTGTACATTATGTGCATGCATAATATGTGTGCGTATTTGTAGTGCATACAATTGCATTTCTGCAGTTGCATTTGGTGCTTTCGTGGAGCTAGGTTTGCAAAAATAAAACGATCTGACTTGCTTCTAAACAGAGTGTGGGGAGATTTTGCAATGAAATTCTTGTATTTTGACATCACCCCATTGTACAATTTGCTATATTGAAGCTGTTTATAGTGGACATAGCATTGATAAGCGACAGACGCATCACATTTTAAATACAAGAGCACCCACTAGTTCTCTTCTATATCTTGTGTGAACACACACAAGTTAGCGCAGATGCTAAGGTTTGGCATGGAATATGTAAAAATGTGCATTCGCATTCGGAACCAATCTTTTTTGTTGTGAGACACACATGCATTATTAATGCGCGCTTGCGTTTGAAAAAATGAAATCAAAAAATTGCTCCGCCTACTGTACTCTTGGGGGTTCACATAGACGCATAAATTCCAAAATTCCATACATTTTTGGATGACGGGGCTTCATAGTTTTGTTTCGTGCATCTAAAGATATCTACAAGTAACTATATTTGGGCAAATAAATGCATGACAGACGAATTTGCATTCGGAAATTAGAGGTGGTGAAAATTTAACATAGAATTAAAAAAATATTTTAATCAATACGAGTAGATATTAGCAACGCATATTCAAGTGGATTCCCTTCAAAAATTGAACTTTCGTTCTTTTACTTTTAATATCCGTCTAATATAATATGTACGGGACGCATTATGTTTAATTAGTTGAAAACTATTAGTTGGAAATTCTAAAATCAATCAATTGCTATCGAGCTAGAATATACACTCATATACCTAAGGCCGCTCTTTATATAGGTATACGGCTTTTGGTTACAACGGCATTTATTTCTTAATGCTTAGTTTTCGTTTTACGACCAATTTAAATGCAAGAGACAAAAGTATGATTGTATACATTATGCGTCAGAATAGCTAGATACTTTTATGTGGAAAAATTCCCTATTGTGAGTTCATAAAATATAACCCGCCGCAGACTAAAAATAATTATTAGTACCGCGCTTTGTAACTTGTCTTATTTGTCTACATTACCTACGCTTCGAATTTGTTCTTATGCTTGTTGATTTCTTGATTTTCTATCCTTTTGAACCTCTTAGCAGTTGGTATCTACCTAACCTATGTAATATACCTGTCACAAATAAGTGACATGGGAAAATAAATGTTTACACGTCTTTTGTAGTGTACTTATTAATTTTATTATTTTATTAAAAAATGTAAGGGCAAGTAGCCAATTAAAAAATATAGCATAAGTAGCACTCAAAAATTTCGTCTTATTTCCACTTCAATTAGGTCGTGTGTGTAATTCATTCTTCTTCAAGATGGATGACCTCCTCTCACGAAATTGGACGCTTTCAATGACTGCATCCAGTCACATAGTTGGTGAACGTTGTCACTAGATGCCGTTGTAGACCACAGTCCCCCCTGGTAAGGCGGTTGAGATCGGCTTACCACCTTGAACGTCGAGAACGGCTATCTTCATTGCTGGGCGCACATATATCCCGCTGCTCGTCTGCACTGTAACCTTTCTTACTTGTCCATCACTGCTGAGTGTGCGATCTAGTACCCTTCCTTTAGGCCACAGATTTCGAGGATTTGAATCGTCAACAACGATGACAATATCTCCAACTTCAATAGGCTTTACGGGAGCCCACCATTTACCCCTTCTCGTTAGAGTCGGCAGATATTCTTTTAACCACCTTTTCCAGAATAAATTGGCATATTGTTGGGACTTCATCCAGTCCTTTCTTAACAGAGCTGTATCGGTGGTTTGAACGACATCGGGTTTGTGTCCATCTGACGTTCCCAGGAGGAAATGGTTTGGAGTTAGTGCTTCGTCGCTTTTTTTTTCCAGTGGTATATAAGTTAGAGGATGACAGTTAATAGTTTTTTCCACTTCCAGCATCATACTATGGAGCAATTCATCGGATGGGTTACGCGTCGGTGTGATCTCCTTGAGTATTTTCTTCACAGTTTGGATCATTCTCTCCCAAGTACCACCCATGTGAGGCGACGACGGTGGATTGAAACGCCATTCAGTGGCCGGACTGGAAAACTTTTCGGCGATTTCAGATTGCTGCTGCATTGCCTGCTGAATTTCGTTATTAGCACCGTGAAAATTTGTGCCGTTATCGCTATGAAACTGCAGAGGAGTCCCTCGGCGAGCCATAAATCTTTTGATAGCCAAGATACATGAGTCGCTAGTTAAACTCTTCGCTATTTTGATGTGGACTGCACGAGTTGTCATGCATGTAAACAAGACTCCCCATCGTTTTTCTGTCCTGCGGCCTAATGTCACCGCCATGGGACCGAAGTAATCGACGCCAGTGAACGAGAAGGGGCGACAAAATGTTGCTAGTCTGGCTGCTGGAAGACTTCCCATTTGAGGTGGCTGCGGAAGAGCGCGCTGATTTTTGCAATGCTGGCAGTTCTTTATTGTCGCCTTAACAGCAGCTCGCATGTGAGGTATCCAGAACCTTTGTCTAAGTTCGTTGACGACTGTTTCGTTTTGCAGATGATGGAGTTGTTCATGTGTGTATTGTATAATAAGACAACAGATTGGATGGCCTCGAGGCAGCAAGATTGGCCGCTTAACATCATAATCCGCTTCTGAAGCTGAATCGATTCGTCCATGGCACCGTAAGACTCCGTTTTTGTCCAAGTAAGGTGAAAGTTTATAGATGGAACTACTCCTATCCAGCGTTTGTTGTTTGTCCGTAGCCTTGTTCTGTCTCGTAAGAACTAATATTTCTTTAACATAGACGTCGAGTTGAGCTTGACGATAAAGATACATCTCAGCTTCTTTATATTCTTCTTTCGTGAAAAGGCCCGAACGTCGTGGAAGCCCTTTGCTGGAACTACGAATATTGAAAGTAAATCGGAAAACACATACCTGTGATCGAAGCAAACGCATCCAACTTGAAAAGCGAATAATATCAATGACAGATTCGGATTTATACGCATGAACGAAAAGATGTGATCCAATTTGCTCTTCGGTTGTTATATTTCCTGCAGTGTCGATAGGCCATTCACCTTCTGGCAGCAACAAAAAACTTGGGCCGGTAAACCAACGGCTGGATGCTTCGAAAGTAGGGTTTTTCTGCCACTTCGTTCCCTCGTCTACGACATTCATTTTTGTTGGTACATATCTCCAATCCTCCACGTTCGAATACTCCAATATTTCGGCAACACGAAAAGTTACAAATTGGCGATAGTTACGATGATTCGCCCGAATCCAACACAGAACCGGTTTAGAATCTGACCAGAACACCTTGCGAGAGATGACCACTGAATGCCCTTTGGTAATGCTGTTGGCAAAGCGAACTCCCAATCTTGCTGCCTCAAGTTCCAAACGTGGTATAGATACCAATTTGATCGGCGATACTCTTGTTTTGGCTCCCACAAGCCTACACTCAACCTTCCCATTCAGACTGCAACGAAAATAAGCTACTGCTGCGAAGGCGCTTTTGCTCGCATCCACGAAGATGTGCAGCTCGGTAGTAGCTTCACCAAACGTCAAGTCAGTCAAGTAACATCTCGGAATTGCTATCTCCTCGACCCTATCTAGTAATCGGATCCACTGGCACCAACGTATAAATTGTTCTTCATTGATTTGGTCATCCCAGCTGATCTGATCTTTCCACAGGTCTTGGAGTAAGACCTTTAGGTATACCAAATAATGTGCTATGAGCCCCAGCGCCAGCGGGTCAAATATGCTCATGAGAATGCGTAACACTTCTCTTTTCGTTGGCTTCAGCTTTCCACCTAGGACGTCCTTGTTGTTATCGTTTCGTCCCACCACGTATGTAAAACTATCTGTAGCGGTGCACCACCACATTTCTAGCACCTTGTCTGCTTCGATATTGGAACCCATGTTGAGACTACATTTCTGTATAGCTGAATCACCTCCAAGAGCACTAACTACATTGGATGAGTTCGAGATCCATTTTCCAATTTCGAACCCGCCGCGCTGATGAATCCACCTCACATCTTTGCACAACTGTATAGCCTCTGCCTCGGTATCCACGGAATCCAACATGTCGTCCACGTAGTGGTTTTCTACTATGCATTTTACAGCTCTGGGATAATTATCAACGAAGTCGTGGGCGCTTTTATTTTTCACAACCTGTGCGCAACTTGGCGAACCTGTGGCTCCGAATGTCATCACTTCCATGACATATACATCAGGATTCCGTTTCGACTCATTCTGGGCCCAGAGAAAGCGCTGCGAATGTTGATCTTCTTGTTTTATGCGTACTTGATGATACATTTCACGTATATCACCGCATACTGCTATCCTTTTTCCCGGAACCGATGTAGCACACCTAGCAGTGACGTCAGCTGGTCGGACCCTTTCATGAGGATGGAATTTAAGGAGATTCCCTTCACTTTGGCGGCGGCATCCCATACTATCCTTGTTTTGCCGGGCTTGTTTGCGTTCATAAAAAATAAAAATAAATAGGTGGGGCAACAGGCGGGTGACACCCAAGGCCTAGCTTCTCGCAACCATTCGTTTTGTGTGAGTTTCTATTTTTGGGACGAATGGAAGGGACCTACAATTTTATGCCGAGTCCGAACGGCTCAATTGAGAAGCTTTTTCATGACAGGCATACTCTCGGATGTTTGTCAGACGTTCGCGAGAGGTGGCGCAGTAGAAAAAACTTTAAGATGTAATTTGGGCTTTTCCGGGGATCGAACCTGGGATCCCTCGCACAGTAGTCCAACACACTAACCACTGCGCTACTGCGCCGACTGGGAAAATGGGCAAGTACCAAGTACGTGAATGATTTTGATCCAATTCTGCTTGCGTCAGCTTACGAATATAGTTTTTGGTTTCGTAGTCTTCGATTTGTCTTCTCAAATTTTCTTTTAGATCCGGATCACGATCCAATCTTGACTGCAGGCATTGAAAACGTCGTAGGGCCATGGGGAGACTATCGGGTAACTCGACTTCATCGTACTTCCAGAGAAGGCAAGTCTCAAAACGATCACCCTTACGCACTGTTTCTGCTTCCAGTATCTGACATGCACGTTGATCTTCTGGTGACATCATTGACTGGTAGGAAGTGGTGGCAACACCAAGGCTATCCAAGGAAAAGTAGTCCTTCATCATATCGTGGAGTTCAATATCAGACTGCTGTTGACATTCGCAGTGATGAAGGCTATGAAAGACGTGTGTATTGGATACCTTTCTCATATGTGGTCGACATGGACCATAAACAGTCCAACCCAAACGAGTCTGTGATGCAACCGGTTCGTCTTTACCACCCTCCTTATAGTTTAGCTGGATTCCTATCCTCCAATTGTTGAGGCCTATCAAAATACGTGGAGTTGCCATTTCGTAAGAACTTATTGGAATGCCCTTCAGATACGGATAATGAGAAACCATTTCTTTTATGCAGATTGACTGAACAGGAAGATTTAAAGCTGAAACTGTGCGAACGTTTGACATCGAGAACCTTTTGTTGTTTTTACGTATTTGTGATATCTGCAATGACACTACTTTGGACTGATTTTCTATACGATGGGTATCGCCTGTCCATTTTAAGCACAATGGCACAGGTTGTCCTTGTAGGTGCAACTCTTTGGCTAAAGACTCGTCCATCAAAGAAAGCGAGGACCCTTCGTCAAGAAAGGCGAATACATTTATTGGGCCCTTTTTTCCATATACAGTGACTGGCAGGATGCGAAAAAGTACCGCTTGTCCGCTGTCGTCGTGAGTGTTGCATGGCTCCATTACAATATTGTCTGCTTCGGGGTTATGTAATAGACGATGGTGTTTGTATGTACACCCATTAACTCCGCACGTTGAGTTCAATCTGCACCGAGAACGAAGATGAGAGAACAAGCATACTCGACAAAGTTTATTTTGTTTAACAGCGTTCCACCTATCCCTTAAGTTGAAATCATTGAATTTGCAGCAGTCTTCAACTTTATTACAGCTTTAACTACAAATGCAACACGGCTTCTTTCTTGAGATACGGCTTTCATCGTGAACACCTACGTGACCCTTTTCGCAAAGCAAAGGTTTCCCAGCTTTATTACACATCTGTGGAATGGTGTAGGTGACACTGCTGACAGTATTGGCTAACTGCATCAACCACTTGCCGAAAATAGCTAGGTTAACATCTGTAGCCCCGCACGAGTATGAATATGTTGCCCAATTCAGTTTTATTTGAGACGGTAGCTTTTCAATTAGCTCCTGTAAGAGAATAGGGCTATTTAGGTGAGATGACATGCCACATACCTCCATTGTCGAACACAAATTTTCCACTGCTAATGCAAATGAGACAATAGACTCCAATTTATCAGATTTTGGATTGGGCTCGTCCTTTACTTTCTGCAACAAAGTTTTTATTATTAACTCTGGCCGTCCATATCTCATCTTTAGGGTTTCTATAATTCCTGGCACATTTCCCGGGAGTAAAAGCCTACTACGGACGTCTTCCAACGCTCTACAGTGGCCGGCATAAGTATTTTGACAAAACTAAAGTTAATTCTGCTCATAATTTGAACTTACTTCATGTAAATTTTGGCATCAATAGAAAGGTCATTTAAATTCCGTTTGAATGATACAAAACTTTCCTTAACCGATTAATTACCCATTGAAAATTTGGAACTTTTGTAAAAGTCTACTTTTTTTACTTTTTTCCTCGGTTCCAAAAAAAAAATATTTTGATGCAAAAAGTTTCTTCAAACAATTCTCATAGTGACTGCAAAAAAAATTTTTCAAAGATCTCTTCGCTAATATTTTTTATGATTTTTTGAATGGGATGATCTCAGAAAAATTTTGTATGAAAAGGAGGAAAAAGTGACTAAAATAGTCATTTTTGGCAATTTTCAAAAAATCATAAAAAATATTAGCGAAGAGATTTTTGAAAAATTTTTTTTGCAGTCACTATTAGAATTGTTTGGAGAAACTTTTTGCATCAAAACATTTTTTTTTGATACCGAGGAAAAAAAGTCAAAAAAGTAGACCATGACAAAAATTCTAAATTCTAAAATTGTTAAATGGGTACTTAATGGGTTAAGGAAAGTTTTGTATCATTCAAACAGAATTTAAATGACCTTTCTATTGATGCCAAAATTTACATGAAGTAACTTTTAAATTATGAGCAGAATTAACTTTAGTTTTGTCAAAATACTTATGCCGGCCACTGTACCTTTTAGACATCTTTGTAGACGAATGAGATTCTCAATGTTTGAGAATCCACACGCTGTTGTTGTGCCCTCAAAACTGCTAATAAAGATAGGCCAATCCTCTGGCCGTCCGCTGAATATTGGTAGCTCTTTTGAAAAGGCTTGCCTTGCTGCAAAGTGGACAGACGTCAGAGTTCGAGACTGCAAATCGTCTTGCCAGGAGTTGTTAGGCGTATTTGCAGCGACCGCGGCTGCAACAGATGTTGATTGTGGGTTGAGGTTTACATGTTGATTAATATCTTTTGTATCGGGAGCGATGGGAAGAGCTGTCGGTTCAGGGTAGTAGTTTGTAGCGGATACATGTGCAGAGGCAATTGGTAGGATGTTTAGTACTGGTTAAAGTTTCGTTTGCTGATGTACGTACGTAGTGGCGTTATCTCTATATGGGTGGGTTGCAGTTTGACTATTGCTTGGCAAATTTATTGCCGTGCTGCCATGTTGCTTGTTCGCCTCGTAAGACTGTGCCTGAAGCCAATTATTTAAGCTATGCTTCCGTATAGTACTCACAGATTCGTCTTTATCCTCCTGTACCTCTTCCTCTGAATCTTCGTCTTCGATCATCAGCAATTCAAATCGTTGCTTCAGATACTTTGCATCCCTCGCTTGTTGCCGTTGCTGTGCTTCTTTCTCTCGCTGCTCTGCTAAGGCTCGCTCCTCTTCTAAATGACGAAGTTGAAGTTCCTTCTGGCGCAAACGTTTCGAACGAGTCGTTCCGGACGCAGAATGTTTTGATGTTGATTTCGCACTTACTGATTTACTTTCAATAGCTGCAGCCTTGGTACAGCCGTCGCACATCCATTCGCGATTTTCTATGCTTTCGTCGACTGCGACACATGCAAAATGAAACCATAAGTCGCACGCATCGCATTGCACCATCTCCGGAGTATCGACTGCTCTACACAAATTACAGCTGAAAGTATCTTCATTTTCCATTTCTATTTTCTTTGCCCTTTTACGACCCGTGGTTTTGGGTGTGTCTTTTGGAAAATTCGCCATCTTGTTCCTCTATATATGCGCAATTGGTTAAATTCACGAGAAATTTTTGAGAAATGTCACAAATAAGTGACATGGGAAAATAAATGTTTACACGTCTTTTGAAGTGTACTTATTAATTTTATTATTTTATTAAAAAATGTAAGGGCAAGTAGCCAATTAAAAAATATAGCATAAGTAGCACTCAAAAATTTCGTCTTCTTTCCACTTTAATTAGGTCGTGTGTGTAATTCATTCTTCTTCAAGATGGATGACCTCCTCTCACGAAATTGGACGCTTTCAATGACTGCATCCAGTCACATAGTTGGTGAACGTTGTCACTAGATGCCGTTGTCGACCACAATACCTACACATCTACAAATTAAGTATAAAGAAAGCATAATTCGTAGTCGACGTGGACGTCAATAAGTTAGACTATTATGTACTTAGTTGATACGACGTGTTTCCCCTTTTTAGTTTGAGAGATAGATTTTAATCTGCGATCAAATCGCTAAAAGCTGGCAAATCTACCGGAGTGGATGAAATCCGGCCAGAAATGCTAAAGGCCTTAGGTGAAGAGGGAGTCAAATGGCTCTCTCGTGTCATTAAAGTGGCCTGGGAATGCGGCGAAACACCCAGCGATTGGCAGATTGGGCTGATTGTGCCCCTTTTCAAGAAAGGGGATAAAAGGGATTGCTCCAATTACAGGGGTATATCACTTTTAAGTCTCCCCGGAAAAGTCTTTGCCAAGGTGCTGGAAACGCGTTGCAGAGCTGTGGTCGAGGCACGATTAGGAGATGAGCAGTGCGGCTTTCGTCCCGGCAGAAGCACAACCGACCAGTTATTCACTCTCAGAATGGTACTTGAGAAGGCTTGGGAGTATGCTACACCTGTTTACGCTTGCTTCGTAGATTTGGAGAAAGCATATGACCGAGTCCCTCGAGGGAAACTCTGGAGTGTATTACAGGAGTATGGAATTGATGGTTCTCTCTTGAGAGCCATTCAATCTCTCTACACAAACTGTAAAAGCTGTGTTCGGGTAAACGGCGTGAAATCAATACCTTTCACCGTGGGCGTTGGACTTCGTCAGGGGTGCGTCTTGTCTCCTCTCCTTTTCATTACTTATATGGACTGGATGTTACAGCGCAGTCTTGGCGAGGAACGTTTCGAATTGGGAGATCTGAGGATAAGTCATTTGCTCTTCGCTGATGACTTGGTCATCCTTGGGTCCTCTCAGACTGAACTTCAGCGCGCACTCGATCGGTTTGTAGCCGTTTGTGTTGAAGCTGAGATGAAGGTAAATGTGAACAAATCTGAAGTGATGGTCGTCTCCAGAACGCCTGTTCAATGCACTCTGCATGTTAGTGGAGTCCCATTGAAACAGGTGGAGAAGTTTAAGTATCTCGGGGTCTTATTCACGAGTGATGGAAGGAGCAATGCCGAGTTTTCCTGTAGGATTGGTCAGGCTGGATTGATTTTGAGACAGCTTGGTCATTCTGTTATCAGGAGGACTGAACTTGGTGTCAAAGCTAAGTTGTCAGTCTTTAATTCGGTGTTTGTTCCAACTCTTACCTATGGTCATGAGGTTTGGGTAATGACCGAAAGAATAAGATCGCGAATACAAGCTGCCGAAATGAGATTTCTCCGTAGTATTGCTGGTGTGACCCGTAGAGATCGCATCAGAAATACCAGAATACGTGAGGAACTCAATGTCGAGCAGCTACTTCTCCGGACGGAGCGATCCATGCTTCGGTGGTTTGGTCATGTTAAACGCATGTCCCCGACCAGGATTCCACGACGTGCTATGGAATCCGTACCATCGGGTAGGCGTCCTCTAGGTAGACCAAGGATGAGATGGTTAGATCAAGTCCATAATCTCTCCTATACCCGTATGGGGATTGCCCTTGATGATTTAGAGTCGATGGCGGAGGATCGAGAGCTATGGAGGGTCCACTTGAGCAACCTACTCCCGCGACCCACTTAATGGACAAGCGGACCATTGAAAATGAATGAATGAATGAATGAAAGATAGATTTTAAGTCGAAAGTCTTTTCGAAGAGGGCTTAGAAATGTCTCAAAAGCTGCTAGCGTAGTCCTTATACGTCATCTGAATGCAAAAAGTGGGTAACTTCACTTTCCACACTTTTGAGAAATCGGCAAAAAACGTTTTGCTTATTATTTAAACGAATTTTTCGCAATCTATTTCCGACACAGTAGTGTCGCAGTAGCGCAGTGGTTAGTGTGTTGAACTACTGTGCGAGGGATCCCAGGTTCGATCCCCGGAAAAACCCAAATTACATCTTAAAGTTTTTTCTACTGCGCCACCTCTCGCGAACGTCTGACAAACATCCGAGAGTATGACTGTCAGGAAAAAGCTTCTCAATTCAGCCGTTCGGACTCGGCATAAAATTGTAGGTCCCTTCCATTCGTCCCAAAAATAGAAACTCACACACAACGAATGGTTGCGAGAAGCTAGGCCTTGGGTGTCACCCGCCTGTTGCGCCACCTATTTATTTATTCTTTTTTTTATTTCCGACACACTTAGGTATACAAGATATTTTTTTACTGTTCCACTGGTTGAATTTAAACGAGTAAAAATGCGACAAATATTTATTAATATATAAATATATTTTTGAGAAAAAGACATTTAAATAATCAGAAAAAGACAGTTATTCATTTTTTGCATTTACTATTTTAAACTGATTGTAATTTAAATAATCAAACTATTTTCAAATCATACCTTTATGAAGTGAATAAATTGGTGAAGTGAACGATTGTCATCACAAATTTTTTAATTTGAGCTGGCCTCGACTCCAAGAATGCATTAATGGATATGACTAATGATTTTCCAATCAACAAGTGGCTGTGAATCATACCTCAAGACGAATGTTTGGTTCAAAGACTATCGCCGAGAGCATTTGTTTTTTGCTCAGGGCCTATTGTTCATTTAATCAAACTATTTTCAAATCATAAACATATTTATGAAGTGAATAAATTGGTGGGGTGTACGTTTGTCATCACAAATTTTTAAATTTGAGTTAGCCACGACTCCAAAAATGCGTTTCGCCCGTGGTGGGTGGGCTTATCACTATAGGTACACACTACACAGTACCAGGCACGTAGCCAGGGGGGGGGTTTGAGGTTCTGAAGCCCCCCCCCCCCCCGAAAGTCTAGACAAAAAACTAAAATTTTCTAAAGCCGAATTTAAGACTATCATTTCAGTTTCAGTTTTAGTTGAGTTATCAGTTAAGCTTGTTACAGCCGATTTCTTCACAAAGTACTAGCGCTAGTACCGGTATTAGACCAAAAGTTGCTACTCAAATACCTAGGTATGAGGTCAATTCTTCACGAAGTACTAAGCTGAATTTGGTACCGAGTATTAGTTAGTACTCGGTATTAGCTAGACCCTCAAAATCGGCAGTCTAACGTCGTTAGTACCTGAATTAGATTAATTTCATTGCTTTTGCTCTTGCCTATTTTTGTCAAAAAGTAAAAACATCGTAGGTTTAAGTCTAATGAAGATGATTAGAAAATTGATTTCATTTTCGATAGGGATAGTTGGTTCAATAATTTCGATGACGACACTGAGAATGAGAATGGTGAAGAAGGGTTGGCAACTCGTTGATCTGAGCGGCGCATCTACCATATTATGCTACAATGGAATACAGTAAATACTTAGGACGTTAATACGTTAGATATTGCCTGAGCAGCAATTGCTGATCAGATCACTCTACGATTCATGACAAGTGGATCGATTCGATGTAAATAGTGGTTGCCGACGTCATTTGCGTACCAGCCGCTAGTGTATGTCGCACACTGCCAAAAGTATGATGTATGGCCTTGACACGCCATTTGGACAAATTTATTCAAATGTCAGCAACATTGGAAGAACAGGAGGCGGCCGCTGCTGCATTTTATCGCTTTGCATAGTCTCCACGAACAATCAGTGCAACCTACCGCACTCATGCGTTAAATTGCAAACACCGAATTGTTTAGTTCAGTTCCATAATGTGCAATAATAGAAAAAAAACAACCAATCATATACGCTATCATATGCTATCCAATGCTGGATACCCTTAAACACACATTATTTTACAACAGGAAAGCAACAAAAATATTAAAAAAAAATACTTTCTCTTATGAATAAAAATCAGTCATCCTGCAAAATGTTTGACGCTCAATGAGCAAAAAAATGTCACCGTTATGACATTTCAGTCAAAAATGGGTACTAGACCAGTTTTTAGACGTATTAGTCGTAGTACGGTTGATAAATTTAGCTCCGGTACTAGCAATGTGAAGAAATACACAAGTACTAAGTTCTCGTTAGTACCGAGTATCAGAGCTAGTACCAGGTCTAGCTAGACCGGATACTAGTATTCATGTGAAGAAATCGGCCGTTAAACTGATGACTAAATGCAAAAATTAAAGCGTTTAACTAAAACTAAAACTGATGGAATTCCCATAAGTTTTCAGAAGTTTTAGTAGATAAATCTTCTAACCTTCGGCTAATCACGAGTAAATTGAAAGCTCAACTGAATACTAGACTGATGTCTAAATACACTGCAGAACACGTAGGTAAAGCTGGATCCACCACATTCGAGTATCGCCACACAAAGTATGTGGGATTTAGTTTCTATTTAATTGCTATTTAATTGCGGTAATTTTGATTTTTTTGCTCTTCGGGAAGTGGTAAATTCTGTGGTGGACCTAGCTTACCGGTAAAGCTGGATCCACCACATCGCCTTTTCCGAAAAAAAAGATGAGGCATATACGGCTGATTTAATTGCTCTGGGAAAATGCAAAAAATTTCCGATCGGACAAGCCGTTCCGCCAGAATTAACCGTTAAAGTTTTAAAACCCCAGTTCGCTACCGAACTCTTTTGTTTTTTTGGAAAAATTAAAAAAAACGATTACCCCTTTCGAATTTTTCTGCTTTGAATATTGCAAAATAATTGTCTATGCCTAGGCTATCTTACCACCTAATCAAATAATTTGTCGCTCCTCTCTAAAAGTTTCAAACGGTGAAACAATTTTTTAAAAAGTTACTTTATACTACTTACCAAAAACCTATTACCCCGGGCGAATTTCTCCTCTTTAAATATTCCAAAATAATCTTGTATTCATTGGCTACAAAGCCTCTTAATCAAATAATTTGTCGCTCTTCGATAAGTGTGTCAAAAAGTCAAAATACCATTTAGTACCAAAAAGGGCACTTTTGCCATTTTTTATGCAAATTTACAGAAAAACCCATAAAAATCATATACGCAGATAGAATTTGTCCATTCCAAAAATCACAAAAGAACCGTATATTCATTGGCTATTATTCCCCATCCCCAAAAAGTCATATACCCAGATCGAATTTGTCCATTCCAAATTATTTGAAGATGGGGTTTGATAGCCAATGAATAGGCGGTTCTTTTGTGATTTTTGGAATGGACAAATTCGATCTGGGTATATGACTTTTTGGGGTTTATTTGTAAATTTCCATATAAAATGTGCATAGTACCATTTATGATACTATGACGAAATTTTAAATTTTGACAAACTTATCGAAGAGCGACAAATTATTTGAAGATGGGGGATAATAGCCAATGAATAGACGGTTCTTTTGTCATATTTGGAATGGACAAATTCGATCTGGGTATATGACTTTTTGGGGTTTTTTGGTAAATTTCCATATAAAATGTGCATAGTACCATTTATGATACTATGACGAAATTTTCAATTTTGCAAACTTATCGAAGAGCGACAAATTATTTGAAGATGGAGGATAATAGCCAATGAATAGGCGGTTCTTTTGTCATATTTGAAATGGACAAATTCGATCTGAGTATATGACTTTTTGGGGTTTTTTGGTGAATTTCCATATAAAATGTGCATAGTACCATTTATGATACTATGACGAAATTTTCAATTTTGACATACTTATCGAAGAGCGACAAATTATTTGAAGATGGGGGATAATAGCCAATGAATAGACGGTTCTTTTGTCACATTTGGAATGGACAAATTCGATCTGGGTATATGACTTTTTGGGGTTTTTTTTGGTAAATTTCCATATAAAATGTGCATAGTACCATTTATGATACTATGACGAAATTTTCAATTTTGACAAACTTATCGAAGAGCGACAAATTATTTGAAGATGGGGAATAATAGCCAATGAATAGACGGTTCTTTTGTTATTTTTGGAATGGACAAATTCGATCTGGGTATATGACTTTTTGGGGTTTTTTTGGTAAATTTCCATATAAAATGTGCATAGTACCATTTATGATACTATGACGAAATTTTCAATTTTGACAAACTTATCGAAGTGGGACAAATCATTTGAAGATGGGGAATAATAGCCAATGAATATACGGTTCTTTTGTGATTTTTGGAATGGACAAATTCTATCTGCGTATATGATTTTTATGGGTTTTTCTGTAAATTTGCATAAAAAATGGCAAAAGTGCCCTTTTTGGTACTAAATGGTATTTTGACTTTTTGACACACTTATCGAAGAGCGATAAATTATTTGATTAAGAGGCTTTGTAGCCAATGAATACAAGATTATTTTGGGATATTTAAAGTGGAGAAATTCGCCCGGGGTAATAGGTTTTTGGTAAGTAGTATAAAGTAACTTTTTAAAAAATTGTTTCACCGTTTGACACTTTTAGAGAGGAGCGACAAATTATTTGATTAGGTGGTAAGATAGCCTAGGCATAGACAATTATTTTGCAATATTCAAAGCAGAAAAATTCGAAAGGGGTAATCGTTTTTTTTAATTTTTCCAAAAAAAAACAAAAGAGTTCGGTAGCGAACTGGGGTTTTAAAACTTTAACGGTTAATTCTGGCGGAACGGCTTGTCCGATCGGAAAAATTTTTGCATTTTCCCAGAGCAATTAAATCAGCCGTATATGCTTCATCTTTTTTTTTCGGAAAAGCCGATGTGGTGGATCCAGCTTTACCGGTAAGCTAGATCCACCACAGAATTTACCACTTCCCGAAGAGCAAAAAAATCAAAATTACCGCAATTAAATAGCAATTAAATAGCAACTAAATCCCACATACTTTGTTTGGCGATTTTCGAATGTGGTGGATCCAGCTTTACCCACGTCTGCAGAACATCAGTTTAACTGAAAGCTTAACTGATAACTCAACTAAAACTGAAACTAAAATGATTTTCAAATTAGGGCTTTAAGCCCTAAATTCAAATCTATAAAAATAATACTATCCGGGTAGGTATACAGTATTCAAATGCTAGGTATGTACATTGTACACTGTGCAAGCCATATCTTTGACCTGGTTCTGCCAAGTCAACTTCTGCAATTCGCACTTGCCTTTGTGTAGTTTGGCGTATTTTTTGGGGAAGTGAGTATAACAAAACCAAAAGAGAGTAGAAAAGTTTTGCATGGAAAAGTCAAAGTGACCTAGCTTTAGATTCTAAAAAAATACGCCTGTTAGTGAAATTTCTTCCGCAACTGTTCAAATGCATTATATTATAACTTTCAAAAATGTCATTACAAAGCATGCACCAGAGAGCTAAAAAACTCGACTTCTACGCCTTTGTTAAACAAGATTCATTGAAAATACATCTCAATAAATCTTGAAGAAATAACGAGCAGAACGATGTCTTCGAAAGCAGCGTTCCGCGCCAGCGGTCCAAAAAAGTAATTTCCTAGTAAGCCTCATTGCATGCGAAAATCTGTTCAGTTTAACGCTGCCCTTATCAATTTTCCTTAGATTTCGTTTCTCCAATCGACGCACAAAAGAAGTTCTGAATTCGCTTATGAACATCAGAGAAAATACCGAAAATTTTTTCAGAGAAACTTTTCAATCCGCATCCCAGCTTGCAGAGGACTTGTTTGAAGTTAAATTAAGAGCTCCAAGAACTTCATTGCGCGTTCCAATCCAGAAACCTTTCTACTGAAGCCTATTTTGAAGTGTCTACAAATACGATATACTGATTCCTTGCATTACATAAACTCGTTAATACAAAATCTTACGGACAGATTCATGGTCAACGATGACGTTCTTCTGCTTCAAAAAATATGTGTAAAATAATTATTTAAGTATGTTCGTTTAAGTACATACGATTTAAAAAGTAATACGAATCAATGAATTGGAATATTCTTAGTTTTTTGTTTTATAAGATTTGGATCAAGCCCCCCCCGAACCAAAATCCTGGCTACGGCCCTGCGCAGTACACACAAAAACTAAAAATTTAAGAAATTCAGTAGTTCTTAGAAGTTGAAGCATGACACTGCTAATCGTTCACTAAGTTTGTAAATCTCAAACAGGCATCCGAGTTCTCTTCATATTATGCAGTTACAATGTTTTGTTTTTATAGCTCATTTTTTAAAACTGCGATTCCCATATCTCATACATAGGTTGAATAGAGGAATGACGTTCAATGAAAAGTTTTTTTTATACCCTCCACAGGAAGGTATATTCATTTTGCCATTACGTTTGTAACGCCAAGAAGGATTCACCGGACACCCTATAAAGTATATATATTCTGAATCACGATCACATTCTGAATCGATTTAGCCATGTCCGTCTGTCTGTCTGTCTGTCTGTCTGTCTGTCTGTCTGTCTGTCCGTCTGTCTGTCTGTCTGTTGAAAGCACGATAGCGTCCAAAGGAATTGACCTAGGCGAATGAAATTTTGTGAGACGACTTCTTTTTACCGTCGCCAGGTTGGTATTGAAAATGGGCTATGTCGGTCAAGTAGTTCTGGTACCTCCCATACAAAACCACTATTAGACCCACGTCTCTCTCTGTCTGTTAAAATCACGATAGCGTCCGAACGAATCGACTTAGACCACTGAAATTATGAGAGATCTTATATGTATGGCCTTCAAGTTTGTATTAAAAATGGTGCATGTCGGTCAATTAGTTCTGTTACCTCCCATACAAAGCCAATATTTGACCCATATATCTGTGTCTGTTGAAATCACGATAGCTTCCAAGTCTTACGAAACAGAAAACTATGTATATTCCAATTCATTGATTTTTATTAGTAACATTTTTTCAAAGCAGCAAACGTCTTCATTTTTAAGGTTCCGTTTCCATATGGAGGAACCTTATTGCTTTCGCTACGATGTCTGTCCGGATAAACTATCCAATTTTGTACCTAGGTCTATCTCAAGAACTGATTGACGTAGAAGGCTGAAATTTGCACACAACATCCGGTATAACCTCTAGCTAAACGAAAAATACCAATAATAGCGACACATTGAATAGTTTTGGAGTAATAAGTAATTTAGCGAAAAAAATATTTTCATTTGCACAAAAAACAGTTTCTTTCTTGATTTACAACAAAAAAAAATTTCTTATTTTGTAGATCAAATTCGTAGCTATATATGTGCTGAAGACTGTTTTGCCGAAAAGTTAATATTTTACGAGATATTTACAAAAATATGTCCAATATGTCATTCATAAGCGTGTTATCTTAAGGCTAAAACACACCACCGCGATTGCGATTGCGATAGCGATTGCGATAAACAACTAAACACACCAGCGCGATAGCGATAGATAGCGATGGAAGTCTTCTTCTCAGTTGATTGATAGTTTTATTTAAGTTCTTTTAAAAATGAGCAGCTCTGAAGAAGAAGAAATGCTATTGCTGCTTGCTTTAGCGGACGAAGAAGATAATAACAATAAGTAAGTTTAATACTATATGCTTGTACTTAATTTTAGCTTATTTTTAATTTTGTTACAGAAGAAATATGTGGATGCATGAAATAAATTTAAGCCGAGATAGTCGAGGAGAATTTTGTACACTATTTGAAAATTTGAAAAGTGATGACAAGAGGTTTCATAAGTACTTCAGAATGTCTTATGGATGTTTCTCCGAGGTGCTAGCATTAATTGAAGAAGAAATTAGGAAAATGGATACCAATTATCATAGTGCTATTACGTCAACAGAACGTCTGGCTGTAACTCTAAGGTAAGCTCAATAAAAAAAAAACTCTTTATTTAAGTAGGTATGTTAATTAGTTTTTAATTGTAATACCAATATCTAAACATCATTGTTATAAGACTCGTAAAACTGGGCTGTTGTAGGCAGATTCTCGGAAGTAATGCCATCGTTTGAGGTGTTTGTATATGGCGAACCTGAATTCTGGTGTACTGTGAGTACTGTGCTGTGCACACTTCCAGTGCTAGTTGATTGGCATGCATATTCCTCATCCTCCCTCTGGAAGAGTTCTTCTTCCAAAACAATGTTAGCAATTCTCATTTTTACCGAAGCTTGCCTTCGTACTGAAAAAGTTGCTATAGTTTTGCGTTTCCTTTTTCTTGATGGAACAGTGTGTTCTATAGTATAAGGTTCCTGTTCCTGTTGCTGTTCACGTGATTCTTCATTTTCTGGGGAAAGCAGGATACTTATCGATTCACTGCTTTCATTGAGATCTTCTTGCACATTGGATTCAGTTTGAGCAAACTTTAGAAAGGGTTTGAATATTTCCATTTGTTTCGCCCATGGCCAGCTTTTATAATAGCGATTAGATGGTGCAGCTTGGCCGGTTTTGGTCTTCTCGGCTCGTATAAATTTTGCATAACAATCCCGAAGATTCTTCCACTTTTTTTTGATCGCATCCCCTAAAATTAAATATATATACATAGTTCTAAAGATCTTACTTAAATTAGAGTATTATTTATTTATTTACAGATTTTTAGCTACGGGTGACAGTTATGTGACAATTGGTCATAGCTACAGGATGGGATTTTCTACCGTTGGAAAAATCATTAAAGAAGTTTGCGAAATCCTTTGGAAAAAACTGCAACCGGTTTACATGCCCGAGCCTACTAAGGAAATATAGGAAAACTCTGAACGCATTTACAGGGAAAAGTGGGGATTTCCTAATTGTATAGGCAGCATCGATGGCAAACATATCACCATAAAAAACCCAAAAAATAGTGGATCGACGTATTTCTCATATTTAAAAAAATTTTCAATCGTATTATTGGCTGTAGTCGATGCCGAATACAAATTTATATGTGTTGATATCGGAGGATATGGGAAGAATAGTGACTCCGGTATTTTTGAAGCATCACCTATGGGAAAGCGTTTTGAAAGAGGATCATTTGATATCCCAAAAGACAAATGCTTGCCTGGTCAAACAGTATTGACACCAAATGTGTTGATAGGAGACGAAGGATTCGCTTTAAAGCCATATTTGATGAGGCCGTTTCCTTACAGAACAGCAAGACAGGACGATGGTAAAGAAGAGTATAACACCCGTCTTTGCATGGCGTGTCGTGGAAAATACTTTCGGGATTTTGTCTCAAAAATGGCGAATATTTTTTAGACCTCTAGCTACTAACAGTGAAACGACTGTAAAAATCGTCAAAGCAGCTTGCGTCTTACATAATTTTCTAAGAACAAAATCATCAGCAAATGAAGATGTAATAAACGAGCCTTTGAATGCGACCGAACCACAACCACAGGCATTTACCAGGCTTAGTGTCAATGGACGAAGACCAGCAAATGAAATTCACCAAATACGTCAAAATTTTGTTGATTATTTTAGTAGATACCTACTCATAAACAATAAAAATACATATCTATATCATTATCATCAGCATTATCTTTATATACGCCTATTAAACTGTATGAATTTTCTGTTACCTCAAGGCGCTAAAACTACTGGACAGATTTCAATGAAACTTTTTTTTAAATGTTTCTTAAGACTCATGAGAGTCATGAGATGGTTTTAGGCTATGTCGTTCATAGCACGTCCTTTGGAACAGTTTTAACCAAAATGTATTTTATTCTGACACTGCCTACTTTTAACAAATAATTCGTAATCAATACAAAAACAACAAAAAATTAAGTTAGCCAACGTTACAACGCACATGCTAATAACCTTGAACAGCATGTGTGGGGTGTGTGTGTGTATGTGCTTTTCTCTAAGAAACGAGATGGAGGGATGGGATGTGCTTATGTGCATGTAAATCAACAGCGAAGAAATCCGCAGATGGCTGGGTTGATGAGACGATATGATATAATAAGACACCTGGACGAATGCGATGTGCTATACCTACAATCCATAATTATGTCAATGCAATGTAATCAATAGCAACAATATTTTTTTTAGGACCTACCTACCTATTATCTCTTTTAGCTGAAATTACTCATTTTATTTACTACGATAATGATTAGGTAAATAAATTATGTATTACGAGTATGTACCTAAATTTCTCGACCCGAACGAAGTTGCGGGCACAGCTAGTATACTACAATATGTACCTAGTACCTACTCATAAAAAACAGTTTACTTACCACTTTCCCCCAGCTCTAGACCAATTGCTCTCCAGACTTTATCCTTTTTCCTTGTATTTTTATATTCGCCATTATTTAAATCATACAATATAGGATGATTTTTCACACACGAAATTAACTTTTCCACATCCATTCCCGCGCGATAGAACGATAAAATGCTACATGCAGCGAGAGACGCGATCGATCGCAATCTATCGCGACAATCGCCGCTATACATCGCACGCGGTGTGCATGAACAGACTTGAATACACGTGTTGCGATAGATCGCCATCGCTATCGCAATCGCAATCGCGGCGGTATGTTTCAGCCTTTATACGTTTCCTTTCCAATAGAATTGGAACTCCAAGAAATACTCATTTTCATACATGCACGTACATAATATTGTTTCTTTTTTCGCTCTCGCTCTCGGTCTCGAGTGTCGGTTTGTGTCGGTCGGGGGCGGGGCGTCGGCATGGCATCGGCATCGGCCGGCCCGGCACATCGGCTGTTCTCTTAAACTTAATCCTTTCCAATATTGGAATTGGATTGGAACTACAATAGATACTCATTCTCTTGTACACAAACCATACACATACATAACATCCATTCATTTATGCGGTTTTATTTTTAATTTCGTCGCTACAGTTTATTTCTTGATTTACAAGAAATACATATACAAATTTTATGTAGATCATGTTCGTAGTTTTTTCTCATTCATGTGTGCTCTTTGTATTTGTATTATTGTTATTGCTAGTTGGGCGGAGCCGAGTCGGTGGATTTAACTTTTCGAAAACGGCTCTATCGATTTGAACCAAAATTGATCATTAAGTTAATGTAGGCATGCTTAACATGACTGCATAGCATACCCAGTTTTTCGCTAAAAAGTCCAACAACGGCAGTTTTGAAAATTGCCTTTTTCTCGAAAACGGTAAAAACGATTTAAAAAAAAAAATATATTTTTAAGGTA
Source organism: Cheilosia soror (assembly GCA_949372485.1). Taxonomy (NCBI): domain Eukaryota; kingdom Metazoa; phylum Arthropoda; class Insecta; order Diptera; family Syrphidae; genus Cheilosia; species Cheilosia soror. The sequence continues at coordinate 46,358,365 of OX443562.1, read as the reverse complement.
CTATTGTCATTCTTAACTTGATAGTAAAAATCAGTTTTTCTCTAAAAAGACTGCGTCCTTTGATATCCACCCAAATCCCTACTAATAGTACCTACTTTAAAAAAACTGCTTATATCTCTAAAACGCCATTTTCGATTATGATAAAAATGTAACTGTCATGTAATGCTTAAATCCATAGTAATACTATTTGCTTAGTTTTGAGCTAAAAAGTTGAAAAACAGTGTTTTTTGAACCATGAATGCGTCCTTCGATTTCCACCCCAATCGCTAAAAATGATACTTTGAAAACTGCTCATATTTCGAAAACGCCATTTTCGATTTGGAGGAAAATGTAACTGCTAGGTAATGTTTATATCCTGAAGAATGCTTCGTACTCATTTTTCATCTATACCGTTTAGTAACAGTGCTTTTCGAATTAATTTGTCGGCATAATTTTACAAAAAACCGCTCTAACGATTTTGATCAAAATACATATTTAAGACAGCATAAGCATTCTAAACATGACCACGTACTTAGTTTTTCTCAGAAAACTCGAATACAGCCGTATTATGAATATTTCTCAAAAATGACAGTCCAAATTCCGACCATTGCGACCACTTATAATCAAAAATGGGAATTTGAAATTCATCGCCTACTTGCCTCCTTCAAGCGTCAGTTCATTCATTCATTCATTCATTTTCAATGGTCCGCTTGTCCATTAAGTGGGTCGCGGGTGTAGGTTGCTCAAGTGGACCCTCCATAGCTCTCGATCCTCCGCCATCGACTCTAAATCATCAAGGGCAATCCCCATACGGGTAGAGGAGAGATTATGAATTTGATCTATAACCATCTCATCCTGGGTCTAACTAGGGGACGCCTGCCCGATGGTACGGATTCCATAGCACGTCTTGGGATCCTGGTCGGGGACATACGTTTAATATGACCAAACCACCGAAGCATGGATCGCTCCGTCCGGAGAAGTAGCTGCTCGACATTGAGTTCCTCATGTATTCTGGTATTTCTGATGCGATCTCTACGGGTCACACCAGCAATACTACGGAGAAATCTCATTTCGGCAGCTTGTATTCGCGATCTTATTCTTTCGGTCATTACCCAAACCTCATGACCATAGGTAAGAGTTGGAACAAACACCGAATTAAAGACTGACAACTTAGCTTTGACACCAAGTTCAGTCCTCCTGATAACAGAATGACCAAGCTGTCTCAAAATCGATCCAGCCTGACCAATCCTACAGGAAAACTCGGCATTGCTCCTTCCATCACTCGTGAATAAGACCCCGAGATACTTAAACTTCTCCACCTGTTTCAATGGGACTCCACTAACATGCAGAGTGCATTGAACAGGCGTTCTGGAGACGACCATCACTTCAGATTTGTTCACATTTACCTTCATCTCAGCTTCAACATAAACGGCTACAAACCGATCGAGTGCGCGCTGAAGTTCAGTCTGAGAGGACCCAAGGATGACCAAGTCATCAGCGAAGAGCAAATGACTTATCCTCAGATCTCCCAATTCGAAACGTTCTTCGCCAAGACTGCGCTGTAACATGCAGTCCATATAAGTATTGAAAAGGAGAGGCGACAAGACGCACCCCTGGCGAAGTCCAACGCCCACGGTGAAAGGTATTGATTTAACGCCGTTTACCGCATCAGGGAATACACGCCTTATTTCAAGGCAAACGAAGGTAAAATCAGGGCTTGCATTCTTATAAAGAACAATATAAGGGCTTTTCTTTTGAATAATTTGGAGACCTCACAGCTGTTTCCTGTGAACGAGAAGGGAAGAAACCGATTTGTATGGTAATAGTTGGGCAACACCTGGGGGAGGGGCCAACTCATATGACCAATCCTCCGGACATAGACAGGGCGGTGGACAAACTATGCACAACTTTGAATGAAGCATATGAAAAAATTTGTCCACTCAGGAAAACGGCTAAGAGGTCTCAACCTCAGTGGTGGAACAAGGAGCTAAGCTCCAAAAGAAAACAGGTCAGACACTTTTACAACAGAGCGAAAGTAGTAGGGGATGATTTTACATGGGATGAATATGCAGAGAGCAAGAGAGAGTTTAAGTACTTGATTAGGCGATCTAAAAGGAAATCCTGGAAGCTTTTCTGTGAATCGATTGCAGATACCAGCGAAGCCTCCAGACTTCGCAAGATTATTGCTAAAGATGCGGTAGTACCCAGCTTTATTAGGAAATCGAATGGTGCATGGGCTGAAAGCAGTGAGGAAGTTCTAGAAGCTTTAGTTGACGCTCACTTTCCAGGAAGTAGCACTCCAACGGCTTCGAACCCGAATGGGCATTATGAGTACGCTGACGTGTCAACCGAAGCCGAAATAGAACACCTTTTAACTTGGCAAAAAGTGCGTTGGGCTATAATGTCCTTCTCTCAATATAAAGCACCGGGCCCTGATGGCATTCTGCCAGCTATGCTGCAAAAGGCCCCGGCTATGGTTACAGGTAGAATCAGGAAAATTTTTATACATTGCCTTAAATTTGGCTACATACCCACGGCATGGGGAGAGGTACGAGTGGTTTTCATACCCAAAGCAGGTAAACCAAGCCAGACCTCTGCGAAGGACTATAGACCCATCAGTCTTTTGTCATTTCTCCTCAAGACTTTAAAGGTAAATCGGTAGAAACAGCTCTACATGAAGTGGTAGGTAAAATAGAACAAAGCTTACACCACAAGGAATTTGCTTTAGCTGCCTTCTTAGACATCGAAGTGGCTTTCAATAACGTTAGGGCAGAGGCAATCAAACGCGCTCTGGAAAAGATAAAGGTAGATCATAGCATCACCAATTGGCTTTGCACGATGCTTGTCACCAGGAATATCAATTCCACTCTCGGACACAGTTCAATAAGAAAATCGGTTACTAGAGGCACTCCCCAGGGAGGGGTTATATCTCCTCTTCTCTAGGTTCTTGTCATAGACGATATACTTAAAGAACTCAATAACGCAGGGTTTAGCGTAACCGCTTATGCGGATGATGTGGCAATTCTAGTTAGGGGTAAATTCTTGAACACTTTGAGTGAAACCATGGAATCAGCCCTCAACAAGCTCAGAAAATGTGCGGAAGGGTGTGGACTTCGTGTCAACCCGGAAAAGACAGAACTAGTACTTTTTAGTACAAAATACAAGATACCACCCTTCAAACTACCCAGGATTGGTGGAGTGGAGCTTTCCCTTTCGGATAGCGCAAGATATCTTGGTATGGTCCTAGATAAAAAATTGAATTGGAAACTTAACGTTCAGGAAAGAGTCCGAAAGGCTCATAATGCTCTCTTCCTCTGTAAGAGAACAGCAGGCAAAAAATGGGGATTGAGTCCAACAATGATGCATTGGTTATACATCATGGTGGTTAGACCCATCCTTACCTATGGAGCTCTTGTTAGGTGGAAAGCCACAAATAAGTTATATATGTATACGGGATATGTTGACCAGGGTACAAAGAACAGCCTGCACTGCCATCACTGGTGCTTTACGCACCACACCCACAGCTGCACTTGAGGCGTTTATGTATCTTTTACCCCTGGACCTACAAATAAAATTGCAAGCAGGTAATAGTGCGCTTCGGCTAACTAACGCAGGGTTCTTCAAAACCAGACAGGTAGGACATAGCTCCATACTAATGGAATCCTTCTCCAACATCCCCGATAAAACGGATGAAAGTTTGGGGGAAATTGACTTCGACACACAGTACGAAGTACAATATCCAGATAGGGAGGACTGGCAAAAGAATGAGGTTTCGAATGAAAATGAAATTTCGATTTATACGGATGGTTCCAAAACTAAAGAGGGTACAGGGTCAGGTATATACTCCAGGGATATAGACCTACAAGTGTCATTAAGACTTCCGGATACATGTAGTGTGTTCCAGGCAGAGGTTCTGGCCGCTAGAGTCCTTTATCATCAAATCTGACCTAGTCAGGAGCTGCCGCACAATGCTCAGAGCATTATGGGCGCAGAACCAAGTCAGATCATTGGGACACAATGATATTGAGGGTAACGAAAGGGCTGATGTTCTGGCCAAAACCGGAGCAGAGCTTCCACCTAATGAAACAATTGGGGGCACTAGACCACCAATAGCCGTGGCCAAGAGAATTATTCTCGAGAATATTGAAAACAGGGCAGATCAGAGATGGTTGAATATAGTAGGGCACAGGGTCTCTAAGGCTCTGTGGCCTAAGCTAGATCGGAAAAAATCTGTAGAATTACTAAGGCTCAGTAGATCAAGGCTACGAATGGTAATAGGGATACTCTCCGGGCACTGTCTTCTAAGGAGACACGCTATGATATTAGGTCTAACAGATACGGACATATGCAGGTATTGCGAAGACTTGCATGTCACAGAGGACATAAATCATCTCCTCTGTGAATGTCAAGCTATTGCTCGGTATAGGAGGAAATTCCTCGGTAGGTACTTCTTCGACAATTTGGAGGAGGTTGGCCTCGCAAACAAAACTGAAACAATTTTCAGGTTCTGTAGGGAAATTAATTGCTTGGGCGAAGTGGTTTAGGTTATTTGACCGTTAAGGTTCCCCAGGGATGGCAATGGGTTCAATATGGTGCCTGGTCCAATGTGATGAACTCACACCCTATTCAACCTAACCTAACCTAACCTAACGCCGTTTACCCGAACACAGCTTTTACAGTTTGTGTAAAGAGATTGAATGGCTCTCAAGAGAGAACCATCAATTCCATACTCCTGTAATACACTCCAGAGTTTTCCTCGAGGGACTCGGTCATATGCTTTCTCCAAATATACGAAGCAAGCGTAAACAGGTGTAGCATACTCCCAAGCCTTCTCAAGTACCATTCTGAGAGTGAATAACTGGTCGGTTGTGCTTCTGCCGGGACGAAAGCCGCACTGCTCATCTCCTAATCGTGCCTCGACCACAGCTCTGCAACGCCTTTCCAGCACCTTGGCAAAGACTTTTCCGGGGAGACTTAAAAGTGATATACCCCTGTAATTGGAGCAATCCCTTTTATCCCCTTTCTTGAAAAGGGGCACAATCACCCCAATCTGCCAATCGCTGGGAGTTTCGCCGCATTCCCAGGCCACTTTAATGACACGAGAGAGCCATTTGACTCCCTCTTCACCTAAGGCCTTTAGCATTTCTGGCCGGATCTTTTAGCGATTTGATCGCAAAAGTGACTTCCTCTACCGTGGGCCTATTTTCCGCCCTGCTTAAGGCGATGGATGTGTCATCCTCAATACCCTGGATTGGATTGAGCAATTCGGAAAAGTGCTCGCTCCATCTGCGCAAGATGTCCTCCTCATTAGAAAGAAGTGTACCGTCTTTGGATTTGACTCCTTCAATAATGTTCCACTTCCTTCCTCTAAGACGGCGGATGGTCTGCCAGAACACCTTGCTTGCAGATCTGTGATCACGGTCCAATTTTTCGCCGAACTCCTTCCAAGACTGTTCTTTGGCTGCTTTAACAGCCAATTTGCAAGTTCTTCGCTCCTCAATGTACCGGTTTCGAGAAGGAGAGTCCCCCCAAGTGAATCCACACCTTGAAAGCCTTCTTCTTCTCTCTGATAGCTTCTTGAACTCCGGGCGTTTTAAACCACGCAGTTCTTTTCTCACCACCAGCCGCCATACCGAGCCGCTTCACTCCGCAAACATGTCCTGCAGAGGCAATAACTGCTGTTGAAAACAGCTGCCACTCTTAATCTACATTCAATGGAACATTTGGAATTTATTCAAACCTTGCAGATACCTGCCGTACAAATTCCTCCCGTATCTCATCATTCTGTAGTCCCTCCCACCGTATGCGCGTAACCATTCTTGGTTTACGCTTTGGCAGGATAGGTATTTGATCGTTGAGATACAATTTGCTCAACACCAGGTGGTGATCAGTTGACAGTTCAGCCCCTCTCAACACACGAACATCACAAACCATCCTTTTAATACACGATGGTACCACAAAGAAATCTATCAGCGATTTCTGCTGAAGACTTCGACGGTACCATGTGTATTTATAGATATCTTTGTGTGGAAAGAAAGTGTTCATAATGGACATTTCATTTGAACAACAAAAGTCCAACAACTTCTCTCCGTTCGCGTTCTGATCGGGGTCACCGTGTTTCCCAATCGCGCTGCCCCATGTTGAGAAATCCGCACCCACGTGAACATTGAAATCACCCATCAGGATATAAGAATCCATATCTGCAACCTTTTCAAGGGCTGCATCAACTTCATCTAAGAAAGCTGCGTACCCCGACTCCAGATTCGGTGCATACACCTGCACCAGAGCTAGGGTTGAAATTCAGTTTGGGGTGAAATTTGAAAGTATGTAAGTACCTAATAAAGTGTTGTAATTAATATCTACGTATGTCTATGCAGTATGTATTACTTTTTTAATTAACAAAAAAAAAAAAAAAAAAAATAAATAAGTAGGTGGCGCAACAGGCGGGTGACACCCAAGGCCTAGCTTCTCGCAACCATTCGTTTTGTGTGGCTATGATTTTAAACGCAAAATTTGCTGAAATGACTCTGAGATTCTGTGAAATTGGCAATTAACGAGAAAGTTTCGTTCGACCCAGTCGTGCACATTTTTTTGTAGTGAATTAAATGGTAGAACTTGAACAAATTTTCAATATTTGTCAGTAATAGCAGGTACTACTAGTTATTAAGTGTCATCTGTTTGCAGCCAATCATAATTATCGCCATCATCGTCTGCTGAATCGAGATCGCTCGATGCTCGGGAATCCATGTCTGCAAAATGTATACAAGTTGATTAGAAAAATGAGTCAGCATACCTGATTCGCTGTCACTCTTGTGACCTAAGTCACTTTCATTGGAACTTTCATTAAGTCCATCTCCAATACATTGCGGTAACTGATCTCCTTGGAACCAGACAAATTCACACTTGCTATCATTAATACACCAGCCATAGTGTCCTGGAGATTTTTTAGTAGGCTGATCCAAATTTGCATTCAGCCAGATACAATGTATGAAGTTCGGAGTAGTTGTTGTTGCAATTCAACAGAGCATGGAGGCAAGTTTGATGCGTCATAATTGCGGATATTTCTTAGAAATGCATCTTTGGTATTAGTTGCTTTATAAGCTTCGTTGAAGAACATTTCTAACTCCGTACATTCGGCAGATAAATTCTTCTAAAACAGGAAACACTGCAGAAGCATCTATCTCATCATTTCTAATATTTTAAATGGTTTATTTTTTCCTCTACGGAAAAATGAAGGATTATAGTCACACCCCTTAAGGTCGTGAAAGCCAGGCAGAGCTCTTGATAGAGGTGTTCCTAATTTTTGATATAGTTTTGTCACGTTGATATATCGTTGTGAATTACCAACACCCACTTCCATCCATATGTTATGTGATTCATTAAGATGCACCATATTACCCAATAAGATTATTTAGACATCTGTGTCTGAACATCGGATCAGAATATGGCTAGGGTCATAAATTTTTAACGCATGATATGTAATTTTTGTGTCTGCCTCTTCATGAGATTGAAAGGACAGATGATAATTCACAGTGCGCATAACTTTGTCATTTTCAGTTTTGAAGCTTTAGCAAAAATCAAAATTCACATTGATAGTTTTGTTTCCTATATAGGAAGCAAATTCATCACTTGCCCAATGGTGTATTAGAAACTGAACTAGGGCTTCCTTGAAATTATCATTTTGTAGTTCCTTCATAGTTATGTGAACACGCTTGGCGCAAATCTTGCTCATAATCTTTAATGGATGGATGGGAATATCTGTCAAATAATACATCGATTCGAAGAGCTTTGAATTTTGTTATGGGCTGCATAATTTTCTTTCCGATGTTTCCAAATAATTTAGGTACATCTTTCATCAAATGCAGAATAAAAAAACCGTCTAATAAAACCACATCGACACACGGTGGCGCTTTACTTTCCACTTCTGCTGCCAGTAAGTTCATCAATGTTGATTTGGTAGTTTTATATATGGTGCCGTTTAAGTGACAAAATGACATCGGAAGTGGTGTTAGAGGATAAGAGAGGACTTTAGCCAGATCAACTTCATAATTAGAACTCAATGAGAGTGCTAATAAACGCCCAAATGTATCTCGTTGCATTCTGATTTCCTGCCCTTTCTTACCAATTTTCACTTTTTTTTGCAGCCATCGATGCAAATTAAGGACCTTTCTTTTCTTAATCGGTTTATCAAAACGATCAGACATTTCCGAACATCCTGCTATAAAATTCTCACGCATCTCACTACCGTTTTTCAATATACATATTCAATAAAAAATCCGATACATTATCTGGGGCTGCTTTTCCAGTCTTAATATTAAACAGAGAGTCGTCGTCAAGTGCACTCTTGAACGGATTTAAATTAGATTTTATCGCATCAAGAACATTTTCGCGCTGCAGAATGCTAGACTTGATTTTACTCAGTTCTAATCTAGCAGTCACATCTTGTTTTTTGCGCAAGCCAGCATTATCAAAGACATATAAGATAAAATTGTAGATCGAATGCCATGGCTTATTGACCAACGTTGCCGTGCTAAAATTGAATTTGTAAAATGAGCAACTCCTGTCAAACGTCGAGCAGCATCTGCATTATATGTTTGTTCCATGGTAAGATCAATGGGCTGTCGTGAAAAAGGTTTGTTAGTTCTTTTACTACCAAAGCTTCCTTTATTCAATGATTGTTCCAATTGCATACGCTGACGACATCGACATTATTGGCAGAAAGTACGTATCAGTCGAATAAGATGACATGTAGAGCTAATGAACAGCGACGCTTCGGCCCGAAAAGTCTCTTATTCCAAGGTTCCATGAAATAAAGTCTTATGCAAAAAGGTCCAAAACATAATTTTGGACTTTCTTTGAACTTTATTGTAGGTACTTTTGAAATTGCAATAAAATCCAAAACGATTTTGCACTTTTAAATATTACGCATTTCCACGCTAAATCGACACTGTCGGCGGTAAGGGTAAATCTTGTAACAATATCATTCGCTTCATTTCTCGTCTTTGATCGAAGGTGAAATAATTTTTGCACCGAACACAGTTTCGGGTGATTTAGGTATACTGCTGTAAGCAAATCTCTAAACGACGGCCAAGAGTTATAAGTTATAACCCCAGTTCGCCGTCGAACTATTTTTTTTGTTTTAATAAAAATAAATAAATAAAAAAAAAACAATTACCCCGTTCGAATTTTTCTGTTTTGAATATTGCAAAATAATTGCCTATGCCTAGGCTATCTTACCAATTAATCAAATAATTTGTCGCTCCTCTCTAAAGGACCATTCACATGGGAGCGAACGAACGAATTGATGAAATGCGAACAAACCACTTTTTATGCACTTATAAACAGAAAATTGAACATTTTACTACTCCAAGATGAGGATAATTAATTATTCCATTAAAATTTATTAAGAAAATAAGTTTATTAACAGTTTAAATAACGAAATTTCGAAATCCAAATTTTTTGCCGCGAACGAAAACACCCTGGCGCGAATTATTAGTCTATTCACAATCCACATCATTTAAATCGCGTTCCACAACGTAGCGAATAAAAAATTCGTTCGAACTTAACCTTATTCCAAGAGGAGGATATTTTGGAATTATAAAATGTGGAATTTTCTGTTTTAAATGCATAGAAAGTGGTTTATTCGCATTTCATCAATTCGATCGTTCGCTCCCATGTGAATGGTCCTTAAAAGTGTCAAACGGCGAAGACTTTATTGAAGAAGTTACTTTTTACTACTTACAAAAAACCTATAATTACCCCGTGCGAATTTCTGCACTTTAAATATCCCTAAACTATCTCGTATTCATTGGCAACAAAGTCTCTTAATCAAATAATTTGTCGCTCTTCGATAAGTTTGTCAAAAAGTCAAAATACCCTTTAGTACCAAAAAGGGTACTTTAGACATTTTACAGGGTGTCCGCCGGGAAGGTATACTACTTTGCTTTGCCGCCATTTTGGTGAACATTAGTCTTGACAGTTCATATTTGGCAGTCGTGAAGTAGACACGTGGCAAATTTATTATGTTTATTTTGTTTTAATCGTTATAGACTAAGAGCCAGCAACGTTTTTTCTCAAGTCATTTTAACAAGGCTGTAACTTTGTGAACTTAGTTCGGGGTGACTACTGAACACGAAAATATATTTCTGGCAGTGTTGCGTTGGTTTATATATTAATGCCATAACCTCAAAAGGGCAAAAAATGTAGGTACCTCATTTTAGCAAACTTAAGATTTTGGTATGTGTTAATTTACGACCGATGTAAACAGAAAATGCAATTTCCATATCAGTTTGCCGGTTTTAAACTTTAAAAAAGGCAAAAATTAAGTCATAATAGCCATGTTAGAGATTATTATGTTAGAGATATTATCAGTCTACTAATTCCTCCAGGCTAAACCAAAACTCCGGTTTCATCATATACCAAAATCTTAAGTTTGCTAAAATGGCGTAAATTTCTTTCACTTTTGAGGTTATGACATTCCAATATAAACCAACGCAGCGCTGCCAGAAATGTATTTTCGTATTCAGTAGTCATCACGAACTAAGTAGTGTTGCGTAACTCATACATGAGGTGGTACAAATGTCCCATACAACAGCTCAAAATGTCCCAACCCAACACCTCAAAAATAATATTTGTACCACCTCTTAAATGTATCACGCGAAGAACACAAGACCAAATGTCATGGCAATGATACAATTAATACAAGCACAACAGGACCACACATTTACATTATTCGCTGCCTACCTTCAATATAGATTTGCGTTATTTACCTACCTACTATCATTGTATATAGACACTATAGTACTATCACTTCGCATTTATGCACTAGCGCCACCAACCACCTCTGAGACCAACTACTCACATCGAACATGGTAGTTGTATTGGATTATTTGAAACGAAATTAAATGATGCCTTCTTCTTTTCTTATTCGTCTCATTGACAACATGCAGATGAAAGAGAAAGAACAATTATTATTTTTGTTGTCTTTTATTCTCCAGCGATTGTATAGTAAGGAGTGGAATGTGGAAGAGGGTACTTTTCGCATATACGATATACCTATACTCGTAGGTAGTTAGTAGTGGTGGTGTGCAGTTTAGGCGAAGTGTACTTTTAGCATTTATGAGAATAACAATATGAAAAGAATGAAATGAAAGATCGGATCGATTTGTACTTTTCGCATATAGTGGTGGTGTGTGGGGAGAGTACTTTTAGCATGATGATGGGTGTGATGCTGATGACGATTGGAATTGATATTTAAGAGGATAACAATGTGGAAAGGAGGAATATGAAATCATAGATCGGATTTTTAACAATACATATTTTGTGTATTTCTTGGATTTATGGGCAGCAGTGGTGCGTCATGATCGTGGTTTTTGGACTTAGGTGTCAAGGGTAGGTTATGATATATGATGATTTGAAAATTATGGGGTGGGTGAGCATGTGAGGTGCACTAGTGGGGAAGTTTGTTTTGGATCTTAGCAAATAAAATCACGTACCCAGATCGATCCAAATTTTCAATTTTCTCATATTGTGGGTAGAGTGAGAAAGATATTGTTTTAAGTCCAAATTTTTAGATTAATTAATTATTATATTAAGATGATACTAGGTACAGCTCAAAAACTGAGTCTCGCAATTCTGTCTGTCTGTTTGTCTGCGTGGTGGTAGATAGCTGTAGCGACAGGACGGATTCGTTTGTAGGTACCTCTAGTAGTTTGTTTCAAACTGTGCATAAGTAGGTATGCGATTTGTAGGCTGACAGTTTGAGTTCATTTGTTTATTTTAATTTTAAATCCAAAATTAACCTTTTGTATTTAGATACAATTATTTTAGGAGCAGCTATACGCAGGTCGCAGTGGTACGCTGAATGCTATTGCAGCAATCATTCCAATCATCCCTAATACATTTAAAATATGGATTATTGTAGTAATGTAGGAAATTGATGAATATGTATTTAGAAACTTGCAGTTCAGATTAGATTCTTGCTATGAAATTAAGTAAGCTATTGTTTGTTTTAAATAACTAAGTCATCAACGCACAGCCCAAAACGGGTAATCTAAGCCCGTTTTCTAACCATTGATCAACGATCACATGAAAGTGAGGAAAAATGAAAATCAAAAAGGAATACAAGTATGTAGGAGAATTTGTTTATTGTAACGAGCGAATAGCTCACAATTATCTCCAGACCAGAAATGACAGCATCAGGTGGGTAACCCCAAATAACACAAGCAAAACCATCACGGGACTGCTAGTAATCTATTTTTTATATTCCGTTTATAACTCGAGTTTGGTTACACCGAATTTGATGATTCTTTTTTTCCATAAAGGTATATTCTTCTGTAGCAGGTTTGTATGTAAAAAAAAATTGGACAAAGGGGCGTGGTACCGTCCATTTAAAAATCGTGGTATATGAACTCACATTTTGATAAAATGATAAAAGCTTTGTACGAAGGCTATTCTGTAAAGTTTGGTCAAAATTGGACAAAGGGATGTGGCGCTATTCTTCGACAATCACGGGAGCCAAAGTTTGTAAAATTTGTAACATTGGTATGCATTGTCCTGATAGACAAGAATACTATATATGCAATACGATTCCTGGAAAACCCAAAAATGTGTACCATGGAGCATTACAATACAGTAAATTACGCTTATAAGAAACTCCAAAATGCCACAATTTTTGTTTCTTATAAGCGTGTGTTTCTTATATCCTAAACACGGATATAAAAAAAAAGTTTTTTTATAAGAAAAACACGCATATAAGAAACAGAAGTTTCTTATAAAAAATGTTCGTTAAAAAAAAAAACTTTCATTTTGAAACAACAAAAAATAATAAAATAATAGAACATGCATTTAGTTTTAGTTTAGTTATCTTTGTTACGTTTTTCTTTCGATTTTTCTTTGATCGATTTTTTTGTTAATTTCGTCTATTTAATTTAAAAAGATATAAAAGGGGTGGAGAAAAAGCCTTAACTGATGCGGAAAAAGGACAAATCAAAGTTGAAAGGACGCTCGCCTATTTATTGCCAAAAAGCTAAGAAATTCTAGAGGAGCCGAAAGTAAAGTAATATTTTTAAGTAATGGTCTAACCATGGATAAAAATATGAAAGGTCGCATATACAGTGTGCTTACAACTGCGGAAAGGCGACTTATATTAAAAAAGTGTCAAATTCTAACGACTATTTTCCAAAAATCTGGGAAACGTGTGGTACCAAAGCAAGTCTCACAACTTTAACCCGGTTCGAAAAGCGCAACGCCTCCGTTTTTGGGTTTGGTTCGGTGGTTTTCGAGATTTGCGATCATTAGTGGTGTAGGTATGTACTTATATTCTCATACAAAATGGAAATTCAGATTTTTTGCAATTTTTCGGCTTTTCATTTGGGGGTTTCCGAATTTTCTTTTTTTGCCAAACCCTGATTCAAGACGAACAAAACAAAAAAGAATCATTCAAATCGGTATAGCATTTATCCTTTCTCGAGTTTTGCAAACAATTGATTTTTATATAGAGAGAGATGTAGACTCCTATAATACCTAGTTAGCTGCTCGTTTTACTGACATAAAATGCTTCTACATTATAAACCTCATAAAGTATACACAAACACATGCCTATAATATTTTAGAATCAATTAAAAAAAGAATCCCTTAAATCGATGCATATTTGACAAAAATATAGGCAAAATAGTGAGAGTCTAACATAGGTACATTATTTTATGCCCAATCCTCAAATCTTCTGCAACGACAGAAAGGAAGCCAAATTCAGTTTTTATTCAATTTGTCTTTCCCAACTGATCACCCCTTGCATCGTGCACCCCTCTCCAAACACACAAATCCTCCACCACCACCATCCTATCCTACACCGCAATGCTGTTGATTTATATTTGCTCTTGCTCATATTATTGCACGTGCACCTCCTTCCTTTCCTCTATTCTCCTCTCCTTTCACTATAAGAAAAACCAAACCAGTTGCAGTTCTCTACCCTACCCTGTTACATCACATCAGAAATAATTTTATACCTACTGATGGATGGAAATGGCGATATGAATGAAGAAAGAGAAGTAGCATACCAGTTTGACTTTGTTTTGTTTATTTTGGTTTTCTCTATACACATTTCCGCAATGCTCGGAGTTGGCTGGCAGTGTACAAACTAAATTAACTGAAGCGCCACCTGGATCGTCGAAGACGCGTAATTCAATGCGATGGGATGAGAGTACTATAGTGTGTATATACAATGGTACTATAGTGTCTATATACAATGATGGCATGGATCATATTCGCTGACGCTGTGGGAATCGATGTTGCGCGTGTTGTTGGTTGATAATATTTCGTGGGAATAAATATTGCGCGTGTTTCTGCTTCGTTCGTTAACTCTTCCCCTCTTGATCTTTTGCGTCCACGCAAATTAGTAGAATGGAATGTTGAGGATGCTATTCCGATGTGTTATCACTTCTGGAGGCTGTTCTTCGGTTTTGAGATTCGAATGCATCTGCATCTGAATTGGTATGGGTTGTGGGATGATGTTGACATTAGGTCCTTTCTTAGTTTTAAGCTTTAGAAGCGACACCGCTAATAGGGCCAAAAATACTATTGCAAAGAGAGAGAAGTTTATGGTTTTTAGTGATTCTTATTCACCCTTTATTAACTGAATCTGCTTCGTGTTGTTTATATGGAGTTCCTTCATTAATTCGGACGACAGGACTTCTTCTTAATGCTATTTTAACATCCGCGAATTTTAACGCTTCTTCAATATTCTTATAAGGAATGTGTGTTTCGTTAATTCTACTTATTATTACGTTTATTTCTTTCTTTGGGAGGATATGGGAGCTTACAATATTTGATTTTGCCAGTTCTATGGCGTAAATGACATTTGTCAGATCTTCTTTTAATAGTTTTGTTTTATATTGAAGGCTTAAGGCTAATTCTAACTCAAACGATTTGTCGGTTTTATAAACTTTAATTATTTCATTGGTTATATTTGTAAGTTGATTAATTCTATCATTATATGCTTTGTTTATGATAACCTGCTCGTTATTATTTTCTATTATACCGTTAATTTTACTCTCCATCATGGTAAAATCAGAATGATCTGGGTTACCGGCTATCCACTTCCAAGTGAATCCGATGAAGTCAAGCGATCTGTTTGCTTTATGAATTTTGATATTGTCAATTAAATTCTGTACTTGTGAGAAATGCGAAAAATCGTGTTTGCCTAATACGGATAGTATTTCGGATACGAATATTTCGTATTGTTCTATTTCAAGGGTGTGGACTAGTTGTAAGTCTCCGTTCTGAATCCTGGCTTTGCCATAGTTTAAAGCTACTACTTGCGAGTTAGTGTAATCGAAAATCTGGACTTCTGCAATGGCGACGACGGCGCAGAATAACCTGTAGGGAAAAGGAACAAAAGATAAGTTTTCAATTTCGAATATTGCTTTTATGAATCGTCCTTCCGGACTTTGTTACAACCACGAAAGGTTTGTTTTCTTGTACAATTTCCTTTTTATACCTAACTGTTAATTTGGAACCATGGCGTTTGTTGTGTTTCACATAAATTGCCTGGCCTACCTCATAATGCTTTTCTGGTTGTCTCTTCTTGTTATGATAAGCTAAGTCTTTTTCCTGTTTTGCTCGCAGACATTCGATTGTCTCATGTCTACTCATTTCGAATTTATCGGGATCGGTCGATACATTTCTGCCGTAGAAAATTTCGATAGGTTTCCTATTGATAGTGGAGTGAATACTTGAGTTGTACTCATAGACGGATCGTTCTAGTAATTCATCGAAAGAACGGTGGATGCCATCTGTTTTCAGACATCTCATGATTTCAGAGAGGGTTGAATGAAATCTTTCAACCTGGCCATTAACCTCACTTTTGTAGGAGGGTGTCTGGAAGATTTCTATGTTCAATTGGTCTCGCATCATAAAAGTGATAGAGGCAGAATTGAGAGACTTTTCGTTATCTATTACGACAAATTTCGGTACTCCGTAGAAGAATAAAATTTCTCAAAGAGGTTTCCGTATATCTTCGATTGCTCTTGATTTTATTGGTTTCGCCTGTGCGAATTTTGAAAATTTATCTAGTGCAGTTAGAATAAGGTTTCGTTCGGTGGAATAGATATCTATGTGTAGTATGTGTCCGGGATATTGTGGAATTGGTGTTGTTTTTATAATGGGATTGTTGGGATGCCTCTCATATTTATTTTCCTTGCATATTGTGCATTGGCTAACAAGGTTTTTGATTTTAGCACTCATCTTTGGGAAATAATATCTTTCCATTACCTCTTCCGTGGTCACTATTCCGTTAAGGACAGCTGGATTAAGAAATCGCTTAAAAATTCCTATTAAATTTTCTTTGGTGTAAGATGGTTCGGTTATGGTATGTCTACTAAACTTGGGGAAAGGTGTTTTAAATTCATGACTTGACGTATTACCTGTTTCCAAAATAAGTTGGTTTCTGAAAACATTTATTGGTGTTTCGACAGAAGGGATTAAGTTATGGGACGAACTCTCGTCACTATGTTGTGTTCCGGTTAGTGAATTTATTGCTGTATCGCGCGGAGGTCTAGATAAAGCATCTGCTACAACGTTAGTTCTTCCGGGTTTATAGATGATTTCATGGTTGTATTCTTCCAAGATGGCTTTCCATCTCTTCATTTTCGAATTGTTGTTTTTATCACTAAGCGCGTATGTTAACGGTTGGTGGTCTGTAAAGATTTTTACTTTGCGTGATCCGTAAAGGAAGTTGCGGAGAGAATGCAGTGCCCAAATGATAGCAAGCATCTCTTTCTCGTTGGTAGCGTATGATTCTTCCGTTTTATTTAACGTTCGGGAGATGAATATGATTGGTCTGTTGTCTTGTTCCAGGACTGCTCCGATGGCGTAATCGGAAGCTTCTGTTGTGAGTTGAAACTCTTTGTTAAAATCGGGATAGGCTAGAAGAAGATCAGTTGATATCAGGGAATTTTTGACTTTATTAAAAGATTCTATTGCTTCATCGTTGAGATGTATTGCTTTTTTGCTCGAAAGATTTTTGGAGATACGGCCTCCTTCACCTCTTAAGAGAGTAAGAGAGTTTGCGAGGTTGGCGTATCCTTTAATAAAACGGGGATAGTAGCCTGAAAGTCCTAAGAAGGATCTTAGATCCTTAAGTGTATTTGGACGTGAAAAATTCATTATTGCCTCCACTTTTGCTGGATTGGTTCTGATACCATTTGAAGACATAACAAATCCCAAGAATTCAACTTCATTCTTAAGAAATGCGCACTTATCTAGTTGAACTTTCATGTTTGCCCGCTCTAAAGTTTGGAAAACTTTTTGGAGATTAAGGTAGTGCTCTTCCTCATCCCTACTGAAAATTACGATATCATCTATGTACACGTAACATATTTTCCCGATATGTTCGCGCAAGATATCATCAAGTGCCCGCTGAAATATTGATGGGGCGTTTTTCAGACCGAATGGCAGCCTCGTGAACTCGTATTTTCCGTTGTTCACGGAAAAGGCTGTCTTTTCGATATCTGCCTCTTTGAGCGGTATTTGGTGAAAGCCACTCTTGAGGTCAATGACTGAGAAGCATTTGCTTTTACCTAATTGAGATAACACTTCCGTTATCTCGGGAATTGGGTATTTGTCCGAAATGGTTATGGAATTTAGTTTGCGATAGTCAATAACCATTCTGTATTTTTTTTCGTTGGATGAGTCAGCTTTCTTTGGTACTATCCATACAGGCGAGTTGTAGGGTGACCGTGAAGGTCGAATTATACCATCATCAAGTAGCTGTCTGACCTGTTTTTCCACTTCATCTTTGAGGGCCATAGGATAAGGGTAAAATTTGGAGTAAATCGGAGTATCTGAAGTTGTACGAATATCTCCTTTTACTACAGTGGTGAAAGTTTCTCGTCAGGTTCAGTGAAAAAATTTGGAACGGTTTTTACTATATCGTTAATTCTGTTCCTCTGAAGAGCATTTAAGTGATCCAACTTTACGTCTATATTGTTTACGGCCGTGTAGGCGTGTTGCTTGATCCTAATTCTTACTTTGTCTTTTATAACCATATAACTATCTCTTGTGAAAATTATAGGAGAAAGCTCTTTTAAGCTATCATTTCCCAAAATAGCATTAAACGATTTTAGAGTCGGAAGGATAAAAAATTTAATATTTGTGTCTTTGAGACCGAAAAGATTGACATTCGTATAGTGGCTGACTTTAACATTTCCGCCAATAGAATTTGCATAGAAGGGTTGTGCGTTTGGTAAAGAATTGGAAACAAGGTTTGCCTGGATGTAGTTCTTGTTTGATCCCGTGTCTATTAAGATTTTTAATATTTGCCCGTTCTTCGTTCTGCACTCAAAGTAGGGCAGCGAAGAACAATTTAGTCTAAAAAATGGATATCTGTGAAATCCAAAATTTCGTTTTCTGATGTGTTTCTGGATTCTGCATATTCCTCGGATCCTGCGAATGGTTGTTCGTGTGGATCGTATTCGGCAGCACATAACTGTTCGTAACTATTTACATCAGCATCTTCTGGCTGAGGTTCGATGTGATAATTTCTATGGTACTTCATGGGTCTTGGTGGTGGTGCTTCTGCTGGAGGTCTCTTTCCATATACATTTGATTTGGCTTTGGTCTATTCATGTAATTTACTCCTCTCGACCGCATGCTTTGATCTACGTCCATTGGTTCTGGCCTTGGTTGTGGCTTAGGCGCATTAGGACGAGGAGGCATTGGTGCATAATGCTGAGCCTGATTTTGTGGGTAACTTTGAATAAACTGTTGTTGTCTGTAATCGTTTTGGTTGAAATTTGGTTGCCTATGTGTGTTTTGGTTCATAGGTTGATTAAAATGGAATGGTGGTTGCGGTAAGTATGCTAGTTGGGGATTAAAATCGTGTCTATTTCCTTGAGGATTAGGGAAAGAAGTGTTTGCTGCATTTCTGCGAGGTGGAATTGGGGGTACAACTTGATTGTGGGTGGCACGAGAAGGTGCGTTGTGAGCGACTGCATATTGAGTACGATAGTTTTGATTTTCAAGCTTAAATCAGAGATGCAAAGCTTGTGGCAGATCGGTGGGTTCTCTAATACCAAGTAGTCTCGGCAAATCACCTTTCAAGCCTCGAATAAATGTGTCGAGGGCCTTGTCTCTGTAAGTTTGGGTGAGTAAAGTGATGGACTCGTTACCGATATCCATACAACCTATTTTGTTTAGTATAAGAGATAGATGCGAATAAACTTGGTGATAAAATTCTTGAACGGTGTAATTTCCCTGAACTAAAGAACTCATTTGGTATTCGAGTGTGGACAAATCTCGTTTGTATGCATAGTGCATGGTTAAACAGCGAGAAATACACTTCCAATCCAATGGGGTGTTGTATGATTCCAATACCACATCAGCTTGGCCTGCTATTTTATTTCTTATAACACTCAAAATTCCGAAGTACTTTGGTGTTCGTTTGGTAGATTCATACAGTTGTAAGATTCTATCTACGCTCTTTTTCCAGGAATTGTATTCCCCTGGTTCTCCGGTGAAGTCTTTTAAACTTCGAACAACGTCTGGAATTTTATCCAGCTCCGTCAGATTTTGCCGGTGTTCTGGGTTAATAGTTTGGTCTGTACCACTAAAACCATCAGCGTTAGGGTTTATTATTGATTGAACCCATCGGCGACCTTCATTTTGAAGGACTCGTCCCACTATTCCCGTTACTAGGGAGTTAAGAACTTCGTTGGTTACTACCCCGCCCGCATTAAGGGGATTTTGAGGATTCGGAGGAACCTCGGGATTAAGGACCGGTGGTCGAATATGGACTGGGTTTGCCATGATTGAACTAACACAACTTAATAAATTGAAAAAAAACTATCTTCTGAGTTTAACGAATCAGGAGAGATTCTACAAAGGGTTTTCTAAAAGCTTACGAAAGTAATGTTAATTTACGAGATTCGAGCACTATTTCTGGTTTTAACTTAATAAGAAATGATTTTACAAATGGATATTGAAAAAGATTGTAAGGTTAACACTAATTCACTTATATCAATAATTAATTTTTACTTAAACTATTGTTACTATAAGCACTGTTTCTTACATTAGTGCGGCTCGTTGCATCCTGGAGCGGCTGTCAAGATTGTTTGACTCCTTTTCCTCTGGTTGTGGTTTTTCCAGCTACTGGGGGGCCTCGTTTCTCCAAGTCGATTTGTTTCACAGCAATGTCTTTAATATACAGCAATGTCTTTAATACACAGTTTTAAACACGCTATTTTATTAAAACAAGTTATTTTATTAAACCCACGTACACGAATTACTGTCGGATTTCAACGCGGGTCCCTGCTCGGGCGCCAATTAATTTTACACAATACTTTTTGTGATAAAAAAAAACTTTATTTATTTCGAATACAAATAATAACTAAGAATAACACCAAAATAACTGAACTATTAACTAAGCAATATAATAAGCAACTGAGCGAACAGTAATACCTAGGCACATGTATTTATAGCCTGACGAACATAATGTTGACTTTGCGACGTCAGCATTCCCTGGAAAGGCAGGTGCAGCGACATAGTTCGATGGCATGGATCATATTTGCCGACGCTGTGGGAATCGATGTTCCGCGTGTTGTTGGTTGATAATATTTCGTGGGAATAAATATTGCGCGTGTTTCTGCTTCGTTCGTTAACTTATACTCTGTTCAAAGACCGCTTTCTTGCAATAAAATAAAATGCTTTTACCGACTTATTGGGGAGATTTTGTATCTTATAAAAAATAAACAAACTGATGTGTTTATAAAGATTATAAAGAAGTCGCTAAGTGATAAATCAAGAGTGTTTTGAGTCTTGGCTATGATCTGCGTAACTAAATAAGTTTGACGAAATTTTTCAAAGAGTACGTAGATGATATTGCTGATTTTGATTTAAATACTCATTTCAAGAACTTTTGTGTACAAATAAAGGAAAATATTATAGGACAAGATATCAATCGTTCACCCAAATAGTTTTTTTGATTTATTGAACAAATCGAAATATGGAAGTTTTGCACTATTGAATCAATATGAAAAAATATCTTCATTATCTAATTTAATTTGTTCCTATAGAGTTTTCGATTTTATGGTTTCAAAAAAACTACTACTACATGTCCCCTTCGACATTTTGATATTTTTCGATTTCGACTTACCATTTAAAATTATTCACGCCACGCCACTGGTAGGTACATATATGTGTAAAGATGTAGGAATCTTTTCTACGGTGCGGTCGATGTGTATGACTTCACTTATTTTCATGCAAATTTGATACTTTGCGAATGAAAATTTTGATGAGTATTTTAAGAAATACTATTCGGTTTGAATGGACCAAATGTTGGGGTGAGTAGCATACCCTGCTGGTTGCTCGTTGATTCCGTGACGTGATGTCCAAGAAAAAAAAAAGATTATTTCGCTTCAGATCGGATTCGGATACAAATCTTTATTTCTCTTCGTGAGAATATTGGTACGTCTTACCTCGACGAGGTCAAAATCAAGAAGGAAGAAAAATTAAATTTAAGAATATGGCTGAGCGGTTTCCGATGTCAAATTGAATTGTTTGAAAGCGATCTCTAACAATTCGAGTTAAGAAAAACTGCTAGAATAGGTGCGGTCGAATACTTTTTTATTTGGCATGAACATATTTTGTTTAGATAAAATCGAATAAAAATAGCTGCACAAGGGCAATCCTTTTACCATCTGTTTAGGCATATGACATCCCATCGTGGTTACATAATTTTGTATTCTAATTGTCTCTTTTTTTGTTGTTGTAAGACAAGCTAAAAAGGGTATCTCCAGTAGACCATTAAAAAACGCGCCTATTTATCTTACCGCTTGGTGCTGAGGAAAAAGATAAATTCAATTTATTTCGTTGGATTTATTGGATGTTGGATGGTGGCCGTGGCAACCCTAATGATATTGCTCTCTGAGTTATGGCGATTTATCATACAAATTTTGACAACCCTGTAAGGCAGTGCTGCCACTAAAAAAAAATTAAAAAAACATAGTTTTGAAGCATGATTTAGGTTCAAAAAGCATGATTTCCATTTTGTGGTTGGATAATGGTAAAAAGAGAAAAGGGAGAACATTTAATATAGAAATGGTGAAACTGCTTAGTCACAAGTAAAACAAGTATATACTTTCAAATATATATTAATTTTAGGTATTTATAAAAAAAATAACATAAAAATGGAAAGAAAAAAACTGAAAATAAATTCATAAAATTATGTATGCTCAGAGTATATATAATTTACATATTCTGTAATTTAATAAATAGCACTTACAAATACAAAAAATAAATACCTAGTTACTTTTTAGTTCATGAAAAAATATTTTTAGAAATAAATTTTATTTATTAAAAAAAAAACACCATCTGCTGTTAATTTCAAAACAAGAAGTGACAGAAAACTACGAGCATTGAAAAGGGAAAAAATGAGTGACTAGCTGGGTTTCTTTCGTCCCTATCAAGAATTGCCGAAAAAAAAAAACATTGAAGAATGAAAAATAAGTTGGGAAATCTGATGGGAAAATTGACATTGACAGTCAAATTTTAATCAAAAAATTATTATAAGTGGAAAATTCAAAATTCTAATTCTAATAGGTACATTTGATGCATTAGCATAAATAAAGAGAAAATTTCACATTCAAATTTTTATATAGGTGAGTGTGGGCTATGGAAGCCAAGGATGAGCTATTTCTTTAGTAGGGAATAATGCAGGGGTGGGCTAGCTCCAGGAGAACATATCCAACTTCCGTTCTCCCAAACTAACAATTCTGTCTATCATACAGATCTGAAAGGACAAAACGGGCTCCTATATAACATTTTTTTTTTTGGAACATAACACCAGTTCCAAGATTTTTTTTCAGCATGGAATAAGCGTAACAACGTTCGGGCTACTGCAACAAGACCCCCCATATCCGACGAGCTAGGTCGTGCTTGGAGCAAGCATGCTGGGTTGCAGTATCTCGGACACCCTTTCGTCTTCGCTGCCCGGACTGACTTAAGCGGTCCTGTGACCTTGAGTCATAAGGGTGGCATATGAAGCGAAAGGGTTTAGGGAAAACTGGTCGTGAATACATCAGCTCTTTTAGAGCTCGCCTATTTTGAGAATTCGGTTCGACCCTGGTGTTTGAGCAGTTGTGGATGGATTAATTCCTTCCGGTGTTGACTATGCATCCATAACCAGTCCTTTTAATTTCCGTTATCACATAAGATAAATTAATTAATCCATCAAATTGTATTAAGAAAACAAGTTTTAAAAGACTTTAAATAACGAAATTTCCAATTCCAATTCCAAAGAAAGGGTGTTTTCGTACGTGGCAAAAAGTTTGGAATTGGAAATTTACTCTTGACTTGTACTTTTCAACTGACAATTTTTGCAGTAATCCTGCGTTGTTGGCGATAATGGGGATGTATTCGCTTCGAAATTTTTTTTTTTTTTTTAATTTTTGAAGCTCTCTTTGCAGTTCCTGGATATAAAGAGTTGGCAGTTTTACTCTTACCTTAACTTGGGAATGCTTCTTTCTGGTAGCTTCCTTAAGCGGTGTTCAGCCCAATCAGAAAATCAGAAAAAAATCTGCGTTTGCCATGCCAAGATTGTTTTTGATTATCCCTTTTAATTCTTTGTTATAGGTATTTAACAAGGGATTTGTTTATTTTACTTATCCTATAGCCGTGACGGGGACGAAAAAAACGCAGTTAATATTACAGAAACAGCAAGCTAAAAAAATACAGTGCTCATCTTCTCTGCTTTTGAGATAAAGCGATACTTTAGTTCTATTTGTTTTAAAATAGTATAGTCGTGTTCGTGTAGGATAGGATAGACATGTTTGTTGAAGTTGGTTTTAATGTTGCTTTACAGAACTATTAGATTGAAGAACAACTTTTTATTTTTTTAATACAAAAAAAAACACGATTTTAGACTAGAAAACATTAAAACATATTTTGAGTCCAAAAAGCATGAAAATCATGATTTCTGGCAGCCCTGCTGAGAGGCAAACATCTATCCTATCTTCCCTGTACTGACAAAGAGTATAGCAGTTCAATTTTGGCTTGATTTTACCCTTTATGCATTTTTCTGCGGCATTCCTGGCCTCCATATTCCTTTTAATAAGTCCTTATTGATTTTAGAACGAATGTTCAAAAGGTTTTGATAATTTGGTAAACTAATTAACCTGAAATGTAATGGCGTTGAAAACCAGAGCGTGGCTGCTCGTGAGTGCGCAGATCGATGTTTAATAATCAAATGTGTCAATCAGATGCGCGTGTGTTGGATGCGCTTCAGGTATCCAGTAGACAATATGTGTATGGAATTGCAAACGGATACGCGTGCGCTTCGCTTGCAAGTTTTACCGGGACAGGTGGATATTCGATTTTGATAACTTATACACGAAATTTTCGAGATTTTAATATCCAGAGCTCTTTGGAAGAACTTTGAAAGTTCCCTGAAAGTACTTTCATAACAGTGTCCACTTGATAACTTATTGTGCTGCCAGATATCAGTTAAAATGGATTATTTAACCATGTTCCCACCTACGTGATTTATCATACATACTTTTCAACATTATATTATTTTATGATTATCCATTATTTATGTGATTTACACGCGTTTTATTTTAAAATGGAACATAACTTTTTAATTGCAGCTAACAAAAAAACCCAAACTGTCAAAAATTAATTTCTATGAAAATAAACTCAATTTTTTCACTTTTTTCGCAGAGTTTGTTATATTTTTTGTTATGTACCTAGATCTACACATAACAAAAAAGTGTTCTTATTCATATTGTCAGTTATGTTCCCAAAGCAGAAGCAAGTTAAAAATGCAAAGTGCAATTTGGTCAAAAAAGACTAATTCTTCTTTTTGGAACTT
The DNA here is from genome assembly GCA_949372485.1 of Cheilosia soror. Lineage (NCBI taxonomy): Eukaryota > Metazoa > Arthropoda > Insecta > Diptera > Syrphidae > Cheilosia > Cheilosia soror. The sequence goes on along the minus strand of OX443562.1, from coordinate 46,333,524 downwards.
TGGAAATAAAAGGAATTAAAAGAAATGTCAAAATAAAACACGCTAAGTTCGGTGGAAATAGCTTTCGTGATTTATAAATCACTTTGGCTTAATCACGTTGGTGGAAACATTGGTATATGCATGGTATTACAAGCGAAAAGTAGTACCTAGGTGCTTTAATTATTGAAACTGTTTTTAATAAAAAAAAAGAAAAGTGTGTAAAAAAGAAATGCTGCATTAAACCATTGCTTAATAGTTCAGGAATTTTTGCCGTTTGACAGAAAGTGAAATAGAACACAATAATTCAATCTGTTAAGCCCACTATTTTTAAAAGGAATACCCAATTAAGGAAAGGCATGCCAGTACGTGAGTGTGTAGTGTATTTGTAAAACTAGAGTTGACTTATTTCTTCCGGTGTACCTACACTGTTTTGCATTGTTGACTCCCGACAGCTACTCGCAAAATACGAACGGTGTTGGAAGACCAACCTTAGTGCTTTTACTAGAACCAAAATACTGAGATTATTTAATATGAGAGTAGATACCTATACGAAACACTTTATTTTAGTCGATTGTTCTCAAACAATAGAACATCTTTTATACTTTTCAGCTCAAGTCTTGCAAGAATTTGTATTCAGTATAAACGAAAACAAGAACATGAGCATTTTACTCGAATTAAGTAAATCCAACCGCGCCGAGCCGCTTTTAAATCCTAACTGACTGACAATGTACGAACGACCTCACTCACTTATTCTGCTTTGAATTTAAAATGTATGTGCAATTTTCATAGAAACATTACGTACTTACTCCACGGGAGTAAGATTAAAATGTAAAATCGAATTAATTAGCCTAGAAAGAAAAAATAAATTAATATAATACTGAATACCCCTTTATTGCCATTAGAAAGGGTTGACAAGCATAGCGGGGTTACCGATTTATTTGGATTTTACGATGGAATAGGCATTAACTTATCGTAACAAGAATAAAACATAAATTCTAAGAGGAATGATTCAATTTTGGTTTCTTTTCCAAGTATACAAACAAAGGGAACCAGATTAAAGAATATCGACCAAAAACATTTGGAAATGTGTTTTGTCTTACTCACTCTTAGACTACTGTAAGTTGTATTTTTTACTTTCCAAATTGTTTTCCTAATTAATAAGGAAATGGACACAGGAAATTAAATTTCGCAAAGAAAAAGAAATACCACAAATCCTACACATCGTTTCGGTTGCTTTCTACATCAAAGCAGATACTGAAGTTCAAAACAAGACTTTTTGTGGTTAATTATAGAAAAAAGAAATAAGTATATGCAGTTTGGGCTAAGACAGTCTTAAGGTGCTAGTGCACGATATGTAGCAACTGACATAATTTTGGCGTCAGCGGATGGAGCCAATGGATACATACCGTGTACTAGCCCTCTTTGTGCAACTCACATAAGGTACTCATACGTATGAGGTACGATATGAGGCACTCGTGACACGTACGCGATACGCATTGTGTGGCTTTTCGACATTCCGTGTACTACCCTAGCACATACGATTTGTGCCAATACACTACGTAATGTCGAGTGGTTACCTGCACGGTTCGTATGGATTTTTGAATGTAATTTCAGCATTTCAGTTTGTGTCAGTGTGTTTTGTACGGGCAGCGTGGTATTTAGTTTTTTGTGCGTCATAAAAGTAGCGAATGCGACGCGATAACTTAAATACACCCAAAGCAATAAAGCAATTAGTACCTATAGTTCTAGTGCAAGACTCCACACAGGGCAATAAAACTGCGGATAGCATCATCATAAACGAATAACCAACAGCCAACCGATATGTGTGCGCTGTGCTACATTCCGTGTACTAGCACAATTTTATGTAGCCCCTGCGCTACATACGAAAAACGAAATGTGTACCATATGTGTACACTATCTGGTGACGTCAGAGACACATATATATGTGGCGTGCTACATATCGTGTACTAGCACCTTTATAAAAAAATAATTTTCTACCTTACCATGCTCACACAAAAACAAAACGGAATAACATTGTAGGTATGTGTAGACTGTAGATCCAAGTCTCAACATAATAAATATATAAATAGTTGGCGCAACAGGTCTGTATAGGTACCCTAGGCGCTAGGTCTAGCTTCTCACAACCATTTGTTTTCCAGCTCAGTTATACTCTCGGATGTTTGTCAGACAATTTCTTTAAGGCTAGCCGCACATTGGATATGAATTTGCATCGTACGTAAAAGTATGAGTATGGTCGTACGAATAGTGTGCACACACTGAATACGATTTTCTCTCTTAAATATAGAAAGTGTCCCCGTGTCCCATTTGTTTCCATAAACATACACTTTTAATGTTTGAACGCACGATAGTGTTTCAAAATCCCAACAAGTTGGAATTGTATTCGGACGTCGGAACTATACGTACGTTTCGTATATGTGCGACGAACTCGCATCCACTGTGCGCGCTCCCTTACTACTTGAAAGATCGAAAGGTACATGTTCGCCCGAGAGAAATTCGTACGAAATCGTATCCAATGTGCGGCTAGCTTAAATCTAATCCCAGGCATAGATAAAGGTGTCTATCGCTACCGGCTCACAGTGGGGCAAGATACCCCGAAAACTGGAATCAAATCATGCAATCGATGAGGTGTGCTGGAATTGTTTTTTCTGTTTAAGAAGCCGTTATTAAAAATAAAAAAAAACACATTTTTTTCATTTTTAGTTGAAACTTACAGCCTTATTTATAAACTTTATACACTCTCTATAAGAGGTCTAAACGCAAAAATATATATTAGGTTTTTGCGTTTAGAGTTATTATAGAGAGTGTATAAAGTTTATAAATAAGGCTGTTAATCTCTTAAACTGAGAACTTTGCGTACATTTAGATCTCATTATATTTTTCGTATATTTTAAAATTCAAGTTTTCTTAGATTTTCAACAAAAATTTATAATTACATTGTTTCCCTTTTTTTCTTAGGTATACTTTTTAAGCTAAGATACATACTATTATTAAAAAAAAATCATACATTTTGTCATTTCGTAATGTGCATTTTTGAAATAAAACTAAAAGTTGGATTCATCTGATGAGCAATCATCATCACTTTCTAAGCTTGTGTTTGTAGTCACAGAATTACATTGAATTGGACTATCTAATAATCAAATCGAAAACTGATTTTGGAAAAGTTTTCAGTTTTTTTTGCGGAAGTTGTCTGAAGCTTGTGATCAAGGGATCAGATGTTATAAGCAGTAAATTAAAAATATCTTGTTTACTCTTCTCGAGGGAACATTTACTAGAATAGTTTTCGCGATATTTCTTAAAATCCTTATGTTTAGCTTCCTGTGCTTTTTCGGATAACTGTCTTATAGGAAGAAGCGCAGCTGATATAACATCTGGCCCATGGATAAAAAGCTTGTGAACAGTTGGAGGCATATAAAACCTGGGAAAGGTACAAAGTAGTTCGTAGTGTCGATTGTGTATGCTATATGGGTATGGCCTGAACTGCCATCGAAACCCCACTTTGATACCAAATACAAATTGTTTAATTACTAATTTCTCAAAGCTGCTGGTCTACTTGATATGGGATCAATATCCAACAAGCATATCGCTATCTACATTGATAGTCAGGCTGCGCTAAAGGCGCTAGAGTCCTTCATCATCAAATCTGAACTAGTCAGGAGCTGACCTGGCGCAGAACCAGGTCAGATTGTGTTGGGTACCCGGACACTGCGATATAGAGGTAAAGAACGGGCTGATGTTCTGGCGAAAACCGGAGCACAGCTTCCACCAAATGAAACAATTGAGGGCATTAGACCACCAATGTCCGTGGCCAAGAGAATTATTCTCGAGGATATCAAAAATAGGGCAGATCAGAGATGGTTGAATATAGTAGGGCACAGGGTCTCAAAGGCTCTGTGGCCTAAGCTAGATAGGAAAAAATCTTTAGAATTACTAAAGCTCAGACATGTGCAGGTATTGCAAAGACTTACAGGCCACAGAGGATATTACCCATCTCCTCTGTGAATGTTAAGATATTGCTCGGTACAGGTGGAAATACCTTGGTAGGTACTTCTTCGACAATTTGGAGGAGGTTGGTCTCGCGAACAAAATTGAGGCAATTTTCAGGTTCTGTAGGGAAATTAATTGTTTGGGCTAAGTGGTTTAGGTTATTTGACCGTTATGGTTCCCCAGGGATGGCGATGGGTCCAATATGGTGCCTAGTCCTATGTGATGAACTCACACCCTATTCAACCTAACCTAACCTAACCTACAGGTACACGCATGTGTCTAATATTGGTTTTGCATGGGAAGTACCAGAACTACTTGACCGACATAGACCAGTTTTAGTACCAACCTGACAACAACAACAAAATAAGACCTCTCACAAAATTTCAGTCGCAAAAGTCGATTCGCTTGGACGTTATCGTGATTTCAACAGACAGAGCGAAACATCGGTCTAATAGTGGTTTTTATGGGAGGTACCAGAACTACTTGACCAACATAGCCCATTTTCAATACCAACCTGACGACGGTAGAAAGAAGTCCTCTCACAAAATTTCATTCACCTAGATCAATTCGTTTGGACGCTATCGTGCTTAATTCTAAATTATAAAGGTTAATAACATTTATTAACGTAAAATTAGACTTATAAAACACAAAAATAAGTATCATACCAAGGTAAATATATTTACAATAAATAGTAATGAGTGACATGAAGTCAAATATTTATCCAACTGATCATTATCTAATTAAGATGTGTTGTTATGTTGTGGTGATGTGTTGAGATGTAAGAATATCGTTTGCGACAGATCGATTTTGGGGCTTTTCCGAATTAGTTAAGGCAACGGAATAGCCATGGTATGCATATGTCCTGCTAAGCATGTGCAAGGGGTGGGCCGCCATGACGTCATAACATCCACGACGTCACTTGAAACTGATTTGTGAATGTTCATCCAACTCTTAATTTTGTTTTTCGTGTACCATTCTTTCAGTCCTCGTCATCGAAACCTACTTTAGATCGCGTTTACTATAGGATATATTAACTTTTCGTTCTGTTCTGTGGAGTTTTGGTTCCCCTATTCTTAATCTTTGGCACGATAAATGTTTGATGCATAGGATGACTTATAAGCAGCAAGATCCTACCCCACCGTCGAGTTCAGCTGTGCAACCGCAAGCGCGCCACTCGCTGCTTCAACGTAAAGGACAGACCCCACATTTAAGATCTTCCGTAATCGTTCGCTGCGAATTCACGCAGCAACGATGGACATCCCGACCGGTTATGCTTCAAATGATCAAGGTCTTATACAGAATCTCCTTAGTTATTCGGCTCTACTACTCAATTGCCTTCTTAGCCCAAAGAAACAGCGGTTGGCAAGAGTTATTCTTCGTTTAATTTCTTCTGAGATGTTGTTCTTAGAATATATAGCAGAACCGATTCCCTCACTACATCAGCTGTCTATCGTGATGTTTTGTCCGATTCTACGATGTTGGGTGTCCCTTCTCGACAGCATAATACTTGGTTTTGCCCTCGTTGACCGTTAGACCCATTTTAGCTGCTTCCGTTTCTATACTCGCAAACGTACCAGTTTCAGTTCGCTGTGTTCTACCAATTATGTCAATATCATCGGCGTATGCAAGTAATTGAACGGACTTTTGAAAGATCGTGCCTTATGTGCTGGCCTGTGAGTTCCGGACAATTCTTTCAAGTACGATGTTAAAAAAGTTGCACGACAGCGCGGCACCTTGTCTAAATCCTCTTATTATTATTTTAAGAAATAATAAATAAAAATAATACCTACCTAAATACCTACGTTCTTCCATAAACTGTTAATTCTCATTGCTACCTGGAATTTCTTAGACAACGATTGACGGGGCTCCTTAAAGTTGTTCTTCTTGTTCAGAGAAGGGCGATGTTCTTTCAACAAGATGGAGCACCTTGTCACAGTAACAGCGGGGTAACTCCATACCTACCTCAACAATACTTTTAACGAACTGTGGACTCGTCGAGTTGGCCCCAATCCTTCGCCACCCAGATCTTCTGACCTTTACACCCATAGATCTTTTATTTGGGGTGCTATGAAAGAAAAACCTCATTTTTGAGAAAAATCGAGTCTTTTTTGACCATTTTTGTCTGTAAAAAATGGCTTTTACTACAACTTTCGTTAATCGTACGGAAAAATGTTGCTTTCCAAAAAAAATTAAAATTTATAAAGTAAACATTTTGAGAAAAAAAGCATTTTAAGTAAAAAAATGTAACGACAAATTTTCAAAATTTTGAGTTTAAGGGGCCATAACTTTTTTTTGCTGCTCTAGCTGCATTTTTGTACCTATAATAGTTTAGAAGTTATAGCGTTTAAAGTGGTAACACCTCCAAATTAGAGGTCACTAACGTTGATGGGTTATAATTGTATATTGGGTGAGAATAGACCCCCCCCCTGGCATAAAATTTTTTGTTCGGCAGAACTTCAGGAATCACCCTTTGAAGGGGATTATACTTCTTAACTGGGACAACCTGTATTACATATTATTGTACTTTCGTGTGGAGGGTATAAAAAACAAAAATTATACCGAAACTACGCAAACCACCTGGCGAGTCACCCTTTATTGCAGCATATTGTTGTCGAAGGCAAGATGTTGATTGAATATGCAGAGATAAAATAAAAAAAAAAATAAAAAAATAAATAGGTGGCGCAACAGGCGGGTGACACCCAAGGCCTATAGCTTCTCGCAACCATTCGTTTTGTGTGAGTTTCAATTTTTGGGACGAATGGAAGGGACCTACAATTTTATGCCGAGTCCGAACGGCTGAATTGAGAAGCTTTTTCATGACAGTCATACTCTCGGATGTTTGTCAGACGTTCGCGAGAGGTGGCGCAGTAGAAAAAACTTTAAGATGTAATTTAGGTTTTTCCGGGGATCGAACCTGGGATCCCTCGCACAGTAGTCCAGCACACTAACCACTGCGCTACTGCGCCCGCAGAGATAAAATAATCAAAGAAAAATAGCTCATCCCAAACCATCAATTTGGTTTAAGAAATGAGTGCTCCATAGTTATAATCATGTTAATATAATAACAGATAAAATAGAAAACCGATATGCTCTACCTAGTACTTACTATACTACAATTCCTTCTTATCGATAACATATGGCGCAAAAGAAGGATCAAGAAATTGCAAAGCATCTGCAAAGCTTAAAATAATTTTATAGTCTTAATATCAACTATATTATAAAGATGCCCTAGAATTAAACAAGGAGGTGACTAATCCACATACATAGTGAGAAACGGACCTGGTATCATGACGCAATATGCTATGTTTTCCATGTTTTACTAGCGACTTTCAATACTGCTCTTCATAATGTGGGAAAAACTGTTGGAAGTAGCGAAGTGAATAGATACCTATTAGTATATCAAAATGGACCAACAAAATTTAAAAAATTTAATAGGTAACCTATTAATTTTACGAATTAAAATATCAACACATCCCAGTATTCACAAATGATAAGTAGAATAATACGCAAGCACAGCCAATGATTTAAGAATGAAGCTATAGGCGCAAACTGCCCTGGAAAACGAATGTAAAAACAAGAGAAGAACTGAACATGCATTATGTATATGGTAAAATGTAATGTAAATGTAAAATGTATTGGCTTTATAAGCAGATTCTAAAACCAGTATGGAATATGGACCTACGCGGGCTCCAGCTATGGGCACACAGATGGAAAACAAAATTCAGAATTGACGAAACTATTATAAATAATGAACAATCTGACTTGGATTAAGAAGAAATATCTGATAGATTTTTATACAAAGTACATATAAAATCGTTTGTTTTTACGAAATTGAGGTAAAATACTTGTTTTTTTTATTAAAATAGTGATTATATCATTTATTTAATACCTACCTAGCTTACTTAGAGAGATTGGTAGACTTTATATTCCGTGTGCATGTCAAAACCCTCTACCATTTACGCACGAGTATATTTCTGACGTTAGTCAACACGCATAGTGGGGCTACTACTCCATTTAGATCCCATCGCATCGGTGAGGACTTTCGCTTGAGAGTGTGGGTTGTTGCAAATGTGAATTTTCAATGTATGTATGTATATTTTATTTTTGGTTAGGTATGCTAACTTTTAACCGCATTCCCACACCTACCTTCGACTAGGGGTAATAGATGTCCGCTCGTTTTAAAATGTATAAATATAAATACGTACCTATCTTCTCGTAAAAACATACATAATGCTTCGAAGTTTGATTTACGTATAACATCATGCGAAAACTGAAAATAGCTGGGAGTCGGGAAAAAGTCGATAAATTGCATGCAAGTATGAAATTTGTCCGATATGATCCCCTATACCTACTCACCGACCCCACTAAGCAAAATGAAAAATACTTCATGTGTTTTTGTGTGAGTTTATACTTTTATGACTACATATTCCCAAAGCTTCCATACGTATGGCTATGTATCTATACTTATTGTATTATGTATGCAGATTTGTATGTGATCCTATAAAAACATATGCGGTCATCAGGTTCCACTCCAGACCAATTGCATACAATTCCGCATCATAATAAGAATTGCGTAAAAAAGCCTAGAACTTTTGCAAAATGCATTCTACCAAACGAAATGTAGAAGCGATAGGCACACAAAGGCAAATCGAACAGCTCGCAGCCAGGACCTACCTTATCCAATTTTTTTTTTGTGATTCTGTACCCATCCTATGATTGGATTCACGCTCCAAACACATATCACTTGGTCATCAACTTTGGACAACAGGGCACAAACGTATAGCCGCAAACCTGGCTGAAAGATATAATATATGTGTATGTACCTACAAAAAAGAAAAAAAAAAAAAAGATAGGGGAAGCTATCGTCAAAATCACAATATTCTTCAGCACAAGTAATGCGTATGTATGCGTGATAACTCGCATATCCTGAAATGCATGTGCATATGCCTATGCAGTTGCATATATTTTTTGTGTACAAATTACAGTACAATGTACTGGTCTTCTGCATCTCTCTATAAAGCAATTCTCTTTTCGTTGTTTCGTGCATACTTCACTCATCCCGATGATGTTGCCGGTTTATATTGGAAGAGTTATTTTATTTTGTATTTAAGGGTTAGATTAGGAAGCCGTGCAATAATATCTATTAAATATGTATATCATTATCAAAATTGTCATTGAATTTACTAAAAGTATTTAGCTATTTCATATCGTTGATATCGATTGAGCTTGTAAAATCGTTAACTTTAAATTTTAAAATATCCTGTAAGAGTATAATATCTATTGTACAAACGGGGAGGCGTCGTCATTATTATGTATTATTATACCCAGTGAATATTTACCGGGCATAGTTTGGGAGCAAAATCCCGAAACTATTGTCCCCTGCATTAACAACCAATATTTGATAGGTAGGTACGTATTTGACTCAAAATTAAGGGCCCAAAATATTTTCTTGCACCAATTTTCAGTAAGATCTGGCTAACCTATGCTTTAAATTTCAGCTTCGTATGCCTAATGCGCTTCGAGGTATTTATCAAATGACAGATGACAATGACAAATGACAAAAGAAACGGTCCCGGAAATTTACCATTAGTAAAGCCATCGAGTGATGGCTATCAGACAGCGGGAGTGCAGACTTACGCTCAAGCTGCGGCGGCATTAGAAAACTCAAATAGCATTGAAATTTCGTCAGATCCTGTTGCTCAAGTTTTCTCAGTTATTCTCGCGAAATTTGAAGAACAGAGCAAAATAAATAAAATTATTCTCGATCAGTTGGTTAAGCTCGAAAGTAATTCTAGGAAAACGCGTACTTCAAATAGAATATGAATGAAAAACTAGTATTAAAAGTATGTACTTGGAATGCAAACGGACTTTTGCAAAAACTTAACGAATTGGAAATATTCATGCGAGAAAAAGATATTGACATTTGCTTGGTTTCTGAAACTCACGTAAAAAAAAGAGAAAAGAAATTGAATTTAAAAATAAAAGACTATAATGATTTCCACGCTTGTCACCCTTCGGGAAAAGCGAGAGGCGGATCATCCTTGTTTATTAAAGACTGCATTGAACAATACGAAGACCGAAAGATAGAGATTGAAACTGTGCAACTGTGCACAATTCGAGTAAAGAATAACCAACGTATTCTTAGAATCTCATCCATCTACTGCCCACCGCGTCTCGCGCTTGAAAAAAGTGATTTCACTAACTTGTTTAAATCGTTGAATCCTAATTTTATTGTAGGCGGCGATTTTAATGCGAAACATACGTTTTGGGGTTCTAGATGCATCTCGCAAAAAGGTAGAATGCTCTATGGGGCAGGTATGGAGTACAGTTGTGATTTCCACTCGACGGACAAACCGACTTACTGGCCAACCGATACTTCGAAAATACCTGACCTAATCGATTTTTTCGTTACGAAAGGTATATCTACCAACCACATCAAAATTGAAGAGAGTTTTGATCTGTCCTCTGATCATTTGCCAGTCATTTTGATATTGAGCGAAAAACTAGTCTATTACCCAGAGCCAGCGAGATTGACTGGTAGAACTACTAACTGGAACGATTTTAGGAACGAAATCGAATCGAATGTTGAATTGACCGTTCCCCTTACGACACCATATGAACTTGAGGTTGAAATTGACCGCTTCGTTGAGATTGTACAGCTCGCCTCCTGGAATAATACGCCCAAACCAAGGAAAAAGCCGGACAAATACGGCTTACGATATCCTCCGGAAATAAGAGAATTGGTCAACCAAAAAAGGAAAGCGCGTAAAAAATGGCAACAGAATCGTTCTCCGCAACATAAAGCACATTTTAACTTTTTGTGCAACTTGTTGAAGGCAACTATTAAGGATTTCAAGAATCGTGCGATAGGCTCTTACCTCGAAAGCTTAACTGCGAAAAAAGATTCCAATTATTCACTTTGGAAAGCTGTAAAAGGCACCAAAAAGCCTAAAATCCCCGCGCCGCCAATTAAAATAAATCAAAATGAATGGGCAAGGGAAGATAAAGATAAAGCGGATGTTTTTGCAGCCCATCTGAAAGAAACGTTTAAACCGTACGTTGGGCAAGTGGTTAACGATAACAACGATGGGACTGAACTAATATCTGACGATTCAACACTCGCAAGTGCAACGCTAAGAGAACTAAAAGATGAAATCGAGGATCTTAAACCTAAGAAAGCCCCGGGCTATGATTTGATCACGGGAGAAGTTCTAAAAGCTCTTCCTAGAAAAGCACTAATCAAGCTTCTCCATATTCTAAATGCTGCGCTCAGATTAAGACACGTGCCGAGCCAATGGAAAGTTGCGGAAGTCATAATGGTTCTAAAACCAGGAAAACCGCCAAATGAGATAAAATCATACAGACCAATTTCGCTTCTTCCAATCATATCCAAAGTTTTCGAGAGGATACTACTAAGGCGTCTACAACCGGTTATAGAAGTCAATAATCTTATCCCTGACCATCAGTTTGGGTTTAGAAGTAAGCATTCGACGATTGACCAGGTTCATAGAATTACTGACGTAATCGAAAAAGAACGAAAAATATGTTCCAGTAAGGTGTGGCACGAAGGCTTAAAACTAAAATTACGACAAGTTCTTCCCGTACGTCTACGATATTCTCGTATCATATCTCGGCAATAGACTTTTCCGTGTAAGACATGGAAGCGAATACTCGGATCTAAAAGAAATATCGGCTGGTGTACCACAAGGAAGCGTTCTTGGGCCGCTTCTCTACCTGTTATATACTCGTGATATACCAAAGGAAGATGACACTATTCTTGCTACGTTTGCCGACGACACAGCTATTCTAGCAGTTGGTAAAACAGTCGAAGAAACGACTGCAAAACTGCAAACCGCGTTAAATAAAGTAAATGAATGGACGAGGGTCTGGCGAATCGCCCTCAATGAAACTAAAAATGTTCACATGAACTTCACATATAAAAAACGAATGACTTGCCAATTTTTCTAAACTCGGCCAGAATACCTTTTGCGAACGAAGCCAAATACCTGGGAATGACACTCGACGCAAAGCTGAAATGGAATTCACACGTGAAAATGAAACGCAAAGAGCTTGAACTCAAATATAGAGAAATGTACTGGTTACTTGGAAAACATTCCCAGCTCAGTACCGAGAACAAACTGCTTTTATACAAGCAAGTGCTAAAGCCGGTGTGGACCTACGGTATACAACTTTGTGGTTGCACCAAGAAAACAAATGCCAATATTATACAATCTTTTCAAAATAAAGTGCTTCGAGAAATTGTAAAAGCACCGTGGTATATTAGAAACGACGATATCCACAGGGATCTCGGAATACCTACAATCGAAGCTGAAACGAGAAGCTTTGCGCGAAAGCATAGAAACCGACTAATCGGACACACCAACAATACAGTCCTACAAATTTTGGATGATAGCAATTTATTGCGCCGACTACAAAGAACAAAACCTTTCGACTTGGCGATATAGGGATTAACCGCGTCTAAATTGCGGAACATGCAGGATCTTTCATTGGAGAGTAACCTGCCAAAAGTTTTCATTTCGTGATAAAAAAATTGCTTGATAAGTTATATCTTAGTTGCAGTATCTACAATTTCTATCGAAGGGTGGTGTTTTTAGTCAGTAAGAATCTGACACTACTATGAGCACGCGTTGTTCTCATAGTGTCTATGCAAGATTTTCACCTACCCTCGGAAAAAAAAAAAAAAAAAAAAAAAAATGACAGATGATTGGTCACAGAGGGTTTTTATTAGAAGGGAAAGTTAGCCCCACCATTAAAAAAAGAAACTGTTTTGCTCTGTTGTGCTATTAAAAATCAATTTCGAAAGCCCGTTATTTTGGGTTTTATTAACAACTCTGTAGCTGTGAATACCCGGCTTCGCTCATATACCCCTAATTGTATTGCTTAAATATGTTTTTGTTTTATCAGCGAGTGTCGAAAAATTACATTTGAAGTTTTCTTTTATAAGTGATCCCGCCCATTTTTTATTCAATGCTTTCTAGAAGCAATAAACGTCTATTTACCAAATTTCTAGGCTAAATTTGCCATAAAATGGCAAGGACACAAGTACGATAACTTAGGCGCAAAGGCGAGGTCTCAGGCTAGAGACCAGAGGCTATCGACAAAACTGATAGTCTAAGATCGTTATACGTGGTGAAGAGCCACATCCTGCACGAGGTGCCACCGCTTTTAACGAAATATAACGGATTTAGAGGGGAATAACTCGATAAAACCCCTAATCTCGGGTGAACAACCGTGCCCATGGGATGTATGGCACCATGTTATGTGTCTTCTAACGGTGAACTCTAGATACCTGGGGACCTCTAGTTTTAATTCCAAATCACCTTTTCTGTATACAGGGGGTGACTACAGATCGACCTTCGTGGAAACAAAAATGAACAAAACAAACAATACAAATAAAATGAAAACAACAACAACAACAAACAAAACGGAAGAGACTACTGTGCAAGGGTCGAGCAATGTAGACTGTATCAACATCGATCCCCAGACCGGCCAACTGACTGAGGGGGAAGCAAATATTCTACTCAACCCTTTCGCATATGGCACTGGCGAAGAGAACATAGCTCTCGATGTCAGTGACACCTGCTCAAACGCTAACTATCCAGATTGTCAAACTGCTCAAGACGTAGTAGAATAAACAACAGCAGAAAGACATTTAAACGACTAGGCACTAAGGGCTGGGACGGACTCAACGAGGCGGAACGAAAACGACAACACATTACACGTGCCTACCTGCAGGAACAGCTGCCAAGAGAGAATGAGTCACTAGCTCGTACACCGGCGGAAGTTGATCCCGTAGGGGACACGTATGCAGAAACGTTGATGAGGCAACCTGCTCCAAAGATTGGCAAGGACCATCCAAGGAAAAGGCCGACCTCATCACCATGTGTGACAAGAGACACTGGAGACACGTCTAAACCTCACACCGTACGTTGCATCGGGCCTATGGTGTCCATCGTATCTCTATAAAAGAGAACATGTTCTCTTTTTTTGGTCCGATCTTTTTTACACTATCTTTTTTGTTATGGATCTATTTTTGTTCTCTTTTTTACTGATACTAAAAAAAAAGAATAGAAATGCTTTTCTTAACAATAAGAGTAAAAACTATTGTTAATAGGCTTTTGAAAACTGAACTGTCAACAAAAGTAATCAGTTATTCAGACTGTTTCTAATGGGGACCCCTACGTTATCTCCTTTTCTAAAATAGGTAACTTATTGGACATAATCTCTCATTTTTTTAGCTCTTTTTCCAAAATCTTTCGGGACGAAATCCCCTATGCCAAAATCTCCCACCTACATACATACTTATTAAATCCCTCGTTAAAATCTCCTGTTCGCACAATTTACAATAATTTATCCGTAAAGAGTTTTTAACTTCTACTTTAATGAAACTTTATAATAATTTAAATTGGAAGGATGTCGAAGATTCCATCGTTTATCTTAATTTTAAAAAGTAAATATGTATGTATAAATGATAGCAAAAGTTTTGACGTTTTTGCAAGTTGCAAAACTCAAATAAAAATAATTTTGATGAATTGCGTTCGCCACAAAAGTGTTTTTTCAAAGACTGAAATATTCTAAACATGTAATGATGTAATACAATCACTGAGCAGAATACCAATGTCGAAAGAATATAATTCTTTTTGATTGGGCCCAATTACACAAGAGAGAAATAGATTAAAAATTTCAACTGTTACCGTGTTACCATCGTGACTAGCCAAAGTGATTTAAATCTAATAACGAAAAACGTTCCCACCGTTTTTCGTATTTTATTTTGACATTTCTGTCATTTCCTGAAACTTTTTTTCCAAAATTCTAGGAGGAAGAACTAGTCTTTTTCGGGCCAAAATGCCCTTTTATTGCTTACTTCTTGCTTTGGGAACATATCTAACCTTATGACAATATGTCGGTGTGAACATGTTATATTAATAGTACTTCTTATAGCTTGTTTTGTTTTAATTTTCATTTTCTTTTTCTCTTTTTTTTTAAATAATGAATTCGTATTTTGTATGTTAATTAAAATATATTTTTGAAGTTTTTGTGAGTGTATTTTTTTTTATTTTGAGTGTTCTCTTTTTTGTCCTCTATTTTGTTTACGAATGTTCTCTATTTTTATGTCTTTGGGAACAAAATGTTCTCTTTTTATAAAGACCACAGATGGAATGGGCACCCTAATCGGGCCACTTGCCCATACGGGTCCGGCGGGGGAGCAGACGCTCTCTGGGAAAATGAAGACAACGTCAACGGGTAAACAGACTGACCAACATCAATCTGGCAAGCCGGAGACGGTGTCTTCTCACCTGCAACTAACCTATTTACACACGTCTGGCACGTGTTAGCATAATGGGAATATATCGTATTTTCAAATAATGGCATTGCATGCCTTGATGTTTCCAACGGTTTTTGGAGAATTGAGTGCGTTTACAATTATCCCTGTTCACAATTACCCCCTTGACCCTATATGCAATCTTTATTTAAATTAAAGTATTTTACCCAATTTTCAACAACATTCTTTAGCAACAGTCAGGGCCAAATTTAGGGGAGGGCAGCAGGGGCTACAGCCCCGGGCCTCCACAAAACAGGGGCCCAATATTTCAAATTCCGACGAGTAAACAAGACAAACAAAAATAGAAATAAAAACCAAATCATTAACAAACACAGGACCGACGACGATGAACATAATCTTCAATATCTTGGAACTAGAACTTCAATATTCTCGGTCTTAAATAGTGGTAAATTGCAGAGGCGCGAGAAATAAATTTCAAATCAAAAACCACCTGCATTTGGGATCGACCGCTAAGCAACAACAAATACATTACCGTACCCAGAACAAGTCATCATGCTCGCAACTATTTTGGGAAAAGTGTCATAAAAGTTGAATTTATCCACTTAATACCATTTTGTTACAATATAAATATAATATATCCTTCATTCCTTGCGCAATTGGTTTTTCCCAGATTAGCAAAGGGTTTTGAATAATATCGTAAAATTAAAACAAAAAAACTGTCTATTCGTAATCAAGTGAGACGGGGTGTACCTACACAAACAACAGGCCATTGCGTTATAAGTGAACGACACATGCCTTACTGAGTCATAAGTATAGTTTTTTCCAAGCGGCAAAATGTTAGTTTTTTTCCTTTTTCCTGTTCTTGACTTTAATTTTTGGAAAATATTTCTGTTGCATTTTTCATGCAAGTTTTTAAATAATTCACTTGCATTGTGCAACAATTTAAATCCTTTCGAATTTGTGTGGACACACGTGAGTATTTTAATTTTTATCTTGTAATTTACAATAGATATAATCAGTGATGCCATTCTGACCGGATTCCGGTCATATCTGACCGAAATCTGTTTACTCTGACCGGAGAAAATTTTGAAACCCGTCTAACCGTTTTTTGACCGGAAAGAAATTTGTTTAACCGGAAAACGCTTTTTGGGCTGCAAAAATACAATTGCTCTATTGACTATAAATAAAGATAGATTTCTATAGGTAATTTGAATAAAACTTTACCGTACATTACGACCACGCTCCCAAGTTCAAACAGAAACCAATTTACTGCGAATATTGGGACATTTACAACATAACACATGGAATTCTACTTCGGGAGCGGGATAATAAACTATCTTATTGGCTAAATTTTGGCCATTGCGTTATAAGTGAACGACACATGCCTTACTGAGTCATAAGTATAGTTTTTTCCAAGCGGCAAAATGTTAGTTTTTTTCCTTTTTCCTGTTCTTGACTTTAATTTTTGGAAAATATTTCTGTTGCATTTTTCATGCAAGTTTTTAAATAATTCACTTGCATTGTGCAACAATTTAAATCCTTTCGAATTTGTGTGGACACACGTGAGTATTTTAATTTTTATCTTGTAATTTACAATAGATATAATCAGTGATGCAATTCTGACCGGATTCCGGTCATATCTGACCGAAATCTGTTTACTCTGACCGGAGAAAATTTTGAAATCCGGTCTAACCGTTTTTTGACCGGAAAGAAATTTGTTTTTAACCGGAAAACGCTTTTTGGGCTGCAAAAATAAAATTGCTCTATTGACTATAAATAAAGATATATTTCTATAGGTAATTTGAATAAAACTTTGCCGTACATTACGACCACGCTCCCAAGTTCAAACAGAAACCAATTTACTGCGAATATTGGGACATTTACAACATAATACATGGATTTCTACTTCGGGAGCGGGATAATAAACTATCTTATTGGCTAATTTTTGGACGTTTTCTTTTGCTAGAATGTTAAATAGGAAATTAAACAATGCATTTCAAATAAGAGTGTGAAATTCGATAAATTTCAGATTAGAGTTTGGTGAACTACTCTTTTCAAGTGTCAGAAAATTATCTGAGAATAATTATTTAGCCATACACGTCTTCCCATGACTTTCTTTTCCATTAACGACTTGGCCACAGACAAAAACGAGGCGCCATTGCAATGAAATAAAATTCGACAGGGAAACAATATTGAAATCGGAAACGCAAATAAATTTTATAGTAAAGCCGAAGCCGACGCCCGTTTTTGACGCCCTTACTCTATCAATGCAAATATCAAATGCAGATTTATATCAAAAGCACAATGGTACGAAAAAGAACCTTTATGCCCTGCCCTGGCCATGCCAGAATTACTTCTGAAAATGGACTTTTCTCCTTTCTACTCACTCAAAATCTAGCTGCCTCGCTGGGCAATGGAAGACGTGATATGGTCATTTCAGGACTTAAAACGCGTCATATAAAATGGAAAATTAGTTTCAGTAAATTTTAAACAAACGAAATAAAATACAAGTTTAAAAACTCAAGATTCACATATTATAAAAACGTTTTCTCAATATGGATAATGTTTATAATGTAAAAAAATGGTCTAAAATAGTTAACTTTTGTTTTATATTTTTAGAAATACATATTATGTTACCATAATCTATTTTTGACTGGGTTTCCGGTCGAAAACTCTGATTTTGACTTTTGACCGGATAATAATAATAATAAATCCAGCTCGCAGCTTCTCTATTAATTTTATATGTTAACTGCTCTTAACCCCCTAAAATCTTTTTTTGTGTTTCTGCTAATGTTTGGTTTTGCTCGACTATCAACTCTACGACTACTTTCTTATTAGTGAAGAACTTTTTTATTCGCATTTTTTCTTAAGTCTTAACTTTTTTTTATAGTGGAATCATGAGTGATCAATCTCAAAACTCCTCGAGTTTTTGCTAGTGGCTCCCAGAAGAGGAAATTGCAAGCGAAACGTGAAAAGGAATCCGAAGAAACTTTAGCTAAAACACTCAAATTGGCCAGTTATTTTACGTCGTCAAATAAAGAAGAACTCCCTCAATGCAAACTAATGCAGAGGAAAATCATCAGCTACAACAACATCAAATCAACTACAACAACACCAGGTAGTTCAAGAAACGGTTTTACCTCAGCAGCAGCAGTAGCACCCACAGCCACAACAACAGTGTAATACCCGTCATACAGTGATGCCATTCTGACCGGATTCCGATCATATCTGACCGGAATTTATTTACTCTGACCGGAGAAAATTTTGAAATCCGGTCTAACCGTTTTTTGACGGGAACGAAAAATGGTTTTAACCGGAAAACGCTTTTTGGGCTGCAAAAATAAAATTGCTCTACTGACTATAAACAAAGATAGATTTCTATAGGTAATTTGAATAAAACTTTGCCATACATCACGAACTCGCTCCCAAGTTCAAACAGAAACCAATTTACTGCGAATATTGGGACATTTACAACATAACACATGGAATTCTCCTTCGGGAGCAGGATAATAAATTATCTTATAAGCTAATTTTTGGACGTTTTCTTTTGGTAGAATGTTGAAGAGGAAATTAAACAATGCATTTCAATTAAAAGTGTGAAATTCGACAAATCTCAGATTAGAGTTTGGTGAACTACTCTTTTCAAGTCTCAAAGAATTATCCAAAAATAATTATTTAGCCATACACGTCTTCCCATAACTTTCATTTCCATTAACGACTTGGCTACAAACAAAAACGAGACGTCATTGCAATGAAATAAAATTTGAAAGGTAAAAGAATATTGAAATAGGAAACACAATCAAATTTTATAGTAAAGCCGAAGCCGACGGCCGTTTTTGACGCCCTTACTCTATCAATGCAAATATCGAATGCAGATTTATATCGAAAGCACAATGGTACGAAAAAGGACCTTTATGCCATGCCCAGACCATGCCGGAATTATTTCTGAAATGGATTTTCTGCGCATTTTCTATGCTATCTACCTTTCTCCTCAAAATCTACCTGCCTCGCTGGACATTGTATTTCAGGACTTAAAACTTGTCATATGAAATGAACAATTTGTTTCAGTAAATTTTAAACAAACGAAATAAAAAACAAGTTTACAAACTCAAGACTCACATATTATAAAAACGTTTTCTCAACATGGATAATGGTTATAATGTAAAAAAATGGCTAATGATAGTTAACTTTTGTTTTATATTTTTAATAATGCATATTACTTTACCATAATCAATTTTTGACCGGGTTTCCGGTCGAAAACTCTGATTTTGGCTTTTGACCGGATTTTTTAACCGGATTTAGAAAATAAAAATCCGGTCATACGGTCAGATTTTACCGGATTCACTTTTTTTTTAGTGGCAACACTGGTCATAACGATAAAGTGATAATGATAACTTTAAAGACAGTGTACAACGAAATAGTTGCTCTTAGATATGAGAATGCTCATGCTCTTTCTTTAATAAGAAGAAAAAAAATAAACTATTGCAAACAGTCAGCGATCTTCAAAGAGAAGTGAATTATTTGCAACAAGAAAGTAGAGACAAATGTGTTGAAATAGTAGGTGTACTGTACCCAATGTAAACAATACCAACGCATTGAATTGTGCTTTGCAAGTTTTTTCTAAAGGTGATATTGACAATTGTTTTGTGAAAAATGTTAAGAAGAACAATAATTCAGTTGGTATTATTTTAGTGGTTAAATTTATTTCAAAGTTAAGGAAAAATGTAATTATGAAGAAAAAATTCAGCAAAAAAAATAATTTAACTTCTAAGATATTTAATTGTGAAAAAAATAGTAAAATCTATATATGTAAATGAATCTTTAAGTGGTGCGACAAGATATCTTTTAAAAGCGGCGCAGAAAGCTAAGAAAGAAAAAATGTTCAAGTATGTTTGGATTAACAACGGGAGAGTACACATACGTAAGAGGGATAACGACAAGTACATTGTTATTAATTCAGAGGTGGATCTTCTAGCACTAAATTAATATGCAAGATCCAGAAGTTAATATACTAAATATTCCCTCTGTCAACTGTGTAGACGTTGACTCCCATGATCTCGTTTCTAACCAGAAATACTTGAACAATTTTCTTATTATTCACCAAAATATTAGAAGCATGCGTAAAAATTTTGATAACTTTCTTATACATCTGAATTCATTTGTTAACAAGCCTGTTTGTATTTTTTTGTCGGAAACGTGGATATATGAAAAAGAAGTGTCTTTCTTTAGTATTAAAGGATATAAACTTATAGCTTGCAGCAATAATGAGTACGCAGCTGGAGGTGTTTTGGCTTTTATTAAAAGTGAGATAAGCGTTGCAGATTATCGCTATAATTTGCGAAGTTGTGATGTTTTAAAAGTGAAGGTAAATGACAAAAAGTTAACATTTTTCTGCGTTTATCGATTTAATGACCTATCTATGGCGAATAATTTGTTTTTAGAGGAATTTAGCGTTGCCATTTTGACTGCTTTCCAGTCAGATCTGACTGGATTGATATGCATTTAGCTGGAAGATTTTTTAAAATCCAGCCGGCTGGTTTTTTAGCTGGATACGAATTTTGTTTGACTGTTTTTAAATGTTTCGTGTAATATCACTTTTCTATCAATATACATTTTTAAATTCAAAGTGGAAATAGAAAAAAAAGAAAAAACGAACAAATATTGCTTAAATTTCACTATTTTTATTGCTTTGAGCTTGGAAGCATATCCCACTCATATAATGAACCAATTTATGCGTTTGCATTTGTACAAGTACTTGCCCTTGCCAACTTACAAACAAATATTTGAAACTGAAAATTTAGCAGTTGTGTAAGGTTCAACTTTCCTATACCAGCCGAAGTAACAAAATAATTGGTTGGTACTAATATTACTTACAGTAGCAGCAATAAAATATTCGACATTATGTATGTTGATGCAAATGATGAGGAGACCATTGAAGCGCTCAGAGAGATTGCTATATAAAGTTCATTTATAAGTTAATACATTTTGTATACCATCCACATAAGGGAATATTTCCTTTATCATTACGTTTGTAACTTCAAGTAAGAGTCACCGGATTTGACCAGGATCAAGTTCTGAATCTGAATCGATTTAGCCATGTCCGTCTGCCTGTCTGTCTTTCTGATGAAAACACAATATAGCGTCAAAAGGAAAGGAATCGCAATCGACCTAGGCGAATGAAATTCTGTCAGAGGACTTCTTTCTACCGTTCAGGTTGATATTGAAAATATAGGCTATATCGGTCAAGTAGTTCATTAGTCAACATTAGACCAATGCCCAGCACATGCCTCACATGGCTAAATTTTTGCATGACATGTATATGTATGCAGTGGAGGGTATCAAAAGCAACGGCCAGACCATTGATAACACTTTTACTTGTATTTTTATTTTCATGACTGGATTTTTAGCTGGATTTTTGTTTGAATTTCTTTGACTGATTTTTTGACTGGATTTTAGGTTTTTGACTGATTTTTTTTCAGTCAAATCTGACTGGAAGGCGGATTTCAAAACGGCAACACTATTAGATAACCTATTATCAAGCGAGTCTTCTAATGATATAATTTTATTGGGTGACATCAATTTGATATTTCACAAAATTCTATTCATGAAGATAATTATATTTTTTTACTGTCATCTTATGGCTTAGAGTCATGCATAAACAAGCCAACTCGCATTTCAGATTCTAGTAGCACTTGCATTGACCACATTATGGTTCGTTTTTTTAACACACAAAAATACCATCTCAGCAGCTCTGTAATAGATTTGCAGTTTTAGCTTCGAATATGATTCTGATACTATTTCAAATTCAAAGTTTTCACCTTCCTGTTCGACTTTTGTCAAAACTGATTATGTATCGCTTAATAATCTACTTCGATCGGAATGCTGGGAAAGTATTGTAAGTGTAAGTGATCCTTCCAGGGATTTCTTTACGTTTATAGAGACTTTAAGTAAATATGTTGAGCAATGTTCGAGTACAAGAAAAAAAAGTGAGTCTAAATTAAAAAAACTAAAGCCTTGGATTACTGTTGATTTACTTAAGAAAATTAAATACAAGAACAATCTTTACAAGAAAAAAGTCAAATACCCTAATATTGCTGGTATCACTATTGCTTACAAACAATTATGTAAAGAAATTTCTAAAGATGTTTTGTTGTGTAAAAACCATTTCTACGTTAACAAATATCGTGAGATCAAAGGTGATTCAAAAAAAGAATGGAAATTGGTTAATGATATACTTAATAAACCAACTCAAATTGATAACATTCAAAGCTTAAAAGATGATGATGCTGTCATAACTAATCCCACGGATTTAGCTAATAAATTCAATGATTATTTCGTCTCTGTTGGTTGCAAAGTAGTGTCAGATAGTCGCTCTGAATGTACTAAATGTGAATGTTTGTCTCATGATGTGTCATCGTCTCAAAGCTTCTTTTTTGAACCTATAACATCTTTTGAATTATATAAAATCATAATTTCTCTAAAAAAATCGGATTCTGCTATAACTGATAGTTTATCAAATAACTTCGTTAAACAAATAGCTTTCAATATTTGCGATATTTTATGCCTTATTTATAATAAGAGTATTTCTAATGGTATTTTTTCCAGATGGGTTAAAACAAGCCGAAGTAATACCTTTGTTTAAGAAGGGTGATAAATCATTAATAAATAATTATAGGCCGATTTCCCTACTCTCGGTATTTTCAAATCTTTTTGAAAAAGCAGTGAAAAACATAATGGTAAAGTTTCTAGAAAGAAACAAATTCTTAAGTGAAACACAGTTTGGGTTTCGTTCTGGTTTTTCAACTGTACACTCCAGGGATATATTATGTTTATATTGTTATATGGAAAAGATTCGGGTGTTTGAGAGACAGTGTTTCAGGACCTGCCTAGGGTTGTTTAGAACTCCCGAATCTGAGTACATAAAATATTATCCCAACAAGACCCTATACGATGGGGTTCGAGTGAATAGGATTGACAATTTCCTAATTAAGGTGATTCGAAGGCACGTTGCAAGGGCGATGGCCAACGCTAACAGTCTGATCTCGGGTGGTTATTATCCGAATTTAATGTACCACGAGAGTACGCTCCGGTCTGGCTTTGTTCCGCCTGAGGCATTTCTTTATGCAGACATGAAAGGGTTAGAACAGAATAAAGATGGTGTGCCGGTATTGTACCACAGCCACCGCGGCGCGAGGGATAAGCGGCTCATCCACGACGGGTACGCCGCCAATGCTCAGGAGCTCCTCCGTTTTAATACCGCAATTGCGGATAGGGACACGGTTGATACCTTGAAGCAGTTCACCGAATTTTGGTGGCTTGAGGAAGAGTTGAGGGCAGACACGCTCTCCCGGGTCGGTGCGTTACCTATGTAACATCCTCCTTAGTTTTAAGCTAGTTTGTAAGTTAGTTAGGTGTATTTTAGGGGGTCTTTGGGAGGGGCCGGGCTCGTCAACATGAATGAGTGCTACCGAGACTTGACCGATGCTTATGGCCTCGCTCGAGTCCCGGCGGCGCGTGTGCACCGTGTTGGCGACTGCCAGGCGCCCATCGACGCAATCGGGATGGTGACCAATCGAAAGATTGCTCATCACCCTGATTATAGGTAATTTAGGTTAAGTAGCTTAGGTAGTTCTAAGTAGTTTAGGTAGTTTTAAGAAAAAACCAATAATAAAGAGTCCAAGTTTTAGCCAGTTTTCTTGGAAATTAAAAAACAGTGCAATTTATACAAAAAGATAGATTTAAGGCCGAAAGGCAATAGTTATAAGGATATAGTTAAGTTTAGAGTGCTCGTTACGAGCCAGTAAGCTAGATTAAGATACATGTTAGTTTTAAATTAGATTTAGTCATTTTTGTCTAGTAAGTAAGTTTAAATAATGAATTTAATAAAAATGAATTTAAAAGTAAAAAAAAGTATGTTTATATTGTAAAAAGAAAAATGGGATTAAGTTGATAAATGCAACTTTTATGACACTTTTCCCAAAGGGGTCATAAAATTGACCTGTTTTTTTCGTGTCACTTGATTGGGAACAGTAGCTAAATCTACCTGTTACCATGATTTAATCAAATAAAAGGATACTTTGAGTATTAGGGAGCTTAGTTTAAGTAATAACTTCATACAATCAACAACTATGGGTAAAGGAAAGACATTACCCAAGGAGGAAATTGGCCAAATTCGAGCTTACCGGGAACAAGGACAATCCATCAGTTTCATAGCCAGAAAGATTGGAAGAGGTTCCACTGTTGTACACAGATTTATTAAGGATCCGGAGAGGTATGGAAAAAACCGCAAAGGAAGAGTCAGCAAAGCAACAACATGTCAGGAAAGGCGGGCGATACTGAGAGCTGCTTCAAATTCAAGACTCTCCGTAAGTAAAATTAAGGCAGAAACTGGAGTTACAGCTAGCAGATCGACTGTTTATAGCGTGATAAAGCAGGCCAGCCATATTCGCCATAAAAAAATGAAGAGGAAACCACCATTGAATGCGGCACGTAAGATCCAGCGGCTTGATTTTGCAACAAGTCACATCAGGTGGAATCGAGAGTCTCATACCGTCGTCTTTTCTGATGAAAAAAAATTTAATTTGGACGGACCTGATGGATATAGATGTTATTTCCATGATTTAAGAAAAGAAGAAATACATATTCAAAGGCGGCACAGCAAAGGAGGTAGTGTAATGGTATGGGGAGCAATAAGCTATTACGGAACTGTGGAGCTGGATTTCCAAAGCTCCAAAATGACGGCAATCACCTACCAATCAATATTGGAAAGAGCTTTTCCGCAGTTTCCGGAGATATTTGGTGGACAGAGATGGACTTTCCAACAAGACAATGCACCGATACATACGGCACGGACAACAAAAGCCTGGGGGCAGATCGCGTAAAATAAAAACGATCGAACGACATCGTTTTCACTAAAGCTGTCTCTATCATATCCGTGACAATAGACAGAGACTGCTAGTATAGAAACGACGTCGTTCGATCGTTTTCATTTTACGTGATCTGGACCCTGGATTCAGAGCCAAAATGTAAGCCTACTTCCATGGCCGCCATATTCACCCGACCTTAACATCATGGAAAACGTGTGGGGTTGGCTTTCAAGAAAAGTCTACGAAGGAGGACGGCAATATGAAGAAACGGAAGTGATTATTGAAGCCATAAAACGAGCCTGGTCCGAAATTTCGCTCGATTATTTGACAGCACTCTATGAATCTCTGCACAGCAGGCTACTTGAAGTGATTCAGCGATCAGGAGGTAGTACCCATTACTAAAAACTATTGCCACTCTTTCAATAAAACCAACATTTATTTATACAAAAAAATTTTGTATTGTTTTTTTACCTTTTAAGCTTCAAACAGGTAGATTTAGCTACTGTTCCTAATCAAGTGACACGAAAAAAACAGGTCAATTTTATGACCCCTTTGGGAAAAGTGTCATAAAAGTTGCATTTATCAACTTAATCCCATTTTTCTTTTTACAATATAAA
Source organism: Cheilosia soror (assembly GCA_949372485.1). NCBI lineage: Eukaryota > Metazoa > Arthropoda > Insecta > Diptera > Syrphidae > Cheilosia > Cheilosia soror. Next base: position 46,307,752 of record OX443562.1, on the reverse strand, counting down.
CATAATATATCCCTCATTCCTTCTGCAATCGGTTTTTCCCAGAATAGCAAAGGGTTTGAAAAATATCGTAAAATTAAAACAAAAAACTGCCTGTTCCTAATCAAGTGGCACGGAGTGTACTAACATATACAATGGCATTAATAACAGGAAATTAACTGCGGCTCTTTTTATCGATATTACAAAAGCGTTTGATACCGTCGATCACACAATACTCCTAGACAAACTGTACAATTGTGGTTTTAGAGGCATAATGCATGATTGGTTCCGTTCCTATCTATCCGATAGAGGACGAAGAGTTAAGATTAGTGAAGAATTAAGCTCCTTGAGAAGCGTCTCTTTGGGTGTTCCTTTAGTAACTCGCTGTTCTTACAAAAATACCGTTGCAAAGTAAATGCGTTCGCAGATGACATGGCATGTGCGTGCATTTCATAGTGACTCTGCTTTGGATCTTTCTGCAGATTTTAATCATGACTTGGAAAGCTTAAGCCATTGGTTTGAAATGCATAAAATGGTAATAAGCGATAAAACCAAAATTATGTTTTTTAATGTTTCTGGTAAGGAGGTAGACTATGGATCATTCTCTTTCCATTGTGCAAGCTGTGAGAAATATAATCATAGTAGAGTAATCTTTAGCTCGTCAGTGTACCCACGGACATTTTTTGAATCACTTTCGTACTCCGTGAAATGTTTTGATATTGAGTGTGTCAAGTCATACAAGTACCTGGGGGTGCTGGTTGATTGGAAGATGGGTTGGTCTGCTCATACGGAGGCAATCAAAAAGTATCTTAGGGCCGCTACAAGGCAAATGTACTTTTTAAAATCTTATTGCTCACGAGAACTTCTTACTTGTATTTATTATGGTTTAGTGCACTCTAAGCTTGAATATGGCATAGTTTCATGGGGTGGTACACACAGCAATAAAATTAATCCACTTCTGATTTCACAAAAACATATTATTCGTCTTGTTTGTAATAAAAGTCGTCGACATGATAGTTTAATACTTCATGTCGACGACTACTAATCAAAGTCCTACCTCTGAAGCATTTTTTGTATTTTTATAAGGTATTAAAGATTTTTTTCGCCAGATCTGGCTATCTATTGCTCTTCTAGCTATAACCTTAGAGTAAACAATCAACATCTCGCTTTAGTACCACCATTGAGTTTATATACATAGAGGAACCACCTCAACGAAATGAAAATAGTTGGTAAACTCCTCGCCAGATGGCGTCTTTATTTGCCCCTGAAGCTGTGCTACTTACCCCTAAGTATATGCCTATTTTCATATCCAACCATGTGGATTCTGGATTGTGGATAATTTGGAATGTGACTTAACGCAACCACACTTCCACTCTGCTGTATACCTACTCATAATTCATATCATAAACATGAGCACAAATTACATGTATGTATATAGATATAGTTTGTTTGTGCACGAGCAGCAGAGCCGGCTGGCGCTAGACGTACCGTAAAAAACCAGTTTGGATAAGGATATGTCACTGGAAAAATATTTTCTGAGGCACGCAATCGAAGATAAATGATTACATAATTCGGTTTAGATAGGTATGTAAAGGGTTTTTCAATCATGATGCGTCGATATTGAAATGGAATAAAACAAGTAAAAGTGTTATCATCGGCCTGGCCGATGCTTTGATACCCTCCACTGAATAAAAGTCCTGCAAAATGTTTGCCACGCGAGTTAGTATGTGTATAACTTTAGTTTTGTATGGGAGGTAGCAGAACTACTTTACCGACATACACAATTTTCAATACCAACCTGACGACGGTTAAAAAAAGTCCTTTCATAAAATTTCATTCACCTAAGTCGATTCGTTTGGACGCTAAGGTGTTTTCAACAGACAGAGAGATACATGAGTCGAATATTGGCTTTGTATGGGAGGTAGCAGAACTACTTGACCGACATGGATCATTTTTAATACCAACCTGACAACCGTAAAAATAAGACCTGTCACCCAATTTCAGTCGCCTAGGTCGATTCGTTTGGACGCTATCGTGATTTCAACAGGCGGGGAGACACATGGGTCTACTAATGGTTTTGTATGGGAGGTACCAGAACTACTTGACCGACATAGCCCATTTTCAATACCAACCTGACGACGGTAAAAAGAAGTCCTCTCACCAAATTTCAATCGCCCAGGTCAATTCGTTTGGACGCTATCGTGCTTTCAACAGACAGACAGACAGACAGACGGACAGACAGACAGACAGACAGACAGACAGACAGACAGACAGACAGACAGACAGACAGACAGACAGACAGACGGACATGGCTAAATCGATTCAGAATGTGATCCTGATTCAGAATATATATACTTTATAGGGTCTCCGGTGAATCCTTCTTGGCGTTACAAACGTAATGGCAAAGTGAATATACCTTCCTGTGGAGGGTATAACAAGCAGTGTGTAATGTGTATTAACGAAATTATTCTTTATACCCTCCACAGGAAGGTATATTCACTTTGTCATTTACGTTTGTAACGCCAAGAAGGATTCACCGGAGACCCTATAAAGTATATATATTCTGAATCAGGATCACATTCTGAATCGATTGAGCCATGTCCGTCTGTCTGTCTGTCTGTTGAAAACACGATAGAGTCCAAACGAATCGACATAGGCGAATGAAATTTTGTGAAAGGACTTCTTTTTATCGTCGTCAGGTTGGTATTGAAAATGGGCTATGTCGGTCAAGTAGTTCTGGTACCTCCCATACAAAACCACTATTAGACCCACGTCTCTCTCTATCTGTTGAAATCACTATAGCGTCCGAACGAATCTACCTAGGCAACTGAAATTTTATGAGAGGTCTTATATTTATGGTCTTCAGGTTTGTATTAAAAATGGTCCATGTCGGTCAAGTAGTCCTGTTGCCTCCCATACAAAGCCAATATTTGACGCATATATCTCTCTGTTGAAATCACGATAGCGTCCAAACGAATCGACTTCGGCGAATGAAATTTTGTGAGTGGACTTGTTTTTACCGTTATCAAGTTGGTATTAAAAATTGTCTATGTCGGTCAAGTAGTTCGGGTACCTTCCATACAAAACCAATATTAGACACATGCGTGTACCTATACAGTACATACAGTGGAGGGTATCAAAGCATCGGCCAGGCCGATGATAACACTTTTACTTGTTTTTAAATTAAATAGGCACATACATGTAGGTATGCCATTATGTATGGAATATAACATCGTTGAAATGGCTTCTGACAGTGACAAAAATCCGAGTAGTCCTAATTTTGGCAGACAATTTATCTTTAGCGACGAGGCACATTTTTTGAGCCAAATTGACAAATATGGGACGAGGTTCACAAGGCGGCAATGCATCCACAAAAAGTTACTATTTTGTGGCGATTTTGGGCCGGCCGGTGCGGCGTCGTCATTAATCTGCACTATTTTGAAAATGACCTTGGTGATGCCATCACCATCAACGAGCGCTGCAGGTCCATTCTTTCAAAATTTTCTTCGCATCAATCAATCATTGTAATACATCAGATATACCTATCAGGAAAATGGATCTGTAAAAACAATAAACAGAGCAAAACTGAAACATTTAACCCCAGTAATTCGTAGGAATTCAGTGGGTCATGTTTTGGAGTTGACTGAGAAGTTGAATAGAGAAAGTTTTAAGCACGGAAAAATTAATAAGTGGATTTTCTACAAAATTTCGAGATCCATTATTCCTTAACTTTTTTTTGGTGAACTAGGTATCTTAGTAATTCTTGTTTTAAGTGAGTTCCCTTCCCCTTGCGGCCTTGCCTTGAAAGTTGCTGTGCTGGTTGCTACATTTTTTTCAGCTTCTGTAAAGAAGTTATTGGCAACAACCGCGAAAATTGCCATTGCTGCTTTGCAACCTTATATTTGTGTTACCAATTTTACATAAAGCTTCTGAGCATTTGGTCGCAAGTGTTCTTTTGTAAGCTTGTACAAAAGTTTTACAGTGCAGAATTAAATAATTTTTCAAGTATTTTCCAAGAAACTCGATCCGGAGTCAGAATGTCAGCATTTAAAGATCTGTCTCTTGCGCTTTTAATAAAGTGTGGTACATCATGGAGTAAGAAAATTTGTTTCCCAGATTAAAATAAGGCTGTTTAATTGTCCCTCCTAAAATTCTGTACGCACTTCTGTTGTTGCTTCCTTGGTCGGTGCTTACTGCATTAACTTCAAAGCATAAAGATGTTACCTTAGCTATGCAGTCCTTAATAATATTGCTTAAGAGCACTCCATTTACGTTTCCTATAAAAATGCCTATATGTAGGTTGTTTCGAATTGCAATGTAACCCTCTCAACATAATAAGAAGTGCATGTGTTTTAGATTCATAAGCACCCTGTATCGCCTAATTGTCGATTATCATACTTATCTAAATATTGTTATACACATACAGTAGTTAATTTCTCTACAATGTCTGTCCAGTATAGGTTTCGCGGTTTTGGGACGCAAAGAATATTCCTACAGTTTTATTATAACTTACAAGTATAGATATCGATTTAATGTCCACCCTCTACATCGCCCTTTCTCTCCCTCTCCATGATCTTGCTACTTACTTGTCTCAGTTAAATACATTACCGGAGATTTATAAAAAAATTTTAAATACCTACCTATAAATCTTTTTCATCATTATTTTTTCCACTGACAATTTTTTTATGTATCTACTAATTGAGATAAAATAAGGATTTTCACGGTCTGTTTTATTGCTGAACATTTCATTTACTTTGTTTTCTATTTTTTGGCAACACTTTCCACAATTTGCTTTGGAGACCTGAAAAGACCTTATATTTTTCTTTCCATATTTCGCCAAATTACATAATTTTGCATTTCCTGAATGCTTAACCCACAGCACTTGTAATTAAATAAGAACCACCAAACATCGACAAGTAAACACATATGCAAATACAATTCCCTTTTTTTACTTTGAGAAAACCCCTCACACGCCGCACAAGGTTAATGGTGCATTACATAACATAGAAATATTGAATATTCATTATGCACATGCTCTTTGTATGCTTTCTCACTGCAAGTCCTTTTGTGTTGTTGTCAATGGGTTCCACCATGTTCCACACACATTTTCGATCTCGATGTAGTGTAAGTGGTGCCATCTACTGAGGTTGTTCCAAGCTCTCGTGGTTCCTCTATGTATATAAACTCAATGGTACCACATCACAATTTGCAATTTTTTTTAAATTTTTATACGGTCAAGAGACCGTCAATCGATTCTGGCTTTGATTTTCTCCAACTGCGGGGAAAATGCATTGTTATGCGTGTAAGTTAATGTCCACTCAAAACACAAAACTCTGTGGAGAAGGCTTTAGTGACTGGAGGCATGCATCTGATCGTCTATATGAACATGAGATTTCAAAGACTCATTTTGAATCAGTAATGCGTTTAGTGCAACGGGGAAAAGTCACAGTACGCATCGAACAAGAGGTAGCGTACAAGAGGCACAAAAAATCCAGTATTGGCAAAAATCTATAGAATTATCGTTAGTAGGTACTATCAAATTCATTGCTGAGCGTGGATTAGCTTGAAATTATTGGTTCACCGAAAAATGGTAATTTTCTGGGAATTTTGGAATTGCTAGCCGAGTATGAACCAATCCTGTCAACCCATTTTAAAGAGCATGCAAATAAAGGAAGTGGTCATGTCAATTACCTTTTGCCCACGATTTGCGAAGAACTGATCAGTTCTATGGGTGACAAAGTGCTAACTGAAATAGTATCCAGAATAAAAAAATCCAAATATTATTCAGTTTCAGTGGATTCTACTCCCGAAGAATCTCATATCGATCAACTAACTATACAGTTGTTAGATATATTGAAGGATCAATATATATTGGGAAGAGTTTTATTACCTTTTTACCAAACTGCGGTCATACCGGGAAGGCCATAGCAAACGCTTTACTACAATTTTTTGGTGACCATCAAATAGACATTATTGATGTTGAAATACTTAACGGAAAACAATTTTTCATTTTATTTGGGAAGTAATAAGCCAGAGGGCCCCACTCATTTGTTGCCCCAGGGCCTCCAGACCTCTAAATTGTAACTATGCTTTTTATAAGGGTCGCAAATCTTGCTGGTAAAGCAATCCCGGCTAAGGGCTGGTTCACGCGACGGCATAATACAAATTTAAAAATCAAAATAAATAATTTTAAACTCTAAATTTAAACAAAATCCCGATCTAAGGCGGAAAGGAAACCGTCTGGATTGGGAGTCTATAATGTTGGCGAAAGGACTCCTTGGCCACCCTCCCCATCCATGTAGATACTATGGCCGATAGTCTATCGTATCTACCCTAAATTAGTCGCGTGCAGCTCCTCCGCGACCTACGCCATTTATGGGTTGTTCAAGAAAATGTATGCCAACATTCTTAGTCACTTAAATTTCAAATTATAACTATAAAATTAATCATGGCTTAATTGCAAATCATTAAATAAAAAAAAATAAACTAAATATTGATTTATAAAAAAAAAAAATAGAAACTAAAACTATGAATTGAGAATTTATAATATGTGTGAGTTAAACTTAAATTTGTGTTAATAAAAGAAAAGAGATCAGAAATGTACCTTAAATTTTGTTGTAATCCGTGCGCACGAATTCTTGATGTTTAAAAGTTCTAGGAATTTTGAAATAATTAAATAGGTAATATGTACACAACACAAAATTAAACTTAACAACAACACAAACTTGAAAGAGATAAAAATGAAAATAACAATAGTAATTAAACAAAAAAAACTTAAACTCTAACACTTTTTTTATACCCTCCACAGGAAGGTATATTCACTTTGCCATTACGTTTGTAACGCCAAGAAGGATTCACCGGAGACCCTATAAAGTATATATATTCTGAATCAGGATCACATTCTGAATCGATTTAGCCATGTCCGTCTGTCTGTCTGTCTGTCTGTCTGTCTGTCTGTCTGTCTGTCCGTCTGTCTGTCTGTCTGTTGAAAGCACGATAGCGTCCAAAGCAATTGACCTAGGCGAATGAAATTTTGTGAGACGACTTCTTTTTACCGTCGTCAGGTTGGTATTGAAAATGAGCTATGTCGGTCAAGTAGTTCTGGTACCTCCCATACAAAACCACTATAAGACCCACGTCTCTCTCTGTCTGTTGAAATCACGATAGCGTCCGAACGAATCGACTTAGGCAACTGAAATTTTATGAGAGGTCTTATATTTATGGCCTTCAAGTTTGTATTAAAAATGGTCCATGTCGGTCAAGCAGTTCTGTTACCTCCCATACAAAACCACTATTGAACACACGTCTCTCTCTGTCTGTTAAAGCACGATAGCGTCCAAACGACTTAACTTAGGTGAATGAAATTTTGTGAGAGGACTTTTTTTAACCGTCGTCAGGTTGGTATTGAAAATTGTCTATGTCGGTAAAGTAGTTTTGCTACCTACCATACAAAACTAATATTAGACACATACTAACACGCATGGCAAGCATTTTGCATGACTTTTATGCAGTGGAGGGTATCAAAGCATCGGCCAGGCCGATGATAACACTTTTACTTGTTTTTAATTTTGTTGTCTTCAAGCGCACAAATTATTCTAATTTTGTGCCGTCAATTTCTTTTTATACCCTCCACAGGAAGGTATATTCACTTTGCCATTACGTTTGTAACGCCAAGAAGGATTCACCGGAGACCCTATAAAGTATATATATTCTGAATCAGAATCACATTCTGAATCGATTTAGCCATGTCCGTCTGTCTGTCTGTCTGTCTGTATGTCTGTCTGTCTGTCTGTCTGTCTGTCTGTCTGTCTGTCTGTCTGTCTGTCCGTCTGTCTGTCTGTCTGTTGAAAGCACGATAGCGTCCAAAGGAATTGACCTAGGCGAATGAAATTTTGTGAGACGACTTCTTTTTACCGTCGTCAGGTTGGTATTGAAAATGAGCTATGTCGGTCAAGTAGTTCTGGTACCTCCCATACAAAACCACTATTAGACCCATGTGTCTCTCTGTCTGTTGAAACCACGATAGCGTCCAAACGATTCGACATAGGCGAATGAAATTTTGTGAGAGGACTTCCTTTTACCGTCGTCAGGTTAGTATTGAAAATGGGCTATGTCGGTCAAGTAGTTCTGGTATCTCCAATACAAAACCACTATTAGACCCACGTCTCTCTCTGTCTGTTGAAATCACGATAGCGTCCGAACGAATCGACTTAGGGAACTGAAATTTTATGAGAGGTCTTATATTTATGGCCTTCAAGTTTGTATTAAAAATGGTCCATGTCGGTCAAGTAGTTCTGTTACCTCCCATACAAAACCACTATTGGACACACGTCTCTCTCTGTCTGTTAAAGCACGATAGCATCGAAACGACTCGACGGTAGTTTTGCTACCTACCATATACAAAACTTTTATGCAGTGGAGGGTATCAAAGCATCGGCCAGGCCGATGATAACACTTTTACTTGTTTATATTTTTCTTCTCCCTTCCTCCAACTTGAAGTCTTATTGTTGGTCTCTGCTTTTAGTTTTGGTTCTTTTATTCTTATTTGTTTAACAAATGCTTGTTGTTTTGGATTTTTTTATTGAGTCTTTTTAAACCCTGACCGTAAACTTCCAGGAAGTTCAATATAATGGTCTTTTAGAGTCAAAGAATGACTATATGAGATAGAAAAAAAAACTATTACAAACAACCAAAAAAAATGTTCAAATCTTTACCTTTTCTTATTATAACACTTAAGCGGCCCTACGAACTAAGTCCCAACTGGAACTAACTCCCACTAGCCAAATAAACTAAGTCCCACCAAATATTCAGTGGGATTTAGTTCGTATGTTTGGGGGATAGTTCATAGTTCATTATGAACTAATTCCCAATGAATGGGACTTTGTTCATTCTTAGTTGGGTCTTAATTCCTGAAAATCGTGGGAGTTAGTTCATATGAACTAAGTCCCAAATTTTCTGGGATTTTCGTTTTGGCTAGTGGGATTTAGTTCTAGATGGGACTTAGTTCGTAGGGCCCTCGTAGGTAGTTAGTGGTGGTGGTGTGAAGGTTAGGCGAAGTGTACTTTTAGCATTTATGAGAAAAACAATATGAAAAGAAGGAATATGAAATGAAAGATCGGATCGATTTATACTTTTCGCATATAGTGGTGGTGTGTGGGGAGAGTACTTTTAGCATGATGATGAGTGTGGTGCTGTTGAGTGATGACGATTGGAATTGATATTTAAGAGAATAACAATGTGGAAAGGAGAAATATGAAATCATAGATCGGATTTTTAACAATACATATTTTGTATTTCTTGGATGTATGGGTAGCATTGGTGTCATGATCGTGGCAATTGAACTTAGTTGTCAAGGGTAGGTTATGATGATTTGAAAATTATTATAGGGTGGGTAAGCATGAGCATGCGAGGTGCACTATTGGGGAAGTTTGGTTGGATCTTAGCAAATAAAATCACGTACCCAGATCGATCTAAATTTTAAATTTTCTCATATTGTATGTAGTGTGAGAATGATATTGTTTTAAGTCCAAATTTTAAGATCAATTAATTATGATAGGTATTAAGATGATAGTAGGTAAAGCTCAAAAGCTGAATCTCGCAATTCTGTCTGTCTCTTTGTCTGGTGGTGGTAGGTAGCTGTATTCTTAACGACAGGACGGATTCGTTTGTACCTCTAGCAGTTTGTTTCAAACTGTGCATAAGTAGGTATGCGATTTGTAGGCTGACAGTTTGAGTTCATTTGTTTATTTTAAACCCAAAAAAAACCTTTTGTATTTAGATACAATTATTTTAGGTGCAGCTATACGCAGGTCGCAGTGCTACGCTGAATGCTATTTCAGAAATCATCCAAATCATCCCTATATAAATTTAAAATATGGATTATTGTAGTATGTAGGAAATTAATGAATATGTATTTAGAAACTTGCAGTTCAGATTAGAATATTCTTGCTATGCAATTAAGTAAGCTATTGCTTGTTTTAAATAACTAAGTCGTCAAGGCACAGCCCAAAACGGATAATCTAAGCCCGTTTTCTAACCATTGATCAACGATCACATGAAAGTGAGGGAAAATGAAAATCAAAAAGGAATAAAAATATGTAGGAGAATTTGTTAACGACTTTAACATATACATAGACGCACTAAACCAATCAGTTGGTAACGAGGGAATAGCTCACGATTATCTCCAGACCAGAAATGACAGCATCAGGCGGATAACCCCAAATAACACAAGCAAGACCATCACGGGACTGCTAGTAATCTCCTGTTTATATTCTTTTTATAACTCGAGTTTGGCTACACCGAATTTGATGACTCTTTTTTTTCTATAAAGGTATATTCTTCTGTAGCAGGTTTGTATGTAAAAAAATTGGACAAAGGGGCGTGGCACCGTCCATTTAAAAATCGTGGTATATGAACTCACATTTTGATAAAATGATAAAATCTTTGTTTTTGTTACGTAGGCTATTCTGTGAAGTTTGGTCAAAATTGGACAAAGAGGTGTGGCGCTATTCTTCGACAATCACGGGAGCCAAAGTTTGTAAAATTTGTAACATTGGTATGCATTGTCCTGATAGACAAGAATAGGTACCTACTATTTTTGCAATACGATTCCTGAAAACCCCAAAAATGTGTACCATGGACCATTACAATAAAAGCTGTTTATCACTTATTTAAATGAATTTGAAGTTTTTATTTTTCTATTTTGCATTGCGAAGTTCGCTAGTACCTACTATAATGATAATCAAACTTAGAACTTCTTCTAAATACATATGTAGTAGTGCCTACATTGTTAGAAAAAACATACTTTTATTTAAATAGTTCCGTATAAATTCCCTGAATATGTACCTATGTACATAAATGTATCTACTCTTTAAATTTAATTCCCTATACTATTAGTTTTATCGAAATGATTATGTATAAGTGGTTATGGGAAAGGAACAATAATTGCACTACATTACATATAAAGATAACCGGCTTTGCACGTGCCTAGGAATTGTATCTATACTATTGCACAGATATATTTTTGTCCATCAGCACAATGCATATTATCAATGTTCCAAATTTTAAAAACAGTTGAAGAATAGCGTTTGAAATTTTTTGTTTGTATTGTCAAATTTTCCACACTTCACAGAAATACCTACCTTTGGGTTTGGTTCGGTGGTTTTCGAGTTTTGCGATCATTAGTGGTGTACTTATATCTATTCCTATTCAGGTTTTTTGCAATTTTTCGGCTTTTCATTTGGGGGGTTTCCGATTTTTTTTTGCCAAACCCTGATTCAAGACGAACAAAGCAAAAAAAGAATCATCCAAATCGGTCTAGCATCTAGCCTTTCTCGAGTTTTGCGAATTGCGAGACTAACGCACAACAATTATTGATTTTTATATAGGTAGAGACATGCACGATTCGCAAACCCGAATAATCGATGCCAGGAGTGCGCCTTACGTACTAATCGACACCCTACGTCCTTCAACCACTCTCCCCGCGGGACTGCCGTTAGGTATTACTTCGCGGGGCTGGTTAGCAATTTATGCTCTAGTCACAGTGTTCGTTGTTTCTTCTCGCCTTCTTTTTTCAATTCGTCGCAGCTCATTTTGTACACTAATAACTAGTGTGCTGATTTCCGTCCAGGTATCTTCCGAGTTCACCATGTCGTTTATAATTTGTTGCGGACTGGGCAGGTTATTTCTCCATTGTTGGAAACGTTCGCAGTAGAACACAGCGTGTTCGGTATCTTCTTCTTCTTCTGAGCATTCTGGACAAAGTGGTGAGCTATCGTGTCCAAACCGGTGCAAGTATTTCCGGTAGCCGCCGTGTCCAGACAGGAACTGTGTAAGGTGGTAGCTGCAGCTGCCGTGTGCTCGGTTTGTCCACACTTCGATGATAGGGATCAACTTATAGGTCCATCTGCCTTTTGTAGTATTGTCCCATCTAGCTTGCCACATAGCTATTGAAGCTGACCTCTCTTCTTTCTTTATTGTTTTTATGTCACCAGCATCTTGCTGACTTAAGACTCTTCTGGTGTAAATTCGTTGCATTTCATCTGCGAGGATGTCGATAGGAATCATTCCGGCTATAACAAAAGCTGCTTCGTCCGAAATAGTTCGAAAGCCGCTGATCGTTCTTAATGCACAAAGTCTATATGATGATGTTAGTTTCCTCCTTGTCTCTTTTATTGCTAGGGCGCCTGTCCAAACTGGCGCAGCATATAGCAATACTGAACTGACCACCCTGGATAGGAGAATTCTTCTTGCATATCCCGGACCTCCGATGTTCGGCAACATTCGAGAGAGTGCTGCCTGCAGTAATGACGCTTTTCTGCTCACATAGTCAACGTGTTCTTTAAACTTTAGCCTATTGTCAAGCATAACTCCAAGGTATTTTATTGATTCCTTTGATCTTATTGATTGGCTTCCAACCTGGATGGTTATGTGCTCTACCGCCTTCCGGCTAGATATAAGAACTGCTTCGGTTTTATGGTCGGCTAATTCCAGACCTGCTGATACTAGCCACTCTTTGATTCGAGCGATGGCTTCGTTGGTAGCTGATTCTATTTCCCGTATTTGTTTTGCTACAGTAACAACAGCGATGTCGTCAGCGAATCCTATGAGTTGGACTCCTTTAGGTAGTGATAGTCGAAAGACTCCGTCATACATTATGTTCCATAAGAGGGGACCCAGAACCGATCCTTGTGGAACCCCCGCGGAGACATTGTAGTACTTCACTCCTTCCTCAGTTTCGTACCTTAGCTTCCTGTTGGTGAAGTAGTTTGTAACTATTTTTCTCAGGTAGTATGGTGTATCCATTCTGGCTAGTGATCTCCTAATGAAGGTCCAGTTAGCCGAGTTAAAAGCGTTTCCTATATCCAGCGTTACTACAGCACAATACTCTTTGGTTCCAAATCGCCATCTTTCTCCTTCTATCGCTTTAGCAGCTATATCGACTACCGATTTTATGGCGTCTACAGTGGATCGCGATTTCCTAAATCCGAACTGGTAGTCTGACAATGCTCTTTTTTCCTCTGCAACAGTGAGCAATCTATTGTATATTATACGCTCAAGGATCTTCCCCATTGTGTCCAGTAGACATATTGGACGGTATGAAGATGGTTCTCCAGGCGGTTTGTTCCCTTTCGGTAGCAGTACTAAGTGTTGCAGTTTCCACGGGTCAGGGAAAATACCTTCATCTAGGCACTTTTGCATTGTTTTTACAAAAAGCTCCGGCCGTTTTTGAACAGCGACTTTCAGTGCTTTATTTGGGATTCCATCCGGTCCAGGGGCTTTCTTATCGCCTATCTTTCTGCAAGCCTGAAAAAGCTCGTCCTGAGTAATGATTGGTATATTCTCTACTGTATTTGTTCTTATTATATTGCATTCAGTCGACATCCTTTGCGGAAACAAGTGCTCGACAATTGCTTTCAGCATAACTGGGCATGTTATTTGGGGGGACCTATTGCTCTTCAGCTTTTTCATAACCATCCTGTATGCTGTTCCCCAGGGGTTGATATCAGCTTCGTCACAAATACGTTTAAAGCATTTTGTCTTGCTTTCTTTGATGGCGTTTTTAAGCGCGTGCCTCGCGGTTCTAAAGCGCTCCAAGAGTTATTGGAAATTTGGTCTCCCTCTGGATCGTTGGACTCTGCGTCGCGCTTTTAGACACGCTGCTCTAAGTGTTTTTATCTCCTCATTCCACCAGTAGCACGGTTGGGCCCTTTTACTCCCTACTCTTCTGGGCATTGCTGCATCACATGCTGTGGTGATGGTGCGGATTAGTTGAAGCGAAAGGGTCTTTGTTACCTTGATTGCCGGTGCTGATCGCTTCCTCAAACATATCCTCGTCAAAGAGTGTGTCCTTCCATTTTGGCCCCAGTACTGGCTTAGGCTGTTGTACTTTTCTCCTTTCAGTGGTTTCAAAAATTATTGCCTGATGGTCGCTTTGGGTATAATCTTCGCTGACCCGCCATTTCAAGTTCCGTAGAAGGGAAGTACTTACGAAGGTGATGTCTATTATCGAGCCTTTTCCTGCTTTCCGAAATGTAAGTGCCCGCCCGTTATTCGCTATGCTTATGTTTAGGGGTGCAAATGTTTCCAAAAGCATACGTCCTCTGGCATTGGTGAGTCTGCTACCCCACTCTGTTGCCCACGTGTTAAAGTCGCCTGCAATAATGACTGGAACCCTCCCGGAAGCATCTTGTACCAGGGTGTCTAACATCGACTGGTATTCATTCGGCGTCCAGCTGGGTCGAGCGTAGCAGCTGTAAAAATGCATTCCATTTATTTTTGCTCGTACGAAGCCTTCAGCTTGGTCGTATGTATCTTGGAAAGCATGTCTTCCGCATATCCATATCGCAGCGTGATTTGTTTTATCGCTGATCCATATGTTGCCATCGAGAGTTTTGTACGGTTCGCTGATCAGTACTATGTCCGCTCCCTCGTCTTTTGCTGACTGTGCCAGGAGGTCCTGGGCTGCTTCACAGTGGTTTAGGTTTATCTGTATTATCTTCATGATCTTTTGTTGGTGATTGCTCTTCTGAAGAATAGACAGTTCCTACTGCCGGCTATGTGCTTCGCGTCTTCCGGGTGATCTACTCTACAGAACATACATGATGGTGACAGATTACAATTCTTCGCGATGTGCCCGTCCGTTCCGCATCTTCTACATAGCTTGGATCGATCTTCTTCGCTTTTGCATTGTTTGGCTATGTGTCCAAACTCTAGGCATTTAAAGCATTTTCTAAGTAGCGTCCGTTCGCGAATGCGGCAGACTACCCACCCGATTTTGATTTTTCCCGCTTCTAAAAGCTTTTTTGCGGTTTGTACCGGTAGACTTACCGTCGCGGTTTGGGTGCCTCCGTAAGCTGCCCGCATTGATAAAATATCTGTAAGAGACACTTCTTCGATGCCAAATTGAGTTTTAATTGCCTCGCATATATCCATTTTCGTGGTAACTTCATCTACGTATTTAAACTCTATGGTTGTACGATGTGTGAGACTCCTTACGCTCGCCTGTTCTCCTATGGCCTTACTAATAGTGTATTTATATTCAGATGCCTTTCCCCCTGTCTCTTTAAGCTGTATTAAAAGATCTCCTTTCTGTGTTCTCCTTATCCTGGATACCGCTTTACCGAAATCTTCCAGATTGGGGTTTGCCTTTACGTTGCGTAGTATGTCCGCATAGGATAGTGGCCCCTTTGCTTCAATAATGATGGCGTCAGGTTTAGTTCTCTTCGCCTCTTGTTTCGTCCTGGCGGAATTGTTGCCTGTGTCCTTCGGCCACTTTTCTCCCTTGTTTTTTTGTTGCCTCTTCTTCATAGTGGTGTTTTTGTCTCTATTCGAAATGATATCAGCACCAGTTTCTTTCGCCATAGCTCCGTCTCCTCCTGTAATGCGGTTTTTGTTAGTGGTGGCGGTATTTTGTTTCTCCTTGGTTGCAGGCGTATCAGTTCCAGTCGCTGCCTTCATGTCCTTTGTTTTGAGGGCCGAAGTGTGCTTCTGCTTCCGTTTTGGTTCTGGAGTTTCGTTGTCCGGGGGTTGTCTTCTTTTAGGCTCCAGGTTACATTTCAATAACGGAGAGGTCTGCGAGGAGTTGTTCTTCCTAATAACCTCCTTCGCTTTTCCGTCCTTCATTTGTATGGCTGCAAGTTCATACAGCGCTTTAATACTTTCAATGGCATCTCTCATCGGTTGATGAATCGAACGCCTTTTGCCATCTTCTAGCATATCCACCAGTCTTCTTATCTGTTCTCCAAGGCTGTGGAAAGCACATTGCTGAGGGCTTGGGCTAGGTATCCTAGCGCCTGCTAAGGGTGTATCGCGCTGTTGTTGATTGCACGGAGATACGCGGTCTACGGGTGATCTCAGCATTCTCGAACTATTTTGGAATGGGTTTTCCATTTCTCCTTCCACTTCTCTTCTTACGTTGTTGTTGTTGTTATTGTTTGTGTTCATTGCTGTTGGGTCCCCACTCAGAGTCGTTGTCAATGTCCGGATGTGTAGTTACCTTCGGATCCCATGGTTGTCTTTGCAAGCAGTGAGGCCATGCAGGGGTTGACACAAGCCCTTATGAGGTGATGTGCCAGAGCCGGATCGGATTTAACAAGGAATATAACATCTTGACCTACACCACCAACTTAATGGCGACGAGGCATTGAGCGTTCTCTGAGGCCTGCCAAGGTTTTAACGGGACGGGGGCGCTCGCAGCATTTGCCTGGAAGCCATTTCGGTAGGATTTCACTCCTACTTACTCAGGTAACAGAATACTACGAGCGTCAGCCCTCAAAGCTATCGTTCAAATTCGTTTTCCAGTATGCCATAATTAAGACCTTACTGGGCTCAGTCTTAATGCCGAAAAAAGGGTACCGATGTCAATCGGTAAAAGTTATTAAAATAGGTCCGACTGTTCCGCCGATGGCAGATACATCGCGCCGCTGTATCACTACCTATTTGTGTATCCCACGTTGTGGCGGGTACATTTGGATCTCGCCATTTACATTATTCTGTATCCACCGTAGCCACCTTAAGAGGTGGGGGGCACTTTATTGAAGACGGTGCCTATACGTCTTGTCACAGAAAATTCATAGGGGTTCCTGTGGCCTTTTAAGCCACGCCCTCCTTTCCTGTCGCTCTTGGTCGGGGACTGCTTATTGGGTATTCGCAGCTAACCTACATATCTGCAGGCCGTCCACAATCTGCCACCTGAGACCCCACTGTGGCCTGAGCTCGGCCCGTCCATCCTAGCTGCACCGGCCCATCTGCCAAACTCCGAAATATAGTTGAGACAACTTTACGGAGCCTATAGCATGATGTGGTGGTATCTCACCGGACGACAGGGGGATGGGTCCCTGTCTACCACTCTCAAAGGGTTAGAAATGATAATGCGTGTTGTTTTTGTTCTTTTTTTTTTCTTAATTTTGGGAAAAAGAGATAAAATATAGGCGGGCGTATCGTGTATTCTGTACTTATGCAATATGCATGCAAATAAACTTTTAGGTGACTTTTTGATTAGTAGGTGTTTGCAAATGTGCATTTGAACAGATTACAGGACTTTAAGAAAATATATAGGTACCATGGATGAAAATTATATGTAACAACAACTAAAAGACAGAATTTATTTGAAAGCAGGTAATGTTTATTATTTATTTTTACTATGTGGGTACTTGTGTAAGTTTCCGCTTTTTATGTGTTTTTGTTTCTTAATTTTCATCTTAGTTAAAATAATTAATTTGTTGGTCGTAACATGACAAATAAAACGAATGAGTAAGAACGGCATTACCGAATTTATAATAAAGTTAAACTGTGTACATTAATAAAAAATATTGAAAATCCGCTTAATACTTTTTTTTTTGTCGACTCAGTATAGGTACTTAGTAGGTACCTACGTTTTAACCATTTTCGGGGTGAAAACTATAATTTTAGAATTTATTGAGCGTAACATGGTGGTAAATTACGAGCAAGCATTTTACATATATGTAAAGGATTGATCGTTTTATTACACGTCCACCAATTTGGTTCATAAAATTGACCTTTCTTTGTCACAATCATTTTATGTTCATTCACAAACTGGCGGTCATAAAATTCACAATTTTTTACTTGAATCATTATCATTTAGGAATTTCCCTGTCATTCCATTGAGGAAAGGTTAGGTTAGGTTAGGTTGAATAGGGTGTGAGTTCATCACATAGGACCAGGCACCATATTGGACCCATCGCCATCCCTGGGGAACCTTAACGGTCAAATAACCTAAACCACTTCGCCCAAGCAATTAATTTCCCTACAGAACCTGAAAATTGTTTCAGTTTTGTTTGCGAGGCCAACCTCCTCCAAATTGTCGAAGAAGTACCTACCGAAGAATTTCCTCCTATACCGAGCAATAGCATGACATTCACAGAGGAGATGATTTATGTCTTCTGTGACATGCAAGTCTTCGCAATACCTGCATATGTCCGTATCTGTTAGACCTAATCTCATAGCGTGTCTCCTTAAAAGACAGTGCCCGGAGAGTATCCCTATTACCATTCGTAGCTTTGATCTACTGAGCCTTAGTAATTCTACAGATTTTTTCCGATCTAGCTTAGGCCACAGAGCCTTAGAGACCCTGTGCCCTACTATATTCAACCATCTATGATCTGCCCTGTTTTTTATATTCTCGAGAATAATTCTCTTGGCCACGGCTATTGGTGGTCTAATGCCCCCAATTGTTTCATTAGGTGGAAGCTCTGCTCCGGTTTTGGCCAGAACATCAGCCCTTTCGTTACCCTCAATATGACAGTGTCCGGGTACCCAACACAATCTGACTTGGTTCTGCGCGCATAATGCTCTGAGCATTGTGCGGCAGCTCCTGACTAGGTCAGATTTGATGATAAAGGACTCTAGCGCTTTTAGCGCAGCCTGACTATCAATGTAGATAGCGATATTCTTGTTGGATATTGATCCCATATCAAGTAGATCCGCGGCTTTGAGCACGGCCAGAACCTCTGCCTGGAACACACTGCATGTATCCGGAAGTCTTAATGACACTTGTAGGTCTATATCCCTGGAGTATATACCTGACCCTGTACCCTCCTTAGTTTTAGAACCATCCGTATAAATCGAAATTTAATTTTCATTCGAAACCTCATTCTTTTGTCGAAGTCAATTTCCCCCAAACTTTCATCCGTTTTATCGGGGATGTTGGAGAAGGATTCCATTAGTATGGAGCTATGTCCTACCTGTCTGGTTTTGAAGAACCCTGCGTTAGTTAGCCGAAGCGCACTATTACCTGCTTGCAATTTTATTTGTAGGTCCAGGGGTAAAAGATACATAAATGCCTCAAGTGCAGCTGTGGGTGTGGTGCGTAAAGCACCAGTGATGGCAGTGCAGGCTGTTCTTTGTACCCTGGTCAACAAATCCCGTATATATAACTTATTTGTGGCTTTCCACCAAACAAGAGCTCCATAGGTAAGGATGGGTCTAACCACCATGATGTATAACCAATGCATCATTGTTGGACACAATCCCCATTTTTTTCCTGCTGTTCTCTTACAGAAAGAGTCCGAAAGGCATTATGAGCCTTTCGGACTCTTTCCTGAACGTTAAGTTTCCAATTCAATTTTTTATCTAGGACCATACCAAGATATCTTGCGCTATCCGAAAGGGAAAGCTCCACTCCACCAATCCTGGGTAGTTTGAAGGGTGGTATCTTGTATTTTGTACTAAAAAGTACTAGTTCTGTCTTTTCCGGGTTGACACGAAGTCCACACCCTTCCGCCCATTTTCTGAGCTTGTTGAGGGCTGATTCCATGGTTTCACTCAAAGTGTTCAAGAATTTACCCCGAAGTAGAATTGCCACATCATCCGCATAAGCGGTTACGCTAAACCCTGCGTTATTGAGTTCTTTAAGTATATCGTCTATGACAAGAACCCAGAGATTTCCTTTTAGATCGCCTAATCAAGTATTTAAACTCTCTCTTGCTCTCTGCATATTCATCCCATGTAATATCATCCCCTACTACTTTCGCTACTTTCCTCCATTGCGGAAAAGAATTGTTAGTTCTTTTTTACACGAAAGGCCAATAAAAAATCAAAACTCTTGCAGCAATATTGCCTTAAAAATAGTTTAGGGGTTTTTTGTAGGTAGATATTAATTATGACCTTTGAAGGTAGGTAGTCTAAAGGAAATACATTTTGGTCAAAAATACCCCTAAAAAAGGATCGTGTTAATGACAGAAAGATCCTAAGGCCCTTCTGCTTTCAAAACAAAAATCATAAAAATCCTTGTAGTAGTGTCCGCAAATGTTGAATCCTACAGTCCTGTTACAATAAAGAGTACAGCCACATTATCTTCATATCCATACACACACTACATTTACATACCTAAATACTCGCAAACAACTCAAATGTTTGCAAATGATCAATTTTTCCCCCGGTGCGGTGTTTGCATGTCATGATACTCATTATAATCAAACTCGTTGGATAAACAACCACTCCACCACCATCTCTTAGCTAATTCTTCGCCTTCAGTCTTAATATATCGCATACATACATACGCTCACTTCCGTGGAATATCCCATTCCCTAACCTACCCCATCACACTTCTAGATCAAATCCGTCAAATCGTACAGTTCGATAAGTTTCAACGTTTTACAACCAAAATAAATGATGATGAATATCGCAAACTTGTATTCCTCTAATGATCTACCTATCTAACGTCCATTATACTGCCCACACACATCATACCACGACCACCCTACCATTGCATGTAAACAGAAGTAAAGTATAGTATTTCGCATTACAGATTTCTTATTAGGTATCCTTTTAATTTTATTAAATTTGCTACCCCATCAGTCTCGTCATGCTAAAAGAACCCTTCGCCCTACACACCAATCCGCCAATAACTACCTAAATGTGACCTAAATGCGAAAAGTACTCGTAGTCGTACATCTATTCAATCTTTTATTTCATATTCCTTCTTTTCATATTGTTATTCTCATAAATGCTAAAGGTACACTTCGCTCAATCTACACACCACCACCACTAACTACCGAGTATAGGTATATCGTATTTGCGAAAAGTACCCACTTACTTCCACTCCTTACTAATGGAGAATAAAAGACAACAACAATACTAATTGTTCTTTCTCTTTCATCTGCATGTTGTCAATGAGACGAATAAGAAAAGAAGAAGGCATCATTTAATTTCGTTTCAAATAATCCAATACAACTACCATGTTCGATGTGAGTAGTTGGTCTCAGAGGTGGTTGGTGGCGCTAGTGCATAAATGCGAAGTGATAGTACTATAGTGTCCATATACAATGCTAGTAGGTTGTACCCGCTTCGCTGGGTATGCAAAGTAATATTTGATAGACAAATTGATTTTATTTAAAGAACTTCTTTGAAAACTACATTGCGTGTGGATTGTCTCTGGTTAATTAATAATCTTTCTTGCTGTGGATTAGATTCAATGTACATTGTACACCTTCATTTGTCTTGCAACTCTTGATCGTGATAAAGCCACATACAGTTGGCCGTGTGAAAATACTCCGATCTTGAGCCTTGTTTATTGTTACAGAGTACGCTAGAATTTATCGGAAATGGAATCATTGTGTTTGCATGTCGAAATAATTCTTGCTCTTATCAAATTTCGCCCAGGCTCTTTCACAATCAATCGAGTTCCATTGCAGTCCCTTTTATAGTTCAAGTTTCTCAGCAACGTGATGATGACACCATGCTTAAGCAACAGCACATGAGGTGGCTTGCTGGATGGGGTTTGCTGATTGAGGAATTCAACAGGGAAATTTGGTGCATCATTTGGATCTTTAGTCTTCACTGACAACAGAATCGGCGCTAAAAAAGATTTATGACTTATTACCAATTAAATCGATTATCTTCCTATTCATTTCTAAAGTCTGCGCATTTGTCAGCGCGGCAATGACTCATTTTGAAAGTTCCTGCATTCACATTTACAGCAAATCGCCAAAAATTGTCTTAATCAAGTCTCCAATTGATATACCTAATTTCCGTGGAAAGTTCAACAACACGTCTTCTGAAAAAACTAAAAACTAATAGTAATCTACGCAAAATTACATTACATTAGTATTTATTGAACTTTCATATAACAGTTTGACTTAAGGCTAGTTAACAAAATGGTGATAAATAATTAATATTTTAATATGTTGGCTCAACAACAGGGTGGGCCCCTGTACGAAGTACAATAATTATTTTACAAATAATTATATTTACCTACATATATTGTGAGTGTTGCCTCGTACCGTATGCACCGTTGGCTGGTGTTGACTTCAGGGTATTGAAATCCGGGTGTCGAATCTAAGGAAAATTTCAAAATTATGAGTGGTAAAAGTTTACGAGAAAAAAACTTACTTTAGATGGCGCTCACAATCCGGGGTAGACCATGGCCTCAACCAACAAGCGTACTAAAAAACAAAACAAAAAACGTCACTATACACTACAAAAAAAATACACTTTTGACACTCGATCGTAACGTAATGTACCTAGTACTCGCACTTCTGACTGAATACTGAAGATTTTTTCAAGAAAAAAGATGACCGACGCCAACGCGGCAAACTAACAAGACAAATTCCGTTAAGCATGTCGCGACTACGATGTTTGTGGTTGGTTTAACAAGAAAACATATAAATTAACTACATTCGTTATAGTTCTACAATGTTTGTGTTTCTTTAGCAATGTTTATGCTTAACTGCATTATTATTTCAACATTTTCGTGATACATTTAACTGAAGTGTGATACTTTAACAACGTTTCTGATTGTTACACGTAACCGCTTTACAACACGTCTTGGCAAGAATGTAGGTTGTGATAATGAGAAATATTTTTATAAAAACATGTCCGTAGATACTTTTAACATATTGATGATACTTTAATAACAGTCAATGAAATTTTACCTTGAAAATGTTTGTGTTTAATAATTGTACTGTAATCGTTGTACTCCAACTACGAATGTGTTTAATTTATAAGAGATATGGTTGATTTTAAATTTATTGACCACGTTTGTGTTTAATCAAAAACACTTATGGTCAAATTCATTGTAAAGTCCCTAAGTTGTAATTTCATCCTGTTTATTGTTGTTTAACTATGAAATCAACAATTAAATTGTAGGCTAACAATGTTACCATTTTTGAAACAACTACAAAAATGTTCAAACTAAACATATCTGTGATACTTACGAGCATTTTAATTAACAACGCCAAAGTAGTTGTTTCAAACATGCAGCATTGTTTGATTTAATCACATACGTATTTGATTTGACAATTTTAAGCCCATTGTTAGCTAACAACGAAACATTTTTGATTCAACCAATGTTTTTTCTTTCGGTGTACATTAAACTTTTAACCAGGATGCAATATATTTATAAAATTTCAACGGTTAAGAAAAGTTTGAAATCAAAATGGAGACAGAATCCATGGATTTCATCTGATATTCGTGCAAAATTTAAACAAAGGGATGATCTCTACAGAAGATGGAAAAACGATCGACTGAATAGTACCTATGAAAAAGATTATAAAAACTTTCGAAATAAATTAAATAAGGATATATTTGCGACTAAATCGAATTTTTATAAAGATAAATTTAATCAATGCAGAAAGGACCCTCGAAAAATATGGACTCTTATAAATGAGATAAAAAAAAAATAAATAAATAGGTGGCGCAACAGGCGGGTGACACCCAAGGCCTAGCTTCTCGCAACCATTCGTTTTGTGAGTTTCTATTTTTTGGGACGAATGGAAGGGACCTACTATTTTATGCCGAGTCCGACCGGCTGAATTGAGAAGCTTTTTCATGACAGTCATACTCTCGGATGTTTGTCAGACGTTCGCGAGAGGTGGCGCAGTAGAAAAAAACTTTAAGATGTAATTTGTGTGTTTTCCGGGGATCGAACCTGGGATCCCTCGCACAGTAGTCCAGCACACTAACCACTGCGCTACTGCGCCCACCTTATAAATGAGATAATGGGGAGAAAAAAGCTTACAGTTGATGAAGCCATAATTAAAAATGTTCTCTTAGAAAACAATTTATTTACGCTTTCGAATAAATGTGCTGAGCACTTCGCTAACCAAACACTTCAACTAGTTCACAATTGTGATACAATTACGTCAAATCACTCAAACCATTTAGTACCTAACAGCATTTTCGTTGAAGAAACCAGCACCGCAGAAATGCATGATATAATAAAATTCTTCGTCAAAACAAATCTCCTGGAATTGATGGCATAAGAGCCCGGGATATAAAAACTCACTCCGACATGTTTGCCCCTATAATATCAAGGATAGTCAACCTAAGCTTAAACCATGCTAAGATCCCAGATACACTGAAAACAGCAGTGGTGCGACCGATCTTTAAAGGAGGAATTAAAAGTACCATAACTAATTATAGACCTATATCGATTCTGCCCGTAATAGAAAAGTTTATGGAAGAAGTTGTAACGAGACGAATACTTAACTTTGTTGAAAAGCACTCCATCATTCACGAAAAACAGTATGGTTTCCAGAAATATAAAAGCACGGTAAACTTTTAGGAGAATTCGCAAATACCATCAACGAAAGTCTCAATAACAGCCACCATGTCTTGGTACTTTTTATGGATTTTAGTAAGGCATTTGACACGTTGAATCACGCAAAACTCTTATGCCCAGTTGTACAGTCAGAGTTTAAACTGAAGTTTAACTAAACCTGACCGAGAGTTTAAACTTTTGGTTTAACTCGTTCAGTTTCACAGTACAAAATAATCTGACAGTTAACTAAACGCAGTTGTGGAAGCGCAGAACAATTTCCCTTAAGGGGATATTTTTCTACCAGCGCACTTTTGACCAAGTAAATGGTTATTGCTTTTCTCTACTTTATCTATTTTACCATTTGTAAATAAAAGAAAATGTGTGCAATATTATTACATTGTGTATTTTGATATTAACGAAGTGAATTGATTTATTTTCGACACATGTTTGAACTGTCATCTACTTTCACCAATTAATTATTGCAGTAATTATTATTTCTTTTTTTTTTTTTCATAATAATACATATCTAGTTGTTGAAATGTATGTGGCATTCAGACGGATGCGATCACAGGTACTGCTTCTTTGTAACTCGCTGGGTTTTTACCACATCCAATCACCCGTCGCCAGTAAAATATTGAAAGGATTTTATGAGCCTCTAATTAGGGTCATTGTCTGGTAATAGGTAGGCGCAAAGTTTTTTGCTGGTGTTTCCACGAAAATCTGCGCTATCTTGTTCTGGTTTTACTTTTTTTTTTAAACAAAAAATTTAGGTAATCCAGATCTGTATACAAAAATGGTATGAACTCCGAAACCTTTGAACTGAACAGGCAATGTCCCGAGAAGTGTGTTCAAAATCGGACAAACAAATTGCATTGTAAAAAGAATAGAGTGGGTAGTGTCTTGTTTCAGCCAAAACAAAATGTGAAAGATTTGAGTATGTATAGAAATATATTTTGTTCGCGAAGAATCTAAAGAAATCATTAGTACATTACAAAAAAATAATCGTCATTTCCACACACGAAAAGAAATAATTTGTATTGAAAAAACCTCAATACAATTTACGCTTGTCTACATTATTTTTGGGCTAAGATCTACCTGATGTTCACTTGCAAATAGGCGTTTTCATTGAAAAGTACATTATATTGGTTGAAAATCTATTGAAATTTTCTGATGACAGTGGGTTTACCGCAGTAAGGCTGGAACTAATCATAGCTCTACTTTTCACTCATATAAATTCAAGAAGTGCAGCACCCAAACAATTTCTCATTTCTGTTCTCTCTCTCTATCTCTCTGTATGAAATAGCAGCTGTCAAAATAAACCTCAAAATGCGAAACGAAAGTTTAAACTGCAGAATGCCGGCGTTTAACTTAAACCGAGAGTTGAACTCCACTTTGGGTTTAAACGAACACAGTAAAACCGAAAATTTGTTGAACGAAGGTTTAAACCAAAACGAGAGTTTAAACTCTGACTGTACAACTGGGCATTAGAAGCATTAAGCAGACTTGGAATCCGGGGAAAAATTGCCGACTGGGTTCAAAATTATTTAAATGGTAGATCCTTCCAAGTGAAGATTAAGGATTTTTTCAGTGATAATACACCGGCTCCTTTTGGAGTCCCACAAGGATCAAAATTCGGACCAATTTTATTTATCCTTTTCACCAATGAGGTACTACGTGTTTTCAGTAGGAGCACCCCATTTGCGTACGCAGACTATACAGCGATAGTCGTTAGGCATAAGTCTCTTGAAACAACAATGCAAATACTCCAAACGGAATTCGACAAAGCAGTTAAATGGTGCCACGATAACGGACTTATATTGAATGCATTCCCCTTCGGGTTAGGAGAAAGAATTTACCCGAGGTAGGCATGCCTGTCGTAAGAGGCGACTAAAGTCCAAATTTTTAAACTTTTTGAAAAAAAAGTTAAACAAAAAAAAAAAAAAATGCAATGAACAAAACAAATAATATAACTACCCCAGGTGGTACGCCAGGTAAACTGGTGGCTCCACCCTCTTCGGAGGTCGGTTCCATGGATTCTGGGGGGAACCATTTATTGCTAAAAGATGACCCATTCATAAAGAGTCGTAAGATGGTAAGAACACCACCATCCAAACCAACAAAGGAAGTAACAATGTTGGAAATTGATTACAAAAGTGCCTGTGAAGAAAGAGGCAATTATAAGCAACTTAGTGAAAAGCTGACAAGCGAAATTGATAAGCTAAAGCTGGAGTTGCAGCTGCTTAAAGAACAGGTCAAGAATAACAATAAAATTGAGCAGATACCAAAAACAGTTGTGTATTCCACGGACGAAGAGGAATTACACAAAGAGACAGAACCATCATTTAGTAGGAGAAAAATGAATAAAAAACGAAAAATGAGTATGTCCCCGGAGCTTTCGCCACCAAAAGTAAAAGAAAAAAGCCCAGAAAAGAAACCAAGACACTCAAGTCAATAAAGCCTCCCCCAATTATAGTACTTTGTATTTCGAAGTACGAAGGCTTGTTAAATACAATAGAGGAAAACAAAATAAGGGCTAGTACAGCTCTCCTTAATAGTAATGATGTCAAAATTAATGTAGTAGACGAAGAATCCTACAGAACTTGACGAAATTACTAAATCAGAAAAAAGTGCAATGGTACTCGTTTGAAAATAAACAAACAAGACCGATAAAGGTTGTTGCAAAGAAACTACACTTTTCATGCACACCTGAACGCATTGCAAATGACCTAAAGAAGAAAAATTTCGAAATACTAGAAGTTGTCAATATGCTTAAGTATAAAAGCAAAGCACCACTGCCGATGTTCATGCTTACTTTTAAACAAGATGAAGACATCAAGAAAATTTATGAAATTAAAGATATCCTAGGAATGAAAGTAAAAATTCATCCTTTGCGTAAGTCTAAGCTAGTTCCTCAATGTAAGAACTGTCAAAAGTATGGTCACACTCACAAATACTGCAACTCAAACTCGAAATGCGTTAGATGTGCAGGAGATCACCATACAAAGGACTGCATTAAGGAAAAAAAGGCAACCCCAAAATGCGCCAACTGTAGCGAAAGACACCCCGCCAACTATAGAGGCTGCATAGTAGCAAAAGAGCTGCAACAGATAAAAGATAACAAGCTAAAGAAACTGCAAAAGCCTGGCCAAAAAGACGCACCTAAAGTCAGTGGAAATCGAAGCAAAAAAGATTTAGGACCGAAATCGAGGGCCCAAAAGAATAAAAAAATAGATAAAGCTAGAGAAAATCTACCTTCAAACAAAAATGTGAACTTAAGTCCCATATCAGGTCCAAAGAAAACATATGCACAGGTTACTTCGAGCAACGTTGCCAAACCAGTCGGAGACCGCAAGCCTTGCAGCAATGCCATGGAGGATATTATGCAAAGAATTCTCAACAGAATGGAAGATATGGAAAAGAATAATAAGAAAATTCTGGAAAGAATATCTTTCCTGGAAAAACAAAACAGTAATAAAAGAACTGTACTTAAAAGATCCTAATGACTAAAAACATAAAATTTTTATTATGGAATGCCAATGGTCTCGAGAATCGCAAAGACGAATTGCAAGTGACTCTCGATATAAACAAAATTGACGTATGTCTAGTCTCCGAGACACATTTTAAAATTGGAACAAAATATAAACTGCGCGGATACAAAACATATCATACCCCACATCCTCACAATACGGCAAGATGGGGGGCCGCAGTTATAATCAAAGAAAATGTTAGCTACGATGATGGTGAAGAATACCAGTCGTGTGAAATACAAGCCAAGTCCGTAATCATAAAAACAAGCAGCGGCCAGATAACGGTAGGTGCGGCATATTGTTCTCCTAGTTACAGGCTGAAACAAAACGATTTTAAATGTCTCTTCCACAAATTTGGAAATAAGTTCATAATAGGCGGAGATTTCAACGCAAAGCACAAAGTTTGGGGATCAAGATTAACAAATACAAGAGGAAGAGAACTCCTCGAATCTATGAAAGAAGGCAATGCTTATTACCATTCAACGGGAAATCCTACATACTGGCCCACAGATATGAACAAAATCCCGGACGTTGTCGACTTCTTTATAACTAAGAATATTTCCTTAAATACTACCCGAGTGCAGGAAGGGCCAGACCTTGACTCAGATCACTCATCTGTGTTGCTTACACTTGCTAATAAAATAATAATGAAGAAACGGAACCCACGCCTAGTCAACAAGCTCACTGACTGGACATATTTCAAATATTTGCTAGAGGAACGGACTGAACTATCCACAACAATTGATACAAAAGAGCACCTAGAAAATTAAGTACATACTTTCACTCTAGATATACAAAAGGCTGCTTGGGCTGCAACGCCTGAATCAATTAGTAAAATAAAAAGAAACGTATATCCCAAAGAAATATGCGAAATTATATCAGAAAAGAGGAGAGCTCGTAAACGCTGGCAATTATCGAGAGCGCCAAGTGACAAAACAAGACTCAACAGTCTAAACAATAAACTAAGAAAAAAGATCAAAGAAATTAAAAATTTGTCTGTGGAAAGATACCTTACAAATCTGACAAATGATGCCAGTACAGAATACTCACTGTGGAAGGCTACAAAAAAAAAATGAACAGACCAACAGCATACATTCCACCAGTTAAAGACAGCAGTGGAAGCTGGGCGAAAACAAATAAACAAAAGGCGGATCTATTTGCGGAACATCTTGAAAACGTCTTCCAGCCATACGAAGACATTGATTATTTACATCAAACGGACATGTGCGAAGACGAGAGATTGATTCCAGCAGTAACCTCTGAGGAAATATCCACTGAAATAAGAGTAAAAATGAACCCGAAAAAAGCTCCGGGGTTTGATTTAATTACGAGTGAAGTTCTAAAGAAACTGCCTAAAAAAGGTTTGAACTAAGGTATGTACCACGCATGTCGAAAGTCGCGGAAGTTATTATGGTACCAAAGCCGGCAAATTGCCCAGTGAAGTTACCTCATATCGTCCAATTTCATTGTTGCCAATTTTATCAAAGCTCTTCGAAAAAATTCTTCTGAAACGACTCAATCCGATCATAGAAGAAAAAACACTGATACCAAACCATCAATTTGGATTTAGAAATAGGTACTCAACTAAAGATCAGGTTCACAGAATAACTGATAAAATAGAAAAGGCCTTAGAAGAAAAACAAATATGCTCTACCATCTTCCTTGATGTAACACAGGCTTTTGACAAAGTCTGGCATGAGGGATTGGTCCATAAGCTACAAAAATATCTTCTCAAACAATACTCAGAAATACTAGAGTCATATATAATCCAGCGATTATTTAGAATTAAACAAGAAGATGCGTACTCTGAATTAAAATATATAAAAGCGGGAGTACCGCAAGGTAGTGTGTTAGGACCTGTACTTTTCCTTATATACACGAAAGACCTACCACAAAATGACGAAACTACTGTAGCCACATTTGCAAACGATACTGCTGCACTTGCTGTCGGAAAAACCATGCAGGAAGTTACAGAAAAACTGCAAAGGACAGTTAGTGATATATCTGATTGGACCAAAAAATGGCAGATAAAATTAAATGAACTGAAGTCAATCCATGTTCACTTCACTAATAAAAACGTACAACACATACCTGTGTACATTAATAACAAAGAAGTTCTTCATTCGAACTCAGCTAAGTATTTAGGCATGACTCTAGATGCGAAGTTGCGCTGGAAAACTCATGTCAAGAAAAAACATGACGAACTATAGGTACGATACAATAAAATGTATTGGCTCATAGGGAGGCATTCATGTCTCTCAATAAATAATAAACTGCTTCTATATAAGCAAGTCTTAAAACCAATATGGACTTATGGCCTCCAGCTCTGGGGGTGCACAAGTAAGACAAACCTACAAAGCATTCAATGCTTCCAAAACAAAGTACTACGCAATATTGTTAATGCGCCATGGTACATACGTAACGCTGATGTACATAGAGATCTAAAAATTGAAACGGTAGAGGACGAGGTCAGGAAAGTCGCAAGAAGACATGAAGGTAGGCTTCGCAATCATGCTAATTTAGAAGTAGTCGAACTACTTAATAACAACAATTTAGTTAGAAGATTACGAAGAGTAAAACCATTGTATATAGACACTATAGTACTATCACTTCGCATTTATGCACTAGCGCCACCAACCACCTCTGAGACCAACTACTCACATCGAACATGGTAGTTGTATTGGATTATTTGAAACGAAATTAATGATGCCTTCTTCTTTTCTTATTCGTCTCATTGACAACATGCAGATGAAAGAGAAAGAACAATTATTATTTTTGTTGTCTTTTATTCTCCAGCGATTGTATAGTAAGGAGTGGAATGTGGAAGAGGGTACTTTTCGCATATACGATATACCTATACTCGTAGGTAGTTAGTAGTGGTGGTGTGCAGGTTAGGCGAAGTGTACTTTTAGCATTTATGAGAATAACAATATGAAAAGAATGAAATGAAAGATCGGATCGATTTGTACTTTTCGCATATAGTGGTGGTGTGTGGGGAGAGTACTTTTAGCATGATGATGGGTGTAATGCTGATGACGATTGGAATTGATATTTAAGAGGATAACAATGTGGAAAGGAGGAATATGAAATCATAGATCGGATTTTTAACAATACATATTTTGTGTATTTCTTGGATTTATGGGCAGCAGTGGTGCGTCATGATCGTGGTTTTTGGACTTAGGTGTCAAGGGTAGGTTATGATATGATGATTTGAAAATTATGGGGTGGGTGAGCATGTGAGGTGCACTAGTGGGGAAGTTTGTTTTGGATCTTAGCAAATAAAATCACGTACCCAGATCGATCCAAATTTTCAATTTTCTCATATTGTGGGTAGAGTGAGAAAGATATTGTTTTAAGTCCAAATTTTTAGATTACTTAATTATTATATTAAGATGATACTAGGTACAGCTCAAAAACTGAGTCTCGCAATTCTGTCTGTCTGTTTGTCTGCGTGGTGGAAGATAGCTGTAGCGACAGGACGGATTCGTTTGTAGGTACCTCTAGTAGTTTGTTTCAAACTGTGCATAAGTAGGTATGCGATTTGTAGGCTGACAGTTTGAGTTCATTTGTTTATTTTAATTTTAAACCCAAAGTTAACCTTTTGTATTTAGATACAATTATTTTAGGAGCAGCTATACGCAGGTCGCAGTGGTACGCTGAATGCTATTGCAGCAATCATTCCAATCATCCCTAATACATTTAAAATATGGATTATTGTAGTAATGTAGGAAATTGATGAATATGTATTTAGAAACTTGCAGTTCAGATTAGATTCTTGCTATGAAATTAAGTAAGCTATTGTTTGTTTTAAATAACTAAGTCATCAACGCACAGCCCAAAACGGGTAATCTAAGCCCGTTTTCTAACCATTGATCAACGATCACATGAAAGTGAGGAAAAATGAAAATCAAAAAGGAATACAAGTATGTAGGAGAATTTGTTTATTGTAACGAGCGAATAGCTCACAATTATCTCCAGACCAGAAATGACAGCATCAGGTGGGTAACCCCAAATAACACAAGCAAAACCATCACGGGACTGCTAGTAATCTATTTTTATACCCTCCACAGGAAGGTATATTCACTTTGCCATTACGTTTGTAACGCCAAGAAGGATTCACCGGAGACCCTATAAAGTATATATTCTGAATCAGGATCACATTCTGAATCGATTTAGCCATGTCCGTCTGTCTGTCTGTCTGTCTGTCTGTCTGTCTGTCCGTCTGTCTGTCTGTCTGTCTGTTGAAAGCACGATAGCGTCCAAACGAATTGACCTAGGTGAATGAAATTTTGTGAGAGGACTTCTTTCTACCGTCGTCAGGTTGGTATTGAAATGGGCTATGTCGGTCAAGTAGTTCTGGTACCTCCCATACAAAACCATTAGTAGACCCATGTGTCTCTCCGCCTGTTGAAATCACGATAGCGTCCAAACGAATCTACCTAAGCAACTGAAATTGTGTGACAGGTCTTACTTTTACGGTTGTCAGGTTGGTATTAAACATGATCCATGTCGGTCAAGTAGTTCTGTTACCTTCCATACAAAGCCAATATTGGACCCATGTATCTCTCTGTCTTCTGAAAACACCTTAGCGTCCAAACGAATCGACTTAGGTGAACGAAATTTTGTGAGGGGACTTTTTTAACCGTCGTCAGGTTGGTATTGAAATTTGTCTATGTCGGTCAAGTAGTTCTGCTAGGTCACATACAAAACTAATATTAGACACATATACTAACTTGCATGGCAAACATTTTTCATGACTTTTATGCAGTGGAGGGTATCAAAGCATCGGCCAGGCCGATGATAACACTTTTACTTGTTTATATTCCGTTTATAACTCGAGTTTGGTTACACCGAATTTGATGATTCTTTTTTTCCATAAAGGTATATTCTTCTGTAGCAGGACGTTTGTATGTAAAAAAAAATTGGACAAAGGGGCGTGGCACCGTCCATTTAAAAATCGTGGTATATGAACTCACATTTTGATAAAATGATAAAATCTTTGTACGAAGGCTATTCTGTAAAGTTTGGTCAAAATTGGACAAAGGGATGTGGCGCTATTCTTCGACAATCACGGGAGCCAAAGTTTGTAAAATTTGTAACATTGGTATGCATTGTCCTGATAGACAAGAATACTATATATGCAATACGATTCCTGGAAAACCCAAAAATGTGTACCATGGAGCATTACAATACAGTAAATTACGCTTATAAGAAACTCCAAAATGCCACAATTTTTGTTTCTTATAAGCGTGTGTTTCTTATACCCTAAACACGGATATAAAAAAAAAGTTTCTTATAAGAAAAACACGCATATAAGAAACAGAAGTTTCTTATAAAAAATGTTCGTTCAAAAAAAAAACTTTCATTTTGAAACAACAAAAAATAATAAAATAATAGAACATGCATTTAGTTTTAGTTTAGTTATCTTTGTTACGTTTTTCTTTCGATTTTTCTTTGATCGATTTTTTTGTTAATTTTGTCTATTTAATTTAAAAAAATATAAAAGGGGTGGAGAAAAAGCCTTAACCGAGGCGGAAAAAGGACAAATCAAAGTTGAAAGGACGCTGGCCTATTTATTGCCAAAAGGTAAAGAAATTCTAGAGGAGCCGAAAGTAAAGTAATATTTTTAAGTAATGGTCTAACTATGGATAAAAATATGAAAGGTCGCATACACAGTGTGCTTACAAATGCGGAAAGGCGACTTATATTAAAAAAGTGTCAAATTCTAACGACTATTTTCCAAAAATCTGGGAAACGTGTGGTACCAAAGCAAGTCTCACAACTATTTGTCGTATTATTTCGAAAGCTAAGCATATAAAAAGATTAAAAACTAAGTAGAAGTCACACTTTAACCCGGTTCGAAAAGCGCAACGCCTTCGTTTTTGGGTTTGGTTCGGTGGTTTTCGAGTTTTGCGATCATTAGTGGTGTAGGTACTTATATTCTCATACAAAATGGAAATTCAGATTTTTTGCAATTTTTCGGCTTTTCATTTGGGGGTTTCCGAATTTTCTTTTTTTGCCAAACCCTGATTCAAGACGAACAAAACAAAAAAAAATCATCCAAATCGGTCTAGCATCTATCCTTTCTCGAGTTTTGCAAACAATTGATTTTTATACATATAGAGAGAGATGTAGACTCCTATAATAGTTAGCTGCTCGTTTTACTGACATAAAATGCTTCTACATTATAAGCCTCATAAAGTATACACATGCCTATAATATTTTAGAATCAATTAAAAAAAGAATCCCTTAAATCGATGCATATTTGACAAAAATAAAGGCAAAATAGTGAGAGTCTAACATACATTATTTTATGCCAAATCCTCAAATCTTCTGCAACGACAGAAGGAAGCCAAATTCAGTTTTTATTCAATTAGTCTTAACCAACTGATCACCCCTTGCATCATGCACCCCTCTCCAAACACACAAATCCTCCACCACCACCATCCTATCTGCACCACCATGCTATTGAATTGTATTTGCTCTTGCTCATAATATTGCACCTCCTTTCCTCTATTCTCCTCTCCTATCACTAAGAAAAACCAATCCAGTTGCACTTTGCAGTTCTCTACCCTACCCTGTTACATCACATCAGAAATAATTTTATACCTACTGATGGATGGAAATGGCGATATGAATGAAGGAAGAGAAGAGGCATACCAGTTTGACTTTGTTTTGTTTATTTTGGCTTTCTGTATACACATTTCCCCCAAGCGCGGAGTTGGCTGGCAGTGTACAAACTAAATCAACTGAAGCGCCACCTGGATCGTCGAAGACGCGTAATTCAATGCGATGGGATGAGAGTACTATAGTGTGTATATACAATGGTAGAATCGAAATTGAGATATGGCATACTTGCATGGGGCAATGCATCAAACACACATGTCAACAAGCTCCAAAATCTTCAAGATTCTATTATCAGGAAGATAAACAAAAATATTCAATCCACCATGGAAAGCAACTTTAAGGTACTTTACTTTACTTTAAGGTCCAGGGTATATACAAATAACGGTAGCGATCGAATACTACGATGACAAGCGTTTTAAGAAGCTAATTGATCACCAGTTCAACACAAGAAGACGATCACAAGGCATGCTCCAAATTCCGATGAGTTGCAATATGTATGGCAGAAGACAACTGAAGCACAGCGTTCCGACAGTGTTAAATGAAATTCTACGTTCACATAGAAACATTGTAAATCATAATTTTCGCAAAAAGCTTTTAACAAATTTCTATCTTTTATAAAAACAATTTTAATATGTAATATCCTAAATTAAGCTCACATTAAATGGTTAACATTTGTAAATTATAACCTCCTGCAGATAAGCCTTAAGGCTTCGCGGGAAACTCAACAATTGTAAAAACATCATTTTATAGGAAAACAATAAAAAATAATAATAATAAAAAAAAAAAGATTAGGATTCGTAAAAACCTCGAAGACCTATGAGCAGAAAGAAATAGATTTTTTGCCAATGATATATGTGTTTTCATGGTAAATGGTTTGTTTGATAGTTGGAAGAGTGTTTTAAACTATTTTGTGACATCAAACGGTTTAAGTGGAGCTAACCTATGCGAAATTATAAAAAATAATTTGAAAATCTGTCAAGATCTTGGTCTTAAGGTTTGCGCTGTAGTCTGCGACCAAGGACCTACTAATAGAAAAGCTTATAAAATATTAGGTATTTCCGAAGAAAAGCCATTTACAATTTTCAATGACGAAATAATATTTTGTTTTTATGATTTTCCTCACTTATTAAAATCTACTGTTCTACTGAAATCAGATTTGCAAACTCCAAATAGTATAGTTTCTTTTGATGTTTTCAGAGAAGTATACAATTTGGACATTGACATCGTGGCTAAGACATGTTTGAAGTTTAGAAGTTCTAATATAGCACCAAATGCCTTTGAAAAAATGCATGTTCGCCTTGCAACCCAAATATTTAGCAGGACAACTGCGGCATCGATTCAAACAGCTTTTAAACTTAATTGGCTTATAAAAAGGCTCCAAGGAAGTTGTAGCAACAAAAGGGTTCACACTTAAAGTAAATAATGCATTTGATTGCATGGATAACGGTCCACATTATGACAAGAATATTTTGAAGCGCGAAACTTCTGTTTAAAAGGAATGGAATAGACGATGAACGGGGTTTTATTACATAGTCATGATATAAGTAATGGCCTATATGCGAACGTGTATTATTTACTCACAAAGAAAATTCATCAAGACATACCTATTAGAAAACTTATTTATTCACAGCAAAGGTGAAAATAATCCATCTGTTTACGAATTTAATGTTTTGATGTCAAAAATTCTTTCATCAAATCTTATTACTTTTTTTCCTTACAGTAATTGTGATGATGATGATGTAGAATTTTTGAACCTAGACACATCCCAAACTCAACTTTATACTTCAGAAACTTCTTCACTGCCTAAGGTTCGTAGAGAAATAGTATGCAATGAGGCTCTGTACGAAAAAGTCATAAGCGATATGGAAATCGGAACTGAAATCACATTAGAAACAACTGCAATGCGATATTTTACCGGATATCTCGCTTTTAAAATGCTTTCAAATTGTTCCAAATTATTCTTAAAAACTGATGAAAAAATAACAATGTCCTTCGGAATTTTTCATCTTTGCAAAAAAGTATTCTCAAAACAGTGACTTTGGAAGTCTGAATGCACCAACTGATGATTTTTTCAATGTTTGTAAACTTCACTGCAATAAAAGTCATGCAAAATGTTTGCCATGCAAGATTATGTATACCTACTGTACACGACGATAAAAAGAAGTCCTCTCGCAAAATGTCATTCGCCTAAGTCGATTCGTTTGGACGCCATCGTGTTTTCAATAGCCAGACAAACAGATAGACAGACAGACAGACGGACATGGCTAAACCCATTCAGAATGTGATCCTGATTCAGTATATATGTACTTTATGGGGTCTCCGGTGAAAAATTTCTTAACCATATAAATGAACATCCAAATCGTTCGAAAGTTGACGGCGAATGAAGTAAAGTAACTTTAAAATAAAAATAAGAAGCCACAGCCGCCACGCACAGCGCAACCCAGCCGTCCGAAAAAAATATAGACATGTACAGTGGCCGGCATAAGTATTTTGACAAAACTAAAGTTAATTCTGCTCATAATTTCAAAGTTACTTCATGTAAATTTTGGCATCAATAGAAAGGTCATTTAAATTCCGTTTGAATGATACAAAACTTTCCTTAACCCATTAACCACCCATTTAAAAATTTTAGAATTTAGAATTTTTGTCAAGGTCTACTTTTTTGACTTTTTTTCCTCGGTATCAAAAAAAAAATGTTTTGATGCAAAAAGTTTCTCCAAACAATTCTAATAGTGACTGCAAAAAAAATGTTTCAAAAATCTCTTCGCTAATATTTTTTATGATTTTTTGAAAATTGCTAAAAATGACTAATTTTTCCTCCTTTTCATACAAAATTTTTCTAAGATCATCCCATTCAAAAAATCATAAAAAATATTAGCGAAGAGATTTTTGAAAATTTTTTTTTGCAGTCACTATGAGAATTGTTTGAAGAAACTTTTTGCATCAAAATATTTTTTTTTTGGAACCGAGGAAAAAAGTCAACAAAGTAGACTTTTACAAAAGTTCCAAATTTTCAATGGGTAATTAATCGGTTAAGGAAAGTTTTGTATCATTCAAACGGAATTTAAATGACCTTTCCATTGATGCCAAAATTTACATGAAGTAAGTTCAAATTATGAGCAGAATTAACTTTAGTTTTGTCAAAATACTTATGCCGGCAACTGTATGTATACCTACACATGGACATGACCAAACAAAGCCAACACCACACCAGTGGCCTATTTCACCAAATTACAATTATAATTACAAATTTGTATTTGTTGATTACATTTTCAGGTGGTTGGGTGTGTATGAATCGGTTAGGCGCTGATTGGCATCAACTTGGTGGTGCCCAGCTGTTGCAACTTTTTCATATACATCAATTGTGCTTATTTTACCTCCGCGTGGTAACCACCGGGTACTACTGGTCTCGCCCATCCAGGAAGAATTCACGCGATTGAATCAACGGTGACGTCAGCAGTCGGCATGGCAGATACTTTAATGAGCTACTTCGACATATTTGGAGCTGAGGTCATTAAGGATTTTTCAATACTAGTCAGGGTGTTGAAATAGAGATGGTGGCGGAAGAGCCCTTAATGGGTCAACGGCAGCACTCAAATCCCCGAATCGGGTTACTGACTCCGGAATATCCGGCCCCTTTCGTCCAAGGGTCACAGAAAGGGCCTGCCCTCAAGGTTGGGGGTTGTGCGTGGGGTTAACTACCCAACCACGGAAAACACCACCGGTTACGAAGCAACCAAAAGCCTCGGATATGGATGGATTTACTGTTAACGACCCTGCAAAACGAAAAAGGGACAATGAATTTCGGATCTGCACGTGGAATGTTCGAACCCTGCAGCCGAACAATTAGCGGAGGCCCTAGACTGCTACAAAGCAGATATCACCGCCATCCAGGAAGTACGGTGGGATGGGCCCGGCAAAAGAAGGATGAAAAACTGTGACATCTACTACGGTGATTGCTACAGAGAACAGAAGCAGCGTCTATTCGGATGCGGATTCGTTGTAAGGGGCAGACTTAGGCAAGAAGTCTTGAGCTTTCGACACGTTAGTGAGCGCCTTACAACTATCCCCATCAAGGCTAAATTCGCCAACATCAGCCTGATATGCGCTCACTCCCCCACAGAAGATAAAGACGATGCTACCAAAGAATGTTTCTATGAGCTCCTCGACAAAACATATGTCCTAAATACGACGTTAAAATCGTCTTAGGTGATTTTAACGCCAAAATAGGAAAGGAGGACATCTTTGGTAGCACAATCGGAAAGCACAGCCTACACGACACCACGTCTGGAAACGGACTTAGGCTAATTGACTTTGCTGGGGGACGTAATGCTACTATAGCAAGCACACGGTTTCCACACCTCAACATTCACAAAGGAACATGGCGGTCACCAGACCATCAAACGGTCAATCAAATTGACCATGTTGCGATCGACGCAAGGCACTCCTCCAGTATTCTAGATGTCCGAACTTTCCGAGCGGCCAACACAGATTGATGTAGCCAAGGTACGTGTGCGGATATCCCAGACATCACAACAACGAGGAAATACTGTGAGAAGATTCAACGTTGAACGGCTACAAACTCAACAAATCGCCAGAACTTTTGCCGATCGCGTCTCCCTCAACCTCTCGAGAAGTCCTGTGCAGCCAGCATCAAGTGCTGAAGACCAGTGGCATCGATGCCAAGAAGTCATCAGAAAAGCCGCGACTGATGTGCTAGGTTTCACCCGACCACCACCACAAAACCATTGGTTTGATGAAGAGTGCCGGGAAGCACATGCAGCAAAGCAACTGACCTACAAAGCGGCGCTGCAGAGAAGGACGAGAGCAGCAAAAAAAACGGAGGGAAGAACACCGGCTTCTCCGGAGGAAAAAGAAAGAGCATGAGAAGCGCGCGATCGAGGAAATAGAGAGGTGTTACTCCAGGAACAATGTTCGGAAGTTTTACCAATAGGTAAAAAGAACGTGTCACGGAAACAAGGCCCGAACAGAGACCTGTAGAGACGAACAAGGAAACCTTGTAGTAGAGTCACAGTCGGTGCTGAGAATATGGAAAAACCATTTCGAGCTAAACGGCGAAGACGACACAAACTCCGCTCTCAGGCAGAATGAACCATTCAACCTGGGCGATGAAAGCCAAGACTTCCGTCCACCTGACCAAAATGAGGTAAGGATAGCAATATCCAAGCTGAAGTCCAACAAAGCTGCAGGACCGGACGGTTTATCGGCCGAGCTTTTTAAGGCAGCAGGGGATGACTTGGTACAGAGCATACACCAACTCGTTTCTAAAATTTGGTCAGAGGAAAGTATGCCTGATGAATGGAGCCTCAGCATTGTTTGCCCGATCCATAAGAAAGGAGACCCTCTAAACTGCGCCAACTATGGACGCATCAGTCTCCTTAACATCGCTTACAAAATTCTGTCTGCCGTACCTACTGTGTGAACGCCTGAAACCATTTGTCAACGAACTGATTGGACCCTATCAGTGCGGTTTTAGGCCCGGTAAGTCCACAACCGACCAAATATTCACACTACGGCAGATCCTGGAGAAAACCCAAGAAGTCCAAATCGATACTCATCACCTATTTATCGATTTTAAAGTCGCATATGACAGCATTTATAGAGACGAGCTATACAGAGCCATGTCTAGTTTTGGCATCCCTGCCGAACTTGTCAGATTGTGCAGAATGACGATGGAGAACACTCGCTGCTCCGTAAAGGTCGGAAACAAACTCACCGAGACCTTTGATGTCAAAAAAGGATTTAGACAAGGTGATGCGCTGTCATGTGACTTTGTCAACATCATTCTTGAGACAATTGTGCGAAAATCGCAAGCCGACACCAGGGGCATAATTTTCCAAAAGTCCGTGCAACTACTTGCCTACGCTGATGACATCGCCATCATTGGCAGAACACAACGAGCTGTCAGTGGTGGGTTTTGCAAGTATCAGTATAGAGGCGTCAAAAGGTAAAAAGAACGTGTCACGGAAACAAGGCCCGAACAGAGACCTGTAGAGACGAACAAGGAAACCTTGTAGTAGAGTCACAGTCGGTGCTGAGAATATGGAAAAACCATTTCGAGCTAAACGGCGAAGACGACACAAACTCCGCTCTCAGGCAGAATGAACCATTCAACCTGGGCGATGAAAGCCAAGACTTCCGTCCACCTGACCAAAATGAGGTAAGGATAGCAATATCCAAGCTGAAGTCCAACAAAGCTGCAGGACCGGACGGTTTATCGGCCGAGCTTTTTAAGGCAGCAGGGGATGACTTGGTAGAGAGCATACACCAACTCGTTTCTAAAATTTTGTCAGAGGAAAGTATGCCTGATGAATGGAGCCTCAGCATTGTTTGCCCGATCCATAAGAAAGGAGACCCTCTAAACTGTGCCAACTATAGACGCATCAGTCTCCTTAACAACGCTTACAAAATTCTGTCTGCCGTACCTACTGTGTGAACGCCTGAAACCATTTGTCAACGAACTGATTGGACCCTATCAGTGCGGTTTTAGGCCCGGTAAGTCCACAACCGACCAAATATTCACACTACGGCAGATCCTGGAGAAAACCCAAGAAGTCCAAATCGATACTCATCACCTATTTATCGATTTTAAAGCCGCATATGACAGCATTTATAGAGACGAGCTATACAGAGCCATGTCTAGTTTTGGCATCCCTGCCGAACTTGTCAGATTGTGCAGAATGACGATGGAGAACACTCGCTGCTCCGTAAAGGTCGGAAACAAACTCACCGAGACCTTTGATGTCAAAAAAGGATTTAGACAAGGTGATGCGCTGTCATGTGACTTTGTCAACATCATTCTTGAGACAATTGTGCGAAAATCGCAAGCCGACACCAGGGGCATAATTTTCCAAAAGTCCGTGCAACTACTTGCATACGCTGATGACATCGCCATCATTGGCAGAACACAACGAGCTGTCAGTGGTTGGTTTTGCAAGTATCAGTATAGAGGCGTCAAAAATGGGTTTAGTGGCGAATGAGGGCAAAACGAAATATATGCTGTCAACAAGAAGGGATACACAACATCGACGAATCGGACAGAACGTCACGATATACAGCTATAACTTTGAGGTAGTTCGGGACTTTGTCTACCTCGGCTCCGCTATTAATTCTGAAAATGACATCACATCAGAAATCAAGCGAAGAATTACACTTGCCAACCGCTGTTACTTTGGCCTAAGAAGGCAATTGATTAGTAAGGCCTTGTCGAGAAACACCAAGGAGACTCTATATAAGACCCTCGTCATCCCAGTCCTGCTTTATGGCGCAGAATCATAGACGTTGTCAAAAGCGGATGAAGATCTCCTTGGCTT
Source organism: Cheilosia soror (assembly GCA_949372485.1). Lineage (NCBI taxonomy): Eukaryota > Metazoa > Arthropoda > Insecta > Diptera > Syrphidae > Cheilosia > Cheilosia soror. Next base: position 46,266,287 of record OX443562.1, on the reverse strand, counting down.
CGAACGCAAAATTCTTCGAGTGGTTGTCGGTCCCGTTTGCGTTGACGCGCTTTGGAGGAGGAGATTTAACAGCGAACTCTACGAGCTGTACAGCGACATCGACTTGGTCAGAAAATTACGTATCAGTCGACTAAGATGGCTAGGACATGTAGAGCGAAAGAACACCAACGCTCCGGCCCGAAAAGTCTTCGATTCCAACCCGGAGGGACAACGCAGTAGAGGAAGACCTCGCCTTAGGTGGCTCGCACAAGTGGAAGGGGACCTCAACCAACTTGGAGTGCGCAACTGGAGGCAGTTAGCCAAAGATCGTGCTAACTGGAGAGGCATGTTGGTTGAGGCCCAGGTCCACCCCGGACTGTAGCGCCATCTAAGTAAGTAAGATTACATTTTCAAATATGTTAACTGATTTTCTGTTTCAAAAACTACAAACTTAATTCCAACAAATTTGTTAGAAAGAGAAAAAAATGAAGGGAAATTGTATTTGTTATTTATAAGTATAAAAATAAACCGTTTCAAAGTATATTTTTCAGAGTTGGAAACAACAACTGTTTTTCATATTTTTTTAATTCTTATAACAATCTTACTGATAACATCAAAATACAAAATTAACAGAAACCACCTTTATTATCGGTTTTATTCGCGATAAGAAAAATGTTGGAAAAATGGTGGGCGCAGTGGTTAGTGTGCTGGACTACTGTGCGAAGGGTCCCAGCCCCAGCTTCGATCCCCGGAAAACCACAAAGGCGAAGGTCTGACAAACATCTGAGACTAAGAGTATAAATGTCCTGAAAAATCATCTCAATTCAGCCGTTCGGACTCGGCATAAAATTGTGGGTCTCTTCCATTAGTCCCAAAAATAAAACTCTCAAAAACGAATGGTCGTGAGAAGCAAGTGTATATACGGCTGTTGCGCCAACTATTTATTTATTTATTTATTTAAGAAAAATATTTTTGTTCGGCACATTTTCTAACCTGTTAGAAATTGATGTAATTATGTTCATATCGGTGTCAGTGAAAAGTTTATTTTCAGACTGATCTGCAATCCGACGTCCAATTTGTCTTAAGGACTATTCACATGAGAGCACCTATACAAACGTTCGTTCACATAAACACTTTTCATGGTGGCGGAAGTTCACAAATTTCAGCCTTCAGTTCCTACCAGAAATTTCTCTAGCCGTTTAAAAATGTGGATTGCGAATAAACTTTGACAATTCGCGCCGCCGATGGTGTTTCCATTCGCGGCATAAAGTTTGGAATTCCAAATTTCGTAAACTATTTTTAAAATTGTTTTCTTAATACATTTTGGTGGGATAATTAATTATCCTCCTTTATAGCAAAATGTGCAATTTTCTGTTCATAAATGCATCAAAAGTGGTTTGTTCGAATTTCATCAATTTGTTCGTTCACTCTCATCTGAATGGTCTTTTATTTCCTCTGGCTTAGCACGTTTTGACTGAAAGAATCTAAAATTTCGTAGTGTTTTCTTCATCTATTTAGCACAAACTTAGGTATATCACTATCGGTGTTACTATGCCTTCGACTTTCCTTCTTTTGAAAAATTACAAATTGTTACTAAATCGACACACGATCTTTCTAGTATAAGAAATTTTAAGTAATTGAACAAATTTGTAAAACTTTTTGATTTGGTGAAACACAAACTTGAAAAAAAAATATGAATTTTAACATATTTGTACATGTAAGCAACAAAGAAAATTAACTTTTGGTGAAACGGAAATAATGAAATTTCTACAAATTTCCCTTTGTAAATAACAAAAACAATTTTGTAATACAAAATTTTTGTGGAACAGAAAAAATCGATTTTTGCACAAATTTGTTAAAAAAATGCCTGTAAACAACAATTTGTAAGTGGGTGAAATAGGCCACAGACCAACCCATCCGCATCCCCATCCTCATCAGTCAGTCGTTGGCGTTACACTCAACACTGGCATACGAAAACGAATTCACTCATAGTCACAGTCACCACAGGCGCATGTCAACGTCTGTTTTGAAATCGTGTAATGTGAACTTTCAAAGTATGTACCTATACTTAATATTTTAATTTAAAATAGGTACGCACTTATTTTATTTGTTTTGACTTGTGTCCACTTTTTGTTATTTACATGCCCCATAGCTTTGACATTCTGTTACTATCCATTATTCTGTTATATTCCATTAACTAATTTTGAGTCATATTTTGTACAAATATAGTGAAAAAACTAGCGGATTAGCTAATACGAAAACATACAGGAAGTTTAAAAAAATTTTAATTGTAGGTATGTTTTAAAAAATATTTCCTGAAATTTGCATTGCCCTAGCGAAAGCGTAATAATGTATATAAGTTAATAAATTCTTATTTACACCTGATGCAGATTCCTTGTGATATAAGCCGATATGACAATGCGCACTTACGTTTTGGTCTCATGTGTGCCCAAAACGTATTTCGTTTTAAGAACGCAAGTTTTCTTAAATTCCGATTGACAATTTATTTTTTGTTGGTTAAAATCAATTTATCACATTTTCCTTCTTGATGAACATATTTACGCCTGACAAAACAAAATTTACTCTCTACTTTTTTTTCAATTATTTATTCCAAAACTCAGTACACTTTAATAAATTAAACGAATGAAACAAGCAATCAAAGAAAATAAATAAACAAACGTTTAAATATATAAAACAATTAAAAGTTTTATCATCGGCCTGGCCGATGCTTTGATACCCTCCACTGCATAAAAGTCATGCAAAATTTTTGCCATGCGAGTTAGTATGTTTCTAATATTAGTTTTGTATGGTAGGTAGCAGAACTACTTTACCGACATGGACCATTTTTAATACAAACTTGAAAGGCATAAAAATAAGACCTCTCATAAAATTTCAGTTGCTTAAGTCGATTCGTTTGGACGCTATCGTGGTTTCAACCGACAGAAAGACACATGGGTCTAATAGTGGTTTTGTATGGGAGGTACCAGAACTACTTGACCGACATAGCTCATTTTCAATACCAACCTGACGACGGTAAAAAGAAGTCGTCTTACAAAATTTCATTCGCCTAGGTCAATTCCTTTGGACGCTATCGTGCTTTCAACAGACAGACAGACGGACAGATGGACAGACAGACAGACAGACTCTGACAGACAGACAGACAGACAGGCAGACAGACAGACAGACGGACATGGCTAAATCGATTCAGAATGTGATCCTGATTCAGAATATATATACTTTATAGGGTCTCCGGTGAATCCTTCTTGGCGTTACAAACGTAATGGCAAAGTGAATATACCTTCCTGTGGAGGGTATTAAAAAGGTCGAAATGTATATCAGCAAAACTAAAAAAAGTCATGCTTGATAATTTTTTCCTGATATTTGTCATACATTTTAGTTTTGCAGCTTAAAGTAATATTTTTTTGTATAAATGTCAAAGGAGTTCCATTATTACAGTAACTACCCATTTATATTTGTATGCTTTTTAATGAAACATAAGTTGGTAATAAATTCACCACACCGAACACACAATTTGCTTAACACGTCCCAATAACGGTCAATTTATTTGAATTTTTTAAAGTTACCACAAAATAACTGTAAATGTTACTATGCGTGACCAGTGTATGCGTGACCAAATTCACCCTCCGTTTACTTTACCATTGCACCCATACTTAACCACGCAGTAACTTTTTGAAACAGGCTCTATGAAATTCTCATTTTTGGCCGAAGCTGGTGGTCTATTCTCTTTGGTTTGTGATTGTGTGTGACCGGCAGTATGCAGACTCGCTCAGCTCAATTAATAAAAATAATACAAAATTGTCTGCACAACAAAATAAATCAAATCAATCAAAGGAAAGGCACAAGCTGATAGCTGAGTCCTGAGCTGTGCGCAGCCTGACCGTTTTGAGACTAAAGTTACAATTTGGCACTTTTTATACCACCTTGGCACAATGGGTTTTCTAAAATTTAATGAAAGGAAAATCTCAACTTTTGGACTTTTCCCAGTGTATGCACCACAGGATCTAGCATTCTGCCAAATTTCGCGATTCTATGATGGCTGGAGTGCTTCATAATTTTGATATCATCATCTAAGTGAGAAAGTGAGTGAGTCAGTCAGTCAGTTACGGCTTTTGCGATTTTTGACGTCCTGTATGTTGAGAACCACTAATGTTATAGAGATGCAATTTGGTTAGATGGACCTTTTTAATGAGCTTGGTAAATATTTAAATTTTGAAGTTTTTGGATTAATTGGTTCCGATGTCAGAAGGAGGTCGAAAACAGCCTTAGTTTGTTCCTGTAAGAAGGATAAGTGCCTTTACTAGAGAACTTGGCTGGGGCACTACCGTGACCTTTGATCTGGCGAACTCCATTCCTTCAACGAGCAATGCGGCGCCTCCAATTTCGTAAACGAAACGGGGTCAGAGCGGTCGGAGAATGACTCAGAAGATTTTGGATTCGAACCTTCTCCTTAATGAATTGATATGTTCTGTTATTGAATTGATTTTATGTTTAATGTTTTTTAATGTTATTTTTACTCGACTGAATTCTAATATGTAAATAGTTTTAAAAATAGAATATTACCAGTATATCTTGTTTGTTTATTATGTTTGCTTTGAAGTTATTACTTTAAATGACTCTTTTTTTTCTCCGTGGCCCTTTTTCTTGCGACTTTTCTAAATTTATCAACGGTAACGCTGAGTGCGGCCTCCGGCAAACGACAATCTGCAAATTACAGAGAAAACGATTAGCGCTGTGTCGGATAAGGAGCTGCAGTTAAAATGTTAACTTTTCAAAATGCAATTTTAACCAAATCTTTAATTTGTATTCAATGAACGGATACATAAATGTTTGAATGTTATTGTGTTTTGAAAAGCTGGCAAAAATAAGTTCTGGTTGCTCTACAAACACTATTTCTTTTTGGTCACTTTAATTTGCAGATTATATCAGTTAAATTCAAAAAATCAAAATTCGAAGACGTTCACTAACGAATTTAACCCATTGGCTATAAAATAAAATCATAAAAAAATAAAAAAGTTTCATTTAGGTATTTCCCCCCGGGGCGAAAAAAAAAACACACCGAAAAGGACGTTTTTGGGACTTTATGGTACATAAAAGTCAAAAAATTAAAATTCTAAGACGGTCACTAATGGCATCTATTTATTTACTGTCGAAAACCGTTTACTGCGATCAATTATCTCTTAAACCCTGCAAGCCCCATCGGGGCGAAAAATCATATACCCTCGTATACCCAGCCTTAATGATGTAGAAAATGTATTGTAGTTTATTCGGCCAACCCTGCAGACAACAGAGCAGACAGCAGAGCATTGACAGTGATAACTGAGCATTTATAGTGTTCATGGGCAGCGTTGCCACAAAGATACAATTGTATCAAATTATATACACATTTGTCGCCGTGAAAAAAGTTGATACATAGATACTTTTTTTTTTTGATTTTGGTTCAATTTGATACATTTTATAATTTTCAATAAAAATTCAGCAAATTCCCCCTTGTTTCATATATTTTAAATTTTTTTCAAATTAATTTTTAAATCTGGAAATATTAAATTGTTGGCTTATTTTTAAAACTGACTATGGTAAATGTATTTCAATCTGATATTCACATACTGGACTATAGGTATATGAAAAAACATGGTACAGTAAAACCCGCTTAAGAGAAACACCAAAATGTCACAGTCTTTCTTTCACTTAAACGGGTTTTTCACTTAAACGAACCCCGCTTAAGTGGAAAAAAAAATTCACTTAAGCGGAGTCCGGATAAGCACGTTTAAAAATTCCGCTAAGCGTATATTTATTAGGTGAACTCTAATTTGTAGGTATTACAACTTAAAACGTTATAACTTATAAATTATTATAGGTACAAAAATTGTTTTGTACATTTTGAAAAGACAATTTAGTAGCGCATATACAAGTCAAGCACTTTGGGTACATCTGTGTAGCTACAAAAAAGTTATGGCTCCTTAAACGCAAAATTTTGAAAATTTGTCACAATTTTTTACTTAAAATGTTTTTTTCTCAAAATTTGTACTTAATAAATTTTAATTCTTTGTATGAAATTTTTATCTTTAAGAAATTTCCTAAAATTATGTTAAGCAACTTTTTTACGTGCAATTAACAAAAGTTGTAGTAAAAGCCTTTTTTTTCAGACAAAAATGGTCAAAAAAGACTCGATATTTCTCTAAAATAAACTTTTTCTTCCATAGCACCCCAGAAGAAATCTGTGTGGCTAAGGGTTGGGGCCAAATCGACCAGTCAACCGTTCGTTAAGAGTGTGGTTTAGGAATGGAGTTATCCCGCTGCTACTGTGACAAGGTGCTCCATCTTGTTGAAAAACATCGGCCTCCTCTGAACAAGAGGACCATCTTCAAGGAGCTCCGGCAATCGTTTTCTAAGAAATTCTAGGCAGTAATGGGAATTAACTGTTTGTGGAAGAACGTGTGGGTGTCGGCCTACTAAAGTGTTACCAAACATTTACGCTAAACCTACTTCAGAATGTGTGCTTATTTCAAGCACACATTCTGAAGAAGTTGCTCACAATAATTTAATTCTTGAAAGGATGTTATGCATATACAATGGAGATTGGGGTCTGACCAATGGTGCAAATTGTGGTAGTTTGTTACCCCGTCTCTTGTGAATTTCGCTTCGTCAGTCCACAGAATATTTTTGAGCAAGTGCCTGTCTTCTGTCTGTTTGCACTGGCAAAATTCCACTCATCCTTGCGCACCTCCTGGTAGTAAATCCTGTATACCGGTGTTAAATAGAAAGGGTGTAATCTATTACTCCGTAGAGTTATGTAAGTCCTGGTTCCGGGAAGTTCCAACTGCACAGCTAGTCTTCGCCCTCTGCGGACCTGACTGAAAGCTATACTTTCACAGCACGCAAAATCCCATCCTCAACTTCTGCCGTCACTTCGTCTCGCGTCGTTCCCTTTTATTTGGTGGATATGACCCAGCATAAACAAGGCGCTGATACGCATCAGTGAATACCCGGCTAGATGGTGTTCTACGATTTGGGTGTCGCCGTTGGTACTCCAATCTTGCCAACGAACGAACCCTTCCAATTGCAGAACCCGTATACAAGCACTATTTCCGCGTATTCACGTTTTCAATATATTTTGTGGAGATCAACTTATCAATGTTAAGCTTTTTTTTCCTATTCGACAATAATTAACTGTTAACCTATTGCTCATAGGTACGTTAGTTTATTATTCTCACTTATTATACCCTCCACAGGAAGGTATATTCACTTTGCCATTACGTTTGTAACGCCAAGAAGGATTCACCGGAGACCCTATAAAGTATATATATTCTGAATCAGAATCACATTCTGAATCGATTTAGCCATGTCTGTCTGTCTGTCTGTCTGTCTGTCTGTCTGTCTGTCTGTCTGTCTGTCTGTCTGTCTGTCTGTCTGTCTGTCTGTCTGTCTGTCTGTCTGTCTGTCTGTCTGTCTGTCTGTCTGTCTGTCTGTCTGTCTGTCTGTCTGTCTGTCTGTCTGTCTGTCTGTCTGTCTGTCTGTCTGTCTGTCTGTCTGTCTGTCTGTCTGTCTGTCTGTCTGTCTGTCTGTCTGTCTGTCTGTCTGTCTGTCTGTCTGTCTGTCTGTCTGTCTGTCTGTCTGTCTGTCTGTCTGTCTGTCTGTCTGTCTGTCTGTCTGTCTGTCTGTCTGTCTGTCTGTCAATAGCGTCCAAAGGAATTGACCTAGGCGAATGAAATTTTGTGAGACGACTTCTTTTTACCGTCGTCAGGTTGGTATTGAAAATGAGCTATGTCGGTCAAGTAGTTCTGGTACCTCCCATACAAAACCACTATTAGACCCATGTGTCTCTCTGTCTGTTGAAACCACGATAGCGTCCAAACGATTCGACATAGGCGAATGAAATTTTGTGAGAGGACTTCCTTTTACCGTCGTCAGGTTAGTATTGAAAATGGGCTATGTCGGTCAAGTAGTTCTGGTATCTCCAATACAAAACCACTATTAGACCCACGTCTCTCTCTGTCTGTTGAAATCACGATAGCGTCCGAACGAATCGACTTAGGGAACTGAAATTTTATGAGAGGTCTTATATTTATGGCCTTCAAGTTTGTATTAAAAATGGTCCATGTCGGTCAAGTAGTTCTGTTACCTCCCATACAAAACCACTATTGGACACACGTCTCTCTCTGTCTGTTAAAGCACGATAGCATCGAAACGACTCGACGGTAGTTTTGCTACCTACCATATACAAAACTTTTATGCAGTGGAGGGTATCAAAGCATCGGCCAGGCCGATGATAACACTTTTACTTGTTTGTGTTTGACCTTTGTCTGACAAAAAATGGTTTTTACTACAACCTCTGTTGATCGTATGTGAAAAAGTTGTAAAAATTTTGAGTGAGAGAAAGCATTTAAAAATAGTAACAACAAATTTTCAAAATTTTGAGTTTAAGGAGCCATAACTTTTTTGTAGCTTAACAGATGTCCCCGAAGTGCTTGAGACTTGTATATGCGCTACTAAATTGTCTTTTCAAAATGTACAAAACAATTTTTGTACCTATAATAGTTTAGAAGTTATAGTGTTTTAAGTTGTAACACCTCCAAATTAGAGGTCACCTATTTTGATGGGCTATAACGGGCAATATGGTGAGAATAGATCCCCCTGTCATACAATTTTATGTTCGGCGGAACTTCAGAAATTCAAATGTCATTTTCGAGAAAAAAGAAGTGAAAGCGTTCAAATTTTTTGTTCTATTCGATTCAATATTAATGAAAAATATAAAATATAATATTAATGAAAAATATAAAATATAACTGAAAATATGTTTCAGGTATCCGGGTTTTTCACTTAAGCGAGTTTCGCTTAAGCGGAGTGTTTTATAGGTAATTGGTCGACAAATACTCGGGTATGAAAAAAGTGTTTCAGTTAAGCGGGTTTTTCTCTCAAGCGGGTTTCTCTTAAGCGGGTTTTACTGTATAACATTGAACATGACCGTATCCTACCTCATATTCACACATTAATACGTCACTTGTGTCACACTATTTTGATATTTCAGTGCAAATTCAGAAACAAATTACTCTCATTTCGAATATTTCGTGGAATACAAAATACATTTGTGCAATAATTGGGATGCTATAGTAATAGTGTTAAGAAATTAAAATAAAATAAAGTTCTCGGGCGCTATATACCTAGTACATTTCTTTCAATTTCCAAAGGAATAACGCTCTTAAAGTGTGTTTACTATACTAAAATATATGCATTTCTTTGACTTCACCATCGACCAATATGTTAAAATGGTCGAATGAATGAGATGGAGAATACAAACTGCCGAAATAAGGTTTCTTCGTTGAATTTCTGTTGTAGCTCTCAGAGATTGTGTAACAAATACCAGCTACTTCTAAAAAGGAGCGTTTCAAATTTCCGTCTCCATGGCCATCTTTAGAATTCCACTTGTCGTTAAATTAAATCCCAAATATTTATTCCACCTGTATGGAGATTGCCCCTGATGATTTGGAGTCGGTGGCGGCTGGCGGAAGATCAAGACTTGTGGGGGGCTTATTTAAAACGTCAAAATATTGGCGAAGCTTGTACCTACTGAATAGGCGTGTTTTTAAAAATGAGCAAGATGATAATAAAATATACCTTTTATCGAGCTATAATAACCCAATCACATTTTTATTAATTGATTAATTATATATTTCACAAACTAACATATACGAATTTGAACTAAATTTGTTCTGTAGTATCATGTAGTGTGGGTTATTTAATTCAAATTTATTGCTACATAAGCCTATACAGTTGCAGTTGTGCAGTACGCTAAACCCCGTTGTCAAATGTCAATAATCACTGCATCAACCGACTGCAAAATTTGATATTTTCTTCTGATACATTCGATACATTTTTCAAACAGAAATTTTGATACTTTTGATACAGTTTTCAAAAACAAAAGATAAATTTTTTCAAAAGTCGACGGCAACGCTGTTCATAGGTTCTCACTGCTCACTTGCTCAGTTGAACGCTATTAGCTTGAAAAAGCAGTGAGCGGAGAAGAGAGCATGTTAATTGCTAATGTTAATATTGTTAAGTGAAAGTGTCCAGTTCACTTTGACGACAGGGAGAGGGACTGTGACTTTCGATCTCGAACACATTATTTGTGCATTCTTTTTGAGTGTCCTCTCTGGATTAGACTTTACACAATTATAAATAATGTACATATATGTATGTGGGTGGTTGGGTGTGTATGAATCGGGTAGGCGCTGATTGGCATCAACTTGGCGGTGCCCAGCTGTTATAACTTTTTCATACACATCAATTGTGCTTACTTTACCTCCGCGTGGTAACCACCGGGTACTGGTCTCGCCCATCCGGGCTTGGCTTGCTAAACTTATAAGCGCGAGCGTTGGACACAAAGAAAATAGAAATACTATAATGCTCTGTCGGAACTGACTGTCTGCTCGAGTTTTAGAATTCTAACATGAGCCTATCAGAAAGATAACGCGCTGCGGAAAAATTCACGCGGTGACGTCAACAGTCGGCATGGCAGATACCTTAATGAGCTACTTCGACATATTTGGAGCTTAGGTCATTAAGAATTTTTCAATACTAGTCAGGGTGTTGAAATAAAGATGGTGGCGGAAGAGCCCTTAATGGGTCAACGGCAGCACTTAAATCCACGAAGCGGGCTAATGACTCCGGAATATCAGGCCCCTTTTGCCCAAGGGATCACAGAAAGGGCAAGGAAAGTCCAGTGCAGTGCAGCCGGCATCAAGTGCTGAAGACCAGTGCCATCGATGGCAAGAAGCCATCAGAAAAGCCGCAACTGATGTGCTAGGTTTTACCCGACCACCACCACGAAACCCTTGGTTTGATGAAGAGTGCCGGGAAGCACTTGCAGCAAAGTAACTGGCCTACAAAGCGGCACTGCAGAAAAGGACGAGAGCAGCTCGTGAGCTCTACGAGCAAAAAAGGTGGGAAGAACATCGGCTTCTCTGGAGGATAAAGAAAGAGCATGAGAAGCGCGCGATCGAGGAAATAGAGAGGTATAACTCCAGGAACAATGTTCGGACGTTTTACCAAAAGGTAAAAAGAACGTGTCACGGGTACAAGGCCCGAACAGAGACGAACAAGGAAACCTTGTAGTACAGTCACAGTCGGTGCTGAGCACATTGAAAAACCATTTCTTCAGACTGCTAAGCGGCGAAGACGACACAAATTCCGCTGTCAGGCGGAATGAACCATTCAACCTGGGCGATGAAAGCCAAGACTTCCGCCCACTTGACCAAAATAAGGTAAGGATAGCAATATCCAAGCTAAAGTCCAACAAAGCTGGTCTGCAGCCCTCACCAGAGGCACCCCGTTCTCACCAGGAGGAACTTGAACCCGTGAAACCTCGGTGGATGTATCCAGATCTCACCAGGAGGAACTTGAACCCATAAAACATAAGTGGAGATATCCAGACCTCACCAGGAGGAACTTCAACCCGTAAAAAAACCTCAGTCGAGGTATCCCGACCTCAACAAGAGCAACCAGATGAAGATCGTGTCATTTATAGGAAAGCACGATACCAAGACCGACACGACCAGTGACACCACCACAATCCGAAGGATCCCCCATAATCTCAATGGAGACAATTGTTCCAGCACGGACCGAAGCAGTGTCGATAAGACCTCGAACCCCAGATCAGAACCGCCTATGCAGTTTAAAAGAGGCACGAAACAAAGCCGAAGAAGAATGGCGAAATAACTTACTTACTTACTTAAGGTGGCGCTACAGTCCGGGGTGGACCTGGGCCTCAACCAACAAGCGTCTCCAGCCAGCACGATCTTTGGCCAGCTGCCTCCAGTTTCGCACGCTAAGTTGGTTAAGGTCCCCTTCCACTTGCGTGCGCCACCTGAGTCGCGGTCTTCCTCTACTGCGCCGTCCCTCGGGTGTGGATTCGAAGATCTTCCGGGCCGGAGCATTCACGTCCATTCGCTCTACATGACCCAGCCACCGCAGTCGTTGGACCTTCACTCTTCTGGCTAGGTCAATGTCGCTGTACAGCCCGTACAGTTCGTCGTTGTATCTCCTCCTCCATTCACCGTCTATGCAGACGGGACCGAAAATTACTCGAAGAATTTTCCTCTCGAAGCAACCAAGAGTAAGCTCATCCGCTTTTGATAGAGTCCATGCCTCTGCACCATAAACTAGGACTGGGATGATTAAGGTCTTATAAAGGGTCACTTTAGTTGTTCGAGAGAGGGCTTTGCTACTCAATTGCTTTCTTAGCCCAAAGAAACAGCGATTGGCAAGAGTTATTCTTCGCTTAATCTCAGCGCTGGTGTCATTGTCTGAGTTAATAGCGGAGCCTAGGTAGACAAAGTCCTTTACCACCTCAAAGTTATATCTGTCTATAGTGACATTCTGTCCAAGACGTCGGTGTTGGGTGTCCTTTCTCGATGACAGCATATACTTTGTCTTGCCCTCATTGACCGCCAAACCCATCTTTGCCGCCTCCGTCTCAATGCTCACGAACGCGCCAGTGACATCACGCTGCGTTCTCCCGATTATGTCGATATCGTCGGCGTAGGCGAGTAGATGGACGGACTTTTGAAAGATAGTGCCTCTGGTGTTAGCGTTTGAGTTTTGCACTATTCTTTCAAGAACGATGTTGAAGAAGTCACATGACAGCGCATCGCCTTGTCTAAATCCTTTTTTGACATCGAAGGTCTCGGTGAGTTCTTTACCGACCTTGATGGAGCAGCGTGCATTCTCCATTGTCATCCTACACAAACGGACGAGTTTGGCAGGGATGCCAAAACTAGACATTGCTCTGTATAGCTCGTCTCTATAAATGCTGTCATAGGCGGCCTTAAAATCGATGAAAAGGTGGTGGGTATCGATTTGAACTTCCTGGGTTTTCTCCAAGATCTGCCGCAGTGTGAATATTTGGTCGATGGTAGACTTTCCTGGCCTGAAGCCACACTGATAGGGACCAATCAGGTTGTTGACGAAAGGCTTCAGGCGTTCACACAGCACAGCAGATAAGATCTTGTAGGCGATGTTAAGAAGACTAATACCTCTGTAGTTGGCGCAGTTAAGAGGGTCTCCTTTCTTGAGGATCGGGCAAACAATGCTAAGGTTCCATTCATCGGGCATACTTTCCTCCGACCATATTTTACAGATGAGTTGGTGCATGCTCCTAACCAAGTCATCGCCTGCCGCTTTGAATAGCTCGGCGGTTAGGCCATCTGCCCCAGCGGCTTTGTTGGACTTAAGCTTAGATATCGCTATCTTCACTTCGTCCAGGTCAGGTGGACGGAATTGGTCTTCATCGTCCAGGTTGAATGGTTCATTCTGCCTGACAGCGGGATTTAGTTCGTCATCGCCGTTAAACAGTCTGCAGAAGTAGTTCTTCCATATCCTTAGCATCGACTGCGATTCTACTACGATGTTCCCTTGTTCGTCCTTGCAGGCTTCGGTTCGGGCTCTGTAGCCTTGGCAGGTTCTTTTTACCCTTTGGTAAAACTTCCGAACCTCATTCCTGCTGTAGCATCTCTCTATTTCCTCGATCGCGCGCTTCTCGTGCTCTTTCTTTTTCCTCCTGAGAAGCCGGTGTTCGTCTCTTCTTTTCTGCGCGTAGAGCTCACGAGCAGCTCTAGTCCTTTTTTGCAGCGCCGCTTTGTATGCCTCTTGTTTCGCTGCATGTGCTTGCCGGCACTCGTCGTCGAACCAGGGGTTTCGTTGTGGTGGTCGAGTGAAACCAAGCACATCAGAGGCGGCGTCTCTGATGGCTTTTTGGCAATGTTGCCACTGGTCTTCAATACTTGATGCTGGCTGCATAGAACCTCTTGAGAGATTGAGAGAGACTTGATCGGAGAAGGATCTGGTGATCTCTTGCGATTTTAGCCGTCCGACGTCAAACTTCCTCACAGTATTTACTTGTCTTGGCGGTGTTCGGGATATCCGAAGGCGTACCTTGGCTACAACAAGGTAGTGGTCCGAGTCAATGTTGGCCCCTCGGAACGTTCGGATATCCATAATACTGGAGGAGTGCCTTGCGTCGATCGCAATGTGGTCAATCTGGTTGACGGTTGATTGATCGGGAGATCTCCAAGTGCCTTTATGAATATCGAGATGCGGGAACCGCGTACTTGATATGACAACATTTCGCCCCGCCGCGAAGTCGATCAGCCTGAATCCGTTATCGGAGGTGGTGTCGTGTAGGCTGTACCTCCCGACAGTACTACCAAAGATGCCTTCTCTTCCTATCTTTGCATTAAAATCACCTAGGACAATTTTAATGTCATAGTTAGGGCACTGCTCGTATGTCTTGTCCAAGAGCTCGTAGAACCTCTCTTTGGTGTCGTCGTCTTTCTCCTCCGTGGGGGCATGGGCGCATATTAGGCTAATGTTGGCGAATTTAGCCTTGACGCGGATTGTCGTGAGGCGCTCGTTCACACAGTTGAAGCTTAAGACTTCTTGCCTAAGTCTGCCTCCAACGACGAATCCACATCCAAATAAGCGCTGTTTTTGTTGCCGATAGCAGTCGCCATAGTAAATATCGCAGTCTTTCATCCTCTTCTTGCCCGGTCCATCCCATCGCACTTCTTGGATGGCGGTTAGGTCTGCTTTATAGCAGTTCAGGGCCTCCGCTAGTTGTTCGGCTGCACGTGGTCGGTTAAGGGACCTAACATTCCACATTGCAGATCCGAAATTCGTTGTCCTTTATTCGTTTGCCAGGTTCGTCAACAGTAAAATCATCCGTATCCGAGGCTTGTTGTTGTTTCGGAACTGGGTTTGTTTTCCGCAGTCGGGCAGTTACCCCGGCGTACAACCCCCAACCTGGAGGGCCAGGCCCTTTGTTGGACCCCTTGGACAAAAGGGGCCGGATTCCTCCGGTGCCAGTAACCCACTTCGGGGATGTGAGAGCTGCCGTTGGCCCATTAAGGGTTCATCCGCCACCATCTCTGTTTCAGCACCCTGACTAGTCCTGAAAAATCCTCACTGACCTCAGCTCCAAATATGTCGAAGTAGCTCAAGTAAGGTAACTGTCGTATTGACTGTTGACGACACCGTTGATTCAGTCTAATGAATTCATCCGCCGTACGTCCTCTTTCTGAGGAGCTCATGTAAGACTTCTGAGGCTCGTTCAGTCAGTCTTTCCGACAGAGCATTGTAGTGTTGCTATTTTCTTCGTGTTCAACACTCGCACTTATAAGTTCAGCAAGTCACACCCGGATGGGCAGACCAGTACCCGGTGGTTACCACTAGGAGGTAAAATAAGCACAATTGATGTGTACGAAAAGTTACAACAGCTGGGCACCGCCAGGTTGATGCCGATCAGCGCCTGCCCGATTCATACACACCCAACCACCAAAATGGCGAAATAAATCATCAATAATTTCAGTAAATCAATAGTTTACTTTCAATCTGAAACTATCCCACATTATTCATGTAGGTATGTATCTATATTTTGTTTTATTTATAGCCAGTGCATTCAATTCTAGTTGTTTTATACGCTACAGAATGACACTTTTTTTTATTCATCGATGTCGGAAGCAGCTGCGGCCATAGACTAAAACCCATTATTATAAGATGAAGTTCGTTATTTTAGAATGAAGTATTATATATATATTTTTTTTGGTTATTATCACCCCTATCGACAATTTCGAGGGAATTAAATCTACCCATCGTGAAACAAAAGTTCTAAATTTTCAATGGGTATTTAATGGGTTAAGGAAAGTTTTGTATCATTCAAACGTAAATTCCGTGACCTTTACATTGATGACAAAATTTACATTAAGTAAGTTCAAATTTATGAGTAGAATTAACTTTACTTTTGTGTAAATAATTATGCCGACGACTGTACGTATGTGGCTTGCTCCATACCGTGTACTAGCACCTTTACCCGTGGATTCTTTGCCGCAAACCAAAAAATCATTCGAAGTATCCCCATTAGCTAAGCACATGCTTGCGCACTTTGCAGAAGGCGGATAGCAGGTTGGGGAGAGAAACGACCACGAAGTTGGATTAGGCCAATCATCTATTTCCAAAATGCTTGTTTCTTTGTATATCTAAGTTCATTTGCTATATCCGGATATTTTTCCATAATGATTTAGAATAATCTGTAGCTGTTTTGTATTTGTTGTGTTTGACCTTCATTTAAACTGACAATATGCATTTTATATGTTCTAAATATTTTGCACTGAAACGCTTACATTGCTGCTCTTTAGCTAAAGTTCCCAGACGAAATGCCTGCGGAATATTTAGGGGAAAATTACGATAGTATTTCCATTGGATATTTATTCCCAGTAGCTATTTTTCCGACGGAATTTTTTGTTTGATTTCGAAATTATTCACGATACCTATTTTGTGAAAAAGCGAAACGTTTCGGGGGAAATATTATTCCCGATAGGGCTGTATTATTATTATTGTGTTATTAGTATTGCGACTTAAAAAAAAATAAGTCTACTACCTATAGGTTTTAGGTATATAAAAAAAAAAATTGTTTAATTGTTTTTTTTTCCTTTACTAATGGTTGTCTTCTATTACCACAGGGGTCATACAAAGTGTTTACAGAAGAAAGAAGATTACACAGAAGAATTGACAGATTTATCATGCTGGACACACAATTTGGACCCTCAGACGCATACCAATAAGAATAAGAGACGCCTGAGCCGTAACAAAGCAGACCTAGAATTAAGTTATATTTACGAAATAAGTTAAACCTAAGGGTTAATTAGTAAGAAAGATACTGAAATAACTAATAAAATGGCATTAGAGACGAGAAGGTTTTCGTCTAACGAAAAGGGAGTATTGCTTCGAGCAATAAAGAATAAATGAACTTGCTGTAAGTCGAAATCGTAGATTCCTTTTATTTCCAATATTTGCATCAGAACACTACAAATTTCCTATAAGTTGGGAAATTACAATTTGTACATAGAAATATAATAAAGTTTGACCTACTTTTAATGGAACAAGTCAATAAAAATGAATTAAATAAATTTGGTGTTGGCGTATTGCTGCGACTTTAACCAATTTCGTCGAAGAAGAGTGCTTTCATCTGTGAGGATACTATCTGGCTTTTCACCATTTGACGAGCCGATTAGAAAGTGGTTTGGTGTCAGCACGTCATCGTCTTCAGTTTCCAGAGGTATATATGTGAGCGGTCGGGTGTTGACTACTCGCTCTACTTCGACGAGCATACTGTAGAGTACCTCGTCCGAAGGGTTTCGGGTTGGCAGGATACGATAGTGTTTTCTTGACGGATTGGATCAGCCTCTCCCAACTTCCGCCCATATGCGGCGAGGCAGGTGGATTGTATATCCATTTGGTGACCGGACTTGAAAATTCATTAGCCAGCCTGTTCTGCTGCTGTTTCAACGCCTCACGCAATTCTCTTTCTGCCCCGTGGAAGTTAGTGCCGTTATCGCACCGGATTTCGCGAGGAACTCCACGTCGTCCAATAAATCGTTTGATGGCAAGAATGCAGGAGTCCGAAGTCAGACTGTTGGCAACTTCTATGTGCACGGCACGAGTTGTTAGGCACGTTATTAAAGCACCCCACCGTTTCTCAGTGTGTCTGCCAACAGTGACATACATTGGACCAAAGAAATCCAAACCGATGTAGGTAAACGGTCGACTAAAAGACGAGATTCTTGCTGATGGAAGTTCGCCCATCTCCGGAGGTTTCGGCATTGCTTGTTGAATCCTGCATGTTTGACAATTTCTCCGTTCAGTTTTGACTGCTGTTCTTAAATGTGGGATTGCGAATTTTTGCCGAATTTCATTGACGACAGTCTCGTTGTTGTGATGGTGATAACGTTCATGGTATGATTTAATAATCAGACTTGTGATACAATGTCGTTTCGGTAATATAATTGGCCTCTTCATGTCACTAGATGCTGCGACTGCTGCATCAATGCGTTCTCGCATTCGTAAAACTCCATTATTGTCCAAGTACGGTGACAATTTGTAAATTGAACTGGATTTGTCTATAGATTTACGATTGTCTATAGACAAGTTACTGTTGCTCTCCAAAGTAGCCATTTCATCTCGGTACGAGTCATACTGGGCTTGTCGGTATAGACTGTTTTCTGCTTCGACATATTCCTCCTTTGTAATGTGGCTGTCGGTTCGCTTCAAAGCATTCTTTAACTTGGCTCTGATGTTCCAGATAAAACGCGAGGCAAATGCTTGAGTGCGAACGAGCTTCATCCAGGTAGAGACGCGTTCAGGTTGGACTAGGGCTGGATTTTTCACAGCTCGATGATATAAAACAGAAGATCTCAATTCCTCTGTTGTTGTTTGTAGATCAGGTAACCCCTTTGGCCATTCAGTCTTAGGCTGCATTAGGAACGGTGGTCCAACAAACCAACGGCTGGATGAACTGAAATCAGGAACTTTATACCATTTGGTAGCTTCATCACACACGTTCAATTTTGTTGGGATGTATCTCCACTGGCTCATCTCAGTTGTTTCAAGTATTTCGCTGACTCTGAAGCCGACGAATTGACTATAATTCCGATGGTCTGATTGAATCCACGAGAGAACTGGTTTTGAGTCCGACCAGAAGAACGTTTCTTCAAATTCGATTGTGTGTCCCTCTTTGATGTTGATTGCTAATCGTGCTCCAAGTCTCGCTGCTTCAAGTTCCAGTCTTGGGATTGATGTCAGACTAAGCGGTGCTACACGCGTTTTCGCTGCGACAATCCTGCACTCAACAAGGTCGCCCTTTGTCACTCTGATGTAAGCGACGGCTGCAAATGCATTTATGCTTGCGTCTACAAAGACATGCAGTTGCGATGTATCGTGCTTGCCGAATTTGATTTTGTCGAAGTAGCATCTCGGAATTTTGACTTGAGTTATACTTGGAAGATGCTTCAGCCATAAACGCCATTTGTCGTACAGCCCCACGTTAATTGGTTCATCCCATCCAACTTTCGAACGCCAGATTTCTTGCATGAGTATTTTTATGTAGACCAGAAAGTGTGCTATCAATCCCAGAGGGTCGAAGATTGTCATTAAGACACGTAACACTTGTCGTTTCGTTGGCTGAATCTTTCCAGACAGGAGTTCGCTCAGAGAGGCTTTTGATGACAGTGTGTAAGTGAAGCTGTCTGTCAAGGTGCACCACCACATGCCCAGAACCTTTTCCGTGGTGTTGTCTGGAATCATCTTGAGGTCTTGATTTCCCTCTGCTCGTTTTTCACCAAGCGCTGCAACAACATATCGCGAGTTTGACACCCAATTCCGGATCTCGAATCCACCGCGTGCGTGTATGAATCTGACTTCTTTTGCTAGTCGTATGGCTTCGTCTTCAGTGTCGGTGCTCTCCAACATATCGTCCACATAATGATGATTGCAAATGGACTGAACGGCTCTTGGATATTTTGCAGCAAATTCTCGTGCATTTTTGTTCTTTACGAACTGAGCACTACTTGGGGAGCACTTGGAACCGAAAGTCAGAACATTCATTGCATAGACATCTGGATTGGCGTCAATATCAGGGCTCCACAGAAAACGTTGGGAGTGCTGATCTTCAGGTTTCACTTTGACCTGGTGGAACATCTCTCGAATGTCTGCGCAAATGGCGATTGCTTTTTCTTGGAAGTGGTACAACACAGATGGAAGTGATGCAAGCTGGTCAGGACCCTTAAGCAGTGCAGAGTTCAGAGATGTTCCGTTGACTTCGGCAGCTGCGTCCCAAACTATTCTCGTCTTTCCCGGCTTATTTGGGTTGGTGACAGCAAATACAGGAAGGTACCATGTACGCGGAAAATTACCTTGCAATTCATCGACAGATAGCTTCCGAATATAGTTTTTCGTCAAATAGTCTTCGAATTGGCGTTTGAGATTAGCGGCCAAATCCGAATCACGAGATAATCTTTTTCGCAGACACTCATATCGACGAAGAGCCATTGGAAGGCTATTAGGAAGCTGCACATTGTCGTATTTCCATAGTAGACCGGTTTCAAACCGGTTGCCTTTCCGGATTTTGGTCGTTTCTAGCATTTTGCATGCTCGAACTTCATCCGCTGACTTGATAGCGTCCATTTTGACTACACCAAGGCTGTCCAGTGAAAAGTAGTCCTTCATTAAATTGTGAAGTATCTTGTCGTTGTCTTCTTTATGTTCCACTTCACCTTCGCATATGTGGAAACTGTGAAAGGCCGGCTGAGTTGAACTGTTGGCCATTACCGCCGATTGTCCATATGCAACCCATCCTAGACGCGTCTTAGTTGCTACAGGATCTCCCATAGCGCCTTCGATTACTTTGAGAGGAATTGACAAATTCAAATTATCCAGCCCAATAAGCAATCTGGGAACAGCTTGACTGTACGATTTAATCGGATATCCACGTAGGTAGGGGTACTGCTCTATTAGACTTTTGACGTCTAGAGATTGTGCTGGTAAGCTCAATGTTTTTACCGTTCGGACAACTGGAACTGTAAATCTTTTATCCGGGTTATGCGTCCCTGATATTTGAAACGACACAATCTGCGAATTCTTTTCTACTCGACAAGTATTTCCAGTCCACCGAAGAGTGAGCGGCTCTGGCTTCCCTTTGAGCTTTAACTCATTAGCCAGTGACTCTTCCATCATGGTGAGTGATGACCCATCGTCCAAGAAAGCAAAGGTGTAAACTTTAGCTTCGTCGCTTTGCAGAATGACAGGAACAACTCTATATTTTATTGTCTCAGCATGACAATGAGCATTGCAGTTATACTGGCCACTAATTGTCGGGTTGTCTTCATTTATCGACGTAGGTCCCGAACTGTCCGATTGAGCTGCAACTTCAGTTTGCATTGGCGTTGATCTTGTCGTGTTGAGTTCCCTGACGCTTTTGTGAAGAAGTCGATGGTGCCTGTATGTGCAGCCATCTGTTCCACAGACAGTATCAACACGACAGCGGGATCTAATATGCGACGATAGACACGTGCGACAAAGTCGGTATTCTTTTACTGCCTTCCACTTCTCGTTCAAATCCATGTTTTGAAACCGGCTACAATTCTCTACGCGACTGCAACTTGCTTTACAAACCAAACATTGCCGACCCCTATGTTGAGGTTTGCTATTGGTTTCTTCGCTGTGCGCATTCACAAAACCCTTTTCTTTCTTATATTTTGTGGCTTCAGGCCCGAAAGAGGTAGTAAGGGTGACGCTGTTGATGGTCTCGGCAAACTGGAAAAGCCACGAACTAAAACTTGCGAGATTGACGGTAGGTAAAGTCTGCCGGTGGATGGCCCAATTGATTTTAAGTTGAAATGGTAGCTTATCGACAAGTTCTTGCAGCAATATCGGGTTTGCCAGATGGTCGTGAAGCGCACATGTTTCCATAGTTGAAGCCAAGTTTTGCACTGCCAGTGAAAATGGTATCACTGTTTCCAACTTATCAGCTCGTGGTGTTGGTTCAGACCGAACTTTTTTCAAGAGCGAATGGATGATTACTTCGGGTCGACCGTAAAAGTACGGAAGTTCTCTTGGCACTGAATGCCGAGCTGCTAACTGCACATTTGTTATCGGTGCTGCATCTATATGCATGTCCGGACGAGCAGCCTGATCTTGAGGAACAGAAGCGTGTTCCTCCATGTTTTTTACTGTTGGTGGTGCGTGCTGCGGATAGACAACCGGTGCTCCAACATTAAATGCTGGTTGTGGAATCGCATGTTGGTATTGTTGTGAGCTATGAGCTACGGCACCCGTTCCTGTGTGGTAATTTGGCTGAGTTGAGGCATAAGTGATTATCGCTTTATTTGTTGCGTACACATTTCTCTTTTCAGCTTCAAATACCTGGTGGGAACGTCCTTTGATTAGCCACTCACCTACACGCTCCTTTGACGTTTCATCGTCGTTGGATTCCAAATCGCTTTGGCTGTCTTCTTCCATAATTTCAAACTTTTTTCGTAGGTACTCCTCATGTAAAGCCCTCTCTTCTTCTAATTTCTGGAGTCTTAAGGCGCGGCGCTTTGAGCTTGTTGTTGATTTTGCCTTCCCGGAGCAACTGCGTTGTACCACCGTCTTGTCGTTATCTGAGATCTCTTGATTACAGTTGGCGCAGGCCCATTCCTGGGTTTCGATCTCAGCAGTGACATTGACGCACATGAAATGGTACCATGCTTCACAAACATCGCATTGCACCATTTGGTTATTGTCTGGTTTGCCACAAATTGAACAGCTGGTGGTCCCCTTGGTGATTAGTTGTTGTCGTTGCTGCACTCGCTGGCTCCTGCGGGGCTCTTTGGTCAATTTTGGATCTGTGGTTGACATTTCGAATTCCTTTACTCCTTAGCAGTAGAAGGACTGGGCAAAATCCACAACTTGTCGTTCCTTCCCGCGGGCGCCCGTCTGAAAATGGCTAACCAGCTTGTCTGGTTAGTGTCAGCCAAGGATTTATGCTTACGCTTTAATCGTATGTCGTGATCCATTAGTTTGTGGTGGGAGAAAACCCTTAAATCGTACCTGATACCAGAGGTGGAGAGAGCGCATAGCAAACCGTGCCTCTGGTTGCAATCGGCCGGAGGTAAAACCGGCTATTAACGAGCTCCTTCAGACGCCCAGGCAAGGTCTGTCGTATCCCTGTTGCCTTACCCCGGTATATCGGCTCTGCCGGGATGGACCTTCTCTTCCGACCTACTCGTGGGAACAACATTCAAATTTTAAAACATGCAAAACACTAAAAACAAGAACGAAAACCAAACAAACCGACCTAAACTAACTAGACAAGACGACCCGACCCAACAAACCCAGGACAAACGAGACGACCAACACACAACCAGCGATTCGGACCTACTGACGACAACTCTCCCCATCTTCAAGAACCTCAATATTGGAGGTGCGGAGGAAGTATCCCAATCCTCATCCACACCTGCCAACATTGGATCTGAGACTGAGGACGAATTGCTGGGCGACACGGAATCTGAGGACAACACCCTGAAACCACGCGCCGTCTCTGAGGCGACAAGAAAGCGCAGTAACTACAGGGCCTCTAAACGATTCCTCAAAAAGTTTTCTGAGAGAGACCCATCCTCTATCAACGATAGAGACAGGGCCTTGATCAGGAAACACAAAAGGGCAATAAAGAGCTACGAAAATCTGGGGGCTTATAAACCCAAAGAAGCTACAGCTCCGAAAAAGCCAAAAGAAACCGCAGAGAAGGGGGTGCAGGACAAATCCAAAGGTCACCCTAACAAGGCAACCAAGGAACAGTCCAAAACCTCAAAGACTTCCAGCAGAGTCTCCACAGGCACGAAAGCCGGAACCTCGGGCACCTCATCCAAGAGGCAACGGTCAGAGGAGGAGATCAAAGAAAGTCGACCAAAGAGGACAAAGGGCTCAACAAGCCTGGACAACACTCCGAGCGACCTCATTGCAGCAGTCATTGACGAGCAAGATCCCGATGGCAGGATCACGGCTGAGCGCTGGCTGCTTGCGGAAAAAGAAATACTCAAGGCTATGATGGTCAATATTCAAAAGGGCGGGCCGGAATACGCCTTTGATGGAGCCGGATGGCACAGAGGAGTCAAGGTAGTAGGATGCAGCGACAGACAGACCCTTGAGTTTCTCTCCAAAACCATCGCCAGTTTTGGCGAACTGTGGGAGGGAGCCAAACTTAAGGTGTTACCAAAGTCCGCACTACCACTACGACAGAAAGTGAAGCTGTGGATACCACCCCCCTTCGATAAAGAAGAGGACGAGAACATCGTGGTGCTCCTCGCAGGCCAAAATAAGAGCGTTGGCATAAGTGAATGGGTTAAGGTCTATTCCAGAAGAAGTGGTGACGGCAAGGAGCTCTGCTTTGCAATTAACCAGACCTCTGCGAATACCCTAAAGAAGACCCCAGACGGTAAGCTTAGGTTTGGACTGGGTGCCGTAAGGGCACGACTGATAGACGATGAAGAGCCAAAGGCCGCAAAAGCTACTGGTGGTGCAAATTAATTTGCATCACTGTAAAGCAGCAACCTACGACCTAATGCTGTTCATGTCTGAGGTAAGTGTGGACGTGGCACTAATTCAGGAACCTTGGATTCTCAAAAACAAAATTCAAGGTCTGAATTCCGCACACTACCATCTATTCCACACCAAAGAAGAAGGTAAAGTTAGAAGCTGCATACTAGTTAGAAAGACTATCGCTAATATATTTTTTCTACACAGGTTCAGCAATGGAGACACAGTGGCTGTAAAATTCGAGGCTCCAGGTAAGAACCTTATCCTCGCCTCAGTTTACATGCCACATGAAGAAGAAAATCCACCACACGATACAGTCCGTGAACTAGTGGACTACGCTGACACACGGAACACATCGATAGTGCTGGGTTGCGATGCGAACGCCCACCATATACTGTGGGGCTGTACGGACACAAATAAAAGGGGTGAGTCTTTGTTTGAATATATTATTTCTACAAATCTAGTTTTGTGTAACAGGGGAAACCATCCCACTTTCCAAAATAGAAACAGGGAAGAAATTTTAGACATAACTCTTAAAAGTAATAACGAACAAGTCAGGGTAGAAAACTGGAGAGTCTGTCCGGAGAACTCCTTCTCGGATCACAGTAGAATACTCTTTACAGTAAACCTACATCCCAAGACACACCGCATCTTTAGGAACCCTAGGAAAACGAATTGGGCAGACTATGCGGAAACGATTAGGGAAAAGATACAACATCCAAAAGATGACAATCTCACTGACACCCACTCAATCGACAACGCAGTCCAATTAATCACTGAAAACATGCACAAAGCCTTTGTTAAACATTGTCCCAGCTCTCGCAATCGCAAACCCAAAAAGGCGACTTGGTGGACCAGCGAGCTTAAAAAGCGGCGAACTACTGTGAGACAACTGTTTAACAAAGCAAGACAGAGTAGAACAGAAGAAGACTGGACTACGTATAGATCCGAACTTAATCTGTATACTAGAGAAATTAGGAAAGCTAAATTCGAATCCTGGAATATGTTCTGCGAATCCATGGAGAGTACAAGTGAGGCTGCCAGACTACGTAAAGTATTATCCAAAGACCCCACGGTCCCAGGATATATTAAACGTGCTGATAACTCTTGGACAGAGTCTAGTCAACAAACACTACAACTCTTAATGGACACGCACTTTCCGGAGTCCAGTGAAATCACCAGGTATGAGAACAATAACACTCCTACCCCATCAGGTACTGAACCGGAAGTAGCCACGGAAAATATTATAACAGAGCACACAATCGCTTGGGCAGTCCACTCGTTCAACCCCTACAAATCAGCGGGACCAGACGACGTCATCCCAGCAATGATGCAACATGCTCTCAGTGTAATACTGCCATGGCTGAAAGTAATCTTCAAAAGCTGCATAAGGCTCTGCTACATACCGCAAAGCTGGAAAGAGGTAAAGGTGATATTTATTCCTAAAGCAGGAAAGCATATGCACTGCACCGTAAAAGATTTTAGGCCGATAAGCCTCTCCTCGTTTCTCTTAAAAACACTGGAGAGAATAATCGACTCATACATAAGGGATCTACTCAATGAACATAACCTATGTAGCACTCAACACGCCTACCTCAAAGGTAAGTCCGTGGAAACAGCTCTGCACGAAGTTGTGTCAATCATTGAAAAAGGCTTATACCATAAAGAATTCACTCTGGCAGCATTTTTGGACATTGAAGGAGCATTTAATAATGTTAAAACAGTGGCCATAAAAACAGCGCTCGAAGACCTGGGAGTGAAACAAGAGATTACAAATTGGATTTACGAAATGCTTAACAGCAGAGTAATTAACTCAGAAATCGGAGAGAGCAACATAAGGAGAATAGTGACCAGGGGTACTCCACAAGGGGGCGTCATATCTCCTCTCCTGTGGCTCCTAGTGGTCAATAAGATCCTTACGGCTCTAAAGATAAAAGGGACAAAAATTGTAGCATACGCAGACGACATTGTAATCCTAATAAGTGGAAAGTATCTACCCACTATTAGCGAACTCATGGAAGCGGCTCTAAAGGAATTATCCTCGTGGGCAGGACCAAACGGCCTCGGAGTAAATCCAAGCAAAACCGAAACTGTCCTATTCACTAGGAGAAGAAAAATCGAGAAATTCGATCTGCCGAAGTTGAACGGTATTCGTCTGAAACTTTCCTCAGAAGCTAAGTATCTGGGTATCATCCTGGACTCTAAACTTACTTGGAAACGCAACACAGAAGAACGGGCAAAGAAAGCACTATGTGCCTTCTACGCATGCAAGAAAACCTTTGGTAAACGCTGGGGTATGCGCCCTTATATAATCCATTGGATGTATACGGCAATTATAAGACCCATACTTACTTATGGATCCATTGTATGGTGGAAGGCAATAGAAAAGGTAACCTATCTCAATAACCTATCCAAGGTACAG
This sequence comes from Cheilosia soror, assembly GCA_949372485.1. Classification (NCBI taxonomy): domain Eukaryota; kingdom Metazoa; phylum Arthropoda; class Insecta; order Diptera; family Syrphidae; genus Cheilosia; species Cheilosia soror. The sequence goes on along the minus strand of OX443562.1, from coordinate 46,239,967 downwards.
AGATTGGCATGCATCGGAATAACGGGAGCAATGAGATCAACACCTCAAGCCGGGCTGGAGATGATTCTAAATCTTCCACCTCTAAGCGAATACATTTGCAGCATGGCAGCCAAGGGAGCCCTCCGCCTAAAGGAGGCAAAAACCTGGAAGCACAGCTCCTATGGGCACGGTTCCATAATTCAAAAATACTTGAGTACTGATCTGGCTAGAAAAACGGACTACATGATTCCGTACCAGAGTTTCAACAAAAACTACTCTACCTACATACCCCAAAGACAGGATTGGATTACTAACACGCACACATGCGTACAAGAAATTCACATCTACACTGACGGGTCAAAAATGGAAGTAGGCACAGGTGCCGGAGTATTCTGCGAGTCCCTAGGTATAAGGGACTCGTACAAACTGCCAGATGAATGCAGTGTCTTCCAAGCTGAAATAGTCGCCATCGACAAGGCAGCAAGTACCATATCTACAAAGAATCTCGACCCTTCCAAGATTACAATCTTCGTAGACAGTCAGGCGGCCATCTTGCAGACGAGCTAGCAAGAACTGGGTCGGAGCTTGATGCAGTAAATATCATTGCATCAATAAACATCCCAATTAGTGTAGCAAAAAGAAATATTGACCAAAAATCAAGGGAAAAAATTAACACCACCTGGTCTAACAGACACGACTGTGTTATATCCCGTAGCCTTTGGCCAAGAATTGACGAAAAAAGAACAAGGTGTTTTTTGAAAATGAATAAACGAGATATTCGAATCTTAACAGGTGTACTGACAGGCCACTGTACCATCGGTACCATGGCCACAAGACTGGGCATTAACTCACCAGACTACTGCAGGAGCTGTCAAGACATAGAGGAAACGGAGACCATCAAGCACCTGCTCTGCGAATGCCCAAACCTCCAAACCAGTCGACTCCGATACATGGGAGACAGACTTTTCGGAGACCTAGAGGACATAGTGCAGGTACCACTGACGAATACAATCAGGTTTGTTAAAAGTACGGGATGGTTCACTTAGTAGTCCCACCCCGCCAAGGAACAACTCCTAGAAACCAGGTAAAGTGTTTATGCATGTTTTTTTGTGTTGTCCAATAAAATGAAAATTTTTAATCCACGACCAAAAACCAAGGGATCACAATGGACCAAAAGGCCCCCGTGAAAGCACAGCACTCTTAAAGCTGTGCACTTCCCTCATACCTAACCTAACCTAGCAGTAGAAATTAGTGGAAATCACGATTTCTTTTACTCTTTAGTAAAAGAAATTTGTAGAATTATTGCTTCGAGCAATAAAGAATAAATGAACTTGCTGTAAGTCGAAATCGTAGATTCCTTTTATTTCCAATATTTGCATCAGAACACTACAAATTTCCTATAAGTTGGGAAATTACAATTTGTACATAGAAATATAATAAAGTTTGACCTACTTTTAATGGAACAAGTCAATAAAAATGAATTAAATTCTTCTTTAGTTTCTTCTCCTGTAATGGCGTCCAATTTGTCACCGCAAACGATCAGGAATAAAAACTATATCTTTTACACAAAGAAAATGTATCTGCTATGCAGCCGGCACGGAACACTATCCGTCCCTCTCTAATTATGATTTACGAGTTCTCGACAGTTGCGACGTTGCCAGTCGCTAACAGGGAGGGAATGTAACGAAACGTCCCCTTTCGTCACACTTTTATTGCCCCCACTGTAAACACTTTGTATGGCCAGTACTGTACACAGGCAACCGCATACACACCACCCGCTACTATTGCACAAATGTCAATACATATTTGTGACAAGAAATTTGTATTCGTCACTTATAAGTCACACTGAGTACTTGGAAGAAATTGCATGAGAACCCGAATGAAATTGCCATTCGGGGAGACTTGTCTACTTGTTGTTTTGTACCAATCTAGTTTACCAAATAAGGCTCCAATAAAGAAATTGACTTCGGTCAGTCTTGTGAATTTTTGGTGACTAAGTTTCCTTTGGGAAGCTGGCCTTATACTTATGGTGTCAGCATTTTTGGCTGTCCTGCTTAGGATCGGAACCACGCTTGTCGCTGGGCCGCAGATCGGAGTCACCCTTGCCGCAGGGCCGCAGATCGGAGCCACAATTGTCAGTGGACCCCTTCTTGTAATACGGAGCCACGCCTCTCGTTGGGCCGCACTGTTGTATTTGTATAGCATATACTCAACTTAGGAATTTAGTCATTGTTAAGCTAATCATAAGATAGTAGTTTATACGTTGGTTACTAAAATAAAGGATATCTCTTAACCAAAGTTTTGTGTTTCTTTGGGCAAATCCTAGATCCGGCGAGCGAAACCTCGGCCTCAGAAAAAGCACATCAAAAGACTACGAAGTTTGTTTGTCGCTTTTGCCGAATCCACCTAAAGCTAGAGTTGTTAGCTGGAAAAGCTTGGGAACGCATTCACGTAGACTTTGCGGGTCCTTTAAAAGGTATTTTTGGTAATAATTGATGCTTTCTCGAAATGGATTGGGGTGTTTTATACAAAAAAGCCAAACTCGTCATTTTATATGCCAGCGACATGTGTTTTCCAGATTCGGTAATCGGTAGATATCCCAGAGGTAGTGGTATCCGATAATGGGACTATGCCTACTGACAATTAAGAATGTCAGTAAGGCTAGGGGAGCAGAGGGCGACGTGGACCAAATTTTAATGAAATTTTTATTTGATTGCAGGAACACCATTCATTGCTCTACAAAGGCAACTCCTGCTTCTTTTATATTTAATTACTCGCCAAGAGGTAAATTGTCTCTTTTAGCACCGACTAATTTGCACTCAAGATCGTTTAATAAAGATTTTAAAAACAACAAAAACGATTGAAGTTTGAGATGTGGTAATGATTCGAGATTTGAACTTACTTATGAATGTTCCGCAATGGTCTAAGCTAAGGCTTGCGAAATTAAAGTTTTTGGTCCTCGAATGTGCGTACCTATATGCAAAATGAAATCGGGCAGGTAAGAGCGTACCTAGCGCTAACATATTATCTAGCATTTTAATAGCGATGCTTATTTTGTTGAGGGTATTTATGACATCGGATTCTCAGAAGGAAAAAGAGCACGAGAAACGTATGATCGAAGAATTTGGGAGAAGCTACTCCAAACACAATGTATGGAAGTTTTACCAAAAGGTGAAAAGAACGTGCCAAGGCAGACAATCCCGTACAGAAACCTGTAGAGATAATGAAGGAAACCTTGTAGTAGAATCACAGTCGGTGCTGAGAATGTGGAAATATTACTTCTGCAGACTCTATAATGGCGACGAAGACCAGAATCCCACTGTTAGGCAGAACTTGCCATTCAATATAGACGATGATAGACAAAACTTTCGTCCACCTGACCAAAGCGAAGTACGGGTAGCAATATCCAAGCTAAAGTACAACAAAGCTGCAGGGCCTGATGGTCTTCCTGCCGAGCTCATGTGGAGATGACCTGCTTGCACCAACTCATCTCCGAAATTTGGTCAGATGAATGCATGCCTGATGAATGGAATCTCAGCATTATTTGCCCGGTCCACAGGAAAGGGGACCCCTTCAACTGCGCCAACTACAGACGTATCAGTCTCCTAAATATCGCATACAAGATCTTGTCTGTCATATTGTGCGAACCCCTTAAACCTTTTATAAATAACCTGATTGACCCATATCAGAGCGGTTTTATGCCAGGAAAGTCCCCCGCCGATCAAATTTTCACACTTAGGCAGATCCCGGAAAAAAACCCAAGAAGTTCAAATCGATACCCACCATCTTTTCATCGATTTCAAAGCCGCGTACGAGAGAATCTACAGAGACGAGCTATATAGAGCCAAGTAAAGCTTTGACATCCCTGCAATAAACTCGTTCGATTGTGTAGGATGACGATGGAGAAAGCTCGCGGCTGCATCAAAGTCGGTAACCTTTGATGTCAAAAGAGGATTTAGACAAGGTGACGCTCTGTCGTGCGACTTTTTCAACATCGTACTTGAAAGAATTGTCCGGAACTAACAGGCCAACGCACAAGGCACGATCTTTCAAAAGTCCGTCCAATTAATTGCATATTCGCCAATGACATTGACATAATTGGTAGAACACAGCGAGCTGTCACTGGTACGTTTGCGAGTATAGAAACGGAAGCGGCTAAAATGGGTCCAGCGGTCAACGAGGGCAAAACCAAGTATATGCTGCCAACTAGAAGGGACACCCAACATCGTAGAATCGGACAAAACATCACGATAGACAGCTATAAGTTTATATACCTCGGTTCTGCTATAGATTCTAAGAACAACAGCACAGAAGAAATTAAACGAAGAATGACTCTTGCCAACTGCTGTTTCTTTGGGCTAAGTAGGCAATTGAGTAGTAGATAGAGCCCTATCCCGAACAACTAAGGAGTTTCTGTGTAAGATCTTGATCATTTCAGTCCTGCTTTATGGCGCTGAAGCTTGGACTAACGAAGATAGTCTTCGTAAAATGTTCGGTCCCATTTGCGTTGACGGGCTTTGGAGACGGATATTCAACGACGAACTATACGAGCTGTACAGCGACATCGACCTGGTCAAAAAACTGCGAGTAAGTCATTTAAGATGGCTAGGACATGTAGAGCGGATGGAAACAAATGCTCCGGCTCGTAGAGTCTTCAGGTCTAACCCGGAGGGACGACGCAGTTGAGGAAGACTTCGCCTTAAGTGGCGCGCGCAAGTCGAAGGCGACAGCAACCGAATAGGAGTGCGCAGTTAGCTAAGAACCGGGCTAACTGGAGAGGCTTGTTAGCTGAGGAATCGGTTCACCGAACTGTAGAGCCGCCTAAATAAGTAATTATTTGTGATAGGTTAAGGTATTATCAGGGTGCTTGAACTTAGCGCCCCAAAGTTTAAAAATTATACATTTTTTTAGAGTTCTGGATAGCTGGACAAGAGTTCTAGAGTTCCTGATAAAAATTTTGAAAAGTTCTGTTCATTTAGTATTTTTTTTTTATTTTTTTTTAATGTGGGGTGCTAAGTTCACGATGCACCTCATTTGCAAAAATGTTGGATTTTTCTTTTTTTTGTGTGTAGAATCAACATAGTTCTAGAGTTCTTGATAGTTAAAAAAAAAAAACCCAACTAGAGCAAAAAAAAAAATGTTTTCCAAAATATGCCAGCACCCCATTTTCGTAAAAGTAAATTTTTTTTACAAAATTTATGCACTACACCAAGAGTTCTGGAGTTCCCTAAACAAAGATTTTTTTTCGGAAGAAAAACAAAAAAGTTATGGAACTTTGAAAATTACCAAAAATTGCGAAATTTTTTTTTCGGAGTTCCGAAAAGTTCTGATTAGACTTCTGGTAAGTACTTTTGAAACACAACAAAAAATCCTTATAAAATAATCTTCTAAACCCAAACACAAAAAAGTTAGACAACATTAAAAATTTCAAAATTTAGTTTTAGTGAGTTCTCATGAGTTCTGGTTGCAGTTCCGGAAAGTCTCCAAAACTTCTACAATACTCTCATATAACAAAATCGTCTAAATCCAAATCCAAAAAAGTTAAAAGCAAAAGTTGCAAAATTTAACCAAAAAAAATATTTTTTTTTTCGGAGTTCCGAAAAGTTCTGATTGGAGTTCTGGAAAGTGCTCAAGAAACTCAACAAAATATCACTATAAAATAATCTTCTAATCCCAAACACAAAAAAGTAAGAGCCAATTGAAAAATTGCAAGAAGAATTCTGATTAGAGTTCTGATTTGTGAATGTTCATCCAACTCTTAATTTTGTTTTTCGTGTACCATTGTTTCAGTCCTCGTCATCGAAACCTAATGTAGCTCGCGTTTACTATAGGATATATTAACCTTTCGTTCTGTTCTATTTAGTTTTTATTCCCCTATTCTTAACCTTTGGCACGATAAATGTTTGATGCATAGGATGACTTATAAGCAGCAAGATCCCACCCCACCGTCGAGTTCAGCTGTGCAACCGCAAGCGTGCCACTCGCTGCTTCAACGTAAAGAACAGACCCCACCTTTAAGATCTTCCGTAATCGTTTGCTGCGAATTCACGCAGCAACGATGGACATCCCGACCGCTTATGCTTCAACTAGCGGCTTTGGTTCGGAGCGGAGGACACCACCACTACACCAAAAAAAAGGGGATTTCTGTTTACAGAGAATGGTTTGGAACCTCCTCTTTAAAAAAAAAACAAGTAAAAGTGTTATCATCGGCCTGGCCGATGCTTTGATACCCGCCACTGTATGTACTGTGTACACGCGTGTGTCTAATATTGGTTTTGTATGGGACATACCAGAACTACTTGACCGACGTAGCCCATTTTCAATACCAACCTGACGACGGTAAAAAGAAGTCTTCTCACAAAATTTCATTCGCCTATGTCGATTCGTTTGGACGCTATCGTGTTTTCAACAGACAGACAGACGGACAGACAGACCGACGGACAGACAGACAGACGGACATGGCTAAATCGATTCAGAATGTGATCCTGATTCAGAATATATATACTTTATAGGGTCTCCGGTGAATCCTTCTTGGCGTTAGAAATGTAATGACAAAGTGAATATACCTTCCTGTGGACTCAGTACTGACACAGGATTTACAGGCTCTTCTGTCAAATCAAAAACATAAAAGCTACTAGGTATAGATATACTGCAGTTTTGTACACGTCGAATATTGTGACACTCACTTTTCAAACCCGATATCCCATTTGAAAACCGACATTTATATTTTTTTTTATAGAAATAAAGGACCTATTGAAAGTAAACAGGAATATCTACTGCAGTAAAGGAGGAATAATTGCGAACTAAAGTTACTTTGACTTGAATTATCCATAAAAGTAGAACGGCAGTAAAATTACCTAATAGCTATACCGGCACCCTAAAGGTGCGGTGATCCTAATCTAAGATTAAATAATAACGTCCGGATCATAGTAAGCTACATTATGAACAATAACCTAATACCCACCATTTAAAAGTGGGGAATTCAACAAAGTCACGATCCCTTTATCCCAGGTAATGTGTTTATCGGAACCAAACCTGTTTCATGATACATCTAGCATGATTACATAAGATAAATGCTCCCTTTGGTTGCTGCTCTAAAGAAAACAATACAGAAAGGAAACAAAAGATGCAGGAAAGCAGTTAACGTTCCCTCATCTCTAAGCGTAATTTTGGAATACATTTTCAATGACAAAAGTTGTATAGGTAATCTTAACTACTACTATTCCACTATCGGCCTCACGTCTAGGATAATATGGTTTCAAGAAAATAACACTCAACACCAAGTACCCATTCAAGCCTAGAGGTAGGTATATATATATATTTATATATGACCATATGAGCAACTTTACCCATATCTCTGGACAAGAATGAAGAAAAAATATTTCGTGTCGATTTCTTGCATACACATACATAATAATCTACCCTGCGAAGAAGGTTTGCAGCAGGCAGCAGTTGCCGACACCACTCCGCTGTTGGGAAAGTGGTTCATGATTTTTGAAGGAAGGTCGTCTTTCTTAAGGTTTTTAATGTTCGAAAATAATTTAACAACTTTTACGTGCAGATTCGTGGCGATATCTTACCCGATCTGAACATAGTTTTAAAACTTCAGTAGTTTGCCCTCTATTAGTATAGAGGTACTCTAATCAGTTTGAATTGGAATGAAAACATTTTAATTCGACAAAGCAATATTTCCTGTTTGACCACCCGACCACATTTAGCCCGAGGACTCGGGGAGGGTATATATTGTAGTTCATGACCATGATTTATTACTTTATGCAATTAATTGTATTTCGAAAATCAATTTTGTATGTGTGATAGCATTGTAGTATTCGTTAAAGTTGAACAAAATCGATCATTGAATTGACCATGAATCAGAAGATATGTAGAAATGACCAAAATTGTTTTTGGTACGAATATTGGGATTTTAGGTTAAAATCGTTTAGGATGATTACTGAAATACACATAACATACCTACATTATGCAAGTACACTTACCTACTTGTAGATGACCATTCTTTACGTAATGAGCCACAGTATATAATGGGGGAATTTTCATTTGCACCCCTGGCATTTGTACATATAGATTGACTTTCAATTTTACTTTTGTATTTTTTTAATGAGGGAACTCTGTTTCATACCCTGCACGTGTACCAGAATCGAGATTAAGAATTTGGTATGGTTCCCGGTTATTCATTTTGCATCATGGATTACTTCGGGCTTTGTCGAGAGAAACCGTCCGAATTTGCTTTACTAAATTTCAATCCGGAAAATCATTAGACATTGTGTTGTTTGTATGGTCAAATGTGTGTAGGTATGTTTCTACAAAACAGAAAATACATACTATTCACCCCTTCTGTTTTGATTACACCCTAATCAGTACAAAAGCCCAAAACCTGTATAATTTTTATTACTGGACTTCTTGAAAAGGAGGTAGGTAGGTATATAAGAAATATTTTAAAGGCTTTCAAGAACATTTTATTGCACTAGCAAAGTTTGGATAAATGTATCTTTCTACTTTCTATGTAGATATACGTCGCGTGCGTCGGTCGGTCAACTGATAGTTATGGCAAATTTATCGATAAGGCATGGACAAAGTTAAAAGTAGTTAAAAGGCTACGAACATGTTGACAATATTGAATATGATAATGGTTTTGCAATGTTCTGTAATAGGTAGATTGTTTGTTAAACAAATTAAAATTATTAAACTAGGTTTAATATTTTATTACAGGAAGTTTATTTTACAGCTGTTGTAGTAGAGTTAGAGTGAGTAGAGTAGAGTGTTGCTAGTAGAGTTAGAAGTTAGAAGATCCTAGCTATATAAAGAAATCCGATGGAACGGAAACGCAGTCCAGTCAAGAATCACTTCAGTTGCTTCTGGACACTCACTTCCCAGGAAGTGCCCAAGAGGATGATACCTTGTCTCAGTGGTGTAACTATACCATCTGATGCCCGTGGCACATTCTTTGGATAAGCCCCCCAGTAAAAATTGACACGTAATTTAGTTTTAATAAACCACTTAAGTAGTTACCCAACACTATTAATAATATTGAGTGCATTTTAGTAAAATTTCTATATAATACATTTTATTTTCAAGAGCATATGTTTACCTACCCATATTTATAATGAAATAACAGTTTAATTTTAATAAGATATTCTTTTCTCCGAGCTTTCTGTTCCGCAAAACTATCTATAACATCATCAAAATTTAAGATCGGGAAATAGAATTTTCGGTGCCGTGACATAATGCCAAGTGTCATAAAGCCAAATTATTAATTATTTATTATTAATTTATTTATTTATTATTTATTTATTACTTTGATTCATAATCTCTCCTCTACCCGTATGGGGATTGCCCTTGAGGATTTGGAGTCGATGGCGGAGGATCGAGAGCTATGGAGGGTCCACTTAGGTAACCTACACCCGCGACCCACTTAATGGATAAGCGGGCCATTGAAAATGTATGTATGTATGTATGTACTTTGATAAAGCATCATAAGGCCAATTTGGCTTAATGACACTTTAGAGTTACACAACTATGCAGTTTGAAAAACAGTATTTTAAATACAAAATAACTTAAGAACTTGTTATGATTTTTTTCATTCACATGAATTTAGGATTTATTTCATTATTAAACAATTCCTAACACTAACATGCAATGAGCGAAAATTTGGCTTTATGTCACTTTCACGATTTTGCCTTATGACGCTTTATCAAAGTGTCATATTGCCAAATGCCCCTTTGCTTTGTTGATGAAACACCAACTATATCTAGTCGATATTTGACAGCCTCCCCAACAAGCTCCAGGTCTATTCCCGTGAGCGAAGAGAAGTTCCACGTGCCTATCCTAAGTCGATGCCGTTGTCGAGTAACCGAAAGTCCACTTATGCCTCTATTGGTGCATAGCGAATCCACCCTCTGACCCCCATAAGGGTTTGCGAGAACATTGATAGGAAGCTCGTAGCCGTTTCACTGCCACCCTCCAGGCCTGGCTCCAAAGGGCGCCCTATTTTGACAGGCTTGGCAATATCCGAGGCTCGCTTTCTTCGCTTTGTCATCATTGGGTGTGTGCTTCGTTAGCCATGTCTAGGTTTATCAGCCCACCTGCCCGCCCCCCACCACGGGGAGATCAGCTACATGAGGGGGCTAAAATATAGATATATGTATATTCTAAATCAGGATCCCACTGTCGTTTTTATTATATTTATTTAGGTACGTACTTACTTATTGTTTATTAATCTTGTATTTTTTATTAATTTATTTATTTATTTACTAACAAACCTTAATTATTTGCATATTATTTAGTTTTACTAACAAAATGTCTTACTCTGTTCAACAATAATTATTCTATTATTATTATTTATTTATTTTTAAGGATAAGGTTTTTTTCACATGTTCACGCTTGTCTCTGCCGACAAACTAACGCCTTTTGACTCTTTGTTGAAAGCCAATATTCTTCTCGTTATTCATATCACATTACTCAAAAAATTAGAACTTTCTAATGCATTTTTAAGCGGTATACGGAAAATTGTGGTTGGGTGTGTATGAATAAGGCAGGCGCGTAACGATTACATTGGCACCCCCAATTTTTGACCCAACTATTGGCACCCGAATAGCGATTTTCTCAATAACCCTTTGTTCGAATAAGTCAATTTATTTTTTATTTTGAATTTACATATTTTTCTCATATTTCTTTGTTTTTAGTTTGGAGACATTCCTATCCATTTCTGTTTTATAAATAAAAATAAAAACACGTGCAAAAAAAAAAAATCTTCAAAATTTTCAATGTTTTGGTTAAGGACCTATGGGTAGGTTAGGTAGGTAGGAGTGGCGGGTTGAGATAAAACCCAAGTAGCACTATGTGCTGTTTTGTTACCACATACTCATTTGACTTGGTTGTTGTAAGTATGTCGAAGGGTGGTTTAGATCCAGCCTGTGCAATTCAAGAAGGTTATAATGTTTTGATGCTATTCTTCGAAACTTCCTCGAGGGATGTGAAGAAGGGTTTACCCATAGTTCGCTATCTAGTCCTAGCTAGTAAGGGACAAGCGCATAGGTAGTAAATGAGAGTTTCTTTTTCGGTTGCGTCGTTGCAACTGCGACAGTGTGTATTATGTGGGATGCCTAATCTGACTGCATGGTCGCCTATAGGCCAGAGTGGCCTGTGGTAATTGCTGTTATCCTGGCTATATCCTTGCGTGTTTTACTCAGGATGTGGGTTGTTTTTTCCCTGCTATAATTTGGCCAAATCCTTCTGGATAGGACACAATTTGTTTGCTTTGACTGCTCCTATTTGAATGTGTACCGATTCCGCAAGTGAGCAGTGTCTGCGTCCTGCCAGTCTAATCTTGAGGGGAATTCTACTTCGAAGTGTTTTTTAAAAAGTATTCTGGGGGTAATGTAATCCGTTGAGTATGGTACTAGCTCTCTTGCTAAAGTAAGCAGAATGTTGCTATGACCGTATGATCTCGCATAACCGTTCTTTGGACTCTGTTGAGCTTGGTTATGTTGTAGTATTTTCCGAGAGCCGGCCACCAGACTACTGACCCGTAAGTGAGGATTGGTCGTACTACGGCTGTGTACATCCAAAGCAGAGTATATCCATTAATGAGTAGGGACACTCTCTCTACATATGCATTTCATACTACCACAAAGCAAAACGCAGAAAAAATCGTGCAATAAGTGGAAGCAGGTCAAAAGAATACTTTTTACCTGAATACGACGAATGCCTGAGAAGAAAAGGGTAAACAACACATTTTACATGTACCACTACAAACGGCGTGCTGCGTACGACGAACAATTGCGGGTTTTTTCATAATGCATTTTTAAAGGCGGTAAACTCGGATTTCGATGTGTGTACCTATTCACTTTATGCAGTGTGACCTGCTTTGCTTTTTGGAAAATGGTTTCATGCTTCGTTTTTATGATTATTTTTTCCAGGAATTACAACTAATTCTGAACTCCTACCATTAATATTTCAATCTAAAATATGAAAATAAATGTTTCTTCTTTGTTCTGACTTCGCTTAAAATAATGCAATCCGATATTGGGCCTAGTAGCAATAAAAATGATTTCATTCCATAATTGCTAGTTTTTATAATAACTGGTCACACTGGTTCTGCAGTGACGATGGGGTTGGTTTTTTCATAAAGCATTTTTAAAGGCGGTAAACTCGAATGCTTATCAGTTGTGCGAAAGAAGTGAAATAAACACAATACAGGGTGACCCGTGATTGTTTTCGGTGCGAACAAACTACAGTGCAAATGTTTTTGGATTAAATAGAAATTTAAATAGGAAATGGGAAAACATATTTTGAAGTGTTTAGCCTGCGCGGTCGAGAACAAAAAGAAAATGAAGGTGTAAAATATTTTTATGTGTCGATAATGGAGGGCATTAAAAGTTTAACTTTATTGGTTTTTTAGTGATAACTCCTGAAACTATCCCTTTTCTGATTCTTGTTTTGGAGGTGTAATTTTCATTACAATTTTTTTACGCGCTGTTTATTTTGCATGTCTACGCCTTTTGGTTTTAAAATGAATAGTATTGCTTGTGGTCGAAATGTGCCCTAAGTTATATTAATCTTTAATTCATATAAATTTACAGACCCCAACAAATTCAGAAGACCATTTTTTGAAAATGAAGAGCAAATCTATTTCTTATGAAATACATTTTTTAAGTATTGCCTTTTTTGATAAGTCTGCCAATATAACTAAAAGGATGCCAGAATATAAATAGTCTTATTGGTATTTCAATTGACTTAATTGACATTTTAACGCAACCGAGGAAGAAATAATAAGTTGCTGACTCCCTTTCAATTCATTTGTGAACTAACTAACTGGAACTAATACCCTATTCACACCAAGCCGAAAACAGTCGAAAACTTAATCGAAAACAGAAGTTTTCCCATACATATAGCAGTTTTCAAAACGAGTTGTTTGAGGTCGTTTTCCATGAAAACGCCACGAAAACGAGTACAATCGTTGGGTTGTTGAAGCAGACACACCTTTTGCAACATTCAGCGAGCTCAGCAAAACTGCTGACAGGATGTGAGAGACTGAGTGAGAGTGAGAGTTTTTTTGTTATCTTTGCTTGCACCATAAAGAGCAAACTACCTGCCACAACTAAATGGTATTTTCAGATGTTTTGATTTTGAATGTTGCTTATGTTTATTATTTTATGCATTTAACCATAAGTTAACTGATTATCGTAGCTTAAATAATTTTGTTTGTATATTATGTCAATACGAGCGAAGTTTAATAACTAAAATAAAAGTCTAGTCGCCACAAACATTTTATAGGTAGCTAGTTTCACAGCTAATTGAAACGTCAAACGAAAACGAGTTGGTAGTCGGTGTGAATGCATCCACGAGTTTTCTAAACTTTTTTGACGAAAACTCGGTTTTCGGCTTGGTGTGAATAGGGTATAAGTCAGCAACATAGTGTTTCCTCCATATTTACAGATTTTTAAGGAAGATGAAAGTGCGCATTTAACACGTTCGCCTAAAGAAATTTTAGATGCATTAGTAAGTTGATAGCAAAATAAAAAAAAATAATTTTGAAATGAAAATGTATTACATACCTACATATTAAAGAATAAATGTGATTGATTACTGGCTGTAAAAATCAAAACAAATAATTTCTTATAAAATGATATGTAGGCACGTGTTTGAGAGCATGACTTTATCAAAAAATGTAATAGAATAATCAAAAAAAACCAACAACAAGTATAAATATCTTAGCGTAACACACCATGTAATTATAATTTTGTATTTAATAAAAATGTATGACAAGTTAAAAATTTCCCTTTTTTTAACGGAGCACCCTGTGCCATTTTCCGAAAAAATATTCCTCCTCTTTTCTCTCCCTCTCACTACCCACTTTATATATCCGTCTATTTCTCATGTCTGTGTGACACAGTAATACTTGCTGATAAGGAAATTGTCGAGAGTGTCCCTACTCATTATAATGGATATACTCTGATCCAAAGGGTCAGTTTTGGTTGTAGGTCCCATCTTTTGCCAAACGTTCTGCTGCAGTCGCTCTTCGGCAGCCAACGCGAATAGTCGACTTAGTTAGTGGTGCGTGATTAGCAAAGTTAATCGAGATATAGTGAATTTGACCAGAAAAATTCTGTGAGCCATTTGGCGCAGTGGGAAAGACCCTAGACTCTGACGCAAACGGAGCCGGTTCAAGTCCCCGTGGGGGAAGTGTTCTTTTTTTTTAATTAATAAATAACAATTAACAACAAAAGTTAACAAAAACGAAAGTGGAAGTGCCGCAAGGCAATCAGGCGATGGACACTGGCCAACCAAAGGTCCCGCAAGGTGATGCCCCGTTGCCAAAACGTATGACAACGAAAAAAGTCACACAGCAGCAATCGGGAGCAGCAGCAACAACAACAACAAGTGCACCAGCAACAGCAGCACAAACAAAAATAGCACCAGCAAATGCAGCACTAGCAACAACAAGTACAGCAGTACAAACGCCAGCTTTAGTACAATCGCTGGAATCAACAAAAGTTGATAATAAACGGCGACGAAGAGTAAAACAGAAGCCGAATTCGGTGTCAAAAAAAATGGCAAAGTCTGGCGATTCCGTTCTGACGTCAGAAGCCGAAACGGATGAGAATAATGATGCTCTCAGCTACTCGTACGAGTCTGAAGGGGGAGAGTGTCGGTACGTGGGCGAAGGTAACTCATTTCTAGAGTTATTGGACGCCGAAGACGAACCAAAGAAACAACAACAAGAAGAAGAAGATGAGGAAGCAGAGCTCGATCGTCTTATCAAAGAGCTCCTCGAGAAAAGGGAAAAGCTGCGTCAGCAAAAAGCTCAGCAACAACAACAAAAGCTGAAGCAAATCGAGGCGGCGCAGCAAAAACAGAAACATCAACAGCAGCAACAACAAGAGCTGAAAAAGCAGCAACAACAGCAGCAGCTACAAAGGCAAAACAAAAGCCAAACGCAACAACAACCGCAGCAAATCCAGCAAAAACGACAACAAAAGCAACAGCAACAACAGAACCAGCAGCTGACACAAAAACAGCCGCTGCAACAACAGCAACAGCAACAGCAGAAGGAGCAACCGCAGCAGCAACAGCAACAACAACAACAACAACATCAGCAAAGAAAAGTGAAAGTCCCGCCAATTAATGTAAGTTATTTAGACATTAGTGATAGCATTAGATTATGTAGATTAGTAAGTAAAGATTTTTATATAAAAAGGCTAAACGCCGATAAGCATATAATAATGTGCAATAATATGGAGGAGTACAAAAAGGTGCGCACCGCTCTGGAGAAAGCAGAGGCCGAATACTTCACGTATACTCCAAAGGGAGAAAAACTGCAAACGGTGCTGCTTAAGGGTATCGACCCAAATGTTAAAACGGACGAGCTCGAGAAGGAGCTCAAGAATTATGAGTGCGACGACCTTAAGTTCGTGGGGGTCAAGCCGTTTTCCTCGCCTGCGGAGAGGGGTGGTAGCCGCAAATTACCATTCTTTTTGGTTCAACTAACCCCCAACAGCAAAATCGATAGTCTGAAAAGGATCAGATTCCTGTACTATCATGCAGTACGTTGGGAAAAGCTAAAAAGGTCAGATCGCGTACTTCAGTGTATGCGTTGCCAGAGGTTCGGGCACGCCGCAGCTAACTGCCATATGCAGTTTAGATGCGTTAAGTGCAACAGGGACCACAAGCATGGTGAGTGTCCTTTGGGAAGGGATAGAGTAGAGGATCGGGGTCAACTTTCGTGTGTACTCTGCAAAAGCTCAGGGCATCCTGCCAATTTCAAAGGATGTCCGAAGTATCAGCAGGTCAAACAGAATGTGTTGGCTCGGAAACAGAGGTCTGAAGAAGAGAAGGGTCGAAAGAGTCGCTCGTTCTCAAATTTTGTTGCACCCAACGTGTCATTTGCCCAAATGGTATCTGGACCGGGTAAGGCAAATACAAAAACCGCACCAAAGGCTCCAACGCCTGAAGCGGAGCTGGATTTGAAAGCGATCCTTCTGTCACTGCACGGAAAGATCGACAAATTCCAGAATCAGTTAAACGAACAAGCGGCTCGAATAGACGTTATCTATTCGACGCTGTTTGCTGACTCAACCGCGCCATAAATATGATGGGTACGCTGGACGAGGTAAAACTAAAGATCCTTGCGTTGAATGTTAATTCAATGATCAGGATCGAGAGAAGGATCAATGTTTCCAATCTGTTGAAAGCCGAAAAGCCAGATGTACTTTTGGTTAGCGAAACTAAGCTAAATCGAAAGCACAAAGTAGGCTATAGAAACTACAAGCTAGTCAGAAGAGATCGGCCCAACTCCACACAAGGAGGCGGTGTCGGTATCTTAATACGCAGAGGCTTGCGCCATAGGGTCATATATAGCGGGGACGTGCGTAGGTTCCGGGTGCTGGAAGCGTGCATCGTGTGCATTCCCCTCCATAGCCAGAGGCGGGTGTATGTGGTGTCACTTTACGCACCTGAAGCACCCCAACCCATTATATTTTTAAATGAGCTCGAGACGCTTTTTCGTTGCTTACAGCTTCAATCGGAGGACAATTATTACTTTTTGGGCGGAGACCTTAATGCTAAACATGCGGCATGGGGAAATGATACTCCGAACCCTAGGGGCAACCAGTTTCACGACTGGTGGCGTCATAATATGATTGAGTACAAACTCGAGTTGTACGCGACGGATTTCCCGTCTTTCCCTAGAGAAGGTTCTTTCTTGGACTTAGCGCTGGTTGACGAAAGACTAGAACTGACAGACACAGATCGACGAACGCGGAACTGTTTACGAACGGTCGAGTACGATAGTGACCACTACGGACTCGCCGTCGTAATACGGATCCCGAACGAACAAACGCAGCTGGAGGAGTACGATCAAGTGCGCTCCTTCGATTATCGAAGAGCACAATGGTCGCGCTTCTCCAGAGTTTTACAGCGTGATATACGTTCGAGTGAGATCAACCCACCGACAAACAGGAACTTGACAAACGATGAAATCGACATACATTTATTGCAAATGAACGTCGTCATCAAACGGACAATGGAGCGGACTATCCCCAAGGTACGACGTTCCACTGACGAAGAACAGACTGAAAAGTATCGAAACGCGACAATCGATGCTCTATACAGACATAAAAGTAGACTGCTCTCGAGGCTTAAACAGCTGCACAGACAGTTTACTGACAGGAACGATCCCGAGATGAGGACACTGAATTCGATGATCAAAAACCTGAAACAGTTGATCGTGGAAAATTACAGAAAATCTGTAAGTTTGTATTGGGGCAATAAAATTCGGGCTATAAAATCCAGTAGTCCGAACATGTTCCCACAAATAAATAAACTGTTCAGGCGGAAAGATCATAACGACATTTCATGTGTCCGAATCCCTCGGACGAACGAGAACAGACAGACACTACTGACTGCTGGCATAAGTCCTGAAAGTGCCCACTCGAACGACGGTTTTTACGTGGTCGAAGACCCGCAGGAGAGAGTGGATTTGATGGGCGCTTTCTTCGAGACCGTGTATACTGTGAACAATCCAGTTCGCCGTAATCACGACCTCGAGGAGAGGGCCTTTCTGAACCATATTTATCTGCGCACCGAACTTCATAATTGGCGATCCGAGAACAACGGTTTCACCGTGTTCAATGACGACAACCTTGCAAATGGCATAATCGCCGATGAAAGGACAAATTTCCAGTTGTTCGTGAACAAAGATGAACTCTTGTGTATCTTTGAGTCACTTAAAAATAAAAAGTCGGCGGGAATTGACGGTGTCCCAAACGTCGTATTAAGACACCTGCCTCTAGAAGCGATTGAGATCTTCGCCACGCTATTTAACAATGCGCTGAATAATGCATATTATCCAGTGCAGTGGAAAATGGCGGTGGTACATCCTATCCCCAAAAGGGAGAAAGATAGGACCAACCCGGCTAATCTTCGGTCAATTAGTTTGCTCCCGAATGTTAGCAAGGTATTCGAAAAGGTCGTTAATAGAGCTCTTTTAAAGTGGGCTGAAGAAAATAAGATTATTCCGGACAATCAGTTTGGCTTTAGAGCGGGGCATGAAACGATTCATGCCGCGTCGAAATTGGTGTCCGACATTCAGTGGCACAAATGCAAGAACCAATGCACGGGTGCTTGCCTGGTCGACTTTGAGAAGGCCTTCGACACCGTATGGTTGGAGGGGCTCTTCTATAAGCTGACGAGGTTGGGTATGCAAAAACCATTGCTATATATGATTTATGACATGCTTATGGGAAAGAAGTTCGTTGTCAAAGCTGGCAACGTGACTTCGAGCAAAGTCTTTGAAATTAAAAACGGCTTACAACAGGGAGCGGTGAATTCTCCGATCCTGTTTAATATTTACACGAGTGATCTGGTGGGTTCCCTCAGACATGCTATAGCGTACGCAGACGATTTAGTGGCGTACAGATCAGGTCCAAAAGTCGAGGTCATCAACATCCTTTTGCAGCGTGACTTCGATCAAATTAAGAGGTATTGCGATGATTGGAAATTGAAAATCAATTTCCAAAAATCGGAAACAATCCTGTTCAGAACTCCTTTGGCTAGGGCCTCTAGGGATACCAGAAAAAACTGGCGAAAATTAGCCATTATTGGACAAAATGGACAACCATTGGCGGTGCGAAGCGTGGTCAGATATCTTGGCATCTGGCTCGACCAGTATCTATATTTTGACAAACATATAGATGCTTGTCTTGCTGGGGCCAAGAGGGCTTATGCTCTGACAAGGAGACTGTTTCGCAGCAGTCAACTTGTTTCCAGAGTAAAGGTCATATGCTACGTGGCCCTTATAAGGCCGATCATCGCTTATGGCTGTCCCATTTGGTTTAATATAGCGCCTTCCTATATGGAAAAGATTCGGGTGTTTGAGAGACAGTGTCTCAGGACCTGCCTAGGGTTGTTTAGAACTCCCGAATCTGAGTACATAAAATATTATCCCAACAAGACCCTATACGATGGGGCTCGATTGAACAGGATTGACAATTTCCTAATTAAGGTGATTCGAAGGCACGTTGCAAGAGCGATGGCCAACGCTAACAATCTGATCTCGGGTGGTTATTACCCGAATTTAATGTACCACGAGAGTACGCTCCGGTCTGGCTTTGTCCCGCCTGAGGCATTTCTTCATGCAGACATGAAAGGGTTAGTCCAGAATAAAGATGGTGTGCCGGTATTGTACCACAGCCACCGCGGCGCGAGGGATAAGCGGCTCATCCACAACGGGTACGCCGCCAATGCTCAGGAGCTCCTCCGTTTTAGTACCGCAATTGCGGATAGGGACACGGTTGATACCTTAAAGCAGTTCACCGAATTTTGGTGGCTTGAGGAAGAGGTGAGGGCAGACACGCTCTCCCGGGTCGGTGCGTTACCTATGTAACATCCTCCTTAGTTTTAAGCTAGTTTGTAAGTTAGTTAGGTATATTTTAGGGGGTTTTTGGGAGGGGCCGGGCTCGCCAACATGAATGAGTGCTACCGAGACTTGACCGACGCTTATGGCCTCGCTCGAGTCCCGGCGGCGCGTGTGCACATTTTGGCGACTGCCAGGCGCCCATCGACGCAATCGGGATGGTGACTAATCGAGAGATTGCTCATCACCCTGATTATAGGTAATTTAAGTTAAGTAGCTTAGGTAGTTTAAGTAGTTTTAGGTAGTTTTAAGAAAAATAAAATAATAAAGCATCCAAGTTTTAGCCAGTTTTCTTGGAAATTAAAAAACAGCGCAATAGATATAAAATAGATAGATTTAAGGCCGAAAGGCAATAGTTATAAGAATAAAGTTAAGTTTAGAGTGCTCGTTAAGAGCCAGTAAGCTAGATTAAGATACATGTTAGTTTTAAATTAGATTTAGTCATTTTTGTCTAGTAAGTAAGTTTAAATAATGAATGAATAAAAATGAATTTAAAAGTAAGAATTTAAAAGTAAAAGTTCTGCTGCAGGCATAGGAAGCTATGCACGTTTTCTTTCACCGCTGTTCAATGTTCAGTTTCCAGTTGAGCTTGGGATCCACGATCACTCCCAGATACCTAGCACTGGAGGATAATGAGAGCGGTTGGCCGTTTAGGCGAGGAAGGGTAAAATCGGGTATTTTGGTCCTAGTGGTGAAAAGCATCCTTTCGGTTTTGCTCGGATTAACACCCAGACCGCACAATCTGGCCCAGGTGCTAACCTTCGACAGAGCATTCTCCATAATTTCGCTAATTACTGAGAGAAACTTTCCTGACACCAGTGTCACCATGTCGTCCGTATATCCGACTACCTTGATTCTTTCTCTATCTAAACTATTGAGTATTTTGTTCATTACTATGAGCCATAACAGTGGTGAGATGACACCTCCTTGTGGCGTCCCTCTGCTGGCGTATTTGGTTATGTTGCTATTTCCTAGTGTTGTCTGAATGATTCTGGTGTTAAGCATACAAACATTCCAAAGGCTAAAATGGTTTTCTATCCCTAATTCCGTTAAGAATTTCAAAATCGCTTCAGTATGTACATTGTTGAATGCCCCTTCTATATCTAGAAAGGTCGCTAAGGTATATTCTTTATAGTGTATTGAGTTTTCTATTGATAGCACTACTTCTTGAAGAGCCGTCTCTGTCCATATTCCCTTGAGATATGCGTGTTGTGATTTGGGTAGTGATGATTCTATATTGCTTCGCAGGTTGTTGTCTAGGAGTCGTTCGAGGGTTTTCAATACAAAGGAGGACAGGCTGATTGGTCTGAAATCTTTCGCGCTCTCGTGACCACATCTGCCCTCCTTTGGAATGAAAATCACTTTTACTCGTCTCCATGAATGCGGTACGTGGTTGTTGAGTATACAGCTCCTAAAAATCAGTGTGAGCCGTGGAATTGCTATGTCTAGACATTTCTGTAGCATTATGGGCAGAATGCCGTCCAGGCCAGGCGATTTGTAAGGATCGAAACTGTTTATGGCCCATGCAATTTTTTCGTCAGTGATAATAGATATTATGTTTTCCCAGGCACTTATAGTGTTCGCGAACGATACGAGTTGTTACTCTCTGAACTGTCGTCCAAGCACCCGGGAAAATGGGTATTAAGTAAGAGCTCTAGTGATTCTGCAGTTGACTCCGTCCACGTCCCATCCGCCTTTTTCAAAAGAGATGGGCTGGAGTGTTTTTTGGATAGTATTTTACTGAGTCTTGCAGAGTCTTTTATTGTTTCGATTGATTGGCAATTATCTATCCATGACTGTTTTTTTTGCCACTTTGATGGATTGTTTGTATATTTTCAGGTTGGATACTCTCCAATTTTATTACTGGTTTTACTGAGTGTAATATCTATATCGGTTTGACCTGTCGATCGAAAGATCTTGACCTTTGCGTGCCTGATGCCAAATCGAAGTTTGCAGCCGATCTTCTCATCAGGAATGATAAAGTGTTATTGTGTGGTTCCTCAGCCTTGATGACTTTCCAGTCGTCCATGGGAACCGTCGGGTTATGTAGTTTGAGCTTATCACTGTCGATGGTCATGTTAGGGAGCCAAATGCGTATCCTTGGTCTTCTAGGAATCTCCCTGGCCAGGATCAACTTGAGCTTCAAGCCGTCCCATGCGTCGCGTATCTCGCGAACGCAGCCAACTAGGAATTCCTTCAAAAAGGCATCTTCGCATTTGATGACCCTGTACCCTCTTACGACCTCGGCTGAGTCAAAGCAGGGGAGCGGTCCTCCTTGGTTGTTTAGGAGATGATCGTTTACTATTGAGAAGTTAAAAATTCTATGCAATGCTCTTTGACCTCAGCTAACCCCGTCTTGACATCGCACAAGACAATTGTAGCGTCATTACCAGCCGGCACCCCCGTGGAGGGTTTGGATGAGGATGTTCGCTAGCCTAAGGACCTATATTTTTGGAAAACTAAATAAGTCGTTTGTGAATATATTTTGTTAAAAAAGTTATTGTTTTATTAATAAAAGGGGTGCCAATAATTGGGGCCAACAAAAAATGGGGTTCAATTATTGGCAGGGGGTGCCAATAATTACATCCTATGTAGCTACAATAATTGGCACTGCCAATAGTTGTACTTTTGTGAGTGCCAATAGTTGTATCATGAAACCGTTATTCGTTGGTTTTTGTTCTTAAACAAACAAAACTAACTTTTTTTGTATGCCAAAATAGTTAGTTCCGATACGTGCGGTATAAAATTGAATTTATTAAATTTTACAAAAATCTAAATAATATTAAAAACAATTTTTTGTTTGTTTCCTTAAAAAAATAACACGTATTTATTTAATTATTTTAATTAATTAAATTTTCAACGAAGAAAATAACATTTTTTTATTTCCCTTGTAAAAACATTTATGTACATACGTTTTAATTTATATTTTCCAATTTTAAATGAAACATTTTGAAATCATGTGTAAATAGAATAACATTAAAAACATAACGTTTTTCTGTTTTAAAGGGTGC
This sequence comes from Cheilosia soror, assembly GCA_949372485.1. Classification (NCBI taxonomy): domain Eukaryota; kingdom Metazoa; phylum Arthropoda; class Insecta; order Diptera; family Syrphidae; genus Cheilosia; species Cheilosia soror. The sequence goes on along the minus strand of OX443562.1, from coordinate 46,217,545 downwards.
CAATAATTGTAGTTTTTGGGGTGCCAATAATTATGTCATGCCAATAATTGTGTTTTTTTGTAAGCTTTCAGTAAGTTGGCATTTTAAATATGTTTTCAATAACTAAAAACTTATTTATAAAACTTAATTTAATAATTTATACTTTGGTATGGGTACAACAGATTCAAATCACTCAATAAATGAAAATGTTATAGTTGATCAAATTTGAAATTTCCTTAGTGGTGCCAATAATTGTAGTCGTTACGCTAATCAGGTGCAAATTTTAACAATTCTAAAACCGCACCCAATTTCATTGGATTTCGTATATTTTAACTGCTGATGCAGAAGTAATCAGTTAATTATGCGTAGGTCTAGGTAGGTACATGTAAATGTATAAAAATAGAAACTAAGGAATTGGGTAGTATGGTGACATGCGATACATTTCACGACTAATATGTTGGCTTAATGAAATTATTATTCTTGACTTTACGGCTAGACGAAATTAAGACATTGCAGGGTGTGTTGGCTGTACAATATCCTTTTGTCACCACACATTAACACATTACGAAATAACATACATCCCTAAGGACTGGACAACCACACCTTTGAACTTATAAACTAGAATTTTATTCCTCAGAGTAATAAAACAAAAACAACTGGATTGGATAATATGTTCCTACTCCAATTACTTCTTTACCTACTCTAATAGAACGTTGTTTATTATGTCTTCTGAGTAATTCGTTCGCTCCCTTTTCAACAAAAAAAATTCGTAGGCTTCTTAGTTTCAATCTAATTTACCCAGACAATTTCTTCAAAATTCAAGAATGTACTTATATGCATAAATGAATACTTAAAAACACAAAAATGTGTGTCACAACTCACGAGAGCTTTTGTGGATAACTACGCCGGACGGTGGAGAGTGGTAGTTTGGGGCTTTACCTTTACGTTTACATTCTTGTTTTTAACTATCTCCTATACCTAGGTACGTAGTAAGAGAAAGATAAATTCTAAGGTGGGCGGTAGAAGGAGTACAAGTCGAAAATTGTAATTTTCAGGACACAGAAAAAACTAAATAAAACTTTCAATCTTCGATATTTTTTTTAAAATTAAATTGTGAATTTCTATTTTTATGTCGAACTCAAAAATAGAAAACGGATTTTTTTTTATAATTTGCAATAAATAAGGAAATAATGTGACTTGTACTTATTTGACCATTAACATTTTTTTTCGAAAAGTGACTTATGCTAATAAAATCAATAAAAATATAACAAAATTAAAACAAAAAATTGTATTTCATACATCCATATGGGTATTTATAAGGAAAAAGGAATGCTATAATAAGTATACTGTATACATTATGGTTAGGTACTGAAATTGTATTTTATTTATCACATCTGTAGTATCGGCACTGTGCGATGCCAACACTTGACTATATAAAATGTAAAACAATGAAAATAAAGTCGCACTTATAAAATAAAAATACGGAAAATAGAAGTCAATTGATAGAAAAATATAAAGCAATCGACTATGAAATATTGGGTCTCTACAACATCGTGAACACACTTTTTCTAATCTCTATAGTAACACTGAAGCAAATGACAAAAAAACATTTGAAATCGAACTGACATTTGCGAACTTGTACATTGTACCTACATTTTACTCTGTTGCATTTTTCTGTTACTATGAGTTTAAGGTTCCCAGGTTCGATCCCCAGAAAAACACAAATTAGGTACATCTTAAAGTCTTTTCTACTGCGCCACCTCTCGCGAACATCTGACAAACATCCGAAAGTTTAACTACTTTTCTGAAAAGCTTCTTAAGAGCATCGTTTTTGTTTTTTTTTTTTTTTTAACGAAAAACTGGGTATGCAGTCGAATGACTGCAGTCACAGTTTCCAGTTTCACAATCTTCCAAAATACTTTGTCTCTGTAAACGTAAGCTATGTATATTAGGGTGGAGCGAACTTTTTTTTCAATATTTTTCTTCCTGTGTTATAAATTGTTGACCCGTGCTCTTAAATGTATAAACTCCAAATTAATTTCAGTCTTCTACGTCAACATCTTCAGGTGGCCGTGGCGCACTAGAATTGAACTTTGAAGTATAAGCGAAAAAAGGTATCTCAAAACGGTCGAAATAAAATTGCATTAACCTCTTTTTTTTTTGGGTTTTTATTAAATATATTATATAAATAGATACAAGAACATGTGGGCGCAGTAGCGCAGTGTGTGCCGGAAAAATACAAATTACATCTCAAAGTTTTTTCTACTGCGCCACCTCTCGCGATCGCGAACGTCTGACAAAAATCCGAGAGTACGACTGTCCTGAAAAAGCTTCTCAATTCAGCCGTTCGGACTCGGCATAAAATTGTAGGTCCCTTCCATTCGTCCCAAAAATAGAAACTCACACAAACGAATGGTTGCGAGAAGCTAGGCCTTGGGTTATTTTATTTATAGATAACAAGAACATTAAACAGAATCTGAAATAAGTATAATTATTAATTGTGTCCGTCAGAAGTTGTTGGACTTTCGGTACGGCGGAAATATTGCGATTTTGTTTCAAAAAAAGGTAATTCTTGCCTGGATTTGATCTTTGCTCTAATGTACCCATCTCCTGCCTCTTGTCCACAAACAGATAATGAAGCCTCGGTAACCAGCTTAATGCATCGTTCTACTGCTTGAGTGTGGCACGGGAACTGCTGCAAAAACATTAAATTGTCCTTTGAAGAAATCACGTTCGATATTTCTGTATCGCTGTATTTCACTGTCATCGGTGGTTCGGTTACTTTTTCCTTTGACCAGTCTATTAAGTCGTAGTAGTTAGCTGCATCTATTTTTAGTTTATGTAGTTGAAACTCAGGAACTGGATTGCCTTTTTTCAGCTGTCTTGCCTTTATTAATCTTCGAAGAGCTAGCTCTCTTATGTGCGATTGGTCATCTTGCAACATAGCTAGCAACAAATTTTCTGGGTGTACGAAGAATGAATTTCTTTGGATAGTTCTTATAACGATATTCTTAAGGTCATCCCGCAAGTACAATGATCCTTTAAGCATATTGAAAATTTGAATCGGACCATATTTACATGATGGCTTGGTTTTTATGTCAAACCAGGATGGTGCGTAGACTTTCGCAATGAATATGACAAGTTCCTTGAGGTTTTCCGAAGGATTTTTAAACGACATATCCTGTTTGCACAAGTTAACCATCGCGAATGTGCCAGCTTTCCTGGATCCTTGCTAGCTAAAGCGGGCAAAATTGAACCTCTAGAAATAACTGAGCACATTTGATATAAATGTTTTTGATCTGTGCTTAAAGAGGCAGCCTCCACATCCAACATTATACTGCTTCAAAATTCACCACTTTGAAGTTCAGGCACTTTTCAAGCATTTTCCCTATGCTTCCGGAAAAACGGTTGTGGTTCCATCGAGACTTGCAAACAAATGACGAAGCGGTAGCTCATTTGTATGTAATAAGCACCCAATTGCTACCAAAGACGTACGAAATTCAAAATGTTTTTCCAGAAAGTCAACTATACTTTTTTAGATAGTAACTGCTTTTCCCGAATCAATTGAAAGATGCACGATATACTCTGAATCTGGCTCCGATATAAGTGAGATATGCTCTTCAGTAACGGTTTTTCGATGTGATATGTGGTCAGTCTTAGCGATGAATAATGTTTGATCTTTACGGCCGTCAAAATAAAGTGAGGATATAGGTTTTCTAAAACCTGCAGCTTCACATTGTAAGCCTAGACGGACTTTTTGACGCTCTGGTCGTAATTTACTGCGATCTATTACTTTCGATGAATTTTCACTACTTATGACGTTTAAATCCAGCATAGCAGCGTTTACTATGATAGCTGCCGATCTATCAGAAACCCCGGTTCTATCACAAGCTGTAGTCAAATTATGTAGTTTGTTTCTCATTTGAAGAGTTTCATTCTTTTTTTACATGGTTTTCACGCATCATCGAAGTCTAACTCCTGCCCCATCTGCAAGGGAGAACTCAACATTTATACATGCCAAAGGTTTATAAATTGGACTTCCAAGGATCGTTTGGATAAAGCCAAACAAGCCAATCTCTGTATCAACTGTTTACAACATGAGAAACAAAATCCATGTAGAAGCACAAAAACGTGTAAATACTGCAACAGGAAACACCTCTCGCTATTACATCTGGAGAGAGCAAACACGTCACAAATTCAAATCAACCATGGTTCTCAAAATCAAAATGTTTTGTTTGCTACCGCAATTCTAAAAGCAAGCTCATCGATCCAGGGTCTCAAGCTACTCTCATCATGGAAGAAGTCAAGGTATATAGAAATACATGGTATGATATTGCGCATGTTTGTTTGCATCTCTCTCTTCAAAGTGACGTCACTAGACGACAAAGCATAGGGAACAAAAAATTATTTATTTATTTGATTACTATTTTATTACACTGAAAACGGCACACAAAACATTATTTGTTATTAAAAATAAAACTTGAGCACAGAAAACTACCCGTATTTCAATATATTTTCATAGAAACGTCAAAATTGTTGTCGTCAATTGACGTACATGCGCAGAACAAACGAAAAATTAATCGCGGAATATCATATCTTGTAGTTCTATATACCTTGGAAGAAGTTGTTCAAGCACTGAAGTTAAGAAAACAAAAAGTATCAGTCGATGTGAGCGGACTAGGGGCTACGGATGTAGGAACAGCTCGCAGTAGTGTGGAAATGACAATAATACCGAGAGTTCCTTCAGCATTTAAATTGCAAGTACAAGCTCTTGTACTACCTAAATTGACTAGACTACTACCAGCCTCGTCAGCCCAGAACATAACCACTGATCAATTCAGCAAAATTGAGTTGGCTGATCCGATCCTTCATTTAACACACCCAGTTCCATTGACATGATAATTGGAGCAGACATCTACGGTGATATGATTTTGAATGGATTGATAAAGGGTGACGAAAATTCTCCAATAGTACAACTATCAAAATTGGGTTGGCTTATCTCGGGGCGAACTTCTGCAAAAAACATCCCCAACCAGAAAATTACTACAATGGTAGTTAAAACTTCAATTGATGAACAACTTCAAACCATGTGATCAAGAATGTGAAGAGCATTACCGGAAAACACATTTCCGAGGCGATGATGGTAGATATGTTGTCAAAATACCACTCGACAAGGAAGCTGCGCAAGCCAATTAGCTAGGTGAGTCAAAAACTACAGCGTTAGCAGTACTACGTCACCTGGAAACCAGATTCAGCAAAGACACACGTTTAAAAACCGACTACGTAAAATTCATGCAGGAATTTTTGTAATTAGGACATCGAAAAAATGTACCTAAAGCTTCAGGATGATCACAAAGACTACCAACGCATTTTATGGCACAGTTCGACCAAACAACCTATAAAGGAATATAGAATTACGAGGGTTACGTACGGGATGGCAGCAGGACACTTTTTATCTGTAAAATCATTTCAACAAGTCGCCATCGATGAAAAGGAGAAGTACCCAATCGCATCCGAGATCATCATGGAAGACTTTTTTGTAGCTGATTTGATGTCAGGACGCGGCACAATTAAGGAATGTCTGGAAGCCCGGATACAGCTAACGACAATGCTGGCAGGAGCGGGTTTTCGAAAATGGGCAACTAATGAACCTAAGTTACTCGAGGATATTCCAAGCGAATCTCAAGGCTGCAACAACATCAGAATTGACAAGGAGGAAACCATAAAGACATTAGGAATTTACTGGAGCCCAACAACCGAGACTTTCCAATTCAAAGTCAATGCTGACCTAGCAGCAAGCATCGAACAGCAACTAACAAAGCGAAAAACTCTCTCAGAAATAGGCAAATATGATGGTTGGCACAAATTAGGTAAAATAAGTGCAAAAATTCGTATGCAACAGATCTGGAAGTCCCAAATCGAATGGGACGAGGTGCTCTCAGATGATCTACAACATTCCTGGAACACATTTAAATCGAACCTATTGGCAGTAGAGGCTATCAGAATTCCAAGATGGATCGGAATAAGCAGTGACCATAAATTCGAATTACATGGTTTCTGTGATGCCTGAGAAGCAGCCTATGCAGCAGCAGTGTACTCCGGAGTTGCCTTACAAGATGGCACCTACATGACGATATTGCTCACAGCAAAAACCAGAGAGGCACCAATCAAGCAAATTCTTCCCCTTCCGAAACTAGAACTTTGTGGAGCTCATTTATTAGCAGAACTATAGAAGGAAATGATACATATTCACGGACCACAAGTAAATGGAATATTCGCCTGGACAGACCCTTCTATCACATGGGCTTGGATTCAAAAGTGTCCATCTACATGAAAAACATTTGTAGCGAATAGAGTATCTGACATACAAAAAGTCACGAATCCAAACTGTTAGAGGCATGTAAGCTCCACAGATAATCCTGCGGACTCCGCATCCAGAGGGTGTTCACTGTTCACCAGAACAACTTAAAAATAATCTATTATTGTGGAATGGCCCTGATTGGCTCCAACAGAGCTCAGATCGTTGGCCAACCCAAGCTATGCCGGAAACGCAACCTCTAGAAGTTAAAGTAGCACTGCCAGCTGCAGTCAGATCTCAAAGAATGTAGATCAATGTGTTATACTCTTATACTAATCATTATGTACAAATCAAAGTGTATGCAGTGTGTTATGTGTTAAATATAATTGTGTAAGTATATAACAGGCTGGCTCACAAGTATTAACCCTACATCTCCCCCTTTAAATATCATAACAATTCTTGGTAGTAAAATAATTCAGTGACAAGTAACAATATATAAAATGTACAATATATCAATTATATATATACATAATATTATAATATATAATTTTTTTTTTATTTTATTTTTTTTATAATTCAACTTTAGTAATAAGAATGAAAAATTAGAATCGTAATATGTACTTAGTTCAATTAGAAACAATATTCTGAGTACGGCTTCGAGTATTGTGAACTTTTCTTTCAAATCCTTCAACTGTACTATTTACTTTTGTTTCGTGACGAAATCTTTTTCGTATGTGTCTGGAATTTCTTCTATATGTTCCTCCCCGTTCAAGTTGAACTAGGTAGGATCTCGGTTCTGGTAACTTCGATACTACTATTCCAGGAAGCCATTTTTTATCTAAACATTGCATCCAAATATGATCACCGGCGTTAAATTCTTTTTTATAAGTTGCATTCTGATTATAATATGCCTTTGCCTTTTGCTTAGATTTAAAAATGTTGAGCTGGGGGTTTTCTGGAAGTTTAGGTTTCAAAATTTGCGAAGGTATTCTTGTTCGCAATGTTCTATTACACAACAATTGTGCCGGTGAATATCCTATGCTCGGAAGTGGTGTATTTCTATACTCTAGTAGTAGTAAAAATAAATCTGTTTTAGCAGCATGGCTCTTGCGGAGTAAATCTTTACTAATACCAACAAACTTCTCAGCCAAACCGTTTGATTTAGGATGGTACGGGCTACTAAAAATGAATTTTGTACCAATTTGTTTAGCAAAAGAAATACATTCCAAGCAGTTAAATGGGTTATTATCAGATATGATAATTTTAGGAATTCCATGACAGAAAAATGTGTTTTTCAGGTTCTTTATAATTTCATTTGCTGATTTATTTTTGACTGGTAGCAACTCCAACCACTTAGAGAAATAATCAACAATGACTAAGTAATAGGAATTTGAATATTTTAACAAGTCTAAACCTATTTTTAGAAAAGGAGTGCTTGGTACATCATGCAAAATAATTGGCTCCTTTTTTTGAGAATTCTTAAATGACTGGCATACCAAACACCGATTAATTAAATTTTCGATTTGTATGTTCATATTTTTCCAAAATAATAACTCTTTTGCCCTTAATTTAATTTTGTTTATTCCTAAATGACCGTCGTGTAATATTTGCAAATATTCCTGTTGCAAAGATTTTGGGACTACTATCCTATTCATATAAAATATAATGTCATCCTCAATAAATAATTCATGCTGCATGCGATAATAAAATTTAAAATTGCTTTCGACCTTGCTAATATCTTTGGGCCAACCATGCAAAATAAGTCTTTTTAGTTCTTTCAACTCATGGTCTTTTTGCGTTTCATTTTGAAGCTGAGATTTTCTGTCATCGCTTATATTTATTGAATGAATGATTTCATCAAAATCATCTTCGCTGTTCGTTTTGGTACCTTCTAGGAAAGAGCGAGAAAGCAAATCTGCTACATGCAAATACTTTCCAGGAACATATACAACCTCAAGTCTGTACTTCATTAGCTTGAGTTTCATCCTCTGTAACCTCGTGCAATAAACCTTGTCAAGATCTTTAGTGCATATAGTGACCAAAGGTTTGTGATCAGTTTGAACTGTTACCGGCCTCCCATAAATGTAATTATGGAACTTGGTACATGCAAACGTAATTGCTAAGAGTTCTTTTTCTATTTGTGCATATCCCTGTTCAGTGTCTGTAAGGGCTCTAGAAGCAAAACTCACCGGAGCCTCTGACTGCATACGACAGCAGCCGAGTCCACTTTTGGATGCATCGCATTGTAAAGTTATTTGTTTCTTTTCATCGAAAAGTTTTAGTATGGGAACGTTGGTTATTAATTTTTTAATATGAATAAATGTGTCATTGTGTGAATCTAACCAAATAAAGTCCTTATCTTTTTTAAGTAAACATCTCAGATTTTGCGAAATTGTGGATAAATTTGGAAGAAAACTTCGGAGATAGTTAATCAATCCTAGGAACCTTTGCAATTCCTTTTTATTCGACGGGGGTTTCGTTGCCAGAATAGCTTTTGATATCTCGTGTGAAGAAAATTCGCACGAAGCAGCTGGATGTCGTATTTCAGTCAGGAAATGATCGAAGCTTTCATCCTCTCTTTGAGGGCGGCAATAAAATTTATATCTCTCATACACCTCATCTTTTTTCGGGTTGCAATATGTCTCAAATTCCTTTAAAATGTCTTTCAGCGTGGCATTTTCTTCTTTGCTGATGGGAAAGGTATTGTACACTTCTAGCGAGTCTGCACCACTTATATTGAGCAGCATTGCTATTTTCACCTTTTCTTCTTTTTTGTTGCTTTCGGAGGCCAGCATAAAAATTTCAAACCTTTGTTTGAACTTCTTAAAATTTTCGGACATATTTCCATCCATTATTAATGGAGCAGGTTGTTTGAACTCCATTTTCCACAATCGTTGATTAACGGAACTAGGCTCGCAAGAGGAATTATTTAAGAAATTACTTTTTGACAATGAAATAACTGTATTATTTATATCGACTTCTATATTCTCACACTCAATATCACTTAGTTCTGATTCTGAGCTTAATTTTACCACTCTTTCACTATTTGATGCACTGCCCACAATAATATTTTTACTTTGCGAACGTGTTTTAACCATTATTTTTCATGGGTTTTTGTTCGTTTTCGGCTGCGCCATGTTTAGGTGGACAAAATATTAAAGACACGAACTACGAGAGAGTGGATATATATAAGCTTTATTGATATTGATGTAGTCTCAACAACAGTCATACAGCGACTGCCAGCTGCAGTCAGATCTCAAACAATGTAGATCAATGTGTTATACTCTTATACTAATCATTATGTACAAATCAAAGTGTATGCAGTATGTTATGTGTTAAATATAATTGTGTAAGTATATAACAGGATGGCTCACAAGTATTAACCCTACAGATTTAACGAAATAACAGTGAAGGAAATAGAGGATGCTCGAAAGACGACTATCCGCGCTGTACAACAAAGAGAGTTCCCTGAAGAGATAGCTTGTCTAAAGGCTGGACACATTATTAGCAGAAAAAGCAAACTACTCTCACTAAATCCGCATTTAGACACGGATAATATCTTGATAGTGGGAGGTCGTCTAGGAAATGCTCTCCTATCAGAAGCCGAGAAACATCAATCATTTTGCCACATAACGACAAGTTCACTAAATTATTGGTCGAAAATACACTCAAAAGAACTTTACATGGAGGTATTCAATTAACATTTTCAACACTACGTCAATCATACTGGAGTATCCAAGGTAAAAAAATAGTACGCCAAATAATTCACCACTGCATTCGATGTCATCGATTTAACGCAGCGACCAAAACGCAAATAATGGGAGTTCTCCTGGCAGCAAGAGTGATAGCATCAAGACCTTTTAGCCATACTGGTGTGGACTGTGCTGGACCTGTTCAGTTGTAAATTTCCAAAGGACGCGGAAATCGTTACGTACATTTTGCTTGCAGTCTTCCCCGCTTTTTGGTGATCATCTAACAGGTGCTAGCACGTCTAGTGCTTGGTATCTTTTTTTCAAGAAGTCATACAATGTGTCAAATGAAGGCATCTTGTTTGGTTGCTGAATTCCTGGCTCAAAGATGTTTCGACTCTGTTGGTCCAGCATCTTAGTGGTTAGGTGTACAATATTGGACCCCAAAAAGTTGTATCGACGCCCATGTTCGGTTCGTGAGTGCTGCTAGACCTTCCTTTGTGGCATATCAAGTACTGCTTTTATTGTAGTTGCAGATTGTTGATTTGGCCGTCAAAAATAATGTAATTTTTGTCATATAACTATTTATTATTGTAATTTTGTAATTTTTGATTTTGCACCTCAGTTTATAAGCTTGTTCAGTTTTTAAAAGATTTATTTATCTTATCTGTACAATGAATACACGCACAATAAATATCAAATATCAAAAGGTAGTGATGCGATGATATGAGGATCTAGTGACATCCCTATAAGACATATTCGGATCCCAGGTCTATAGGGATCTACAGGGATCTCCAATACTACACCAGGGTGTTGAAAAAGAGTTGGTGGCGGATGAACCCTTAATGGGCCAACGGCAGCGCTCAAACTCCGAAGTGGGTTACTGGTGCCCCTCGTCGTAGGGTATGATATGGAACTGGTCCTCCAGGTTGAGGGTTGTGCGTCGGGGTAACCCTACCACTGAAAAAATAACATGTTATGGATTTACTGTTGACTACCCTGGAAAACGAAATAAGGACAATGACCTTCTGATCTGCACATGGAATGTTCGCACACTAAACAGACCACGTGCAGCCGAACAACTAGCAGAGGCCCTAGACTGCCACAGGACAGATATAACCGCCATCCAGGAAGTGCGATGGGATGGGCCAGGCAAAAAACGGATGAAAAACTGTGATGTATACCACGGCGATTGCTATAGAGAGCAGCGATGTGGATTTGTCATACGCGGCAGACTTAGGCGAAAAGTCTTGAGCTATCGGTACGTTAGTGAACGACTTATGACAATCCGCATCAAGACAACATTTTCAAACATCAGCCTCATATGCGCTCATGCCCCCACAGAAGAAAAGGACGACGTTACCAAAGACAGTTTCTACGAGCTCCTCGAAAAGACCTACGAGCAATGCCCGAAGCACGATGTTAAAATCGTACTAGGCGACTTTAACGCTAGAATAGGCAGGGAGAACCTCTTTGGTAGAACAGTTGGCAAACACAGCCCACATGACAACACGTCTGGGAACGGACTTAGGCTAATTGACTTTGCTGCGGGGCGAAATATAGTTATAGCAAGCACCAGGTTTCCACATCTCAATTTGCATAAGGGGACATGGCTGTCTCCGGATCACCAAACTGTCAGCCAAATCGATCACATTGCGATTGACGCAAGGCACGCCTCCAGTTTTCCAGATGTCCGAACATTCCGAGGGGCCAATATTGACTCGGATCACTACCTTGTCGCAGCTAAGGTAAGAATGCGGATATCCAACACACCCCAACAGAGAAATACTGCGAGAAAGTATGAAGTCGAAAAACTGCAATCGCAAGGGACGGTCAGAATCTTCGCCGATCACGTATCCCGATGCCTCTCTAGTAGTCCTATCGCAGCAACAGCTAGTGCAGAAGACCAGTGGCAACACTGCCAAAAAGTCATCATCAAGGCCGCTACAGATGTGCTGGGTTTCACCCGACCACCACCACGAAACCCCTGGTTTGATGAACAATGTCCACTAGCAAACGTAGAAACACAAGAAGCGTATTAAGCGGCGCTGCGAAAGAGGACTAGAGCTGCTCGCGAACTCTACGAGCAAAAAAGACGAGAGGAACATCGGATTCTGGTCTCAGAAAGAAAAAGAAAGAGCACGAGAAACGTATGATCGATGTAATTGAGAGATGCTACTCCAGGAACAATGTACGAAAGTTTTACCAAAAGGTAAAAAGAACGTGTCAGGGCAGACAATCACGTACAGAAACCTGTAGAGATAATGAAGGAAACCTTGTAGTAGAATCACAGTCGGTGCTGAGAAGGTGGACAAATTACTTCTGCAGACTTTATAATGGCGACGAAGACCAGAATCCCGCTGTTAGGCAGAACGTACCATTCAATATAGACGATGATAGACAAGACTTCCGTCCACCTGACCAAAGCGAAATACGGGTAGCAATATCTAAGCTACAGAACAACAAAGCTGCAGGGCCTGATGGTCTACCTGCCGAGCTTTTTAGAGCAGCTGGAGATGACCTGGTAACGAGCATGCACCAACTGATCTCTAAAATTTGGTCAGATGAATGTATGAATGGAATCTCAGCATCGTTTGCCCGGTCCACAAGAAAGGAGACCCCTTCAACTGCGCCAACTCCAGAGGTATCAGTCTCCTAAACATCGCATACAAGATCCTGTCTGCCATATTGTGTGAACGCCTTAAACCCTTTATAAATAACCTGATTGGCCCCTATCAGAGCGGTTTTATAGAAACGAGCTATACAGAGCCATGTCTAGCTTTCGCATCCCTGCAAAACTCGTTCGATTATGTAGGATGACGATGGAGAAAGCCCGCTGCTGCATCAAGGTCGGTAACGACTTCACCGAAACCTTTGATGTCAAAAGAGGCTTTAGACAAGGTGACGCGCTGTCGTGCGACTTTTTCAACATCATACTTAAAAGACTCGTCCGGAACTCACAGGCCAACATGCAAGGCACGATCTTTCAAAAGTCCGTCCAATTACTTGCATACGCCGATGATATTGACATAATTGGTAGAACACAGCGGGCTGACACTGGTACGTTTGCTGGTATAGAAACGGTCAACGAGGGCAAAACCAAGTATATGCTGTCAACAAGAAGGGACACCCAACATCGTAGAATCGGACAAAACATCACGATAAACAGCTATATTTTTGATGTAGTGAGGGACTTTTTCTACCTCGGTTCTGCTATAAATTCTAACAACATCTCAGAAGAAATTAAACGAAGAATAACTCTTGCCAACCGCTGCTGTTTAGGCTTAGAAGGCAATTGAGTAGCAGAGCCCTATCCCGAACAACTAAGGAGATTCTGTATAAGACCTTGATCATTTCAGTCCTGCTTTATGGAGCTGAAGCTTGGACTAACGCGGATGAAGATATCCTCGATAGCTTCGAGAGAAAGATTCTTCGTAAAATTTTCGGTCCCGTTTGCTTTGACGGGCTTGGAGATTCAACCACGAACTATACGAGCTCGAGCTGTAGAGCGACATCGACCTGGTCAAACAACTGCGAGTAAGTCGTTTAAGATGGTTAGGACATGTAGAGCGGATGGAAACAAATGCTCCGGCTCGTAGAGTCTTCGAGTCTAACCCGGAGGGACATCGCAGTAGAGGAAGACCTCGCCTTAAGTGGCGCACGCAAGTCGAAGGCGACCTCAATCGACTAGGAGTGCGCAACTGGAGGCAGTTAGCTAAGGACCGGGCTAACTGGAGAGGCTTGTTAGCTGAGGCCTCGGTTCACCCCGAACTGTAGAGCCGCCTAAGTAAGTAAGTAAGATTGTTGATTTGCTTGATATCCAGATATCATCATCTTATCGATGTGCATTGATATTATCTTTCTTTCATTCTCGTATCTGGCATTTAACGTTTCCCATGCAGTCTGGTAATTTGCACTAGAAATTGTTAAATGCTGACTGAGTTGCAGTGGTGGACCTTCCAAATGTGTCTTGAGGTACTCTATCTTCCCGGTTGTACTGAGGGATGTCTTCATATGAATGAGCGCCACTCAAGATTATTTCCTCTAAAAGTAGCAATCTTTCGAACTGGTAGTCTCGTCAGGGTCGCTGATGGTTGTGGTGACTGATTTTCAACACTTAGTGCCGAAGTATTGGATGCCATTTTATAGAGACACTTGTTCACTATTTTTTGTATCCCTTCGTATTGCTTTGTAGCTACGTATTATTGATGGTCATCGTTGGTTAATGTAAAGTTTTGCCACTGTCCAAACAGGATCCTTTGTTGATAATCATGTATTTCTTTGGAATAGTTGGTCTTTTTTTGCTCGAAGTCATCAATGTTACACTTAATTGCTTCCATTTTGATTTTAAGCTTTCTGAGGCGTTGGTTTTGCTGAGTATCGATCGCACTTGCTCCCGATGAAGTTGCGATAGGCTTAGGCGAACGATTTTTATTTGGGCTTCTGCTCCATTTGATAACTCCTGTGGTTCGGCCTGGTTAGCTTCAAGACTCTGCAAATTAAGTTTGAGAGTCTCATACATATTTTGCACGATCTTGTAAGTATTTCTCTCCATGTATGGCGTATTAGGCTTAACGACGTCTTTGATCTGTTCATGATTTCCATCAAACTCCGTCCAGATTTCCTCTATTAGCTTTAAGCGTTCTGCTATATACGATCGTGTCTTTCTGTCTGAAGAGTCCTTCCCAATGTTGGTCTTAAGACTCTCCAGCTCTTGATATAACGTTCTTTGCCTCGCGACAATGACGTATACGGCGATTTCTTCCATGTCGGTTTGTTATAATTATTTCACTTTCACTTTGTTCACTACCACTGTTAGTAACCCTGGTAACACGTTGTTATCCTAACTTGGAAGGTTGGTGATTGTTGACAATGATACCAGTGTTGATCGCCCTGGTAACGCGGTTGTATTTTTACGCGGATGGGTAAAAGTAAGTAGTTGATTCGAACCAGTGTTAGTCGCCCTGGGAACGCGAATTTAAAGATTGTCTAATCTTTGGTACTGATAGTTTCAAACTCGAAGGACCATGAAAAATAAAAATAAAAATAAATAAAAAAATAATTGACCCCGTACTTTTATTGGGGGGAAGTCAACATAAATAATGACTACCTACACTCGATGAAGTTTCAAGAATTTTTTATTCTTCAAACTATCTTATATACTAAAATAATGCTTATCTTACAATTCAATTTACAATTAGAATTTCCCAGACGGATCATTTTGCATGAGTAGTATACGGAATATAATACTCATGATTCAAATGCGAATGGCATGGCAGCATGTTGCAGCATGTCATTCGATAATATCATAATGCAGCGCGTGTAATAATAGATAATGATAATTCAATAAGGTATATTATTGTTGTGCTGTCACAACAGGGCAAAATTGATTGACTTCAGTATCAGTATAGAAGCACTGTCAGACAAACATTCCACAGTTGCAGCAGCAGTAGAAGTGTTTGGAGTACCAGCCGTAGTTTTTAAAAATGTTTGGTATTTTCGTTTCCTAAGATCCTTACGATGCAAAGACTTGGTTGCCACCTGATCAACAGATCCAAAAGGGTTGTTCTGCAATCGGTACGTTGGTCTCACATTTACACAATTCTCTTGAAATACATTTACAAGTTGCAATATCAAACAGCTTTTGCAGATCATCTTGATAAAACTCCTGCTTTTTAAGGTTCCGTTTCCATATGGAGGAACCTTATTGCTTTCGCTACGCGCGATGTCTGTCCGGATAAACCATCCAATTTTGTACCTAGGTCTATCTCAAGGACTGATTGACGTAGAAGGCTGAAATTTGCACACAACATCCGGTATAACTAACCATGCCATTTATCCTGTACTGTACAGGATACCCCTGTATTTTCAACGAAAATCCTGTAGAAAAATGACTTCTGTGTTTTTCCGAAAAACCCTGTAAATATCCTGTTTTATTCCCATTGACTTAAAACATATGAACACTCGGTTGAACGAGTGTTCGCAATAGAAAGTTAAGACGTTGAAACCCATTCTCAGGCCTGAGATCAAGTTTAACATGTCGTGAACTACGCGTGCATTGACTTATTTATCATTGAATAAAAATGAAGCCGATCATTCAGGACAACATTTAGTTGTCCGTTTAAAAGAGAACGGAATTCTTTTGCCGTTATGAAAATTTGTGTCCGTGTCCGGTTATAAGAGAGTCCACTTATCAGGGTAATATGTTTGAAAAACCAGGTAGGTATTAATTCCGTTCAATCATAATATTGTTGTATCTTTTTAACGCGAGCACATAGCAACGCAGCGTTGTTATATGATCTTAATTATCTTATTTTTTAAGATATTGAGGTGGTCTCCAGATGAGAAGATATTCACTCAATTTTAATGCATTTTTTAAGATCTGTAGAATTTTAATAAGATTTGGTAAGATATTAGCTTTAAAATAAAAATTTAATAAAAAAAAACTCACTTCGCATATATTCTATTCTTCATATTTTTGGAAATGAGGATACCAATTTTCTCAGATTGCTAATTACACGTTCAATTCAATTTAGCATAGTTAGCGCTCAAAATTGGTTGCCAAACCTTAATGACATTGATTGTAATTTTAGTTTTCAAATTACACCAATAATCTGTTGAAATCCGATATTCTGAACGTTTTAAATAACTGTATGTTCTCATTTTTTTTTAATTCTGCAGAGTCCCTGTTATGGTGTAGTGTGAAGTTGAATATTTGTGGAGTACATTTCACAATTCGGTTTCAATATGATTTAAGCAGTTGCAATAAAGCTGCGAACGACTAAGGCTTGAACATTTTACCCAGTACAGTAGAACTTTCAAAGTAAATAGTTAGCGAGCTTTGCACAGCCTCGAGTTATAGGGCAGAAATAATTGAAAACAATTTCGAAGTCTCAGATTGGCTTCTAAAAGTGGTTTCTTTCAAATCTCGCGACAAACAAAATATACCTACATGTGCGAAAGTATTTACTTTTTTTAAGATTTTTTTAATTCACCCTTTAATGGGATTATAGCTCTCCTGAACTCAAAATATTAATACCTACTTCGGCTTATCAGTCTTATGTATATGATCTAATGGCGGTTTTACATAATAACTTTTCCCATCAGATTTTTTCAAATATCGAAATCGCGGAAAGATGTTGATAACAATCAAAACTGGTAGATTCAAAAACAGAGCATAAATCTAAAACACCTTCACAAACGCTACACAGGCACACCTAGTTTTTGACTAGAAAATAGGGTACATATTCAAAATTTCTTTAGGTATAGGTATAACTGTCATTTAAGATGAATTAAGATATGAAATCAAAAGTGTTAAGATCTAGAAAAAATCTTTATAACAACACTGTAGCAACGTATAGTCGCTAACTAACTTGAGTACCGCTGTTCTCTTAAACTTAATCCTTTCCAATGGGAATTGGATTGGAACTTTAATAGATACTCATTCTTTTCTACATATAACATACACCTACATCATACATTCATTTATGCGGTTTTATTTTTAATTTCTCTACTGTTTATTTCTTGATTTACAAGAAATACATTTATACTAATTTTATATAGATCATGTTCCTAGTTTTTTCTCATTTTTGGGTGCTCTTTGTATTTGTATTATTGTTATTGCTAGTTGGGTGGAGCCGAGTCGGTGGATTTAACTGACGAGCGGCGATGACGATGACGCGTTCTTAACACAAACCAGAGAGAATAGACCACCAGCTTCGGCCAAAAATGAGAGTTTCATAGAGCCAGTTTCAAAAAGTTACTGCGTGGTTAAGTATGCGTGCAATGTTAAAGTAAACGGAGGGTGAATTTGGTCACGCATACACTGGCACATAGTAACATTTACAGTTATTCGGTGGTAACTTTGAAAAAATTCAAATAATTCAAATAAATTGGCCGTTATCGGGACGTGTTAAGCAAATTGTGTGTTCGGTGTGGGGAAATTATTACCAACTTATATTTGATTAAAAAGCATACAAATATAAATAGGTAGTTACGGTCATAATGGAACTCCTTTGACATTATTACGAAAAAAAAATATTAGTTTAAGCTGCAAAGCTAAAATGGTAGATAAAAAAATCATCAAACATGATTTTTTAGTTTTGATAATAAAAATGTAGACCTTTTTCTATATTTTTAAAGAAAATTTATTTCTTTTCTTTGATTGTTTGTTTTATTAAAGTGTACCTACTGAGTTTTGAAATAAATAATTAAAAAAAAGGAATGAGGACGTTTGTAGCTTAATATGTTTATTGTTTTATTTATATCTACAAGAAAAATGCGATGAATTTATTTTAACCAACAAATAAATTGGTCATCGGAATTTAAGAAAAAATGCGTTTTGGGCACACATAAGAAAACCCCCAGTACTGAGCCCCCTTAAGGATAGTTTTGAGTTTGCTGCTTTTGCAAAATTAATTGTTTGCATGTATCGGAACAAATATTTCATTAAATTATAATGTGATTAATTCTAATTTGATAAAACTATTTACTTTTTTGTTAGTTTTGGTAAGATTTAAATAAAAGGGAAATAATTACAAAAATAATTATAAAGTTATCGTTACTTTTAAAATTGTTCAAATATTTATTGCCAGTTTTATTTAAGAACATTTAATTTTATAAACTAAATAAATAAGTTAGTAGGAACTTCATAGGTAAATGTTATAAAACACAAATTATGTAGTATTAGACAAACAAATTAAAGTATTAAAAAAAGCATAAACTAGACTATTTTGCACCTTTTGCATCACCTTTTTGGTTTTTAAAGGAACGTTTATGCAACCCATTTTGAAGAGTGAATCTTGGAATATTATAACATCTTGCAGCAGCATGTATTGGGAGAGAGAGAGACCATTTTCAATATGTTCTTCTAGATTATTTTCTCTTTACATCCATTTTAAAGATTTGAAAGTTTGTAAATCTACGAGTTGGTGTAAATAAGCGATGTAACATCTCAATACCTATGGGAAAAAGCCCCAGCGTATTTCAAGCAGAGCTCCATGCCATTAAAGAATGCGCAAACCTTATATACAATTCAGGCATGAAAGGCGCCAACATCCATATATTCACGGATAGTCAAGCAGCTATAAAAGCACTTAGCTCACACATTATTGACTCCAAATCAGTACTACACTGCTGCGATTCTCTCCAAATACTTAGTTACAGGAACAAAACCAGTCTATGGTGGGTCCCCGGACATAAGGGAATTGAAGGAAACGAAAAACCCAATGAACTAGCCAGAAATGGCTCGGAAACCCCTTTCATTTCACCTGAACCATTCTGTTCGATTCCCAAATCAGCTATAAATCTGGCTATAAAAAGCTGGGAGCAAAACAAATGTACTTCGTATTGGGAGAACATCCCAGGCCTAAGACAGGCCAAAAGAGCTATTCAGTCCTTCAAAGCAGATGCCAGAAAGATACTAAATCTTCGCAGGCATGATAGTAAAAATCTAGTATACCTACTAACGGGTCACCACGGTCTGCGATATCACCTAAATAAAATGCATTTAGTCGACTCACCGGAGTGCAGACTATGTCTAGAAGAAGACGAAACAGCCGAACACATAATATGTGAATGCCCGGCCCTTTACGGTATAAGAAGGAAATAATTTTTCAGGGAAGTAATAAGTACTGAAGAACTAAGAAATTCCTCTGCTGAATGTATGATTAGATACATTAGGAAAGTAGAAGCGCTACTAACCTAAACATATATCTGACGTCAAGCACAATTGTAGATCTTTTAGGTCGACGTGCATCCTAATGCTCCGGCAAGTCAGAAGTTAAAAAAAAGGCGATGTGAAGAATAAAAAAAAATGTATTTCCCAATTAATAATAAGATATGTAGTATATAACATACCTACATGTTACATAATACACCCATAAAATAGGCATAATAATACATAGTGTTGTAGGTATGGTATAGGTACCTATATCTGAATAATTTTATTATTTACTAGCATTTACTCGAAGCTGCGCTTCCGTTGGAGAAGTAGTTAGTTACCTTGTGTGCTTTGATATGCGCTCGATAGATGAAAGAATATGTTCCCCATAGATATTGAATCCCCTTTTCCCGCCGCTAATTACTCGGACCCAAGCAAAATTTCCAAAACAAAATTTTAAGTTAGACTTTATCTAAATCGGTCCTAAATGTTCAACTTGACCATAAAAGATATTTGTTTCAAAATATCAGATTCCTGGGCGTTGATCACTAATGGCCATTCAGTCATCAGGACAAACTTTTTTTACCTACGTTATATGAGATAACTAAGTTTGCTGCGAAATTGATTTGATATAAAAATTGGCCTGGCTCATAAATGGAACAAGGGTTTTTGGTGTTTGCCCAATAGTGAGCCCCCCCGGGCTCATTTTTGGATTTGCTTGTTTCAGATTCCCAATTGTGAGCCCCCACTATATTTTAATAAATAAGCATTTTTTTTTAACTTTTAATATGAAAATAAGTACAATGGAGTCTAATTGTTAATACAAACATATATTAGTTAATATAAAATATAAATAAAATACTTAATCACTTGCTTTCTGTAAAGAGTTTGTTAAGAAAAGTGTTTATAAACACAATCGCACAACACACGAAGGATATGTCCGCAATTACCGAATTTTTTTCACCAATTGAAGTGACATTTTATAGGAAAACAATTAACAGAATACAAGTAAAGAAGTAATGGAAGACTTTGATTAAAACAAAAATGTATTTTTAATAACAGGGGCTTAGCTTTGGAGCGAAATGCTGACAGGGGGCTCATTACTGGTGGGGGGCTCAGATTAGGGGCCTTTACCCTATGCGAATTTCAGGAAATGATTTTTAATGCAATTAAATTTTTTAATATGTTTTTGTATTAGTTAACTCGCCAATTTTCCACTATATTTGAATGTCAAAACTAAATAGAATCAAAATAGTAAAAACCGCGAATGTTATTAAAAATGTATGGATTATTAAATTATGTTATAATTTCATTGTGAAAAACAAAAGAATACCTACAAAAAAAGCAAAACTATAATAGCATAACAAAACAAATAAGAGAATTACGTGTTCTAAATTAAAATATTACGTACCTAAAATTTTCAGTACAGTTCACTTTTCGCTTTAGTTTATGCGTTACTATGGAAACGAATTTTTTTTTTCTGAAAAAAATCAAAAAATGCCACTTTTTCATTTAAATTTGACGTGTATTGTATACGCTACGCTGTGCACGTAGAGCCTATGCAGTATTAAAACTCGTTTTCTAGCAGGTTTTGTATAAAAACTAGCGAACCCCCTGCACACTTCGTAGTGCAAAATATGAAAATATAAAAATCAATTTCAAATTCATTTAAATCAATGGTAAACAGTTTCTATTGCAATGCCCTGATGTATTCACAACACTTGGTTTTTTACGATTCGTATTGTCTACATAATATTCCTGTCTATCAGGATAATGCGCATCAATGTTAAAAATTTGCAAAACTGTAGCTCCCATGACTGTCGAAGAATAACGCCTCCTCACCACTTTATCTATTTTTGACCAATCTTCCCAGGAACACAATCGATTCGGTGGTTTTCGAAATATTACATTTTGAATGTTGTTTTTTTATAGGCAGTGCCACGCCCCTAGGTCCAATTTTAATCTATCTTCACAGGAATACTCCTGGTCCAATATTTAAGATTTTACGTAAATTTGAACTCACTCAATTTGGTGGTTTTCGAAATATAAGATTTTTAATTTTTTTTTGTATGGGTGGTGCCACGCCCCTAGGTTCAATTTTGACCAATCTTCACAGGAATACTCCTGGGCTAATACCTAAGATTGTACGTAAATTTGAACTCAATCGATTCAGTGGTTTTCGAAATATAAGATTTTTAATGTTTTTTTTGTATGGGGCGGTGCCACGCCCCTAGGACCAATTTTAACCAATCTTCACAGGAATACTCCTGGTCCAATATTTAAGATTTTACTTAAATTTGAACTCAATCAATTTGGTGGTTTTCGAAATATAAGATTTTTAATGTTTTTTTTGTATGGGCGGTGCCACGCCCCTAGGTCCAATTTTGACCAATCTCGACAGGAATACTCCTGGGCCGATACCTAAGATTGTATGTAAATTTGAATTCAATCGATTCAGTGGTTTTCGAGGAATAAGATTTTGAATGCATTTTTTGTATGGGAGCAGCCACGCCCCTATAACTCATGAACCAATACACCTACAAAGACCGTATGAACTTATAAACCATGGTATCAACGTCACCTTTCATGGGAAATTTCCAGAATCAAAATCGGTTCACGCATTACAGAGAACATTATCGACAAACACAATTGAGCATGATTTTTATGTATATAGATGACAAGCAGTCCATGTTTTAAGTGACAAATGTTGATTTTTAATTTTTTTTAACAGCCAATTCTTTATAATACCTAATTGAAAATACATTTATCATATTCTCCTTATAGAAAAAATAAAACAATAAACATACCTATTATAAATGAACAAAATAGTTTTCGTTTAACTTTTATAATTATTTATTCCAAAATAACACTTTAATAACAGACACACTCATCGAAAATAAATTAAAAATTAAATTTCTTTAAAATATAAGAAAAAAGAGCTCAAAATGTATGTCAACAAAATTGCAAGGAATCGCGTTTAGTTCTGCAATTTAGTTCTGCAGCCTAAAAATATATTCTTTTTTGTAGAATAATGTCATAGGAATCATATTGTTAGATTTTTAATCACCCAAATAGTATATAACATTATTATGCTTTTTAATGAAATATAAGTTGGTAATTAATTCACCACACCATACAATACACACCATTTGCTTAACACGTCCCAATAGTGGTCAATTATTTAAATTATTTTAATTATTTCAAAGCCATCTCAGATTCAATTGTCTTATTTCATATTTTTTTCCTTATTCACACGTATTCACAGATAGAAAAAAAGGAGGAGATACTTATTTCAAAACTGGCTCTATGAAACTCTCATTTTTGGCCGAAGCTGGTGGTCTATTCTCTCTGGTTTGTGGTTCTTAACTATGCATGTACACTGCACAGTACCTATATATATGTTTTCTCCGAAAAAAAAAATGTTCACCCCACACTTTAGTGTATTTTGAAGTGACATAAACTCTGTTTCATATGAAATATAAATCGTCGTCCGAGGATTGTTTTGTTGTATACGCCATTTGGACGATTTTGGGAAATCGCATATTAAGGTTTGCGTTGAAATTAAAAGAAAACAAACCGCTGAAGTTTTTTATAATTTTAATAGAATATTGTATTTAAAATCTTCTTTCAATTGAGGTGCTCCAGACTTGTCAATCGCTTTTAGTTTTCAAATTATTAAGGTTTTTTCTCAAAATCAGTTTGTCGTATACGCCAAGAAAATGAAGAGTTGTTTACACTCCATACACGTGCCTACGACAAAGTAAGCGCACGTACGACATTCCAGTCCTGAGTCCAATGGTTGACGTTGAATACATACATCTCAAACTCAGTTACTTATTATTATTAAAACTTAGTAGCAAGAAGTCATTCTATGACCATTAACAATAAACAAAAATTATTCATTAATTTTCAAAAACAAAAATTATTAATTAAAAAATAAACAAAAATTAAATTATAATATAAAATAAATACGGTTAATTCCTATTTTGACCGATTAAATAATGCCTCGTAATATGTTTGGTCTGTTTTAGGTATAAAAGGAAATAAGCTTTTTAAGTCATTCATTTTTTCCTTAGATATAGATTTGGAGTTGCTTTTATAAGACTAAGATTTTGGCTGAATATATTTTTTGGTGTAGCTAAATTTGTTTTGTTAGATCTTTTAACTATTGAGACCTTATTGTAATCAACTTCTCTGCCGCTTGTTTTAAATTATAATGTGAATAAATCGTTGTTTTTTTTAAATCTGAGAAACTTAATTTTTGTAAATGGAACTATTGAAAAATTTAACTGACCAGCTTTGAATGAAAATGCCTTAAAATCATTTGCCTGCATTTGAAGAAGTTTCAGTTTCACATTTTTAAAATTCATGTTTTTTAGATGTCTTATAAGTGATAATTGGCTGTATACTTCTAAGTTTTTTAGATACCTGTCAATGGGGCTATGGACACAATCTACTTCCTGAATTAAGGAATGTCCAGGTTCCGAAAATTTTTGCTCTATTACCTTCAATGAAATAGCACTTTGTAGAAGAAACAATAACGCTGTTGACATCACCTTGTTCCTATTTTGGGGGACACATGAGTGACTACAATGTGTTAAGGTCTCAATATCAGGGTAATCAGATAAGATTTGGCTTAAAATTGTTGAAACTGAGCTTGCCATATCGTCACCAGATCGTCCGCTATTCAATTCATTCCGAATTGTACAGTATGTCACTTTTGGTTTCTGTTGAAATCTATATGCACGTGCAACAATCCAAGACGCGATTTTTTTTTTGCGTTTGTGTTGTATGTGTATACTGTCGGTTGCATATTCTCCCGAATCATATACACGTACGACAAAACAATTCTAAGGTTTATTTTGAAGTTTGTGGTCGTATCTATTAGGCCTATACACATACGACAAAACAGAACTAAACAAAAAGAATGGGAAAAATATATGAGCTTTTTGTCGTATAAGTATGCCAATGGCATGCATATGGCGTTTACGACAAAACAAAACTAAAGGATGGATTATTTTGTGGATGTACGACAAAGTGCACACTAATTATCTCAGTAATAGTAAATGATAGGCTAGATATGATTGCAGAAATGGAAAGAGCACCTTCGAAAACCTATACTGCATACCCACTTTAAAAAAGTGCATTTTGGCGTTTACGACAAAACAATCCTCGGGCGACGAAATGTCTCTAACTATTTTCTTTTTTCATCTACAAATAATCTAAGTTAAAGCAAAAATTGTATTATGTATATTGTAAGCTTGAGAATATTGAATAAAAATTAAAAAAAAAAAATTAATATGAACTAAAAGAATAGATATGTAAATGTAATTCACTAGTACTATACGTACCTACGGAACCTTCGGTGCGCGAGTGACTCGCACTTTCTTCGTACTCTTATAGGTACTTATTATAATACGAATTCAACCTTGCAACAACTTGTTGATGACTAATGGTAGGAAGTGAAGCTTTATTCCACATATTTTCGACATCAATAGTATCTAATGATGTCGAAAATATGTCTCCTTGACTGAGGGGCCTTTTCCATTATTCAATGCAATTAAATCGTTTCTTATCCACAAATAATGCTTAATTATATCAAAATAAGTTGGCAACATATTTTCATTAAGCTTTTGTGGGTGATATTCACTCCAGCCTAATGTACATACCTACCTACCTAAGTATGATCTACTTGTTAAGTATTTTGAGATGTCAGTCTGAATAAAAGAGTTCGTTTAAGCAAGACGTGTATAAAAGTATATGTTTTTTTTAATGTCAAGCTCCATGCTTTTTTTTTTAAATATACCGCACCTACGTTTTATATCGAAAACTACTTCACATAATTTTGTACGAAAACAATATCTTTCTCTTACAACGTAACGTATACGAGAAAGTTAGAAAATGAAGTACCTACCTAGATCTACTACATAATGAAGTAAATTCTTATCTCTGGTAGAAATGGAAAAGACTGTCAAAATGGCAGTGGTAGGCATAAATTCTCTCTCAAATAGAAAAACTAATCTAACGAAAACGTTAGGGAACGCTTTTAAAAGCATACCAGAAGCATACCTCGAATTCCGAACTATGAACCGTGCAGAGGAGTAGAATTTTCTGATTCGGCCTTCTTTTAACCTCCTCTATCCTATACGTAGAACGTAGGTACTAAAATTAAAATATAATAGGTATTGTTTTCATAAAAAATTTCGAACTCAAGCTTAAGATTTTAATAATTTGATATTATACGATGATAGGGGTAATCAAAAAAGTGATTCGCGCTATTCAGTTCTTCCGTACGTCTGTATGTCTATGATAGGCCTTAACGCTGGTTTTTTATTTCAATTGTAGATTATAATCATTGAGGTGTTTAGTTATATGTGACAACTTTCACTCTGATCAAGTTCGTAATGTATTCGATTTGTGGATGTTAAAAGATCTTTTCTGTTTTTACAAGGATTTCGGGACTTATTTAACGAAATAAAAGATTTTCTTAACCATCGAACTTCTGTGTAATACAGCAGTTCTCCATAAACGGGGTCGTTTTCTTTTAATTAAAGAATCTTCTTCGAAGCCTTTTACCAAGAACAATTTTATTGCATCTATCAATAACATGCGCAAAATGAAAAATTTAACATCACAGAGCTTCCTGGTGATTACGGTGATAAAATCAGTGGAAATCATTATCCTTTTTCATACCTAATCCTGCGAACCCAGTCATTCACAATCTATTCTGATTCATTTGAGTTTATAAATTGGATTGTTTTTTTTTAATTAATGTATTTTTAAAATAGCAGCATAGGTAAATGTCATCACCTTTTGATTTCGCTTTTATGTATAAATGTCAATAATTCTTTTTTGCTGTTAGACTACTATTACAGATTTAAAAAATCTTACCAATCTTGTCAGATTCTGTTCTATGGTTATATAAACGAAAAACGAAATCTGACGTCATATTGATGACAGCATTTCTTAAATTGACACGATTTTTGACATTGTGAAATAGTAGCTTTCGGTCTTTAAAAATCAGGCTAACAGCTGCACCGAAAGAAAAACTTTGGTAAAATCATAAACTCCACTCAGCAATTAACAAACCATGGCCTGGGTTCTGGGTATTAGCATTGTATATAGACACTATCACTTCGCATTTATGCACTAGCGCCACCAACCACTTCTAAGACCAACTACTCACATCGAACATGTTGTTGTATTCAGCGATGCCAGGTGTGGGGGTATTTCCCCATTTTGGGGATATTTCAATCAAATGGGGAAAAACACACTTGAAATGGGGAAAAACCGAATTTTATTTTTCCATTATTTATTGTTATTTTAAAATAAAATGCTCTCACATTTAGAAACAAAAATATGAATTTCAACGACGACTCTTTTTTAATATTCAATAAGCTTAAATTTGGCATCACTTTCAGTCCACACTATCCATCCACACCCACCTATGATCCACTCATCTGTCATTCTATCACCCATTCCTCTTCACTTAGAATTTTTCTAAGAAACCTCACTTGAGATTCTTCCGTCCGCCAGGCAAGTTGTTTAATTTTATAAATCATTATTATATTTTATTATATTGAATTACTTATAACACCTTATAATAATTCGTTTTATTTCGCTATTTTGTTCTCTTTGGAACTGCTTTTTTGAAGCAATATTTTAGAAAACCACGAGCATCGAATCATTGGTCCTTCGAGCCGGATAATTAATTAATTATTGCTTAAATTACTGAATCAGCAATTTTGTAGTGAATGCATATTATATGTAGATATATTATATATGCGCAGTGCAGTGTGCGGTTGTTATATTAAATTTTTTATAACGCAGCAAATTTCTTATTTTGTTGACGAGTGCATTCTATCCAATAGTCTCAAGTCATAACTTGTCCTTGGCGAATTTTATCATACGGTAAAATATACCGACGTGCATATCGTTATTAGTTTTTTTTACATAACGCTATTCGTTAATAGACTCCGTTAATTATTTCAGTTTCTTGCTTGCAAATTCATTAAACAGTTCTTTGAAACAGTTTTCTTATATACTTACTTGAATTTAATACATTTCCCTGTTGGAGTTTTAGGGTTGCCAAGTGCATATATATTTTTTTTTCTTTATATTGAATTTCATCCAATTTCTGAATCAGGTAGTCTAGTTCTTGGAAAACATTTTCGATTTTATTTCTTAATATGAAGGACACTATAGACACTCTATGTTTGAAGCAAGAAAATTTGAAAGATGATTTGATTGTTTTTAAACGAAATTTTGAGAAAAGTCCTAAAAATCGTTTGGCAAAGGCTAGTCATTTGAATGGCCGTCTACAAATTCTTGAAGAGTTAATGTCAACATTTCGTGAAAACCATATCAATCTTTCTCTTCTTGCTAAGGAGGAAGGTAAATCAGATGCTAAGTATTTTGTTGGGGGTGACTATGAATCATTTCAAGATATGTTCTTAGATATAAAATCTGATATCATTGATAAAATAGATGCAATTTCTTCTTCCCCTCCTCCTGCAGAGGGAATTTCGGTCAATCACAATGTGCCTTTTATTGATCGTAGTTCTAGTGACGAACATGGTGTGCACCTTCCAATAATAAATCTTCCTGAATTTGACGGTGATTATAAGAACTGGATGCATTTTCAGGACTTATTTACGGGAATGATTCACAATAAACCTGGCCTAGATAATGCTAGAAAACTTTATTATCTTAAGAAGTGTGTGTCAGGTGAAGCTGAGAAAATGATTCACTCTATTCCCTGTACAGCAGCTAACTATGCTTCTGCATGGCAAATGCTTTGCGATCGGTTCGATAAAAAACGTTTTATTGTCGAATCGTATTTGAAAACTTTATGCGAACAGCCTCTCATGAAAAAGGAGTCATGTGAAAATATAAAGAGACTTCTTTATACCACCAAGGATTGTTTGACCTCAATTGAAAATTTAAAGTTGAAAACGGAATAGTGGGATGTGTTAATTATCTACGTTCTGTCTCAAAAGCTGGACAGTCAAACTCGCAAGAACTGGGAGCGCTTTCTGATTGCAAAAAGCTCGCAACTCAGGTCTTTAAAACAAAATTCAAAAGACACAGGCTCATCTGCGGTAGAACAATACGATCTTCCCAAATTATCTGATTTTTATGAGTTTTTAGGAGATTCCTTTCGCTCCTTAGAAGCAATTGACTCAAAGCCATCGTTGATTTTCAATGAATCAAGGGATAGGTATTCAAATAATAAACGACAAAACCAGGTCAGGACATTTCATGTTTCCAATAATGCTGGTACCTGCCCAAGTTGTAGTGAACCTCATCTTCTTTACCAATGTACCAATTTTAAGTCACTTTCTCACGAAAATAAAATAGATTTTTTAAGATCTAAGAATCTTTGTTTAAACTGTTTGTTAGTTGGTCATTCTGCATCAAGATGTCGAAGCAAGTTAAAATGCAGGTATTGCAACAGACGGCACAACACTGTCATGCATATTGAGCATTCGAAACAAGCTTCAAACGACACTCCTACTAATCCTTTTGCTAGTTCTTCCAACCAAACCATTTCTCACGTTTCAACTAATTTTGGTTCAAATTTTACTTCACAAATACTTCTCGCAACAGCAAAAGTTAAAGTATCCAGTGCTGCTGGAGAATTCTTTTTCAGAGCCCTCATAGATCAAGGGTCTCAGTCATCGTTTATAACCGAATATTGCGTTCAAAAATGAAGACTCAAGAAAAATCCTCTCCATTGTGTTATTAATGGTATTGGCTCAACGACTTCGAGCACGTGCACAGGGTTTGTTGAATTCAATCTCAGTTCCTGCACAAATCTTAAATTCTCTATACTTATGAAGGCTTTGGTTATGACTTCCATAAGTAACTACGTTCCTGCTAAAAAACTTAACGCTACATTGCCTTTCAATTTTCCTAACGTAACTTTAGCAGACCCGTTGTTTGCAGAGCCTGGACGCATCGACATACTACTTGGTGCAGATGTGTTCCATAAAATCATCCTCAATGGTATTATAAAAACTAATAATGGTCCATTGGCACAACAAACACATTTAGGTTGGATCCTTTCAGGACCAATCGAAAACTTGAATCCTCAGAACACAGATGTTCAAAATATTTTATCTTTTTCTACTCAAGTGAACATGGACAATACCCTTCGAAAGTTCTGGGAACTAGAGGAGGTATCTACAGAACGTGTACAGACCACCGAGGAACTAGCTTGTGAAAGGTACTTTCGAGAAACACATTATCGTTCTTCTTCAGGCAGATATGTCGTTAGGCTTCCGTTTAAGTCAAAAGTCTTAGGTGAAGATTACCCCTGCTTTAAAAACTAAAGTCATAATTCTCGCAAAAGATTCGAACATTTAGAACAGAGAACCTTTCCAAAAAATACTAAACTTAAAACCGAGTATTTCAAATTTATAAAAGAGTACATTGATCTTAATCATATGCAGCACTCATGCAATCTTGCTGACCTATCTGAGTCAAAAAATGGTTTTTATTCTTCCACACCACGGTGTATGGAAGGAGAGTAGTTCCACCACCAAATTACATGTGGTATTTGATGGCTCTTCCAAGCCTCTAGATTCGACAGCACTTAATGAAGAGTTACTGCCAGGATCAGTTTTACAAAACGACTTATCGTCCGTCATATTACGTTGGCGATCGTACTGTATTGGTTTTACTTCGGACATTGAGAAAATGTTTAGACAAATACTAATACATCCTGATGAAACTAGATTTCAACAAATTATTTGGAGAAATGACCCTGCTGAGCGTCTGCAGCTGTACAAACTCCTAACTGTTACATATGGTACTACTTGTGCACCATTTTTATCAATACGTGTGCTTCAGCAACTAGCTGATGATGAGGCTAGTAATTATCCAATCGGATCAAAAATTCTGAAACGAGATATATATGTCGACGACATTATTTCTGGGGCTGATGATGTAAACACAGCTCAAAAGATTCAACTGGAGCTCCAGCAGATTTTCTTATCTGGTGGATTTAAATTAAGAAAGTGGTCCTCAAACTCTCCAGAGCTCCTTTCTGATCTTCCATCAGAAGATCGTGAATTATCAT
Organism: Cheilosia soror; assembly: GCA_949372485.1. Classification (NCBI taxonomy): domain Eukaryota; kingdom Metazoa; phylum Arthropoda; class Insecta; order Diptera; family Syrphidae; genus Cheilosia; species Cheilosia soror. The sequence goes on along the minus strand of OX443562.1, from coordinate 46,186,835 downwards.
TCGATTTTGACGGAAATTCAGATTCATCGATTAAAGCACTGGGACTTTTCTGGGATCCGCATAGCGATCACTTTTTCTTAAAAAAAAACACTACCAGTACGTAGATCACACACAAAACGAACTTTATTGTCTGATGCTGCTAAGCTCTTTGATCCTCTTGGGTGGTTAGCTCCAACGATCATTCAAGCAAAGATTTACTTTCAAAGATTGTGGTGTGCTGGAATAGGATGGGATGATCCACTTCCCCTTCCACTAAATGCTGAGTGGGAAAACTACCGCAAAACTCTACAGGCCTTAGAATCTATCAGGATCCCAAGATGGTTGGGAACTAAAACCACATCTTGTGGAGAAGTGCACGGTTTCTCAGACGCCTCAAATTCTGCTTATTCAGCAGTACTATACTATCGATGCGTTATTGATGGTAAAGTTTTTATTAAATTGATAACCGCAAAAACCAGAGTTGCTCCTATCAAGCAAGTATCGCTCCCGCGACTCGAATTATGCGGTGCTCTGCTATTTGCTAAGCTGTTTAAAAGGTATATGATTGCATTGGGAAGTCAGTTATCTGATATAAAACAGTATTTCTGGACTGATTCCAAAATCGTCCTAGCATGGATTCATGCACTACCAATACGTTGGAAAACATTTGTCGCTAACAGGGTTTCCGAGATACGACAACTAACAAATATTTCAGATTGGTATCATGTACGCTCTGAAGACAACCCGGCTGACTGTGCTTCACGTGGAGTTCAGCCCCCTGATTTACAAACCCATGCCTTGTGGTGGTCTGGCCCTAAGTGGCTTAGTCTTTCTCAATCTGAGTGGCCAATTGAACAGGTTTTAAATTTTCAAACTGAACTGGAGGAAAAGGCGGATATACATAGTTTAACTACAAATGTGACTTCTACGTTTGACCTTCTGTCAAGATATTCTTCGTTAACTAAACTTCTTCGTGTAACAAGCTATATATACCGTCTTTATAATTTCAAGAAAAGTGATACATTCAAAGAAGTCCTAAATCCCAAGGAAATTCTAAATTCGCTTTCGAGTCTCATTCGTTTATCTCAGTCTCAGCATTTTGCGTCAGAGATTAAAAATTTACAATTATTAAACGAGCAAGTCTCAACTAAAAGTAAAATTAAAAATCTTCACCCATTTAGTGACGAAGAGGGCATCTTGCGCGTCGGTGGAAGACTGAGATTTGCTGATATAGACCAATGTGCACCCAATTATTTTGTCGAATCATTGCAATCTAGCAAAACTTATTGTTTCGGATTCTCATATCAAAACAATTCACGGTGGTCCTCAATTAATGATGTCCTATATAAGGCAAAAATTCTGGATTCTTAATCTTAGAAACCTCACGAAGTCAAAATTTCATGCCTGCACTTTATGTCTTCGTTTCAACCACAAGCGCTCAACACAGCTCATGGGATCACTTACTAAGGTACGGGTGAACGAAACCAGACCCTTTCGACACACTGGAGTTGATTACGCTGGTCCATTCGACATCCGTATCTCTAAGGGCAGATCTCCCAAAACGTATAAAGGGTTTATTTGTGTGTTTGTCTGCCTGGTGACGAAGGCAATTCACATCGAAATTGTGTCAGACATGTCTTCAGAGGGATTCTTAGCTGCCTTTAGACGATTTACTGGACGTAGAGGAAGCTGCAGTAACTTATACAGCGACAATGGGACAAACTTTGTCGGAGCAAACAAAATTCTACGTCAGATGAAATCAGAATTCAACGAACTACTGACAAAACATGTACGAGAAACGATTGCATCTGAAGGAACTTCATGACACTTCATTCCCCCTGCCGCACCACACTTTGGAGGATTGTGGGAGGCAGGGGTAAAATCAGTTAAGTACCACTTGAAAAGAATATTATTAAATAAAATTCTAACTTTTGAAAAACTTAATACGCTGTTAATTCAAATCGAATGTGTTCTAAATTCCAGACCGCTTTGTCCTATAAATGATGACCCATCTGATACCAGCGTTCTTACACCCTCACACTTTCTCATCGGAGAGCCAGCCTTTATAATACCTGAACCTGCACTACTGGATGTGAAAAAGAGTCGCCTTCAACGTTGGCAGCAGATCCAACAAATGTTCCAACATTTTTGGGAGCGATGGAGAACGGAATATCTTTGCAGACTGCAAAACCGACCCAATAAGTCATCCAATATTCAACGAAACTTCCAGGTGAACGATATTGTGATTATTACTGATGAACGTTTTCCTCCAGCAAAGTGGCCACTCGCAAGGATTATTCAAGTCCACCCAGGACAAGACCACATTTGCAGAGTAGTCACTCTTCTATCAAATGGGAAACAGTATAGACGTCCAATAACAAAACTTTGCCTGCTACCTACAAGTGATCCGTTGGATACAACATTATCAGCTTAAGACCTCTACATTTTTTTTCTACTTCAGCGAACACCAGGCGCTGAATAACCTGGTCCCCAAAAATAAATATATGGGAGCAAATGCCCATATATATATGTATAACATAGGTATTCATTTAATTAATTGTTATAAATCTTAATTAATAACAGTCGTTCTTGGCGGGCGGTATGTTTAATATTCAATAAGCTTAAATTTGGCATCACTTTCAGTCCAAACTATCCATCCACATTCACTATCCACACCCACCTATGATCCACTCATCTGTCATTCTATCACCCATTCCTCTTCACTTAGAATTTTACTAAGAAACCTCACTTGAGATTCTTCCGTCCGCCAGGCAAGTTGTTTAATTTTATAAATCATTATTATATTTTATTATATTGAATTACTTATATCACCTTATAATAATTCGTTTTATTTCGCTATTTTGTCCTCTTTGGAACTGCTTTTTTGAAGCAATATTTTAGAAAACCACGAGCATCGAATCAACTCTTATTATGAACTTAAAAAAAAATTACCCGAGGACGAACATGTATTTCAATAGGTGGATAGAGCTTCAGCGGTTGCTCTAGTGCAAGCAAATTTGGTATGGTTCGCAGAAAAAAGCAAATAAATACCACTTGAAAGGACAACAAATTCTGTACTGATTTATATCTACTTATTATCCTTCATGTTGCCTTCAAATGCTGACAAAATTAATTAAGTTGCGTACCTATTGTGTTTAATACCTAAAAACTGAGTTATATTCCCGGCAGCTTTGTTTGAGTTCAATCCGATCGCTATGTTGGAAATTAAAAAGACTGGAAAAGATTTACGGAAGAAAGTTATCTAGTTTTTGTGCAACAGTGTAAATCTTGATTTTTTGTCTCCATACGATTAGCGAAATTCAGTGTTTTTAATACTTTAGTAAGGTGTGGAAATAGAAACAACAGAACGACTAGATAAATCGGGCTACGAAACTCGACATCACAAATCGTTGGCCTACTTATACGAGTAACGATGGATATACATTAACATTACATATGTATATGGTATGTTAACTAACTTGTCTGAATGAACATATCTACCATTCGGTGATATGGTTGGTGACAAGCTTAATTAATTTAGTTAGTACCTACAATGCTGTCTTCAATGGACGCGGTCTTTAAAATAATTAGTACATTATTTAAATTAGATTATTAGTTTCATGATTTCCGTAGGGCCTCAAGCACGCTGGAGCAGTTCCTAAGTATTTATATCAAAAGAAGTACTCGCTCTACCTAAATGTCATTGTCATTAAATTTTTTTTACGGGTTGGTTGACACGAAAGATGGCAGGATATTCCAAATCAAAATTTAAAAATGATGAAATCGAATCCACTTGGAATGAAATTTACAGGTATTTAAAGTTTTTAATACCAAGTTTATCTGGCAACCCGTATTTATATAGGTAATATGCCAGTGGTCTTTAAAATGCATTTTTTTTACAGCAATAACTGTAGATTTTACTCTTGGAATACTTCCAAATATGTAGGTACCTACTTGAATAAAGAACAAAATGTCTTAAATTTAAAATTATTAGTATCTAGACTAAATTACTTAGTTTTTGTACATAATCTAAAAAGGGCACAAAAGTGGGGAAAATCGAAATGCAAAATGGGGAAAAACTTTTATTTTGCCTCCAAAATAGGGAATTTCTACTGAAAAAATCTGGCAACACTGGTTGTATTTGAATATTTGAAACGAAATGATTCCGCTTCTTCTTTTCTTATTCGTGTCACTGACAACATGCAGATGAAAGAGAAAGAACAATTATTATTTTTGGTGTCTTTTATTCTCCAGCGATTGTATAGTAAGGAGTGGAAGTGGGTACATTTCGCATATACGATATACCTATTCTCGTAGGTACAGCGCGTTTCAATTCACTTGGCCATGGCCAAGGCCAACCGTCACTTGCGCAGTGAGAGGATTTAAGAGAGTAAACACAACAAAACAAAATAAACAGAGACCTGCGCAGTAGAATGGCATGGCCAAGTGAATTGAAACGCACTGTAGTTATAGCCCGTCCCAACTTAAGTGAAAATTTCTTGCGCCGGTCTCTTCACATCAGGGATTTTATTCTCTTAGCGACAACAAAACAACTTTTCCAACCAGAATTACAGCTAAAAAAATATGTGCGTATCATTGAATAACTACAAATAGAATCGGCACCGATGCAATCATCCGCTACGCGGTCCATACGTCGCTGCGATCGCTTGTGCGGGTTTGTGAAATGGATCTGGGCATAATCTGGGATTGAAGATTGGATAAACAAAATCCCAAACAAAAATATCCCTCTAAGGAATGCTGGATGGGTAATTTTTTGTTGTAAACCAGTCTGAGGTAGGATATTTCATGCTTAACTTTGCTGTCGAAATGTGTACCTATAGAGAAAAAAACAAAAACAAACTGGTTTGCCTTTTCTCTTTCTCCATTCCCCATCCATCAGTATAAAATTCTTTCTGATATGACGTAACAGGGCAGGGAACTGGTTTGGTTTGGAAGACGGTAAAGGAGATGCAATATAACAAACAAGTAGGTATCAATAGCAAAAGCAATGTGTAGGATTTATGACTTTAGGAGAGGGAGGGCGATGCAAGGGGTGATCAGTTGGGAACGATAAATTGAATAAAAATGATTTTGGCTTTTCTGCTGACATAAGATACACAAGATTTTAAGATTGTGCATAAATGTTCTATGTTAGAGTCTCACTATTTTGCTAAATATGCATAGATTTTATTGAATCTTTTTCTAATTAATTCAAAAATATTAAGGTTCGTTCGTGTACTTTCAGTATAGAAAAATGACAAATGTCAAATCTCAAAAATCGAGAGAGAAGTCTCTCAATTTCTAGAGAAGTACCTGAACGGTTTTCCTACGAAAAGTTTACGAAATGTCATTTCGACATTCGTAAAATGAACGTTAACGGCAAAATTTACAGAATAAGTTGGATTTGAATTTTTTATAAGCTAAATTACCTATTAAACCTACTTTTTTGAATGCGCTGATAATGTTCTAGGAACATTCAATTAAAACTTTTTCCTCCGACATCGTTGAAGACGAAAATAAATGGAGTTTTGTTTGTCAAACTTTTGAGATGTCACTTAGATGACAGTTTTCATTTTTCAGTAAGTCGAAATTCGGCGAGTAGAAAATTACGAAAAAATGAAAAGAGGGGAAATTGATTTCTCTCTCATTTTTTACAATTTACTCAGTAGGTACGTGGTCGCATTTGCACAGTATCTTAGCAAATTTTTAATAATTTTACGTTTGCAAAAAAGTACCCGAACGAACCTTATATCTCGCAAACTACCAAATCGATTGAGTTCAAATTTCCAGGCAATCTTAGGTATTGAACCGATAATGCTCCTGTGAAAATTGGTTGGCTAATCAGGCTTGCCAGATTGTGCGATATATCGCAAAACGTGCGATATTTTTTTCTATTTTGCGGTATAAAATTTGATTTTGCGGTAGGTACCTTAATTTTTTTTGCGAAAACTTTTCTTTTATTAAACATCACAACCAAAACCTTAAGTAGAATAATATCAGAAAAATTCCTACCATTGGAAATTACTGAATAAACCATTATTACATTGATTTGAGTTAAAATTTTCAATAAAAATATCGAATGCATTGCCGAATTAAATTTTTTAGAATCAATTTACTTTGAGTGATCTCTTCTTCCAGCAACAAATGTTATAGGTAGTGGAAAGTATTTTATACATGAACGCAATTGAAACAAAAGCCATTCTTATGCTAAATTAAATCCATATATGAACACTAAGGTGCATTGAAACGAAAAAAAATAAAAAATTCCGATCGACTTGCAAACTCGATAAAGTAGTATAAAGGTGAATAGCGACAAAGCAAATGCTGGATCTAAAACACTCCAAGGTTTCAATTTCTTAGCGCTACGGTTGTAGTGCCATCACTGGACAATGTCTTATAACTAAAGTAGTCACCCAAAAAGGCTTGGCGTATTTTGAAAGTATCTTCATAGAAGGATTAACAGGAGACAATTCTCAACTTTATCTGTTGGTACTTAAGAGGCCTCTACCCAGAAATCGAGGAAAAGTGCGAAAAATGGCATTTTGTTTCCCTCCTAGAGAAGTCAATACTGAAGCGATCGAAATGATATTGGATGCATTGGAAAGAACAAAATATGTCCTTTGAAAGCTTTGAAGCATTTTTTTAAAGCGACATCTCGTTTTTCTTTTATTGAAAGAATTCCCAGCTGTGTTTGGGAAAATTGGCCTAAAACCGACTTTTGGTTTGCCAACGCATGATATGATAGAGTTCGAAACAGTCTAAGATAACTTGTCCATCTTAAAGGTCATATGCAAAACACAAATGAGTTTAAAATAAATCTTAAAATTTCATCCTGGTTTTAAAAAAACAGGTGTTTTAAAACAAACAATTTTTTGAATTAAAGAACAACGTTTTTCCTGTATATATTGATTTATACTTGATGCAATTTTTACTCAAAACAACAAAGTATCATACCAGCTATCGGATGCGCAAAAAAAATTATGTATTTACATGTATTTTGTTGCAAAATACAGAGTTTAAATTTTATATATTTTTCAAGAAAAATACACTGCATGTGTCATAGTTGTTGCACATTCTCAGAAAAAAGTTCCAAGTTTCTCATTTAGATGGCGGTAGTTCTGTCGTCTGATTTGATTAGCCAATCAGAATGACACCCAAGCTTATAAGGGATAAATGTGTAGTTTGTCAACTGCATTGAGAGGTGTGTTATAAATGAAACAGGTTTGGCGTGAAGTGTGATCGAAATGGAATCAAGGATGCGTGTGTTGATATGTGTGTAAGCAGATGGGGATTCTTTATTCAAAGTGATTTTTGCTTCATTGGGATTCAAAGTAATTTTTGCTTCTTGAATAAAAATGAAAATGAGAGAGGGGTCGACAGAAGCACTTTTCAATATATGCTATATTTAATAAATTCTTATTGAAAATGCATTTATTTTTTTAAACAAAATTGCTTAAACTTCATAACAAAAATTATAAATTAATTTAAACGATGAATGTCTCAGATTTTTAGAAATTCTATATATTTTATGTATAGCAAATTTGTATCTTGAAAAGTGCTTGCCGGTCACACCGTGATCAGGTGTAAAGCAGATAATGGTTTGGTTTGTGTTGGTAGGAAAAGAGACGAAACGGAGAGGGTGAAATGGTGGGTTAGGCTGAAAGAGATATAATTGAAAGCAAATTGTAGTATGCACCAGCAGCATTGCGCTGTTGCCATTTACAAGGAAATATTATGCAATTTTGTTTGCGCTGTTGCCATTATCTTACCTTTTATGAGCTATGGTAGGGTAGGTGTTTGGTTTTTCGTATGAAGAGGGGGACAGAGGAAAGAATTTGCAACATTATGAAGATCACCAAGGTAAGTAGCAAAAGCTACACCGGGATTGTGAGAGGGGATGATGCAAGGGGTATTCAAGTGGGGCTTAGTTGGGAAGGAATTGTGGGTTCTGCTAAAGAGAATATATGTACCTGTGCATATTCACTCGATTATATGCAGGATCCAATAAAAAGATTTATGTGTATTGGGAATTTGTTGACTTGTGGAAGCGATTTTATTTTTTTACCAGCCATTACCTAACACAATAGTACATTTACTATCTCACCTGCTCCCCTTATACCATTAAAATCTTAAAACTACCCTTACAAAAAACTCAATGGATCACAGAAATACAAAATCCTATTGCAAAGTATCCGATCTGCATTTTCCAATTCCTTCTCTCCACGTTGTTATCCTTTATCATCATCAACCTTGCAATGCTGAAAATACCCTACCACACACACCATCTATATATATGCGCAGAATACCTACCCCATCGTTGATTTAATTTTCCCTTGCACATTCAAAGTCATTATTATGTAATCAATGGAGAATGGATTCTTTGTCTTATGCTTATCTACATTTTCCTCTCACTCCAACATTCATTTGGATGCAATTCTCAGCAAGAAAAATAAAACATCCCCCACACACGATCAATAAATGACACAAAACCAGTTTTCATATTCAAGTATGTATTATATGATATCCCACCTAAGTTCCGCCTCCTGAATTGATTTTAAAAGTGAAATGAATGACGAGAGTGGTTTCACACCATGATAAGAGCTTCGCAAATCAAAAATAGATGGCGCTTTGAGTTCCACTTTATGTTCTACAATATTTAAAATCAATTCAGGAGGCGGAACTTAGGTGGGATATTATATAATACTTGGATATGAAAACTGGTTTTGTGTCATTTATTGATCGTGTGTGGGGGATGTTTTATTTTTCTTGCTGAGAATTGCATCCAAATGAATGTTGGAGTGAGAGGAAAATGTAGATCAGCATAAGACAAAGAATCTATTCTCCACTGATTACATTACATAGGTATAATGACTTTGAATGTGCAAGGGAAAATTAAATCAACGATGGGGTAGGTATTCTTCGCATATATATATAGATGGTGTGTGTGGTAGGGTATTTTCAGCATGGCAAGGTTGATGATAAGGGATAACAACGTGAAGAGAAGGAATGTGAAAATGCAGATCGGATACTTTGCAATAGGTAGGTATGTATTTTGTATTTCTGTGATCCATTGCGTTTTTTGTAAGGGTAGTTTTAAGATTTTAATGGTATAAGGGGAGCAGGTGAGGTAGTAAATGTACTATTGTGTTAGGTAATGGCTGGTAAAAAAATAAAATCGCTCCCACAAGTCAACAAATTCCCAATACACATAAATCTTTTTATTGGATCCTGCATATTATCGAGTGAATATGCACAGGTACATATATTCTCTTTAGCAGAACCCACAATTCCTTCCCAACTAAGCCCCACTTGAATACCCCTTGCATCATCCCCTCTCACAATCCTGGTGTAGCTTTTGTATCTTGGTGATCTTCATAATGTTGCAAATTCTTTCCTCTGTCCCCCTCTTCATACGAAAAACCAAACACCTACCCTACCATAGCTCATACAAGGTAGGTAAGATAATGGCAACAGCGCAAACAAAATTGCATAATCTTTCCTTGTAAATGGCAACAGCGCAATGCTGCTGGTTCATACTACAATTTGTTTTCAATTATACCTCTTTCAGCCTAACCCACCATTTCACCCTCTCCGTTTCGTCTCTTTTCCTACCAACACAAACCAAACCATTATCTGCTTTACACCTGATCACGGTGTGACCGGCAAGCACTTTTCAAGTTACAATTTTGCTATAAATGAAATATAAAGAATTTCTAAAAATCTGAGTACATTCATCGTTTAAATTAATTTATAATTTTTGTTATGAAGTTTAAGCAATTTTGCTTAAACAAATAAATGCATTTTCAATAAGAATTTATTAAATATAGCAACATATTGAAAAGTGCTTCTGTCGACCCCTCTCTCATTTTCATTTTTATTCAAGAAGCAAAAATTACTTTGAATCCCCATGAAGCAAAAATCACTTTGAATAAAGAATCCCCACCTGCTTACACACATATCAACACACGCATCCTTGATTCCATTTCGATCACACTTCACGCCAAACCTGTTTTATTTATAACACACCTCTTAATGCCGTTGACAAACTACACATTTATCCCTTATAGCTTGGGTGTCATTCTGATTGGCTAATCAAATCAGACGACAGGACTACCGCCATCTAAATGAGAAACTTGGAACTTTTTTCTGAGAATGTGCAACAACTATGACACATGCAGTGTATTTTTCTTGAAAAATATATAAAATTTAAACTCAGTATTTTGCAACAAAATACATGTAAATACATATTTTTTTTTTGCATCCGATAGCTGGTATGATACTTTGTTGTTTTGAGTACAAATTGCATCAAATATAAATCAATATATACAGGAAAAACGTTGTTCATTAATTCAAAAAATTGTTTGTTTTAAAACACCTGTTTTTTTTAAAACCAGGATGAAATTTTAAGATTTATTTTAAACTCATTTGTGTTTTGCATATGACCTTTAAGATGGACAAGTTATCTTAGACTGTTTCGAACTCTATCATATCATGCGTTGGCAAACAAAAAGTCGGTTTTATGCCAATTTTCCCAAACACAGCTGGGAATTCTTTCAATAAAAGAAAAACGAGATGTCGCTTAAAAAAAATGCTTCAAAGCTTTCAAAGGACATATTCTGTTCTTTCCAATGCATCCAATATCATTTCGATGGCTTCAGTATTGACTTCTCTAGGAGGGAAACAAAATGCCATTTTTCGCACTTTTCCTCGATTTCTGGGTAGAGGCCTCTTAAAAGGAGTCTGATGATGAATTAGTGGTGTAGTTCGAAATAGCTATCATTCCTACCAAAGTGACTGTGTCTACGAGTTGTTGATGTTGTTAATGTAATTCTCTCAAACAATAATTCAGAGACTGAAATTCGACATAATTTCCCAACAGAAATTGTCAGGGTCTATCCCAAACAAGCGAGAATCGTTGTTACTCCTCGCTTCCCCACTCAACGATGCCCTCAATTTTATCCAACCAACGCGTTTGATCTGGTTGGACATCGTTGCTCACCGCGTTGCTAAAGAAGTGTGCGGGTAGTGTAAGAGCTCTTGTTGCTCGTTGAACATGCTTGTGCAACGCGTTGAGAAACGATTTTACAATAATGTGCTGCACATTATCTGTCCAACTCGTTCCTCAACTTCTTATATATTTTTTGTTGACTCGAGTTGCGTTGGTGCGACGAACGAAATGTGTGTGCCTGTGCTAGTTGAGCCATTGGAATCAATCAACTGACATCTGTTTATGCACTGTGTATGGTTTATCATTAAATTGCAACTCAGTTGTCTAGAACAAGACGATACACCATGGGTGGGCAAACTTTGTCAGGTGAAGGAACTACTTTTACCTTTTACAAAACTTCACGGTCCACTTGGAAATATTGGCCACAATACTTTGTCTAAATTATTTTCTTTTATTTTAGAAATCAAATTGTGTTTGGTATTTTTTTTTTTTAATTAATAAAGAGAAAAAAGTTTATTTAACAAATAAAAAAATATGTATTTCATTACTGCTGTACACTAAAACTTTAAGAAATTCAGCAGTTCTTAAAAGTTGAAGCATGACACTGCCAATCGTCTTCTAAGTTTGTAAATCTCAAATACGCATCCAAGTTCTCTTCGGATAGATATGTTTTGTTTTTAAAGCTCATTTTTGATAGCGGTGATCCCCATTCTTATAAATAGGTTGAACAGAGGAATGACGTTAAATTAAGAGCTTTTTTTTAAGTTCACATACTCCTCTTCGCTTATAAATTTGCAGAAGCATACCTCGGAATCCGAATTATGAGCCTGCAGAGAACATCACTTTGAAGGATTTAAATTTTCTGATCCGTTTAACTTTCTCCTACTAAGAGAAAGATAGATTTGTATTGTTTTCGGTTTGAAATTTCGAACTCAAGCTTTAGATTTTAATAATTTCATATCACGATATTACGATATAATCGGCAATATATTTTTGATTCATTTAAAAAAAAATAAGAAGATAAGTCCGCCGTTTGTCGGATTTCTATACTTTTTTGATTGAAAATATTACCTTACTTTCTTGGGCTTAGCTAATTCTTATAGATCAAGATCTTGAATACATAGTCAGTATTTAAACATTTCTGAGTTAGCATGATTAAGAAGTCTACTTATTAGTTCCTTAGTACTTTATTTTGGAAAACTTGAATTTTTTGCAAATTTGTTTGACATCTGCATGCCCACAGGCCACAACTGTCTGTGATTCAGCGGTGTTTAGTTATATGCGACAAGAAAGCTAACTAATCTTCGTTATCAAGTTCGTGATGTATTCCATTTGTGGATGTTAGAAAATGTTTTATTTCGTGAAATAAGTCCCGAAATCCTTGTAAAAACAGATGCCTACTTAACCATCGAACGTGGGGGTAATGCAACAGTTCCCCATGAAAGGACTCGTTTTCTTCTAATTGAAACGTCTTCTTTGTAGCCTTCTACCACGAACAATTTTATTGCATGTATCAATAACATGCGGAAAATTTAAAATTTTACAGCGCAGAGATTCCTACTGATTACACTGATAACAAAAACTTTGAAAGTAATCCTACGAACCCATTATTTCTGCACGTCTTTCGCAGTCTCACAGCAAAACAAAATTACATTTTTTTTCTGTTGCATGACATATTTTAACGGTTGTTTACTATTTCGAGGTCGCTGATTGCGAATCAGGCACCAGTTTTTTTCTATCAGCTCCAGTTCTTAAGATACAGTTATGACGTATACTATTGAGTCTGTTTACATCAACTTTAGTCTATTACGATCGCGTTTTAAATACATTTTTGTTATTTCTATCATGGCATCAAAAAGAAAGGTAACGATCCGAATAGTTTTTGCAATATTTGTGGTGAATATATTTTTAAAAAATATCGTTTTATTGTCTCAGATTTCGTAAAACAAGCATAGGTACATGAAGTGTTTTGGGTTTCCATTGGAAACAAAAAACAAACACTGGGTGCCCAATGTTGTGTGTAAAATCTGTGTTGAGGAATTACGTTTATGGACCACTAAGAAGAGAACCTCATTCAAAGTTCCAGTCTCCAATGATCTGGCGTGAACCTTTAAATCATCACGATAACTGCTATTTTTGTGTTGTAAATATATCGGGAATTAACAAAAACAACCGCTCTAAATGGATTTACCCTACACACAAACAAGAGAAATATACAGATGTAGAATGATAGAACAAAACCTGGTTCAAGAAAAAATATAAAGCCAGCATACGAAAATTCAAATACCAGTATCTATACACCATACAATACCTGGTATGAAACGCCTGCAACGTGAAGGAAGTCAATGAGTGGTGCATGAGCATGATTCGAACAAAACTGTATTTTCCTCTTTCTGTGTTTAGCTTGTTTGCTGAGGATATTGTTGTTGTACATTTATGGGTTTCTGGTTTCTGCCTTTCTTGTCCTGTATTCGATTTGGTGGTGGAATATGTTTGCCTTTTTTCTGAAGATATGATCACGGGGTTTGTATTTTCTTGATTCACTTTGTTTTGTTTTCATTCAGTGCAAAACCGGTTCTGTTGGTGAGAACGTATGCTATGGATGCGCTTGTCTTTTTTGCCCTTTTTTCAGATTTGACAAATTAAAAATGTTTAAAAGTAAAGACTACGACTACCGTGTTAAATGTTACATAAACTCTTGTCGCGCTCGGCGAAGCAGGAAGTTATTTAAATTTCCACCACGAGAGAAAGATGTTCTTTTAAAAAATGGAAAAAATGAAATAGTTGCAATAAATATGTAGATATGTAGGTATGTGAAATACATTTTGAAAAAGATTTGGTACCTAATGATTCAGAAGCTAAAAAATGTGCACGACTGGGTCGCACAAAACTTTGTCGTTTATTGCTAATCTCGCAGAATTCCAGGGTCATTTCAGCTAATTTTACGTTTAAAATCATACCCACTTAAGATGTACCTATTCAGGTTTAGTCACTGAACCTTTATACAGTCTGTCATAAAATTGTTTTTACAAATTCCTTGACAAACTCATTTTTGCGTATTTTTTATTACTTTCATAATGTAGTATTTTTTGTTACTGTTCGTTAGTAGATATATTAATAAAAATAAATTTATTACAAAAATGAAGTAAAACATCAAAGAAGCTCTTTTGTTTTATAAAGAAACTGTCTAAATTACCAGTTGTTTTCCTTTGTAAAAAAAAATTCCTTGACAAACTGTATATAAAAACTAGCTTTTGCCCTTCGCTCGCGCAGTCCTCAGGATTTTGCAAACAGGAATTGCTTCACAGTCTTTTTTATATATATATAACGCGCAGGAAACCTACCTAAGAAAGTACATAAGGAGGAGTTAGTATCTTTGAAAAATATGTCTAACGCCATATTGGTGAGAATACTTCAAAAATATAGATATGATCAATTTGTTTGTGAAGCCACTATCTATGGAACACAACATATTTCTTAGTTAGCCAATCCTTAAGAGGCCTCTACCCAGAAATCGAGCAAAAGTGCGAAAAATGGCATTTTGTTTCCCTCCTAGAGAAGTCAATACTGAAGCGATCGAAATGATATTGGATGCATTGGAAAGAACAAAATATGTCCTTTGAAAGCTTTGAAGCATTTTTTTAAAGCGACATCTCGTTTTTCTTTTATTGAAAGAATTCCCAGCTGTGTTTGGGAAAATTGGCATAAAACCGTTTTTTTGTTTGCCAACGCATGATATGATAGAAACAGGTGTTTTAAAACAAACAATTTTTTGAATTAATGAACAACGTTTTTCCTGTATATATTGATTTAAATTTGATGCAATTTGTACTCAAAACAACAAAGTATCATACCAGCTATCGGATGCAAAAAAAAAATTATGTATTTACATGTATTTTGTTGCAAAATACTGAGTTTAAATTTTATATATTTTTCAAGAAAAATACACTGCATGTGTCATAGTTGTTGCACATTCTCAGAAAAAAGTTCAAAGTTTCTCATTTAGATGGCGGTAGTTCTGTCGTCTGATTTGATTAGCCAATCAGAATGACACCCAAGCTATAAGGGATAAATGTGTAGTTTGTCAACTGCATTGAGAGGTGTGTTATAAATGAAACAGGTTTGGCGTGAAGTGTGCTCGCAATGGAATCAAGGATGCGTGTGTTGATATGTGTGTAAGCAGGTGGGGATTCTTTATTCAAAGTGATTTTTGCTTCATGGGGATTCAAAGTAATTTTTGCTTCTTGAATAAAAATGAAAATGAGAGAGGGGTCAACAGAAGCACTTTACAATATGTTGCCATATTTAATAAATTCTTATTGAAAATGCATTTATTTGTTTAAACAAAATTGCTTAAACTTCATAACAAAAATTATAAATTAATTTAAACGATGAATGTACTCAGATTTTTAGAAATTCTATATATTTCATTTATAGCAAATTTGTATCTTGAAAAGTGCTTGTCGGTCACACCGTGATCAGGTGTAAAGCAGATAATGGTTTGGTTTGTGTTGGTAGGAAAAGAGACGAAACGGAGAGGGTGAAATGGTGGGTTAGGCTGAAAGAGGTATAATTGAAAGCAAATTGTAGTATGCACCAGTAGCATTGCGCTGTTGCCATTTACAAGGAAATATTATGCAATTTTGTTTGCGCTGTTGCCATTATCTTACCTTTTATGACCTATGGTAGGGTAGGTGTTTGGTTTTTCGTATGAAGAGGGGGACAGAGGAAAGAATTTGCAACATTATGAAGATCACTAAGATAAGTGGCAAAAGCTACACCAGGATTGTGAGAGGGGATGATGCAAGGGGTATTCAAGTGGGGCTTAGTTGGGAAGGAATTGTGGGTTCTGCTAAAGAGAATATATGTACCTGTGCATATTCACTCGATAATATGCAGATTCTAATAAAAAGATTTGTGTGAATTGGGAATTTGTTGACTTGTGGGAGCGATTTTATTTTTCTACCCGCAATTACCTAACACAATAGTACATGTACTACCTCACCTGCTCCCCTCTTATACCATTAAAATCTTAAAACTACCCTTACAAAAAAACCCAATGGATCACAGAAATACAAAATCCTATTGCAAAGTATCCGATCTACATTTTCCAATTCCTTCTCTCCACGTTGTTATCCTTTATCATCATCAACCTTGCCATTCTGAAAATACCCTACCACACACACCATCCATATATATGCGCAGAATACCTACCCCATCGTTGATTTAATTTTCCCTTACACATTCAAAGTCATTATAATGTAATCAATGTAGAATGGATTCTTTGTCTTATGCTTATCTACATTATCCTCTCACTCCAACATTCATTTGGATGCAATTATCAGCAAGAAAAATAAAACATCCCCCACACACGATCAATAAATGACACAAAACCAGTTTTCATATCCAAGTATTATATAATATCCCCTCTTAAGAGGCCTCTACCCAGAAATCGAGCAAAAGTGCGAAAAATGGCATTTTGTTTCCCTCCTAGAGAAGTCAATACTGAAGCGATCGAAATGATATTGGATGCATTGGAAAGAACAAAATATGTCCTTTGAAAGCTCTGAAGCATTTTTTTAAAGCGACATCTCGTTTTTCTTTTATTGAAAGAATTCCCAGCTGTGTTTGGGAAAATTGGCCTAAAACCGACTTTTTGTTTGCCAACGCATGATATGATAGAGTTCGAAACAGTCTAAGATAACTTGTCCATCTTAAAGGTCATATGCAAAACACAAATGAGTTTAAAATAAATCTTAAAATTTCATCCTGGTTTTAAAAAAACAGGTGTTTTAAAACAAACAATTTTTTGAATTAAAGAACAACGTTTTTCCTGTATATATTGATTTATATTTGATGCAATTTTTACTCAAAACAACAAAGTATCATACCAGCTATCGAATGCAAAAAAAAAAATTATGTATTTACATGTATTTTGTTGCAAAATACTGAGTTTAAATTTTATATATTTTTCAAGAAAAATACACTCCATGTGTCATAGTTGTTGCACATTCTCAGAAAAAAGTTCCAAGTTTCTCATTTAGATGGCGGTAGTTCTGTCGTCTGATTTGATTAGCCAATCAGAATGACACCCAAGCTATAAGGGATAAATGTGTAGTTTGTCAACGGCATTAAGAGGTGTGTTATAAATAAAACAGGTTTGGTGTGAAGTGTGATCGAAATGGTATCAAGGATGCGTGTGTTGATATGTGTGTAAGCAGGTGGGGATTCTTTATTCAAAGTGATTTTTGCTTCATGGGGATTCAAAGTAATTTTTGCTTCTTGAATAAAAATGAAAATGGGAGAGGGGTCGACAGAAGCACTTTTCAATATGTTGCTATATTTAATAAATTCTTATTGAAAATGCATTTATTTGTTTAAACAAAATTGCTTAAACTTCATAACAAAAATTATAAATTAATTTAAACGATGAATGTACTCAGATTTTTAGAAATTCTATATATTTCATTTATAGCAAATTTGTATCTTGAAAAGTGTTTGTCGGTCACACCGTGATCAGGTGTAAAGCAGATAATGGTTTGGTTTGTGTTGGTAGGAAAAGAGACGAAACGGAGAGGGTGAAATGGTGGGTTAGGCTGAAAGAGGTATAATTGAAAGCAAATTGTAGTATGAACCAGCAGCATTGCGCTGTTGCCATTTACAAGGAAAGATTATGCAATTTTGTTTGCGCTGTTGCCATTATCTTACCTTTTATGAGCTATGGTAGGGTAGGTGTTTGGTTTTTCGTATGAAGAGGGGGACAGAGGAAAGAATTTGCAACATTATGAAGATCACCAAGGTAAGTAGCAAAAGCTACACCAGGAATGTGAGAGGGGATGATGCAAGGTGTATTCAAGTGGGGCTTAGTTGGGAAGGAATTGTGGGTTTTGCTAAAGAGAATATTACTGGATGCAAAAATATACATATACCTGTGTACATTCACTCGATAATATGCAGGATCCAATAAAAGGATTTATGTGTATTGGGGGTTTGTTGACTTGTGGGAACGATTTTATTTTCTACCCGCCATTACTTAACCCAATAGTACATTTACTAGCTCACCTGCTCCCCTTATACCATTAAAATCTTAAAACTACTCTTTAAAAAAACTCAATGGATCACAGAAATACAAAATACATACCTACCGAATGCAAAATATCCGATCTGCATTTTCACATTCTTTCTCTTCACGTTGTTATCCTTTATCATCATCAACCTTGCCATGCTGAAAATACCCTACCCCACACACCATCTATATATATATGCGAAGAATACTTACCCCATCGTTGATTTAATTTTCCCTTGCACATTCAAAGTCATTATACTTATGTAATGTAATCAGTGGAGAACGGATTCTTTGTCTTATGCTGATCTACATTTTCCTCTCACTCCAACATTCATTTGGATGCAATTCTCAGCAAGAAAAATAAAACATCCCCCACACACGATCAATAAATGACACAAAACCAGTTTTCATATCCAAGTATTATATAATATCCCACCTAAGTTCCGCCTCCTGAATTCCTCTTCAGAGGCCTCTACCCATATTGTAGAACATAAAGTGGAACTCAAAGCGCCATCTATTTTTGATTTGCGAAGCTCTTATCATGGTGTGAAACCACTCTCGTCATTCATTTCACTTTTAAAATCAATTCAGGAGGCGGAACTTAGGTGGGATATTATAATAATACTTGGATATGAAAACTGGTTTTGTGTCATTTATTGATCGTGTGTGGGGGATGTTTTATTTTTCTTGCTGAGAATTGCATCCAAATGAATGTTGGAGTGAGAGGAAAATGTACATAAGCATAAGACAAAGAATCCATTCTCCATTGATTACATAATAATGACTTTGAATGTGCAAAGGAAAATTAGATCAACGATGGGGTAGGTATTCTGCGCATATATATAGATGGTGTGTGTGGTAGGGTATTTTCAGCATGGCAAGGTTGATGATGATGAAGGATAACAACGTGAAGAGAAGGAATGTGAAAATGCATATCGGATACTTTGCAATAGGATTTTGTATTTCTGTGATCTGTGAGGTAGTAAATGTACTATTGTGTTAGGTAATGGCGGGTAGAAAAATAAAATCGCTCCCATAAGTCAACAAATTCCCAATACACATAAATCTTTTTATTGGATCCTGTATATTATCGAGTGAATGTGCACAGGTATATGTATAACTTTGCATTCAGTAATATTCTCTTTAGCGGAACCCACAATTCCTTCCCATCTAAGCCCCACTTGAATACCCCTTGAATCATCCCCTCATCGTTTGCTACTTATCTTGGTGATCTTCATAATGTTGCAAATTCTTTCCTCTGTCCCCCTCTTCAAACGAAAAACCAAACACCTACCCTACCATAGCTCATAAAAAGTAGGTAAGATAATGGCAACAGCGCAAAAAAAATTGCATAATCTTTCCTTGTAAATGGCAACAGCGCAATGCTGCTGGTGTATACTACAATTTGCTTTCAATTATATCTCTTTCAGCCTAACCCACCATTTCACCCTCTCCGTTTCGTCTCTTTTCCTACCAACACAAACCAAACCATTATCTGCTTCACACCTGATCACGGTGTGACCGGCAAGCACTTTTCAAGATACAAATTTGCTATAAATGAAATATATAGAATTTCTAAAAATCTGAGTACATTCATCGTTTAAATTAATTTATAATTTTTGTTATGAAGTTTAAGCAATTTTGTTTAAACAAATAAATGCATTTTCAATAAGAATTTATTAAATATAGCAACATATTGAAAAGTGCTTCTGTCGACCCCTCTCTCATTTTCATTTTTATTCAAGAAGCAAAAATTACTTTGAATCCCCATGAAGCAAAAATCACTTTGAATAAAGAATCCCCACCTGCTTACACACATATCAACACACGATTCCTTGATTCCATTTCGATCACACTTCACGCCAAACCTGTTTCATTTATAACACACCTCTCAATGCAGTTGACAAACTACACATTTATCCCTTATAGCTTGGGTGTCATTCTGATTGGCTAATCAAATCAGACGACAGAACTACCGCCATCTAAATGAGAAACTTGGAACTTTTTTCTGAAAATGTGCAACAACTATGACACATGCAGTGTATTTTTCTTGAAAAATATATAAAATTTAAACTCAGTATTTTGCAACAAAATACATGTAAATAGGTACATAATTTTTTTTTTGCATCCGATAGCTGTTATGATACTTTGTTGTTTTGAGTAAACATTGCATCAAGTATAAATCAATATATACAGGAAAAACGTTGTTCATTAATTCAAAAAATTGTTTGTTTTAAAACACCTGTTTTTTTTAAAACCAGGATGAAATTTTAAGATTTATTTTAAACTCATTTGTGTTTTGCATATGACCTTTAGGATGGACAAGTTATCTTAGACTGTTTCGAACTCTATCATATCATGCGTTGGCAAACAAAAAGTCGGTTTTAGGCCAATTTTCCCAAACACAGCTGGGAATTCTTTCAATAAAAGAAAAACGAGATGTCGCTTAAAAAAAATGCTTCAAAGCTTTCAAAGGACATATTCTGTTCTTTCCAATGCCTCCAATATCATTTCGATCGCTTCAGTATTGACTTCTCTAGGAGGGAAACAAAATGCCATTTTTCGTACTTTTCCTCGATTTCTGGGTAGAGGCCTCTTAATTATATTCCACACTGCCCAGATCTACTGTGCCTGTGCAACATATGTAACCGGAAAGATAGTGAGGATGTGTACAACACTTTAGCAGTATAACACCATTCTTACAGAATTCCGCCTGAATATCTTTGGAGTACGTACGATGGAGTTAGATGAAGCGATCAGCATATTCAAAAGCTATGAAGTTTGGACGCATTACAATGTTTCAAGTCGATACGACGAATGGCTCGTGAGTTAAGAAAAGGAAAGAAAAGAAAAGGTCCCCGCCTTAGAAGGGGTCACCGCCAATAACTCGGACCTCAAGCAAAATTTCCAAAATCGGACAAATAGATTATCTTTACTTCTTATAGAGAGTACACTAACCGAGTTTGAAGTCAATCGGATGAAAAATACAAATTTTCCTATACAAACTTTAACCCCCCTTCTACCCCTTTAAGGGTTGAATTTCCAAAATCAGAGAAATTAGTTTTCTAGTAGACAAACCGAGTTTGAAGTCAATCGGATGAAAAATAAAAACGTTTCCATCCAAACTTTGACCCCCTTTTACCCCGTAGAATTTCCAAAATCGGAGAAAACAGTTTTCTTTATTTCTCATAGAGAGATTATAGATTATCTTTATTTCTCATAGAGAGTAGGTACACAAACCAAATTTGAAGTCGATTGGATGAAAAATAAAAATGTTCCCATACAAACTTTGACCCCCCCTTTTACCCCTTTAGGGGTTGAATTTCGAAAAATCCTTCCTTAGTGGATGTATACATCATAAAGGAAACCTCTGTGCAAAATTGCATTACGATTTTGAATGTTATTTCTGTATGGGCGGTGCCACGCCCCTTCGTCCAATTTTAACCAAACTTCACAGAAACCGTATAGGGACCAAACCAAAGATGTGTGAACGTTTGGTTAAAGACGGTAAATGCGTTAAGGCGTGAATCGACGACCAACATATTAGGGCTCAATTTTTATAATAGACAAGGGTTCAGTAACTAAACCTGAATAGGTACATCTTAAGTGGGTATGATTTTAAACGTAAAATTAGCTGAAATGACCCTGGAATTCTGCGAGATTAGCAATAAACGACAAAGTTTTGTGCGACCCAGTCGTGCACATTTTTTAGCTTCTGAATCATTAGGTACCAAATCTTTTTCAAAATGTATTTCACATACCTACATATCTACATATTTATTGCAACTATTTCATTTTTTCCATTTTTTAAAAGAACATCTTTCTCTCGTGGTGGAAATTTAAATAACTTCTGCTTAAATGAGTTTATGTAACATTTAACACGGTAGCCGTAGTCTTTACTTTTAAACATTTTTAATTTGTCAAATCTGAAAAAAGGGCAAAAAAGACAAGCGCATCCATAGCATACGTTCTCACCCAAAACACCAACAGAACTGGTTTTGCACTGAATGAAAACAAAATAAAGTAAATCAAGAAAATACAAACCCCGTGATCATATCTACAGAAAAAAGGCAAACATGACTTCCTTCACGTTTCAGGCGTTTCCTACCAGAAAATTGTGTGGCGTAAACTGGTTTTGCAATTGTAATGTAATGCATGTTGCACTGCATGATCATACAATAATCGGAAAACAGAACAACTAGAGCCATCTAGAGTAAGGTAAAGAAATAAACTCGATGTGTTCCATATTATACATCTGTATATTTCTCTTGTTTGTGCCCTACATCAACATCAGCTATTAGACCTGTAAAGAGTTTGTATGATCTCTTTTTATCACTCCCATCTACATCTAAAGAAAGTTCTGATGAATTGGATGAGAGAAGCCCAGAGCTAAGCTACACAAGCGAGTTTGTTCCAGAAAACCATATTGAACCAAGACCATTCAATCAAAACGAACTTAATGATTTAATTAGAGATCTTGGACTGTCGAAATGTTCTTCTGAATTACTAGCGTCCCGGTTGAAAGAGAGAAATCTTATAACTAAAGAGACTAAAGTTTCGTATTACCGCACTCGAGAAAAAGATTTACTTCATTTTTTCACTGAAGAGGATGATTTTGTGTATTGCACAGATATTGTTGGTCTGATGACTGCCATGGGCTTACAGAAATATGATGCAAATGAATGGCGTTTGTTTATCGATTCGTCAAAATGCAGCACAACGGAAACGGAAATAAACTAGGCTTCTTACCGATTGCACATTCAACTAAGGTTACGGAAGAATACCCTACAATAGCATTGATCATAAATAAGATTCAGTATAATGAACATAAATGGGGAATTTGTGTTGATCTTAAGATGGTTAATTTCCTTTTAGGACAACAAGGTGGGCATACCAAATACCCTTGTTATATATTTTTATGGGATAGCAGAGCTAAATCAGAACATTGGACGAGAAAAGATTGGCCTCATAGGGAAGCACTAGTTCCAGGTGACCTGAATGTTATAAATACACCTCTTGTGCCACGAGATCGTATCATATTGCCACCTCTGCATATTAAACTTGGTCTGATGAAACAATATGTTAAAGCACTAAGTTCGGCGAATGTTTCAAGTATATTTCAAAGAAGTTTCCGAATCTGAGTTCAGAAAAACTTAAGGCAGGCATATTTAACTGCCCACAAATTCGTAAATTGGTTAATGATCCTGATTTTAGCGGTTCAATGTCAGAAATTGAGAAAAAGGCATTGAAATCGTTTGTTTGGGTTATTCAAAATTTTTTAGGCAATAAGAAGGGTGACGATTACGTTGAGCACGTTGAAGAGATGTTGTCTCACTTCCAGCAACTTGGATGCAACATGAGCATCAAAGTACACTTCATGCATGGCCACTTAGATCGTTTTCCTGCAAATCTAGGTGACTTGAGTGAAGAACAGGGCGAACGATTCCACCAGGATATGCGGACTATGGAGGAACGATTTCAGGGTCGCTGGGATGTACACATAATGGCTGATTTTTGCTGGAGTATTTAGAGTAGTACTTCGTCATCAAACAACCGTAAAAAATCATATAAAAGAAAATTCCAGAGTTTGTAGTTTTTTTATAATAAAATTTTTTTGTACGGTGAAGTGCAATTTTTCCCAAAAAAACACCCCTCCATATAATTAAAAAACTAGAGATGATACAGAAAAACTGAAATCAGCGTCTAAAATTTACTCAGAATCATAAATATTCCATGCAACAGACTTGCTGTTGACCAGTGATTGTGATTCATTTAAGAGGCCTCTACCCAGAAATCGAGGAAAAGTGCGAAAAATTGCATTTTGTTTCCCTCCTAGAGAAGTCAATACTAAAGCGACCGAAATGATATTGGATGCATTGGAAAGAACAGAATATGTCCTTTGAAAGCTTTGAATCATTTTTTTAAGCGACATCTCGTTTTTCTTTTATTGAAAGAATTCCCAGCTGTGTTTGGGAAAATTGGCATAAAACCGACTTTTTGTTTGCCAACGCATGATATGATAGAGTTCGAAACCGTCTAAGATAACTTGTCCATCTTAAAGGTAATATGCAAAACACAAATCAGTTTAAAATAAATCTTAAAATTTCATCCTGGTTTTAAAAAAACAGGTGTTTTAAAACAAACAATTTTTTGAATTAATGAACAACGTTTTTCCTGTATATATTGATTTATACTTGATGCAATTTTTACTCAAAACAACAAAGTATCATACCAGCTATCGGATGCAAAAAAAAAATTATGTACCTATTTACATGTATTTTGTTGCAAAATACTGAGTTTAAATTTTATATATTTTTCAAGAAAAATACACTGCATGTGTCATAGTTGTTGCACATTTTCAGAAAAAAGTTCCAAGTTTCTCATTTAGATGGCGGTAGTTCTGTCGTCTGATTTGATTAGTCAATCAGAATGACACCCAAGCTATAAGGGATAAATGTGTAGTTTGTCAACTGCATTGAGAGGTGTGTTATAAATGAAACAGGTTTGGCGTGAAGTGTGATCGAAATGGAATCAAGGATGCTTGTGTTGATATGTGTGTAAGCAGGTGGGGATTCTTTATTCAAAGTGATTTTTGCTTCATGGGGAATCAAAGTAATTTTTGCTTCTTGAATAAAAATGAAAATGAGAGAGGGGTCGACAGAAGCACTTTTCAATATGTTGCTATATTTAATAAATTCTTATTGAAAATGTATTTATTTGTTTAAACAAAATTGCTTAGACTTCATAACAAAAATTATAAATTAATTTAAACGATGAATGTACTCAGATTTTTAGAAATTCTATATATTTTATTTATAGCAAATTTGTATCTTGAAAAGTGCTTGCCGGTCACACCGTGATCAGGTGTAAAGCAGATAATGGTTTGGTTTATGTTGGTAGGAAAAGAGACAAAACGGAGACGGTGAAATGGTGGGTTAGGCTGAAAGAGGTATAATTGAAAGCAAATTGTAGTATGAACCAGTAGCATTGCGCTGTTGCCATTTACAAGGAAAGATTATGCAATTTTGTTTGCGCTGTTGCCATTATCTTACCTTTTATGAGCTATCGTAGGGTAGGTGTTTGGTTTTTCGTATGAAGAAGGGGACAGAGGAAAGAATTTGCAACATTATGAAGATCACTAACATAAGTAGCAAAAGCTACACCAGGATTGTGAGAGGGGATGATGCAAGGGGTATTCAAGTGGGGTTTAGTTGGGAAGGAATTGTGGGTTCTGCTAAAGAGAATATTACTGAATGCAAAGTTATACATATACCTGTGCACATTCACTCGATAATATGCAGGATCCAATAAAAAGATTTATGTGTATTGGGAATTTGTTGACTTGTGGGAGAGATTTTATTTTTCTACCCGTCATTACCTAACACAATAGTACATTTACTACCTCACATGCTCCCCATTAAAATCTTAAAACTACCCTTACAAAAAACTCAATGGATCACAGAAATACAAAATCCTATTGCAAACTATTCGATCTGCATTTCCACATTTCTTCTCTTCACGTTGTTATCCTTCATCATCATCAACCTTGCCATGCTGAAAATACCCTACCACACACACCATCTATATATATGCGCAGAATACCTACCCCATCCTTGATTTAATTTTCCCTTGCACATTCAAAGTCATTATAATGTAATCAATGGAGAATGGATTCTTTGTCTTATGCTTATCTACATTTTCCTCTCACTCCAACATTCATTTGGATGCAATTCTCAGCAAGAAAAATAAAACATCCCCCACACACGATCAATAAATGACACAAAACCAGTTTTCATATCCACGTATTATATAATATCCCACCTAAGTTCCGCCTCCTGAATTGATTTTAAAAGTGAAATGAATGACGAGAGTGGTTTCACACCATGATAAGAGCTTCGCAAATCAAAAATAGATGGCGCTTTGAGTTCCACTTTATGTTCTACAATATGGGTAGAGGCCTCTTTTAAAATCAATTCAGGAGGCGGAACTTAGGTGGGATATTATATAATACTTGGATATGAAAACTGGTTTTGTGTCATTTATTGATCGTGTGTGGGGATGTTTTATTTTTCTTGCTGAGAATTGCATCCAAATGAATGTTGGAGTGAGAGGAAAATGTAGATCAGCATAAGACAAAGAATCCATTCTCTACTGATTACATTACATAGGTATAATGACTTTGAATGTGCAAGGGAAAATTAAATCAACGATGGGGTAGGTATTCTTCGCATATATATATAGATGGTGTGTGTGGTAGGGTATTTTCAGCATGGCAAGGTTGATGATGATAAAGGATAACAACGTGAAGAGAAAGAATGTGAAACTGCAGATCGGATATTTTGCATTAGGTAGGTATGTATTTTGTATTTCTGTGATCCATTGAGTTTTTTTAAAGAGTAGTTTTAAGATTTTAATGGTATAAGGGGAGCAGGTGAGGTAGTAAATGTACTATTGGGTTAAGTAATGGCGGGTAGAAAATAAAATCGTTCCCACAAGTCAACAAACCCCCAATACACATAAATCCTTTTATTGGATCCTGCATAGTATCGAGTGAATGTACACAGGTATATGTATATTTTTGCATCCAGTAATATTCTCTTTAGCAAAACCCACAATTCCTTCCCAACTAAACCCCACTTGAATACCCCTTGCATCATCCCCTCTCACAATCCTGGTGTAGCCTTTGCTACTTATCTTGGTGATCTTCATAATGTTGCAAATTCTTTCCTCTGTCCCCCTCTTCATACGAAAAACCAAACACCTACCCTACCATAGCTCATAAAAGCTAGGTAAGATAATGGCAACAGCGCAAACAAAATTGCATAATCTTTCCTTGTAAATGGCAACAGCGCAATGCTGCTGGTTCATACTACAATTTGCTTTCAATTATACCTCTTTCAGCCTAACCCACCATTTCACCCTCTCCGTTTCGTCTCTTTTCCTACCAACACAAACCAAACCATTATCTGCTTTACACCTGATCACGGTGTGACCGGCAAGCACTTTTCAAGATACAAATTTGCTATACATAAAATATATAGAATTTCTAAAAATCTGAGTACATTCATCGTTTAAATTAATTTATAATTTTTGTTATGAAGTTTAAGCAATTTTGTTTAAACAAATAAATGCATTTTCAATAAGAATTTATTAAATATAGCAACATATTGAAAAGTGCTTCTGTCGACCCCTCTCTCATTTTCATTTTTATTCAAGAAGCAAAAATTACTTTGAATCCCCATGAAGCAAAAATCACTTTGAATAAAGAATCCCCACCTGCTTACACACATATCAACACACGCATCCTTGAATCCATTTCGATCACACTTCACGCCAAACCTGTTTTATTTATAACACACCTCTTAATGCCGTTGACAAACTACACATTTATCCCTTATAGCTTGGGTGTCATTCTGATTGGCTAATCAAATCAGACGACAGAACTACCGCCATCTAAATGAGAAACTTGGAACTTTTTTCTGAGAATGTGCAACAACTATGACACATGCAGTGTATTTTTCTTGAAAAATATATAAAATTTAAACTCTGTATTTTGCAACAAAATACATGTAAATACATAATTTTTTTTTTGCATCCGATATCTGGTATGATACTTTGTTGTTTTGAGTAAAAATTGCATCAAGTATAAATCAATATATACAGGAAAAACGTTGTTCTTTAGTTCAAAAAATTGTTTGTTTTAAAACACCTGTTTTTTTAAAACCAGTATGAAATTTTAAGATTTATTTTAAACTCATTTGTGTTTTGCATATGACCTTTAAGATGGACAAGTTATCTTAGACTGTTTCAAACTCTATCATATCATGCGTTGGCAAACAAAAAGTCGGTTTTATGCCAATTTTCCCAAACACAGCTGGGAATTCTTTCAATAAAAGAAAAACGAGATGTCGCTTTAAAAAAATGCTTCAAAGCTTTCAAAGGACATATTTTGTTCTTTCCAATGCATCCAATATCATTTCGATCGCTTCAGTATTGACTTCTCTAGGAGGGAAACAAAATGCCATTTTTCGCACTTTTCCTCGATTTCTGGGTAGAGGCCTCTTAAGTTTATAAATTGGATTGCTTTTCTTTTATTTTGAAAATCAGCATAATGTCTTCACCTCTTGATTTCGCTTTATTGGTACGAATATAAATGTCAATAATTCTTCTTTTGCGGTTAGACTACTCTTACACAATGCACAATGTCAAAAATCTTGTCAATCTTATCAGATTCTGCCCTAAGGTTGTGCATAGACAAAATCTGACATCTGACGTCATATTGATGAGAGTATTTCAAAAATGGACACATTTTTTGACATTTTTTGAAATAGTACCTTTCAGTCTTTAAAAATCAGAGTGACAGTTGCGAAAATGTCAACAACCGCCAATTATGTGCGAAAGAAGGTTTTAATATTATGCTAGAATTTTTGAACAACCATTGGTTGTAAATTTAAATTTTTTGTCACTTCACAAAACAAATATGTATATCAATGAACGCGTGTAGTACATTTTTTGTTTCAGAAATAGAAATTCTACAAGAAAAAAATGTAATGTAGTGTGTTATGCACGATACAAATGAGAAGTTGACACGTCTGTGGTTAGTAGGTACAACAATCACAAACCAGTAAGAAATAGACCGTCGACTCCTCCCACATAACGGACTTTGCCTACAAGTTGTTGGCACCATAGGATTTATTTATGTGTTGGGCCTGTATAAATCAAAGGGAAGAAATTACGGCACACGCATACTTAGTAAAATCCTATGGCAGTTGCACCTGGCAGTGGTTTATGGCAGTGGCGCTGTGTTCTGAAGGTTTCTTCTTTTTTTCCAGTTAAACTTCGTTTACAACACAGTTTAGTTTTAGGAAATGTTAAATAATTGTTCAAACTGTTGATATCAATTAAAATTGGCGATGTAAAGGAATATTCACATGAGAATGAACAAACAAATTGATAATAATATGCGAACAAACCACTTTTGATGCATTTATATAACAAAAAATTGATCATTTTACTATTGCAAGAGTACCTACCTAGAATAATAAATTAATGCATCAAAATATGGAAAAACAAGCTTGAAAAGAGTTTAAACAACGAAATTTCGAACTAAAAATGTTTGCCTCGAAGGAAAACACACTTGGTGCGAATTTTCACAATTTTATTCAAAATGCACGACATTAAAACCCGCTCCACAAACTATCAAATACAAAATTCGTTCGAACTTATGTAAACTAAAATCAAAGATTGTTAAGTAGTAGAAATTGGTGTTTAAACTTGGCGAACTGTTGCGACAAATAAAAGTGTTCATGTGAATGGACTGTCAAAACAATGTGATAATATTCTTTTTACTTATACATACCATGTTCCCACCAACGTGGTTTAGCTAAATTCACTTGATTTAGCTAAAATCATGTTATTAATTTCGTGGTACATATATTATATTTTCATGAGTGCAAAAAAAACAAAATTGGTCCGGAAAAGACTTGCTCCTGGAACTTTGGAATGAAGAGCTCCAGGAATTGACAGTCAAAACAAAGTGTAAAAATGAAACTCTTTTCGTGATTTATTTTTCACTTTGGTTTATTCACGTGGTTATCCTTTATTTGTTATTTTGATTTTGTTATTAGACCTGTTTTATTGCACATCTATCTCAGTGAAGTAAAGAATAGTAGAAAATTTAACACGCAATTACAAAAACTACACACTGCTTGACAAGGGTATTCATGCAACTTCGTAAGTTTACTATTCGCGTAAAGAGAAAATTGCACATTTTACTATTCCTAGTGTAGAATAATTAGTTATTCTATCAAATTGTATTAAGAAAATAAGTTTTAAAGGGTTAACATAACGCAATTTTCAATTCCAAACTTTTTGCCGTGAACGAAAACATACTTTGTTTGGAATTGAAAATTTCGTTATTTAAACTCTTTTAAAACTTGTTTCCTTAATAGAATTTGATGGGTTAATAATTTATCCTACACATGGAATAGTAAAATGTGCAATTTATAAAAAATATTTATAAAAACATCAAAAGTATTATAAATGCATGCAAAGTATTTTTTCCCTGATTTCGCGCCTTTATTTCAAGTGTGAAATGTCACATTGACCTCGTCGTAAGTTTACCATCTCGGGTTTTTTAACATCTTGTGTGATTTTCCATACAAAATTTGACAGTTCATTTACCACGTTCGTTACGACGTTGCATGAATACCCCTACTTTATAGATGTGCAATAAAACAGGCCTATTGATGAATAAATGCTGAAAAAGTTGTTTTTCGGAGACAAGAATAAAACACAACCAACTCGCTGAAAAGAAAAAAGACGCGAGCGTTTATTCGAAATGAGCTGTAAGACAGAGAAAGCAGTATAATAATTTATGGTGATGACACAAGGTAATTGTAAGATAATGTTCTCGTGTTAAACTAAACCACAATTCCAAAAGTTATCCCTTAGTTGGTAGCAATTTTAACAAATTTGCTGGAACGTAAAATAAAGCGATTTTTTTTTCATTCACTAATCCCTACCTCTTTTTTATTCGCAGGTGATTTGTTGTTGCGATGAATTTCTTGTGAATTGAAAAAAGTATTAGTTTTCGAATGAGCGAACAAAATATTATCAACGATATAGATTATATTTTCGCTCAAAATTAAGTTTAAATCATTCCAACCAGCCGTCTAGCTACTTGCAATATGATTTTATCTAAAATGTAAACAGCACCTAAACTTAGTTCCCAACGTTTCTTAACACATCCCAATAAATGGCCGCTCTTATGTTTTATTTACATTCCCGCCATTAATTTTGACATTTACACGTATTCACAGACATGGTAATTTTTTCCGGGGAGAATCGGGTAGGTGTACGGGAAGTCGGCGGTCTAGTTCTCTGTGGTTTATGACAACAATTCAACAATGCGCTTTATTTTGTCTTGTCAGTTCTATTGAGGATCACATATATAAATGTATATACCTAGTTAGTTTAGTACATAGTTAGTCAGGGGTGCACAACCTATTACATCCTCCGATTTTTAAAGTTCACAACTGAATCAAGAGCAAGTTATAATTTTAATTCATTAAGTACGTATATCAATATAATAAGATTTCATAAAATTTTGTAATAAGAAGAAAGTTAAAATTCATGAACGTATAAATATATAACATGTATAAATATACTAAGTTTTTATAAATCAAAAGTTCAGTAGGTATATATGTAAATCAAGTATTAATCCAAACGACAGCGGAGAATTCAATTTACGCACGTGTATCTGTTAACTGGTTTGACAATTCGGCCGCTTCTGCTTTTGTAAATCGAGTTTTCATCATTATTTTTTGTGACATCATTGCTACCAGCGTTATTATTTATTATCCTGCTTTCTGATAGTATTCGTTCCAGCGTCTGGTGGGTTGGTGGGAGTCCGTTCAATTACCGTTGGACCCTCAGTGACGTTCGTGCTTGGCAGCTGTGGATTAACAACTAGGTTTTTTTTCTGGAATGATAAAAGCGTTAGTTTTATTGATATGTATATAATTGCGGCGTATAAGTTTCCCATCATCTGTTTGAACAATGTAAGAGCGAGGAGCACTCGCCTTCATTTTTACTTCTCCGGATACCCAATCACGAACCCCCTTCTGTATGCATACCCTCTCACCACGTTGGAATGCTTCCTGATCCTTGACATTGGTGTAGTGGTTTTTGTTGACTCTTGACTTTAACATCTTTTGATCGACGTTTTCGACTACCTTGGGTTTTAATCGATATTTTAGCATCGGAATTGCGGATCTCGTTAGACGGCTCATCAATCTCTGATTTGGCGATTGCATTCCTTTGTCTCGCGGCGTGTTCCGTACGTTGATTAGTGCAAGATCGATATCAGTATTATCCTTACGGCATCTCTTTAAAAGTTTTTTTTGCTTCCTGGACGTATCTCTCCGCAAGGCCATTCGATTGTGGGCAGCCTTGGATTTACCCTTAGGCCAACTAGGCCCAGACCTAGGGCATCGCGACAGATGGGGCACCACGAAAACTGCAAAGCAAACGAAACAATTGAAATTAAATTTACATGACGATCCTTCCAATTCTTCCTATTCTTCATCACTTAAAACTTCTGTAAACTATGAGGTCTAGCCAGACCTTTCTGACTTTTGATAGGAGTTTTCTTTAAAACATAATGCCAATAGCTTCTTGAAAGTTCAGGACAGGGTCAACGAAAATGTTTTCTGTGATGTTTTTTTGATAGAGAGAAGCGTTTTTCAGATTATGAAAATGACCAGACCTTTCCGACTTTTGAATCGAGTTTTCTCTAAGAAACAATGACCACAGCTTCTTGAAATTCCATGATATAGTCAACACGTATTGTTCTGTGGTTTGGTAATCCGTAGGTATACCGTAAACCCTTAGATAAAGAGTATAGTTTGTCAATTCATGCACCTTCCGCACAAATCATTCAAATTATGCATGTTTAATGATTTTATTTGATGCATGCATTTTTTTCTCATTTTGTGTTAGTCATGTCGTTGGTAACACTGCAGATACGAGAGCGAATGTAGAATATCTACGTGGGTTAAAAAATCGGGGGTTTTAAAAAGCAAATAAGTTCTTTTATATTTTCTGTTTTGTCACTTTTATTTTTATGCAAAATGTGTGCCTGTGCAGGTCTGGCCAGACCTTGTGGTTGACGGGAAGGTATAAAAAGCTATAATTGACAGAAGCGTTAAAACAAAACTACACCAAATTCTTCTAAGTATTTAAATACAGATTAATGTCTTAGGCTTTTATAATAATACCTATACATTTTTACATAGTTTGCAGTTTTCGTTTAGTTTGGTTTTTTTATAAATAGATATAAACTATGCGACTATGCGTCTATGTGTGTAACTCTTGCCGCAATATGCTGGATCTACCACAATTTCTGAATATATTTTTTTAAATCTATCACTGTATCCCAAAAATACTACAGTTCGCCGGCGAGTTCATTTGAGAATCCCAAGCGACACCTCACCAATATCGTGTTAAATGCTTGGCTTAGGTGCGAATGTCAATGTCAGGGAATAAAAAAAGAAGAAAATGCGAACATCTATAGAAAGTTTATGTGAATTGGAAAACGGTTTGCAAATTTACGGGGATCCAATGTTACCACCAAATATGAAGATTATGTGAGATATTCGTTACTTGTTTATACACTGCGGAACTCTTTTTGTTATCTTGGGTCAAGGTGCCTACACCAAAGTAAGCCTTTTCTTAAATTCTTAGCAAATTATATTCACATTGGAGATAGGCGCTTACTGTAGAACTATTTTTCTTACATTATACCCACGAATCATTTCCCAAAGTATTAAGACTTAACTTCGAAAATGGGCAATGTAGACAATCTTTTTTTTTAAATCCTAAATAAAAACACTTGTACAACAATCTTGTCAAGCGTTACATTTGACGTGTCCTACTGGTTTTGATTTAAAGTCGACGGTCAGATTTAGTGAAACGTATCGAATACTAATAAAATCATTTTTAGTGTCCAGGCATTCACAATGGTGAATATTTTCATTTAAAATTATCTATTGTGGCCGCCAAAATATTTAAGTTGATGATTACTACTTATACTTACTTATCGGGCTCCCGACCCGTGAATCAGTGAAGAGTCTCTGCCTGAGACACTGCAGCCTTCCATCCTCTACGATCCCGGGCACGCTGCTTCCAATTGTCTAGACCAAGCGCTTTGGCATCCGCGATGGCTTGGTCTTTGAAACGGAGGTTCGGTCTTCCTTGTCTTCTCGAACCTGGGGGCTGGGATTCGAAGACTCTCTTGGCTGGAGCATTATTGTCCATTCGCTCGATGTGGCCGAGCCAATGTAGTCGACGTGTTTTGGCTTTTTGGACTACATCCACATCTTGGTACAGCTCATAGAGTTCGCGGTTGTATCTTCTCCTCCATTCGCCCTCCTCGCACACAGGACCAAAAATCCGCCGAAGTATTTTTCTTTCGAAGGAGCCCAGTATCAGCTCTCCCTTCTTGCTTATCGTCCAGCACTCGGCGCCATAAAACAGAACTGGCAGGGTTTTGTAGAGCACACATTTCGTCCTTCGAGTTAGGAGTTTTGAACCCAGTTGTTTTGCCAAACCGAAGTAGTAACGGTTTCCTAGGGTAATTCTTCGCCGGATCTCCACTAGGGTGTCATTCGTGGAGTTTACGTTTACTCCGAGGTAGGTGAACTCCTTAACTACCTCGAAATTGTTGCTATCAATAGTGACGTTTTGTCCTAGGCGGTGGACAGATGCTTGTTTGTTTGTTGATAGCATGTACTTAGTCTTGTCCTCATTTATTTCAAGCCCAACGGATTTCGCCTGTTCTTCAATCGCCGTGAACGCTTCTATCACGGCACGCTGGGAGCGACCGCTGATGTCAATATCGTCCGTGTTTTCCAGCGTCACGCGACACAGCTGAATCAGTTTTGCCGGGATTCCAAATTCGGCCATCGCCATATAGAGCTCCTGACGATGTATGCTATCATACGCGGCTTTGAAGTCGATGAATAGTTGGTGAGTTTCGACTTGAAATTCGTTGGTCTTTTCCAAGATTTGCCTCAGTGTGAAAATTTGGTCTATAGTCGATCTGCCGGGCCGGAAGCCACACTGGTACGTGCCGATTAGTGTGTTGCAGAACGGTTTTAGACGTTCACACAGTACGTTGGATAGGATCTTCTATGCGACATTTAGCAAGGATATGCCTCGATAGTTCTTGCAAGACATAGGATCGCCTTTTTTGTAGATGGGGCATATGGAGCTGATAGTCCAGTCATCGGGCATGTTTTCTTCCACCCATACTTGGTTGATGATTCGGTGCATGCTCCCTACCAAAACATCACCACCGTATTTAAAGAGCTCCGCTGGTAGACCATCAGAGCCTGCGGCCTTGTTGTTCTTAAGCTTTTTTATAGCTAAGCCAACTTCTTCTATACTAGGTGGTGGAACTAGTTCTTCATTGACTGGACGTGGGTTCTCTTCTTGCCCTATCACTCTCTCTACATGATGCCCATTAAGCAGCTGCTGGAAATGCTGCTTAAACACATCTACTATTCCCTGCGCTTCGGTGACTAGGTTCCCTTCGCTATCTCGAAGTTGATGATTAAAAATGATTATTGGGAAGGTCCATTGACAATAGACAATATTTACCAGATAATAAATAAAAGGAAATATAAAATAGGGCACCATTTGTTGTAAAGGCCTAGGGCCCAAAAAATGTAAATCCGGCGCTGATTGTGGGTAATAGGGACTCGATGTCTGGTGAAAGAAATCCCATGTCTTTGAGAAGTCTTTGAAGTCTTTGGATGCGAATTGGGGACCATTGTCGCTTTCAAGTGTAACTGGTGTTCGAAAAGTTCGGAACCAGTAGGTACTTCAAATGACTTATTATTTCATTGGAAGTGCATCGTTCTAGTCGACGGAAGTCGAAAAAACTCGAGTAGCTATCGACGATTAGCAGATAATTTTCTCCTCGGAATGTGGATAATGTCAGTCGCAACAATTTGCCACGGAAGTTCTGGGATTGTTTTAACAATAAGGGGCTCCTTTGGCTTTGAAGTTTGTGTTGCCTGGCAGATAGCGCAAGATTTTATGTAGTTGGTTATGTCCGCCGACATTCCAAGCCAAAACAAGGTACTGCGTGCACGATTTAGTGACTTTTGAATTCCTTGGTGACCACTGTGAATTTTTTCTAGCATGCGTTTCTTTAAGTTGGAAGGAACTACAATCTTTTCGGATTTTATTTATATTTCGCCATCAATGCCGAGTTCGTCTCTAAAGGTCCAATATGGTTTGCCATTGGCCGTGACTTGAGAGACGTCTTGTGGCCATCCATCTCGTACATATTTGACGACATCTCGTAGATCGGTATCCTTTTTTGTTTCCTCCTGCAGAAAAATGCGCGTTTCTTCAGAAACTTGTGTTAAGGAGTTTATTTCAAGTTCCTCTTCTCGCGTTTCGGATTTTTGGGCGTTTTGTGACTGGTTGCAGTCCCGACTTAGCGCATCCGCCACCAAAATCTCTTTTCCCATTTTGAACATAATTTTAGGTGAATATGGCATTAGTTCGAATAAGATTCTTTGTAATCTGCTAGGGGCGCAGTGCAAAGGTTTTTTGAAAATTGCCTCCAAAGGCTTGTGGTCCGTTTCAACCGAAAGCCGTTTTCCATAAATATATTGATGAAATTTTTTGCATGCAAAATGTATGGCTAGCGCCTCCTTTTCAATCTGTGGGTAGTTTTGCTGGGCAGATGTAAGTGCTTTTGACGCATAAGCCACAGGTTGACCATTTTGTATCAGCACCGCTCCGAGGCTGTGCTTGCTAGCGTCCATTTGAAGTTTGACGTCAAGGTTCACGTCATAGTACCGCAAAACGGGTGTGCTTGAAATGATTCCTTTTAGTTTTTCGAAAGCGTTTCGATGATCCTGTGCCCATTGCCAAGAAACATCTTTTTTAATTAGCTGCCGTAGCGGCTGCTTTATCTCAGAATCTTTGCAGCTCAACGACGTTGGTTGGTTCCTTGAGTCTTTAATGGCATCGACTTTATCCTGGTCTACACAAATTCCTTTCGATGTTAGGAGGTGGCCTAGAAATTTCACTGAGGTAACACAGAAACACACATTTTTCTTTATTCAGTTTCAGCCCTGCACGTGAAATTTTCGAGATAACTTTTCACGTTAATGATTCCAATTCCTTTGCTGAAGCGGCATGTATCAAAACGTCATCCAGAGACACTTCGACATTTTGCAGGCCCTCGAGCAAGCTAGACATCAGTTCTTGGAAGATTTCTGGGGGCCGAAGCAAGACCTAAGGGTAGACGAGTATACGAATACCTACCCCACGGTGTAGCCATTGTAAGTAAGCTTTGAGTGCGCTTTGATACCCTAACTAGCCAAAATCCCTTTTTACAATCTAGCAGCGTAAAATATTTGGAATCGCGTATCCTAGTTGCTATTTCTTCCAACGTCCGTAGCGGATGATACCTCCTGACTACGTTTTTGTTTATGTCGGAAGGGTCAATACATACTCTCAGCTTACCATTCCTTCGTGCTACAACCATTGGCGATACCGCTTCTGTTGCTTCTGCAGTTTTGACTAACACTCCAAATTCGACCATTTTATCGATTTCCTTCTTGACTTGATCTCGCAATGCGTGGGGAATCTTCCTTGCAGGATGAACTCGTAAAACAGGGTTTTCTACCATGTCTATGTCGTAGATGTAATTTCGAACGCATCCTAAACCATCAAAAATTTCATCGTCGCCGTTCAATTCACTCACGCGCAATACTAAATTTAACTCCTCGCAAGCTCTCTTACCCAGAATAGGAGATACATATTCATTTACTACCTTAAAATTAATGCCAGCATTTTGGTTTCGCACTATGCAGTCAGCATTCACATCACCCAAAACTTATTCTTTGTTATGCCCAACCCCTACTAGGCGTTTAGTTCTTGATGGTGGTAACCGCAATCGTAGCTGTTCTACAATGCTCATAGGAAGAACATTGCATTGCGCTCCCGTGTCCAGCTTCATTTGAATTTTCTTTCCCCGTAAGACGACTTCCTCAGACCAAACGGCATTGTCATCGTCTCCGACATTGTTTACGGCATCTATATATAAAAGATCAACTTGCGACCCACTACTACTAGCACTGACATTATAAAAATCGATATTATGTACGGCACTTGCCCTCTTTTTTTTCCACAGTCGACAGCAGTTCGCGAAATGCCCTTTCCTGTTGCATTGCCTACAAACTGCATTAAATGCTTTGCAGTTGCGAGAACCGCAACGCAAGCAATCGTATTCGTCTTTGTATTTCTCTTTGTTAAATCTGTTATAATTTGTATGTACATGCGCATTGCGCATCCAGTTGCTGATGATCATTATCGCTAGTCCTACCACCACCACGGCGTATGATATTTACTTCCTGCTCTTTATGTATCTGTCGTAACTGTTTGGTTGCTAATTCGCTAGCCGTGCACATTTTTATGGCCTGATTGAGTATTAACTTTTCCTCTGACAGTAATTTTTTCCTAACTGTGTCGCTAAACAATCCAATTACTATTTTATCGCGCACTAGATCATCTCTTAAATTCCCAAATTCGCAATTTTGTGCTTGATTTCTTTTTTTGTAAAAAAATCATCAAATGTTTCAAATTCTGTTTGAACGATTTTATTAAATGTATATCTTTCGAAAACAGCTGCAAGTTTAGCTTCAATAACGCTCACCTCTTTTTTTTCTCCGCCTCAGTTAGTCCAAATGAATTAAATATTTCGGCACTGTCAGGTCCGATAGCCAACATAAACTGTTGCTCTGCAGATTTTTTGTCTAATTCAGCTGCTACCGTGTACCACTTATACAGCTGCATCCATTTTTTTCCATTTTGCCGACATATTTGAGTCCACAATTTCTAGATATCCCGGAGGCCTCACAAAATTGGCACCGCGTCTATCAATAGCACCACCAGCGTTTTCGTTCATTTTTCAAACAAAAAGAAATAATATGTTACTAATTTACTGAATTCGAATCCACATCTGACACCATGTTATGCACGATACAAATGAGAAGTTGACACGTCTGTGGTTAGTACAACCAATATTTACCCTTACTGATTCTGTAACGCTCCTTACTTTTCTTATTTTTCTTATTTAAATAAAAGTAGGCGGTGGATATTTGAATAAATTTTCAATGTTTGTGTCTTCTCATTATTCAAATACGCACCGCCTATTTTTTATATATTTTAATTTTCTTCAAGGTTCAAACTCTACTATAGTAATGCTCGGCAAGTGTTTTCAAAAGGAAATTGCCAAATAAAACCAACCCTTCTTAGGGGGTCAAAGTTTGTACGGGAACATTTTTATTTTTCATCCGATCGACTTCAAACTCGGTTTGTGTACTCTATATAAGAAATATTTAGGTATTTTGCTTTGGGCTCGAGTTATTGGCAATGATTTTAATGAGAACTTTTTCATAACTCACGAAGGAGTTTGTCGTATCAATATGAAACTTTGTACATTGATAATAAAGAAGTAAAAAGAAGTAAAATATTATTTATACTCATAAATCTAAATTCTAAATCAATAGATACAAACAAAATAGAAACCGTTTTTAGGCAATATGTACTTTGCTACGAATTTTAAGATCACTGATTTACTAACTGTTCCTCAGGTACTTTAATAGGAAATTTTATTTCGCGATATTTAAATATAAAAGAGAAAACTAACCGATCGTGAAGGAATCTCTGTGGGCAAAATCCTGAGGGTTATTAAAATATAAATCTTCTCATTATTGCAAAATTGCCGCGGGTAGCAGAAATGTATGAAGACGACGTTGTTGAAATTCCCACGGAAATTATATTAACAGGACACTTAATTAAGACAATTTTTGGCGGTCTGCTGCAAAAGTCAATGCAGGAACTTTCAGAACGAGTCATTGCCGCGCTGACAAATGTGCAGACATTAGAAATTAATAGGAGCGATTCTGTTATCAGTGAAGACTGAAGATCCAAATGATGCACCAAATTTCCCTGTTGAATTCCTCAATCAGCAAACTCCATCCAGCAAGCCACCTCATGTGCTGTACTTAAGCAAGGTGTCATCATCATGTTGCTGAAAAACTTGAACCCTAAAAAAGGACTGCAATGGAACTCGATTGATTGTGGAAGAGCCTGGACGAAATTTGATAAGAGCATGAATTACCACAATGATTCCATTTCCGATAAATTCTAGCATACGCTATAATAATAAACAAGGCTCAAGACCAGTCATTTGATCACGTTGGCATGCATTTGAAGACCGGAGTATTTTCACACGGCCAACTGTATGTGGCTTTATCACAATCAAGAGTTGCAAGACAAAAGAAGGTGTATATTGAATCTAATCCACAGCAAGGAAGATTATTAATTAACCAGAGACAATTTACACGCAATGTAGTTTTCAAAGAAGTTCTTTAAATAAAATCAATTTGTTTATCAAATATTACTTTGCATACCCAGCGAAGCGGGTACAACCACCTAGTTGTATATAGACACTATAGTATTCTAACAATGCGCTTTATTCTGTCTTGTCAGTTCTATTGAGGATCACATTATATAAATGTATATAGTTAGTTTAGTACATAGTAAGTCAGGGGTGCACATGCACAACCTATTACATAGTGTAATGTTGGTTTGTATGTATATAAATTAATAGAGGAGAAAAAAAATCGCTTTTATTTTATTTAAAAATATTTAATTGAAACTCTTGCGCCGTCGCGCGCCGGTTTGCCCAGCCCTCGTCTAGATCTACCCAGCGCAAATATTTGCGGAAACACCAGTAATAAAAAATCAGCGCGCACAAGTAATTAGTGCTAGCCAACACATCCACCCCTAATAAAGCAATAAAGTCATGAGGAAAATTCAGAAAGGGAAAGGATGTAAAATGAAAGTAAAACGAAGTAGGTATGTATTGCTTTCAGTCACAAATCAAATGCAAAAAAAAATAAAATAAACAAGAAACAATGCTCTGTACCCTAGGAAGATCACTACCAACCTGATGTCGAAAGCGAAACTCGAAATATTTCGTGAGGGTGTGAGAAGCTGTCAGCTACCAAGTGCGTCCAACGCGTTGCCCAACAAGTGATCCTTGGTTAAATGTACGAGGGTATCAATATCAACGCGTTCTTCAACTCTATGAGCAACCACAACGAAAACGCTGTTGTACAACTCGAGGAACTTTTTTTTTGCCAAAATCAGACATGTTGATCAACTAGGTGTACGAGGTCATTCAACAATTGAATGAGTTGGTCAACTAGGTGTACGGGGTTATTCAACAATTGAATGAGTTGGTCAACTAGGTGTACGGGGTCATTCTTGAGTGAGTTGATAAACTAGGTGTACGGGGCCCGCACCTCGTTCAACAAGGAAATGTTCAACTTTAATTGGAATTCCGTTGCTCAATATGAACAACGTGAGTTTGTGCACTAGTGTACGAGCCTAAAAAAATGGTTTCTTCAACTGAAGAGACAACACATCCACCCCTAATAAAGCAATAAAGTCATGAGAAAAATCCAGAAAGGGAAAGGATGCAAAATGAAAGTAAAACGAAGAATGTATTGCTTTCAGACACAAATCAAATGAAAAAATAAAAAAAAATAAAATAAACAAGAAACAATGCTCTGTACCCTAGGAAGATCACTACCAAACTGATGTCGAAAGCGAAACTCGAAATATTTCATGAGGGTGTGAGAAGCTGTCAGCTACCAAGTGCGTCCAACGCGTTACCCAACAAGTGATGCTTGGTTAAATGTACGAGGGTATCCACGCGTTCTTCAACTCTATGAGCAACCACAACGAAAACGCTGTTGTCCAACTCGAGGAACTTTTTTTTGCCAAAATCAGACATGTTGATCAACTAGGTGTACGAGGTCATTAAACAATTGAATGAGTTGGTCAACTAGGTGTACGGGGTTATTCAACAATTGAATGAGTTGGTCAACTAGGTGTACGGGGTCATTCTTGAGTGAGTTGATAAACTAGGTGTACGGGGCCCGCACCTCGTTCAACAAAGAAATGTTCAACTTTAATTGGAATTACGTTGCTCAACATGAACAACGTGAGTTTGTGCACTAGTGTAGGAGCCTAAAAAAATTGTTTCTTAAATAAACTGTTGAATAAAATTGGTTGCTGCGTTGGGCACTAAGTGGACGGGCAGCATAAGTTACTGGCTTGGTTTTTATTTCAGTGGCAATTCTTGTGATTAAGTGCCGTGAGAGTGCCTATCTACTGGCACCATTGGTAGAAAAAAAGAGCTTCCCATAAGGTCTGTCTCTGTTCTGAAAATATAAATTGGACTACTCTGTCATAGGGATAGGGTCATACCCAGCAAATATTTTTCTTCAAAAATGAATCATAAATGATGAATCATAAATGATTCATTTAAATGAATAAAACGTTCAGATATTCATTTATGATTCAATTTGAATACTTTTTCCTGAGAAATTTTTTTTTTTTTTTTTTTGCGTGTAGCTGGATGTAAAAATCGTTGAAAGACATCGCATGCGAGCTTTGCGATAGTGTGGGACTTGTGGTTAGCTCACCCACTAAAAAACACCCGAGGGAAGCATGGTGTTGCCATCCTTCCAATAATCGCACCTAGTCGTTAAACTAATCAGCAATTTGTTTCTAATACTTATAATAAATACTATGCTATAAGGTACTAACGTTAGTCTGTTACCTTTTGTTTTTTAATTCTTTATCACTTTTGTTAGTGTGATTGAGTTGTAAAATTGTCTTTATTTTCTTTACCTATTCCTAGTCCTAGTTAACTAGTTCGAATGGTTTTACTCTTCGTAATCTTCTAACTAAATTGTTGTTATTAAGTAGTTCGACTACTTCTGAATTAGCATGGTTGCGAAGCCTACCTTCATGTCGTCTTGCGACTTTCCTGACCTCGTCCTCTACCGTTTCAATTTTTAGATCTCTATGTAGATCAGCGTTACGTATGTACCATGGCGCATTAACAATATTGCGTAGTACTTTGTTTTGGAAGCATTGAATGCTTTGCAGGTTTGTCTTACTTGTGCACCCCCAGAGCTGGAGACCATAAGTCCATATTGGTTTTAGGACTTGCTTATATAGAAGCAGTTTATTATATATTGAGAGACATGAATGCCTCCCTATGAGCCAATACATTTTATTGTATCGTATATTTAGTTCGTCATGTTTTTTCTTGACATGAGTTTTCCAGCGCAACTTCGCATCTAGAGTCATGCCTAAATACTTAGCTGAGTTCGAATGAAGAACTTCTTTGTTATTAATGTACACAGGTATGTGTTGTACGTTTTTATTGGTGAAATGAACATGGATTGACTTCAGTTCATTTAATTTTATCTGCCATTTTTTGGTCCAATCAGATATAACACTAACTGTCCTTTGCAGTTTTTCTGTAACTTCCTGCATGGTTTTTCCGACAGCAAGTACAGCAGTATCGTCTGCAAATGTGGCTACAGTAGTTTCGTCATTTTGTGGTAGGTCGTTCGTGTATATAAGGAAAAGTACAGGTCCTAACACACTACCTTGCGGTACTCCCGCTTTTATATATTTTAATTCAGAGTACTCATCTTCTTGTTTAATTCTAAATAATCGCTGGTTTATATATGACTCTAAAATTTCTGAGTATTGTTTGGGAAGATATTTTTGTAGCTTATGGACCAATCCCTCATGCCAGACTTTGTCAAAAGCCTGTGTTACATCAAGGAAGATGGTGGAGCATATTTGTTTTTCTTCTAAGGCCTTTTCTATTTTATCAGTTATTCTGTGAACCTGATCTATAGTTGAGTACCTATTTCTAAATCCAAATTGATGGTTTGGTATCAGTGTTTTTTCTTCTATGATCGGATTGAGTCGTTTCAGAAGAATTTTTTCGAAGAGCTTTGATAAAATTGGCAACAATGAAATCGGACGATATGAGGTAACTTCACTGGGCAATTTGCCCGGCTTTGGTACCATAATAACTTCCGCGACTTTCCACATGCGTGGTACATACCTTAGTCTAAACGCTGCATTTATTATCTGTGCTATTTTTTTCAAACCTTTTTTAGGCAGTTTCTTTAGAACTTCACTCGTAATTAAATCAAACCCCGGAGCTTTTTTCGGGTTCATTTTTACTCTTATTTCAGTGGATATTTCCTCAGAGGTTACTGCTGGAATCAATCTCTCGTCTTCGCACATGTCCGTTTGATGTAAATAATCAATGTCTTCGTATGGCTGGAAGACGTTTTCAAGATGTTCCGCAAATAGATCCGCCTTTTGTTTATTTGTTTTCGCCCAGCTTCCACTGCTATTTTTAACTGGTGGAATGTATGCTGTTGGTCTGTTCATTTTTTTTGTAGCCTTCCACAGTGAGTATTCTGTACTGGCATCATTTGTCAGATTTGTAAGGTATCTTTCCACAGACAGATTTTTCATTTCTTTGATCTTTTTTCTTAGTTTATTGTTTAGACTGTTGAGTCTTGTTTTGTCACTTGGCGCTCTCGATATTTGCCAGCGTTTACGAGCTCTCCTCTTTTCTGATATAATTTCGCATATTTCTTTGGGATATACGTTTCTTTTTATTTTACTAATTGATTCCGGCGTTGCAGCCCAAGCAGCCTTTTGTATGTCTAGAGTGAAAGTATGTACTTCATTTTCTAGGTGCTCTTTTGTATCAATTGTTGTGGATAGTTCAATCCGTTCCTCTAGCAAGTATTTGAAATATGTCCAGTCAGTGAGCTTGTTGACTAGGCGTGGGTTCCGTTCCTTCATTATTATTTTATTACCAAGTGTAAGCAACACAGATGAGTGATCTGAGTCAAGGTCTGGCCCTTCCTGCACTCGGGTAGTATTTAAGGAAATATTCTTAGTTATAAAGAAGTCGACAACGTCCGGGATTTTGTTCATATCTGTGGGCCAGTATGTAGGATTTCCCGTTGAATGGTAATTAGCATTGCCTTCTTTCATAGATTCGAGGAGTTCTCTTCCTCTTGTATTTGTTAATCTTGATCCCCAAACTTTGTGCTTTGCGTTGAAATCTCCGCCTATTATGAACTTATTTCCAAATTTGTGGAAGAGACATTTAAAATCGTTTTGTTTCAGCCTGTAGCTAGGAGAACAATATGCCGCAGCTACCGTTATCTGGCCGCTCCTTGTTTTTATGATTACGGACTTGGCTTGTATTTCAGACGACTGGTATTCTTCACCATCATCGTA
Source organism: Cheilosia soror (assembly GCA_949372485.1). Taxonomy (NCBI): domain Eukaryota; kingdom Metazoa; phylum Arthropoda; class Insecta; order Diptera; family Syrphidae; genus Cheilosia; species Cheilosia soror. The sequence continues at coordinate 46,142,103 of OX443562.1, read as the reverse complement.
GCTAACATTTTCTTTGATTATAACTGCGGCCCCCCCTCTTGCCGTATTGTGAGGATGTGGGGTATGATATGTTTTGTATCCGCGCAGTTTATATTTTGTTCCAATTTTAAAGTGTGTCTCGGAGACTAGACATACGTCAATTTTGTTTATATCGAGAGTCACTTGCAATTCGTCTTTGCGATTCTCGAGACCATTGGCATTCCATAATAAAAATTTTATGTTTTTAGTCATTAGGATCTTTTAAGTACAGTTCTTTTATTACTGTTTTGTTTTTCCAGGAAAGATAGTCTTTCCAGAATTTTCTTATTTTCCTGAGAAATGGGCCTTCATTTATGAATCTTTTAAATGATTCATAAATGATTGGATAAACATTCACTAAAATGAATTTAAGCATGTTTACTTATGGAAAGTGTCATGTAAAATGTCACGATATATCTTCACTTAAGTGAATATTGCCTGAATCATTTTTACATCCTCATAAAGATTCATAAATGATTCATAAACGATTGGAGAAACATTCACTAAAATGAATGCTTATATTTATTTTAAAGATTCATAAATAAAGGCATTTTCTGTGATCTCTGAAACAATAAAGAATTGAATCATGTCTTAAACTCAATTCTTTAAAAAACATAATAATACCAGAGATCTCAGTTTCGCATATCGGAATTAGCTTCAAGACATTAACAAAAAATGTTCACGGGGTCGCACGTAACTTTCTCGTTTATTGCGAATCTCGCATAATCTCAGAGCCATTTCAGCAAATTTAAAATCATACCCAATTAAGATGCCCTCAGGTTTAGTAACTGAATCCTTGTTAATTGAATAAAAATTATTTAAGTAATACATACTACATAAACATACGTATTAACTACAACAATTTATTACTTACTTTCAAATTTCACCCCGAACAACTGACACTTCAAGGAGGCAAGTAGGCGATGAATCTCAAATTCCCATTTTTGATTATTGGTCTCAATGGTCGGGATTTGGATAGTCATTATTGAGAAATATTCATAATACGGCTGTATTCGAGTTTTCTGAGAAAGACTAAGTACGTGATCATGTTTAGAATGCTTATTTTGTCTTAAATATGTATTTTGATCAAAATCGTTAGAGCGGTTTTTTGTAAAATTATGCTGACAAATGTTACAATTTGGATTCGGAAAGCACTGTTATTAAACTGTTTAGCTCAAAACTGAGCAAATGGTATTACTATGGATTTAAGCATTACCTGACAGTAATATTTTTATCATAATCGAAAATGGCGTTTTTGAGATATGAGCAGTTTTTTAAAGTACTATTATTAGGGATTTGGGTGGATATCAAAGAACGCAGTCTTTTTAGGAAAATACTGAGTTTGCTATCAAGTTAAGAATGACAATAGATAGTACCTTTTTTTTAAAAATCGTTTTTACCGTTTTCGAGAAAAAGCCAATTTTCAAAACTGCCGTTTCTGGACTTTTTAGCGAAAAACTGGGTACGCAGTCATATTAAGCATGCCTACATTACCTCAACGATCAATTTTGGTTCAAATCGTTAGAGCCGTTTTCAAAAAAAATCTTAATTGTTTAAAATTTCGTAAAATGTTTATAAACACTATTTTGCAACTGTTTAGTTCAAAACTGAGCAAATAGTATTACTATGGATTTAGGCATTACCTGAAAGTAACTATTTTATCATAATCGAAAATGGCGGTTTTGAGATATGAGCAGTTTTTTAAAGTACTATTATTAGGGATTTGGGTGGATATCAAAGGACGCAGTCTTTTTAGGGAAATACTGAGTATGCTATTAAGTTAAGAATTACAACAGTACCTTAAAAATATATTTTTTTTTTAAATCGTTTTTACCGTTTTCGAGGAAAAGCCAATTTTCAAAACTGCCGTTGCTGTACTTTTTAGCGAAAAACTGGGTATGCAGTCATGTTAAGCATGCCTACATTAACTCAATTATTAATTTTGGTTCAAATCGTTAGAGCCGTTTTCGAAAAAATCTAAATTTAGACATGTTCCGTCATTTTTCGTAAAATTTGTATATGGGAGGTACCGTTAATATTAGGGCTAGCATAAAAAAAGCCCACAAACTCTAAATTCGAAGTTTGAAGCAAATCTGTACAAGCGTTTCGATTCCCCAGGGGTTGGACAGACAGACATACGGACGGACAGAATTGCGAGACCCACTTTTTTGAGTTCCCCTATCATCGTAATATCAGAATTGATCAAAATCTCGAGTTCGAAATTTTGTACGAAAACAATATCATTCTCTTACTACGTATACGAAAAAGTTAAAATCATTTAGATAGTCTCAAAATAAGTATTTGTTACTATACTTCTTCTTCGTTTATAAATATTTTATGTTTTTTTTGGCTTGAGCCGCTCGTTGGCGTATTGAATGTGCCTCATCGCTGCTTTTTATATTTTCTTTGTTTCATTTTCAGGTCCCGTTATCACTATTCATTTGCACAAAACCAAGTTTTCTCTTGCACAAAAAAACCCTCGATCTTTTTATTTACGATTGCTTGTGCACTGTCACTTTTATTCATTTAAGTGAAGGAAATTTAAATGTCGTTATAAATTTGAATTCTGAAAATGTAGAGCGAGATTTTTTTTTTTTGAGATAGCTTGTTCATAATCATTTTTGTTCACTTATGTGAATGAAAATCGAATGTCAATATTCGTTTTAATCTGAAACCAGATTTGGTTCACATAAATGAATGTTAAATAAAGGCATGTTCTTAATTTTTACTGAATGTAAAGTGATTCTTCACTTTTACTGAATAAAATGTTTGCTGGGATAATTTCCAAAGGACTAACACTCAGATACAAGAATTTATAGGTATTGGAGTTTTTATATGACTACAAAAAAGGGGTTTCTGCTGGTAATACAATAGACCGAGATTGGTTAAAATGCTTCAGGATCTGGAATCCCCCCTACAAAATTATATTGCTGAATGATATTTTGCATAGGTATGGCCATAATATTTTTGGTATTATTGACCGATAAGGTTGAATAAAATACCTACGCATGTAATAAAATTTAACATCTAAAAGACGCTAAGCGGAGAGTAATGAAACTCTGAACCATTTATTCCTAAATTAACTGCATCATAAAGCATAAATCTTAAATAGCTTTGCAACATGCTGCGTGTAAATGACACGTAGAAACCAATTCTGCAGTGCGCCGAATTGATCGAAACATTAAAAAGAAATAGAACATGATGGGAATGGGAGACAATCTATGATTCACAGTAAATTACACGGTGATGAGAACAATATTAACAATGAAAATATTGCAAAGAATACCTATTATATACATAAACATATTATTGCTCTACTTTATTGTTGACGGTGGTCTTTACCAATGCGTACGTCATTTTAATCGAAATGTATAAATGAAAGCAACGACCAAATCAAACCAAACAACAAAAGGTAATGGCTACGTTGCCTTTACACCTTAAGATGTCCATCGAAAGTGTGCAATGTACATTGTACATGTACATGGCAATAAATGACAATTGAGAAAATGCTGAATGAGACCCCACATTGCTTCTTTTATGTCCTAAATAAAACGAAATTAGGGAAACATGCCCGCCAACAAACAAATTTTATTAAAAAAAAGTAAAGTAGAACAAATTCATCCAAAGTTTATAAGAAAACACATTGGTGATGTGATGACATAAAACCAATTAAATTTGATGGTATATTCGCCTTCGTTCCCCTCAAAAGTTGTGTGCTTACAAATACATACATACATGTATTATTTATTCTCAATCCGTGTCATTGATGTGAACAAATTGTGTTTTCATCAATGAAATTGTGTTTTCATTAGATAGGCTGACCATCCTTCCGTTATTTAAAAGGACAGTGCTTTCTTTTTATCTCTGTCCTGTATTTTTTTCTTTTTAATAAAGGACGGATTTTGTCCTTTTTTTTGAAACTGTCCTTTAAAATACTGCATGTCACTCTGACGTCACGATAATTACTCGAAATATTGTAGAATATGTCACGTATTATATATATATTTTATTACATATACGAGTATATGTGAGAAAAGTATTCCAAGTACACGGCATGCACGTTTTGTCTCAAAGTTGGCATATTCGTATGTCGACGGTGAACGGCATGTGTTTTGCCCCATTTAATTGTTTCTTGGACGTTTATTAATCCATTGACATTGTAGCCATACCCCATACTTTGATAGAATTTGCTACTTTATGCCTTAATAGAAAGAAGACGAAGCATATTTTAGGACATATACTGCATTTATTTCGAAATAAATATTAAAATATTAAAAATTGGAATATATTTTTTCGCTTTGAAAAATTAAAAAAAATTAAGGGCTTTCTGGTGACATTTCGAAATAAATGCAGTATAATATCCCAAAATATGTTTCGTCTTCTTTCTATTAAGGCATAAAGTAACAAATTCCATCAAAGGATGGCTACGATGTCAATGGATTAAAAAGCGTCCAAAAAATCTTCAATTCAAACGATTTTTTTTATTTTCCGAAATTTACATGCCATTCTGAGTCGGACATATGGGTGTCAGCGTCAATAATATGCCGAGTACACGACATGCACCCTTTTATGACATATTCTGACGTCAAATTGACGTCAGAGTGTCATGCGTATGTCATGTTTGGCATGTCGTGTACTCGGAGCTTAAGTATTAATTTTTGGGCAATTGAATTTTTGGAAGTAGAAGTCCTTGAGAGGGTCTTATTTCGTGAAACTCCGGATTGGACAAGTATTGAGAAAAGTCTATCATTTATTTCTCGGAAAAAAACGTCCTTATTTTTAAATGGCGTAGTACTTTTCGATGAAATATCATAATACCTATCTATTTGCTATGAATTATTGGTGATCAATGCCCAGCCTAAGCGGTAAGAGCTCAGAAGCACTCTAAGTGAGTGAAGCGATTTGGTGATATTCGAACTCTAAAAGGGGAAAAAGAGGGGTTAAAGTTTGTATAGAAACATTCTTATTTTTCATCCGACTGACTTCAAACTCGGTTTGTGTACTGTATGTAGATATATAAGAAATAAATAAAATAGTTTTCCTAATTTTGCATATTTTGCCTGGGGACCGAGTTATTAGCGACTGGAAAATGAATTCAATTTTCATAAGGAACATTTTTGTTTATCCTATTTAGCGCGTAGAAAACTCACTAACTTTTAATTTGATACATTTTTTTAAAATAAAAACCAAGAGTTTGCAAGAACAAAAATTATTGTCCTTCATTTTTCTTCGACAAATATGGTCACCGTAGATACTTCAAGGATCGAATATTCACTTGCGTTGCGAGTGTCAAGTTAATTTCACAAGGAAAACTGGCAGATTGTTCAAACATCTTGTCGGTTAATGCCATTCGTTGACTGTTAACTGTGGTCATAAAGTCACTATGTTTGACTCCACTTTATAAGTCAGGTATATTTGGTGTCGTAATACGAGTATATTTAGTACATATATAGAATCGTAAGTTTTTCCCGAGTCGTTTCTACTTTTAATATATATGTTAGAGCACATAATATAATTCTGCAGCACCCGACTGTGTTTTATGCCTCTCTGTATGTTTAGAGGATATTAATGGTTGTTTATATTTGCATTTTCATATCCACAGGGATATTGAGTGGAAATCTGTATCGTAATCGGATTATCTGTCGGTCCTGAGGTGATCCTGAGGAGCCGAATAAAAGATAAAAAGAAGAATTGTTGTATTGTTTTAATGTTTTCCCCTCGATAGATTTGTTGCGGGACTTGCATTAACTCTTGGCGATTTTTCATTGAATAATTATTTCATAACAAACGTTTCGGTCGCACTTTATTGTTTAGAATGTTATATTATAAGTAATATTTTGAGTGCGTCGTGCAATTTGGCGCAGCCGGTAGGATAATTTTAACTACTAGTTTTTCCTGTAAGAGATGTGACTTAACTTCTGCTGTTTGGTATACCATTGACAAGCATTTGTCTTCACAGATTGGGTTCGACCTTTTATAAATATTTGAAAAAGAATTTGGGGAGATTAATAAGGAATGTATTTCATTGTTTCTGGAGGCTAGTATGATGTCAATTAGAGTACTTTGGCGTGTTTCAATCTCGAGGACTTGTAGGAAGATACTTGTTACTATCTCCTGCCTCAACTGAATTTGCTGCGCCAAATTGTTGTATTGTTTTAATGTTTTCCCCTCGATAGATTTGTTGCGGGACTTGCATTAACACTTGGCGATTTTTCATTGAATAATTATTTCATAACAAACGTTTCGGTCGCACTTTATTGTTTAGAATGTTTTAAGTAATATTTTGCGTGCGTCGTGCTGTGTATTAACGATACATTTTATTGTGAAAAACGAATATAAATCGCGAGAGAAAAATAAAACACACACAAAAATGCTTGACACTTCCAACACTTTACTTTAACAACTAACTATTTTCTAGTGTCTGCTTTGCCTCCGAACATGCATTTTTTTGACAGTGCGCTGAAGGTGAAAAATGATACCTTTGAGAACGCTGGCAGTGACCAGTTCACTCAGGTAATTTGAATTAGTTTAGATAAAAGGAAGACATACATAAGATACATAGATAAGCGAGATATGCGAATAAGACACGATAATAAAATTATTAATTCGTGGAAAGAAGAGTAAGAATGTGTAATACGATTAGCGTATGCTGGCAGTGACCAGTTAGCCAAATATAAAATATATAAGTGAGATATGCGAATAAGACACGATGTACAGTGTATGAATATAAGATAGGATAGGTATGATATAGGAGAGACATATTTGCGTATGCAATGGTAATTTGAAATAGAGTGAAGGTAGGCATATTTACGTATGCAACAACGGGCTAGTGAACCTATTGAAGTAGTTGATTAATTGAAATCTATATAACTGCTACTAACCCACAATCTGGATTTGCGTCTAAATGTGGAGGATAAAAATAGTTAAGGCAAAAACAGCAATATACCTACCTAATGTGGTCAACATTTTATTGCAACAAAAATTTTGACACAGCATTCAAATTTAAAACTTTTAATGCCACTATTAACGCTTGCCTTTTTTATGCAAATCAAATCTTCGGGTTTAAAAAAATCGAACAGTTTGAAAGCCTACAACGCTTCTTTTTTAAACATCTCTTTTAACTTCCCACAACAGTCCCTAACTACGCCATTTACGTAGAACCAGGAGTTCGAAATTTATTGTAAAAATCTGAAAGCAAACGCGGACTACATTGTGAATGTAATAAAGCGGCGCAACGTCAATCTTCAGAACCAGCTACTAAGATATCCTTTTTGCTGCAAATCAACGCCTTTTAGTGACTGGTTCGATCTGGCAGCAGAATGTGGTGCGGAACTAAATCTAACCCTTGAAAATGTCAATGACTGGCAATATAAATTTTATGATTGTATGGCGCAGATAGGCGAAAGCTTTTATGAGAACTGCCTGAATAAGGTGCAAACCTCTGACTCTAGAAGCAATATAGAACTCAAAGTCATTCATTCGACACAAATAACTATTTCTGCAATGAGTTAACAACTTACAAAATCAGCATAATCTTCAAAATCAGAACTGAGACTTTGTGTACCAGGATCTTCAAAGAACATGCATCAGCAGCCTCTGCAATTTAAATGTGCCGGAAGGCATTTTCCATTTCCTCGCAGAATGTTCAATACTTCTCGAAATTAGGAGACTGTATTTGAGTTTTCTTACACTTCAGGAAGCTAAAGTATTGTTGAACGGTCTTTTTGGTTGGAAGTTGCTTTCGCAATATAGTAGGTACACATGCCTACAAGTATCGCAATAGCTTCTTGAATATTGTACAAAATTAAAAAAATGATAAAACTGAAACATTGGTACGGTCAGAACTATTTTGTATTTTTTTTCTCTTTTTCACTATAATAATAATTAATTGTTTTTATTATATTAATTTTTTTAATTTATAAAATGTATCATGAAATCAATCGTCAGACGGCAATATAAAGCCATGCTTTTCTCTTTGTTTAATATATAAAACTATATACTATCATTGAATTTATTTAAATAAAGAATAATAATAATATGTAGTAATAATATTAATAATAATTTTTTTTTTTTTTTTATGGACGAGAGAATACCTAATGTACCGTACAGTGGCAGGCCATCACCACTTGGTGTGTCTCGTGGACTAAACTATACCCACCAACGGCCTCAAATCCACCCTGGAACCGCTCTTTGCATTACTTCAGGGTGGTGCCGGTTTATGTCCATGTCTGGACGCCGTCTCGTGTGTCTTCTGTGGCCTAAGACGTTTGTGCTTATGAACCCTGGTGGGTTCTCTCTCCGTTTGGGTCTTCTTCTCTCTTTTTGATCCTGAGAATATTTTCTACGAAGGATTTGATTTGGCCCCAGTTCTGGTCACTCATTAACATCTTCTCGATAATATTGTCTGGAGTGATGGCACCGATGCTTCCTTCCAGTTCCCGCCGTTGGTCCTCCCATCTACTGCAGGCGAAAAAAGTGTGATTTGCGTCGTCTGCCAGAGAGTCCCCGTACTGGCAGGCTGGGCTGCTTGCTTGGCCGATCCTATGGAGGAAGGAGTTGAAGTAACCGTGTCCGGTAAGGAACTGGGTGACGTAGTAGCTCACTTCTCCGTGTTTCCGATCATTCCACTCAGCCAAATCCCTGATCAGCCTCGCTGTCCACCGGCCTCTGCTTTCAGAGTTCCAGCGCTCTTGCCACTGCCGTTTTGTGAGCTCTTTTGCCTCCTGGGTTGCCCTTTCCACGCCAATTTCCGCCTTTTTAAGGTAGACGTACTTCCTCTCTGCCGCAAGAAGATCAATAGGAGTTACTCCTGCGACTACTAGGGCGGCTGGTTCCGACACTGTTCGGTACGAGCCTGCCACTCGGAGAGCTCCACGTCTCTGTACCGCCGCTATCAGCTTCCTGTACTTCGCTTGTCGAAGTGCGTCTGCCCAGATCTCACAGCCATAGAGCAGAATGGCGTGTGTAATTGACATGAGCAGTCTTCTTTTGTTTGCCGTTGGGCCCCCTATGTTCGCCATGAGTCTGCTGAGTGACGAAGTAACTTTTGCAGCTCGCACGGATGCAGCTTTTATTTGTTGCCAGAACGTGAGTTTGGAGTCTAGGGCCATGCCGAGGTATTTCACTAGAGATGAGCAAAAAATAGCAACCTGCTAATTTTTCACTGCTAATGAAAATTCGCATTCGCAACCTGCTATCAACTTCTAAATAAACTGCTACTGCTAAATGCTATTTTTTCGCTTCTATCTCTGAGTCACATCACATTCACAAGTCACAATCGCAACTTAATTTTTTCATGCATTCCAGCATTACACACACAAACGAAAAAGTATGTTTGGCTGATACGAAAAACGTAAAGAAGAATGAAGAAGAAGTGTATCGCCCGTTTCAAGTCACTCTCTCACTCAACCCCATGCAAATGCAAACTACTCTTTTTGTAGGGAACGTCTCATATATAGCAATAGCAGTTTGCATATAGCAATCACAGTCGCAGTCGCAGCGAAAGTTAAAGTTGGTTTGTTGGATGCTATTAGCAGTATAATATGTAAAAGCGTAAGGAGTTGCTATTTGCTAAGTTGCTACTTCAGGAGAGAGGGAGGCTATTGCATTCGCAATCGCAACATCGCAACATTGTTACATTGTGAAGGAGCGCTGAGCGCAACAATGTCAGTCTGTCATCAGGCACTATGCCTATGGCTATGACAAACCATTACCAATTAACAGAGTTGCATTTCGCATTCGCATATCGCAGTTTCACTTGCAGCTGGTTCAAAATGTTTTTAGTTGGTATTGGTAAATAATAACAGCAGTTAGGTTGTAGTTGCTAGTTGCTAGTTGCTAGTTGCTACTTGCTACTTGCTACTTGCTACTTGCTAAGTTGCTATTGCGGGAGGGAGATCGAGAATCATAACTTTAAATGATTGCATTCGCAACATTGTATGATATGATATGATTTACCATACCAATGAGTTACTAAGTTTTGTTTTGCGTTTGCTTGCGGTCGAAGTATTTTCAAAAATGTGTAGATATGTGTAATAGACGAAATATTCGCAAAATGTTATTTGTGCCGTGTGAAATTTTCGTACAGAACCATTACAACGAATTAAACGAAATTAGTATCCTTTCTGATTCCGTCATATAAATTGAAAAGTAGACACACCATTTATAGAACGCCAATAGCTGCTATGTACTATGACATAAAAGGCATGGTAGGTACTTACTCTTCTGCACAAAGCCTATAATAATGACTTCATATCGAAATCGCATTAGCAGTTTACATTAGCAGTTTATATTTACTGTGAATAAGAAATCGCATTCACAGTTATAACTGCGAATACAAAATAGCAACTTAGCTCATCTCTATATTTCACTGCCGTTTTGCTGGTGATGTCTTCTGGGCCTATCTGGAACTCGAGGATCGTTGGTATCCGTTTCCTAGTCAGAAGGACTATCTCTGTTTTCTCCGCTGCTAGGCTAAGGCCGTGGTCTTTCATCCAGGCGCGTACGCGTATCATAACCTGGTTTAATCTTCTCTGAGCATCTTCAGTGTCCCTTGCGGTAATAACGGCACCAATGTCATCGGCGTAGCCTACCAGAAAGGTATCTTCGGGCATCTCCATATGTAGGATCCCGTCCACAAATCGGGTCCAAGGATCGAGCCCTGTGCAGCTCCAGCAGTGATATCCTTTCTGCAGGTTCCGTCTAGGGTGTCGTACACCAGTTCTCGGTCTTTTAGGTAATCCTTCACCATCCGTAGTAGATATTGTGGTATCCTGAACGTATTCTCGAGGGCGTTCAGCATATCCTTCCACCTGGCTGAGTTAAAGGCGTTTCTCACGTCTAAGGCTGCCAGAAGGACGACTTTTCTTGAGTGGTGATTTCCCCGTTGAGCAGTTTGAGCGGCCTTAACGACTTCTTCGATTGCTCCTATTGTGGAGTGGCCTCGTCTGAATCCGTATTGTCTTTCGGATAGGCCTCCTGTTCTCTGGACTGCTTCTGCAAGTCGTGGCTTTAGCAACTTCTCCAGTAGTTTCCCTGCCGTATCAAGCATACAAAGTGGTCTGAACGATGATGGGGAATCCGGATCTCCTTTGCCTTTCCTGATTAGAACCAAGCGTTGTGTCTTCCAGTTCTTGGGGAAAATCCCTTCCTTGAGGCAGTCGTTGTACATGCTCAGCAATAATTCGGGGCAGGTTTGTACGATGACTTTCAGCACTTCCGCTGGTATACCATCAGTTTGCGCATTACTACTTTGTAACCCAGACCCCAGGGGTCGCTGTTTACGTCTCGTCGGAGGTCCTCCCATTTTTGTCTTTTGCTCGTATTGATGGCCCTCTTGAGCTCGGTTTTTGCGTTTCTATACTCCGTGAGTACGTCTTCGGTAGTTTCTGCGTGTCTTCTCCTACCCCTGGTGACCTTGCGTCTAAGGTGCAGGCAGATTCTTCTGAGCGTAGCGATCTCTTCCGTCCACCAGTATACCGATTTTTTGCGTCCATTGGGGTTACTAGATCGTGGCATCGAGACGTCGCACGCATGGTGTATTAGCCTCATTGTAGCTTCGGCTTTTGATTCGGCAGTTGTCGTCATTTCCAGAATCGCGTTTTTACCTTGCTCGACTACCTGCTTAAGGAGTTCTGCATTAAGCCTATCCACATTCCATCTTGGTGTTCGCCTCTGGTTTCCGTTAGTAGAGTTTCGGTCTGCATGTACGTCGAAGGCAATGTATTGGTGGTCGCTGCCAGTATAGTCCTCGATGACTCTCCAGTTTTGGATATCTCCGGATATTGATTCCGATGCGAATGTTACATCCGGGATGGTTTCGCCATATCCGGGTCGCCTAAAAGTGGGTGTGCTGCCTGTGTTCATCACGTTGAGCCCCAGTCTTGCGGTCATCTCGAGTATTTGCCTTCCTCTTGAGTCCGTAATGGGCATTCCCCACTCTGGGGCTTTTGCGTTGAAATCGCCAGCTACCAGCACTGCACCTCCAGTTTCTCTCACCATGTCCTCCAGATTTCCTAGCTTTTCCCGGAAGTTGCCTATATCTTCGTTTGGAGTGAAGTAGCAGCTGACTATTGTGGCTTCCTCGCATTTTACCCAAACAAAACCTCTTCCTGTGCCGTGGTCCTTGATGGGGACCACTCCTGTGTCCGGTATCCAGATGGCTGCTGTGCCTAGTATATCCGCAAACCAGCCAGGTTGATCTTTGTTTCTATACTGCTCGCTGATGATTACTACATCGGCTTTTAGATCTAGTCTAAGTTGAGCAAGTAGGTTTTCAGCTGTTCGGCTCCTGTGGAGGTTTCCTTGAAGGATTCTAATCATTGTGCCCTGCCTTTCTTCGCCTTTTCAAGGGCCTCTCTAAACACCTGACAGATGCCCGATCCTGGCGCATGAGCTAACAAGTTTTGCGTGATTTTGCGTTCTTCACATAAGAAGCACTTCGAACTTTCTTTGCATTCAACTTTTTTGTGGCCTTTTTCTCCGCAGTTGTAGCATAGCCCTTGACTCTTCCTATTTGGTCCTTTGCAGGTGGCCTGTTGATGTCCGTATCCGAAGCATCTGAAGCAGCGTGTGACCACCACTCTTCGGCGTACTCTACAGTAAACCCAGCCGATTTTTACACGGGGATCCTTCAGTAGCTCATTTGCCATTCTTGGGTTCAACTGAATTATGGCCGTTTTTAGTGCACTCCTGTTCGCCTTCATCACAGTAACCTGGAGATCTAATGCCTGGTCGTTGACTTTTCTTTTGACAGCATCTTCCACTTCCTCTTTTGTTGTCAGCTCGTCCATGTTCCTAATCTCAAGCGTTACTTTGGGTTCTAGATGGCGAATGCTTGCTTTCTCTCCTAATATGGCTTTCAGGGATGAGCTGAAGCCTTCCTTGCCTTTGGACTTCGCCGCAAATTCCAATAGAACGTCTCCTGTCTTTGTTTGGCGTACAGTTTTTATTCTGGTTGCCGTTTCTTCTGGATCGACTTTGCTGCGAATTTCTTTCAGTATTCCTGCGTACGTTTCTGTTCCGCTGGGTCTTATGAGAATCGCGTCGGGTCGAGGTTTGGGTTGCCTATTTTTCTTCCTCTTTCTTTGGCCGGATGCCGTGCCTCTATCTGCCCCTTCGTTTTTATTGGGTGGGATCTGAACTGCTCGGCCGTCCTTCCCTGTTTTTCCTGCCTGTTTTTCCCTTGGTAAAGACTTTTTCTTTTGTGCCGATTTCTCCGAGAGGGGGGTTCGAAGTGGTTCTTTATTAGGTGAGGATCTTTCACCTAGTACTGCTGGCCTAGCTTGCGGTGTCGCATTTCTCTGAGTATGCCGCTTCTTCTTATTCTCTGTTTCCTTTACTAGGGGGCTTGGTGGAGATTTCTTCTTGGTCTCCGGATTTGCGGTTATCATGTCTCTGGTCTTTTGTGTTTCTTGGTGGAGTGTGTCCGCTAGAATTGTATTTTCGGCTTCCAACACTCTCTTGAGCGATCCTATGATATCCAGCGACTCTTCCAGTTCAGCTAGACCTCTCTTCACATCCATGCTTATATTTTTCTGTCTATCGGTAGCTCCTCTCATCCTTTTGACAGTTTCTTTGCATTTCTGTAGCTCTTCCTCCATCTTTATTTTTGCGGATTGCACTTCCGTTAAGCTAGGTCGCTCGCCACGCTTAGATGCGCAGTCTTCCCTTTGATGGACGCTCGCTTGAGTGTCCTCTGCGAAAATGTTTCGGGACACTTTCGGGCTCTCTCTTTGTCCGTGTCCGGGTTCAACTTGCATTGCGGTCGGCGGTGACCGCCGTATGCGTGAACTCCTTCCAAACGGGTTTCCTCTTCCTTCACTTGTAACATTTCGTTTCAAGGGGGCCAAGTGTTCCACTTCCATGGCTACGTTGGTATCCGTTGCATTATTGATTGTGCGGTCATAGGATCTCGACGTCCCGGGGCCCGCGTGCTCACCCCTGACAGACGCCGGTACTGGGGTTCCGAATCCCTGCACCGTAACAAAATTATTCATTGTTGTCTCTTCCATGGTTTGTTTGTTTTGTTTTTTTTTTTTTTTTTTTTGTTTTTTATTCTGTGTTCCATCACATAGGCTCCTCCTCCCACTTTCTGATGAAAGCGGTCACCGGGCTTGCCACCGACGTCACAGCCGCTCCTGACATGGAGAACAGACGCTGACCAGGGAGCCGCCCAATATGGGTCAGACGCTTCTGGGTTTTTGTGACTAGGGTCCGCGGGGTCGTTACGCCCGTTACCTCTCTCCGGAGAGGTACCCTTGCGGGTAATAATAATAATAATAATAATAATAATAATAATAATAATAATAATAATAATAATAATAATAATAATAATAATAATAATAATAATAATAATAATAATAATAATAATAATAATAATAATAATAATAATAATAATAATAATAATAATAATAATAATAATAATAATAATAATAATAATAATAATAATAATAATAATAATAATAATAATAATACCCGCAAGGGTACCTCTCCGGAGAGAGGTAACGGGCGTAACGACCCCGCGGACCCTAGTCATAAAAACCCAGAAGCGTCTGACCCATATTGGGCGGCTCCCTGGTCAGCGTCTGTTCTCCATGTCAGGAGCGGCTGTGACGTCGGTGGCAAGCCCGGTGACCGCTTTCATCAGAAAGTGGGAGGAGGAGCCTATGTGATGGAACACAGAATAAAAAACAAAAAAAAAAATAAAAAACAAAACAAACAAACCATGGAAGAGACAACAATGAATAATTTTGTTACGGTGCAGGGATTCGGAACCCCAGTACCGGCGTCTGTCAGGGGTGAGCACGCGGGCCCCGGGACGTCGAGATCCTATGACCGCACAATCAATAATGCAACGGATACCAACGTAGCCATGGGAGTGGAACACTTGGCCCCCTTGGAACGAAATGTTACAAGTGAAGGAAGAGGAAACCCGTTTGGAAGGAGTTCACGCATACGGCGGTCACCGCCGACCGCAATGCAAGTTGAACCCGGACACGGACAAAGAGAGAGCCCGAAAGTGTCCCGAAACATTTTCGCAGAGGACACTCAAGCGAGCGTCCATCAAAGGGAAGACTGCGCATCTAAGCGTGGCGAGCGACCTACCTTAAAGGAAGTGCAATCCGCAAAAATAAAGATGGAGGAAGAGCTACAGAAATGCAAAGAAACTGTCAAAAGGATGAGAGGAGCTACCGATAGACAGAAAAATATAAGCATGGATGTGAAGAGGGGTCTAGCTGAACTGGAAGAGTCGCTGGATATCATAGGATCGCTCAAGAGAGTGTTGGAAGCCGAAAATACAATTCTAGCGGACACACTCCACCAAGAAACACAAAAGACCAGAGACATGATAACCGCAAATCCGGAGACCAAGAAGAGACCTCCACCAAGCCCCCTAGTAAAGGAAACAGAGAATAAGAAGAAGCGGCATACTCAGAGAAATGCGACACCGCAAGCTAGGCCAGCAGTACTAGGTGAAAGATCCTCACCTAATAAAGAACCACTTCGAACCCCCCTCTCGGAGAAATCGGCACAAAAGAAAAAGTCTTTACCAAGGGAAAAACAGGCAGGAAAAACAGGGAAGGACGGCCGAGCAGTTCAGATCCCACCCAATAAAAACGAAGGGGCAGATAGAGGCACGGCATCCGGCCAAAGAAAGAGGAAGAAAAATAGGCAACCCAAACCTCGACCCGACGCGATTCTCATAAGACCCAGCGGAACAGAAACGTACGCAGGAATACTGAAAGAAATTCGCAGCAAAGTCGATCCAGAAGAAACGGCAACCAGAATAAAAACTGTACGCCAAACAAAGACAGGAGACGTTCTATTGGAATTTGCGGCGAAGTCCAAAGGCAAGGAAGGCTTCAGCTCATCCCTGAAAGCCATATTAGGAGAGAAAGCAAGCATTCGCCATCTAGAACCCAAAGTAACGCTTGAGATTAGGAACATGGACGAGCTGACAACAAAAGAGGAAGTGGAAGATGCTGTCAAAAGAAAAGTCAACGACCAGGCATTAGATCTCCAGGTTACTGTGATGAAGGCGAACAGGAGTGCACTAAAAACGGCCATAATTCAGTTGAACCCAAGAATGGCAAATGAGCTACTGAAGGATCCCCGTGTAAAAATCGGCTGGGTTTACTGTAGAGTACGCCGAAGAGTGGTGGTCACACGCTGCTTCAGATGCTTCGGATACGGACATCAACAGGCCACCTGCAAAGGACCAAATAGGAAGAGTCAAGGGCTATGCTACAACTGCGGAGAAAAAGGCCACAAAAAAGTTGAATGCAAAGAAAGTTCGAAGTGCTTCTTATGTGAAGAACGCAAAATCACGCAAAACTTGTTAGCTCATGCGCCAGGATCGGGCATCTGTCAGGTGTTTAGAGAGGCCCTTGAGAAGGCGAAGAAAGGCAGGGCACAATGATTAGAATCCTTCAAGGAAACCTCCACAGGAGCCGAACAGCTGAAAACCTACTTGCTCAACTTAGACTAGATCTAAAAGCCGATGTAGTAATCATCAGCGAGCAGTATAGAAACAAAGATCAACCTGGCTGGTTTGCGGATATACTAGGCACAGCAGCCATCTGGATACCGGACACAGGAGTGGTCCCCATCAAGGACCACGGCACAGGAAGAGGTTTTGTTTGGGTAAAATGCGAGGAAGCCACAATAGTCAGCTGCTACTTCACTCCAAACGAAGATATAGGCAACTTCCGGGAAAAGCTAGGAAATCTGGAGGACATGGTGAGAGAAACTGGAGGTGCAGTGCTGGTAGCTGGCGATTTCAACGCAAAAGCCCCAGAGTGGGGAATGCCCATTACGGACTCAAGAGGAAGGCAAATACTCGAGATGACCGCAAGACTGGGGCTCAACGTGATGAACACAGGCAGCACACCCACTTTTAGGCGACCCGGATATGGCGAAACCATCCCGGATGTAACATTCGCATCGGAATCAATATCCGGAGATATCCAAAACTGGAGAGTCATCGAGGACTATACTGGCAGCGACCACCAATACATTGCCTTCGACGTACATGCAGACCGAAACTCTACTAACGGAAACCAGAGGCGAACACCAAGATGGAATGTGGATAGGCTTAATGCAGAACTCCTTAAGCAGGTAGTCGAGCAAGGTAAAAACGCGATTCTGGAAATGACGACAACTGCCGAATCAAAAGCCGAAGCTACAATGAGGCTAATACACCATGCGTGCGACGTCTCGATGCCACGATCTAGTAACCCCAATGGACGCAAAAAATCGGTATACTGGTGGACGGAAGAGATCGCTACGCTCAGAAGAATCTGCCTGCACCTTAGACGCAAGGTCACCAGGGGTAGGAGAAGACACGCAGAAACTACCGAAGACGTACTCACGGAGTATAGAAACGCAAAAACCGAGCTCAAGAGGACCATCAATACGAGCAAAAGACAAAAATGGGAGGACCTCCGACGAGACGTAAACAGCGACCCCTGGGGTCTGGGTTACAAAGTAGTAATGCGCAAACTGGGTGCACAGGCAGCCAGCCCTAAATTAAACGCGGAAAAAATGCGAAATATAGTGGATACGCTATTCCCGACTCACCCTCTTAGGCTTCCCGACGTTTTTTCCGCCCAGCTGGAAGATGTACCAACATTCACTGAAGAGGAACTGATAATTGCAGCAAACACGCTGCAGAACAGGAAAGCACCTGGACCTGATGGTATACCAGCGGAAGTGCTGAAAGTCATCGTACAAACCTGCCCCGAATTATTGCTGAGCATGTACAACGACTGCCTCAAGGAAGGGATTTTCCCCAAGAACTGGAAGACACAACGCTTGGTTCTAATCAGGAAAGGCAAAGGAGATCCGGATTCCCCATCATCGTTCAGACCACTTTGTATGCTTGATACGGCAGGGAAACTACTGGAGAAGTTGCTAAAGCCACGACTTGCAGAAGCAGTCCAGAGAACAGGAGGCCTATCCGAAAGACAATACGGATTCAGACGAGGCCACTCTACAATAGGAGCAATCGAAGAAGTCGTTAAGGCCGCTCAAACTGCTCAACGGGGAAATCACCACTCAAGAAAAGTCGTCCTTCTGGCAGCCTTAGACGTGAGAAACGCCTTTAACTCAGCCAGGTGGAAGGATATGCTGAACGCCCTCGAGAATACGTTCAGGATACCACAATATCTACTACGGATGGTGAAGGATTACCTAAAAGACCGAGAACTGGTGTACGACACCCTAGACGGAACCTGCAGAAAGGATATCACTGCTGGAGCTGCACAGGGCTCGATCCTTGGACCCGATTTGTGGAATAAATATCTCCTACGACGGGATCCTACGTATGGAGATGCCCGAAGATACCTTTCTGGTAGGCTACGCCGATGACATTGGTGCCGTTATTACCGCAAGGGACACTGAAGATGCTCAGAGAAGATTAAACCAGGTTATGATACGCGTACGCGCCTGGATGAAAGACCACGGCCTTAGCCTAGCAGCGGAGAAAACAGAGATAGTCCTTCTGACTAGGAAACGGATACCAACGATCCTCGAGTTCCAGATAGGCCCAGAAGACATCACCAGCAAAACGGCAGTGAAATACCTCGGCATGGCCCTAGACTCCAAACTCACGTTCTGGCAACAAATAAAAGCTGCATCCATGCGAGCTGCAAAAGTTACTTCGTCACTCAGCAGGCTCATGGCGAACATAGGGGGCCCAACGGCAAACAAAAGAAGACTGCTCATGTCAATTACACACGCCATTCTGCTCTATGGCTGTGAGATCTGGGCAGACGCACTTCGACAAGCGAAGTACAGGAAGCTGATAGCGGCGGTACAGAGACGTGGAGCTCTCCGAGTGGCAGGCTCGTACCGAACAGTGTCGGAACCAGCCGCCCTAGTAGTCGCAGGAGTAACTCCTATTGATCTTCTTGCGGCAGAGAGGAAGTACGTCTACCTTAAAAAGGCGGAAATTGGCGTGGAAAGGGCAACCCAGGAGGCAAAAGAGCCTCTTGGCAGTGGCAAGAGCGCTGGAACTCTGAAAGCAGAGGCCGGTGGACAGCGAGGCTGATCAGGGATTTGGCTGAGTGGAATGATCGGAAACACGGAGAAGTGATCTACTACGTCACCCAGTTCCTTACCGGACACGGTTACTTCAACTCCTTCCTCCATAGGATCGGCAAAGCAAGCAGCCCAGCCTGCCAGTACGGGGACTCTCTGGCAGACGACGCAAATCACACTTTTTTCGCCTGCAGTAGATGGGAGGACCAACGGCGGGAACTGGAAGGAAGCATCGGTGCCATCACTCCAGACAATATTATCGAGAAGATGTTAATGAGTGACCAGAACTGGGGCCAAATCAAATCCTTCGTAGAAAATATTCTCAGGATCAAAAAGAGAGAAGAAGACCCAAACGGAGAGAGAACCCACCAGGGTTCATAAGCACAAACGTCTTAGGCCACAGAAGACACACGAGACGGCGTCCAGACATGGACATAAACCGGCACCACCCTGAAGTAATGCAAAGAGCGGTTCCAGGGTGGATTTCAGGCCGTTGGTGGGGAGAGTTTAGTCCACGAGACACACCAAGTGGTGATGGCCTGCCACTTGACGGTACATTAGGTATTCTCTCCTCCATAAAAAAAAAAAAAAAAAAAATTATTATTATTATTATTATTATTATTATTATTATTATTATTATTATTATTATTATTATTATTATTATTAGTATTATTATTATTATTATTATTATTATTATTATTATTATTATTATTATTATTATTATTATTATTATTATTATTATTATTATTATTATTATTATTATTATTATTATTATTATTATTATTATTATTATTATTATTATTATTATTATTATTATTATTATTATTATTATTATTATTATTATTATTATTATTATTATTATTCTTATTATTATTATTATTATTATTATTATTGTTATTATTATTATTATTATTATTATTATTATTATTATTATTATTAGTATTATTATTATTATTATTATTATTATTATTATTATTATTATTATTATTATTATTATTATTATTATTATTATTTTTCCCACGCCTCTTTCCCCCCCAGATCCCGCGCGAGCTGGGGTCCATTTACACCGAGTACGACGGCAGTTACGATTTGCAAGTCGTATCGGCACTTTTATCATGGTTGCTCCAAGAACTTTCGAACTATCCTGCAAGTATTCAGGATAACCGCTTTCGACATTTCGTGTACAAGATGTTCACACTTCAATTTTTTCAACTCGTCAATAACGGCTTGTTCGACTACTCCTGTGCTGGATATAATGATAGGGACTACGCGTATTTGATTTAGCCTTTCTCGTTGTTTGATTTCACGTGCCAGTTCAACATATTTCCCGACTTTTTCTCCATAGGTTCTGTTGATGTTGACAGAAAGTGGTACTGCTACATCCAAGATATATCCATTTTTCAACGACTTATCGATCCATACAATGTCAGGTCTATTGGCGAGTATTGTATGATCAGTAGTCATCGCTCGATCCCAGTATAATTTAGAGTTGGAGTCGAATAGAACCTCACGTGCTTCATACTGGTAGTATGGTTTCTTTCCCTCGACGAATTTACATCTCATGGCAAGCTCTTGGTGTATGATTTTAGCTACATCATTATGCCGCTTGAGATAGTCGTGGTTGGCTAAAGTTGTACACCCATTTATTATGTGGTCGATGGATTCTATCCCCTGTCGGCAGCGACGGCATATATTATCTATGTCCTCATGTAAGATTGCCCGCCGGTATTGCTTTGTTGCGACGATACCATCTTGAATAGCGATGGCAAATCCTTCCGTTTCAGGAAACAGTTGACCTCTACGCAGCCAGATTGTTGAAGCTTCCTTGCTTATTCCGTGCCCCCCAAGATGATGAGGGTATTTCCCATGAATTGGCTTGCATTTCCATTGTTCTATAATGCTGGGAACAGTGCGGATGTTGTTGCTTGGTTGAAACTCCAAGTCACCTAATTTCAGTGGTGTGAAATTTATATCTAGCTGTATTAAAAGATGGTATCTGGTGTTGTTCTCAGGGATTTCGGCGAAAAATCGTCGCAGCTGATCAACTTGCACAGAGTGTTGGCTATATATGTCTATTACTCCTTGACCTCCTTCATCTCTGGGCAGATAAACTCGTTGTATTGCCGCTCTTGGGTGGTGATAGCGGTAAGATGTGAACACTGTTCTTAGATTACGTTCAATATCTTCTAGATCAGTTTGACTCCACTTTACGAGTCCGAAGGAATATGTTAAAACAGGGACAGCATATGTGTTGATGGCTTTTATGAGGTTACCACTGTTTAGTTTGGTTTTACATAACCGTTTGACTCTGTCATTAAAAAGAGTTCTGATGTGGTGTTTCATCCTGCTATGTTGAATTCCACGCATTTCTTGAAGGCCGAGATATTTGTAGCTCTCTTCTTCCCCCAGCACTGCTATTAACCCATCATCAAAAGTGAATCCCTCTGTTCGCATGATCTTTCCTCTAACCATTTCAACAGCTTTACATTTGTCGAATCCAAAATTCATATGAATGTCATTGCTGAAGTTTCGGACTATGTTGAGCAGGCTAGCGAGATGTTGTCTGGACCTTGCAAATAACTTTAAATCATCCATGTATAGCAGATGGGTAATGTTACTCTGCAGATCGCCGATCTTGATACGATATCCATCGGAGGATTCGTTAAGGATTCTGCTTAGTGGAGCTAGACTAAGACAGAACCATAGAGGGCTGAATGAGTCACCTTGGAAAATTCCTGTTTTTATGCAGATCTCTCTTGTTCTTACTCCTCCTATATTTACAGTAGTCTTCCACTGTTTCATGGCATAAAGAAGGCTATAAATTTGGGCTCGATTCCGTGAATCTTCAGCGTTTCTAATAGATAGGAGTGCGGGACACTATCAAACGCCTTTTGGTAGTCAATGTAAGCTACACTGAGGTTTCGCTGGTTATGAGTTGCATTATTGGTAACGATAGTGTCCATGGTGATCAACTCTTTGCACCCTCTGGAATTTCTTGCGCATCCTTTCTGTTCACTTGGAATGATATTATGTGATTCACAGTGCTGCCATATTCGATCACTGATGATGGAAGTCAGTGCTTTGTATAAGGTTGGCAAACAAGTTATCGGTCTGTAATTCGCTGGATTGTCCGGTTCTCCATCCTTCGGGATTAGGAAGGTTCTTCCTTTTGTGAAAAAATTAGGAGCCAGACACTGTTTGTCCAAAATTCGGTTGAAATTCCTGACAATGTGCCCATGTGCATTAGTGAATTTCTTTAGCCAGAAATTTTGAAGCTCATCCGGACCTGGCGCTTTCCAATTCTTGCTTTTCCTCAGCGTATTTCTCAATTCATCTATATTGATTGGGGAGGTGTTCATTTGTGGATACACAGGCGCTGTGCTTAGCCAAATAGATTGAGGATTATGAATTTGGTAATTCTCCCATACGTTTCCCCAAAATATTTCAAGAGACATCACATCAGGTATTTGTTGGACATTGTGTTGGTTATTTCTGGTAAGTTCAGCGTAAAACTTTCGTTGGTTATTTTGGAAGTTTTTGTTGTCAGTCCTCCTTTTCTGGCTGACCAAATATCTTCTCAATCGAGAGCTCATGACTTGCAGTTTCTGGGTGAGTCTGTCAATCAGTAAGTCAATCTCCTGGTATGTCATTTCCTCAAGTAAGCGAGGGCGCACGATACCACTGACCTTGCTGATCAAATGTCGCGACCTAACCCCACTTTTATATTGGGTTAGGCGACCAAGTTTGGCTCGTAACACTGATATCTTGCCCTCAAATCGGCGTTGCCATAACGGTTTGATGTTGCGTTGTTGATTGACCGTTGGGGTTGTGTTGATCTTAAGACCGATTGATCTAGAGGCAGCTATTGCTGCACAGTAAATTATGCTTAGAACATGTTCTAAGTCATGATAATCTTGCAAGTGGTGCACAATGATATTATTTAGATGTTCAATAATTGCAGCCATCTTTTTGTTCATATAAACTTTGGGAATCCTTGGTCTACATAATGGATCCATTCCCTGAAATTCGATTAGAGCTTCATCAAAATTATCAAATACTAGCTGAAACAAGACATCTCCAGGTCCTAATGAAGAGCGATAGCTATTCAGCTCTTCTTCAGCTTGCAAGACATTTTCTATTGTTTGCTGCTCGTTTTCCGTCGGAACTGGAAGGCTCAGTCTATGTCTGGGTCTTAGCTCATCCATTATTTCCTGTTCGATGGCTGCCATTACAATCTGTGGCAGTAGCAGTCTTCCTCGAATCGCTCTTACTCTATCGGCTACGTTCTGCACGCTAAGTCTCTCGACCAGCTGTGGGTACAAGGCTATAAACTGCTCGTGTTGTCTCTCCCTATATCCAGCGTTCTCGCTCCCACATTTCGTTGCTCTATGGTGGCAACGCATAATGTCTTTATTCATATCTGTTGACCATGCTATGCGTTGTCTACGAAGTCCAGCTCGTGTGGTCTCGGGTAATGATACCCTCGAAACAGTCGGGGCTGGTGCAGGTGCTGTCGATGGTATTGCTCTGCTTCTTGGTCGCAGGTTTCTGTTTGTTCGGGTTATCCCGGTGTGCATGTCCTGCGGTTCTGCATCACCACTACCGGCTCGCAAACTGCTAACTCCAGCGGTAGCTCCATTATTATTATTATTATTATTATTATTATTATTATTATTATTATTATTATTATTATTATTATTATTATTATTATTATTATTATTATTATTATTATTATTATTATTATTATTATTATTATTATTATTATTATTATTATTATTATTATTATTATTATTATTATTATTATTATTATTATTATTATTATTATTATTATTATTATTATTATTATTATTATTATTATTATTATTATTATTATTATTATTATTATTATTATTATTATTATTATTATTATTATTATTATTATTATTATTATTATTATTATTATTATTATTATTATTATTATTATTATTATTACCCGCAAGGGTACCTCTCCGGAGAGAGGTAACGGGCGTAACGACCCCGCGGACCCTAGTCACAAAAACCCAGAAGCGTCTGACCCATATTGGGCGGCTCCCTGGTCAGCGTCTGTTCTCCATGTCAGGAGCGGCTGTGACGTCGGTGGCAAGCCCGGTGACCGCTTTCATCAGAAAGTGGGAGGAGGAGCCTATGTGATGGAACACAGAATAAAAAACAAAAAAAAAAAAAAAAAAAACAAAACAAACAAACCATGGAAGAGACAACAATGAATAATTTTGTTACTGTTAATAATAATGTTGTTTTGTTAATAATAATAATAATAATAATAATAATAAGGGTTGGGGTTGAAATACTGTATGGTCAAAATTCTGTTTTCAAATACTGTATTTCAAAATACTGTATTTCAAAATTCTGTATGAACATAATTCTGTATGAACAAAACTCTGTATTTCAAAATTCTGTATGAACAAAATTCTGTATGAACAAAACTCTGTATTTCAAAATTCTGTATATCAAAAAGTGCGCACTTTTTTACATTATCAAAACCATTTTTTTAAATACAGAATTCTAACACACCACTTCTTTTATTTTTATATTTTACTGTCTCCTTGCATATCTACATAGATTTATAAAACATAAACCGATGTTTTGGTCTGTTTTTGAAAGTTCAAAAACAAGAACAGAAGTGTTTCCGAGGACCCAAAACAGCGTTGAGGCATGGCATCGCCGATTAAAAGTTGGGAGGAAAAAGCCGGGCCTGTATAAACTTATCAGCGACCTGAAAAAGGAGCTAATTTTTACTAAAGCACAGGTGGAAAGGGTTAGGAATGGGGAGCACATTAAAAAAAACAAAAAAACAATATCTAAAAACAAGAGAATTCGACGTATTATGCGAAAGAGGCCCGATTTAAGCAACGTTGCTTATTTAAGGCGAATAGCAAAAAGTTTGCTTTTGTTTTAAATAATTCTGTTATGCTAATTTGTTATTTTTATGTTTATTGTTTATTAAATTTCTTTGAAGTATTATGTTTACTGTTATGTTTTTGTTAAATTATGTTCCTAAATGATTTCCAATTTTTGTTTTTTTTCCAATAAATTTAAAAAGTTATATTACAGCTTGCTTTTTCTTATGCAAACACTTTTTCAAAAAATAGAATTGGGTATAAGCAGCTATTCGGAAAACAGAATTTTGCACATACAGTATTTTTAATATACAGCATTTTGGATATACAGCATTTTGAAATACAGAATTCTGAAATACAGAATTTTGTTCATACAGTATTTTCAAAAAAAAAAAATACAGAATTTTGTCGATACAGTATTTTGAAATCCAGAATTATGGCCCATTCCCTAATAATAATAATAATAATAATAATAATAATAATAATAAAAATAATAATAATAATAATAATAATAATAATAATAATAATAATAATAATAATAATAATATTAATAATAATAATAATAATAATAATAATAATAATAATAATAATAATAATAATAATAATAATAATAATAATAATAATAATAATAATAATAATAATAATAATAATAATAATAATAATAATAATAATAATAATAATAATAATAATAATAATAATAATAATAATAATAATAATAATAATAATAATAATAATAATAATAATAATAATAATAATAATAATAATAATAATAATAATAATAATAATAATAATAATAATAATAATAATAATAATAATAATAATAATAATAATAATAATAATAATAATAATAATAATAATAATAATAATAATAATAATAATAATAACAATAATAATAATAATAATAATAATAATAATAATAATAATAATAATAATAATAATAATAATAATAATAATAATAATAATAATAATAAAAATAATAATAATAATAATAATAATAATAATAATAATAATAATAATAATAATAATAATAATAATAATAATAATAATAATAATAATAAAAATAATAATAATAATAATAATAATAATAATAATAATAATAATAATAAAAATAATAATAATAATAATAATAATAATAATAATAATAATAATAATAATAATAATAATAATAATAATAATAATAATAATAATAATAATAATAATAATAATAATAATAATAATAATAATAATAATAATAATAATAATAATAATAATAATAATCATAATAATGATGGAGGCCTCATTAAATAAGAATATCGCACCCCTCAAATTTTTAGTTTTTGTGATAAATATTCTTTATCTGATCACTTTTGTAATTTAGCTTTTTACTCACAAAAAAAAAAAAATAAAATTATCATTCCTTTTAACATTTGTAATTTAGGTATATTTATTAATATGTATCGATTTAACGTAGATACACTTACTTTTTGTGCTATAAAAGACCAACCGCCTTACCAACAATCCACTTTAGTCTGGCAGCACAAATTTAGTTGCCAGAATATCGTTAACTGTAGGGTTAAATGTTAATGTTGAGAAAGTCATGTTTATCTCGGCCATTAGCTGAATAGATCCACACTTATGTCAGTTTCAAGAGGAGTGTTTCCTATGCAATCAAAATTAGAGAATCAAAAATTGTAATAGGAGTTCGGAATGAAAACAAAAAAAAAAACACATGGAGCCAAATTTCGTTTAGGATTTGAAAGCGTAAGAGTCCTGTACGCGATCTATATCCATACATTTTCTCTGCTTTTCTCAAGGAAATTCTACTTTCAACACATTTTCTTCCTTCTTCTAAAGATTTATTGGCCCAACTTCCTCTGGAGGTCTTGCGGGTATATTTGCGTGCCATTTTGTAGTCTAAGAGTCCGTATAAATAATAAGTTCAAAATGCGGCTTTTTACTTCAAAAAAAGTGCGGCATCTCTCCCTGGATTAAGGGAAAGATGCCGCACCTTACCAAAACTCTTACAAACAAATAAAAGTAACAAAAATCACGTAAAACACTTCTAACAGTATCACTCAATCCTATGAAATGCTCATTGGTAACAAAACAGGCTTTGACTATCTTTCGCATCGATGTTTCCATAGTATTGACAAACTTTCATACCAAAAAGGAATGCGTAAAACAAAAAATATTAAATATTTCCCCCCACCTTTTAGAATAACCAAGGGGTAGTGTAGTCTAATGTTCTCGCTTTCCACGAAGACTCAGAACCAGACCCCTGTCCGGTTTTAGAGCCATCCGTGAATACACGATGGCATTCCTTCCCTGGCTCCGAGTCTGGCCGAACCCATTCAGTTGCCTGAGGAAAGTTGACGTGGTAGTTTTGTCGCAGTAGGATTTCTGGTGTCATTGCGTCAGACGGCATATCCATAAGACAGGGGTCAAAGGATAATTCTCGCACAAGTTCTTCAAAATTCCAATGCGCGTGGTACCAAAAGCCACCTCTCTTTAACCGGGAGATGGTTTTCAGCGTACACCCCATGATAAAAATATCAAGGGGGGTGATGTTCATCAAAGCATCTAGAGCAGAGCCCGGAGTGCTAGGGAACGCCCCTGTGCAGCCAAGGCAAACCGTTCTTCGGAGTTTGGCGAAAGAGGCCATAACACGTTTCCGCGAAAGCCTGTTCCACTACACAACCGATGCATATGAGAGAAGTGGTCTTATCATTGCCGTATAGATCCAAAGGACCCTTTTAGGAGATAAGCCCCATGTCTTCCCAAAAGCGCCTTTGCGCTGCCAGAAAGTCGACAGCACTTTATCGGTTTTTGATTCAACATGCTTGCACCAAAGAAGTTACTCCCAGATATTTGACTTCATCAGAGAACGGAATAGTGACACCTTTTAGCACAAGTTGAGACAGACCAGTGATATTCCTCCTTCTCGTGAAGAGAACAACCGTAGTTTTAAGAGGGTTCACTGAAAGCCCATTCCTTGTGCACCAATCATCTATCAAACCCAAGGATCTCTGCGCCAGAGAGCAGACAGTCCCAAGGTCTGAACCGACAGACAGAACGGCGACATCGTCCGCGTAGGCTTGTATATAGGTTCCAGGAAGATTGAGAGTCGTCAGCAGAGAGTCTACTACCATGCACCATAAGAGGGGAGACAAAACACCACCTTGAGGGCAGCCCCTGTTTACCCCTGTCATGACGCATTTGCCACAATCCGCTTCGGCAATCAACGTTCTGTGCATTAGCATTGCTTTAATCCACAACACCAATGTTTCACCTATACCGTGATGTCTGGCTGCATTACACATGCTATCAAAGGTCGCATTATCAAAAGCACCCTCAATATCGACGAAAATACCCAACGCGTACTCCTTCCGATCAAGAGCACTTTCGATCCTACCAACGAGGTTCTGAAGCGCAGTTTCACAGGATTTTCCGCGCTGATAAGCATGTTGCGTCTCAGAAAGAGGATGCAATCGAAGAGCAACATTGCGCATGTGCAGCTCAACCAGTCTCTCCAAGCTTTTCAGCAAGAAGGAAGACCGACTTATGGGTCTGAAACTTTTGGCGAGAGTATAGTCAGTCTTACCGATTTTTGGTATGGACACGACTTTAACCATACGCCAAAGGGAAGGTATATAGGCCAAGGTCAAGCTTGCGGCGAAAATTCTTTTCAACGTCGGCATCAGCTAACTAAAATCTTGTTTCAGCATAGCCGGGTAAATTTCATCCGGACCAGGTGACTTGAAACTGTCAAACGATGCAATTGCATATTTGATAGCGTCATCCGTCACCACTCTGGATGCAATATATCAGCTACGCTGCGTGGAGTTTGTCAGTTCCGTAGTGGCCACCGTTGCCGGTACCACTGAAGAACGCGTAGCGACCTGATTTCCCGGGAAGTGAGTCTCCAGCAGAAGACTAAAAGTCTCCGCCTTTGTCTCAGTGTAGGTGCCATCAGATTTTTGGAGCGATTCCATTTTATTTGGTCCGTCCCTTTTGAGGACTTTAACAAGCCTACAGGTTGCACTTAGTGATTCGACCTCGTCACAAAATTTCCTATAAGAGTCATTTTTCGTTTTGCGAATTAGTCTCTTAAATTCTTTTTGTTTCGATTGATAAAGCATAGAGATTCCAGTCTTCGTCTAAGTTGATTTTTAAAGACCGATTTAGGAGCTTCCTGGTTTCACTGTGAATACACTGCAGTTCGGTGTTCCACCAAGGTACCGGTTTTCTACAGGAGTTTTTTGTAACTGGACACGCTTTTTCAAAACAAAGTATATATGGGCGCTGTATTGATCTTAATTTAAGTGGAGCTTTAACAGAGTTGCCAAGTTCCTCCCTAAGCCGTGCCCAATTCGTTTTTCTCGGATTTCTCCTCTCTTGCGAAGGTGAAACTTCACAGTAGATTTGAAATTCGATGTATCTGTGGTCTGACAGAGTGCTATCTGGCGATACCCTCCAATTATTGATAGACTTGGAATGCCTGTTGGACAGAGTAATATCGATTACTTGCTGTCTCCTGGCTGTAACAAATGTGGGTCGACAACCCACATTGTTGATGGTGATGTCAGACGATAGGATGAAGTCCAGAAGACGATCTCCTCGTATATTACATTTGCTGCTGCCCCAAACAGTGTTTTGGGCATTAGCGTCGCATCATAAGATAAGACCAGTATTTTTGGTCTCGCAGTACTCTATGAGCTCAACAACTGCCTTTGGTGGTGGAGGAATTAGTGAGTCGTAGGGAAAGGAAGCCGATGCAACAACAAATGTTTCCCAATTGCCATTTGCAGGGTAAGTGATATTTGCAGCAACCAAATCTTGGCCACAAAACCGTTTGATTTTAGCTGCCATGAGGGATTTCGATACAACAAGACATGTCCTAGGTCTCTCGGACAGTTCATCGTAAAGAACGTTGTGTGAACCGCTTAAATCACCAAGGCCACAGATGCGATTTTTCCACACCCATGGTTCCTGGATGGATGTTATAAGGTTTTTTGACCTACTGACAGCAAGTCTCCTACTTAGAAGAGCGGTAGCAGCCTTGCAGTGATGTAGATTAACCTGAGTAAACAAAATGGATGTAAACTCTGGTATACTTGCTTTTCGGGTTAGCAGAAGAGGAGGCAGTGCCCGATCCAAGGGGTTGGTTAGTTTCAGTTTGTGAGACCTTCACCGACCTGTTCCTTTTTAAAGGCACCGCCGAAGAGTTGAAAGAAGTGCTAGCGCCTTTAGCAGATAAAGCATCTTTGCGCCGCAGGTTCATCAGATTCTTTCTTTTTCTCTTCCGCTGTCCCTTAGACAGGCGCAGCTCAAGGACCGCCTCTTTAGGAGCTCGTTCAACCATGAAGATAATCCCGAGTCTGACCGTCAGTGGCAGTGCAGTGAGCCACAGCTTGTCTCATGCTCAATCCTTGAGTCGCTTTTGGGTTCGGGTATGAATGTTGGGGCCTCCAGAATCAGTGCCCCGGCCGTAGTCGAGAAGACTACGGATGGATTATGGCTATTGCCATTACCACCTGGAGTAGACAGTTCCGTATGGTTCTCCATTCATATCGAGTCTTGAGTGTTAACCACTGGCTCCTGTGGGTGGGATTTACTGAGGATAGGCAAGCCGTTACCTCAAACCCACTGTTTTCCACCTACCCGGAAAGAGTCCAGAAGAATACGACAGATGAAAAAGCTTACGCAGTGGTTTTGCCAGAGTCGAAGAACACCTCTTCCCCTTATAAGACCCCCTAATCTAATGGCCTCTTTCAGCTCGAGTCGTACCACGCGTTTTATTTTGCTTTGATACTCTTTATCCTGTGAGGGATGAAGGATTTCATACCTAAGGTCAAACGAGCCTAGGGCTAGGGGCGATAATACTTCGACAGAGTATTTATTAGGGTGGGAGGTAAGAAACAAGTCCAGTGTATTGGTGTTTTGACCGTCAATGTCTGGAACGCGTGTTGGCGCATTTAAAAGCTGGGTTAGTTGGTTTACCTCAACAAAGATAGGCGCATAAATTCCTTCGGGTGTTGTCTGTCCAGAATGTTGAAGCCAATCAGAATTGTGGACATTGAAATGATGACTTCTGTGTGAGTCAGACAGCACATCGAACTCATTACAAAGATAGGCGCATAAATCTTTCGGGTGTTGTCTGTCCAGAATGTTGAAGCCAATCAGAATTGTGGACATTGAAATGATGACTTCTGTGTGAGGGTACAGGGAGACAATTATTGTTATGGAGTCAGACAGCACATCGAACTCATTACAAGTCGAGTTGCTGTCTAAGTTGGGGCTTCTATAGATAAAACAGTAATGGATTATTTGCCTACGGACATGGAACTTAAGCCATTTGAAATTAAATTCCGGATTGGAATAATGGCCAATAATCTTTTGGAACTTGGTAGGCTACATCATTCATTCATTCATTCATTTTCAATGGTCCGCTTGTCCATTAAGTGGGTCGCGGGTGTAGGTTGCTCATCATTACATACATAAATGGCGAGACCGCGATGTAGAAAGAATAATGGCACTAAGCGATACCCAGGCAGATGAAGTTCTGATTTACCCTATATTTAACCCACCTGGGCCTCGCACAGTGCCAAAACAGCTGATTTGTATTTCGAAACATGCGCGTACGCCGAAAAGCGATTCGATCGAAGCCCATGAATGTTGCACATGCCAACCCTAAAATTCCTCATCAGAACAAAAAAACACAGTTCCGACACTACTACTAAGCACAGTTGTAAAGTGAAGATCCAAAGTTAAATATTTCAAATCAAATTAGGTACCGTAGGTGTTATGCCCATACGATAATCAGTTTTGGTCCACAAACAAAATCTTCACACACAACCCGCTATTCGCCGCAGTCATTGCAAACGCTCAAATGAAAAATATCATAGGGTGCTTGCAGTGACTGAGAAAGGTCAACAGCAGGGTTGGCCGAATAAACTACACTACATTTTCTACATCATTAACTACGCGTAGTAAATTAAATAAACTACACGTCTTATTTACTACAATTTGCTACGTCTGCTACATAGACGTAGAAACTACAGAAAAATAATAGAATTTCAGTTAAAAAGATTCAAAAGTATTGGGTTGTACTAGTTTTACTCGTAGTCGTAATGTGGGGTTCGATATTTTACATTCTCAATGGATGTTCGTATTGAACAATGAACATTCGAGAACCGATTTTGAATTCAAAAGCATGCGTCCTATTTCAAATTTGACAGTTGAAGCTACGTCTGCTACAATTTGTTTCATTAACTACATTAACTACATTAACTACATTAACTACATTAACTGCATAAACTACGTAGCAGATGTAACAAATGTAGTTTTTTCGAAAAAGTGACAGTTCGGCCAACCCTGGTCAACAGCAAACGAATTGGAATGGGACAAGAGGGACTGGCCAATGCTAAACACAAGCACAAACGATTTTTGTTTTTTGTCGTAATTGATTTTTTTTTTTCGTTGCACTTAACAACATTGCTATGCGCGGCGCGCGAGGGATTAATTAATTATTGTATTGATCTATTGATCATTGTTTTGTGTTTTTTTTTTATCAATAATGATGATATGAAGTGAGCGCGATTATAAGGGGTCGGTCGGTAATGTTAAAGTAGTGTGCGCCGCGGGATGCAGATCGGAACTGCCCGGCATTTCATAAGTTAACCCTCACATGGACGGAAATTATTTAAATGTACCTACATGGACAGTATCTACCCGGGTAGATAAACAAAATATCAAGCATTCTGTGTGAGTTTTTTTCCACTAGGTTATAGTTTTTCTTTCAATATTATCCTTTTGCATTCATTCTATTTCAGCTTTTCTTTCAAGCAGAGCGCTACCTTTTATCGAGCAACGATATCGGTAGAACGCTTCAAAGCAATTTCGCAATAAATCGTATTTCATTATTTGATTTGCTACGCATATTGGTATGTCACATAAAATATACTTTAGTTTACTTTTAAGCTCTACTTGGTACAGACATGCATTTTTGTATCGACATTTTGCATGCAAATTCAATTAATATCTACCTGCGTAGATACTGTCCATGTAAGACAAAAAAAAGACAAAACTTAAAAAAAAGTAAGAAAGAACATTCTCACAGCACTTTTTTCAAAATTATCTTTAATAAAACAATAATTTAGTCACTGATTCGAAACTGCATTAAAATCTAATAAGAAACCAAAGAGATATTTAGAGATGAAAATTCAAATATCTACCCGGGTAGATACTGTCCATGTGAGGGTTAAGAAAACGTGTCTTTAACAAGGAGATACGTTAACCAATAGAGCTCAGGAACTTCGCTAGCTACTAAACTCTTACTCCTTCTAAGGATATTTTGAGGTCATCGGTCTCTTAGATTACGTCTAGGTACCCTTCTTCGATACAATAGATCTTCTTAGGTGTCAGCCAAATGGGCAGGGTGTATCGTATTGGCATACGAGTTTAAGAAATAAAATAACTTGTATGTAAATGTACACGTATACAGAGAAAGAGTGTCGGCGTACTACTGCGCGTACGACTGTACATCCCTCTCGATATTGACTTCACCTTTGGACAGCGAAGAATAAAGATGGGGTTTTCAGAGCATAGCTCTTTTTCCCACAAAAAAACTCCGGGCATTTTGAATTTCCTTTTTTCCTACAGAATACAGTCCATTAATATACATTTTGGTCCTTTGAGCCGGATGTTTGAGCCAGCGACCTATGGACAGTAAAAAAACCGGGATATAATTAATTAGTTGTTTGCCTCAAGACGAGAGCCGTAGGTACACATCGATGTTGTTAGACAATCGGGGCTGAAGCCCCCCCCCCCGAAAGTCTAGACAAAAAACTAAAATTTTCTAAAGCCGAATTTAAGACTATCATTTCAGTTTCAGTTTTAGTTGAGTTATCAGTTAAGCTTGTTACAGCCGATTTCTTCACAAAGTACTAGCGCTAGTACCGGTATTAGACCAAAAGTTGATACTCAAATACCTAGGTATTTATCACGAAGTACTAAGATGAATTTGGTACCAAGTATTAATTAGTACACGGTATGAGCTTGACCCTCAAAATCGGCAGTCTAACGTCGTTAGTACCTGAATTAGATCGATTTCATTGCTTTCGCTCTTGCCTATTTTTGTCAAAAAGTAAATACATCGTAGGTTTAAGCAAAATGAAGTTGATTAGAAAATGGATTTCGACATTGAGAATGAGAATGGTGAAGAAGGGGTGGCAACTCGTTGATCTGAGCGGCGCATCTACCATATTATGCTACAATGGAAAACAGTAAATACTAAGAACGATGTGGATTTTTTTGGCGATTTCAGTTGTCCAGAGTAACGTTTTTTTACATTCGAACGTGGACGAATTGCAGTACGGTTAACATATTTTATATACTTTCAGTTTTAGTCGGTAATCGTTTTTATTCACGATTTTACCAGTCATCGTTAGATAAGGGGCCAGAGACTCTGGTGTGGTGGGGGTTACGAGCGTTGTTGATGAAACGCATGCAATAACCCATCGTTCTTACGAGACAACCTAAATCTGAAAAACGTTTGGTAATGAGATTATGTAATTTTCTGAAACCTCGGTATGATGAACATGTACAATATTTTTTCCTTCTTCCGTAGTAAAATTTGAAGGCTGATCAGGACATTCAAAACTCCAATTTTCCCGCAGAAACGAAGGCCCATTCCACCAAAGTGTCGCGTGTGCCAATGTGGACGGTAAGGCACCTCGTGACGCCGCATCGGCTGGGTTGTGTTGCGTGGGTATGTGTTTCCAAATTCTGGCCGGTGTTAGTCGTTGGATCTCGCCAACTCGATTTCTCACGAAAGTTTCCCATCTTGCTGCTGGGGCCCGAATCCAACTGAGGTTGATCATTGAGTCAGTCCAGGCATGCATAACTGCATCTTCCAGTCGAAGTACTTGGGCAGTGTAGCTGGTCATCCCTCGACCGTATGTAAACTGCAGCACCGTATGCCTTCTCTGAAGCATCGCTAAATCCATGCAACTCTATTGTGTTTGACGTGCTGAGCAGGTTAATGCATCGTGGAAGTCTTATGTCGTTGATAGCTGGCAGATCCGTGTAAAAGGCATTCCATTCCTGCAAGATCGTCGGTTCTATTGTTTCATCCCAAGACAATTTTCGTAGCCAGAGTTGTTGCATGAAACATTTCGCCTGCAGAACACATGGTGATATCCAACCCATTGGATCATATAACCGAGCGATTGTCGACAAGATGAATCTTTTTGTTGGCTGTGGATTATTCACAGGAGTGAATTGAAAACAAAACTGATCAACGGCTGGTAGCCATTGAATACCTAAAGTTTTGACTTGGTTCGAACCTTCAAATGGTACTGCAAATGCAGACTCACGTTCTTCGATGGGTATTCCCTTAAGCAGCTCTATGTTGTTTGACGTCCACTTGCGTAAGTTGAACCCGGCTCTCTGTAATATTATCTTAACCTCTTTACCTTTCTCTTCAGCTTCCTGTATGGTGTCTGCTCCTGAAAATAAATTGTCCACGTACACCTCATCCTGGATCATCTTTGCAGCTCTGGGATACATCAGTTGAGCTTGCTTAGCTACTTCCATCAGAGTTCGTATTGCGAGATACGGAGATGTGGCTGTTCCGAAGGTGACGGTCTTGAGTCGGAAGATCTTGAGCTGATTGAGAGGGTCCTTGCGCCAAAGTATCAGTTGGTAATTTGAGTCCTCTCCTGTCACCCAAATCTGGCGGTACATTTTCTCAATGTCAGCTGAGAAAGTAAACCGATACAGTCGCCATCTTAGAATGACATCGATGACGTTTTGCTGCAAGGTCGGACCGGTCATCAAATGATCGTTCAGAGAGCTCGTGGAGTTGGATGTTTGTTGCGAGACGTTTTTCGAGACACCTGAACCGTTGAATGGCCCCTTCGTACGACCTTCCTAAGACTGGATGTTTGTTTCCCTTGAAAGGAAGAGCCACCTGGAAATGGCCATCGGTCAACTGCTTAACGGTCCTCAGGTATAGATCTTCACACTCAGTATTCTCTTTAGTATCGATTTCCTTGAATGGAGCCTCTTCCAATTCCCAGAATTTGCGCAGTTCCTCATCGATATTTCTTGTTTGAAGAAAGTTATAAATGGGTCTAGGCTCAAGTGGTGCCTTACCGAACAAGATCCAACCTAGTTTTGTATTCTGGGCAATAGGCAACGTTTTATCATGTGGTCGAACTAAACGGGTAGCAAAACTTCGGCTAGAACATCACTACCTAATAATATGTCGACTGTAGATGGCCTATAAAAAGCTGGATCGGCTAAGAGCAAGTCGTCGAGGTGCCTCCAGTCACTAACTGGAAGCATACGGGCTGGAAGATGGCCCGACAGTGACTTGTAAATGAAGGCCTGGACGGTTGTTTCGAAATTTGTGTGTCGTGAAGCAATTACAATGTCTACAACCCTTTTGCATGTGCCACTGTTGACCATTCCTATACCAGAAACCTCAACATGAGTGCGTTTCGGCTTCAAATGAAGAAGTTGAACAGCTGATTCTGTGATGAATGTTGCCTCCGAACCCGAATCCAAAAGTGCTCGCAACGTGAATGTTTCTCCTGTGACAGATCTCACCTTGACAACCGCTGTCGCCAGTAAAACCTGCGTCGGTATATGCGACAGTGCATGTAGACAATTGACGGCTGAATTCACTTGTACCCCCTTAGATGGCTGAAAATTTGGAGCATTTGGATTTATGTTGGAGGTAAGAAAACTTTGACGATGGTTTTGAGCAGCTTGTGCTGATGTGGAAGGTTCTTGTGCAGGTGTGAAAGTGGTTGAGGTCGAAGGTCTTTGTGGTTGGATACGCGAACTGTTTTGTTGATTTGACTGAATGTATTGCTGAGTCTGAGGAATTTGTGATGCTATGTGTAATAGAGAGTGATGTGGTTGTTGGCAATAATAGCATCTGTAACTACTAGGGCACTGCTCTATCTTATGATTGTAGGCTAAGCAGTTGGAACAGAGGCCTACCCTGTCAACACTTTGTCGACGATCAGCGATACTCATCTTTAAAAACCGTTTGCATTTGCGAATAGCATGATGTCCCTTGCTGCAAATTTGGCAAGAGAGTTTTGGATTCTTGGCCTGCGAGTGAAAACTGATCCTATGAGGTGTTTGTTTTGGGGAGTCGGCCCTAGATCTAATTTGTTGGGAACTAACAGCCTCCAAGGTTCGAAAACGCATTTCTAGGAATTGAGAAAATTCGGAAAATGTTGGCAGCTCCTTCGGTTTCTGTCTAGCACTTAAGCGCTCGTCTACCGGAACATTCAAGTTTTTCAAGCTATGGAGCACTTCTGTGGAGGTGTCCAAAAGTTGTTTAATTAGCTCAGATTTTTCTTGACTTATGGGAACCTGATTGAAGAGACACTTGAGCTGAGTGTTCACTAAGAACCGTGCATGATCGTATCTCTCCGTGATGATCGTCCATGCCTTGATGTAGTTGCCGTTATCTATACTGAGGTGAGCTAAAAATTTTTGAGCTTCTCCTAACACACTAGATTTTAAATAATGAAACTTTTGTATTTCAGAAAGCGCACTATTATTATGGAGGAGAGAGACGAATAAGTCGTGAAATGGCCGCCAAGTTTCGTATGTGCCGGAAAAGGCTGGCAAATTAATTTTTGGGAGCTTGATGTCAACTTTGATTGAGTCAACAGGAGATACGTGTGATTTTGTATCCTTATTGTCACTTCCTTTGACCTTTTCGGCTGCGTCGAGCAGGTCCCCACGGTAAATCACATATAATTCACACAATTTCTCATAAATTTCTTCGACTTTTTCATAGATTTCGAACTCTTCCTCTGTGATGGACGTTAGAAGGGTCTTGTGAAATGCTTTCGCTTCGGTCATGTCATGCTCCAGCAACTCTAAGCGTCCAGCAAGATAATTGGCTGTTCTACGAGTTTGACTAACAGTTTTACCAAAATTCACCTGATCTTTCACTAATTTTGTGTAAATTCTATTTAAGGCTTTTTGTTCCATTTTAATTATTTAAAAAAAACAATCCTAATCACACAATAAAAGTAAGAAAAGTTCACTTGCTTGGTGATTCTTTGTGGCCAGGTCGCAAGTTGAATTCGTCTTTGTCCTCCTGAATTGGCTAAATCGTTGTGCACACACACACACAGCTACTCCTTGCAATTTTGTTGAAAATTATGAAAATCCTTTGCTGTGGTAAGCTTCTTGGCTTGGAAGGACCAAAATGTTCGTTGCAGAAACAAAAAGAGTGAAATTGCAAAAAAGAATTACTTCCAATCGCAATTATATTACTCGTTGACAATGGCAATTTGATTCGCGGACAAAGGAAAATGCTCAGACAAAGGCCAAGCTGTATGAACTCAAAACTGTTGAAAGTTACGTTAGCAGAACGGAATAAAGAACTCAACTTTCTTGGATCACGTTATAAAAAAGAATAAAATTACTTTATTAGAAAATTAACAATTTGTGTCTTTTTTATGACATTTGAAATTTGACATTTGACATTTGGGCATTGTTGTTACTAAAGCTGTGTTCAGTAGTCTTTGGAATAAGGCTGCCTCCAGTACTTTACTTTGGAGACGTCGTAGTCTCCAACACTTCGGCTAATCACGAGTAAATTGAAAGCTCAACTGAATACTAGACTGATGTCTGTTTAACTGAAAGGTTAACTGATAGCTCAATTAAAACTGAAACTGAAATGATTTTCAAAATAGGGCTTTAAGCCCTAAATTTAAATCTATAAAAATAAGACTATCCCGGTAGGTATACAGTATTCAAACGCTAGGTATGTACATTGTACACTGTGCAAGCCATATCTTTGACCTGGTTCTGCCAAGTCAACTCCTGCAATTCGCACTTGCCTTTGTGTAGTTTGGCGTACTTTTTGGGGAAGTGAGTATAACAAAACCAAAAGATAGTAGAAAAGTTTTGCATGGAAAAGTAAAAGTGACCTAGCTTTCGATTCTAAAAAAAATACGCCTGTTAGTGAAATTTCTTCCGCAACTGCTCAAATGAATTATATTATAACTTTCAAAAATGTCATTACAAAGCACGCACCAGAGAGCTAAAAAACTCGACTTCTACGCCTTTGTGAAACAAGATTCATTGAAAATACATCTCAATAAGTCTTGAAGAAATAACGAGCAGAACGATGTCTTCGAAAGCATCAACACTTTTGGCAGCGCCAGCGGTCCAAAAAAGTAATTTCCTAATAAGCCCCATTACATGCGAAAATCTGTTCAGTTTAACGCTGCCCTTATCAATTTTCCTTAGATTTCGTTTCTGCAATCGACCGCACAAAAGAAGTTCTGAATTCTCTTAAGAACATCAGAGAAAATACCGAAGATTTTTTCAGAGAGACTTTTCAATCCGCATCCCAACTTGCAGAGGACTTATTTGAAGTTAAATTAAGAGCTCCAAGAACTTCATTGCGCGTTCCAATCCAGAAACCTTTCTACTGAAGCCTATTTGCTGGTATTGCTGCAGTTGAGCGAGTGAACGAAATGGAAAAGCTAACAGGCTAACCCGTTACTTTGATAATGCAATTTCGTTGTCAGCTGTGAAAGCTGTATATACATTCTTTGGTGCGAAAAAAAATCGTCGAGTGATACTTCTACCGAAGTTTTGAAATTGCTTGATATATGTGACAAGACTTACTTTAGATGTATAAATTTCTTGCTTACGGTTTTAGCAACGCTTCCAGTGACCACAGCTAGCTAGTGTTGAAAAAACCCTTTCAGCTATGAAAAGGATTAAAACAATGTCCCGAAGCGTTATAGTGAATGCAAGGTTAAGGTAACTTGCTATGATATCTGTTCATTCGGATATTATTGTGGATCTAAATAAGGTGATTGATCTCATGTTAAAAAAAATCAAGATCCCAACTAACATTTCAGCTTCGATAAGCTTCAATAGAGGATTACTTTTAGTTTCCAAAAGAATCCTATAAAACTTCGGTAAGGTCCGAAAGGCGAACACTTATCGAAAACATTTTATCTATAAAGCCTCTAAAACGATTCCTATTAGGACTCTAATAGCTCAATATTTCATTTCTAAGACTAAGACTGTGTAAAATTATTATTTAAGTACATATGTTCGTTTAAGTACATACGATTTAAAAACTAATACGAATCAATGAATTGGAATATTCTTAGTTTTTTGCTTCATAAGATTTGGATCAAGCCCCCCCCGAACCAAAATCCTGGCTTAGGCCCTGACGCCTGATATATATGTGGCTCTGACGTCAACAGAGAGTGCACAAAGAGAGCTTGTACACGGCATGTACCCTTTGGGTCCATTCGCTGACGTCAAAATGACGTCAGTGCTACATATATATGAGGTGTGCTACATATCGTGTACTAGCACCTTTAGTCCGGTGCGTCATGATACAAACCGAGACAGGACAGCTAGCGAGACCAGTACAGAAAATCTGTATACTGCCAGTAGAATCAACCAATCAAATGATAGCGTAGCCAGCGAACGAATGGTGTTGCCAGAGTCTGCCAGCGAACGAACAGCGTTGCCAGCAGATGACAACGATCGAAAAGCACAGCCAGCATTCGATAGCGATCATACAGCGTAGACGACAGCGATGGAACAGCGCAGCCAGCAACCGATAGTGATCAGATCATACAGCGGTTAACAGCGATTAGAAGCAAAAGACAGCAGCAACCGTACCAGCGAAACGAATGACCAGAAGTAGAAGGAGGCATAAGGGAAAACATTCTGTTTTCGGTGGCACTGTATTGTATTGGCATACGAGTTTGAGAAATAAAATAACTTGTATGTAATTATTATTATTATTATTTATTAAAAGTAAATAAATTTACAATTAATTTGTGTACACGAATACAGAGAAAGAGTGTCGGCGTACTACGGCGCGTACGACTGTACCTCTCTCTCGATATTGACTTCACCTTTAGACAGCGAAAAATAAAGATAGGTTTTTTTCAGAGCATAGCTCTTTTTTCCCACTCCGGGCATTTTTATTTTTCTTTTTTCCTACAGAATACCGTCCATTAATATACACAGGGAACAATTAAAAAAAAAATAGGTGAATGAAATTTTGTGAGATGACTTCTGTTTACCGTCGTCGTCAGGTTGGTATTGAAAATTGTCTATAGTAGTTCTGGTACCTGCCATGAAAAACCAATATTACACAGTATTACCATTGTATATAGACACTATAGTACTAGCCGCGTTTTATTATCGCTAATGATCCATATGGATCATCCTCTGATAATAAAACGATCCAGATCATGAAAAAATATTACTTTGCAAGTTTGGCACCCCTTATTATTTTTCGACATACCTACGAAGCAAATAGTAAACATAACTCCAGCTGTAATTGATATACGTTCAATAGGAATGGAGAAAAGCGATTGTTTCATCTCTCGTCCAGATTCTTGTTTGTCTTAAAAATATTTTTAATGCGTATTTATATCCTTTGCTTGCTGTTTTATTTGGATTTTTGATGACATTTTGCACACAGCTGTTTCTCTGTATTTACTTTTTAATGGCGCTGCCATTCGTGAGTTTTTTCTTGTTTTATTTAATCTTTAGAAATTTCGAACAACATCAAACTACGGATATTTTCTTTTAATTTGCTACAGAATTGCTAAAAACTATACTAATTTATAGATGGCATATTTAGATTTGGAGAATTTTCGTTTAAACACATTAAATTCGTAGTTGCAAATTTTTATTCTGCCATTTTACGATAAGGAAACTCCGTACTTGATAGCACAGAGCAGAAGTGGAAACATTCAGAAGTAAAAATTACTTAAATCGTTGGGTTTTGGGATTGGCTATCTGGATCATGAAAATTGAACCCGATAGAACACAGGATCTCGTAGATTTGTTGTAGTGCGGGTAAATCGATGATCCATATGGATCATTGGGAATAATAAAACGCGGCTACTATCACTTCGCATTTATGCACTAGCGCCACCTCTGAGATCAACTACTCACATAGAACATGGTAGTTGTATTGGATTATTTGAAACGAAATTAAATTATGCCTTCTTCTTTTTTTATGCGTCTCATTGACAACATGCAGATGAAAGAGAAAGAACAATTATTATTTTTGTTGTCTTTTATTCTCCAGCGATTGTATTAGTAAGGAGTGGAATGTGGAAGAGGGTACTTTTCGCATATACGATAATAACGATATACCTCTATACTATACTCGTAGGTAGTTAGTAGTGGTGGTGTGCAGGTTAGGCGAAGTGTACTTTTAGCATTTATGAGAATAACAATATGAACAAAATGAAATGAAAGATCGGATCGATTTGTACTTTTCGCATATAGTGGTGGTGTGTGGGGAGAGTACTTTTAGCATGATGATGGGTGTGATGCTTATGACGATTGGAATTGATATTTAAGAGGATAACAATGTGGAAAGGAGGAATATGAAATCATAGATCGGATTTTTTAACAATGTGTACATATTTTGTGTATTTCTTGGATTTATGGGCAGCAGTGGTGCGTCATGATCGTGGCTTTTGGACTTAGGTGTCAAGGGTAGGTTATGATATGATGATTTGAAAATTATGGGGTGGGTGAGCCTGAGCATGTGAGGTGCATTAGTGGGGAAGTTTGTTTTGGATCTTAGCAAATAAAATCACGTACCCAGATCGATCCAAATTTTCAATTTTCTCATATTGTAGATAGTGTGAGAAAGATATTTTTTTAAGTCCAAATTTTTAGATTAATTAATTATTATATTAAGATGATAGTAGGTACCTACAGCTCAAAAACTGAGTCTCGCAATTATGTCTGTCTGTTTGTCTGCGTGGTGGTAGGTAGCTGTAGCGACAGGACAGATTCGTTTGTAGGTACCTCTAGTAGTTTGTTTCAAATTGTTTATAAGTAGGTATGCGATTTGTAGGCTGACAGTTTGAGTTCATTTCTTTATTTTAATTTTAAACCCAAAATTAACCTTTTGTATTTAGATAAAATTATTTTAGGAGCAGCTATACGCAGGTCTCAGTGGTACGCTGAATGCTATTGCAGCAATCATTCAACTCATCTCTAATACATTTAAAATATGGATTTTTGTAGTATGTAGGAAATTAATGAATATGTATTTAGAAAGTTGCATTTCAGATCGAATAGCTCACAATTATCTCCAGACCAGAAATGACAGCATCAGGCGGGTAACCCCAAATGCAAGTAATCTATTTTTTATATTCCGTTTATAACTAGAGTTTGGCTACACCGAATTTGAACATTCTTTTTTTTCTATACAGGTATATATTCTTCTGTAGCAGGTTTGTATGTAAACAAAAAATTGGACAAAGGGGCGTGGCACCGTCCATTTAAAAATTGTGGTATATGAACTCACATTTTGATAAAATCTTTGTACGAAGGCTATTCTGTAAAGTTTGGTCAAAATTGGACAAAGGGATGTGGCGCTATTCTTCGACAATCACGGGAGCCAAAGTTTGTAAAATTTGTAACATTGGTATGCATTGTCCTGATAGACAAGAATACTATATATGCAATACGATTCCTGGAAAACCCAAAAATATGTACCATGGAGCATTACAATAAAAGCTGTTTATCACTTATTTAAATGAATTTGAAACTGATATTTTTATTTTTCTATTTTGCACTACGAAGTGCATGATAATCAAACTTAGAACTTCTTCTAAATACATAGTAGTGCCTACATTGTTAGAAAAACATACTTTTATTTAAATAGTTCCGCATAAATCCTCTGAATATGTACCTAACATATGTATCTACTCTTTAGATTTAATGCCCTATATTAGTTTTATCGAAATGATTATGTATTAGTGGTTATGGAAAAGGAACAATAATTGCACTACATTACATATAAATATAACCGGCTTTGCACGTGCCTAGGAATTGTATCTATACTATTGCACAGATATATTTTTGTCCATCAGCACAATGCATATCAATGTTCCAAATATTAAAAACTGTTGAGGAATAGCGTTTACAATTTTTTGTTTGTATTGTCTAATTTTCCACACTTCACAGAAATACCTACCTTTGGGTTTGGTTCGGTGGTTTTCGAGTTTTGCGA
The DNA here is from genome assembly GCA_949372485.1 of Cheilosia soror. NCBI lineage: Eukaryota > Metazoa > Arthropoda > Insecta > Diptera > Syrphidae > Cheilosia > Cheilosia soror. Next base: position 46,098,117 of record OX443562.1, on the reverse strand, counting down.
TCATTAGTGGTGTAGGTACTTATATTCTCATACAAAATGGAAATTCAGATTTTTTTTAATTTTTCGGCTTTTTAATTGGGAGTTTCCGAATTTTCTTTTTTTGCCAAACCCTGATTCAAGACGAACAAAACAAAAATTAATCATCCAAATCGGTCTAGCAAATATCCTTTCTCGAGTTTTGCAAACAATTGATTTTTATATAGAGAGAGATGTAGGTATACCTACTCCTATAATAGTTAGTTGCTCGTTTTACTGACATAAAATGCTTCTACATTATAAATCTCATAAAGTAGAGAAATGCCTAGGTATAATATTTTAGAATCAATTAAAAACAAAATCACTTAAATCGATGCATATTTGACAAACAGCTAGGTTCCAGAAATCGAGTGAAATCGAAATTGCAAATCGAGTGAATTCGTTTTCAGTGTTCTGCATTTCGAACGATTCGGAAACTCCTAAATTTTTTCGAAATCACAATTTCACTTTGTCTTAATTCCGAAAATTTTAAAATCAAAATCGAATACAGTAAAATGTAGAACACAAAAATTCATTTCCGATTTCATTTCGAGTGAAAGTGAAATGTGGAACCTAGCAGAAAATATAGGCAAAATAGTATAAGAGTCTAGCATACATTATTTTATGCCCAATCCTCAAATCTTCTGCAACGACAGAAATGAAGCCAAATTCAGTTTTTATTCAATTTGTCTTTCCCAACTGATCACCCCTTGCATCGTGCACCCCTCTCCAAACACGAAAATCCTCCACCACCACCTTCCTATCCTACACCACCATGCTGATGAATTATATTTGCTCTTGCTCATAATATTGCACTGCACCTCCTTTCCTCTATTCTCCTCTCGACTAACTAAGAAAAACCAAACCAGTTGCAGTTCTCTAGTCTAGTCTACCCTACCCTGCAGAGTATATCCATTATAATGAGTAGGGACACTCTCGACAATTTCCTTATCAGCAAGTATTACTGTGTCACACAGACATGAGAAATAGACGGATATATAAAGTGGGTAGTGAGAGAGAGAAAAAAGAGGAGGAGTATTTTTTCGGAAAATGGCACAGGGTGCTCCGTTAAAAAAAGGAAAATTTGTAACTTGTCATGCATTTTTATTAAATACAAAATTATAATTACATGTGTGTTACGCTAAAATATGTATTCTTGTTGTTGGTTTTTTTGATAAAGTCATGCTATTCTATTAAATTTTTTGATAAAGTCATGCTCTCAAACACGTGCCTACGTAGGTATAATTTTATAAGAAATTCTTTGTTTTGATTTTTACAGCCAGTAATCAATGACATTTATTCTTTAATTATGTAGTTGTAGGTAATACATTTTCATTTCAAAATATTGTTTTTTATTTTGCTATAAACTTTCTAATGCATCTAAAAATTATTTAGGCGAACGTGTTAAATGCGCAATTTCATCTTCCTTAAAAATTTGTAAATATGGAGGAAACGCTATGTTGCTGACTTAGTTCCAACTCACACTTGCGTTTTTGAGGTTTTTTTTAATATAGCATGCAAAATAATAACATTTTCACTACCGAAATCAGCAGTTTTATAGTCAGATTCAGTTTTGAAAGCGTTTATTTCAACGCCGGAAAGCTCTAAATTTTCAGTTGGCTCGCAACTTTTTTCTCCATGTAGCTACTTTGCTGAAAAAGATCTGTTAAATTCACAAATGAATTGAAATGGAGTCAGCTAAACTTATTATTTCTTCCTCGGTTGCGTTAAAATGGCAATTAGGTGAATTGAAGTACCAATGAGACGATTTATATTCTGCTGCCATCCTTTTAGTTATATTGGCAGACTTATCGAAAAAAGCAATACTTAAAAAATGCATTTCATAAGAAATTGATTTATGCCCTATTCACACCAAGCCGAAAACCGAGTTTTCGTCAAAAAAGTTTAGAAAACTCGTGAATGCATTCACACCGAACACCAACTCGTTTTCGTTTGACGTTTCAATTAGCTGTGAAACTAGCTATGAAATGTTTGTGGCGTCTAGACTTTTATTTTAGTTACTAAACTTCGCTCGTATTGACATAATATACAAACAAAATTAATTAAGCTACTTGATTATCGTTAACTTATGGTTAAATGCATAAAATAATTAACATAAGCAACATTCAAAATCAAAACATCTGAAAATACCATTTTGTCGTGTCAGGTAGTTTGCTCTTTGTGGTGCAAGCAAAGATAACAAAAAAACTCTCACTCAGTCTCTCACATCCTGTCAGCAGATTCTGAGCTCGCTGAATGTTGCAAAAAGGTGTGTCTGCTTCAAGAACCCAACGATTGTACTCGTTTTCGTGGCGTTTTCGTGGAAAACGACCTCAAACAACTCGTTTTGAAAACTGCAATATGTATGGGAAAACTTCTGTTTTCGAGGAAGTTTTCGACTGTTTTCGCGAAAACCTAGTCTTCGACTTGGTCTGAATAGGGTATTACTCTTCATTTTCAAAAAATGGTCTTCTGAATTTGTTGGGGTCTTTAAATTTATATGAATTAAAGATTAATATAACTTAGGGCACATTTCGACCACAAGCAATACTATTTATTTTAAAACCAAAAGGCGTAGATATGTATTTTAAATGTGTCCAAGCAAAACAAAATAAACAGCCCGTAAAAAAATTGTAATGAAAAATTACACCCCCAAAAAAGGAGTCAGAAAGGGGATAGTTTCAGGAGTTATCACTAAAAAACCAATAAAGTTAAACTTTGCCCTCCATTATCGGCACATAAAAATGTTTTACACCTGCATTTACTTTTTGTTCCCGACCGCGCAGGCTAAACACTTCAAAATATGTTTTCCCATTTCCTATTTAAATTTCTATTTAATCCAAAAACAATTGCACTGTAGTTTGTTCGCACCGAAAACTATCACGGGTCACCCTGTATTGTGTTTATTTCACTTCTTTCGCACAACTGATAAGAATTCGAGTTTACCGCCTTTAAAAATGCTTTATGAAAAAACCCACAATCGTTCGTCGTATACAGCAAGCCCCATGTAGTGGTACAGGTAAAATGTGTTGTGTACCCTTTTCTTCTTAAGCATTCGTTGTATTCAGGTAAAAAGTATTCTTTCGATCTGCTTCCACTTATTGTAAGATTTTTTCTGCATTTTGCTTTGTAGTAGACGAAATGCATATGTAGAGAGAGTGTCCCTACTCATTAATGGATATACTCTGCTACCCTGTTACATCACATCAGAAATAATTTTATACCTACTGATGGATGGAAATGGCGATATGAATGAAGAAAGAGAAGAGGCATACCAGTTTGACTTTGTTTTGTTTATTTTGGTTTTCTTTATACACATTTCCCCAATGCTCGGAGTTGGCTGGCAGTGTACAAACCACAAACCAGTAAGAATAGACCGTCGACTCCTCCCACATAACGGACTTTGCCTACAAGCTGCCGGCGGGCCCAGGATTTTTCATGGATTGGTGCTATACAAAATCAACGCACGCATACCTACTTGAAAAATCCTAGGCCCATAGTATAGCATGGAAAATCATTGCCGCCATTAATTTTGACATTTACACTTATTCACAGACAGGGTAATTTTTTCCGGCGGGAATCGGATAGGTGTACGGGAAGTCGACGGTCTATATATGCCTATAATATTTTAGAATCAATTAAAAAAAAATCCCTTAAATCGATGCATATTTGACAAAAATATAGACAAAATAGTAAGAGTCTAGCATACATTATTTTATGCCCAATCCTCAAATCTTCTGCAACGACAGAAAGGAAGCCAAATTCAGTTTTTATTCAATTTGTCTTTCCCAACTGATCACCCCTTGCATCGTGCACCCCTCTCCAAACACAAAAATCCTCCACCACCACCATACTATCCTACACCAGGCACCATGCTGTTGAATTATATTTGCTCTTGCTCATAAATAATATTGCACCTCCTTTCCTCTATTCTCCTCTCCCCTCACTAAGAAAAACCAAACCAGTTGCAGTTCTCTACCCTACCCTGTTACATCACATCAGAAATAATTTTATACCTATTGATGGATGGAAATGGCGATATGAATGAAGAAAGAGAAGAGGCATACCAGTTTGACTTTGTTTCCAGCTCTCGCAATCGCAAACCCAAAAAGGCGACTTGGTGGACCAGCGAGCTCAAAAAGCGGCGACCTACTGTGAGACAACTGTTTAACAAAGCAGGACAGAGTAGAACAGAAGAAGACTGGACTACGTATAGATCCGAACTTAATCTGTATACTAGAGAAATTAGGAAAGCTAAATTCGAATCCTGGAACATGTTCTGCGAATCCATGGAGAGTACAAGTGAGGCTGCCAGACTACGTAAAATATTATCCAAAGACCCCACGGTCCCAGGATATATTAAACGTGCTGATAACTCTTGGACAGAGTCTAGTCAACAAACGCTACAACTCTTAATGGACACGCACTTTCCGGAGTCCAGTGAAATCACCAGGTATGAGAATAATAACACTCCTACCCCAACAGGTACTGAACCGGAAGTAGCCACGGAAAATATTATAACAGAGCACACAATCGCTTGGGCAGTCCACTCGTTCAACCCCTACAAATCAGCGGGACCAGACGACGTCATGCCAGCAATGATGCAACATGCTCTCAGTGTAATACTGCCATGGCTGAAAGTAAGTAAGTACAAGAGATTACAAATTGGATTTACGAAATGCTTAACAGCAGAGTAATTAACTCAGAAATTGGAGAGAGCAACATAAGGAGAATAGTGACCAGGGGTACTCCACAAGGGGCCGTCATATCTCCTCTCCTGTGGCTCCTAGTGGTCAATAAGATCCTTACGGCTCTAAAGATAAAAGGGACAAAAATTGTAGCATACGCAGACGACATTGTAATCCTAATAAGTGGAAAGTATCTACCCACTAATAGCGAACTCATGGAAGCGGCTCTAATGCCCAGTTGTACAGTCAGAGTTTAAACTCAAGTTTAACTAAACCTGAACGAGAGTTTAAACTTCTGGTTTAACTCGTTCAGTTTCACAGTACAAAATAATCTGACAGTTAACTAAACGCAGTTGTGGAAGCGCAGAACAATTTCCCTTAAGGGGATATTTTTCTACCAGCGCACTTTTGACCAAGTAAATGGTTATTGCTTTTCTCTACTTTATCTATTTTACCATTTGTAAATAAAAGAAAATGTGTGCAATATTATTACATTGTGTATTTTGGTATTAACGAAGTGAATTGATTTATTTTCGACACATGTTTGAACTGTCATCTACTTTCACCAATTAATTATTGCAGTAATTATTATTCCTTTTTTTTCAATAATAATACATATCTAGTTGTTGAAATGTATGTGGCATTCAGACGGATGCGATCACAGGTACTGCTTCTTTGTAACTCGCTGGGTTTTTACCACATCCAATCACCCGTCGCCAGTAAAATATTGAAAGGATTTTATGAGCCTCTAATTAGGGTCATTGTCTGGTAATAGGTAGGCGCAAAGTTTTTTGCTGGTGTTTCTACGAAAATCTGCGCTATCTTGTTCTGGTTTCACTTTTTTTTTAAACAAAAAATGTAGGTAATCCAGATCTGTATACAAAAATGGTATGAACTCCGAAACCTTTGAACTGAACAGGCATTGTCCCGAGAAGTGTGTTCAAAATCGGACAAACAAATTGCATTGTAAAAAGAATAGAGTGGGTAGTGTCTTGTTTCAGCCAAAACAAAATGTGAAAGATTTGAGTATGTATAGAAATATATTTTGTTCGCGAAGAATCTAAAGAAATCACTAGTACATTACAAAAAAATAATCGTCATTTCCACACACGAAAAGAAATAATTTGTATTGAAAAAACCTCAATACAATTTACGCTTGTCTACATTATGTTTGGGCTAAGATCTACCTGATGTTCACTTGAAAAAAGGCGTTTTCATTGAAAAGTACATTATATTGGTTGAAAATCTATTGAAATTTTCTGATGACAGTGGGTTTACCGCAGTAATGCTGGAACTAATCATAGCTCTACTTTTTACTCATATAAATTCAAGAAGTGCAGCACCCAAACAATTTCTCATTTCTGTTCTCTCTCTCTATCTCTCTGTATGAAATAGCAGCTGTCAAAATAAACCTCAAAATGCGAAACGAAAGTTTAAACGGCAGAATGCAGGCGTTTAACTTAAACCGAGAGTTGAACTCCACTTTGGGTTTAAACGAACACAGTAAAACCGGAAATTTGTTGAACGAAGGTTTAAACCAAAACGAGAGTTTAAACTCTGACTGTACAACTGGGCATTAAGGAATTATCCTCGTGGGCAGGACAAAACGGCTTCGGAGTAAATCCAAGCAAAACCGAAACTGTCCTATTCACTAGGAGAAGAAAAATCGAGAAATTCGATCTGCCGAAGTTGAACGGAATTCGTCTGAAACTTTCCTCAGAAGCTAAGTATCTGGGTATCATCCTGGACTCTAAACTTACTTGGAAACGCAACACAGAAGAAAGGGCAAAGAAAGCACTATGTGCCTTCTACGCATGCAAGAAAACCTTTGGTAAACGCTGGGGTATGCGCCCTTATATAATCCATTGTATGTATACGGCAATTATAAGACCCATACTTACTTATGGATCCATTGTATGGTGGAAGGCAATAGAAAAGGTAACCTATCTCAATAACCTATCCAAGGTACAGAGATTGGCATGCATCGGAATAACGGGAGCAATGAGATCAACACCTCAAGCCGGGCTGGAGATGATTCTAAATCTTCCACCCCTAAGTGAATACATTTGCAGCATGGCAGCCAAGGGAGCCCTCCGCCTAAAGGAGGCAAAAACCTGGAAGCACAGCTCCTATGGGCACGGTTCCATAATTCAAAAATACTTGAGTACTGATCTGGCTAGAAAAACGGACTACATGATTCCGTACCAGAGCTTCAACAAAAACTACTCTACCTACATACCCCAAAGACAGGATTGGATTACTAACACGCACGCAAGCGTACAAGAAATACACATCTACACTGACGGGTCAAAAATGGAAGTAGGCACAGGTGCCGGAGTATTCTGCGAGTCCCTAGGTATAAGTGACTCGTACAAACTCCCAGATGAATGCAGTGCCTTCCAAGCTGAAATATTCGCCATCGACAAGGCAGCAAGTACCGTATCTACAAAGAATCTCGACCCTTCCAAGATTGCAATTTTCGTAGACAGTCAGGCGGCCATCAAAGCACTAGACAGCGCAACTATCAAATCAAAGACAGTCAAGGACTGTCAAAGAGCCCTAAACAAAATAGGCGAGAAACACATGGTCACGCTCTGCTGGGTTCCCGGACATAGTGACATTGATGGAAATGAAAAAGCAGACGAGCTAGTAAGAACTGGGTCGGAGCTTGATGCCTTGATGCAGTAAATATCATTGCATCAATAGACATCCCAATTAGTGTAGCAAAAAGAAATATTGACCAAAAATCAAGGGAAAAAATTAACACCACCTGGTCTAACAGACACGACTGTGTTATATCCCGTAGCCTTTGGCCAAGAATTGGCGAAAAAAGAACAAGGTGTTCTGCGAATGCCCAAACCTCCAAACCAGTCGACTCCGATACATGGGAGACAGACTTTTCGGAGACCTGGAGGACATAGTGCAGGTACCACTGACGAATACAATCAGGTTTGTTAAAAGTACGGGATGGTTCACTTAGTAGTCCAACCCCGCCAAGGAACAACTCCAAGAAACCAGGTAAAGTGTTTATGCATGTTTTTTGTGTTGTCCAATAAAATGAAAATTTTTAATCCACGACCAAAAACCAAGGGATCACAATGGACCAAAAGGCCCCCGTGGTAGCACAGCACTCTTAAAGCTGTTCACTTCCCTCATACCTAACCTAACCTTGACTATGTTTTGTTTATTTTGGTTTTCTCTATACACATTTCCCCGACCCCAATGCTCGGAGCTAGCTGGCAGTGTACAAACTAAATCAACTGAAGCGCCACCTGGATCGTCGAAGACGCGTAATTCAATGCGATGGGATGAGAGTACTATAGTTTGTATATACAATGGTATTACACTACAGTACATACTAACTCGCATGGCAAACATTTTGCACGACTTTTATGCGATGGAGGGTATCAAAGCATCGGCTAGGCCGATTATAACATCCTTACTTGATTTTTGTTTTAAGCAAGGTAGGTACAAGGCTAGGAGTATATATTTTTAAAAAAAATATGCATATTTCAGTGATACGAAGTCGCGGGCACAGCTATTACGAATATTAATGGCAGACACCAACCAGTGTCATGCTTTTTGATTTTTTGTAAACTAGGTAGTAGATGTAGGACTAGGTAAGCGGACTGCATTTAATTTGAAATAAAAATCTATCCATAAAATAAAACAGATAGCACATGCACAGTAAGTTCACAGTTATTATATTTGCCCAAAATATTGGTGAACATTTTTTTTTATTAAAATGCTACATAATAACGTGCATGGGTTTAAAATGTAAATGAGTTCTAAAATTATCCCTGAAAGTATTTAACTTCCTTATGGTGAGCGCTTGTACCTATTCTACTTTTACACCGATTATTCAGTCCACGGGACAAGTATGATAAGTAGCTTTTCTTATCTTAAAGTAAGGGGCGGAATGCACAATCTCGTGTGAAATTCCAAATTGTGTAAATACAGAACGGATTCTGTAATATGTATTACCTAACTGGACAGGCACGCGTTCAAATTTTTACATATTTCGCACCTCATTGATTTTACACATGTGTTACAACACTACTATGCTTTGATCCTTTTCCACCGATTCAGTCTTGAAGCAAATGTGAACCTGAACATATTATACACATCAGGCACGAAGCGTCCATATATTGAAGGGAAGCACTGAAGCAGTGCTTCCGTAAGAATTTCAAAAAATGTTCTTTACAAAGAATTTATTTATTCGAAATCACAAATTAAAATCGTTTTAATAAATTATATAAATAAAACACTTCTCTCCCCTAAACATACCCTTAACATACTCAAAAGCGTTATTGAAAATGAAGAAGATTGGGACACTGAAGCTATTGTTTTATTGAAAGGTCTGATATGTGTATGTATATTGTTTTACTGATAAGAAATTTATTGTTCTTCTCTATTTTTTCAATGAGATTTTTACCACAAAGTGACATTTTATTTAAAATTCTTCAATCAAAGTCCAACGATATGCAATATTGTCTAAATCAAGTTAATAAATTCAAAAACAGTATTTCTAATCCACTTGAATCAACATAAATTTCGATTCTTTTTGGATGAAAACGAGAATTTGGCCAATTTTAATAGCAATAGGCGTTCTGAAATTAACTTTTCAACAAAAGAACAATTTAAAGATATTTTAACAACAATTGTTGATCAATTGATCAACGAAATCGATATTCGGTTTAGTTCCCCGTCATGTTTTGAATTTTTGAAACATTCGGACACAGCATTGTATGAACATTTTAAAACCAATTTTCCTGTTAACTTCTTCAATAATTTACAGAGCTCATATCCCGGATATTTCGACATCACAGCGTTGAAAACAGAACTAAAGTTGATTTTCGATGACGAGAATTTTACGTCAAAAACTGATCTTAAAGAAATATTAAGATTTTTAATCACTACTGATTTGGATAAAAGTTTCACTGAAATCTTTAAGCTTTGTAAACACTATTGTTGACTTTCCCCGCTACAAAAGCATCTGTAGAGAGATCATTTTCGTGTCTTAAAAGAATAAAAAATTACTTACGAAATAAATGTGGACAAGAAAGGTTCTCAAATCTAGCCCATATTTCGATTGAAAAACCATTGTTAAAAGAAATACAAGCCAAAGCAAAGTCACAAAGAGAGCTTGTACACGGCATGTACCCATTGGGACCATTTGCTGACGTCAAAATGACGTCGTTGCTACATATATACGTGGCGTGGTACATATCGTGGGGGAACGTCGCCAACAGTGAGACATTCGGAATAACTCCGAAGAAACATGGTCCGAACACGTCGCGCTTGTTGTCGTAGGTTATGCAACAGATGTTCGTCCGATTAGTTCAGTTAGTGTTTAGCTGCAGTGAAGAGTTTTCGCGCCGTGATAGGGCAGTGCAAGAAAACGGTCGAAAGTAAATTTTCAGTGTCGCAGAAAAAAGTAATAACTTTTTATCAAGGTGAGTTTTTCAATCAATGTTTTATATATTGTGTAGATTATATTATTTATAGAGAAAAAAGATAACTAGATTTTGAGGCATTTCGATGCATAGTTTTTTTGTTTTGATTTTTTTTTACATATTTTCGACGATTTTCCAACAGTGAGACAAAATCCCGTTGCTATCAGTGAGACAGTGTCTCACTGTTGGTTATATATTTTCTTTGGTTAATTATTATTAAACAAAATTGTCTGCTTTTCTTTTCTATTAAGCCATGACTCATTTCACCTTCCGAAAATTTTCGGAGGATGCCATGAAGAAGGCAGTTTCGTTAGTCGATGACGGCATGAGCCTGCGAAAAGCAAGTGCTGAGTGCCATGTAGCATTCCAGACTTTGGCTCGATATGTTAAAAAAGCTGCCGAGGACAAGGACGCCAAAATGACGCCTAACTACTCAGTGAATAAATTAATATTCAGTGATGAGCAGGAAATCGCTCTAGTTGCCTAGTTGGTTTCATCATAAAGTGTTCCCGAATGTATTATGGTTTGCCAATTTTAGATTGTCGCAAATTAGCCTATGAAATGGCTATCGCTAACAATGTTAAAATACCAACGAACTGGGGAACGTGAAGAGTTGGCTGGTCTTGGTTCATAAATTTTCGGAAGCGCTATCTTATTCTCTCATTGAGAACTCCAGAAGGTGCAGCCTTTCTCGAGCAACTTCTTTTAACAGCCATAATGTTGAAATGTTTTATAAAAATTTGAAGAACATTCTATCAAGAACTCCAACATGCTTTGATTACGGTAACCGTATTTACAACTTGGACGAAACCGGCACAACAACAGTACAAAAGCCAAAGAAAGTGATCGCTGTGAGAGGTATAAAACAAGTTTCCAAAGTAACAAGTGCAGAACGTGGAACACTTGTCACTACGTGTTGCACCATAAGTGCCACCGGCCAGTCTATCCCACCTGTGATGATATTCCCACGCACACACTTCAAAGATCATATGATCGCTGGTGCTCCATCTGGTACTTTGGGGCTGGCAAATCCTACAGAGTGGATGAACTCATGCTGTTTTATAACTGTTATCGATCACTTTATAAAGTTTACAAAGAGTTCCAAAGAAAACCCCACATTGCTTATTATCGATAATCACGAGAGTCACATCAACCTAGCAGCATTGAACTTGGCCAAAGAAAATGGCATTACAATTTTAACAGTCCCACCACATTGTACAAACAAGCTCCAACCACTAGACGTTGGCGTTTATGGACCGTTTAAAACAGCTTACAATGCAGCAGTAGACAGATTCATGATGCAGAACCCGGGGAAAATGTTTAGCATCTACAATGTCGCGGAATCAGTTGGTTACGCATTCGAGAAAGCAATGACACCCTCCAATATCATTTCGTCTTTCAAAAAGACTGGCATTTTTCCCTAACGAAAATGTGTTTACTGACGTTGACTTCTTAGCTCTGTAACCGATAGATCTGATCCCATCTTAGAGCCACACCCAGAGACAGTTCAAATAAGCAATAACCCAGAGCCACAAAGCATCGATGGTAAGTTAAAGAAGCTCTTTATTTAGTTCTTAGTATAATAATTATTGTCAGAGAACATGACATCGAATCGCTTTTTCAATAACCCAAAAGAAGCCGCTATTGTCAGTCCTGAAGCTTTTAGAGGTTACCCGAAAGCTGATCCTCGATCAAACCAAAGAAAAGGACGAAGAAAGGAGAAAAGTATCATAGCAACGGACACACCTGAAAAAAATTAAATACAAGAACGCGAAAACGAGAAAAATGCAAAAGCTAAAAAAATAAAACTTGCACCACAAGCCAAGCGAAAAGACGCAGTAAAAAAAATAATTTACGAGTCTTCCAGTTCGTCCGACGTGGACTATGAGCTTAAAGATTCTTCGAATGAAGGATCCTTTAATGTCTCTGAAGAAACATTCGCCTTTGATCAGCTTTTAAGAGATCCAATTAAAGGAGACCATGTTCTTGTCGAGTTCCTTAAGTCGGGAAAAAAAATTTACTATGTCGGCAAAATAATATCGGACAAGGATCTCGACGGAGACATTGAAATAAGTTTTCTTAGACGGCAAAATAAAACATTTAAGTTCGCTTATCCAAATGTTGAAGATATTTCATTTGTAGCCGAAGAAGACATCTCCCAGAGCCGATTCTTTGCGGCCACACCAATCGGCAACAAACCAGTATCCATTTTGAAGTGCGCTAAATTTTTCATTTTTTTTTATGAATAATGAAATCGATTTTTTTTATTATCTATTTATTTGTCACTGAAGGCAATTCTTGTAACTTTTTTTTTTCGTTTTTTTTATTTTTATTTCGTTATTTTTATTCGTAAGTCTTTATTGAAAAATAAAATATAAATGTTTATTAAAAAAAACAGTTTATATTAAAATATTTGTTGAAGGTGTCTCACTTTTGGGGAAGGGCTGTCTCACTGTTGGAGTAGGTGTACCAACAGTGAGACAAAGGAGGTACTCGGCCATTTTGATTTAAATTATTTTATCGGTAAAGGTAAATTTAATTTTAAGTATGCAATAAATAGCACAAATAATAAAGCTACCTAACGCAATTTAAGTCAAACAATTACTCGGAATACTTTTTTAGATATAGTCATTTAAAAAAAAAAGTGTCTCACTGTTGGCGACGCTCCCCTACTAGCACCTTTAAGAATAAATATAACACAGGTGATAGGTACCGTTTTTGCTTCACTATTTACTGTTAATCAATACGCCGCTGGGGTGATATTGTCATATGCATAAATAGCAATCACTAGCATAACTAAATAATACTCGTGTGGTACCCATGAGTGTTTTATACTTCACACAGTCATCTTAATTAGTGACAGTTTAAAAAATCAGTGTTGTGCATTGGGAAATGTATTATGCTGCCCGTCCACTTAGTGCCCAGCCCAACTCATCAATTTCGAATTCAACGCATCGTACATTAGAGTTGAATGCGTTGAATTCGAAATTGATGAGTTGGGCACTAAGTGGACGGGCAGCATTACATTTTTTGTTGACTCGAGTTGCGTTGGGTGCGACGAAATGTGTGTGTCTGTGCTAGTTGAGCCATTGGAATCAATCAACTGACATCTGCTTATGCACTGTGTATGGTTTATCATTAAATTGCAACTCAGTTGTCTAGAACAAGACGATGGATGGGCAAACTTTATCAGGTGACGGACTACTTTTACCTTTTACAAAACTTCACGGTCCGCTTGGAAATATTGGCCACAATACTTTGTCTAAATTATTTTCTTTTATTTTAGAAATCAAATTGTGTTTGGTACCTATTTTTTTTTTAATTAATTAATAAAGAGAAAAAAGTTTATTTAACAAATAAAAAAATATGTATTTCATTACTGCTGTACACTAAAAATTTAAGAAATTCAGCAGTTCTTAAAAGTTGAAGCATGACACTGCCAATCGTCTTCTTCTAAGTTTGTAAATCTCAAATACGCATCCAAGTTCTCTTCGGATATGTTTTGTTTTTATAGCTCATTTTTGAAAACGGTGATCCCAATTCTTATAAATAGGTTGAACATAGGAATGACGTTAAATGAAGAGCTTTTTTTTAAGTTCACATACTCCTCTTCGCTTATAAATTTGCAGAAGCATACTTTGGAATCCGAATTATGAGCCTGCAGGGAACATCCTTTGAAGGAGTTAAATTTTCTGATTCGTTTAACTTCTTCCTACTAAGAGAAAGATAGATAATGTATTGTTTTCGTTTTGAAATTTCGAACTCAAGCTCTAGATTTTAATAATTCCATATTAAGATATAATCGGCAATATATTTTTGATTCATTTAAAAAAAAAGAAGATAAGTCCGCCGTTTGTCGGATTTCTATACTTTTTTGATTGAAAATATTACCTTACTTTCTTGGTCTTAGCTTACTCTTATAGATCAAGAGATTTTACCCGCCTTAATCTCTTGATTACATTGTCAGTACTTAAAAGTTATGTTATTTCTGAGTCTGCATGCTTAAGAGGCTTCTTAGTTCCTCAGTACTTTATTTTGGTAAACTTGAATTTTTTGGAATTTTTTTTGGCATCTGCATGCCCACAGGCCACAACTGTCTGTGATTGAGGTGTTTAGTTATATGCGACAAGAAAGCTAACCAATCTTGATTATTAAGTTCGTGATGTATTCCATTTGTGAATGTTAGAAAATGTTTTACTTCATGAGTCCTTGTAAAAACAGATGCCTACTTAACCATCGAATTTGTTTTATTGCATGTACATATCAATAACATGCGGAAAATTCAAACTTTTACAGCGCAGTGATTCCTAGTGATTACACTGATAACAAAAACCTTGAAAGTAATCCTACAAACCCATTATTTCTGCCCGTCATTCACAATCCATTGTGAATCATTTAAGTTTATAAATTGGATTGCTTCTTTTTTATTTTGAAAAGCAGCATACCTAATGTCTTCAACTCTTTATTTCGCTTTTATAGGCATAAATGTCAATAATTCTTCTTTTGCGGTTAGACTACTATTACACAACACACAATGTCGAAAACTTGTCAATCTTGTTAGATTCTGCCCTAAGGTTGTGCATAGTAAAAATCTAACGTCATATTGATGAGAGTATTTCAAAAATGGACACATTTTTTGACATTTTTTGAAATAGTACCTTTCAGTCTTTAAAAATCAGAGTGACAGTTGCGAAAATGTCAACAACCGCCAACTATGTGCGAAAGAAGGTTTTAATATTATGCTAGAAATTTTGAACAAACATTGGTGGTAAATTTACATTTTTTGTCACCTCACAAAACAAATATGTATATCAATGAACGCGTGTAGTACATTTTTTGTTTCAGAAATAGAAATTCTACCAGAAAAAAATGTAATGTAGTGTAATGTTGGTTTGTATGTATAAAAATTAATAGAGGAGAAAAAAAATCGCTTTTATTTTATTTAAAAATATTTAATTGAAACTCTTGCGCGGTCGCCGGTTTGCCCATCTCTGGTCTAGATATACCCAGCGCAGATCTTTGTGGAAACACCAGTAATAAAACATCTGCGCGCACAAGTAATTAGTGCTAGACAATAGAGTTGGGCAATTTAGTTCGTTTGAGTGATCGATCAATTTAGTTCAAATCACGCTACTGAACTAGTTCGCTCATTTTAGTTCAATTTCGTTCATTTTAGTCAAATTCACAGAAAATACAAAAAAAAAACTTTGGCATGTACTTATAAAAAAGTACATTCTTGTGATAAATGATAAAATGTCTCTCTTTATCATTCCTAAATATGTATATGGGTATTTACGAATTTTTTTTAGAAATAAGTGCAACTATGGAAACAACATGAAGGGAAGACCAAAACAGCTACTATATCTACTAAAAATGGACGGATTTTTGGAGAAGCTCCGAATTCTCACTGTTCTGCCTCCCAGATCGGATCAAATTTGGGAATCAGTGGTAGAGTTAACACTGTAAGACGAGTAATTCGGATAGCTGGATATCTAAAAAAAATTCAAATTAAAAAAAAACCGCCTCTTACCACTACTCGTAAGGAGACTCGCATGGTTTTTGCTCCGAATTGCATGACATGGAATAGCTAGTGGCATCAAATAGTTTTTTTTTTTTGACGAAACCCGATTTAGTTTAAATGGCACAGATGGTTAAATTACTAATTTCATGACATACGCAAAATAAAACACTATCTGCCTCATCACCATAGCCGTGAAGGGGGTGTAATGGTATGTTGTGCGATCTCTTATTATGACCAATGTTAATTACAGTTTCCGTTATCAAGAATGAACGTGAAAAACTACATAGGCGCTCTACTACAGAAGGCTCTTCCTTATCACGATAATGTATTTGGACCCGTGCAATGGACTTTACAGCCGGATAACACCCCCATTCATACCGCACGCGTGCTAAAAGAGTGTATCCGTACCCAAAACGTGCCTATACTGGAGTGACCACCTTATTCCCCTGATCTCAATATAATTAACACTGTTTAGGGATTGTTAAAATGACGGAAAGTATACGAGTCCGGTATACCCATGGAGCGACATTTCCTAGAGCTACCTAGAATCTCTATTTAACTCACTTCCAAACGGTATTTATGAAGTTATTTCCAACAAATGCGGCTACACCCATTATTAACTAAGCTTAAAAAGATATAAAGAAATGAATTTGAACTGAATTTTGCAACGTTTTGTTATTGATCCTTGTTTCCAGTTATTGCCCGTATTCAGGTGCATGGGAGGTAGGAGTGACATAAGTGAGTGACATGATTGGCTTCTGTATCTGTATCCGTAATCCGTAGTCTGTTTAGTTTTAGTTTTAGGGACACCGACACACATAATGTCATAAAAAAAATGTTTGATTGTTTTCCTTAGTTTATTCCGTTTCATTGAAAATAATAACCATGAACTAAATGAACTAGTGAACTAAGTGTGTGAACTTAGTTCATTAGTTCACTAAAGTGAACTAGTTCATTGAACTAGTTCGTTCGTGAACTACACAAGCCTACTAGACACTAGACAACACATCCACCCCTAATAAAGCAATAAAGTCATGAGGAAAATACAGAAAGGGAAAGCATACAAAATGAAAGTAAAACGAAGTATAGCTCGTCCCAACTTAAGTGAACATTTTTTGCGCAGGTCTCTTCACATCAGGGATTTTATTCTCTTAGCGACAACAAAACAACTTTTCCAACCAGAACTACAGCTAAAAAAATATGTGCGCATTTTAAACAGCAAGCATACCCCTATTTGCGAAGACATCTCTCTCGATCGAGGATCGAGCCATGCCCATGACTAGCGTTGCCGTTTTGAAATCCGCCTTCCAGTCAGATTTGACTGGAGAAAAAAGAGTCAAAAATCTAAAATCCAGTCAAAAAAAACAGTCAAAGAAATTCTAACAAAAATCCAGCTAAAAATCCAGCCATGAAAGTATAAACAAAATAAAAATACAAGTAAAAGTTTTATCAATGGTCTGGGCGTTGCTTTTGATATCCTCCACTGCATACATTATACAAGTCATGCAAAAAGTTAGCCATGTGAGTTAGTACCTACGTGCAAACATGGGCATGGGTCTAATATTGGTCTGGTATGAGAGGTACCACAACCAGAACTACTTGACCGATATAGCCTATATTTTCAATATCAACCTGACGACGGTAAAATGAAGCCATCTGACAGAATTTCATTCGCCTAGATCGATTTCTTTTGACGGTATTGTGTTTTCAACAGAGAGACAGACAGACAGACGGACATGGCTGAATCGATTCAGAACTTGATCCTGGTCAAAACCGGTGACTCTTTCTTGACGTTACAAACGCAATGACAAAGCGAATATTCCTTCAAGTGGAGGGTATAAAAAATGTATTAACTTATAAATGAACTTTATATAGCAATTTCTCTTTACCAACCAATTATTTTGTCAGGTACTTCGGCCGGTATAGGAAAGTTGAACCTCACACAGACACAACAACTGATAAATTTTCAGTTTCAAATATTTGTTTGTAAGTTGGCAAAGGCAATTGTGGAAATGCAAACGCATAAATTGGTTCATTGTATGAGTGGGATATGCTTCCAAGCTCAGAGCATCAAAAAAAGTGAAATTAAAGCAATATTTGTTCGTTTTTTTATTTTTTTTCTATTTCTACTTTGAATTTAAAAATGTATATTTATAGAAAAGATATTACAGGAAACATTTAAAAACAGTCAAACAAAATTCGTATCCAGCTAAAAAACCAGCCGGCTGGATTTTAAAAAATCTTCCAGCTAAATGCAAATCAATCCAGTCAGATTTGACTGGAAAGCAGTCAAAATGGCAACGCTACCCATGACTGATTGTCCACACAGCAGTAGCACAGCACCGTCGTTGGCTTATGCAAAAGATACACATTTACCCACCCCCAAAGAAGAGGGAAATTTGCTGGGTGTTGGCAGCGTTCCCTCCCGTGCTACAATTGTAGTTTTTGAGTACATTTTTGCCAACTGAGTACGGTACTACTTTAAAGCCGCCGCGTACTACTTTTCACAAATACCATAAAAATCCTTTCTGATTTTTGTATCATATTTTCTTTTTCTAAACACAAGATATTTCAATATTTACTTTCAAATTGAATTCTTCAATAAACTGTATCCGATGAGTTCCCGTAATTCCCAGAGTTCCCATAATTCATTATTCCTCCTCAATAGCAATAGTGTGAACATACCTTTATCATTAATTAAACGACCGACAACCAACTTCGGTTTTAAATTGTCATTCTGATCACAAACCACTAAGAATAGACCGCCGACTTCCCGTACACCTACCCGATTCCCCCCGGAAAAAATGTCCCTGTCTGTGAATACGTGTAAATGTCAAAATTAATGGCGGCAATGATTTTCCATGCTATAGCATGCGACCCGGATTTTTCAAGTATGCGTGCGTTAATGGCGCCCCTTTGATTTTGTACAGCACCAATACATGAAAAATACTGGTCTCGCTGGCAGCTTGTAGGCAAAGTCCGTTATGTGGGAGGAGTCGACGGTCTATTCTTACTGGTTTGTGATTCTGATTCTGGTTGGCGTTGGGTTAATGTATATAATGTGCCTTACCAACAATCAAATTTAGACTCGACTTGCAAAAGTCGAAACTAAAAAATATTGCGTACCAATAACCAATTTATCCTCGAGTTAACACTAATGTCGACTCTAACTTTCGATGCTGAGAAAGTCGTGTTTAAGAGGCCTCTACCTAGAAATCGAGGAAAAGTGCGAAAAATGGCATTTTGTTTCCCTCCTAGAGAAGTCAATACTGAAGCGATCGAAATGATATTGGATGCATTGGAAAGAACAAAATATGTCCTTTGAAAGCTTTGAAGCATTTTTTTAAAGCGACATCTCGTTTTTCTTTTATTGAAAGAATTCCCAGCTGTGTTTGGGAAAATTGGCCTAAAACCGACTTTTTGTTTGCCAACGCATGATATGATAGAGTTCGAAACAGTCTAAGATAACTTGTCCATCTTAAAGGTCATATGCAAAACACAAATGAGTTTAAAATAAATCTTAAAATTTCATCCTGGTTTTAAAAAAACAGGTGTTTTAAAACAAACAAACTCAAAACAACAAAGTATCATACCAGCTATCGGATGCGCAAAAAAAATTATGTATTTACATGTATTTTGTTGCAAAATACAGAGTTTAAATTTTATATATTTTTCAAGAAAAATACACTGCATGTGTCATAGTTGTTGCACATTCTCAGAAAAAAGTTCCAAGTTTCTCATTTAGATGGCGGTAGTTCTGTCGTCTGATTTGATTAGCCAATCAGAATGACACCCAAGCTTATAAGGGATAAATGTGTAGTTTGTCAACTGCATTGAGAGGTGTGTTATAAATGAAACAGGTTTGGCGTGAAGTGTGATCGAAATGGAATCAAGGATGCGTGTGTTGATATGTGTGTAAGCAGATGGGGATTCTTTATTCAAAGTGATTTTTGCTTCATTGGGATTCAAAGTAATTTTTGCTTCTTGAATAAAAATTAAAATGAGAGAGGGGTCGACAGAAGCACTTTTCAATATATGCTATATTTAATAAATTCTTATTGAAAATGCATTTATTTTTTTAAACAAAATTGCTTAAACTTCATAACAAAAATTATAAATTAATTTAAACGATGAATGTCTCAGATTTTTAGAAATTCTATATATTTTATGTATAGCAAATTTGTATCTTGAAAAGTGCTTGCCGGTCACACCGTGATCAGGTGTAAAGCAGATAATGGTTTGGTTTGTGTTGGTAGGAAAAGAGACGAAACGGAGAGGGTGAAATGGTGGGTTAGGCTGAAAGAGATATAATTGAAAGCAAATTGTAGTATGCACCAGCAGCATTGCGCTGTTGCCATTTACAAGGAAATATTATGCAATTTTGTTTGCGCTGTTGCCATTATCTTACTTTTTATGAGCTATGGTAGGGTAGGTGTTTGGTTTTTCGTATGAAGAGGGGGACAGAGGAAAGAATTTGCAACATTATGAAGATCACCAAGGTAAGTAGCAAAAGCTACACGAGGATTGTGAGAGGGGATGATGCAAGGGGTATTCAAGTGGGGCTTAGTTGGGAAGGAATTGTGGGTTCTGCTAAAGAGAATATATGTACCTGTGCATATTCACTCGATTATATGCAGGATCCAATAAAAAGATTTATGTGTATTGGGAATTTGTTGACTTGTGGAAGCGATTTTATTTTTTTACCAGCCATTACCTAACACAATAGTACATTTACTACCTCACCTGCTCCCCTTATACCATTAAAATCTTAAAACTTACCTTACAAAAAACTCAATGGATCACAGAAATACAAAATCCTATTGCAAAGTATCCGATCTGCATTTTTACATTCCTTCTCTCCACGTTGTTATTCTTTATCATCATCAACCTTGCCATGCTGAAAATACCCTACCACACACACCATCTATATATATGCGCAGAATACCTACCCCATCGTTGATTTAATTTTCCCTTGCACATTCAAAGTCATTATTATGTAATCAATGGAGAATGGATTCTTTGTCTTATGCTTATCTACATTTTCCTCTTACTCCAACATTCATTTGGATGCAATGCTCAGCAAGAAAAATAAAACATCCCCCACACCACACACGATCAATAAATGACACAAAACCAGTTTTCATATCCAAGTATGTATTATATGATATCCCACCTAAGTTCCGCCTCCTGGATGTTTTTTTTTTCTTGCTGAGAATTGCATCCAAATGAATGTTGGAGTGAGAGGAAAATGTAGATCAGCATAAGACAAAGAATCCATTCTCCACTGATTACATTACATTACATAGGTATAATGACTTTGAATGTGCAAGGGAAAATTAAATCAAGGATGGGGTAGGTATTCTGCGCATATATATAGATGGTGTGTGTGGTAGGGTATTTTCAGCATGGCAAGGTTGATGATGATGAAGGATAACAACGTGAAGGGAAGGAATGTGAAAATGCAGATCGGATACTTTGCAATAGGATTTTGTATTTCTGCGATCCATTGGGTTTTTTTGTAAGGGTAGTTTTAAGATTTTAATGGTATAAGAGGGGAGCAGGTGAGGTAGTAAATGTACTATTGTGTTAGGTAATTGCGGGTAGAAAAATAAAATCGCTCCCACAAGTCAACAAATTCCCAATACACATAAATCTTTTTATTGGATCCTGCATATTATCGAGTGAATGTGCACAGGTATATGTATAATTTTGCATTCAGTAATATTCTCTTTAGCAGAACCCACAATTCCTTCCCAACTAAGCCCCACTTGAATACCCCTTGCATCATCCCCTCTCACAATCCTGGTGTAGCTTTTGCTACTTATCTTAGTGATCTTCATAATGTTGCAAATTCTTTCCTCTGTCCCCCTCTTCATACGAAAAACCAAACACTTACCCTACCATAGGTCATAAAAGGTAAGATAATGGCAACAGCGCAAACAAAATTGCATAATATTTCCTTGTAAATGGCAACAGCGCAATGCTACTGGTGCATACTACAATTTGCTTTCAATTATACCTCTTTCAGCCTAACCCACCATTTCACCGTCTCCGTTTCGTCTCTTTTCCTACCAACACAAACCAAACCATTATCTGCTTTACACCTGATCACGGTGTGACCGGCAAGCACTTTTCAAGATACAAATTTGCTATACATAAAATATATAGAATTTCTAAAAATCTGAGTACATTCATCGTTTAAATTAATTTATAATTTTTGCTATGAAGTTTAAGCAATTTTGTTTAAACAAATAAATGCATTTTCAATAAGAATTTATTAAATATAGCAACATATTGAAAAGTGCTTCTGTCGACCCCTCTCCCATTTTCATTTTTATTCAAGAAGCAAAAATTACTTTGAATCCCCAAGAAGCAAAAATCACTTTGAATAAAGAATCCCCACCTGCTTCCACACATATCAACACACGCATCCTTGATTCCATTGCGATCACACTTCACGCCAAACCTGTTTCATTTATAACACACCTCTCAATGCAGTTGACAAACTACACATTTATCCCTTATAGCTTGGGTGTCATTCTGATTGGCTAATCAAATCAGACGACAGAACTACCGCCATCTAAATGAGAAACTTGGAACTTTTTTCTGAGAATGTGCAACAACTATGACACATGCAGTGTATTTTTCTTGAAAAATATATAAAATTTAAACTCAGTATTTTGCAACAAAATACATGTAAATACATAATTTTTTTTTTGCATCCGATAGCTGGTATGATACTTTGTTGTTTTGAGTAAAAATTGCATCAAGTATAAATCAATATATACAGGAAAAACGTTGTTCTTTAATTCAAAAAATTGTTTGTTTTAAAACACCTGTTTTTTTAAAACCAGGATGAAATTTTAAGATTTATTTTAAACCCATTTGTGTTTTGCATATGACCTTTAAGATGGACAAGTTATCTTAGACTGTTTCGAACTCTATCATATCATGCGTTGGCAAACAAAAAGTCGGTTTTAGGCCAATTTTCCCAAACACAGCTGTTGATATTGGTGATATTGGATGCATTGGAAAGAACAGAATATGTCCTTTGAAAGCTTTGAAGCATTTTTTTAAAGCGACATCTCGTTTTTCTTTTATTGAAAGAATTCCCAGCTGTGTTTGGGAAAATTGGCATAAAACCGACTTTTTGTTTGCCAACGCATGATATGATAGAGTTCGAAACAGTCTAAGATAACTTGTCCATCTTGAAGGTCATATGCAAAACACAAATGAGTTTAAAATACATCTTAAAATTTCATCCTGGTTTTAAAAAAACAGGTGTTTTAAAACAAACAATTTTTTGAATTAATGAACAACGTTTTTCCTGTATATATTGATTTATATTTGATGCAATTTTTACTCAAAACAACAAAGTATCATACCAGCTATCGGATGCAAAAAAAAAAATTATGTATTTACATGTATTTTGTTGCAAAATACTGAGTTTAAATTTTATATATTTTTCAAGAAAAATACACTGCATGTGTCATAGTTGTTGCACATTCTCAGAAAAAAGTTCCAAGTTTCTCATTTAGATGGCGGTAGTTCTGTCGTCTGATTTGATTAGCCAATCAGAATGACACCCAAGCTATAAGGGATAAATGTGTAGTTTGTCAACGGCATTAAGAGGTGTGTTATAAATAAAACAGGTTTGGCGTGAAGTATGATCGAAATGGAATCAAGGATGCGTGTGTTGATATGTGTGTAAGCAGGTGGGGATTCTTTATTCAAAGTGATTTTTGCTTCATGGGGATTCAAAGTAATTTTTGCTTCTTGAATAAAAATGAAAATGGGAGAGGGGTTGACAGAAGCACTTTTTAATATGTTGCTATATTTAATAAATTCTTATTGAAAATGCATTTATTTGTTTAAACAAAATTGCTTAAACTTCATAACAAAAATTATAAATTAATTTAAACGATGAATGTACTCAGATTTTTAGAAATTCTATATATTTTATGTATAGCAAATTTGTATCTTGAAAAGTGCTTGCCGGTCACACCGTGATCAGGTGTAAAGCAGATAATGGTTTGGTTTGTGTTGGTAGGAAAAGAGACGAAACGGAGAGGGTGAAATGGTGGGTTAGGCTGAAAGAGGTATAATTGAAAGCAAATTGTAGTATGAACCAGCAGCATTGCGCTGTTGCCATTTACAAGGAAAGATTATGCAATTTTGTTTGCGCTGTTGCCATTATCTTACCTTTTATGACCTATGGTAGGGTAGGTGTTTGGTTTTTCGTATGAAGAGGGGGACAGAGGAAAGAATTTGCAACATTATGAAGATCACTAAGATAAGTGGCAAAAGCTACACCAGAATTGTGAGAGGGGATGATGCAAGGGGTATTCAAGTATGGGGCTTAGTTGGGAAGGAATTGTGGGTTCTGCTAAAGAGAATATTACTGAATGCAAATTTATACATATACCTAGTGCACATTCACTCGATAATATGCAGGATCCAATAAAAAGATTTATGTGTATTGGGAATTTGTTGACTTGTGGGAGCGATTTTATTTTTCTACCCGCAATTACCTAACACAATAGTACATTTACTACCTCACCTGCTCCCCTCTTATACCATTAAAATCTTAAAACTACCCTTACAAAAAAACCCAATGGATCACAGAAATACAAAATCCTATTGCAAAGTATCCGATCTGCATTTTCACATTCCTTCCCTTCACGTTGTTATCCTTCATCATCATCAACCTTGCCATGCTGAAAATACCCTACCACATACACCATATGCGCAGAATACCTACCCCATCCTTGATTTAATTTTCCCTTGCACATTCAAAGTCGTTATTATGTAATCAATGGAGAATGGATTCTTTGTCTTATGCTTGTCTACATTTTCCTCTCACTCCAACATTCATTTGGATGCAATTCTCAGCAAGAAAAATAAAACATCCCCCACACACGATCAATAAATGACACAGAACCAGTTTTCATATCCAAGTATTATATGATATCCCACCTAAGTTCCGCCTCCTGAATTGATTTTAAATGGGGAATGAATGACGAGAGTGGTTTCACACCATGATAAGAGCTTCGCAAATCAAAAATAGATGGCGCTTAATAACTCAAAGCGCCATCTATTTTTGATTTGCGAAGCTCTTATCATGGTGTGAAACCATGTTCCGCCTCCTGAATTGATTTTAAAAGTGAAATGAATGACGAGAGTGGTTTCACACCATGATAAGAGGCCTCTACCCATATTGTAGAACATAAAGTGGAACTCAAAGCGCCATCTATTTTTGATTTGCGAAGCTCTTATCATGGTGTGAAACCACTCTCGTCATTCATTTCACTTTTGAAATCAATTCAGGAGGCGGAACTTAGGTGGGATATCCATATCATGTAATACATACTTGGATATGAAAACTGGTTTTGTGTCATTTATTGATCGTGTGTGGTGTGCGTGTGGGGGATGTTTTATTTTTCTTGCTGAGAATTGCATCCAAATGAATGTTGGAGTGAGAGGAAAATGTAGATAAGCATAAGACAAAGAATCCATTCTCCATTGATTACATAATAATGACTTTGAATGTGCAAGGGAAAATTAAATCAACGATGGGGTAGGTATTCTGCGCATATATATAGATGGTGTGTGTGGTAGGGTATTTTCAGCATGGCAAGGTTGATGATGATGAAGGATAACAACGTGAAGAGAAGGAATGTGAAAATGCATATCGGATACTTTGCAATAGGATTTTGTATTTCTGTGATCCATTGAGTTTTTTGTAAGGGTAGTTTTAAGATTTTAATGGTATAAGGGGAGCAGGTGAGGTAGTAAATGTACTATTGTGTTAGGTAATGGCGGGTAGAAAAATAAAATCGCTCCCACAAGTCAACAAACCCCCATAAACCTTTTTATTGGATCCTGCATATTATCGAGTGAATGTGCACAGGTATATGTATAATTTTGCATTCAGTAATATTCTCTTTAGCAGAACCCACAATTCCTTCCCAACTAAGCCCCACTTGAATACCCCTTGAATCATCCCCTCATCGTTTGCTACTTATCTTGGTGATCTTCATAATGTTGCAAATTCTTTCCTCTGTCCCCCTCTTCATACGAAAAACCAAACACCTACCCTACCATAGCTCATAAAAGGTAAGATAATGGCAACAGCGCAAACAAAATTGCATAATATTTCCTTGTAAATGGCAACAGCGCAATGCTGCTGGTGCATACTACAATTTGCTTTCAATTATATCTCTTTCAGCCTAACCCACAATTTCACCCTCTTCGTTTCGTCTCTTTTCCTACCAACACAAACCAAACCATTATCTGCTTTACATCTGATCACGGTGTGACCGGCAAGCACTTTTCAAGATACAAATTTGCTATACATAAAATATATAGAATTTCTAAAAATCTGAGTACATTCATCGTTTAAATTAATTTATAATTTTTGTTATGAAGTTTAAGCAATTTTGTTTAAACAAATAAATGCATTTTCAATAAGAATTTATTAAATATAGCAACATATTGAAAAGTGCTTCCCCTCTCTCATTTTCATTTTTATTCAAGAAGCAAAAATTACTTTGAATCCCTCCCCATGAAGCAAAAATCACTTTGAATAAAGAATCCCCACCTGCTTACACACATATCAACACACGCATCCTTGATTCCATTTCGATCACACTTCAGGCCAAACCTGTTTCATTTATAACACACCTCTCAATGCAGTTGACAAACTACACATTTACCCCTTATAGCTTGGGATTCATTCTGATTGGCTAATCAAATCAGACGACAGAACTACCGCCATCTAAATGAGAAACTTGGAACTTTTTTCTGAGAATGTGCAACAACTATGACACATGGAGTGTATTTTTCTTGAAAAATATATAAAATTTAAACTCTGTATTTTGCAACAAAATACATGTAAATACATAATTTTTTTTTTGCATCCGATAGCTGGTATGATACTTTGTTGTTTTGAGTAAAAATTGCATCAAGTATAAATCAATATATACAGGAAAAACGTTGTTCTTTAATTCAAAAAATTGTTTGTTTTAAAACACCTGTTTTTTTAAAACCAGGATGAAATTTTAAGATTTATTTTAAACCCATTTGTGTTTTGCATATGACCTTTAAGATGGACAAGTTATCTTAGACTGTTTCGAACTCTATCATATCATGCGTTGGCAAACAAAAAGTCGGTTTTAGGCCAATTTTCCCAAACACAGCTGGGAATTCTTTCAATAAAAGAAAAACGAGATGTCGGTTTAAAAAAGTGCTTCAGAGCTTTCAAAGGACATATTCTGTTCTTTCCAATGCATCCAATATCATTTCGATCGCTTCAGTATTGACTTCTCTAGGAGGGAAACAAAATGCCATTTTTCGCACTTTTCCTCGATTTCTGGGTAGAGGCCTCTTAAGAAATCACTTTTGAAATCAATTCAGGAGGCGGAACTTAGGTGGGATATTATATAATACTTGGATATGAAAACTGGTTTTGTGTCATTTATTGATCATGTGTGGGGGATGTTTTATTTTTCTTGCTGTGAATTGCATCCAAATGAATGTTGGAGTGAGAGGAAAATGTAGATAAGCATAAGACAAAGAATCCATTCTCCATTGATTACATTATAATGACTTTGAATGTGCAAGGGAAAATTAAATCAAGGATAGGGTAGGTATTCTGCGCATATATATAGATGGTGTGTGTGGTAGGGTATTTTCAGCATGGCAAGGTTGATGATGATAAAGGATAACAACGTGGAGAGAAGGAATGTGAAAATGCAGATCGGATACTTTGCAATAGGATTTTGTATTTCTGTGATCCATTGAGTTTTTTGTAAGGGTAGTTTTAAGATTTTAATGGTATAAGGGGAGCAGGTGAGGTAGTAAATGTACTATTGTGTTAGGTAATGGCGGGTAGAAAAATAAAATCGCTCCCACAAGTCAACAAACCCCTATAAATCTTTTTATTGGATCCTGCATATTATCGAGTGAATGTACCTGTGCATGTATAACTTAGCATTCAGTAATATTCTCTTTAGCAGAACCCATAATTCCTTCCCAACTAAGCCCCACTTGAATACCCCTTGCATCATCCCCTCTCACAATCCTGGTGTAGCTTTTTCTACTTATCTTGGTGATCTTCATAATGTAGTAAATTCTTTCCTCTGTCCCCCTCTTCATACGAAAAACCAAACACCTACCCTACCATAGCTCATAAAAGGTAAGATAATGGCAACAGCGCAAACAAAATTGCATAATCTTTCCTTGTAAATGGCAACAGCGCAATGCTGCTGGTGCATACTACAATTTGCTTTCAATTATACCTCTTTCAGCCTAACCCACCATTTCACCCTCTCCGTTTCGTCTCTTTTCCTACCAACACAAACCAAACCATTATCTGCTTCACACCTGATCACGGTGTGACCGACAAGCACTTTTCAAGATACAAATTTGCTATAAATGAAATATATAGAATTTCTAAAAATCTGAGTACATTCATCGTTTAAATTAATTTATAATTTTTGTTATGAAGTTTAAGCAATTTTGTTTAAACAAATAAATGCATTTTCAATAAGAATTTATTAAATATAGCAACATATTGAAAAATGCTTCTGTCGACCCCTCTCTCATTTTCATTTTTATTCAAGAAGCAAAAATTACTTTGAATCCCCAAGAAGCAAAAATCACTTTGAATAAAGAATCCCCACCTGCTTACACACATATCAACACACGCATCCTTGATTCCATTGCGATCACACTTCACGCCAAACCTGTTTCATTTATAACACACCTCTCAATGCAGTTGAGAAACTACACATTTATCCCTTATAGCTTGGGTGTCATTCTGATTGGCTAATCAAATCTGACGACAGAACTACCGCCATCTAAATGAGAAACTTGGAACTTTTTTCTGAGAATGTGCAACAACTATGACACATGCAGTGTATTTTTCTTGAAAAATATATAAAATTTAAACTCAGTATTTTGCAACAAAATACATGTAAATACATAATTTTTTTTTTGCATCCGATAGCTGGTATGATACTTTGTTGTTTTGAGTAAAAATTGCATCAAGTATAAATCAATATATACAGGAAAAACGTTGTTCTTTAATTCAAAAAATTGTTTGTTTTAAAACACCTGTTTTTTTAAAACCAGGATGAAATTTTAAGATTTATTTTAAACTCATTTGTGTTTTGCATATGACCTTTAAGATGGACAAGTTATCTTAGACTGTTTCGAACTCTATCATATCATGCGTTGGCAAACAAAAAGTCGGTTTTAGGCCAATTTTCGCAAACACAGCTGGGAATCCTTTCAATAAAAGAAAAGCGAGATGTCGCTTTAAAAAAAAGCCTCAAAGCTTTCAAAGGACATATTCCGTTCTTTCCAATGCATCCAATATCATTTCGATAGCTTCAGTATTGACTTCTCTAGGAGGGAAACAAAATGCCATTTTTCGCACTTTTCCTCGATTTCTGGGTAGAGGCCTCTTAAGAGGCCTCTTAAGAGGCCTCTACCCATATTGTAGAACATAAAGTGGAACTCAAAGCGCCATCTATTTTTGATTTGCGAAGCTCTTATCATGGTGTGAAACCACTCTCGTCATTCATTTCACTTTTAAAATCAATTCAGGAGGCGGAACTTAGGTGGGATATTATATAATACTTGGATATGAAAACTGGTTTTGTGTCATTTATTGATCGTGTGTGGGGGATGTTTTATTTTTCTTGCTGAGAATTGCATCCAAATGAATGTTGGAGTGAGAGGAAAATGTAGATCAGCATAAGACAAAGAATCCATTCTCCCTGATTACATTACATAGGTATAATGACTTTGAATGTGCAAGGGAAAATTAAATCAACGATGGGGTAGGTATTCTTCGCATATATATATATAGATGGTGTGTGTGGTAGGGTATTTTCAGCATGGCAAGGTTGATGATGATAAAGGATAACAACGTGAAGAGAAAGAATGTGAAAATGCAGATCGGATATTTTGCATTAGGTAGGTATGTATTTTGTATTTCTGTGATCCATTCAGTTTTTTAAAGAGTAGTTTTAAGATTTTAATGGTATAAGGGGAGCAGGTGAGGTAGTAAATGTACTACATATTGGGTTAAGTAATGGCGGGTAGAAAATAAAATCGTTCCCACAAGTCAACAAACCCCCAATACACATAAATCCTTTTATTGGATCCTGCATATTATCGAGTGAATGTACACAGGTATATGTATATTTTTGCATTCAGTAATATTCTCTTTAGCAAAACCCACAATTCCTTCCCAACTAAGCCCCACTTGAATACCCCTTGCATCATCCCCTCTCACAATCCCGGTGTAGCTTTTGCTACTTACCTTGGTGATCTTCATAATGTTGCAAATTCTTTCCTCTGTCCCCCTCTTCATACGAAAAACCAAACACCTACCCTACCATAGCTCATAAAAGGTAGGTAAGATAATGGCAACAGCGCAAACAAAATTGCATAATCTTTCCTTGTAAATGGCAACAGCGCAATACTGCTGGTTCATACTACAATTTGCTTTCAATTATACCTCTTTCAGCCAAACCCACCATTTCACCCTCTCCGTTTCGTCTCTTTTCCTACCAACACAAACCAAACCATTATCTGCTTCACACCTGATCACGGTGTGACCGGCAAGCACTTTTCAAGATACAAATTTGCTATACTTAAAATATATAGAATTTCTAAAAATCTGAGTACGTTCATCGTTTAAATTAATTTATAATTTTTGTTATGAAGTTTAAGCAATTTTGTTTAAGAAAATAAATGCATTTTCAATAAGAATTTATTAAATATAGCATATATTGAAAAGTGCTTCTGTCGACCCCTCTCTCATTTTCATTTTTATTCAAGAAGCAAAAATTAACTTTGAATCCCCATGAAGCAAAAATCACTTTGAATAAAGAATCCCCACCTGCTTACACACATATCAACACACGCATCCTTGATTCCATTTCGATCACACTTCACGCCAAACCTGTTTCATTTATAACACACCTCTCAATGCAGTTGACAAACTACACATTTATCCCTTATGGCTTGGGTGTCATTCTGATTGGCTGATCAAATCAGACGACAGAACTACCGCCATCTAAATGAGAAACTTGGAACTTTTTTCTGAGAATGTGCAACAACTATGACACATGGAGTGTATTTTTCTTGAAAAATATATAAAATTTAAACTCAGTATTTTGCAACAAAATACATGTAAATACATAATTTTTTTTTTGCATCCGATAGCTGGTATGATACTTTGTTGTTTTGAGTAAAAATTGCATCAAGTATAAATCAATATATACAGGAAAAACGTTGTTCTTTAATTCAAAAAATTGTTTGTTTTAAAACACCTGTTTTTTTAAAACCAGGATGAAATTTTAAGATTTATTTTAAACTCATTTGTGTTTTGCATATGACCTTTAAGATGGACAAGTTATCTTAGACTGTTTCGAACTCTATCATATCATGCGTTGGCAAACAAAATGTCGGTTTTAGGCCAATTTTCCCAAACACAGCTGGGAATTCTTTCAATAAAAGAAAAACGAGATGTCGCTTTAAAAAAATGCTTCAGAGCTTTCAAAGGACATATTTTGTTCTTTCCAATGCATCCAATATCATTTCGATCGCTTCAGTATTGACTTCTCTAGGAGGGAAACAAAATGCCATTTTTTGCACTTTTCCTCGATTTCTGGGTAGAGGCCTCTTAAGTATAAGCGTCATCGTAGTAGTGTCATTCGAAGGTGGAATGGCAGTTTTGCAGCCAATATATTTTTATTTTTCATTTAAAATATTATTTAATTTGTTCAAAAATGTGTGTTAGCGAGGAAGGATGAAATCAGCAAATTTAATTTTTTTAAATCAAATAAATCGACAATTATTCGTCAAGCAAAAGAAGCCTTTTATTTAACTGTTTTTTTCATGGTTGGTTCGTGGTTTTTGTTTTGTGAAGCTCCTTATTAAAGGTATTTGGAATTCCTGCTATGGCTGTTAACATTTTTCGTCGTTTTGACCTGATGGATATATTCTACACTTGAAAAAGAAATGTTTACCCAAACCAAAAATGTGGTTTGTACCTACATTTCATTATCAGAAATGTCTGCTAAATTTATTTCCTATATGCATTTATATTTGCGTCCTGACTTCAACCTACCAAGAAATTGTGTGAAACAATTGCATTACAGCAAAAAGTGAAAAGCTGCGATCTGTGCTCGAATAAATCGTACAACATTATGACACCATTGTACTAGAATTTGTACTAAAGTGGTGTTTAGTAAACCCTTCGATTAATTTGGTTATTGGTAGGGCAAAATTAAAAGTAGAAATTAAAGTTAGTTTCGAAATTAGTAAAACTCGAGTTTAGTGATTGTTTATTTGTAAGGCCCAATGTATATTGAACTAACCTATAATTTATTTTGAATTGTGATACCTAATACCTACATAAACCGTTAAAGGCTCGTTTTGCTTTATTTATTATTTATCTGTGAAAACTGAACAAATTTATGTTAAATTAAAATAAGTTTTTTTTACCTTTGTGATAATTATTTATTGAATAAAAGAATTTGTGTTCGAATAAAATAAATATTTAAAATTTGGCATAGTGTATGTAAATTTTGTATTAAAAATTTCCCAATCTAGCTACTTGGAAAAAATTATAAGGTCGTTTTAGATTCACTATGAGACGTACTACCTTCGAAGCCATTTGAGTACTATTTTCTACCGAGATGAGAACTCTGCCCAACCAAAAGGGAGGGAACGCTGGGTGTTGCACTTCTCAAACAGCTATGTGTGTTTAGTTAGTAATGAAAGCCAGATATCTGAGTAATACCATTGTATATACACACTATAGTACTCTCATCCCATCGCATTGAATTACGCGTCTTCGACGATCCAGGTGGCGCTTCAGTTGATTTAGTTTGTACACTGCCAGCCAACTCCGAGCATTGGAGAAATGTGTATAGGGGAAACCAAAATAAACAAAGCAAAGTCAAACTGGTATGCCTCTTCTCTTTCTTCATTCATATCGCCATTTCCATCCATCATCATCAGTAGGTATAAAATTATTTCTGATGTGATGTAACAGGGTAGGGTAGAGAACTGCAACTGGTTTGGTTTTTCTTAGTGAAAGGAGAGGAGAATAGAGGAAAGGAGGTGCAATATTATGAACAAGAGCAAGTATAAATCAACAGCATGGTGGTGTAGGATAGGATAGTGGTGGTGGAGGACTTTTGTTTTTGGAGAGGGGTGCACGATGCAAGGGGTGATCAGTTGGGAAAGACAAATTGAATAAAAACTGAATTTGGCTTCCTTTCTGTCGTTGCAGAAGATTTGAGGATTGGGCATAAAATAATGTATGTTAGACTCTCACTATTTTGCCTTTATTTTTGTCAAATATGCATCGATTTAAGGGATTCTTTTTTTAATTGATTCTAAAATATTATAGGCATGTGTCTACTTTATGAGGTTTATAATGTAGAAGCATTTTATGTCGGTAAAACGAGCAACTATTATAGGTATCTACATTCTACATCTCTCTCTATATAAAAATCAATAATTGTTGTGCGTTAGTCTCGCAATTCGCAAAACTCGAGAAAGGCTAGATGCTAGACCGGTTTAGATGATTCTTTTTTTTGCTTTGTTCGTCTTGAATCAGGGTTTGGCAAAAAAAATCGGAAACCCCCAAATGAAAAGCCAAAAAATTGCAAAAAACCTGAATTTTCATTTTTTATGGGAATAGGTATAAGTACACCACTAATGATCGCAAAACTCGAAAACCACCGAACCAAACCCAAAGGTAGGTATATCTGTGAAGTGTGGAAAATTAGACAATGTACCTACACACAAAAAATTTCAAACGCTATTCCTCAACAGTTTGTAAAATTTGTAATATTGATATCTATGCATTGTGCTGATGAACAAAAATATATCTATGCAATAGTATATGTTTAGTTTTAGAATAAAATTATTATATTTAGCCATAGGAATTAATATTATATCATCGAAGATACATTTTCCAACATATCGCAATAAACCCTAGATACAATTATACAGCGAACAGCATGCCCCATATTAAATAATTATTATATCTCATATTGCACTACACCAGCTGCAGTCATGTTAAGTAACACAACAAATAATAAAATTTACCTCCGGTTTTGTCGCGAAAGCACTTTGGCAATCATGTTAGAATAAGTCATAGTTATGTCATATGTTATGCAATCACTTTAGAATAAGTTCATGTTTATGTCATATGTTAGGCTAAGCATTATTTTTCATATAAATAGATAAAAACTGGAAGCCAGATATTATCAAGCAGTTGTTCAAGACTTTAATTTAATTATTCAAAGTGAGTCTGCTTGGAGCTGCCAATTTAATATTCTCTCAATTGGGTGTTCTGATGTACCATCAGCAATACCACTGACAGCCAAGATACAAGAATCTTGGTCTGTCAAAATATATAGCGATAAAAGAATCGTTACATTTTTTGGTGACCCCGACGTGATTTGTTTCCCCCCACCAGCGGTAAGGAGCAATCACAAGACAAAATAACAACAGCGTTGTCAGGGCTAAACACTGACAAGGTCATCAGGGCATACTTAATCTTCAATTTCTTCAATCAATTTTAAACACACAATTCACAAGCGTGATCCAGGGCTTGAACACTGGTGGGATTACAACGCAACTATGATGGATGAAACCGATCTCTTCATAGCGGTCGCGAGACAAAAGGCGTTGGCGGATGAGCTTATCAAGCTCAAAACTAATGTTGGAAAGGACGGCCCGAGCAGGAAAACCCAGACGTATAAGGTCGAACGACTAAAAAGAATAGAAGAGATCTGGCAGGAATTTTCATCAACTCATCAACGAATTCAACACCAGATCAAACCAGACACTCCATACCTGACTGGGAATTTACCAGAAAAGGTGCATACTACTTATTACGAATTGAAGGCCATCCTGGAAGCAATTCATCCCGAAGAAAGCCAAGATTCAATCTCGTCAGGTCTTGGAACTTTGGGGGCAACAGCATTGGACAAAACCACTAGAGAAAAGGGAGCATATCCCAAAATTCAAGAGAGAGCATCGGCTGCGATGCTTTTGAAGAAATGGGCAAGGCAGACCAGACATTCCTGCACGCCAATCGTTACAAAACGGCTCCAACATAGCAGGCTTAATAAGAAGACAGCAAGCTGCAATAGAAGGCCTGTACAGAGCCATTCCCAGCGAGCTTGCCAATAAGCCAAAAGAGTTTTATCAGCTCAAGATACGAATGATAGAACGTCATTGGGACGACATACAACAACTGCACAGTCAAATACATGAGCAGTCAGCAGACCCAGAACTCAGCGGGTACGATGCTCAGCAATTTTTAACTTGGAGGAAGTGGCACAAGGAAAACTTGTAAACCTCTACCAATTATTTAATCAACAAGAACAATTAACCGTCCATAGCAGTTCAGTCAACCAATCAAGCTCGCTCAAGCTGCCGAACATAGTCTTGCCAAAATTCGATGGCGACTACATGAAATGGCGGCAGTTTCATGATCTGTTTGCCGAACTAGTTCACCGACAACCAATGGCAAATTGCCAAAAAATTTACTATTTAAAAACAAGTGTGACTGGCGAAGCAGAAAAGTTGATACGTCATATGGTACCAAGAGAGGAAAACTATGACGCAGCTTGGAAGATAATTAACGATCGATTCGAAAACAAGCGGTTGCTGGTAACTGCTGTTCTCAATAAACTAATGGCCCAAACAGCATCAACCATTGAGAGCGCTGCATCAATCAAATTCATCCACGACACGACTCAAGAATGCCTGCTAGCATTACAAGGCATGGGAGTCGACACATCTACGTGGGATCCAATGCTCATCCACGTTCTAGTAAAAAAACTAGACGCCAACATTGTGGGAGCAATCCATCAAGGAACCAAAAATTCTACAACCATTGTCCGAGTTTCTTAAATTTCTAGAGACAAGATTTCAATCGCTTGAAGCATTGGGCTGTAAGGCAAAGAGTAATGAACGAAGATTGGCCGCTCAGAGGTCTCTAGCAACGACATTAATACAACACAGTGCCTATTCGTGCAAATTTTGCAAAGGAGATCATCATTGTTCGCTTGCAACATGTTCTTGCAAATGACACCATATCAACGGTTGGCGCTGGTGAAGAAATCGAACAGCTGTATTAATTGCCTAAGGGAAGGACACACATCATCAAAGTGTTTGTCTCGGGGATGCAGACATTGCTCGAATAAACACAACACACTTCTACATCTGGACAATGCAGTTCAGACCCCGTCAGGTTCCGGCAGAGACACATCAAACAAAACAATCAACAAAAAGAGCCGGCCAACAGGCTCAACCAACTCAACAAACGCAACTTTACCGCAGCAAATTTCGTCTTCCTCAAACATAGCCAGTGTAGCTCTACATGCAAATAATGTAACAAACATCTCTCAACCCAATAGTTCGCTAACGGCAGCTGACAATAGTCCAAAACAAGGCTACATCTTCCTAAGCACCGTATTAGTGAAACTAGTAAATAACAATGGAACCAGTGTCCCCTGTCGTGCTCTCCTGGACTCCGGTTCACAAGTCAATATTATCATTGTATATACACACTATAGTACCACAAATAATAGAGTAACATAGATATCGCATCTAGTGCAAATAAAAATGATCACTTTTTTTCATCCCCTTTTTCAAGCGATTTGTTGAAGTCAAACCTTGCAACCAAATTCAACAGAATAATCAAACCTATAACACAATTTCCAAACATCAGACTTGACCTGTGAGCTGTGCCTGTGAGTTGCATTCGAAAGATAAATACACTTGAATTCGTTTTCGTTTGCCAGTGCAATGGCAACGACTGACTAATGAGGAGGGGGATGCGGCTGTGGCTGGTCTTGTGTGGTGTTGGCTTTGTTTGGTAGTGTGTAGGTATACATATTGTATTTTTTTCGGACGGCTGGGATGTGAATAGGATGCGCTGGGTGCGGCGGCTGTGCGGCTTCTTATTTTTATTTTGAAGATACTTTCCTCCATTCGCCATCGACTTTCGAACGATTTGGATGTTCATTTATATGGTTGAGAAATTTTTCTTTGTAAATTTTATTGCGGAATGTACTTTTTTAGCGATATATTTTTCAGTGTTATTTTTTTTAATAGCAATGGGTGATATGAGATTATTTGGAGTTTCTTGTTCCGTTTGTAGGAAAACGAAAAGAGATTACCCTAATTTGAACATTTTTCAATGTCCTTCTAGGGGAAAAAATTAAATTGTAAATAATTTGTGGAGGCAGGCGTGTGATTTCAAAAATGAAGTCAAATACTTTGTGGATACCATTTTTGTTGGAAGAATTTGTTGGAAGAAAATACATTAAGAAGGATGCTGAAGGATGATCCTTCCTTAACTTTAAACCCTGATTTAGATTCAAACTTAAATTATTAAGAAGATCTAAAGTTTCCTTCAAATACCTAAACGAAGAAGAACTTCGAGCACTTGTAGCATTTCGTATGTATGGTGCGATCAGTTATTAAAAAGATGTGCAAAAGAGAAGAAAAAAAGTGCAATTTAGAAAAGAAATTATTAAGTTACAAACTTAAAATAAAAAACTTAAAAATAAAACATTACAATAAAATGTGCGCATCATACTGCTTTTAAATGGCTCAACATTCCTTTTTCCGCTATGTTGGTGGGGTTGTCGAAATCTACAAAATACAACAACAAGGAAAAATAACTTTCCGAGTGTGGAAGCGAGGAGTAACAACGCCTCTCGCTTGTTTGGGATTGATCCTGACAATTTATATTGGGAAATTCTGTCGAATTTCAGTCTATGAATTATTGTTTGATAAAATTACTGCCCCTATTATGAAATACATAAAACCAAGAGACAACTCAACTGTAGTTGTAGTTGTCTTACATAATAGGGGCATACATTTACCACAACCCAGAATATTTTTTATAGATTGCAAAGCGCTTAAAAATTTCTGAGAGATGTAAAAGGATTACAACCAGGATATGAAAACAATGCCCATTTGTATCTAAAAACAAAAAAAAACGAGAGCGTTGTGTATTTTTGATAATAGGAGCATAAAGAAATAGATTTGTTGCCAATAAAATATGTGTAATGGTAAATGGTTTGTTTGATAGTTGAAAAAGTATTTTAAACTATTTTGTGTCTGCAAACGGTGTAAATGGGGCAAACCTAAGCGAAATTATAAAAAAAAAAAACAATTTGAAAATCTGTCAAGATCTTGGTCTTAGATTTGCGCTATAGTCTGCGATCAAGGACCTAATAATATAAAAGTTTATAAAATATTAGGTGTTTCTAAAGAAAAGCCATATACAATTTTCAACGATGAAAAAATGTTTTGTTTTATGATTTTCCACACTTATTGAAATGACTTCATACCTAATGTAATGTAGTAAACAGAAATCAGATTTACAATCCAGATGTTAAAGTTTCTTTGGATGTTTTCAGAGAAATATAAAATTTGGCAATTGAAAACGTGAATATAAATATATATAAACTAGCGTAGCCCGTGCACACTTCGTAGTGCAAAATAGTTAAATAGATAGATACTGTTTTTATTGTAATTCTCTGTGGTACACAACATTTTTTGTTTTTACAGAAATCGTATTGCCTAACAATATTATTGACTTTCAGGACAATGCATTATTTATATCAATGTTACCTGAAATACAGCAATACGAACAAAACAAAAAAATAATAATGAAAATCGGCCCAGAGGTTATCGAGATATAACGTCATCGAGTTTCACCCCATAGAAGATGTTTTTTGTATAGAAGGAATAAGATTTTGAATATTTTTTTTGTATGTGAAGTGGCGCTTCCAATTTGACCAATCTTCACAGGAGCACTCCAGGACCAATAATTAAGATTATCTGTTAGTTTGAGCTCATTCGATTTGGTGGTTTTCGAGATATGTATGTATAAAATTTATTTTTTTTTGTATGGGCGGTGCCACGCACCTATGTCCAATTTTGACCAATATTCACAGGAGCACTCCAGGGCCAATAACTAAGATCATCTGTGAGTTTGAGCTCAATCGATTTGGTGGGTTTCTACATATACGATTTTGAATGTTTTTTTTTTTGTATGGGCGGTACCATGCCCCTTTGTCCAATTTTAACCAAACTTCACAGAAACCGTATATGGACTAATACCAAGGATGTGTGAAAGTTTGGTTAAAATCGGTGAATGCGTTAAGGCGTGAATCGACGACAAACCTTTTAGGGCTCAATTTTTATATATATAGATAATGCATTTGATTGCATTGATAGTGGTTAACGTTAGGCTTGTGTAGTTCGTGAACGAACTAGTTCACAATAGTTCACAATAGTGAACTAGTGAACTAAGTTCACACACTTAGTTCACTAGTTCATTTAGTTCGCGGTTATTATTTTTAATGGGCCTTACCAATAATCATTTTTAACCTTAAAATTATTATATTAAATTATATTTTGACCACAACAGGAAATTTTATATGGACATTTTCGTGACTTCGTAAAATTTAGCTTGGACACTAAAAATTATTATTATAGTACCGCCGCGCAATGATTTTCATACAAACGGAATAAAATAAAGCTAAGTATACACACGATTGTCAGATCTGTCAATCCTCTGAACATGACTGACAATGAACTTACAATAGCCAACTATCTTACAGTACAAAATTGTCCGTTCACACGGTTGTAAGATTTTGTCGCAAATGACTTTTCTGATAACGTTGTCAGGTTGTGTGTTCACATGGTGGTCAGATGAATATGAAAAATTGGTATATTCGTTTTTTTGGATATTCTATATGGGCTTAGAAAAACAGCTCATCTCACTCACCTGTATCTTTTTTTAAATTTTCAAAAAATTCTTTTTTGTATTTTCTGTCAATTTGACTATTTTGAACTAAACTGAACTAAAATGAGCGAACTAGTTCAGTAGCGTGATTTGAACTAAATTGATCGATCACTCAAATGAACTAAATTGCCCAACTCTAGTTCACATTATGACAAAAATATTTTGAAGCGCGGAGTTCAGCTAGGGAATTCAGCTTATAATGAGCTGAAACAATTTGTGTCTTACTTAGAAGAAATTAAAAAAATCAGATAACCTCCCAAGAAGCTTTTGTTTAAAATGAATGTAGCAGACGATAAACGGGGTTTTATTACTTACTCACGATAGTAATGGCCTATATGAGAACGCGGATATTTACTCCCAAATGTTTTGATGTCAAAAAATCTTTCATCAAATCCTATCACTTTTTCTCCTTACAGTAATTGTGATGATGATGTCGAATTTTTGAACCTAGACACATCCCAAACTCAACCTAATGACTTCAGAAACTTCTTCATTGCTAAATCTCGTAAAGAAATAGTATGCGATGAGAATATGTACGAAAAAGTCATAAGCGATATGGAAATCGGAACTGAAATCACGTTAGAAACAACTGCATGCGATATTTTACCAGATATCTCGCTTTTAAAAAGTTTTTAAGGAAAAAATTGTTCAAAATTATTCTTAAAAACTGATGACGAAATAACATGCCCTTTGGTATTTCTCATATTTGCAGAAAATTATTACAGTGACTTTGGGAGTCTAAAGGCACCAACTGATGAATGTTTGTAAACATTACTAGTATTTAATAGAGCTTTCGGGAACGTCTACAAGAAAGAAATATAAGAGAGACAATGGCCTTGGAATGCAATTGTGCATATTGAAATATTGAGCCATTGGATTTTAGACGATAAAGTTATTTTCTTTTTTTTTAACTTTAAAAATGCTCTCTGTTTTTTGTAATGTTTTATTTTTAAGTTTTTTATTTTAAGTTTGTAACTTAATAATTTCTTTTCTAAATTGCACTTTTTTTTCTTCTCTTTTGCACATCTTTTTAATAACTGATCGCACCATACACACGAAATGCTACAAGTGCTCGAAGTTCTTCTTCGTTTAGGTATTTGAAGGAAACTTTAGATCTTCTTAATAATTTAAGTTTGAATCTAAATCAGGGTTTAAAGTTAAGGAAGGATCATCCTTCAGCATCCTTCTTAATGTATTTTCTTCCAACAAAAATGGTATCCACAAAGTATTTGACTTCATTTTTGAAATCACACGCCTGCCTCCACAAATTATTTACAATTTAATTTTTTCCCCTAGAAGGACATTGAAAAATGTTCAAATTAGGGTAATCTCTTTTCGTTTTCCTACAAACGGAACAAGAAACTCCAAATAATCTCATATCACCCATTGCTATTAAAAAAAATAACACTGAAAAATATATCGCTAAAAAAGTACATTCCGCAATAAAATTTACAAAGAAAAATTTCTCAACCATATAAATGAACATCCAAATCGTTCGAAAGTCGATGGCGAATGGAGGAAAGTATCTTCAAAATAAAAATAAGAAGCCGCACAGCCGCCGCACCCAGCGCATCCCATTCACATCCCAGCCGTCCGAAAAAAATACAATATGTATACCTACACACTACCAAACAAAGCCAACACCACACAAGACCAGCCACAGCCGCATCCCCCTCCTCATTAGTCAGTCGTTGGCATTGCACTGGCAAACGAACGAAAACGAATTCAAGTGTATTTATCTTTCGAATGCAACTCACAGCTCACATCACGATCAAAGGTAAAGTCTGTTGTATCTGTGGTAACATCATGTCTGAGTATGATTCACGCTAGTTTGATCCAACTGGGACGCAGCGGTACGTCCCATTGAGTTGAAAAATGGTCATTTTTTTTTCCTCTTGGTGCGATATCTATGGAACTATAGTATCTATGATAGTACTCTCATCCCATCGCATTGAATTACGCGTTTTCGACGATCCAGGTGGCACTTCAGTTGATTTAGTTTGTACACTGCCAGCCAACTCCGAGCATTGCGGAAATGTGTATAGAGAAAACCAAAATAAACAAAACAAAGTCAAACTGGTATGCTACTTCTCTTTCTTCATTCATATCGCCATTTCCATCCATCAGTAGGTATAAAATTATTTCTGATGTGATGTAACAGGGTAGGGTAGAGAACTGCAACTGGTTTGGTTTTTCTTAGTGAAAGGAGAGGAGAATAGAGGAAAGGAAGGAGGTGCACGTGCAATAATATGAGCAAGAGCAAATATAAATCAACAGCATTGCGGTGTAGGATAGGATGGTGGTGGTGGAGGATTTGTGTGTTTGGAGAGGGGTGCACGATGCAAGGGGTGATCAGTTGGGAAAGACAAATAGAATAAAAACTGAATTTGGCTTCCTTTCTGTCGTTGCAGAAGATTTGAGGTTGGGCATAAAATAATGTATGCTAGACTCTCACTATTTTGCTGGGCATAAAATAATGTATGCTAGACTCTCACTATTTTGCTTTATTTTTGTCAAATATGCATCGATTTAAGGGATTCTTTTTTTAATTGATTCTAAAATATTATAGGCATGTGTCTACTTTATGAGGTTTATAATGTAGAAGCATTTTATGTCGGTAAAACGAGCAGCTAACTATTATAGGAGTCTACATCTCTCTAAATAAAAATCAATTGTTTGCAAAACTCGAGAAAGGATAGATGCTAGACCGATTTGGATGATTTTTTTTTTTTGTTCGTCTTGAATCAGGGTTTGGCAAAAAAAGAAAATTCGGAAACCCCCAAATGAAAAGCCGAAAAATTGCAAAAAATCTGAATTTCCATTTTGTATGAGAATATACCTAAGTACCTACACCACTAATGATCGCAAAACTCGAAAACCACGCAACCAAACCCAAAGGTAGGTATTAGACAATAGGTACAAACAAAAAATGTTAAACGCTATTCCTCAACAGTTTTTAAAATTTGGAACATTGATACGCATTGTGCTGATGGACAAAAATAGCTATATCTGTGCAATAGATACCTACAATTCCTAGGCACGTGCAAAGCAAAGGTAACCTTTTATAGGTAGGTACCTATGAAATGTAGTGGAATTATTGTTCCTTTCCCATAACCACAAATACATAATCATTTTGATAAAACTAATATAGGGCATTAAATCTAAATAGTAGATACATGTAGGTACATATTCGGGGGATTTATGCGGAACTATTTAAATAAAAGTAGGTATGTTTTTCTAACAATGTAGGCACTACCTACTATGTATTTAGAAGAAGTTCTAAGTTTGATTATCATGCACAATAGAAAAATAAAAATATCAGTTTCAAATTCATTTAAATAAGTGATAAAGAGCTTTTATTGTAATGTTCCATGGTACACATTTTGGGGTTTTCCATGAATCATATTGCATAGATTCTTGTCTATCAGGACAATGCATATCAATGTTACAAATTTTACAAACTTTGGCTCCCGTGATTGTCGAAGAATAGCGTTACATCCCTTTGTCCAATTTTGACCAAACTTCACAGAATAGCCTTCGTACAAAGATTTTATTATTTTATCAAAATGTGAGTTCATATACCAATACCACGATTTTTAAATGGACGGTGCCACGCCCCTTTGTCCAATTCTTTTTACATACAAACCTGCTACAGAAGAATATACCTTTATAGAAAAAAAAAAGAATCATCAAATTCGGTGTAGCCAAACTCGAGTTATAAACGGAATATAAAAAATAGATTACTAGCAGTCCCGTGATGGTCTTGATTGTGTTAATTGGGGGTTACCCGCCTGATGCTGTCATTTCTGGTCTGGAGATAATTGTGAGCTATTCGCTCGTTACCATTAACAAATTCTCCTACATATTTTTATTCCTTTTTGATTTTCATTTTCCCTCACTTTTATGTGATCGTTGATTAATGGTTAGAAAACGGACTTAGATTATCCGTTTTTTAAAACAAACAATAGCTTACTTAATTTCATAGCAAGAATATAATCTGAACTGCAAGTTTCTAAATATGTACATATTCATCAATTTCCTATATACTACAATAATCCATATTTTAAAAATGTTTATAGGGATGATTGCTGCAATAGCATTCAGCGTAGCAATGCGACATGCGTATAGCTGCTCCTAAAATAATTGTATCTAAATACAGAAGGTTAATTTTGGGTTTAAAATTAAAATAAACAAACTAACGCGAACTGTCAGCCTACAAATCACATACCTACCTACTTATGCACAGTTTAAAACAAACTACTAGAGGTACAAACGAATCCGTCCTGTCGTTAAGAATACAGCTACCTACCACCATGCAGACAAACAGAATTGCGAGACTCAGTTTTTGAGCTGTACCTACTATCATGTTAATATCATAATTAATTGATCTAAAAATTTGGACTTAAAACAATATCTTTCTCACACTACATACAATATGAGAAAATTGAAAATTTAGATCGATCTGGGTACGTGATTTTATTTGCTAAGATCCAACCAAACTTCCCCACTAGTGCACCTCACATGCTCACGCTCACCCACCCCATAATAATTTTCAAATCATCATAACCTACCCTTGACACCTAAGTTCAATTGCCACGATAATGAAACAAATGCTACCCATAAATCCAAGAAATACAAAATATGTATTGTTAAAAATCCGATCTATGATTTCATATTTCTCCTTTCCACATTGTTATCCTCTTAAATATCAATTCCAATCGTCATCATCAGCATCACACTCAT
Source organism: Cheilosia soror (assembly GCA_949372485.1). NCBI lineage: Eukaryota > Metazoa > Arthropoda > Insecta > Diptera > Syrphidae > Cheilosia > Cheilosia soror. Next base: position 46,053,819 of record OX443562.1, on the reverse strand, counting down.
CATCATGCTAAAAATACTCTCCCCACACACCACCACTATATGCGAAAAGTAAAAATCGATCCGATCTTACATTTCATATTCCTTCTTTTCATATTGTTATTCTCATAAATGCTAAAAGTACACTTCGCCTAACCTACACACCACCACTACTAACTACCTACGAGTATAGCTATACATCGTATATGCGAAAAGTACCCGATCATTCATTTCTTTCCACTTCCACTCCTTACAATGCAATCGCTGGAGAATAAAAGACAACAAAAATACTAATTGTTCTTTCTCTTTCATCTGCATGTTGTCAATGAGACGAATAAGAAAAGAAGAAGGCATCTTTTAATTTCGTTTCAAATAATCCAATACAACTACCATGTACGATGTGAGTAGTTGGTCTCAGAGGTGGTTGGTGGCGCTAGTGCATAAATGCGAAGTGATAGTACTATAGTGTCTATATACAATGTCCATAGTAATACCACTTGCTCAGTTTTGAGCTAAACAGTTGCAAAACAGTGTTTATAAACATTTTACGAAATATTAAACAATTTAAATTTTTTCGAAAGGCTCAAATGATTTGAACCAAAATTGATCGTTGAGTTTATGTTATGTTATGTTTATATCCTGAAAAATGCTTCGTACTCAGTTTTCAGCTAAACAGTTTAATAACAGTGCTTTTCGAATCCAAATTGTAACATTTGTCAAAATACAAAATACATATTTAAGACAACATAAGCATTCTAAACATGATCACGTACTTAGTTTTTCTCAGAAAACTCGAATATTGCCGTTTTATGAATATTTCTCAAAAATGACTACCCAAATCCGGATCTTTATTCACACACTGTATATTTTTGTAAAGCCCAAAACTTCAGTGGCAATATAATTCGAAATTCAAGTGTCAGTTCGGGGTGAAATTTAAAAGTAAATCTTGAAGTTAATACGTATATTAATATGTATTACGTTGTAAATTAACAAGTGCTCAGTTATCTGAGTAAAACGTAAAATTTGCTGAAATGACTCTGAGATTCTGCGAGATTCGCAATAAACGAGAAAGTTACGTGCGACCCAGTCGTGCACATTTTTTAGATTAGATTTAATTTTTCTGTGCACTTTAAAATTTGTTACATAATACCTACCTAAATTGTTTGCATGGCATTGCCGTCTGCCAGATTGACAATATATTTATATAATATTACCCAATGAGAAGTATCTTGTAGCAAAATAAAATGAATTTATATTTATCAAAAGTTTCCTGATAATAATTCTCGACCGATATTGTAGTGATAGTTTACAATATTTGAATAAACCATAGGAACATTTACATCGTTGCGGAGTGTCATCTGTCATGACTTGATTCTCTGATAGGATATCGCTTCCCAAGATATTCCTTCTCGTTTATCTCAATATTGGACACCACTGCGAATGAAATGATGTGGATCCTCCCTTTCTGCTAAGTTACACAAGCTGCGTAGTTGTCGTAGATTTTCTATGAGTGGTATACCTATTATAATTAAGTTGTAGAAGTTGGCTTGAGGCTGCGGGGCCATAGAAAATAGATCATCAATGCTGCATTCATCTCTAAAATATGTTTTTATAGATACCTACAAAAAATAACTTTGTTAATACAAAAACTAAAATATCTATTTATTAATTTTATTAAACTGAAACCCGTGTTTCATTAAATAAAAAAATTCGGATTGCAGTAAGCGTTTTATCAATTTGATAAAACTTTGATCGTTCAAAATGATTAAATACAATTTGAATTACTAAACTCCATTTATTATTTTAATTTTTTTATCAGTGTAACGAAACTCCTTTTGTTGAATTTCAACAAAAGAAGTTTGCTAATAATTACCCGGGATTTTAATTTCAGTGAGGGAATGACAAATTTTCCAAACAACGAATTCAAAATAGTAAATATCTTGACAGATGGGCTGCGACGCTGTCTAGATCTAGTGCTCCTGCCTACCTTTGTGAGCGATATTAAAGGCTAAGGAACGAGCATATTGGTTGAGGGCTAGCTCCACTCCGGACTGTAGCGCCACCCTTGGTAAGTAAAGGAAAAGAAATATTTTGAGTTTAAGAGTTATTCATTAGCCATCTAAGGCAATTAAGCTATTTCAATTACCCATTCAGAAATCAACACCTACACAAGATTAATTTGGAAAAAGACCCAAATAGATAACATTCTTATCAAAAATAAATATAGAGAATGTTTAGTTATATTCCGTTTGAGTTTTATGATAACACCTTACTTTAGTTTAAATGCGTCGTTTTTATTACACGATTTGTTGGTAAAAATATTCAATTGTTGGCTATTCGCAATAAATGTATAAAGATAAAAATCTATCCGATATACTAAATGAAAGTGCTCTTATCTCTGATAAACACAGTTTAATCAAAGGGTGCGATATTAAACTGTATACGAATTTGGAGTAAATGTCGATAACAATATTTACTAAGATAACATACTTAGCATAACTTTTATCGAGACAATAAAGAAAAACCCTCTATCGAAATAAATTAGAATGTAGAATTAATTGAAGACCGATTGCTGAAATATAAAATAATGTAATACTGGGCTTGTATATTTATATTGATTTTTATAATACCTACTCTCCATAATTTCAAAAATATATATAGGTATTGACTATTGAGTATAGTTACTCAGATGACTATTATGAGGAAAGTACTACTAGCACTGTTGGGGAATATGCGAAAAAAACGACAAGATAACGAATTGAAGGACCAGCACTTGGGGAAGCAAAAAGAAATCAACCCAAGAGAAAACCAAGCAAAAAAAAAACATCAAAATAAAATTGTCCACAGGTAGGTATATTGTTACTTAGCTTATTCTTATAACAATTAAGTATGTACATAAAAAATGCCAATTACAACAATCAAGTGGCAAAACCAGTATTTTACGAGACGAAGAAAAAGATAGAAATGATATGTAAGATCTAGCGTTACAATTCGCAGTGTATAATATCGAATGTAGGCAATTGAATTAAAGAAAATAATGAATCAAATTAAAAAGATTTTAACAGATTAGATAAAGTTTAACATTTTAGCAAACTAATTTAATTATTGAAATTAATACCATATATTTCCAAACAAGCATGATATCGTGAATCTGGCTCTTTTCCATTTTTGCGAAGGGTTCGTGGATTAGACTTTAGATCCTTCTTATACTTGCGCCTGAACTCCATAACAAAATCGTTCACAAGAAGATTGTCAAAATCCTCGCCACCCTGTCACCAGTAGATTTGGGCAATTTAGTTCATTTGAGTGATCGATCAATTTAGTTAAAATCACACTACTCAACTAGTTCGCTCATTTTAGTTCAGTTTAGTTCAAAATAATCAAATTCACAGAAAATACAAAAAAAAATAAAAATTTGTTGAAAATATAAAAAAAAAGATATACCTAAGTGAGTGAGCTGATCTGTTCTCTCATGACATGATTGTCCTCAGTGTCTGGAACACACAAATGTCATAAAGAAAAAATCATGGATTGTTTTCTTTAAGCTAAGTACCTACACACGATTGTGTCCTAAATGTCGTACAACCGTCTGAACTCACAATTTTGTCGGACAATATTGTCAGAAAAGTCATTGTAAGCCCATTGTCAGCCCTCCATTTGACTATGAAATTGTCAGGTTGCAATTGAAACCGTATCGATTTCCTGAATGCTCGCGCGCATATTAGTGTCTTAATGTGGGTAAAAGTTAGAATTCCATCGAATTGTCTTGAGTCCATCCCCAAAAATTGCGATAAAGTTCCGGCTTCTCAGCTTGGAATTTGTAGTAGAATTCTTCCCCCTGACAACGGGCCACCCTCTCCTTTGTCGAAACACTATGTCGTTTTTGTGTCAATTCATCATCCTCGAGTCTTCCAACGCGTAGAGTTAAAATAGTCGCAAGTGCAATATTTTGTTCCAAAATTAAGGAACAAAAAGTTTAATTTGTCTGACAATGTCTGACAACGAATAGACCAATTTTTCATATTCATCCAAAACCTAATTTTTAACCTGACAACGTTATCAGAAAAGTCATTTGGGACAAAATCTTACAATCGTGTAAGCGGACAATTTTCCATTGTAAGATAGTTGGCTATTGTAAGCTCAGTGTCAGTCATTGTCAGAGGATTGACAGATCCGACAATCATGTGTACTTAGCTTTAGTTTATTCCGTTTGTATGAAAATCATTAGCGGAGCCCGTGCACACTTCGTAGTGCAAAATAGTTAAAACGATAAACTGTTTTTATTGTAATGCTCTGTGGTACACAACATTTTTTGTTTTTCCAGAAATCGTATTGCCTAGCTAGACAATATTATTGACTTTCAGGACAATGCACTATTCACATCAATGTTACAAATTTTAAAAACTTTGGCTTCCAATTCCAAGACTGTCGAAGAAGCTGTACCCGCCCAGGTTTGCCCGTGCTCAGGAATTGTATTGTTTAGGTCTTAGGTAATAGTGTTGTTTCGTAATTAAAATTTTGAGCAAACTTCACAGGGCCACTACAGCGCCAATAACTAAGATCATTGTAAGTTTGAGCTCAATCGATTTGGTAGTTTTCGAGATATACGATTGTGAATGTTTTTTTTATATGGGCGGTGCCACGCACGCTTTGTCCGATTTTGATCAATCTTCACAGGAGCACTCCAGGGCCAATAACTAAGATTATCTGTAAGTTCGAGCTCAATCAATTCGGTGGTTTTCGAGATATAATATTTTGAATTTTTTTATGGGTGGTGCCACGCCCCTTTGTCCAATTTTGACTAAACTTCACAGGACCATTCCAGGGCCAATAACTAAGAACTAAGACCAGCTGTAAGTTTGAGCTCAATCGATTCTGTATTTTTCGAGATATAAGATTTTGAATTTTTTTTTTGTATGGGCTGTGCCACGCCCCTCTGTTCAATTACGAACAAACTTCACAGAAACCGTATAAGGACCAATACCAAAGATGTGTGAAAGTTTGGTTAAAAACGGTAAATGCATTAAGGCGTGAATCGACGACAAACATTTTAGGGCTCAATTTTTATATAATATAGATTGCGCGGTACTAATAATCATTTTTAGTGTCCAAGCTAAATTTTACGAAGTCATGAAAATTTCCATATAAAATTACCTATTGTGATCGTCAAAATATAATTTAATATAATAATTTTAATGTTAAAAACGATTATTGGTAAGGCCCATTGAAAATAATAACCGCGAACTAAATGAACTAGTGAACTAAGTGTATGAACTTAGTTAAGTGTATGAACTTAGTTCACTATAGTTCACTATAGTGAACTAGTTCATTGAACTAGTTCGTTCACGAACTACACAAGCCTAGTCACCAGCCGTTGACCTTACTTCAAAGAGTGAGCCCTCATCAATAGTAAGAATGGACACATTAGAAGTTCCACCTCACAAGCCAACAATTAAATTATTGTGCTCGCCACTGAGATTCTTATCCAAACCGTAGGCCAAGGCTGCTGCTGTTGGCTCGTTGATGATCCTAAGAACATTAAGTCCGGCAATGGCTCCTGCGTCCTTGGTTGCTTAACGCTGCTAGTCATTGAAATTGGCTGGAACTGTAATGACTACATCCTTGATAGTATCACCCAAGTATGCTTTGGCGGTTTCCTTCATCTTGGTTAACACCTTCTGTTCTCCCTTAAACTCAACGCTAATCTTGGCCTTTCCATTGTCGTTAACAACTTTGAATGGCCAATGCCTCATAATAATCCTCGATCTTCGGGTCATCGTCCTTGCGTCTGGAATCTGATGGCGGACCACAATATACGTCAAAAAGATTCGCCGACTTTGCATTGAGATGTCATTAAACACTCCTCTATCTCTCTCTATGCCGACGATACCAAATTTTTCAAGCACATATCTAATATAATATATAACGGTTCGATTAAGCCGAAGAGGTCGGTCGGTAGGCTCGCTGTTCTAGATCTTGAGTCTTCACAATAGAGGTTCAGACGGGGTCCGGAGTGTCATCGAGCAGCTTATACCAGTTCGATATTATTTTAATATGTAATAATTTGAATTCGCATAGTTAAGTATCTTAAAGCCAAAAGTGGCATCACTGAATTGTAATTCGAAGTTAAGTATTTTAAAGCCAAAAGTGGCATCACTGAATTGTAATTATTATTTAAATCGTAGTAGGTACTGTCATCTCTTTCTGAGAAGCAGAAAGACGATTTGACACTTAAGAGTGTAATAATTTGTTAAATAGCTTTTTTTGGTTAATCCGCCACCGCCATTTCGTAGCTAGTTAACCCTAATTCTTAAAAAATGCAGTAGATTGAATTTTTTTGCAGGCGATTTTTTTTTTCAAAAAAAACCAAGGTAAATTAAATTATATCATCATCATAAAAAGGAAAAAAGTTTAAAATAGGCAATATCGAGGGTATACTGCCTATCAGTAGGTACTAACTTTGTATCTACGTACCTCAGAGGCTTCAGTCTTTCATCATTAAAATTAAAACGATTTTTTATTTGTTGACAAGCCTCGATATAAAATTGCAGCATGAAAAACCCCATTAAGCTAGAAAATATTTGTTCAGAATCGACGTCTAAATTTGACCTGTTGTTGTTCAAAGACATATTTTGCTGAAACAGTTGAAACAGTCTGACAAACATCCGAGAGTGAGAGTGAGACTGTCATGAAAAAGCTTCTCATTCAGCCGTTCGGACTCGGCATAAAATTGTAGGTCCCTTCCATTCGTCCCAAAATTCCATTCGTGAAAATTTATTGTGATCAATATATATCTATAAGTAAAAGATGTGTAGGTACTTTGCAAACTCATATAAATTTCTGCATTTACTATTGATGCAACTCTATTTCTCCTCGTTTTTACTTAGCGTTATAAAAAATGCGTGTTTTGTTAAAAATGTGTTTATATTGTAGGTGTTATCTATACGAGTTAAAATGAGTTCAGCTAAAATTCTTTGAGTAATATTAAATTCGGTTATTTCTTTAAAGGTTTCCTAAACAAAAATTTCCGCATACTCCCGCCAAACGATTTGCTATCAATTTTAAATTGACAGTATTGGCCAAATTATCTTGCAGAAAATCAAATATAACTTATAGAAATGGAGATAGAGATGTCAAGAAGGTCATTATACGACCTTATAAAACAAAGTCCGAATAGGAATATGGCTGCAAAATTTATATTTTTAGAACAGGAACTAAAAAAAATCACCAAATGCCCGGAAGGAGAAGAAAGTTCGCTTAGACGTGCACTGAAAACTTTTAAGTTTCATTTTAAGCAGAAATGGGCTGCCTCCAGTAATAAAGTGGATCGCTTTTTAATTAGAAATGAGGAATGGCTAACCAACCATAAAGCTACCTACCTGGGCAACAACAAAACCCGGTCGACCAATAAAAAACTTTGAGGAATCTAGTGAAAGAAGTAAGCGGCGAAAAACAATGAGTTTAAGAGAACAGGTATTAACCCCACCTAATAATAAATGTTTTGTTTAGTAAACCGTCAATTGAACTATTCATCAAATTAAAATCTGTGATGTAGGTAATTGTGTTGTTCTAAATGTGAAATTGTTGTTAGCAAGGTGTATTAATACCATGTTCATATCAGTTTAATGTGTATTATTTAATATTAAGCCCATATCTTCTACATATATGTGTGCATCTGTATATCTAGGTTCCACCTGACCAGTTAACTTATGCTGCGCAAATGAGCCAACGCACTGCAGGAAATACTGACATGTCTAAAATAATCAAAGCTGTAACATTAACGCCAACCAGAGCTTCAAAATATATGAAAATGCTAACTTTCGCGGAAAACACTATAGTGAAAAAACATACTCCTTCAGAAGCTCTATCACATTTTGTCGATTGTAATATGACAAGAAAACAATATGAAATAATTCACGCTGCTAATAAGAGCATTTACCCATGCTACTCTCTTTTGCAAAGGGCAAAAAAGGATTGATGGCCTCGAGAAGAGTCAATCAAAGTGACAGAAACCTGCGCTGAAATTAACCTACAAGATCTCCTCGATCATACAACTTCGCGATTACTGAAATACCTTGAGGATGTTTTGAAAGTTACAGACGAAGAAAAAGAACATTTAGAGTTATTATCAAAATGGGGTTGCGATGGTTCACAACAACAACAATTTAAACAGAGATTTCAGAACGACTCGGATAGCGACGCAAATATCTTCCAAAGTTCTTTTGTTCCTTTAAGACTGATAAGTAGTAGTGGTGGCCAGAAGAAGACCTTGTGGCAAAACCCAGTACCATCATCTACAAGATATTGCAGACCGATTCGTATGCGCTTCGTTAAAGAATCAGTTGATATTACCAATGAAGAAATTCAGTTCGCCGAAAATCAAGCAAGAAACCTAAGAAAAACAGAAATACTGATAAATAACTGTGGTGTATTTCTTATTCATCATACCTTGGTATTAACAATGGTAGATGGAAAGGTTTGCAATGCTGCAAGTACGCCTTCAACTATGAAGTGCTACATATGTGGAGAAACGTCAAAAAATTTTAATAATTTAAGCAAGCAAGACAGAACAGAAAATCCTGATGCTTAAAGGTTTGGACTGTTGATACTTCATGCAAGAATTAGATTTTTTGAGTCACTTTTGCATTTATCTTATAAACTTATCATTAAGAAGTGGCAGGTCAGAACCAATGAAGGCAAAAGAATAGTAGCAGAGACCAAAAAAAGAATTCAGGCCAATTTTAAAAGTGAAATGTCTGCTTGTGGACATTCCCAATGCCGGATTTGGTAACACAAATGACGGGAACACATCTAGGAATTTTTTTGCGGATCCTGAAACTGCTTCCCGAATTACTGTAGTAGACATCAATCTTATTAACAAATTTAGGATAATATTGGAATATCAAGTGGACATATATTGACGTACAAAAATTTTCAAATTATGCTGAAGAAACTGCAAAACTTTATGTTGAACTTTATGCTTGGTATCCAATGTCGCCGACAGTACATAAGGTTTTAACTCATGGGGCCACAGAAATCAGCCACGCTATACTACCTATTGGCCAACTATCAGAGGAAGCGGCAGAGGCAAGAAACAAACATTTTCGTTTATATAGGCAACATTTTTCTAGAAAATTCTCTCGAGAGGATTGTAATAGAGATGTCTTGCATAGTTGCAAAAAGGCTTACTATTGTACTGAATTCAGTACAATTTGACTTTCCGCGTACGCAAGTACCACTTCTCAATTTTTAGTACTATTTGTACTATTTTTAATTTTTGAAAGTTTGTTTTATATCTTTCAAATCAGACTATATTATAAGGTTTAAACAAAACTAAGCTGAACGCGCTCCTTTGTTTTTGAAATTTAGAAATTTTCTGCATTCCTCGAAGATGTGGAAAAACGATTTGATTTCGGAGACTTTTTTTTGAACTCATTACAACATTTTTCACAAACTGCCATTTGGACGATCAAGTAAATTTAATCGTTCAATAATTTGTCTTAAGGTTTTTTTTTCCTGGTGAACAAAAAAGTATTGAAATTATTAATCATGAATATAGAGCTCTATCTGACTACGATAGAAATAGGTACATACTTCTATTTCTGAGTTTTGGGCTTAAATAGGCCTTGTGCAAAATGAATGCAACGAATTTATATTTTCAAATCCTACGCCGCATTGAGCTAAATTTAAGCGAATCCATTTAGCCGAGCGGTATGCTGCTTCAGCTAAAAAAATTAAATTTTCATTTCAGACTGTACAGCATGTATAAGTAGATAATATGTCACAATTTACCGCGCCCATTAATGGTTCGGCATATTTTTTCTAGCTAAATTTTTACAGATATTGTTTTTTTTTTTCTGTTCTTTTGTGTTGCGGTAAATAAGGATAAGGTTTTTTTTGCAATGAATACCTCGATGAGGAATCCTTTCAAACTGATAAATTTCATATCAAGGAATAGCAAAAAAGAAACTGCAACGAAAATATAGTACATTTTCGCGTCGATGAATTTTTGAAGGAAGTTATTTTCAACGAACAGCTGGTTTCTGTGACACTTATAATCACAGCGCACTCTATGACAAAGTTTAGCTAGGATTTTAGTTAATGTTTGGAGAGAAAATTTGGAGAGCAGCTAAAATTTAGATTCGCTCGAACTGCGTACTAAGCTTTAGATTCAATTAAATGCTCCTTTATAACACCCTCCACTGGAAGGTATATGTATTCACTTACATTTCTAACGCCAAGAAAAAGTCACCCTATACCCCATAAGCCATAAATATTCTGAATCAGGATGCAATTCTGAAACGATTTAGCCATGTACGTCTATCCGTCCGTCGGTCTATCTGTCTTTTAAAAACACAACAGAGTCCAACCAAACGAATCGATCTAGGCGAATGAAATTTTGTGAAAGGACTTCTTTGTTCCGGTACCTCCCTGCACTCACAAAATCATTATTTATAAGAGCCACGTACTTGTATATACTCACGAACTCACATAAATGCTTAACATTTTGCAAGACTTAAATGCTGGGAGGTTGCAAAAACTGGCCGATGATAACACTGATAGGTACTCGTTTTTTTTTTAATAAAATATTTATTTTTTATGTTTTCGTTTGGTTTTATACATTTAAGAAATTTAGAGTACTATTCAGTACAATTGTGTTTCAGTTTTCAGTACAATTGAGAAAAGTTGATTTTCATCACTGATGTCTTGAATAGACTTCTGCTAAGCTCTGACCCTTTTTTGAGTAGTTTAAGGCCAAAGTCTCAAAAGAAAAGCAAACCATTCAGCAGCGAAACTTTACAGTTATTGCTTCCACAGACAATGTAGGTATGTCAACTCAACTGTTTATAACAGCGAAGAAGAAAGAGAGGAAGAAGAAGAGAAGGAGGAAGAAACACGTAACGAAAATTTTGATTACGAAATTGAATAAAATTAAAATTATTGTATTTTTATTCTTTTTTTTCGTATAGATTAATAAAAATGTAATTTTAAGCATAATAACTCAATAATTCTTTCTTGTTATGAGCCAAAACTCTTTTCAACAAATCATCAGTTTTATTGAACAAACCCTATATTTTTGTCCACATTTTAAGGTAAAATACTCCTCTGTGCGTCGGTCGCTCAGGTAGCACCTAGCACGTTCCTATACCACTGTAAGTAGATGTAGCTATAACTTTATATGAATTCTTTGTATGAACGTATTCAACTTTTTTAGTCAATAAAATCGTTTTTTTATCGGAGAGAAAACCAGTTTGTTCATTGGAACTCCACCACGATATTTATTAAGGACCTGGAAAGTGCGAGCGGCTGCTAGTGCAACGACAATATCTCTCTATGCCGACGATAGCAAATTTTTCAAACACATATCTTCATCACAAGACCCCTGTTTGCTGCAACAAGATCTAGATGGTTTTTCTATCTGGTGTCTCAAAAACTGCTTAGAGTTCAATATTCCCAAATGCCAATCTATCACCTTAACAGGTAAGCACAACTAATTCCCTCCCTGTCTATACCTACTTAATAATCACCCTATATCCATCGTACAGTCTCTCCGCGACCTTGGCATATTGTACGACGGCGAGCTTAATTTCCGTTCGCATATCGAAGAGATAATACGTACAGCAAATTCATCCCTTGGATTCATTAAACGATGGACAAAGGAATTCTCCGACCCCTACGTGACCAGATCTCTCTACACCACTTTTGTCCGCCCCCTCCTCGAATACGCCAGCCAAACGTCACCCTTTCAGCAAGTGCATATAAGGAGAATCGAAAACATACAAAGACGTTTTCTTCGATTTGCACTCCGCGGTCTTTCTTGGGACGATCCCCTTATTTTTCCTCCCTATCAAGACCGCCTCAAACTCATTGACTTGAATAGCCTTGAGGATCGCAGTGATACTGCATACATTCTCTTCATTCATCGACTCCTATCGGGCTCTATCGACTGCCCGTCTCTTTACAACTCAATCTTCTTCAATACAAACCCTCGTAATTTAAGATAACCCCGCCTCATCTATTCTTCTATCTACCAACCCACCGCACGTCCTACGGCTCCAACGAACCAATTTCCCGTATGCTACGGAAGGTAAACTCAAACATTTCCATTTTCGATTTTAACCGCAGCACTCCCTCCATTAAGCTCAGTCTCCTTAACTCTAAACCCTAGCTTTAAGTCCTAGTTATAAGTCTTAGTTTTTAGTTCTAGTATTATAAGTTTGTATTTCTAGCTTGTACTAAGCCCAATAAATGGAGACATTGGTCCCCACCAAAATTAAATTAAAAATTTTGAACCTTGTGCAGACATTCCGAGTTGTGTATTTTTATTTCTATTTTCTGCTTAAGAATATGTGGTGGACTGATGTGCGTGACTTTGGTTTTTTTTGGCGTTAATGATGAGTCCATTGCCATGACACCATGACGAGACTGCATTGAATTCTCTTTGCATAATTTTTTTCGCAGGTTCAAAGTATTTGTGATTAACCACAATTGCAGTATCGTCGTTCATACAAATGATGAAAATTAGAGGACCCAGCTTTGAGCCTTGCGGTTGCGGCACTCCATAGTTTGACAACTTTTCTACGCTTAAGCTATTTTTGATTTTAACTCGGAATCTTTTATCTTTTAAATAACTTTTAAACCATGAAAGTAACGGTCCTCTTACGACTACTTTTTCAATCTGCTTTAAAATGTTTTCATGGCATAGGGTATCGAAAACTTTTCTAAAATCAATGAAAGGTACAATATGTGTGGTTTTTCTCTTGATTTGTATTTATTTTATATGTGAAGTCTCCCAATAGTCGATTTATACTTTTATTTGGCCTAAAACCAAATTGGTTGCTTGCCAGAATATTATATTTCTCAAGATATTGGTATAGTCTTTTGGCAACAATATCTTCTATTACTTTGTCCGCTACCGAAAGTATTGATATCGGCCGATAGTTTCCGATATCGGTTTTTATTCTATCTTTATATAATAGGTATAGGACGGACAATTGATGTTTTAAGACCTTCAGGGACGGTTGATTGCTCAAAGCTCATATTAACAAGCTTTGCAACTACTGGAGCCAACACGTTTGCGTTATATTTCAGATCTTTTAAGTGGACTGAAGGGTGGGGACTTCGTGTCAACCTGGAAAAGACAGAACTAGTACTTTTTAGTACAAAATACAAGATAGCACCCTTCAAACTACCCAGGATTGATGGGGTGGAGCTTTCCATTTCGGAAAGCGCAAGATATTTTGGCACAGTCCTGGATAAAAAACTGAGTTGGAAACTTTTCAGGAAAGAGTCCGTAAGGCTCATAATGCTCTCTTCATCTGTAAGAGAACAGCAGGAAAAAGGTGAGGATTGAGTCCATTAATGATGCACTGGCTGTACATCATGGCGGTTAGACCCATCCTTACCTATGGGGCTCTTGTTTGGTGGAAAGCCACAAATAAGTTAGGTATATATACGGGATATGTTGACCAGGGTACCTGGACCTACAAATAAAACTGCAAGAAATAGTGCGATTCGGCTAACTAACGACGGGTTCTTCAAAACCATACAGGTAGGACATAGCTCCATACCAATGGAATCCTTCTCCAACATCCCCTATAAAACGGATGAAAGTTTGGGGGAAATTGACTTCGACACACCGTTCGAAGTACAATACCCAGATAGGGAGGACTGGCAAATGAATGATGTTTCGAATGATAATGAAATTTCGATTTATACGGATGGTTCCAAAACTAAGAAGGGTACAGGGTCAGGTATACACTCCAGGGATATAGACCTACACCTATCATTAAGACTTCCGGATACATGCAGTGTGTTCCAGGCAGAGGTTCTGGCCGTGCTCAAAGCCGCGGATCTACTTGATATGGGATCAATATCCAACAAGAATAGAGCTATCTACATTGAAAGTCAGGCTGCGCTAAAGGCGCTAGAGTCCTTCATCATCAAATCTGACCCAGTCAGGAGCTGCCGCACAAAGCTCTGAGCATTATGCGCGCAGAACCAAGTCAGATTATGCGATAACGAAAGGGCTGATGTTCTGGCCAAAACCGGAGCAGAGCTTTCACATAATGAAACAATTGAGAGCATTAGACGACCAATAGCCGTGGCCAAGAGAATTATTCTCGAGAATATTAAAAACTGGGCAGATCAGAGATGGTTGAATATAGTAGGGCAGAGCGTCTCAAAGGCTCTGTGGCCTAGGCTAGATCGGAAAAAACTGTAGAATTGCTGAAGCTCAGCAGATCAAGGCTATGAATGGTAATATAGGGATACTCTCCGGGCACTGTCTTCTAAGGAAGCACGCTATCAGATTATGTCTAACAGATACAGACATATGCAGGTATTGCGAAGACTTACTCGACAATTTGGAGGAGGTTGGCCTCGCAAACCAAAATGAAACAATTTTCAGGTTCTTGCTTGGGCGAAGTGGTTTAGTTTATTTGACCGTTAAGGTTTCCCAGGGATGGCGATGGGTCCAATATGGTGCCTAGTTCAATGTGATGTACTCACACCCTATTCAACCTAACCTAACCTAACCTACAGGATTACAAACTTCATCACTATACTATACGTCCGATGCATTATGGAAAGATTTAAACTGCCATGAATATATTTTTTTGTATGTATGGCGACGGCTGTAATGGCTTTCATACGATCGGAACTTATTTATGTGGTTGCGTACTTTCTCTTCTTGATCCAGTGTTAGTTTGTTCACAGGAATCCCCTTACCCCGACAATCCTTAAACGGTTCGCTTGGACTTGAAACTTTTTTGGCTAATACGTTCTTAATGCAACTTTCCGTTTAAAAAAAAACATATCCTAAAATGTTGTCGGCAAACTTGTGTGTTCACGCATGCCATCATATTCCAAAAAGTACTTCACTAAGGTTTCACGGCGTCACGTCGTCGGTCGCTTTCTTTGAATTGCGTTAGACAGAATATTACATTTTTTATTTCCAATTATCAGAAGATTTCAAAATTCATGATGTACAATGTCATATGTTCCCAAAGCCCAAAATTGAAAACATTTTTTAAATATTTGTTTTATCTGCTCGAATGTAATTTTGTCTTGGCAGTTACTTCGACACATTCCAAAGGTTTTTGGGACTCTTGCATTCTTAACTTTTCCAGAAAGAGTTTAATATGACTTGCCAGTATTCCTTAATGTCTGACGATAGCGTTTTTTATTCTTGATTATCGATTGTGGATCATCGCTGTTGAATGCAAAATTTAAAGCTTCGCTCTTTTCACTTTCTGGGTGCGAATCAGAAGAAGTAACAGTACCTATTATTTATTATAAATCAGGGTCTTTTATAGAATCATCGGAATTTTCCCATTCTGGCAACTTATTATAAGCTATATCGCGTTTCTATATTCATTGTTAAACTCATTTGAATTGCCTAAATAATGAAAAACTGAAAATGTTATCTATCCTTAAAGAAAAAATAATGTTCTTACTTTTTAATACATCTATTATATCGAAGTCAAATCCGTTTATCGATGATTTAGTTTCATTATATCTAAGAAAAGTAATCATTCTTTTCTGATACAATTTCGTGAATCGAATTAGAATATTTATAAATTGCATTTTTTGTGCCCATTGGTATATTGACTTTCTTGTAAAATTTGTTTCCGGAGACTCAGGAAATGTAAACGAATTTGATTCAATGTTTTCTGTGCAAATAAAAAAATGTGCACGACTGGGTCGCACGTAACTTTCTCGTTTATTGCGAATCTCGCAGAATCTCAGAGTCATTTCAGCAAATTTAAGGTTTAAAATCATACGCACTCAAGATGTACTCAGATAACTGAGCACTTGTTAATTAACAACGTAATTCATACTACATAAACAGAGCCATAAATAGGCTTTTAGGCGCCCTGTGCGAGCTTCTATATTTGCGCCCTTGAAAAATATACTGATTTTTCGGGTATCTAAACTTTTGTTTAGTTTACTTGTTATAATTAAAAATTATTAAATATTATCGTTCACAGCTAATTTACTTTGAATTGAATCAGAGGTCTCACATCAAAGCAACTCAATATCGCATTTACGAACAAAATTTGGTGATTGCGGCAATAATTATCGCTAGCGATACACAGCGCATATTGAAAAACAACAATCTTCCTGGCTATATTTGTAATTATTCACACTGCGCTTACTACGTTCTACAAAGTTCTGGAAAATATGTCGGACGATCCTGTTTTCAACACAAAATTCGTTGAAGTTGTAGAAAAATATTCCTGATGGGTAGAAATTTCATGCAATCTTTTTGCTTCGATGTGAGAATAGGTTAAAACAAAATTGCGTATAGCTTATTGATAGTTCCTAGTTGCTTAGTTCCTTACTGCTTGTTGCCTCAATCTGAGAGCCGCCTTACTCTACGTTTACGGACTTTTTTCATAGCGAAGTCCTTAATGACATCATCATACGACAAGAATCGTGCTATGTCAGCTTCAATCGACAACATTGCCAGGCCAGATAACCTTTCCTGATTCATTGTTGAGCACAAGTATACCTTTATCAGATTGAGTTTACTGAATAAACTTTCTCAAGAAGCTACGGTCACTATTACTATTTCGGCCCAAAATTCTGTGGCATTTATGTCACAATAACTTCTACTAGCTACTACTTAACAATCTCTGATTTGAGTTTAAGTTCGAACGATTTTTTTATTTGATAGTTTGTGAAACGGGTTTTAATGTCGTGAATTTTGAATAAACTTGTGACAATTCGCACCAATGGTGTTTTCCTTCGAGGCAAACGTTTTTAGATCGAAATTTTGTTGTTTAAACTCTTTTCAAATTTGTTTTTCCCATATTTTGATGGATTATTTTTTATTCTAGATACTCTTGCAATAGTAAAATGAGCAATTTTTTTTATATAAATGCTCGCATATTATTCGTTCATTCTTATGTGAATATTCTTTTACATCGCCAATTTTAATTGATATGAACAGTTTGAACCATTTAACATTCCCTAAAACGAAACTGTGATGTGAACGAAGTGTAACTGAAAGAAAAAAAGCCTGAAGGAAGAACACAGTCCCATTCCCACACTTGCAATAACATCAAAAATATTCTGTTGTTAAACTTTTGCCGTATGCGTTTAATTAAAGTTGGGGAAAAAAATAGACAAACATTTACAATTTTCATTAGGTATCTCGTTCGTACCTAATGTTGCGAGACTTACGAGTGTCAGAGCTTAAAGATCTATCAACGCGAATTACCTAAAAGTTTGTCCTGGTAATTTTTGCGCTCTCCTGGGCCTACGCCCTGTGCCTGGGGACCGCTGGCACCGCCCTAGTTACGGCACTGTACATAAACATACGTATTAACTTCAACATTTACTTTTAAATTTCACCCCGAACTGACACTTGAATTTCGATGAATTTCGAATTATATCGCCACTGAAGTTTTGGGCTTTGCAAAAATATACCGTGTGTGAATAAAGATCGGGATTTGGGTAGTCATTTTTGAAAAATATTCATAAAAAGGCAATATTCGAGTTTTCTGAGAAAAACTAAGTACGTGAACATGTTTAGAATGATTATGTTGTCTTAAATATGTATTTTGATAAAAATCTTTAGAGCGATTTTTTGTAAAATTATGCTGACAAATGTTACAATTTGGATTCGAAAAGCACTGTTATTAAACTGTTTAGCTGAAAACTGAGTACGACGTATTCTTCAGTTACATTTTTAACCAAATCGAAAATGGTGTTTTCGAGGTATATGTAGTTTTTAAAGTACCGTTTTTAGCGATTGGGGTGGAAATCTAAGGACGCATTCATGGTTCAAAAACACTGTTTTTCAACTGTTTAGCTCAAAACTGAGCAAATGGTATTACTATGGATTTAAGCATTACCTGACAGTAACATTTCTATCATAATCGAAAATGGCGTTTTAGAGATATGAGCAGTTTTTTAAAAGTACTATTATTAGGGATTTGGGTGGATATCAAAGGACGCAATCTTTTTAGGGAAAAACTAAGTTTGCTATCAAGTTAAGAATGACAATAGTATCTTATAAATACGTTTTTTTTTAAAACGTTTTTACCTAGCGGGAAGCCTCTAAATACGAAGTTTGAAGCAAATCCGTCCAAGCATTTAGATTCCCCAGGGGTGGGACAGACAGACATACGGACGGACAGAATTACGAGACCCACTTTTTTGAGTTCCCCTATCATCGTAATATCAGAATTGATCAAAATCTCGAGTTCGAAATTTTCTACGAAAACAATATCTTTCTCTTACTACGTATACGAGAAAGTTAAAAAAATTCGGCACTTCTTAAAAAACCCGCCAAGTGCGAGTCACTCGCGCACCGAAGGTTCCGTACGTATCTACGTAGTACTAGTGAATTACATTTACCTACATCATCTTTTAGTTCATAATATATAGGTACTATAGGTACATGCATAGTTAAGAACGCCGTCATCGTCGCTCGTCAGTTAAATCCACCGACTCGGCTCCACCCTACTAGCAATAACAATAATACAAATAAAAAGAGCACCCATGAATGAGAAAAAAAATTAAGACCATCATTCACCAAGCCCAACCAATAATGATGATGATGAATGGAAATGGAGAATGCGTAATGGATATGCAAAGGAAGTGAAACATGAAAGTTCCAATTAGAACGTATTTTATGGCATTATGGCGGCAATTGACTAATTTTTGTAAATCTTCTAAAATATTCAAATTTCGGCAAAATAGCCCTCAGAGCCTCAGCACATACTATCTATGAACATGATCTACATAAAATTAGTATATGTATAATATTTCACAATCGATCGCAGTACTGCGGCGAACTTGTCGGCTAGCTTCTTACTTATCGAATGAATTAAGTTTCCAAGCACTCGCAGATCTGCCTATTGAGAGGGACTCCAATATTTCCCCTCTACAATAAAAAAAACCATTCCAGACCAACAAAACCATATCCACGCGATCACAAAAGGATACAAAACCATAGCAGATGCACCCCAACCAAAAAAGTTGATCACAAAGGAATGCAAAACCATTGCAAGCCAGATCGTTGGAGCACAACACACACACACACACACGGTGCACAGTCCACAGTGCAACTACCCCTAACGTAGCCACACACTCTAACATGTATTTTTTGTAAATCAAGAAATAAACAGTAGCGAAATAAAAAAAAAAGCGCATAAATGAATGGAGTGGAAATGGTCAAGCGCGAGAGAAGAAAGAAAAGTGTGTATGTGTACAAGAGAATGAGTATCTATTGAAGCTCCAATCCAATTCCGATTGGAAAGGATTAAGTTTAAGAGAACAGAAAAAGTGTGGCTGTCGATGCCATGCCGACGCCCCGCCCCCGACCGACACACACCGAGTGAGCCAAGGCCGAAACCCGAGAACGAAAGAAGAAACAATATTATGTTTGTGTGTGTATGAAAATGCAATTGGAAAGGAAACGTTTAAGATAACTCGCTTATGAATGATATATTGGACATATTTTATAAATATCTCGTAAAATATTAACTTTTCGGCAAAACAGTCTTCAGCTCATATATAGCTACGAATATGATCTACAAAAAAATTATTGTTGTAAATCAAGAAAAAAAACTGTTTTTTGTGCAAATGAAAATATTTTTTTCGCTAAATCACTTATTACTCCAAAACTAATCATGTGTCGCTATCATTGGTATTTGTCGTTTAACAAGAGGCTATACCGGATGTTGTGTGCAAATTTTAGCCTTCTACGTCAATCAGTTAGGGAGATAGACCAGGTCCAAAATTGGCTTAGTTTATTCGGACAGGCATCGTAGCGAAAGCAATAAGGTTCCTCCATATGGAAACGGAACCTTCAAAAGGGTAAAATATAGCTCGTTTTACCAATAATCTTTATTCTGTTCTGGTGTAGAAGTTCTTTGCATCACAAAAACCTTTTTTGAATAAGCCTCCTGTTCAGTCATAATTATTTATTAATTGTTATTATAATGTAAATTCTCAATTCCAATTATGAGTATATTTTGTTTAAAGTTATATGTAAACGCCGTAAATTCTGAAATGCACATCCCTACCAATTATGTCAAATGTCACTTATCGAAATGTTATTAGTAAATGTCATATTTTGTTTTTGTATATAAGAAAGTTGTTAACTAAAATGAAATTCAATTCGCTTTTGTACTCCCATCGCCTCTAACCTCGAAAATTAAAACTTAAAAATTATAACGTTGTGGAAAAAATCGAATTTTATTTGAAAAGGTTTTTAAGTCCGCTTCTTTTTCTTACAACACGTAACACCTCCTTTTCTGTAAAAAAAATACATTCAAATACCAAACCAAAAAAAGAAAAAATACAAAAAAAGCATTAAAAAGTATAAATGCCAACCACGATAGTCGATAAGGGTTTATTCATATACGACAGCGTCGAAACAAACTTTCTTGATTCGCCCGACGACCTACCCCCGAGTTACGACGTAACGGAATTGGCTCAATTTTTAAACGACAAAGCGAATGCAACCCTATGAGGCTCTACCAAAAAAATCTTTTGAAGTGAAAGTTTCCGTTGTCAGCACGACCGACGCACGCGAAATCAGATATCTAAAAAGTCGGTGTGTCTAGGCATTGATAATAAAAATTAACCCATTGTTTTTAGTATCACTTGTGTGATGAGGTCGTAGGTCGTAATTTAGATTCCGATTTAAGGCAAGCTGAATTGCTTTCAAATAAAATAAGTAAAAACAGACCTCTTCCAATTCCAAAGGACATTTGGGCTAAGTAAAAATTAAATAACTCTTACCTTCAGCTCTTCCTTTTTTTAAACATTGGCGCCAATTCCAAAAGTCTTTGCGATCAAGACGTCATAATTTTTTTTTTTTTTTCAAAAATTATTTTAAAAAACACAGTGGGTGACACAAGGAATAAGTTCGTTTAAAAACACAGGAAACGTAACACTAAAGTCTACTTTAGAACAGCGGTTCTTAAACTTATTAAGCTGTGGAACACTTAAGAAGGCCCAAATATATTTCGGAACCCCAACTCTTACGCCGATTTCGATTGGCAAAAAAAAAAGACAGCTATCTTTTCAGATTCGAGAGCACTTTTGCAAATCCAGATTTTTTTCTCAGAGTTGCTCGAGATTTACCAACACACATATGATTTGACATTTATGGAGTTTGTTTACCTTTTAACACGGAAGGTTTTTCGGCCAAAAACTTTTCGTGTGTATGAATCGGGGAGGCGCTGATTGGCATCAACTTGGCGGTGCCCAGCTGTTGCAACTTTTTCATACACATCAATTGTGCTTATTTTACCTCCGCGTGGTAACCACCGGGTACTGGTCTCGCTCAACCGGGCTTGGCTTGCTAAACTTATAAGCGCGAGTGTTAAACATGAAGGAAATAGCAACACTATAATTCTCTGTCGGAATGACTGACTGAACGAGTCTCACAGGTCTTACATGAGCCCCTCAGAAAGAGGACATACAGCGGATGAATACACAAGATTGAATCAACGGTGTTGTCAACACTCGAGATGGCAGATACCTTGCGGGAGCTACTCTGACATATTTGGAGCAAAGGTCTGTAAGGATTTTCAGCACTAGTCAGGGTGCTGAAATAGAAATGGTGGCGGATGAACCCTTTATGGGCCAACGGAAGCGCTCATATCCCCGAAGTTGGTTACTGACAAAGGAGTATCCGACCCGCTGTCCTATGGTCATCTTTGGGCCTGGTCCTCCAGGTTGGGGGTTGTGCGTGGGGCTAACTTCCCAACCACGGAAAACACCACCGGTTACGAAGCAACCAAAAGCCTCGGATATGCATGGATTTGCTGTTGACGACCCTGCAAAACGAAAAATAGGCAATAACTTACGGGTCTGCACGTGGAATGTTCGAACCCTGAACAGACCGCGTGCAGCCGAACAATTAGCGGAGGCCCTAGACTGCTACAATACAGATATCACCGCCATCCGGGAAGTGCGGTGGGATGGGCCCGGCAAAAGAAGGATAAAAAACTGTGACATCTACTACAGTGATTGCTACAGAGAACAGAAGCAGCGTATATTCGGATGCCGATTCGTTGTAAGCGGCAGACTTAAGCAAGAAGTATTGAGCTTTCGACACGTAAGTGAGCGCCTTACAACAACTCAAGGCTAAATTCGCCAACATCAACCTGATATGCGCCCACGCTCCCACAGAATATAAAGACGATGCTACCAAAGAATGTTTCTATGAGCTCCTCGACAAAACATATGAGCAATGTCCTAAGTACGACGTTAAAATCGTCTTAGGTGATTTTAACTCCAAAATAGGAAAGAGGACATCTTTGGTAGCGCAATCGGAAAGCACAGCCAGTAGTTAGGATTGGCGGGTTCCAGACCAGGTTGCAGGTTGCATTGACGTCATAGCTAGTACTGTATTGCCTGGTAGATGGCGTTTAGGTATTGGGTCGGTTGGGCATGCGAATTCGGCGCTAGAAAGAGACAGACTATGTGAGAGAGAGATGGATGGGTTGTGCGATGGAAGCTTGATTTTGTTGGTTTTTTTTTTTTTTTGCTGTGAGTTGTGTTGGTTATTTTTTTATGGAGCCACAGACGTAGCGAAAGCAAAATTGTTATCTTTGCGAACGCATAATCCAGTCCATGATTGGAACCACAGACGGCGTAGCGATAGTCTCATCTTTATCATGGGCATGGGCATGGGCAATAATCAAAATGTAGAACAACAAACAAACAAAACAAAACAACAATGCGTAATCAATAATGCATTGGCTGGTGGGATCGGTAGTTGTTGGATCTTTTTTATGTTTATGATTATTGCGAAATTAATAATGCACTGGCTGGTGGGATCGGTAGTTGGTGGATCTATTTTTAGATTTGTGAGGGTAGTCGGTTTACTTGGGAGAAAGGGAATTTATTTTGTTGCATTTAATTGTGCGGCTAGTTATTGTTTGGTTAAGGTTTAAGTTTGATGATTTGTTTACGGGATGCTGACAAGGATAGGGATTCATATTTAAGAGGTAAGGGAATCTATTTGATGCATTTAGTTGTACGGTTAGTTATTGTTTTGGTTGAAGTTTAAGTTTCATGGTTTGTTTGCGGGAATCTGGCAAGGGGAGAGAGATTCATATGCGGTGAGGATCGATGGTGAGGTTGAGATTTTGAGTGTTCTCTTGATTTAAATAAAACTGAAATAAGAAGGAAAAAGAGTTTACACTATAAGAAACATTTAAAAATCGATCGATGAAGTTCAGGTTTACACTAAGGCCAGTGGGTAGGTATATTTTGTTGTCGACTTGTGGGAGAAGGAACAATTGAATTATGTTTTGGTGTGGGATATTAAAAGTACTTGTGAAGTTGGTTGGACACTAATAAAATTCTCGGATGTAATGATGAATAGATCGAATTTCGAACTCTATGCCACACCTGAAGACGGATCCAAGTGTTTGGTTTTTCGTTTGAAAAATGGAGAATGTATAAGTTCTATTGCAAACTTTGCAATAAATCTTCAAGCTTTTCAACATGTTAAACTGCAGGATTTCGGTGGCGACATAATAATATATGGTATGGTGAGGTTATACAGAAAGGTAGAAGGAAAACTAATATTTTTGGTGATGTTGAAACATTAAAATTGAAAGCAAAAACCCGTGAAGATATACTGATTTTGAATTGAAAGACGATAGTCAAGGGATTACGTCATCAGATCAATCAATTGATAAGGATGGATAAGTACGTTTTTCTGTATTACACATTTCCAAGTTTAAACTTGTTAATTTATGTTTCGTTTGTTTTGTTACAGTACTTTATTTTCAGAGGAAAATGCTGCCAACTCTATGGATTATTACACTGTTTCCATTATTTCTTAATGGTCTACCGCAAATTTTAAGTCTATTAAGGAATCAGTACTTAATGCTGAAAACTCTGAAGATATGAAAATGTTATCAGAAAATATCTCCGCTCATTTCTCTAACTCATATTGTAATATAATGAATAAAAAACGAAAGAAAACTACATTAAAATAGGGCTTTATTTATTGACATCAATTTCTTAATTCTAATTAATTTGCTTTCTACCAATGTTCAACACAACAAAAAATGTAATAAAACCATGACGTCATAAGAGACCAAGGCGCCGAATACACCCACTCACCGAAAAATGTCCACATGGGATATTTCAAGGCAGCAGCTGTCAAAAACCTAAAACTATGTACACAAAAAAAATGTATATAAGCCATATTTTTTTTGTTAATAAAAGAATTCTGTTTTATAACGTTGTTAAAAGCGGTGGTTTTTTATTTCTCAACTTGCGGAATTTTCTAAAACAGTAACTGGAAACAGTATTGGCCTTTCTACAATAAATTTTAATTCAACTCTACGGCCGAACATTTGGTCCTTCGAGCCGGATAATTAATTTTTTCTTGGTTTTTTTTTGTTTGAGCTTTTGGTTTTGCGGTGTGTATAAAGTGTGTGCTGCGATTCTGCGAATTCAACAAGTGTGCTGGTTTCTCATACTGAGTGTTGCGAATTATTATCGATACAAAACGATACTGGATTATTGCGCGGAGGATTCCTTTCATCAGAAAGAACATAGATTTTCTTGATTTTGCTGCTCATTTCATCGCCATAAGAGGAAATTATAACCTGCATCTGGAACCATTTCACAAGTAAGTGCATTTTTTCTTACTTTTCCTTCGTCTTCTGAAATTGGAAAACCATAAATTGAAATTATGAAGCATAGCAAGCTGAATCGATTATTTGTCCAGCTAAAAAAGGACATAATAAATTTTTCCAAAAAGGGTGCTGCAGGACGTACCGAAAATTATTTAAAAGGTCGTTTAATTCTTTTGGAGAACACATTCGAATCGGCGTCATCGGCGTATGAAAAGTGTGTTTGTGAACTTGACGAAGAGGAAGAGGATGCAAAATATCAAGAAATCGAGGACATTTATGAAAACCTTCGCGAAATGTATTTCGATCATAGGGCGGTAATACTCGACGCAATGGACAAGGTTAAAGTCAAGGACAAATCCATTAAAGACATCACCAAAGATGTATCGAGCAATTCTAAAACAACTCAAGGCACAGATATACGCTTACAAAATATTCCTGTGCCAGTTTTCTCGGGAAGCTACGAGTGCTGGAGAAGTTTTCATGATTTATTTTTATCACTGGTGCACAACAATCCGTCTTTAAATGAGATTCAAAAGATGCATTATCTAAAAACAAGTGTGTCTGGTGAAGCTGAAAAGCTGTTAGCTCATTTAGCTGTTGCGAATGACAATTATGCGAAGGCATGGACAATTTTGCAGGACAGATATGACCACAAACGCTTTCTCGTCAACACTCAACTCAAGTGTCTGTTCAACCAACCAACTTTAACACATGAGCGGTCTGAATCCATCAAAGAGCTTTTGATACGTCAACAGAAGTGGTTCACAGCTTAGAGAACTTAAATGTTCCTGTTAAACAGTGGGACGTTGTGCTGGTTTATATACTTCTGCAGAAACTGCCTACGAAAACACAGCAGCTTTGGGAAGAGAAGTTGGGATCGAAAGAAAAGAGCAAGGAACTACCAACTTTCTTAGAATTCACCCAATTTCTCGAAATGAGATTTCGTACATTGGAAGCTGTCAACTACCAGCAATGTCGGACATCGGATTCATCAAAAAAGACATCTCAGCGTAACTCTTTCCATGCTCAAGCCAACACATCAAAGTTCACTTGCAAGGTTTGCAACAAAGGGCAACATGCCATTCGTAAATGCAAGCGTTTCCTAAAAATGAATATTACGGATAGATGTCAGAAAGTAAATTGTTTAGGTCTATGTAGTAATTGCTTAGCATATAGCCATGTAACAGAACAATGTCCAAGTAGTCGTAGATGCTATTACTGTCAGCAGCCACACCATTCACTTTTACATTACACACCTATTAACGCTTCCCATTCACACAATCAAATTTCGCAAAATAACTCATCTAATAATCCACCCAACACAAATAGTCAAACTCAAAATTCCCTACAACAACCATATCGCCAATCACAAAACCATCTTACCTCATCCATCATGTTGAGATTTCCGGGTTAGGGTTGGTCAGCAGTGGCACTTGTAAAAGGATGGTGGATATAAAGGTTGCTTCCCTCCACTCGGCCTTTGAAACCATAACTCAGGCCTTAGTTTTTAAGTCACTGTCTGGGCATCTTCCGCCTCGGATCCTCGACGTTAGCGATTGGAAACACCTCGAAGGATTAGGGTTAGCCGACCCATCATTTTATAAGCCAGGTAAAATTGATTTATTGCTCGGCAGTGAGGTTTTTGCTGATATCTTGCTGCCAGACATAGTCCGATCTGAGGACAAAACCTTGCCCGTTATGCAGAAGACCAAGTTAGGTTGGATTTTGTTTGGGAGAGCACCGATCGAAACCCGACCCATTTGCAGTTTTCTTCAAACAGCTGACCTCGATGCAGAACTCAGCAGATTCTGGGCACTGGAAGAGATCCCACTCCAGCGTTACGAAACCCCCGAAGATGTCGCGTGTGAAGAACATTTCGTCAAGAACGTCAAGCGTTTAGCTGATGGACATTATCAAGTAGCACTACCTTTCAAGGGAAATGTTCATCCTGTCTTTGGAAGTTCACGGGAAGGTGCTTTCCAACGCTTTAAGATCCTGGAAAGGCGTCTCGAAGCGAATCGTCACCTACATGACCAATACGCTGCCTGCATAGAGGAATATTTGCAGTTAGGCCACATGAAGGAAGTTGATGACGACTCCATATCTAAATCAGGACATTATTTTTTACCACACCATGCAGTCTTGAAGGAGAGTAGCTCCACAACCAAATTGAGGGTAGTTTTCGACGCTTCGTATCGATCATCTAATGGAGTTTCCTTAAATGATCAGCTAATGACAGGTCCTTCACTCCAACATAACGTAAGCGATGTAACTCTTCGGTGGAGGCTTTATCGATTCACGTTTTCAGCTGACGTCGAGAAAATGTACCGACAGATTTGGGTGACGGAACAAGACTCAAACTATCAACTCATATTATGGCGCAAACATCCAATCGACCCGTTAAAGGTGTTTCGGCTGAAGACGGTCTTCTGCTCCCTATTTGGCTATCAGGACGATGATGAAAGTGGCAAAGGAATCAGAAACTGATCACCCAGTAGCTGCGAAGATTATTCGGACTGAGATGTACGTCGACGACTTGTTCTCAGGTGCAGATACCATACAAGAAGCCGAAAGAAAGAGAAAGGATGTGAAAGTAGTCCTAGAAGCAGCAGGGTTCAAATTGCGGAAATGGACTTCCAACGTAAACGAGCTCCTGCAAGATGTTCCCATGCAAGATCGAGAGTCTTCGATTGCAGTACCCATGGACGGTTCAGACCGAATCAAAACGTTAGGTATCCACTGGCATCCTGTTGCTGACAACTTTTCTTTCCGTTTCACACCTCCAAGCAACCAACAGCCAACAAAGAGGTTCATTCTTTCAACGATTGCACGTCTCTTTGACCCCATGGGATGGATATCGCCAAGCATTCTTAAGGCAAAAATGTTCATGCAACTTCTATGGATCCGTAAAACTTCTTGGGACGAGCCATTAGACCCAAAGTTGCTGAAAGAATGGAATACATTTTACAACGACTTACAGTCAGTTAACGAGATCTGTATTCCGCGGTGGGTTCAAACACTCGGAACGTCAAATCGCATTGAGTTGCACGGATTCAGCGACGCGTCCGAAAAGGCCTATGGAGCGGCAGTGTATTTACGCACAGAAGATGAGTCACATCAAGTACACGTGCACCTACTAATGTCCAAAGCTAAAGTAGCACCTGTACAGCCGGTAAGTCTTCCCCGATTAGAGCTATGCGCAGCCGTCACCTTGGCCAAACTGCTGCACTATGTTGCTGAAGTACTCCAGCTTACGGATGTAAAAATGTATGCTTGGACTGACTCCACAGTTACGGAATCTTGGATACAATCGCCAGCTTCAAAATGGGAAACATTCATCAAGAACAGAGTTGGGGAAATCCAACGTCTGACAAAGCCCGAAATATGGAAACATGTTCCAACGAAACACAATCCTGCAGATTTAGCTTCTCGAGGCGTGCTACCATCGGCACTACTTCAGAACAGACTATGGTGGAATGGTCCTGCTTTTTTACACACTGCTTGGGATTTCATACCACCGGTTCAACCAACCAGACTCACTACAGACGAAGGAAAGAAGAAGGTTCAAGTTCATCGAGCGGAAGTATTGGAAGACGCATTTAGTCAACTGATTCAGCGATCGTCGAAGGTGACGAGATTGACTAGGGTGGTAGCATGGTGCAAGCGCTTCGTTAGCAATACCCAAACTAAGCGTGTGGACCGAACTTTTGGACCCCTACTACCAATCGAACTGGACACTGCTACGAAAATTGTTGCACGTTGTGCTCAACATGAAATGTTCCCAGAAGGAATCTCTAAGTCCAGAGGAATGGGAACACTAAATCCATTTGTGGATGGTGAAGGCATCATTCGAGTTGGCGGAAGACTTAAGCACGCTAATATCCCATACGATAAAAAGCACCCTATAATTTTAGCTCCAAGTCACCATCTCACAAAACTTATTATCCGCGAGTCTCATGAGAAAACACTGCACGGCGGAATACAACTTATGATGGTACATATTCGACACAAATATTGGATCTTTCAGGTTAAAAGAGCGGTAAAGAAGCATCTACATGACTGTACGGTTTGTTATCGATTCCGGAGCAAAACAGCTTCTCAGCTAATGGGAGAACTACCAGCTCCCCGGGTAACTGTTTCAAGACCTTTTTCCCACACAGGCATCGACTATGCAGGACCGATTAATATTAGAGCTTGGAAAGGTCGTGGAGCCAAAACTCACAAAGGGTACTTAGCCATTTTTATCTGCTTGGCCACCAAGGCTATACACATGGAAGCAGTAAGCGACTTAACAACGCAAGCATTTCTTGCAGCGTTTAGACGATTTACTGCACGACGAGGAGTCTGTGGACAGATCTATAGCGACTGTGGAACAAACTTTGTGGGAGCAGAAGCGGAGCTACGACGCCTTTTAAACAGCGCAATCCATGACTTGAAAGAAATTGCTGAAGACTTAGCCAAACAAGGAACACAGTGGAACTTCATTCCCCCAGCTTCTCCCCATTTCGGAGGATTATGGGAAGCTGGAGTGAAGAGTGTAAAGTATCACTTCAAAAGGATTGCTGGGAATGGGACACTCACTTATGAGGAACTCTCTACGCTTTTGGCTCAAATCGAAGCGTGTTTGAATTCGAGGCCTCTTTGTCCCTTATCAGAGGATCCCGATGACTTCCAAGCACTAACTCCAGCACACTTTTTAATAGGAGAAACTTTGTTCACAGTCCCAGAACCAGATCTCACTCTAGGCAAACAAGGATACATAGAACGGTGGAAGGCGATCCAGGCACATTTGCAGACATTTTGGAAGCATTGGCAGCTAGAATACCTGACTCGTTTGCAGCAACGACCAAAATGGCTGAAACCGCAACCACAGTTAAAGGTAGGAGATCTTGTACTGCTGAAGGACGAGCGACTTCCCCCTACAAAATGGAGCTTAGGCCGCATTAAGGATACCTACCCAGGAGCGGACAACATCACCCGGGTGGTTAAGATAAAAACACAGCAAGGAGAATTCCGACGGCCGATTACCAAACTGTGCCCACTACCAACAAATGAACCAGAAACAAATCATCAGTAATAATTTCGTTCACTCAATTTCAAATTTTCTCAATCGTTCAACAATTAGCACTAATTCATTCAATATGATCATATCAATTAGGTAATTTAACAACACAAAATAATTCAAACTAAAAGATGCACACACTCATCAAATTACTCACCCGAATTATAACCATTCGCATTAAATTCATTTATGTGCAATGGCAACCCTTAAATACCCAATACAGTCCGCTAACAACACAAAATTATTCACACTACATAGCTTGTGCAAATTGAAGCTTTCGATCGATTTCATTCATGGCTCACTGCACACACACCCACACCACAAAGCTTATGCAATCTGAAGCTTTCGATCGATTTCATTCATGGCTCACTGTACACACACCCACACACACAAGTAAAGCTCGATCTCGCAAGCAAACAAAAAAAAACCCAACAAAACTACACTACACAATTTAAACTTCAAATTAAATTTAAAAACAAGTTAATACAAACAATTTACTCATATGGATTCCACGAGATAAAAACAATTTCAAATAAATTATTTTAATTTAACAACACAACTCAAATCCAATCACGTACAACCGAACTTTATCCACCGGCACCGATAAAACAACCACTACTGATACTGAAACTGAATTACACCGCAGCAAAGCTTTACTCGTCGTTATCATCATCATTGCATTTGCAGAAGTTGCTACAATACAACAACACACATTGTGATGGCATACGAAGCTGGAAGAAACAAACCGAAAACAAGACCACTTCGGGATCTTGTGTAATATTGGCTGCTGGAGCAGTCAATTGAAATTTTCGTTTTCTCTCTATTCCTCCGTTACATGTTTCTTGTTTCACTGTCTGTTAATTGTAAACAAACTCAATAATCCGTTTTTCTTTTCATGTACATACCTACATTATGAGAAAGATTAAGAAGCAGGTGAAGAAGCATATCGGGCAGCGGTTCATACTTCATATTCATTCATCGGTGGGGGAGAATGTTCAACACAACAAAAAATGTAATAAAACCATGACGTCATAAGAGACCAAGGCGCCGAATACACCCACTCACCGAAAAATGTCCACATGGGATATTTCAAGGCAGCTGTCAAAAACCTAAAACTATGTAAACAAAAAAAATGTATATAAGCCATAGTTTTTTTGTTAATAAAAGAATTCTGTTTTATAACGTTGTTAAAAGCGGTGGTTTTTTATTTCTCAACTTGCGGAATTTTCTAAAACAGTAACTGGAAACAGTATTGGCCTTTCTACAATAAATTTTAATTCAACTCTACGGCCGAACAACCAATATACGCAATCTTCTTGACATAGATTTGGGCTGAGTACCTATAACAAAATTGTACGTAGTACTACGGACCTACGGACCGATTGTTGATTTTGGGAAACGACCGGAACTCCTTTCGAACTCCTTCCGAACTTGTCAACACTCATTTGATATATTGTTTAGAAACATATTAATAAATGATGTTTATGATTCACGCAGTTCTTCCACTATAGAATTTATTTCATTCTGAAGATTATTATTTCCCGCTTCTTGGGATGCGATCAAAAGTCTTAAGGTGCTAGTTCACGGTATGTAGCACGCCACATACATATGTGGCTCTGACGTCAACAGAGAGTGTACGAAGAGAGCTTGTACACGGTTTGTACCCATTGGGACCATTCGCTGACGTAAAAATGACGTCATTGCTACATATATATGTGGCGTGCTACAAACCGTGTACTATCACCTTTAGTCTATCAACTAGTTCATTGGCATTATCTTAATAGACATAATCGACGGGATTATTAGAGTACACAGAGTATGATTTTCCAACTTTCTTTATAACTTTCTCTGTTAGACGCTTTAGTAGAGGTTGAATACCTAACATGCTTGTACTTGTATCCTTTATTTCCGTTGACTTGTAGAGTACTATCATGGTTTCTTAAATGGGCCTTTGTTTTTTGTAATATCCTAAGATATTTAAATCGGTATACCTATCTTTTTTAGGTTTCTGTCGAAAAATTAGTTCCTTAAGTCCATCCGTTCCAGAGAAAATTTCATCACCGATAACGAAATCCGCTTGTTCGTTAATTGAAAAGTTTGCACTATCTAATTTTACAGAGTTTGACTGTATATCGAAATATGGGCCATAGATTTTGTCATGATTAGAATCCGAGTATGACGATTGGTTGAATGGGGTACTTTGGTTGGTTGGTGTGCTAAATGAAACATCTTCTCCTGGTAGAGTTGATTCTGGAGATGAAAATTCCAAACTCTTTTTTACACTATGAAGTTTGTCTGAGGGACTTTGAAATTGTAATTGCCGTTTGACAGTCTCTTTTACATCTTCCACTATATCATTATTTTTATTATGTATTACCTCAGTCTTAATGCTTTCAGCAAATGAATTAAGTGGTTCAATTATGGGTTTAAAAGTATCTTCAAATTCGGTTTTTGTCATAATTTTTTCCGCCTTTAGGAGCATGTACTTTTTCTTTAACATTCTTTGACAGGTAAACAGAACTGGTATAATCCCAAACGGGGCTGTTGTATTTTCAAACGGGCTATTACACTTACAAAACGGGGCTGTTGCAGTTCCAAGTAGAGCGGTTACGGTTTAGGTTTTATTCGCTTAGACGGATGCTTGACGAATGAGCAGTACAATTGCTTCAAATGATTTCTTATACTTTCCTTTAGCAATACTCAAACTCATTATTCTAAATCGAATACCTTTTTGGTAAATTTTTTTTAACACGACCTCAATGAAGCTCACATTGCTCACATTCTACTTCAAGAACTGCCTTGAGCTCTCCTTATGACTATTCTTTCGCAGATGTCGAGACCAATTTCTTTCATCAATATCTTCATTGCATACAATGACAAATAAACATTACCTACAACCAAACTTCTATTGCTTTTGCTTGATTTTATTTATGAATTTTCTACTCAGGGCATGCGTTATCATTTTCAGCACACTATTCAGCTTAAATATGCGAAAGTAAAGACTGACTTTCAAACTGCTTCTCCCGGTCCAAATTATGATTGCAATTAGTTGGATGGATTTTCAGGTGCAAGGTGCAGTGACGTCACCCGCTAGTACTGTATTGCCTGCTAGATGGCATTTTTTTTGTGTGATGTTCTTGCTAAGATGGTTCGATTCTATGATAATGTTCTTGCTAGAATGGTTTGGTTCTGTGATGTATTTTTGTTATGTAGATGTTTGAGTTAGATAGCGCTATGTTCTTTAGCTTCTACCATTGAGTTTATACACATAGAGGAATCATGTTGGTTATCCAATACTCATTCATAATAGATGTCGCTACCATTAACACATCGGAAAAATTTAAATATACTCGAAAGAGAGAGAGAGAGAGAGAGAGAGAGAACTAATAGAAACACTCAAAGACAAACTTGAGAAATCCACCCCACTCAGGCACGTAGCCAGGGGGGGGGGGCTTGAGGGGCTGAAGCCCCCCCCGAAAGTCTAGACAAAAAACTAAAATTTTCTAA
Source organism: Cheilosia soror (assembly GCA_949372485.1). NCBI lineage: Eukaryota > Metazoa > Arthropoda > Insecta > Diptera > Syrphidae > Cheilosia > Cheilosia soror. Next base: position 46,020,642 of record OX443562.1, on the reverse strand, counting down.
AGCCGAATTTAAAGAACAAAAATTGACTTTATGGTGAGAGATTTGTTTTCTTTAAAAATTGCTGAAATGTGCATAATACGAAAACGAATAATAGGAACGAATAAGAAGTGCATATTTAAAATATGGTGACAGCTATTTGCTACTCCTAGCTGTCAATTTAAAATTGAAATCAAATTGTGAGACCCGAACCAATAAATTAACATTAATTAAAAACTCAAACCGTTTCCGTATGTAAGCAAAGAAGCTGATAAAATGTATATTATCAAGGACTGTGTAGCCAATGTTAATTTTCGGGTGTTTGCAGGATTTTGGTGCAGTTTAAACCATGACCATAAGCTGTGTAATTCTAATATTATATATATTTTTTAAGAACATGTGTAACTTACTCAATAGAATGTTATATATTTACTAATGGAGCCAAAATTATGCTCAAGCTAAAAGATTTGACTTGAGTAAGCTCCGTTACATAAAACTATCATAGAAATGATGAGGATTTCTTCGATTTTCAACTATTTAACTAGTTGACTCTGTATATACTGGGACTTAGTCAAAGTATAGCCAAAGCCCAAGAATTGGCTGGTGAATCTGCCCACTACCTTTTTGAGGCATTTTCATACTATTGGGGTAGTAACTTCAAAGTTTGTGCTATTTGTGCAAGGTTTACTTTTCGTATTTTGCACTTTATTAACTTTTTAAAATTGTTTAAATAGCTATGGTTTAAAATGGCTATGATTTTGTTTTCATATAAAATTTATTTAATGTTTATGAATCGTTGATAGCGCGCTTTGCGAAACAACATATTGTTATAAAATAAATGACTTCCCCTTTATTTGTTTGTGAATTTATAAAAGTAAGAAATAACAGCGATTCTCACGCAAGTTAGATTACTCCTGACAATTTCTATTGGGAAATTAAAATCGAACTTTCTAGGAATCAATGTTAAGAAAAAATTTTATACATAGTCGCACATAAATTGGAATTAGGTATAGCTATTGAACAACGTCCCTAATACATTACATACCTACATACATTTGAACAAATTTGTCTGTCAATATCAGCATGATTGCGGAGACTGATAGAAATGGTAATTTTTACCACTTTTATACAAATAACTGGAAAGTACACTTAAGGTGCATTCTGAACGTAACCTTGGGGCCCATTTGAGTACTATTTTTCACTGAAATGATAACTTTGCCCAACCAAAAGGGAGGGAACGCAACAGTCGGTGCTGGGGACATGGAAAACCATTTCTGCAGACTGTTAAACAGCGAAGACTACACAAATTCCGCTGTCAGGCAGAATGAACCATTCAACTTGGGCGATGAAAGCCCGTCCGTCCACCTGACCAAAATGAGGTAAGGATAGCAATATCCAAGCTGGAGTCCAACAAAGCTGCAGGACCGGAGGGTTTATCGGCCGAGCTTTTTAAGGCATATCTCCCGCTGATATGGTAACAAATATAATCACCTTAGGTATGAAATCCTTTATCCCTAACAGGATAAAGAGTATCAAACCAAAAGAAAACGCGCGGTACGACTTGAGCTGTAAAGAGGCTATTAGACTAAAGGAGTTGAGTTTTCGGTCTTAGAAAGCCAACCAATCTGAGAAAAACCGAAATAAGTTTAAACGAGCCAGAAATGACTGCAATGCCCTTAAAAAGCGTGTCAAATTCTCATATGACCAAAAGTTGAGGCAAAAAATACTAAAATGTCCCAAGGGTAGTAAAAACTTTTGGTCATTTGTAAAATATATTAAGAATTCGGCCTCATCAGCGATCCCAACGCTCATCTACAATGACACTCCAGCTGTCAGCTCTTTAGACAAAGCTAATCTGCTCGCTGCACATTTCGCAGCTAACTCGATGCTCCCAGATTGCGCTTTGTCTGCACCTGTACTCGAGTGCGTTGAATTTACCATGGGACCAATCCATTTTCGCACTCGTACAGTAGCAAGAGTACTTTATGATCTCAACATAAATAAATCCGCTGGTCCAGACTGTATCTCCCCCATGGTTCTGAAGAGGTGTTCTTCCACGCTGGCAAAAACAACTGCGTAAGCTTTTCCATTTGTCCTATTCTTCTGGACCCTTTCCGAGTAGGTGGAAAACAGCATTTGTCCAGCCCGTCCCTAAAAAAGGCAAATCTTCTTCTCCCACCAATTACCGACCCATAGCACTTACGTCCATTCTTTCTAAGGTCATGGAAACGCTGATAAACCGTCTGCTTATGAAATATCTTGAATCACGGAAACTCCTCAATGACCGGCAGTACGGTTTTCGTGGCAACAGGTCCACTGGTGATTTGATGACTTATCTCACCGAGAAGAGTGGAACCAATCTCTCCATCACTTCGGTGAAACGAAGATTGTTGCGCTTGATATTTCAAAGGCATTTGACAGAGTTTGGCACCAAGCTCTTTTGTCGAAAATGCGTGATTAGAAACTACCTTTCTGGCCGTTCAATTCAAGTTGTTCTGGATGGTTTCAAGTCTGAAACTCATCATATAAATGCTGGTGTTCCCCAAGGCTCCGTTCTGTCTCCGACTCTCTTTCCCATTTTTATAAATTATCTCTTATCTGCAACTTCTAATCCAATTCATTCCTTCGCTGATGACAGCACTCTTCTCATATTCTTTCCAAGACTCACGTCCCTGCTCTTCGGCCGTAGAATTGGAACGGCAACGTATGTTAAGCTCATTGAATTCCGACCTTGACAGCATTTTAAAATGGGGTTCAGCCAATAGAGTTGAATTTAATGCTTCAAAAACACAATGCTGTCTGCTGTCTCTTAAGCGAAACCCGAACCTACAGCCATTATCCATTAATGGCACTTGCATCACCGAAACCGAAAGACTTTCCATTCTCGGTATGTGCGTCCATGACAACCTTCGTTGGAATGACCATATACATGAAGTCGCCAAGAATGCTGCGAAATGTCTATGTTTTCTCAAACGGAGCAAGAAATATTTTACCCCTTCTGATCTGGCTACAATATACAAGGCGTTCATTCGCCCAAAACTTGAGTACAATTCTCACATCTGGTCGTGTGCGCCCAAAACCATATTGCGCCTACTAGATAGGATCCAAAATCGTGCGTTAAAACTTATCGGTGACATAAATATCGCGAACTCTATTAATTCGCTTGATCATCGCAGAAATGTTACGTGCCTCTCGCTGTTTTATCGCTTTTTTAACAAACAGTGCTCAAACGAAATTGCCAGCTGCATTCCACCCCTTCAGCAGTTCAACCGCAATACTCGTCATGCTAGGAATGCTCATCAGTTTACCATTCAGCCTATCTTCGGACGTACTATGAAATATAGAGATTCATTCATAAGCCGTACATCACAAATGTGGAATGCTTTACCAAACTCTGTTTTTCCTCCTTGTTACAATTTACAGACATTTAAAACCAATGTGCATCGGTTTCTCCTATCACATCTATCCTCATTTCTCTAACGCCCGCGCTGTGTAGTTCACCCTACATTAAAAGAGTAGTCATAATCTCTTTAGTGCGTGCCTATTATACAAAAAAGAGAGCCTACACCAACTCGTTTCTAAAATTTGGTCAGAAGAAAGTATGCCTGATGAATGAAACCTCAGCATTGTTTGCCCGATCCATAAGAAAGGAGACCCTCTAAACTGCGCCAACTATAGAGGCATCAGTCTACTTAACATCGCTTACAAGATCCTGTCTGTCGTACTGTGTGAAGCCATTTGTCAACGAACTGATTGGACCCTATCAGTGCGGTTTTACGCCCGGTAAGTCCACAATCGACCAAATATTTACACTACGGCAGATCCTGGAGTAAACACAAGAAGTCGAAATCGATACTCACCATCTATTTATCGATTTTAAAGCCGTATTTAAAGCAGCATTTATAGAGACGAGCTATACAAGGCCATGTATAGTTTTGGCATCCCTGCCAAACTTGTCAGATTGTGCAGAATGACGATGGAGAACGCTCGCTGCTCCGTAAAGGTCGGAAACAATCTCACCGAGACCTTTGATGTCAAAAAATAAGGATTTAGACAAAGTGATGCGCTGTCGTGTGACTTTTTCAACATCATTCTTGAGAAAATTGTGCGAAACTCGCAAGCCAACACCAGGGGCACAATTTTCCAAAAGTCCGTACAACTACTTGCATACGCTGACGACATCGACATCATTGGCAGAACACAGCAAGGTATCACTGGTGCGTTTACTATCAGTACAGAGGCGGCAAAAATGGGTTTAGTGGTGAATGAGGACAAAACAAAATATATGCTGTCAACAAGAAGGGACATACAACATCGGCGAATCGGACAGAACGTCACGATAGACAGCTATAACTTTGAGGTAGTTCGGGACTTTGTCTACCTCGGCTCCGCTATTAATTCTGAAAATGACATCACATCAGAAATCAAGCGAAGAATTACACTTGCCAACCGCTGTTACAGTGGCCTAAGAAGGCAATTGATTAGTAAGGTCTTGTCGAGAAACACCAAGGAGACTCTATATAAGACCCTCATCATCCCAGTCCTGCTTTATGGCACACGAATGAATTGAAACTATTGTACATTTTTTTAATACATATTCCTTTATTGGCGGAGTCCATTAATAAATGTAATGATATTATTTTCTCGTTAGTTGGGATTGTCCCTGACAATTTCAGCCTATGAAATTTTCATTTTCATTTGTATTTCTTTGGGAGGATATGCATCGAATATTGTTTAACTCTTTCACTTTCACAATATTAATATTGTGTTGCCACAATAGGCAATCATCGTCCGAATTTGAAACCATCTTAAGTGCAATTGGTATGCAGTATGCTATATAGCTACTATAGGAGAAATAAATAAAAACGGTTGACAATAACCCACACCAAATTAGGCAAATCAAACAAAACGTTTTGTTTTGCCTCTTCTGGTGTGGACTAGCAATAGTAATTTTTGCGTTGTTTGTTTCTGCTTTATTTAGTGTGGGTTCAGCCTTAACAGTCACAATTCACTTTCTTTAACTTTAAAGTTTCACTAATCGTCTCGTCTTCCTGAAGAGGTGGAATGAGTAATGACTTAATGAGTATTGACATGGCGAAAGCAAAAGCGCTGGCATAAACAAAGTTAAACATTTTCCAAAGACAGAGTCGAAATAGAGAGAGAGAGTAAAATCCGTACAATATTTTCCATATGTAGATAATATATTTTTTTGTTCTTTGCTCACTAACTTGTAGCTAGGTATAGGTACTACTTCTCTTGAAAATAATGCAGACCTATAGGCAATTTTTTATTGCAACAATCTTGGCAGATTGACTCCGAAATTTGAGAAATCACATATCAACATGGTACGTAAGGTCAGCTAAATTATATTAAAAAGACTCATAAAAGTTCACTCCAATCTGACTTTGAGGATGTGATTTCTAATAATAAGATAATATTATATTTTCTTATAAGATAATTGAAAGTGGCCACTACCGTCATCTATTAGCGTCTAGCTAGTTCTATGTCATGCCGATAAGGTAGATTCGGATAATAATTAGGGGTTGGTGAAAGGAAGATTTATCCTAAATAGAAAACATGAATTGTTCACTCATTGGGCAATGTAATTCTGAGGGTTGTTTTCTATATACCACCAATGTCTTGTGCGCACATTTATTTGTGCCAGCATTCTGCATCGTCATCGTGGCAGTTCGATTTGAATTGGGTAGGCAAATAAAATACCTATAATAAATGAGCTCTGTGGCGCACGACTTCTTGCTTATTACGAATTCGTGCAACTTAATTTTAGTTTCACATTGAGAAACTAAGGCTGAAAACGCACCGGTTAAAGCAAAACGTGTTTTCTTGTTTCGTGAAACAAGAGAATATGGTTTCTTATGAGACAACACACACCAAAGCAAACGAAACAAAACACACGTTTTTGTTTTGAAGCGTTTCGGTTGTGGTTGTCGAAAATACATGTGATTTGATACTAGCAACACACACCGAATGCAACATAACTGTTTCAAATCAACGTCGTTGTCGATAAATGCCTAGGTACTTTCTTATGGCACAACACACACCAAATGAAACGAAACATTAAAACCAAAGCAAAACAGGAAAACATGTTTCGTTGCCGATACCTGACCTCTTGTTTTTGCACAACACAATAATTTTGATTCGGTTTTTTTATTATGTCTTCTTTAATTACACCTTTCAGCTTTATTTGCGTCTATGTTTATTCTGTGCCCAAATTTGAAGAAATGTAAACATAGGTGTAGAAAAAATGAGGTAAGAAGCCCTGCAATTATAAAGATAAGGAGCATTTCATCTTAGATTATATGGGTGCACCCAACATTCTCTGCTAGTTTCGAAATAGAAAACAAGATTGGCACAACCTCATTATCTGAGTCCGACAACATGTTGAACACCACTGAAGGGAAGTCGCAATCTCGCAACTCGTCCTCTACCGTTTCAATTTTTAGATCTCTATGTAGATCAGCGTTAAGTATGTACCATGGCGCATTAACAATATTGCGTAGTACCATTGAGTATTTTTACATAGAGGAATCATCATTTTTAAAAGTACGTTTCAAATTTACCTCGCGTGGAGTGTTGCAATCGTTTAAGCTTTTTCTTTTTTTTACGGACTTAATCTTGAGTGAAGAATTATGAAACCAAAAATATAACTCAACACAGAAGAACAAGAACAAAGAAGGACTGTGCACTGTGGGACAGATACAGTCATCTGTCGATTGAGTAGGTGGCATTTTTTTTCGTTTTGTTTTTGAAATAAACTCCCTTCATAAACACCTACAAAAATTACAAAAAATATATAAAATAAAAAAAAAACATAAAAATACAAGAAATGCCAAAAAAAAATAAAAAAGTAAAAAAAAAAAAAAATTATAAAACTACAAAAAAAATTATAAAACCAACGTATTATTTCATTTGATATTGGAATCCATTGAACTTATGTCTCATATGCAAACATTGATTTTTTTTTAATTTCTTTCTATTTTAAATTGGATTATTTTTCATTTTCAATGTTTAACCAAGATAGATTAAGATGAAGGTCATCTTAGAAACAGTTTAAACAATGTTAACCAATATGCCCCAATATTTGAATATGGTAGATACATACATAGGTAGGTACTTTGCATTTTAAATTTGTATCTAGATCTACCTATTTAAATTTGTTCTTAATGCTTACTTTAAAGACAACATGAATTTTAATTATGGGATGGTCTTATGTATATAAGATATGCCATTAACTACTGCGCTAGAACAAATTTAAGTTCTAATACACGTGGTAAAACCATATTTATCTTCTCAGGCAACCAGGCTGTTCTTAAAGCTCTGGACTCATCTGTTATAAAATCGAACCTGGTTTTGGTCATCCACGAACTTGCAAAGAAAAACCTAGTCACTGGATACACTGGATTCCAGCCCACAGGGGCTTTCCTGGAAACGAAACAGCTGACTCACTGGCTAAAGTCGGCGCAACTTGTCGGACCTGAGCCTTTCTGTGGTGTCAGTAAGGGATGCTTCAGGGTATACATTGGCTTAGTACACCTGGGCAGAACTGCACCAAACAGCTTTCTCAAAACTCTCCCCAGAAAATCTTATATTTTTACTAATCTGGACAAAAACAACCTAAGAATCCTGACAGGAATTGTTACTGGACATGGTCTTATGAAAAAACACCTTCACCGAATTGGAGTCTTACCGGACCGGGACCCCACATGTAGACTGTGCCTTGAGAGTGAAGAATCCTGCTCTCTTCCGTCTCAGAAAGAAAGTCATTGGCGAAGAAATCGTCACTACAGCTAAACTTACTGACCTACCGCCAGAGAAGATTCTTATCTTCCTGAATGTCTCCGGAGTCAAAAAATGGCTCTAGGACCCCACCAGGGAAGGCACAATAGGCTCCTCTAGAGAGGCCGCAGTGCCTGGCCGATAAAGGCTCTCGCAATTTTTTTAATCTAATCTAATCAATGTATATTTCCTTAAACACGCCACACAAAATCAAAATAAAATTATTACAACGACCCCAAAGGAAATATCATTGCAAATACCAAAGTAGGTATATTAAAGAACTTACGATTCTTTTTCAATACAAATGTAAAATTGCCTAATATTGTGTATTTGAAGTGAGGCTACTTCTTGTCAGTTGTCACACTTCTTAGAGGATAAAAAGACAAAAAGATTGAGTGCATTTAAATTTCTCCATTTCCTATATTTCCTTTTTCTACTTGAGCGTTTTGTTCACTTTGAGTGTTTTTTCGCAATTGGACATGCAGGCGACATCTTGTGAGGTAAAATTGAAACATTCTTGATTCCTCTATGTATATAAACTCAATGGTAGTACCATTGTATATACACACTATAGTACTCTCATCTCATCCCATCGCATTGAATTACGCGTCTTCGACGATCCAGGTGGCGCTTCAGTTGATTTAGTTTGTACACTGCCAGGGCCAGCCAACTCCAAGCATTGGGGAAATGTGTATAGAGAAAACCTAAATAAACAAAACAAAGTCAAACTGGTATGCCTCTTCTCTTCCTTCATTCATATCGCCATTTCCATCCATCAGTAGGTATAAAATTATTTCTGATGTGATGTAACAGGGTAGAGTGGTAGAGAACAAGAAATGCAACTGGTTTGGTTTTTCTTAGTGAAAGGAAAGGAGAATAGAGGAAAGGAGGTGCAATATTATGAGCAAGAGCAAGTATAAATAAACAGCATGGTGGTGTAAGATAGGATGGTGGTGGTGGAGGCTTTGTGTGTTTGGAGAGGGGTGCACGATGCAAGGGGTGATCAGTTGGGAAAGACAAATTGAATAAAAACTGAATTTGGCTTCCTTTCTGTCGTTGCAGAAGATTTAAGGATTGGGCATAAAATAATGTATGTTAGACTCTCACTATTTTGCCTATATTTTTGTCAAATATGCATCGATTTAAGTGATTCTTTATTTAATTGATTCTAAAATATTATAGGCATGTGTCTACTTTATCAGGTATATAATGTAGAAGCATTTTATGTCGGTAAAACGAGCAGCTAACTATTATAGGTATCTACATCTCTCTCTATATAAAAATTAATTGTTGTGCCTTAGTCTCGCATTTCGCAAAACTCGAGAAAGGCTAGATGCAAGCTAGACCGATTTTTGGTGGTAAATTAGACAATACAAACAAAAAATTTCAAATTCTATTCTTCAACAGTTTTTAAAATTTGGAACATTCATATAATGTACATAGGTACATATTCAGGGGATTTATGCGGAACTATTGAAATAAAAGTATGTTTTTCTAACAATGTAGGCACTACTATGTATTTAGAAGAAGTTCTAAGTTTGATTATCATGCACTTCGTAGTGCAAAATAATCAATTAAAATATCAGTTTCAAATTCATTTAAATAAGTGATAAACATCTTTTATTGTAGGTAATGCTCCATGGTACACATTTTTGGGTTTTCCAGGAATCGTATTGCATAGATAGTATTCTTGTCTATAGGGACAATGCATACCAATGTTACAAATTTTACAAACTTTGGCTCCCGTGATTGTCGAAGAATAGCGCCACATCCCTTTGTCCAATTTTGACCAAACTTCACAGAATAGCCTTCGTACCAAGATTTTATCATTTTATCAAAATATGAGTTCATATACCACAATTTTTAAATGGACGGTGCCACGCCCCTTTGTCCAATTTTTTTATATACAAACCTGCTACAGAAGAATATACCTTTACAGAAAAAAAAGAATCATCAAATTCGGTGTAGCCAAACTCGAGTTATAAACGGAATATAAAAAATATATTACTAGCAGTCCCGTGATGGTCTTGCTTGTGTTATTTGGGGTTACCTACCCGCCTGATGCTGTCATTTCTGGTATGGAGATAATTGTGAGCTATTCGCTCGTTACCATTAACAAATTCTCCTACCTACATATTTTTATTCCTTTTTGATTTTCATTTTCCATCATGTGAGCGTTGATCAATGGTTAGAAAACGGGCTTAGATTATCCGTTTTGGGCTGTGCGTTGACGACTTAGTTATTTAAAACAAACAAAAGCTTACTTAATTTCATAGTAAGAATCTAATCTGAACTGCAAGTTTCTAAATACATGCCTATTCATCAATGTCCTACATACTACAATAATCCATATTTTAAATGTATAGGGATGATTGCTGCATTCATAGTAGCACTGCGACCTGCGTATAGCTGCTCCTAAAATAATTGTATCTAAATACAAAAGGTTAATTTTGGGTTTAAAATCAAAATAAACAAATGAACTCAAACTGTCAGCCTACAAATCACATACCTACTTATGCAAGTTAAGATACCTCAATAACAAATATAAACAAACGAATGATACAGCCTCCTTCTGAGACTATGTTAGTCGAGATACAGTTAAGATACCCCAATAACAAATATAAACAAACGAATGACACAGCCTCCTTCTGAGACTATGTCAGTCGAGATACCCCAATGACAAGGGCAACGGTGGGCAGGCAGGTACTCCCACCAACATAGCGCAGGGCAAATGTGAGATGGCTGGTACACTCACTCAGAAAGCTAGGGGTGGTAGCGAGGTGGCTGGTACTCTCGCTATCACCGCTAAGGGCAGAAAACCGACCAAGGAAACCGGAGACGCAGGTGGCAGGTACTCTGTTGTCTCCGGGCACTCCAAAGTCGGCCAATCAGGGAAGGAGTTGAGCGCACATCAGCTGAGCAGGATAGCGACACGCAACGCACGACGTAAAGTCGAGACGGCGAAGCGGAAGGTTGACCAGTTCAGCGGGTGTGATGCCAAATCACTAAGCGCCTGGGATAGAACCCAACTAGAGCGGGCCAAGGGAACTTTGACTGCGGAGGCTGCCAGAAAATCGGTAGCCGAAGCGGGCAAAGCAGCTAGGGAAACTAGTCAGGCGTCCACCAGTGGACTAAGACCAGACAATAGTCAGGGAACGAGTAAGGAGGAGGCTGTTACTGCGGGAGTCAAGGAGAAGTTCCAGAGCAAAAGGAGCAGATCTGATGACGTCGTCGAACCGAGCGCAGCAAAAAAGGTGAAGGCTGGTACTTCGCCTGCGGCGCATCCGGTCTTCGACCCAAAGGACGAGCTTCTTGTTGCCATCGTAAACGAGCAGGAACCGAGCGGTCGCCTGACCATGGAACAGTGGATAACCATCGAGGAGAAGTTTCAGGATGCTCTGTGGAAGTAGATGTCCTCCACAGAGGATTGTGATCTTCAATTCGATGGCGCTGGGTGGGAAGGCGGTCGCAAGGTTGTTGCTTGTGGGAACAACGCCTACGTTGGCTTCCTCAGGGAGTTTGTGTCGGGCATAGGTGAAGTGTGGAGTGGGGCTCAACTTAAGTGCGTGTCTGTGGCGGATTTGGCTAGGTACAATCCGCCCAAAGCTTGGGTCTGGGTTCCGCTTCCCTATACTTACCCCGAGAAACTTTTAGGTCTCCTCCACATGCAAAATAGGGAGTTGCATGCCAACACATGGAAAGTGTTGAAGACAGGGCCCAGAAGGCAATTTGGCCAGCACTTTTTGCTGAGCCTCAATAGGGAATCGCTCCCACTCCTCGAGAAAACGAAGGGGATGGTAAGGCACAGCATGGGGAAGGTCATGGTTAAACTCATGACCAAGGGGGCAGAGGCTGATGAACCAAATGTGGATGGAAGTGATGCAGATAAACTTGCATCACAGTAGGACTGCGACGGCGTGCTTGGTTGAGTACATAACCAAGCACGACGTTTCAGTCATACTAATACAAGAGCCCTGGATCAGCAGTAAAAACCGCGCATCCAAGGGCTCAGCATCAGGGAATACACGCCTTATTTCAAGGCAAACGAAGGTAAAATCAGGGCTTGCATTCTTATAAAGAACAATATAAGGGCATTTCTTTTGAATAATTTCAGTGATGGAGACCTCACAGCTGTTTCCTGTGAACGAGAAGGGAAGAAACCGATTTGTATGGTATCGGCCTATCTCCCGTACGAGGCTACGGAAGTCCCGTCAAACAAGATGAGGCAGCTGATGGCCAGGGACGATTGGCTTTTTGTCGTGGGCTGCGATGCTAATGCGCATCACTCTCAGTGGGGTAGCACTGACATAAACGCTAGAGGTGAGTTACTTTTTGATTTTATTTTATCAACAAGGCTTACTATAAGTAATAAGGGCAACACACCAACTTTTGTGGTGCGAAACAGACACAATTTGTAAATGGAGGGTCTTAGATGAGGCATCCCTATCGGATCACAAATGGATTCGCTTTCAAATAAGCTTCCTAAATAAGGAAAACAGTACCTAGAAACTCAAGAAGAGCTGACTGGGATAGGTACAAGGTAATAGTAGGGCAACACCTGGGGGAGGGGCCAACTCATATGGCCAATCCTCCGGACATAGACAGGGCGGTGGACAAACTATGCACAACTTTGAATGAAGCATATGAAAAAATTTGTCCACTCAGGAAAACGGCTAAGAGGTCTCAACCTCAGTGGTGGAACAAGGAGCTAAGCTCCAAAAGAAAACAGGTCAGACACTTTTACAACAGAGCAAAAGTAGTAGGGGATGATATTACATGGGATGAATATGCAGAGAGCAAGAGAGAGTTTAAATACTTCGCAAGATTATTGCTAAAGATGCGGTAGTACCCAGCTTTATTAGGAAATCTAATGGTGCATGGGCTGAAAGCAGTGAGGAAGTTCTAGAAGCTTTAGTTGAAGCTCACTTTCCATGAAGTAGCACTCCAACGGCTTCGAACCCGAATGGGCATTATGAGTACGCTGACGTGTCAACCGAAGCCGAAATAGAACACCTTTTCACTTGGAAAAAAGTGCGTTGGGCTATAATGTCCTTCTCTCAATATAAAGCACCGGGCCCTGATGGCATGTTGCCAGCTATGCTGCAAAAGGCCCCGGTTATGGTTACAGGTAGAATCAGGGAAATTTTTATACATTGCCTTAAATTTGGCTGCATACCCACGGCATGGAGAGAGGTACGAGTGGTTTTCATATCCAAAGCAGGTAAACCAAGCCATACCTCTGCGAAGGACTATAGACCCATCAGTCTTTCGTCATTTCTCCTCAAGACACTCGAAAGGCTTCTTGATATCCATATAAGAAGCAAGTGTTGCAATGGAAATCTATACAATGCTCAGCACGCATACTTAAAAGGTAAATCGGTAGAAACAGCTCTACATGAAGTGATAGGTAAAATAGAACAAAGCTTACACCACAAGGAATTTGCTTTAGCTGCCTTCTTAGACATCGAAGGGGCTTTCAATAACGTTAGGGCAGAGGCAATCAAACGCGCTCTAGAAAAGATTAAGGTAGATCATAGCATCACCAATTGGCTTTGCACGATGCTTGTCACCAGGAATATCAATTCTACTCTCGGACACAGTTCAATAAGAAAATCGGTTACTAGAGGCACTCCTCAGGGAGGGGTTATATCTCCTCTTCTCTGGGTTCTTGTCATAGACGATATACTTAAAGAACTCAATAACGCAGGGTTTAGCGTAACCGCTTATGCGGATGATGTGGCAATTCTAGTTCGGGGTAAATTCTTGAACACTTTGAGTGAAACCATGGAATCAGCCCTCAACAAGCTGAGAAAATGGGCGGAAGGGTGTGGACTTCGTGTCAACCCGGAAAAGACAGAACTAGTACTTTTTAGTACAAAATACAAGATACCACCCTTCAAACTACCCAGGATTGATGGGGTGGAGCTTTCCATTTCGGAAAGCGCAAGATATCTTGGCACAGTCCTGGATAAAAAACTGAGTTGGAAACTGTTCAGGAAAGAGTCCGTAAGGCTCATAATGCTCTCTTCATCTGTAAGAGAACAGCAGGAAAAAAATGGGGATTGAGTCCAACAATGATGCATTGGTTATACATCATGGTGGTTAGACCCATCCTTACCTATGGAGCTCTTGTTTGGTGGAAAGCCACAAATAAGTTATATATACGGGATATGTTGACCAGGGTACAAAGAACAGCCTGCACTGCCATCACTGGTGCTTTACGCACCACACCCACAGCTGCACTTGAGGCGTTTATGTATCTTTTACCCCTCGACCTACAAATAAAATTGCAAGCAGGTAATAGTGCGCTTCGGCTAACTAACGCAGGGTTCTTCAAAACCAGACAGGTAGGACATAGCTCCATACTAATGGAATCCTTCTCCAACATCCCCGAAAAAACGGATGAAAGTTTGGGGGGAAATTGACTTCGACACACCGTACGAAGTACAATATCCAGATAGGGAGGACTGGCAAAAGAATGAGGTTTCGAATGAAAATGAAATTTCGATTTATACGGATGGTTCCAAAACTAAAGAGGGTACAGGGTCAGGTATATACTCCAGGGATATAGACCTACAAGTGTCATTAAGACTTCCGGATACATGCAGTGTGTTCCAGGCAGAGGTTCTGGCCGTGCTCAAAGCCGCGGATCTACTTGATATGGGATCAATATCCAACAAGAATATCGCTATCTACATTGATAGTCAGGCTGCGCTAAAAGTCCTTTATCATCAAATCTGACCTAGTCAGGAGCTGCCGCACAATGCTCAGAGCATTATGCGCGCAGAACCAAGTCAGATTGTGTTGGGTACCGCGGACACTGTGATATAGAGGGTAACGAAAGGGCTGATGTTCTGGCCAAAACCGGAGCAGAGCTTCCACCTAATGAAACAATTGGGGGCATTAGACCACCAATAGCTGTGGCCAAGAGAATTATTCTCGAGAATATTAAAAACAGGGCAGATCAGAGATGGTTGAATATAGTAGGGCACAGGGTCTCTAAGGCTCTGTGGCCTAAGCTAGATCGGAAAAAATCTGTAGAATTACTAAGGCTCAGTAGATCAAGGCTGCGAATGGTAATAGGGATACTCTCCGGGCACTGTCTTTTAAGGAGGCACGCTATGAGATTAGGTCTAACAGATACGGACATATGCAGGTATTGCGAAGACTTGCATGTCACAGAGGACATAAATCATCTCCTCTGTGAATGTCAAGCTATTGCTCGGTATAGGAGGAAATTCCTCGGTAGGTACTTCTTCGACAATTTGGAGGAGGTTGGCCTCGCAAACAAAACTGAAACAATTTTCAGGTTCTGTAGGGAAATTAATTGCTTGGGCGAAGTGGTTTAGGTTATTTGACCGTTAAGGTTCCCCAGGGATGGCGATGGGTACAATATGGTGCCTGGTCCTATGTGATGAACTCACACCCTATTCAACCTAACCTAACCTAACCTACCCCAATGATAATAAACGATCAGTACAGCTTCCTTCTGAGGCAATGCCAAATCAGCATAATTGGTCAGTATCGAATATCATTGATATTTAAAAATTATCTTTTGCTTCCTTCTGAGGCACCGAACGTTTTGCGGACGTTAACAAATTTTGTTTAGATATAAATATCGGAGCAAATGTACTGTACCTACTATCATCGTAATATTATAATTTATTGATCTAAAAATTTGGACTTAAAACAATATCTTTCTCACACTACCTACAATATCAGAAAATTGAAAATTTGGATCGATCTAGGTATACGTGATTTTATGTGCTAAGATCCAACCAAACTTTCCCACTAGTGCACCTCACACGCTCACTCACTCCATAATTTTCAAATCATCATAACCTACGTACCCTTGACCTCGCCCTTGACACGTCCAAATTTGTAAATTTGATGCAAACTTCTCCCCTCTAGTTCTTCAGTATAAAAATGCTTTTCAATGTGATTCCACTCTCTTTCATGGCCAAACTTTGCCCGTATATTCCTCTCCAATAACTCTTCCAGAGTTCATGCAAACACTTAGAAGCTTAAAAGGTTCAACTCCAGGTTCGGATAAGATATCATTCAAAATGATTAAGCATTTACCAATTGAAGCAATGTTCAGGCTAATGAGATTATATAATAACATCTTGAATTGTGGTACTTTTCCTCATGAGTGGAAAAAGGCTCATTTGGTTTCAATTCCCAAAGCAAACACTGGCTGTCAAAAATTTGATAGCTTTCGTCCAATTTCACTCCTTTCTGTTTTGTCAAAACTGTTTGAAAAAATAATTGGAAACAGACTTAAATGGACGTTGGAAATGAACCTAAATAATGAACAACACGGTTTCAGATCAAATAGAGGCACCCATACTCTACTCAGTATGCTTGATCATACTGTGCATACAGAGTTAGCCCCGCGTAAGCACTCGGTTCTCCTTTCCATGGATTTGGAGAAAGCATTTGAAAGAGTTACCTGCTTTAGAGTAATAGAACAACTTAAAAAATGTAAAATCAGTCAATATCTGTTACGAGTTATATGCTCATTTATAGGGTGATAATAGTAAAAGTCAATGGCCATCTCTCACGACCCACTTCGGTAGAAAACGGTGTGCCCCAAGGTTCTCCGGTTTCCACAAATTTATATAACGCTTACGTGAATTCATTACCGACTTAAGACTGGACAGTACAAACATAAAAACACATTTGACTTACGCAGACAACTTATTTGTTCTGGCGTCAGGTGAACAAAAAGCAGTTACAGACGCGCTGAATCAGGTAGTTACTAAAGCTCAACAATGGTGCCTAAAATCGGGCGCCATATTACCAATTAACAAATTCGAAGTGTTACATATATGCCGAAAACACAGTTGCCCCACCACAGCTATAAACCTTGGGGACGTCAGGCTCCCTTTATTAGAAAGGGACTGATATGCACCAAATCATGGAAATGGCACGCCCACACTAAGTTCGCGCAAAATGCAAAATGCAAAACCTTCTAAAAATTATCTGCAATAAACATAAAGGTCCTCATATTAATACTGCCGTGAAAATTGCACACACTTTAATCAGAGGGGCTACACAACATGGACTCTCTGTATATTCACATATTGGACGAAAAAAAGTGACCAGGACGTGCAAACCAAAATAAATGCAATATTGCGCATAGCTGTCGGTGCATTGCCATCTCTTGTTGTGAAGGCATAACTGGCTACTGCGTCTACAGGCTTGACAGTCAGACTGATCAAATTCTGTTTCAACAGATTACCACACCTAACCAAAATGCCTTTGTTGGAGAAGTGATGGCGCTGGTAGAAGCGTTCAAATTTGCAAACATAACTATGGGTAAGACGGCAATATGCAGTGATTCCCTCAGTACAATCCGCAGCATTCTAAGCAACAAAAATAAAATACCCATTATTCAATCCATTCGGGCTATTATTTCCTCCAATTCACCAAGGATCCACTTAATATGGACACCTGGACACATGGGTATACCTGGAAATGAAAAGGCAGACGCTGGCGCTCGTCAAGCTGTTAGGTTGCCTCTTGTATACACTATACCACCTTCTGCGAGAACCTTATGGGCCCAAATTATAAATCATCTACACGAGGAAGCAGACAATCGCTGGAACTAATCCAGTTCTTTTTTGAAGGAACATAAACCTGTTTTAGGCCCTGTTTACTACAATAATTCGTTAAGCCGACTACAATCAGTTCAGCTCTGCCGTATACGACTTGGACACGCCTTGTTTAATAAAGTTCATTTGTATAAAAAGGAAAATCCGCCGTTATTCTCCAATTGTAATGTAATCCGCACTATACGTCATGTACTGCAAACCTGCGATCTGACAAGGCAACACTTCAAAAACGAAATACCATCTCTGGAAGAACTCCTGGACCCGTCTTTGTCTTTTGAGTCATCTAAGCTGTTTTCTTTATTACCTAAACACAATATACACATTATCTAGAACATTAATTATGTAACTTCATAAAAAATTTTGTAAATATAACATACCTAGCTATACGATTTAAAACTTTTAATAATGTACATAATGTAATATTGCCATATGGGCTAGTTCCCCGGCATTTCTCTCCGGAGGGTACAAATTAATTTTTGTGCTCTGTCCTATGAATAAATAAATAAATAAATAAATATTTCTCCTTTCCACATTGTTATCCTCTTAAATATCAATTCCAATCGTCATCAGCATCACATTCCTCATCATGCTACAAGTACTCTCCCCACACACCACCACTATAAATACGAAAAGTATAAATCGATCCGATCTTTCATTTCATATTCCTTCTTTTCATATTGTTATTTGCTACGAGTATAGGTATACATAATATCGTATATGCGAAAAGAACCCCATCATTCATTTCATTCCACTTCCACTCCTTACAATGCAATCGCTGGAGAATAAAAGACAACAAAAATACTAACTGTTCTTTCTCTTTCATCTGCATGTTGTCAATGAGACGAATAAGAAAAGAAGAAGGCATCATTTAATTTCGTTTCAAATAATCCAATACAACTACCATGTTCGATGTGAGTAGTTGGTCTCAGAGGTAATTGGTGGCGCTAGTGCATAAATGCGAAGTGATAGTACTATAGTATAGTGTCTATATACAATGGTAGTACTTTGTTTTGGAAGAATTTAATGCTTTGTAGGTTTGTCTTATTTGTACACCCCCAAAGCTGGAGACCATGAGTCCATATTGGTTTTAGGACTTGCTTATATAGAAGCAGTTTATTATATATTGAGAGACATGAATGCCTCCCTATGAGCCGATACATTTTATTGTATCGTCAGGCCCGGCCCCAGCCAAACTACCTCCCTGTGCAAGATCTACAGAAAGCGCCCTTTTTTCATATTTGCACACATGCATGTCTTTTTCACATCACCCAGGAAGTAGATTTTCAATGCTATTTTTTATTGAGGTATCTAATATTGGCTTTGTATGGGAGTGGCAGGTAACCAAACTACTTTACCGATATTAAGCATTTTCAATACCAACCTGACGACCGTAAAACGAAGTCGTCTCACAAAATTTCAAATTTCGTTTGGTCGCCATCGTGTTTTCAACAGAAAGAGAGACAGACGGACATGACTGAATTTTTTCGGAATTTGATCCTGATCAAATCCGGTGACTCCTGATGTTACAAATGTAATGAAATGACAAAGTGAATATACCTTCCTGTGGAAGGTATACAAAATGTATTAACTCATAAATTAACTTTACATATAGTAATCTCTCTGAGTCTTCTCATCATTTGCATCTACTCTTAATATTAGTACCCAACTTAGTTGAACCAAACATCTTTGTAAGTTAGAAAAGTCAAGTACTTGTGTAAATGCAAACGCATAAATTGTTTCATTTTAGGAATTTTAAGCTCAGAGTGAAAAAATTCAATTGAAGCAATATTTGGTCTTCTTTTTATTTTTTTCTATTGCCACTTTTAATTTAAAAATGTATACTTACAGAAAAGAAATTACACGAAACATTTAAAAACAGTCAAACAAAATTCGTATCTAGCTAAAAAAAACGGCTGGCTGGATTTTAAAAAATGTTCCAGCTAAACGCATTTTAATCCAGTCAGATCTGACAGGAAAGCGGTCAAAATGGCAACGCTGCTGAGAGTCTGAAGTGGAAGAGAAGAGAATACTATATTTTCATATACAACTTGCTCTCTTTAATTTATTTGTTACTGTTTTTCGTAAATGAGAAATCCCATCCATACGTAGTGTTGGTGTTGCCAGGCGAAAATTTTAAAATCCAGTCAAATTTGACTGTTTGACTGGATTTTTTCTCTCCGAATCCAGTCAAAAGAAACAGTCAAACACTAAAAGCAAAAAATTCCAGTCAAAAAAACAGTCGAAAATGTAAACAGATATTTTTTCAAAAACAATAATAGGTGGGTCATCGTAGTTTCTTTTTAAATAATAGGTAATTTCAACACTGACACCTGCTTCCAGCTCGAAATCTTTACAGAAAGCCAGTATCATACCTGCGCGTAACGAAGTGAGTGACAGTGACAGTTTGGATCATTTTTCTCCGAAAACGAAGCTGAGAACAACGTTTCGGTCAACGGCCGCCGTTACAGAGCCATGTTAACCGACTTTTTTTTTACTGGAATTTAAGACATGGATTTAGACGTCCTCTGATTCATGCAGGATTGAACGCCATGCCACACAGCCCACGCCACAATCCATCTTTTGCGCACCAACTTCCCAAAACGTGTTATCAGCCGTCTCGGCGGTGTCAATTGGCCTCCTTGGAGCTGAGATTTGACAATCCGCCCTCCGCACTCAAGGCCAACATCATCCAAGCAATCCGTGAGCTACAGCCCGAAACCACCAACAATGTCTTGGACAATTGGAGTAACAGAATACGCTACTGCGAAGCCAGCCGAGGCAGCAACTTGAACGACGTTGTATTCCGTAATTAATGGGAATGTTTGCTCTTACTAATAAAGCCATAATACATGGGAACAATTTTATTTTGTTCATTTTATTGCATTTTTAAAAAGAAACTTGTATTTGGCCCACCCTTTATATTTTGATCTATAGTATTCTTTACAACTTTTTGTATAACTTCTTCAAGTATTTCAAAATTTATACAAAATTTTTTTTTATCTCGAAAATTAGGTATTTCTAATGGTCAAAATAGAGTTGTGTTTATTTTTTGTTTTTAAAATCTGGAACAAACAAACTCAAAACATAAACAACATACAACAAACCGAATTAAATGCAAAGGAAATCATTCAAAATTCTCAAGAAACGCTGCGCAAACTGAAAGAAATACTAGATTCAATTTGACTTTCAGCGGCTTGCGGAAAATGGGTGTGTTCATTTCATTGCACTGCGCTCTGCGCGAATCTCATATACGCTAGGTTTACATTGAAGGTGTAATTTTTTTTTAGAAAAAAATTCCAGTCAAAAAAACAGTCGGCTGGATTTGATTTTTTTTTCAGTCAAAACCGAAAAAATCCAGTCAAATTTGAATGGAAAACAGTCAAACTGGCAACACTCATACGTGCAGAATCAAAAACCTGCACGTTCAACACAAACAATTCCGTAGAATTAATTTTTTTGTTGGACATATTTTCCTATGAAAATTTTGCGAGTGACTGTGCAAGAAATAAAACCTGCACATACGGGGTGGAAGTGGAACTATTTTTGTTTTGAGATTTTTGAACTAGGTTTTTTTGTAAAATGTAAGTGGATGTGCAAGTAATATACTTACACGAACAGGGTGGAATAGTTTGATATAAGGTAGGTAAGAAATGAACTTGCATAGGTTTAGTGCGATTTTTTATTTTGCGATATTTTGAGTTAGATTCTCCCTGAAGTTGCAACCTTGCAACATTGCAAGTAATGTGAGTTAATGTGCAAGAAATAATTGAGCACAGGTGTGGTGGATGTTGTTATTTTGGAATATTTTGAACAAGATTTCTTTTTAAATGCAAATGGCAGTATTAGTTCGCGCAAGATAAAATTAATTAATTAATTTCTTAGGCCTATTAATTGTCCACGTAGCTGCGCTTCATTTCGTAGTCGCACATGCGACTTTGCCGCTCCGTGGACAGCGCTTCGTTTGTTTATATGCAAGCTGCAAGGAAGCTGCAAGCAAGCATACAAAAAGCTGCAAATGACAAAAGCGTGCGTATGAAGCGCAGCTACGTGGACAGTTAAGGCCTTACTCCTAGCAATGCGCCCCCAGAACTTTGGCGCCCTGTGCATTTGCACATCTTGCACATATGGTTGGTCCGGCCCTGTGTATCGTATATTTAGTTCGTCATGCTTTTTCTTGACATGAGTTTTCTAGCGCAACTTCGCGTCTAGAGTCATGCCCAAATACTTAGCTGAGTTCGAATGAAGAACTTCTTTGTTATTAATGTACACAGGTAGGGTAAAACCCCCAGTACTGAGCCCCCTTAAGGATAGTTTTGAGTTTGCTGCTTTTGTAAAATTAATTGTTTGCATGTATCGGAAAAAATATTTCATTAAATTATAATGTGATTAATTCTAATTTGATAAAACTATTTACTTTTTTGTTAATTTTGGTAAGATTTAAATAAAAGGAAAATAATTACAAAAAGCGAAGTAGTCCAGTAATGAGCCCCCCTGTTCGACCGAAAGTATATTTTCCGTGTCGCCAACCGAGATCGCTTTGAATCCTTCAATTAAGGAGCTGATCCTGGTTGTGTGACCACAAATGGAATTACCGCGGCTGCAACTATATGCAACTATGTATAGCGAATAATCGGTAACCTTGAAGTTGACCTGTACTACGACGACGATTGGAGAGCAAAAGCGAAGTAAAAACACGGTGTTTACCTTTAGGGTTTCAAATTCAAAAAGTTTTTGAGCTTTATTCGCTTTGCGTATTTATACAAAATGCGTAAACGGTTTCTTAATTATTTAGTGAGAGAGACTACGTTATTTTAAAAGTTAAAATGTTATGGCGAATTCAAGTACAAATTAATATGGTGAATAGTCTAAATTGACCGCGAGATTTAAATGTAATTATATGGGATTAGATAGCAATTCAATATAATAATTTAATTTAATACAACAAATCAATGCAATAATTCAATAATTATTAATAATGTTATGGATGATAACAATGGTGACGATGACTGTGATGATAACGATGACTGAGATGATAACGATGATGGCGATGATGACGATAATGACTATAATGACTTCTCTGCCCCAACACCCCCTGTTCCGAATTTGAGCTCTTACCGTTCCAATAACGAGCCCCCATATAAAACCATTTTTTTTTTTTTGCTTTTTTTTATAAAGTTGTCGTTACTTTTAAAATTGTTCAAATATTTATTGCCAGTTTTATTTAAGAACATTTAATTTTATAAACTAAATAAATAAGTAAGTAGGAACTTCATAGGTAAATGTTATAAAACACAAATTATGTAGTATTAGACAAACAAATTAAAGTATTAAAAAAAAGCATAAACTAGACTATTTTGCACCTTTTGCAGCTAAAAAATTCAATATAGTGCGATATCTTTTCAGCGCATTTAACATGATACTGTTTTGAGCATATGAAACATGATGTCCCCTTTTCAGCTTTTGAAATATCGCCCCGCAATCAAAACAAAACCCAGTTTCAATGTATTCTTTACATATATGTTCTTCTTTTTCAGGAACAGGTTCATAGTCTCGTTTACGTTCCTTTTCTTTAGGTTCTTAGGCGGAGGGGGATGCTCAGATAAATATGCAACGTCTTGGAAAGCCTCTTGCATGATTTTCAAAAATCCAGTTTACAATTTAAGAATTGTCAACGGTCCTTTTTGGTTTTTAAAGGAACGTTTATGCAACCGATTTTGAAGAGTAGGTCTTGGAATATTATAACATCTTGAAGCAGCATGTATTGAGAGACCATTTTCAACATCTTCTAGATCTAGATTATTTTCACTTTACATCCATTTTAAAGATTTGAAAGTTGGTAAATCTACGAGTTGGTGTAAAAAAGCGATGTAACATTTCAATACCTATGGAAAAAAATCCCAGCGTATTTCAAGCAGAGCTCCATGCCATTAAAGAATGCGCAAACCTTATATACAAATCAAACCTTATATATTTCCACTGTGAGGGAGCTGTGGCGGCTGGAATATGCTTTTATCTAAGCAACAATAAATGTTATTTTCGCACAACGGTGGAACTGCAAACGATGAAATTACAGACATATAACATGTACATCATTCTTAATCGATGACATTAATTAGAAGATAGCCCGCACTACTGGGAAACTTTTATTCGCAATTTAAGCGCCCAGATTATTATCCCCATATTTCTAATACGAAACTACTTCAATCAGATAAATCTATTTTTTTTTTAATGCATCTACCTGTCTCTATTTAACTAAGTCAGTTAAAATAATTTCCCATATCAACAAGTAACGTTTTAATCGCAAATTTTTATGATTAAATTGAGTTCTTAGACCCATTTAAGCAGCTGAATATCTCAAAAACCGTGTAACTACAAACGATCAAATTACACATACCTATTTTGTACATCTATCTTAATCGATGGCATATACATTAAACATAGCCCGCACTACTGGGCAACTTTTATTTGCAATTTAAGGGAAGCTTGAAATGTGTATAAACACCCATATTTAAGCGGTACGATATTTCTAATGCCAAATGATCATAAATGGAAAAATCGTCTGTTTTCTATTGCACCTACCCCTCTCTCTTTAATAAAATCATCAAAAATTATTTCCCACTAACAGGACGGTAATATTCTTTCCCAATTTAGGCAACTAAAGCGAAGCCTCATTTTGTCAATAGTATGTTTCGGTAACGGTGGAGCTTCAAACGATTAAATTACTCGTGTCTACCATATGCACCCTTCTTAATGCATGTTATTAAAGAGAAGCTAGCACGCACAATTAGACAACTTTTATTAGCAATTTAAAGGAAGCCTAAATGTATTCAATCACGCCCATACCTATTTAAGTGGTCTGATCCTTTCATTACTAAGGACATACATACATATACAAATTAATATATATACATCCAAAACCCATTTAATCGGCCCGATATTTCTAAAATTAAAGACTTAAAACCATGTAATCTAATTATTTATCATGTTTGTACTATGTACCTACCTATCTACATCCTCCAATGTACAATATCAAATATAAACTAGCTAGCACTACTCTGATGCACATGTTGCAATTTAAACCGATATGTTTGAATATGTTCTGTTCACGCAACATTTATCAAACGGTCTGATATTCTTAAATAGGCAAACAGAAAAAAAAATGTTTACAATAGGTACACTCTCGTCTTCTTTGTACCTATTTTTTGACCTGTCATGCGGATCGTGTCGGTGTGATGTTTAGCTGTGAAAATGATCGAATGCGTATCGTTTTGGAAGAAGAGAGAGCGAACGAAACAGAGCATACAAAGAATCATTAGCAAAAAATATGACGTTGCACATGTGCGACAAACCGTGACAATAAAGGAGTGTCCTGCGAAATACCAATAACCTGTGATTTGTGCATGGACTGTACTGCACCGTTGCGATATGTTACACTTCATTTGTATGGTGTCTGATTTTTGTAGTGGGGGCGGAAAGTACGATGTACGAGTAAATATACAACAACCGGAAATGAGCACTTAAGAAAAATAAGAAGTTTGATTGGTGCTGGCTGCGTTTACGTAGGAAACCCCGATTCAATTTTAATATTGAATATTATGGAAGGGGTATTTAGGTAGGTAGATATTATATCTAAATAGGTAGATACGTCTTGTCTTATCCGTTGGAATTACATAGGTACAGAGGTACAGAAGTTGTTTGAAAGTTTTAATTACATAGTTTGATTTATGTTTCGACATTGCCAGGAGGTAGGTAGGTAGGTAGGTCTCTATCTCACGATCAATTGCGAAAGTTTAGCTACCAATATTGGTACAACTGAGTGATAGCACTAGGTAATGAATTTTAGCTCTTTGAATAAATTGGAAAAGATGACCACTATCAAAATGAATCCCGATGGTACGGATTCCATAGCACGTCGTGGAATCCTGGTCGGGGACATGCGTTTAACATGACCAAACCACCGAAGCATGGATCGCTCCGTCCGGAGAAGTAGCTGCTCGACATTGAGTTCCTCACGTATTCTGGTATTTCTGATGCGATCTCTACGGGTCACACCAGCAATACTACGGAGAAATCTCATTTCGGCAGCTTGTATTCGCGATCTTATTCTTTCGGTCATTACCCAAACCTCATGACCATAGGTAAGAGTTGGAACAAACACCGAATTAAAGACTGACAACTTAGCTTTGACACCAAGTTCAGTCCTCCTGATAACAGAATGACCAAGCTGTCTCAAAATCGATCCAGCCTGACCAATCCTACAGGAAAACTCGGCATTGCTCCTTCCATCACTCGTGAATAAGACCCCGAGATACTTAAACTTCTCCACCTGTTTCAATGGGACTCCACTAACATGCAGAGTGCATTGAACAGGCGTTCTGGAGACGACCATCACTTCAGATTTGTTCACATTTACTTTCATCTCAGCTTCAACACAAACGGCTACAAACCGATCGAGTGCGCGCTGAAGTTCAGTCTGAGAGGACCCAAGGATGACCAAGTCATCAGCGAAGAGCAAATGACTTATCCTCAGATCTCCCAATTCGAAACGTTATTTTCATTACAAATAGATATATTTCAGCTTTTATAGGACAGGTACATCCTTATTAATGAAAGGATCAGACCACTTAAATAGGTATGGGCGTGATTGAATACATTTCGGCTTCCCTTAAATTGCTAATAAAAGTTGTCTAATTGTGCGGGCTAGCTTCTCTTTAATAACATACATTAAGAAGGGTGCATATGGTAGACACGTGTAATTTCATCGTTTGTAGTTCCACCGTTACCGAAACAAACTATTGACAAAATGAGGCTTCGCTTTAGTTGCCTAAATTGGGAAAGAATATTACCTGTTAGTGGGAAATAATTTTTGATGATTTTATTAAAGAGAGAGGGGTAGGTGCAATAGAAAACAGACGATTTTTCCAATTATGATCATTTGGCATTAGAAATATCGTACCGCTTAAATATGGGTGTTTATACACATTTCAAGCTTCCCTTAAATTGCAAATAAAAGTTGCCCAGTAGTGCGGGCTATGTTTAATGTATATGCCATCGATTAAGATAGATGTACAAAATAGATATGTGTAATTTGAACGTTTGTAGTTACACGGGTTTTGAGAAATTCAGCTGCTTAAATGGGTCTAAGAATTCAATTTAATTATACATAATTTGCGATTAGAACGCTACTTGTTGATGGGAAATTATTTTAACTGACTTAGTTAAATACAGACAGGTAGATGCATTCGAAAAAAATAGATTTATCTGATTGAAGTAGTTTCGTATTAGAAATATGGGGATAACAATCTGGGCGCTTAAATTGCGAATAAAAGTTTCCCAGTAGTGCGGGATATCTTCTAATTAATATCATTGGTAGAGAGTATTATAGAGAAGAGAAATGTATAATTTCATCGTTTGTAGTAGAACAGTTTTTGAGATATGAGCGAGAGAATTGTTAGCTTAAATTTCGCTTAAATCTCAAATAAATCATTAACCGTTTGGGCGATGGGCACAATTAGTATTTTGTTAGATTGGTAGGGTGGTGCACTTTTGAAAAAAGAAGATTTCATAATTTTATTTGGTATGGTTTTGGAGATAACGGCGATTTGATGTTGTCTGCTTAAACTGCATATAATTTGCTTAGCGCTGCAACAAATTTTATAATTTTGATTTTATTACATAGAATATATATGCCTTCTACCAAAAATATTATTTTTGTCGTTTGTAGTTGTCCAGTAATAAAAATATTCACCCCCTTAAATCGGGTTGCGCGAACCTTTCGCTTAAATTGAGAATAAATCATTATTAAATTGCTTAAATCGATAATAAATCATCATCCAATTGCTAAAAAATGCGTTTTTGATTTCATTAGAAAGAGAGGGATGTGCTTTATGCACCAGTATGCTCAATTAATTTTTCCGTGTTGGTAATTCGAAGTTATAGGTACAAACACAAATGTCTTAATATCTCTTAAATACGAATTTTCAGAAAGAAAAGCTTTTCACTACAAACAACTACAAACGATTGCCTATCGAAATATAAACATTTAAATTTTTTTTCAAAAAATTCTAATTTTTTCTAATGGTCATAACTTTCTAACGGTTGAACTACAAACGAAAAGCTTTTCACTACAAACCTTTTTGAACGAAACTACATCGAATGACACACAATCAAACTTTTCCCATACATTTTTCAAATGGCTATATCTCTCTAACGGCGGAACTACAAACGAAAAAAAATTCACTACAAACAACTACAAACGATTGCCTATCGAACTGTAAAAGTCTCAACCTTTTTTGAAAAAATGCGGGCCAGCTTCACATAGGTATTAAAGGCGCCAACATCCATATATTCACGGATAGTCAAGCAGCTATAAAAGCACTTAGCTCACACATTCACCCCTATTCCCGTTGGCGTTTGTCATAAACGACTCGTATTTCACTTCATTTTTTAGTCGATTTTTGTAACATTTTTTAAACAAATGAATTGAAATAATGGTGAACACATAGAAAACAAAACAAAACTGTTAACAAATAAAGTTAAAACAAAAATCTGCACATCGTTTTACAACGACACGAAACATGAGTCGTATACGACAAACGCCAACGGGAATAGGGGTGATTATTGACTCCAAATCAGTACTACACTGCTTCGATTCCCTCCAAACACTTAGTTACAGGAACAAAACCAGTCTATGGTTGGACCCGGACATAAGGGAATTGAAGGAAACGAAAGGAAGGAAACGAAAAAGCCGATGAACTAGCCAGAAATGGCTCGGAAACCCCTTTCATTGGACCTGAACCATTCTGTTCGATTCAAAAATCAGACATAAATCTGGCTATAAAAAGCTGGGAGCAAAACAAATGTACTTCGTATTGGGAGAACATCCCATCAGGCCTATAAGACAGGCCAAAATAGCTATTCAGCCCTTCAAAGCAGATGCCAGAAGATATTAAATCTTCGCAGGCATGATATTAAAAATCTTGTATACCTACTAACGGGTCACCACGGTCTGCGATATCACCTAAATAAAATGCATTTAGTCGACTCACCGGAGTGCAGACTATGTCTAGAAGAATACGAAACAGCCGAACACATAATATGTGAATGCCCGGCCCTTTACGGTATAAGAAGGAAATCATTTTTCAGGGAAGTAATAAGTACCGAAGAACTAAGAAATTCCTCTGCTGAATGTTGTACATATGATCAGATACATTAGGAAAGTAGAAGCGCTACTAACCTAAACATATATCTGACGTCAAGCACAATAGATCTTTTAGGTCGACGTGCATCCTAATGCTCCGGCAAGTCAGAAGTTAAAAAAAAAAAGCGATGTGAAAAATAAAAAAAAAAATGTATTTCCGAATTAATAATAAGATATGTAGTATATAACATACCTACATGTTACATAATACACCCATAAAATAGGCATAAT
The DNA here is from genome assembly GCA_949372485.1 of Cheilosia soror. Lineage (NCBI taxonomy): Eukaryota > Metazoa > Arthropoda > Insecta > Diptera > Syrphidae > Cheilosia > Cheilosia soror. The sequence continues at coordinate 45,991,821 of OX443562.1, read as the reverse complement.
AATGCATAGTGTTGTAGGTATGGTATAGGTATACCTATATCTGAATAATTTTATTATTTACTAGCATTTACTCGAAGCTGCGCTTCCGTTGGAGAAGTAGCTAGTTACCTTGTGTGCTTTGATATGCGCTCGATAGATGAAAGAATATGTACCCAAGTAAAATTTACAAAACAAAATTTTAAGTTAGACTTTCTCTAAATCGGTCCTAAATGTTCAACTTGACCATAAAAAGATATTTGTTTCAAAATATCAGATTCCTGGGCGTTGATCACTAATGGCCATTCAGTCATCAGGACAAACTGGTTTTACCTACGTTATATGAGATAACTAAGTTTGCTGCGAAATTGATTTGATATAAAAATTGACCTGGCTTATAAATGGAACAAGGGTTTTTGGTGTTTGCCCAATAGTGAGCCCCCGGGCTCATTTTTGGATTTGCTTGTTTCAGATTCCCAATTGTGAGCCCCCACTATATTTTAATAAATAAGCATTTTTTTGTAACTTTTAATATGAAAATAAGTACAATGGAGTCTAATTGTTAATACAAACATATATTAGTTAATAGAAAATATAAAGAAAATACTTAATCACTTGCTTTATGTAAAGAGTTTGGTAAGAAAACTGTTTATAAACACAATCGCACAACACACGAAAGATATGTCCGCAATTACCGAATTTTTTTCACCAATTGAAGTGACATTTTATAGGAAAACAATTAACGAATACAAGTAAAGAAGTAACGGAGACTTTGATTAAAACAAAAATGTATTTTTAATAACAGGGGCTTAGCTTTGGAGCGAAATGCAGACAGGGGGCTCATTACTGGTGGGGGCTCAGATTAGGGGCCTTTATCCTATGTTTTGTACGTTTTTATTGGTGAAGTGTACATGGATTGACTTCAGTTCATTTAATTTTATCTGCCATTTTTTGGTCCAATCAGATATATCACTAACTGTTCTTTGCAGTTTTTCTGTAACTTCCTGCATGGGTTTTCCGATAGCAAGTACAGCAGTATCGTCTGCAAATGTGGCTACAGTAGTTTCGTCATTTTGTGGTAGGTCGTTCGTGTATATAAGGAAAAGTACAGGTCCTAACACACTACCTTGCGGTACTCCCGCTTTTATATATTTTAATTCAGAGTACTCATCTTCTTGTTTAATTCTAAATAATCGCTGGATTATATGACTCTAGTATTTCTGAGTATGTTTGGGAAGACATTTTTGTAGCTTATGGACCAATCCCTCATGCCAGACTTTGTCAAAAGCCTGTGTTACATCAAGGAAGGTGGTAGAGCATTTTTTTTTTTTTTCTAAGGTATTTTCTATTTTATCAGTTATTCTGTGAACCTGATCTATAGTTGAGTACCTATTTCTAAATCCAAATTGATGATTTGGTATCAGTGTTTTTTCTTCTATGATCGGATTAAGTCGATTCAGAAGAATTTTTTCGAAGAGCTTTGATAGATTTGCAACAATGAAATCGGACGATATGAGGTAACTTCACTGGGCAATTTGGCCGGCTTTGGTACCATAATAACTTCCGCGACTTTCCACATGCGTGGTACATACCTTAGTCTAAACGCTGCATTTATTATCTGTGCTATTTTTTTCATACCTTTTTTAGGCAGTTTCTTTAGAACTTCACTCGTAATTAAATCAAACCCCGGAGCTTTTTTCGGGTTCATTTTTTCTCTTATTTCAGTGGATATTTCCTTTGAGGTTACTGCTGGAATCAATCTCTCGTTTTCGAACATTTCTTCCGTTTGATGTAAATAATCAATGTCTTCGTATGGCTGGAAGACGTTTTCAAGATGTTCCGCAAATAGATCCGCCTTTTGTTTATTTGTTTTCGCCCAGCTTCCACTGCTGTTTTTAACTGGTGGAATGTGTGCTGTTGGTCTGTTCATTTTTTTTGTAGCCTTCCACAGTGAGTAGGTATTCTGTACTGCCATCATTTGTCAGATTGGTAAGGTATCTTTCCACAGACAAATTTTTCATTTCTTTGATCTTTTTTCTTAGTTTATTGTTTAGACTGTTGAGTCTTGTTTTGTCACTTGGCGCTCTCGATAATTGCCAGCGTTTACGAGCTCTCCTGTTTTCTGATATAATTTCGCATATTACTTTGGGATATACGTTTCTTTTTATTTTACTAATTGATTCAGGCGTTGCAGCCCAAGCAGCCTTTTGTATATCTAGAGTGAAAGTATGTACTTCATTTTCTAGTTGCTCTTTTGTATCAATTGTTGTGGATAGTTCAATCCGTTCCTCTAGCAAATATTTGAAATATGTCCAGTCAGTGAGCTTGTTGACTAGGCGTGGGTTCCGTTCCTTTATTATTATTTTATTACCAAGTGTAAGCAACACAGATGAGTGACCTGAGTCAAGGTCTGGCCCTTCCTGCACTCGGGTAGTATTTAAGGAAATATTCTTAGTTATAAAGAAGTCGACAACGTCCGGGATTTTGTTCATATCTGTGGGCCAGTATGTAGGATTTCCCGTTGAATGGTAATTTAATTAGCATTGCCTTCTTTCATAGATTCGAGGAGTTCTCTTCCTCTTGTATTTGTTAATCTTGATCCCCAAACTTTGTTCTTTGCGTTGAAATCTCTGCCTATTATGAACTTATTTCCAAATTCTTGGAAGAGACATGTAAAATTGTATTGTATCAGCCTGTAACTAGGAGAACAATATGCCGCAGCTACCGTTATCTGGCCGCTGCTAGTTTTTATGATTACGGACTTGGCTTGTATTTCACACGACTGGTATTCTTCACCATCATCGTAGCTAACATTTTCTTTGATTATAACTGCAGCCCCCTTGTAGAGCTGTGTCAATCGTGATTGATTCGTTCTTTTTGACCCGATCACAATAAAGTATTGGTGATTGCAATCACATAACCTCAAGTCAATCGTTCATGGAATCAATACTTTTGTTCTGACTGGTTCATTTATCTCGGTTAGCCAGTAAAGAAAGAACGAAACAACACAATCCAAAAATCAATCGTTCACAGAGTCAATACTTTTGTTGCGCATCTGACTCGTTCATTTTGCTCGGTAGCGAGTAAAGAACGAACGACACAAGCCCCATCAATCATTCACAAAGTCAATACTTTTATTGCGCATCTGACTGGCTATTTCGGAGAGCAAAAAATAAATCGCTTGATTTGAAGATTTCTTGGACGTTTGTTAATCCACTGGCATCGTAGCCATCCTTTGATGGAATTTGTTACTTTATGTCTTGATAGAAAGAAGACGAATCATATTTTGGGATATATGCTATATTTATTTCGAAATGTCACCAGAAAGCCCTAAAATATTAAAAATTTGAGTGATTTCTTTTTCGCTTGGAAAAATTAAGATTTTAGGGCTTTCTGGTGACATTTCGAAATAAATATAGCATAAAATATCCCATAATATGGTTCGTCTTCTTTCTATCAAGACATAAAGTAAAAAAATCCATCAAAGGATGGCTACGATGTCAATGGATTAAAAAACGTCTAAGAAATCTTCAATTGAGGCGACTTTTTTTTGAAATGGAACAATCGTTTCATCTCTTTTTTTATTGTCTCTGTCTTTAGATAAACATGTTTTGAAGCTTTCATAAGTGATTCACTCTTACAATCTATCAGAATGTATCTGTCTCTACCGAAACAAAATTGAACGAATGATTGTATTGAAATTGAATGGAGCAATACAATACTCTCATTCTCATCTGTCATGGAATGATTGAATGATTGATTGAAATGACCGAATCATTTTTTCAACCAATACTTGAACGATTCGATCATTGAATTTGAACGATTGACACAGCTCTACCCCCTTGCTGTATTGTGAGGATGTGGGGTATGAGTATGATATGTCTTGTATCCGCGCAGTTTATATTTTGTTCCAATTTTAAAATGTATCTCGGAGACTAGACATACGTCAATTTTAATTATATCGAGAGTCACTTGCAATTCGTCTTTGCGATTCTCGAGACCATTGGCATTCCATAATAAAAGTTGTATGTTTTTAGTCATTAGGATCTTTTAAGTACAGTTCTTTTATTACTGTTTTGTTTTTCAAGGAAAGATATTCTTTCCAGAATTTTCTTATTACATATTCTTTTCCATATCTTCCATTCTGTTGAAAATTCTTTGCATAATATCCTCCATGGCATTGCTGCAAGGCTTGCGGTCTCCGACTGGTTTGGCAACGTTGCTCGAAGTGGTGCCGTGAATTAAGGTAGATGGAAATAATGTCGAATCGACTTTATTTCCATAAAGTATTGGAAGTAATGTCGAATTGCGTCAGTTTCCATTTTCGATTTTATTTCCATAATGAAAGAGTAATTATGTAGAATATGAAAATGGCAATATAATAGAAAAGAAAAATAATGTATGTTTGGCAATAATGTAGAAATTATTTTGGAAATAAATGCGAAAGCTGAAATCAGATAGGTAATAACGTAGAAACATCTTTGGAAATAAAATCGAAATTCAGTATAATGCAAATGATGAAAACCATGAACACAAATGAGGCAAAAAAAAATATATTTCTCTTTGTAAATGCCGTTGTTCTCTCAGAGCTTATCAAAGTTTGGCTGCATTTGCAGTTACCAAAATCTTGGCGTTAGTTTATTTTAGCTTGATCTTTTATTACTAATGCAGTTTTTGAAGCGACAACAAGTACCTGTACATATAAAATTGGAACCACTTCCAAGTTAAAATATTATGGCTGAAAAAAGTGAAGCTTAATTATTATTAACAAACAGACATAATGTCCAATCTGAAACGATCAAAGTCTAAATGGACCTTATGTCATTTTCAAAAAGACATAATATGCATTTGGACCTTATGTCCGTTTCAAAAAGACACAATATCCATTTTGAATTTAAAAGAAAAAATAATGACCGTTTGGACATGTCCCACAAACAGTCGGGTGTTTATCATTGATTTGTATGAAGATAAAGAAAAAATATTAAAATAATAGGATAAAGATTTCTGAAGCCGCGGTCACCACACTTCAAATATGTTTTTGTTTTTGGAAATAAAGTTGAATATTGCTGGCAATAAAGTCGAAAATGAATTTTTAGGTTGGGAAATAAAGTCGATTATTGAAACTTAGCTTTAATTGATTACATTTATTATTGAACTGGTCGACATTATTACTCTTTTTATACCGATATAATTGGAAATAAAATCGAACATGGAAACTGACGCAATTCGACATTACTTCCAATACTTTATGGAAATAAAGTCGATTCGACATTATTTCCATCTACCTTAATTCACGGCACCGCTCGAAGTAACCTGTGCATAATGTTTTCTTTGGACCTGATATGGAACTTATGTTCCCATTTTTGTTTTGGTTTGAGGGTACATTTTCTCTAGCTTTATATATTTTTTTATTCTTTTGGGCCCTCGATTTCGGTTTAAGTCTTTTTTGCTTCGACTTTAGGCGCGTCTTTTTGGACAAGCTTTTGCATTTTCTTTAGCTTGTTATCTTTTATCTGTTGCAGCTCTTTTGCTACTATGCAGCCTCTATAGTATTGGCTGGTGTCTTTCGCTACAGTTGGCGCATTTTGGGGTTGCCTTTTTTTTCCTTAATGCAGTCCTTTGTATGGTGGTCTCCTGCACGTCTAACGCATTTCGAGTTTGAGTTGCAGTATTTGTGAGTTTTTTTTTTTTTTTTATTTTTTTTTTGTGATGGGAATTCGCTGGAAGGAAAAATCATCGAAAGACATTGCAGAGCTATTACGCGAGGGATGCTTCTGCAATAGTGAGAGACTTTAACCCGATCTAAAAAAAAACTTTCATCATCCCGAATTGATTGCACCTAGTCGTTCGACTAATCGGCAGTTTATTTTTGATTCATTTTAAAAAATTTAGAGGATAAATCCGACGTTTGCCGAATTTCTATACTTTTTAAGTTGAAAGTATTACCTACTTTCTTGGTCTTAGCTAAGATCAAGAGGTTTTACCCGCCTTAATCTCCTGATTACATTGTCAGTATTTAAAAGTTCTGTTATTTCTATGTTAACATGGTTAAGAAGTCTACTTCTATGCCTTCGGGCAACTTTTTTAACTTCTTCCTCAACCATTTCAATGTTAAGATCTCTGTGTAGATCAGCGTTGCGTATGTACCAAGGTGCATTGACTATGTTCCTTAGTACTTTATTTTGAAAAACCTGAATTTTTAGCAAATTTGTTTGGCATGTACAATGTACATGCCCACAACTGGATCCCGTAGGTCCATACTGGTTCTAGGACTTGCTTGTATAGAAATAACTTATTATAATTTGACAGAGATGAACATCTCCCAATAAGCCAATACATTTTACTGTATTGTATGTTTAACTCGTCTCTTTTTTTCTTTACATGCGCTTTCCAACGCAGTTTAGCATCTAGAGACATGCCTAGATATTTGGCTGTATTTGAGTATTCCACTACATTGTTGTTTATGTATACTGGAATATATGGTACGTTTTTATACGTAAAATTAATATGGACTGACTTAAGGTCATTTAATCTAATCTGCATTTTTTTGTCCAATCAGAGATATTGTCTATTGCCCTTTGAAGCTTTTTTGTTGCTACTTCGACAGTTGATCCCACAGCAAGGACAGCTGTGTCATCTGCAAAAGTAGCTATAGTGGTTTCCCCACTTTCAGGCAAATCGCTAGTGAATAGAAGGTATAAAATTGGACCTAGCACGCTGCCTTGTGGTACACCAGCTTTAATTTCTCTTAATGTTGAGTACTCTGTCTCTTGTTTAATTCTGAAGAATCGATCTGATAAATATGACTCCAGAATTGTCGAATATTGTTTTGGCAGTTGCCTTTGTAGTTTGTGCATCAAACCTTTGTGCCAGACTTTATCGAAAGCTTGTGCTATATCAAGAAAATGTAGAGCACACTTTTTAACTTTCTCGTATACGTAGTATCTAAGAGAAAGATATTGTTTTCGTACAAAATTTCGAACTCGAGATTTTGATCAATTATGATATTACGATGATAGGGGAACTCAAAAAAGTGGGTCTCGCAATTCTGTCCGTCCGTATGTCTGTCTGGCCCACCCCTGGGGAATCTAAACGCTTGGACGGATTTGCTTCAAACTTCGTATTTAGAGTTTGTGGGCTTCCCGCTCGGGACATTTTTTTTTTTTTTTATTCTAGCCCTAATATTAACGGTACCTCCCATATAAAAATTTTACGAAATATGACGAAATATGCCTAAATTTTGATTTTTTCGAAAACGGCTCTAACGATTTGAACCAAAATTGATAGTTAAGTTAATGTAGAATGCTTAACATAACTGCATACCCAGTTTTTCGCTAAAAAGTCCAGCAACGGCAGTTTTGAAAATTGGGTTTTTCTCGAAAACAGTAGAAACAATTTTAAAAAAAACTTATTTTAAAGGTACTATTGTCATTCTTAACATGATAGCAAACTCAGTTTTTCCCTAAAAGGACTGTGTCCTTTGATAACCGCCCAAATCCCTAATAATAGTACTTTAAAAAACTGTTCATATCTCAAAAACGCCATTTTCGATTATGATAAAAATGTTACTTTCAGGTAATGCTTAAATCCATAGTAATATCATTAGCTCAGTTTTGAGCTAAACAGTTGCAAAACAGTGTTTATAAACATTTTACGAAATATGTCTATATTACGATTTTTTCGAAAATGGCTCTAACGATTTGAACCAAAATTGATCGTTGAGTTAATATAGGCATGCTTAACGTGACTGCATACCCAGTTTTTCGCTAAAAAGTCCAGCAACGGCAGTTTTGCAAATTGGCTTTTTCTCGAAAACGGTAAAAACGATTTTTAAAAAAAATTATTTTTAAGGTACTATTGTCATTCTTAACTTGATAGCAAACTCAGTTTTTTCTCTAAAAAGACTGCGTCCTTCGTTATCCACCCAAATCCCTAATAATAGTACTTTAAAAAACTGTTCATATCTCAAAAACGCCATTTTCGATTATGATAAAAATGTTACTTTCCGATATTACTTAAATCCATTGTAATACCACTGGCTCAGTTTTGAGCTAAACAGTTGAAAAACAGTATTTTTTGAACCATAAATGCGTCCTTCAATTTCAACCCCAATCACTAAAAACGGTACTTTAAAAACTACACATATCTCGAAAACGCCATTTTCGATTTGGTTAAAAATGTAACTGCTAGGTAATGTTTATATCCTGAAGAATACGTCGTACTCAGTTTTCAGATTAACAGTTTAATAACATTGCTTTTCGAATCCAAATTGTAACATTTGTCAGCATAATTTTACAAAAAACCGCTCTAACGATTTTGATCAAAATACATATTTAAGACAACATAAGCATTCTAAACATGATCACGTACTTAGTTTTTCTCAGAAAACTCGAATATTGCCGTTTTATGAATATTTCTCAAAAATTACTACCCAAATCCTGACCATTGAGATCACTTTTTAATTTTTAAATAATAATCAAAAACGAGAATTCGAAATTCATCGCCTCCTTGCCTGCTTTAAGTGTCAGTTGTTCGGGGTGAAATTTGAAAGTAATAAAGTGTTCTAGTTTACGTAGGTTTATGTTTATGTAGTATGTATTTACGGTATTAATTACACCTTGAGTGGGTATGATTTTAAACGTAAAATTTGCTAAAATGACTCTGAGATTCTGCGAGATTCGCAATAAACGAGAAAGTTACGTGCGACCCAGTCGTGCACATTTTTTCTCTTCGAATGCTTTTTCGATTTTATCTGTGATTCTATGCACCTGATCGATTGTAGAGTGCTTATTTCTAAATCCAAATTGGTGATTTGGGACTAGAGATTTTTCGTCAATTATTTTTTGCAGGCGTTTAACCAGCATTTTTTCGAATAACTTTGACAACATTGGTAGTGTAGATATTGGGCGATATGAGGTTACCTCGTTAGGTGGCTTGCCTTTGCCTGGTTTTGGTATCATTATTACCTCAGCGACTTTCCACATGCTTGGGACATATCTCAACTTAAATGCAGCATTTATAATCTGCGCTAGTTTTTTCAGACATTTTCGTGGAAATTGTTTCAAAATTTCTCCTGTAATCAAATCATACCCTGGGGCTTTTTTTATACTTATGCCTTCTTTAATTTCGTTGGCAAGTTCTTTAGCTGTTACCGACCGTATAGGTCTATCTTCTTCGCACCTTATTTCGAGTCCTTGATAACCTTTATCTTCATAAGGTTTAAATACGTCTTCAAGATACTCTGCAAAAGTGTTTGCCTTTTCTTGGTTGCTTTTCGCCCAGTTACCTTCTCTAGTTTTTACTGGGGGAATATGAACTATTGGCCTGTTCATCCTATTTGTTGCCTTCCAGAGCGAATAGTCAGTACTAGCATCATTTGTAAGGCTGGTAAGGTAAGTTTTTAAAGATTCGTTTTTGAATTCTCTAATAGACTTTCTAAGCTTGTTATTTAAGTTGTTCAATGTACTCTTGTCGCGTGGCGCCCTTGTCTGTTGCCAGTGTTTTCTAGCTTTCCTCGTTTCCGTAATAATTTCACATATTTCGCGAGGATAAGAGTTTTTTTTTGATCTTATTTGTTGTTTTGGGAGTTGCAGCCCACGCAGCTTTTTGTATATTCAATGTTAATATTTGGACTGCTTTTTCTAGTTGATCTTCTGTTGGAATAGCTGTTGACAGTTGAATACTTTCTTCCAACTTCTGTCTGAAATAGTTCCAGCCAGTCAGCCTATTAACTAGTTTGTGAGTGTGACCATACTTTTGACAGTTCTTACAGTGAGGAACTAGCTTAGACTTACGCAAAGGATGAATTTTTACTTTCATTCCTAGGATATCTTTAATTTCATAAATTTTCTTGATTTCTTCATCTTGCTCAAAAGTAAGCATGCAAATCGGCAGTGGTGTTTTGCTTTTATACTTAAGCATATTGACAATTTCTAGTATTTTGAAGTTTTTCTTCTTTGTTGTCATTTGCAATGCGTTCAGGTGTGCATGAAAAGTGTAGTTTCTTTGCAACAACCTTTATCGGTCTTGTTTGTTTTTTTTTTAAACGATTTCTTCAAGTTTCTGTAGGATTCTTCGTATACTACATTAATTTTGACATCAGTACTATTAAGGAGAACTGTACTAGCCCTTATTTTGTTTTCCTCTATTATATTAAACAAGCTTTTCGTACTTCGAAATACAAAGTACTATAATTGGGGGAGGCTTTATTGACTTGAGTGGCTTGGTTTCTTTGTTTTTTGTCTTTTCTGGGCTTTTTTCTTTTACTTTTGGTGGCGAAAGCTCCGGAGACATACTCATTTTTCGTTTTTTATTAATTTTTCTCCGTCCCGGGCGGCACTTTTAGGGGGCGGCAAAATTGCACAACGTCTAACAAACATCCGAGAGTATAACTGTCCTGAAAAAGCCTCTTAGCCTGTCAATTTAGCCGTTCGGAATCGGCATAAAATTGTAGGTCCCTTCCATTCGTCACAAAAATAAAAAAACTCACATAAACGAATAGCTGAAAGAAGCTTTGCCTAGGGTGGTTAGCGGTCCAACTATTTTTTTATTCTTCAACACACATTTGAATCATTTCGTATTTTTGTCGCACCTATGATTCCGACCACTTGAAATGAGCACGAAATTTTGCATTAGTCTGACGAAATCGGGGAATCCCCAATGTATAATAATGAGATCTTGCTCATTGTCGCGACTGGCAACACCGTCTGTACTGACTTGCGTGTATTCCCCGTATTTTCATATAAAGAATAGTGTTCAATGTTGTATACCTAACACTTGCAAATTAGGTTACAGTACCTATATGTAAGCCCCTTCAAGGAAGTCCGTGCTTTGACAATTCCAAGAAGGTTTGATTGTGATTTTAGTGTTCAAAGTAGGTACCTGCTGTGAATTGTAATTCTAAAATTATTAAACTTCGTGAAAAATGATATTGTTCGTGTACGTAATACTGTACATTCTACTATCTGAGTATTAAATATTTTATTTAAGTTTTCTATTTATGTAATTATTGTACCTATGTTTGACTATCTGCTATATTGTTGAAGCTTTAGTTTATTAAAATAAAAAAATCAGAATAAGTAAATTTCAGTAAAGTTATAGTTTCGTTTACCACTTCAACCTGTGCTTTTATTATTTATTCTGCATTAGCGAGATATCCGTCAGAACAGAAAATTCACAGATTTCATATGAATCGGAGGATTTTTGCTTCGAGGTACTCTTCTGAAAATTGTTCCGACATTTATGTGTGATGGTTGGCGAGGTCTCAGTCTAGAGACCAGAGGCTATCGACAAAACTGATAGCTTAAGACCGTTATACGTGGTGAAGAGCCACATCCTGCACGAGGTGCCACTGCTTTGAACGAAATATAACGGATCTAGAGGGGAATAACTCGATAAAATCCGTAATCCCGGGTGAACAACCGTGTCCATGGGATGTATGGCACCATGTTATGTGTCTTCTAGCGGTGAACTCTAGATACCTGGGGACCAATAGTTTCAATTTAATTCCCTTTTTCTGTATACATAGGGTGAGTACATAACGACCTTCCCTTCCCCCTTACTCGTGGGTCCAAAATTGATCAATTAAATAAAACAATAACAAGCAAAGGGACTGGTGTAAATGAATCGGGCACCATGACCTTCAGGAAAGCCGATTCTCAGACGATGAACATGACGGAGGAGGAAGAGAACTTCTTACTCCAAGAACCGTCAACTAGTAAAGCTGCTTCGGTTGGGGGAAGCGAGGGAACGGTTGACCTCGGCCTTGAGAAACTCTTTCTTGAGGAAGATGACAACCGCTCCATCGCCAGCTCATCAAAATTCTCCATATCTTCTACAGCTTCGATTAGGAAAAGAGTTGTCAACTGCAAAATGACGATAAAGAAGCTGCAGAAAAGACAACAACTAGGAGACATTGACAGACGACGGCTTCAAAATGCTCTTGACTTCTTGAAAAGTCAGGCTTTGGAAAGTGATGAGCCCTGTGCTAACACCCTACCGAAGGCTGTCTCTCCAGTAATTTCGAGCGAGGGAGTTCTTATGCGACCACCAATGCCTGTGATATGCCTTAGCCTATCGGGGCACGGGTCTGTTGCATCTGACCCTGCGAAAGAAGAAGCAGACAAAGAGGACAGAATTGTTTCACCGGGAGAGGCAGACTCGACCTTGGACAGCGCAGTTACTGTTGTGGATAAACCAGGTAAGCCAAACTGAATGTTTGGACAAAACCGAAGCCTCAGTTGTCATTGCGGCGAGCGTGGTGGAAAGCAACAAGCTGTCCAGTACGCCTACAATAGAAGACCCATTAAAAATGCGTAGGAATGCACGTCGGCTGCTCAATAGGCTTAGGAGACGTATCCCTGATTCCTTAATGGATGACTATGTTAGCTAGGGCCTGGGAGACGATGAAGTCTACCGTAGGTGCGTGGCGTAGTAGCCAACAGAGTAGAAAGCAGAATCCGACTGGAGAAGGGAAGATGACTGGACCAAGGGAGAAATGCCTTTTGCCTTCCGCCTTGAGTAGGTCAAAACCCGAAAAACCGGGCGTCATCTCAGCTAAGGACTCGTCCAAAGCCGAGGAGACCCCTGGTTGCTCTAGGAAGGTTCTGCCCGAAAGAAGGACAAACCCAATAAGCAAAGGGAAGATGACTTGACCAAGGGAGGAATGCCTCTTGCCTTCCGCCTTGAATAGGTCAAAACCCGAAAAACCGGGCGTCAGCTCAGCTAAGGATTCGTCCAAAGCTGAGGAGACACCTGGCTGCTCTAAAAAGGTTCTGTCAGTCAGCAAAACAAAGTTGAGCAAGCCTAGGGCGCGTGCCTCTGGAGGAGCCGGCATGAGATTGGAAGCAGCGAGGGCGAAATGCCTCTTGCCTTTCATCTCGACTGTGACCGATCCCAAGCCACCTGGAACTGTCCCAGATAAGGATGCGTCCAAATCTGAGAATGTTCCTGGAGTCTCCAAAAGAGGTAGGCACGACGACACTATCTCCCCGGTTTCAGGCAGGCAGGCGAAAAGACAAAGATTTGCTGAAAAGGTAAAGGAGAGTCTTCGTGTCGCTATAGTCGACCTTGGTAATCCAAATCGAAGACTCACCACTCACCAATGGGAACTGATAGAACAGCGAATCCTGGATGGTGTCAATGACGCTATCGTAAAGGCGGCTGGCGTAATTCCATTGTTTGGACAGCTAACCACCTTTAAGGGATTCAAGGTCACGCAATGTGACGACAAAGAAACAATGGAATGGTTGAAGACCTTCGTTACCAACACTAACGCGCCTTGGCCAAATGCCGACCTGCGTGTTGTTGATAGGAAGGAGATCCTCAATATCACCAGACCAAAAGGCCGAATACACGTTCGAGGACCGTACCTACCCGCCGAAAGATAGAACGCAACCTGCAATTCCTTAACCCGGAACTTCAAAGCAGGGAGTGGAAAGTCCTGGAAACGAGTGAGTACACTGAGAATGGGATGGACGTGACGATACTCCTGAGCCACAAATTACTGCCGCTACTCCGCAAGCAAGAGTTTAAGGACCGCGTAGGCATAACGCGCTGCAAACTCAGGCTGGTGGCGGCAAATCAAAAGAGCAGAGGAGAAGAAGCGACTTCCCGTGATAAAGATCATACAAATAAATCTTCATCACAGTAAGGCGGCCAGCGCCAATCTGGTCATCCTTATGGAGACCAAGAAAATCGACGTCGCTCTGGTACAGGAACCCTGGATCTTCCGGGGGAAAATACGAGGGCTGAGCTCAAAAGACCTGCATATCTATAGCAGTACATCTGACAATGGTAAGTTTCGTACATGTATTGTCGCCAGAAAACAGATTGAACTTTTTCTTTTACCTAGCCTCAGCGATACCGATCAAACAGCGGTTAAATGGGACAGGGCGGGAAAGAGCGCACTGATACTGGCGGCAATTTACATGCCCTACGAAGCCGATAGTCCACCTTCCGAACTAACCACCGCACTGGTTAGAGCTGCAGAACGTGAGAGATGGGATCTAATTCTAGGCTGCGATGCCAACTCCCATCATACGCTCTGGGGTAGCTCCGACACTAATGACCGAGGTGAGTCCCTCTTAGAATTTATTATAAGAAACAATTTACTTATAGCTAATGTTGGCAGTGAACCAACTTTTATAACTAGGAATAGGCGTGAGGTCCTTGATGTAACTCTTTACAGTAACTCACACTCACTTACTGTGCGGGAATGGATGGTTTCTACTGAACCATCATTTTCGGATCACAGAACTATAGAATTCCTCATCGATGAAAAAGCCATAGAAAGCACTACAGAATCGGCTAGACTTAGGAAGATCCTGTGCAAAGAATCCGCAGTTCCGGGATACATCAAAGACACTAATGGAACCTGGACGCAATCCTGCGAAGAGACTCTCAGTCTGCTACTACAGACTCATTTTCTAGGTAGCACTACGAATCAGACAAACCAGTCTACATTCGATAACGCAACAGCGACAGTTCCAGAAGAAGTTATTACTGAAGATAAACTAAACTGGGCAAATGACACTTTCTCCCCGTTCAAATCCCCGGGAGGCGACGGGATTTTTCCAATCATGCTCCAGAAAGCTAAGACCATTATTACGCCGGTCTTAAAAAGACTTTTTATTCGCAGTGTAGAATGTGGCTACATTCCTAAAGCCTGGCGAGAAGTCAAGGTCGTCTTCATTCCGAAGGCGGGGAAATCTAGTCACACTACCGCAAAAGATTTCAGGCCGATAAGCCTAACATCCTTTATGTTGAAAACCTTTGAAAAACTAATGAACGTCTTTGTACGCAGTCGACTGGATGACAGCGCGATTTCCAAATCTCAGCACGCTTACATCAAGGGCAGAGGGGTGGAAACCGCGTTGCATGAGGTCGTTAGCACTATAGAGAGGTCATTAATAGTCAAAGAATATACGCTAGCTGCGTTCCTAGACACTGAAGGAGCCTTTAATAATGTTAAAACGTGCGCAGTAAAAAGGGCACTACAGAATCTAAACGTTCACCAATCTATCACTAATGTGATTGTTAATTTACTTAGTGAAAGAAACATCAACGCGAAACTAGGTGACACGGTCCTTAGAGTAACCGCTTCGAGAGGCACTCCACAAGGAGGGGTCATCTCCCCCTTACTCTTAATTTACTTAGTGAAAGAAACATCAACGCGAAACTAGGTGACACGGTCCTTAGAGTAACCGCTTCGAGAGGCACTCCACAAGGAGGGGTCACTTGTCATGAATGAGATACTAATGAAATTCAATAACATGGGTATCACGGTAGTTGCATATGCAGACGATGTAGTCTTGCTTGTAAAAAGGTAAATTCTTACCGACCATAAGCGAGCTACTAGGAAACTCACTACGAGTACTCAATACGTGGGCAAAACAATGCGGCCTTGGGGTTAACCCCCAGAAAACTGAGCTTGTCCTGTTCACAAACAAGAGAATAATACCACTATTCGAGCCACCAACTCTCGAGGGAATACCTTTAAAGGTGACAGATAGGGCGAAATATTTAGGAATGATTTTAGACAGAAAACTTAATTGGAAGCCGAATGTCAATGAAAGAGTGAAAAAAGCAGCTAATGCTTTTTACGCATATAACCGCATCTTTGGCAGGAGTTGGGGACCAAACCCCAAAACAATCCTATGGATGTACACGGCAATCGTGCGGCCTATACTCACATATGGCAGCGTAGTCTGGTGGCAAGCCGCGGGCAAGGCGACCAATCTCAAGTCTATGACAAAAATACATAGACTGGCATGTATAGGGACAACCAGTGCGATGAGAACCACGCCTACGGCTGGACTGGAGGCAATTCTCAATCTGACTCCTCTAGACCTGTACATGGAAGAATCTGCTACCAAAAGTGCCTTAAGGATTAGCCAAAGGGGTACTTGGAACGTGAGCAACTTTGGTCACGCACAGATTCTAGGGAAATACATTGGAAATGTTGTCACTTCTGACTATATGATCCCACGTCTAAACTTTGATAGACCATTCTCCTGCTCGTTCCCGAATAGAGATGAATGGAACACAGATGAACCCACAAAGAGGAAATCGATATCCATCTACACAGATGGATCGAAGATGGACTGTGGAACCGGTGCCGGCGCATCTTCTCGGAGGAATTAAATATACACTGTTCAATCAGGCTTCCTGACAACAGCAGTGTCTTCCAAGCAGATATTCTGGCAATCGCGAAAGCGGCCCGTAAGGTGTCATTGTTGGCAATACCAAAAAATGATATTACCATTTTCATTGACAGCCAGGCGGCTATTAAAGCAGTTTCTGCTATTGAAATAAAATCAAAGTTAGTTCAACGCTGCCGCGAAGAGCTTAAGGTTCTCTGCTCGCAGCACTCCACGGTCCTCAGCTGGGTCCCTGGACACAGTGACAAAGCCGGCAATGAGAGGGCCGACGAACTAGAGAGAAATGGGTCTGCAATGGATCATGATCTGGCACTGCAGTCGATTAAGCCACCACTCTGTAATCTTAGAGAGAGAGTGGAAAATAAAATTCGCATGAAAACCAACAACAGGTGGAAGGGACTAGCTACCTGCGAAGTATCACGGAAGCTTTGGCCAAAATACAACAGTGGCCGAACCATCAAACTTCTACAGTTTGACAGGTCATCGCTGTCTAAATTGGTAGGGGCTCTAACGGGTCATAACTTCCTAAGAAATCATACAATGAAACTAAATCTCAAAGATGACGATATATGTAGAGGATGTGGAGACGAAGAGGTTCATGAGGATACACCTCACTTCCTCTGTCACTGCCCGAGCCTCTGTCACTTGAGGAGCAGAACACTTGGAAGTCATTACTTCCATGACCTACAAGAACTTTCTGATGTCTCACTTTCTGATCTTTACAGGTTTCTGAGGATATCAGGATGGCTGGACAGCGTCGAGTATTAAGTTCGTTTTTTACTGATATTTTTGATAAGTTATGCAACAAATATGTGTGAAGAACTTGGCATTTCCATGGAACCTCAGAGGCGCATAACAAAAAAGATTCGTTTTGATGTTGGTACCAGGGATGCTAACTTGTCTTGGGAAAATGAGTTGAGACGGAATCTGTTTTCTTCTTTAGATATTGTCATTGTCGAAATTCGTGAGCGTTTTCAGCAGCTACGAAATTTGGCGGATAAGTTTGGTTTTCTAACGCCGGCTATATTACTCGACTCGTACGAAACTAAATTTAATCTAGACTACGCATCTACAGAAATTGACGAGCAGGATTTCAGGGTGGAACGACTTCGACTGCGGACTTTCATTGCTGCCACAGGCAACGAAAATAAATTAATTTATGCAAACTTACGTGAATTATTTAAATTTATTGTGAAATCCAAGCTGGAAGATTGTCTGCCTAATATTGTAATAATGCTCCGAATATTCTTTACTATTGCCATAAGCAATGCCAGTTGCGAGAGAAGTTTTTCAAAACTAAAATTGATCAAAAATTACTTAAAATCCACAATGAGTAGGTAGTTTAAGGCTAACCAATATCTTGTCTATTGAGCAGGAGGCGTGCGATGCTATAGACATTGATAGTGCAATAAAAGAATGTGCTCTTAAAAAATGTAGGCGAATAAAGTTTTAGACAGAAGTTTTGTTTTTAATTCTAACAATTCATAATATTATTTTCCAATAAAAATATAACTATTAACAGTGTCGTTCTGGTTCTAATTGGAAGTCGATTATATAGATATATAGATATATTATAGTCTTTTAAAGTGAAATACCTAAATATAAGGGCGGCAAAATTTTCTTCCGCCCCGGGCGGCAGACACCTACGCTACGCCACTGGCGAATAGCTCTTGTGCTGAAGCGACGAAAGATGCTCTCGAGTGTTTTTATCAGAGGCGGAAGAGTCTACATTCGAGTTACTGCAGCCGACAAGACACTTTTAATTAGCTCACTGGAAAGCTTAAACTCAATTGCCGATGTTGATAGAAATGATCATGTTGATGTATTATCGTAACCTCTGTTTTTTATTGCATATATTTTATATTTTTGTAACCTTTTTTTTCTTGGCTTTCTTTTTCCTTATTCCTTATTGCTTATTCTTTTAATTATTTTAGGTGCTTTGGTCAAATATTTGTTTTTCTATATTCTGTTAGCGTTATGATTTTCTTATGTCCTGCGATGGAAGATTTGTTTTTATTTATTGAAAATGATTAGTAGTTCCAATGTTTCTGCTAATGACAACATAAACAATAATAATATGCGTGTTATGATTGAGATTCTTTGCAAGCAATGTAGTGGGCTCTCAATTTGTCATAAATGCACAGAGCCTTTGGCCGAAGATCGATGAATTTCGTGATGTGTTTGTGGGATCGAAGGTTGACATAGTGTGTGTATCTGAAACATGGTTTCGGCCCAACGTTCTTAATGTTGTATACGACATGATTGGTTATGATGAGTTATATCGAGCTGATAGGAAAAGTCGTGTCGGCGGTGGAGTGGCATTATACATCCGCGACGGCATAAATGTAGAGTTTGTCACTAAGTCTGAATTTTATTCTTTAATCGATTACTATTTTGTTGAGATAACCAATTATGGGTTAAGCAAACTATTGTTCGGTGTTGCTTACCACTATAATAAAAATGTGGAACTATCCGAACTTTTTACAGTCTTAGAAGATTTGTCACCCGTCTACAGCGAAATCATCTTGTGCGGAGACTTTAATTGCGATTTGTTAGAAAATACGTCCTTGTCATTTACAAACAAAATAAGTACTCTTGGTCTAGAGTCTATCAACACTACTAATCCAACGCATTTTACAAGCACCGCATCAACCCTGTTGGATCTGTTTCTTACAAGTAGCCCCGAAAACACCCTTCTTTACACTCAGTTGTCAGCATCTGCGTCATTGAATAACTACAAATAGAAGTGGACACAGCTCATTTTGAAGCGACATACGGACCTTCATTGCGGCGGAAATTTGTATTAAGCTAGTGTATGCATTTACCACCTTTTTCTAGGTTCGTGCATTAAATAAAAATAATTTCCCAAAATATTCCAATGTTTATTTTTCTTGTGAATACCACCCCCTTCTTCTTTTCTTATTCGTCTTATTGACAACATGCAGATGAAAGAGATTGCACCGATTGCATAATAATGGTTGTGGAGCAGAAGTGGAATATGCAAAGGAAAATTAAATCAATGATCGGGTACTTTTCGCAAATATGTATAGGAAGTTAGCGGTGGTGTGTATGGTGGGGGAGGGGTAATTTTAGCATGAGGAGACGAGTGTGATGTGCATTGGGATAACAATGTGGAAAGGAGAAATAATATGAAATCACAGATCAGATATTTTGTATTTCTTCGATTTATGGGCAGCAGCGGTGGCATGGTGGTGGCTTTTGAACTTAGGTGTCAAGGCAGGTTTTGATGATTTGAAAGTTATGGGGTGGGTAAGCATGTAAAGTTCATGGTAAGTGTACTAGTAGGGAAGCTTGATTGAATTTTAGGAAATAAAATCACGTAGGTACCTAGATCGGTCCCATTTTTCAGTTTTCTCATCATGTAGGAAGTATTCTGGTTGATCACAGAATCCGTCGTATTCGGAATTTAATTCGTAGCAAAAATTTCCACCACAACGGAATCTGTGATAGCTCTTTCGGGGTTCGTATAGCAAAATTCCGAATACGACGGATTCTGTGATCAGAAAGATATTGTTTTAAATCCAAATTTAGATCTATTAATTGTGATATTAAGAGGATTGTAGAGATCAAAAAGTGAGTCTCGCAATTCTGTCTGTCTGTCTGCATGGTGGTAGGTACCTATCTGCACTCTAAACGACAGGGCGGATTCGTTTGTACCTCTAGTAGGTAGTTTGCTTCAAACTGTGAATAAGTAGGTATGCGATTTGTGGGCTGACAGTTCGAGTTCATTTGCGTTTATTTTAATTTTAAACCCAAAATTAACCTTTTGTATTTAAATATGTACAATTATTTTAGGAGCAGCTGTATGCATTTCAGTGCTACGCTGAATGCTATTGCAGCAATCAACCAACTCATCCCGATAAATTTCAAATCTGGATTATAGTATGTAGGAATATTAAGAATATTTGCAGTTTACATTAGATTCTTGCTACGAAATTATGTTATAGTACTTTTACACCTCGTCTGAATTCAACATTTCAGCATACAAAATTTCGAAATCCAATTCAAAATCAAACTTGGCACCTTAAGGAACGCCGTCCTTTTCTTAATTCATACTTCTATTTATAGTTCCGTATAAATCCCGTGAATATGTATGTATCTATCTAATATGTAGTTACTAATTCCGGTATTTTCGGGACCAGAAAACAGGCGGTCTACAAATCGCAGGATTGGATTGGCTAGTAGTGACAATGAAATTGTCAGGTTGCTAACGATCGTCGGAACAAGTCTGAACACACAATTTTTATTATTGTCAGACAATTAGGACATTGTAAGACTCATCAGAAATTGTCAGATGTCGTTGTTTATGGAAGCTGACATTAGCTTGCAATTTTTTCATTGACAGACATTTTAACCTATGTTATAGACGCGAAATCGAAGTTTACTTTTATACACAATGGAAAATAATTTAATCGATGCAAACAACTGTGCATTGGAAAAGTCGCCAGCATTAAAAAAGACTAAAAAAAAATGTATGGTCTGAGGTTTGTGATATAATTCTTGTTTTCTGTGTGTTTTTTTTTAAAACTAGGCAGTCGACGACACTTCCTTTTTATTAGATATTCATATTGGCGAAGGATATAGGTATACCGTCAACATGAACATACCGTGATCATCAAATAGTTTTGAGTACATCCGCAAAAAATTGCGATAGGGTTTTGGCTCCTCAGGTCGCAATTCGACGAGTAATTTGGAGTAGAATCCCTTCTGCTGACGACGCGACGGTCTATCGAATCCTTTGTATAAACACGACGTCGTTTTTAAGGAAATTTATCTTCCTCGTTGTCTTCCAACATGTAGGCAGTTAAAATAGTTGCGAGTGCAATATTTTAATTCATTATCCTTATTACAAAAAAAAACCACAAGACTTTAAATTTATCTGCCAATGTCTGACAACAGATCGACCAATGTTTCATATTCAAATATCTGCCGAGTGCCGACCGTGTGAACACACAATTTTCAACCTTACAACATTGTCAGAAAAGTAATTGTAAGACCATTGTAAGACATGCATCTGACAATGAAATTGTAAGAATTTGAGACAAAATCTTACAACCGTTTGAAACGCACAATTTTGTATTGTATGTAAGGTAGTTGGCTGTTGTAAGCTCATTGTCTGTCATTGTCAGAGCATTGACAGATCTGACAATATTGTAAGATCTTACAATCATGTGTACTTAGCTTTACACACTTTACAGTGACATTTGACAGGATAAACAAAATAGGTATGTATAGTTAAGTGGTGGACGAGTGTTGTTGTTCTGGCACAGTAGGTAAACCAAATTAATAAATAATAACAATTAATATCTAAAAAAATATGACAGATATGTGCTCAAGTGTGTTTCAGTTCAGATGTTCAAAATTTTCGAGCTTTGTTCAGAGCTCAGATAAACCTAAAAACAAAAACGCCATGTATAGGCATAGCTAAGCTACTTTACCCCGTCGGCTTTGCTCGTGCCTAGGAATTGTATTGCCCAGATACATTTTTGTCTATCAGCCCAATGCATGTTCCATATTTTAAAAAGTGCTTGGGTTTTTTTTACCTTTGGGCCATTAACAAACATTTTTTTTTAATTTGAGCTTAATCGGGTAGGTGATTTTTGTGATACCAATGTAGGTATGAGATTCCTATGGTTTTTATTCAGTCCGATTGTTCAATTTTGACCAATCTTCACAGGAGCAATATCGGTCCAATACCTAAGATTGCCTGGAAATTGGAACTCAATCGATTTGGTAGTTTGCGAGATATAAAATTTTTGAATTACATAATTAGAAAAAGAATCAATAAAATCTATGCATATTTAACAAAAATATAGGCAAAATAGTGAGACTCTAACATAGAACATTTATGCACAATCTTAAAATCTTGTGTACCTATATAATGTCAGCAAGAAAGCCAAAATCATTTTTATTCAATTTATCCTTCCCAACTCACCCCTTGCATCACCCTCCCTCTCCTAAAGTCATAAATCCTACACATTGCTTTTGTTATTGATACTTGTTTGTAATATTGCATCTCCTTTACTGTCTTCCAAACCAAACTAGTTCCCTACCCTGTTACGTCATATCAGAAAGAATTTTATACTGATGGATGAGGATGGGGAATGAAGAAAGAGAAAAGGCAAACCAGTTTGTTTTTGTTTTTTTCTTTGGTTTTCTCTATATACATTTCGACAGCAAAGCTAAGCATGAAATATCCTACCTCAGACTGGTTTACAACAAAAAATGACCCATCCAGCATTCCTTAGAGGGATATTTTTGTTGGGATTTTGTTTATCCAATCTTCAATCCCAGATATGCCCAGATCCATTTCACAAACCAGCACAAACGATCGCAGCGACGTATGGACCGCGTAGCGGATGATTGCATCGGTGCCGATTCTATTTGTAGTTATTCAATGATCTGCGTTCTCAAAACACGAGCTGATCTTTGCGGCTTTTAAACATACTATGCAGCAAACACCACCCTCTGTTTATAACGATAGGGATTTTATTGGAATAAACGTAACTCAGTTGGAAGAGGCTGTTCTGCAGGTTAGCTGGCAAGATGTTTATTTCATGACTTCTGCTGACAATCAAATAGATTTTGTACAGAATGCTATACGTCATCTCTTTAGCTCACACGTTCCGATATAAACAAAAAATATGCCAACAAACATTAACACATGGTTTACACCTGATATAAAAGAAACTATTAAACAACGTACCCTACCCTACAAACGATGGAAACGATTTAAACTCCCTGAGTTTTATGCAGTTTTCCGGGGTTTGAGAAACAGTGTTTCTATGAAAATTAGGGAAGCTAAGAAGCGGGTGTATTCAAAGCGTTTCAACAAAAGTCTGCCAGCAAAAACTTTGTGGAAAAATATCCGAGAGCTTGGTGTGGGTCGACAAAATGTAACAATCCCTGAGAATATAAACCCCGATTTTTTGAATTCGGAATTCGCCAAAGTTCAAAGCATCTTGCCTGATGTTGGCGAAACTAATACCTATGGTTGGTTCTATTCTTAATGTTGAAGAAATTAATTGCTTCCATTTCACTAGAGTAGACGAGAGTGACCTTCTGTGCGCACTCCTTCAGATAAAGTCTAATGCTATGAGCCTTGATGAAATACATCCATACTTTATTAAAATAATCTTGCCCCATATTCTTCCTACCCTTACACACATTTTTAACATAATTATCTTGACATCCTCTTTTCCATCTTCCTGGAAGGTTGCAAAGGTTATACTTACTTACTTATCGGGCTCCCGACCCGTGAAGAGTCTCTGCCTGAGACACTGCCTCTACGATCCCGGGCACGCTGCTTCCAATTGTCCA
Organism: Cheilosia soror; assembly: GCA_949372485.1. Lineage (NCBI taxonomy): Eukaryota > Metazoa > Arthropoda > Insecta > Diptera > Syrphidae > Cheilosia > Cheilosia soror. Next base: position 45,968,344 of record OX443562.1, on the reverse strand, counting down.
GACCAAGCGCTCTGGCATACGCGATGGCTTGGTCTTTGAAACGGAAGTTCGGTCTTCCTTGTCTTCTCGAACCTCGGGGCTGGGATTCGAAGACCCTCTTGGCTGGAGCATTATTGTCCATTCGCTCGATGTGGCCGAGCCAATGTAGTCGACGTGTTGTGGCTTTTTGGACTACATCCACATCTTGGTACAGCTCATAGAGTTCGCGGTTGTATCTTCTCCTCCATTCGCCCTCCTCGCAAACAGGACCAAAAATCCGCCGAAGTATTTTTCTTTCGAAGGAGCCCAGTATCAGCTCTCCCTTCTTGCTTATCGTCCAGCACTAGGCGCCATAAAGCAGAACTGGCAGGATAAGGGTTTTGTAGAGCACACATTTCGTCCTTCGAGTTAGGAGTTTTGAACCCAGTTGTTTTGCCAAACCGAAGTAGCAACGGTTTCCTAGGGTAATTCTTCGCCGGATCTCCACTAGGGTGTCATTCGTGGAGTTTACGTTTACTCCGAGGTAGGTGAACTCCTTAACTACCTCGAAATTGTTGCTATCAATAGTGACGTTTTGTCCTAGGCGGTGGACAGATGCTTGTTTGTTTGTTGATAGCATGTACTTAGTCTTGTCCTCATTTATTTCAAGCCCAACGGATTTCGCCTGTTCTTCAATCGCCGTGAACGCTTCTATCACGGCACGCTGGGAGCGACCGATGATGTCAATATTGTCCGCATAGCCAAGCAGCTGGACGGACCTGTTGAAGATAGTACCTTCCGTGTTGACACCTGCCCTGCGCACTATCTGCTCCAGTACGAGATTGAAGAAGTCGCATGAAAGAGCGTCTCCTTGCCGAAATCCGGTGCATGTTTGAAAAAGTTCGGAAGAGCTGCTTCCAAACTGCACGTTGCAGCGCGTGTTTTCCAGCGTCACGCGACACAGCTGAATCAGTTTTGCCGGGATTCCAAATTCGGCCATCGCCATATAGAGCTCCTGACGATGTATGCTATCATACGCGGCTTTGAAGTCGATGAATAGGTGGTGAGTTTCGACTTGAAATTCATTGGTCTTTTCCAAGATTTGCCTCAGTGTGAAAATTTGGTCTATAGTCGATCTGCCGGGCCGGAAGCCACACTGGTACGTGCCGATTAGTGTGTTGCAGAACGGTTTTAGACGTTCACACAGTACGTTGGATAGGATCTTGTATGCGACATTTAGCAAGGATATGCCTCGATAGTTCTTGCAAGACATAGGATCGCCTTTTTTTTAGATGGGGCATATGGAGCTGATAGTCCAGTCATCGGGCATGTTTTCTTCCACCCATACTTGGTTGATGATTCGGTGCATGCTCCTTACCAAAACATCACCACCGTATTTAAAGAGCTCCGCTGGTAGACCATCAAAGCCTGCGGCCTTGTTGTTCTTAAGCTTTTTTATAGCTAAGCCAACTTCTTCTATACTAGGTGGTGGAACTAGTTCTTCATTGACTGGACGTGGGTTCTCTTCTTGCCCTATCACTCTCTCTACATGATGCCCATTAAGCAGCTGCTGGAAATGCTGCTTAAACACATCTACTATTCCCTGCGCTTCGGTGACTAGGTTCCCTTCGCTATCTCGAAGACCCTGCATTCCGGTTTTGTAGCCAGCAGCCAGTTGCTTAGCTTTTTTATAAAACCTCCGGATGTTATTACGATCGCGCGACTCTTCGATCTCCTTGAGCTGGGAAGCTGCGTAAGCCCTCTTCTTTCTACGCAGGATCTTCTTTTCCTCCCTTCTCCTGGCTCGATACTCTTCTCTCGCTGCCCTTGTTTTGCGCTGCAGCGCTTTCTTGTGTGCATCTTCTGTCACCTTTTTCCTGTACACGCATTCATCATCATACCACGGGCTCTTTCTCTGGGGTAGCTGGTACCCTACGGTGGTTTCGGCTACCTCTTTGATGATATCGCGATACTGGCACCACTGATTGTTGGCGTTTGTGGTAGGTGAGTGCACAGAGGAGAGTTTTATACTCAGGCACTCGCTGTAGGCTCTGGCTACTCCAGGTGTGCTAAGGCGTCCAATGTCGAATTTCTTCTTCTGGCCGGTTCGCAGCTTCTTCTCGTTGGACAGTCGAGCTCTGAATTTAGCCGTCAAGAAAATGGTCAGAGTCGACGTTTGCCCCTCGGAATGTGTGCACGTCGAGGATTTTGGATGCGTGCCTCGCATCGATTAGCACATGGTCGATTTGGTTGGCGGTTCGACCGTCTGGAGAGCGCCAGGTTGCTGTGTGGATCCTTAGCCTTGGAAACCAAGTGCTACTTATCACCATATTACGAGCTGCTGCAAAATCGATTAGTCGGTAGCCTTTGTCTGTTGTCGTTTCGTGGATTCTGTGCTTACCAACTAACCCGCCAAAGCTGTTTTCCTTTCCGACTTTAGCATTGAAATCCCCGAGTACAACTTTTACATCATACTCCGGACAGGCTCCGTAGGCTCCATCCAGGAGGTCATAAAACTCCTCCTTGATGGGATCTTCAGCCTCGTCGGTAGGGGCGTGTGCACATATTAGGCTTATGTTTTGGAAAGTAGCTTTGATGCGGATCACAGAAAGGCGAAAGGTTGCAAAGGTTATACCAATAGAAAAAAAGCCTGCTACCCGTTCATCATCACCTGAGTTTAGACCTATTTCTATTCTGCCGTTTTTATCCAAAGTCTTCGAGAAACTAAACTAACTTAATTCTCTCGTATCAAAGTGGAAGAAGTCAAGCCGTATCGGTTGGAGAAAAAACTTCTAGACACTTAGAGATAAAATCGGGAGTACCGCAAGGCTCAATTCTTGGACCATTACTTTTTGTAATGTTCATTAATGATCTCCCACAAGTAGTCCGACACTCATCAATACATTTATATACTGATGATGTCCAGATACAGTTGAGCTGTAAGCTGGGAATGTTAGAAGATGGAATAGAGAAACTTAATAGCGATCTTAAGGAAATCTCACAATAGTCTGTCAGAAATCACCTACAACTAAATCCGGCAAAGTCAAAATGCTTGATAGTCTACAAAAACAAGCTTGACAGTAGCTATTTCCCAGCATTATATTTAGGTGACACTATTTTAGAATATGTTGAAAAAGCGAAAAACCTAGGCTATTGGCTCAATTCTACGCTTACATGGGACCAACATGTTCAAATAGTCATTGGCAAAATATACGGATGTTTACGAACCCTGTCATTAACAAAGCAATTTGTTTCTCAGCATATAAGGCTTAGCTTAGCCAAAAGCTTAATATTGCCAATCGCTACCTATGGATGTCCGATATTCTGCTGTCATAACTCAGAAACACGAAGAAATCTTACAGTAGCCTTCAACAACATTACGCGGTATGTTTATAATCTTAAACGTTTTGATCATATTTCGGAATACACTAACAGGATACTGGGCTGTGGCCTGCACACATATTTCAAGTTTTGTGCCCTAAAAACACTAAACCACATTTTGATTTGCAAGGAACCTCATTATCTGTTCGAAAAACTTCAGTTCCCAACTTCAAGTCGTTCTTTTGTCTTTATTCAACCAAAGTTTACATGCAGGAACTCCGAGAACCAATATCTTGTTTATCTTGTTTATCAAAGAATGGAACACTCTTCCCTTGGACATCAGAAAACTTCGCGGAACTAAGTAATTTGATAAAGTTTTATTTAGATACTAGCGTAGCCCGTGCACACTTCGTAGTGCAAAATAGTTAAATAGAAGAACTGTAGAAGAAATTGTATTGCCTAGACAATATTATTGACTTTCATCATTTATATCGATGTTACAAATTTTAAAAACTTTGGATTCCAATTCCAAGACTATCGAAAAGCTGTACCCGCCCGGCTTTGCCCGTGCACAGGAATTGTATTGCTTAGGTCTTAGGTAATAATGTTCTTTCGTAAAATGCGAGAAATGATAAAAAATCGACTTGGTGGAATTTTCTTTCTGCCTAAACTTGAAACACAGCAATACGAACAAAACAAAAAAAAGAATAATGAAATTCGGACCAGCAGCGGTTATGGAGACATAACGTCATCGAGTTTCACTCCATAGAAGATGTTTTTTGTATAGGAGGTATAAGATTTTGAATATTTTTTTGTATGTGAAGTGCCGCTCCCCTTTGACCAAATTTGACCAATCTTCACAGGAGCCCTCTAGGGCCAATAATTAAGATTATCTGTAAGTTCGAGCTCAATCAATTTGGTGGTTTTCGAGATATGTATAAGATTTTGAATGTTTTTTTTTTTTGTATGGGCGGTGCCACGCCCTTTGTCCAGTTTTGACCGAACTTCACAGGACCACTCCAGGGCCAATAACTAAGATCATCTGTAAGTTTGAGCTTAATCGATTTGGTGGTTTTCGAGATATACGATTGTGAAAGTTTTTTGTATGGGCGGTGCCACGCCCCTTTGCCAAATTTTGACCAAACTTCACAGGACCACTCCAGGGACAATAACTAAGATCTTCCGTAAGTTTGAGCTCAATCGATTTGGTGGTTTTCTAGATATACGATTTTGAATGTTTTTTTTTTGTATGGGCGGTGCCACGCCCCTTTGTCCAGTTTTGTCCGAACTTCACAGGACCACTCCAGATCCAATAACTAAGATCATCTGTAAGTTTGAGCTCAATCGATTTGGTGGTTTTCTAGATATACGATTTTGAGTGTTTTTCTGTATGGGAGGTGCCACGCCCCTTTGCCCAATTTTGACCAAACTTCACAGAACCACTCCAGGGACAATCACTAAGATCTTCCGTAAGTTTGAGCTTAATCGATTTGGTGGTTTTCGAGATATACGATTTTGAATGTTTTTTGTATGGGCGGTACCACGCCCCTTTGTCCAATTTTGACCAAACTTCACAGGACAACTCCAGGGCCAATAACTAAGATTATCTGTAAGTTTGAGCTCAATCGATTTGGTGGTTTTCGATATATACGATTTTGAATGTTTTTTTTGTATGGGGGGTGCCACGCCCCTTTGTCCATTTTTGACCAAACTTCACAGGATTCATGTATGGACCAATACCAAAGATGTGCGAAAGTTTGGTTAAGAACGGTAAATGCGTTAAAGCGTGAATCGGCGACAAACATTTTAAGGCTCAATTTTTATATATATAGATCTGACCTTAGCCACCTAAATGCATTTTTGTATCTTTTCCTTTTTAAAACATGCTTCATTGTTAATGTTCAGTAGATTGTATAATTTATTTAAATTGTATCATACATACATAATTATATTCACACCCTGTTACTCCGAAATCTCCCAATCTACCAATCTCCCAATTTTTAACTCCCCATTCAGCAACATCCTCTCTATTATCCAGTACTCACCACACATTATGTGTAATTACTCATGATCGCTCCATCTTCCATTAACATACCTCACTTGAGATTAAACCATCGCTGAGGCAAGTAGTTATTTTATAAGATCGATATTGAAAATAAACTCTATTAACCTATTATATAAAATTAATATCTTTCCTACTTTTTCTTTTCTCCCTTTTTTATAATTTATCGAACATTGGTCCTTCGCCGGATAATAATTGTGCTTAAAACAATTAAAGCGTGATTATTTGATACATTAATACCGATCTTTCTTCACCTTTGATGAGAAAAATATCGACATAACTGTGGACATACAAGCAGCAATTCGTGCAAGTTCAATTTATACCGTATCGACTATTGTATGCAACAATTCGATTACTGCTTATAGTCAGTATATTTATTACATTATATAGTAATTGTATGCACAAACGCAACAAGTTGAACCAGTGGTATTGAATCGTAAGGAAAGATATAATAGATAACTGTGTGGCTAAAAGCAGCAATTAAATTTGCTCTCTTTCCTTATTCGAATGGTAAATTTTATCATTCAATAATCTCAAGTGTTTCAAGTGATCTTATACCTACGAAAATATTATTTTCATCTCTTTTGTTGCCTCAAATTAGTTTTTTTGAATATACAACTAATCAACGGTGCGCATAAATAATATATGCTTTCGTACATATGTACAGTACATAGGTACAGTATATTCATATCGAATAAAGTTCTATACAGAATATACAGTAACTTATTAGTCACAAAGTGGTAATTAGCTGTCTTGTAGTAAGCATTCTGTTTGTATTAAATTTTTCTTGCTCTTATATTTCATTCGTCAAAAAATGAGTTCGGTTGAAGAACTTTTGATAATGCAAACAAATGCTACAATTGATTTAGCAAAATTTAAGAAGAATTTCTATAAAAGTAAAAAGGAACTTTTAGCGAAAACGAGTTATTTGAATGGTCGTCTCGCGCTTCTTGAATCAATGATGACTATCTTCAAAGCAAATCATATCAAGGTTTCTTATTTAGTTAAAGTGGAAGATGTCACTAAAGCAAACGATGAATATTTTACGGAGGATTTTAACGAAAAGTTTCAGGATCTTTATTTAGAATTACAAAGCGACATTGTCGATAAAATTAATGTTCTGAACTCCGCAAAAACTATTGCTGGGGACAAGTGTTCTGTCCAATGTCCAGTTTCTGCTCATAGCAATATTGAAGGTCAGGGTATTCATCTTCCAAATATTTCACTTCCAGAATTTGATGGAAATTACAAAAACTGGATGGATTTCCATGATCTTTATATCGGAATGATTCATAATCAGCCAAATCTACCTAAGGAACAAAAACTTTACTATTTGAAACAATGCCTTAGTGGAGATGCTAAGGATCTACTTAATTCTGTTAAATGCACAGCTGATAATTTTGATTCTGCATGGAAAAGTCTTTCTGATATATTTCACAAAAAGCGTTTTATTGTGGAAGCTTACTTAAAAACTTTATGTGAGCAGCCATCGTTGCACAAAGAATCTTCTGTTGAAATTAGGAAACTCCTAGACACGACAAAAGATTGTCTAACATCGATTCAAAATCTTAACGTTTCAATAAAGTCATGGGATGTATTAATTATTTTCATTCTTACTCAAAAACTAGATTTTCAGTCGAGAAAAAACTGGGAACGATTTTTAACTTCTAAAAATGCTCAAAGAGAGGCCTTAAAGGCTGATACTTATGAGCTGCCTCAACTAGATGATTTTTATGAATTTTTGAATGATTCATTTCGCTCTTTAGAAGCAATCGATAATAAAATCGCACTATTTTCCAGCGATAGAAAGGAAAAGGCTACCACAAATAATAAGAAACCAATACATGTTCGCACATATCATACTTTGAATAATAACTCTCTTTGTCTATGTTGCTCAAAACCACATTATTTATACAAATGTATGAAGTTCAAATCACTTTCTTATGAAGAAAGAATTTCATTCATAAAATCTAAAAATCTATGCTTGAATTGCCATGTACAAGGACACACAGCTCCAAAATGTAGAAGCAAACTTACTTGTCGTAAATGTAATAAGCGACATCATACTCTGATTCATCCTGAACATATAGATATAATTACAAATGAACCTTCCACATCTCAAAATGCTGCATCGACCTCCTCTCAAAGTCAAAGTCATTCTCATATACTCGTGTCAACTAATTCTGTCAGTTCAGTCTCGGAAATACTTCTTGCTACTGCCTGCGTAAAGATATCGTCTCATTGTGGTGAACTTATTCTCAGGGCTCTTATTGATCAAGGATCTCAAACATCCTTTATCACTGAAAATTGTGTACAAAGGCTACGACTGAAGAAAACTCCACTTCACTGCACTGTGCAACATCTACTAAACTTTGTAAAAGCGCAGTAGAATTCAACCTCTGTTCTTGTATCAATACAAACTTCCAAATCCAATTTAAGGCTCTGGTTATGAATACAATAAGTAATTATTATCCTAAGTTCAAGTTAGCAGGTTTACCATTGCATTTGAACAATTTAACCCTAGCTGATCCCTTTTACTCCGAGCCAGGAAACATAGATATACTTCTGGGAGCAGATGTTTACCACGAAATTATTCTTGATGGCATTATCAAGGACAAGGTTGGACCATTGGCACAGCGAGCCCAGTTAGGCTGGATCCTGTCGGGACCAATCAATGCGGACACTTGTCCAAATTCTAAAGTTATAAACACACTTTCATATCATTCACACTTGAATATAGACAATTCACTTCGTAAATTCTGGGAGCTCGAAGAAGTTTCTACTACTCGATTGCCCTCTCCTGAAGACAACGCTTGCGAATTGTACTTTCAAAATACTCATCGGCGATCTCCCACAGGAAGATATATAGTTAAACTCCCGTTTAAATCAAAAGTTAACGGTGGAGACTATCCAGTGTTTCAAAACTCGGATAAAAATGCTCAAAAAAGATTTTGTCATAGCGAACAACGAACATTCCCAAAAAATCCACGCCTCAAGGATGAATATTGTAAATTTATGCAGCAATACTTTGAGCTCGATCATATGAGATTTATATGTAATCTTGATGCTTTATCTAAATCGGAAAATGTATTTATTCTTCCTCACCATGGTGTCTGGAAAGAAAGTAGTTCAACTACTAAACTTCGTGTGGTTTTTGATGGCTCATCAAAACCATTACATTCATCGTCTCTCAACGAAGAGCTATTGCCTGGTCCTACTTTACAAACTGATTTAGCCTCCGTAATATTAAGATGGCGGAGCTTTAAAGTAGTCTTCACATCAGATATAGAGAAAATGTTTCGGCAGATTCTAGTTCATCCCGATGAAACACAGTTTCAACTCATCCTATGGAGATCCGATCCATCTCATCCGCTACAAGTATACGATCTTCAAACTGTCACGTACGGCACTACTTGTGCACCTTATTTAGCAATTCGTGTTTTACAACAATTAGCTAACGATGAAGCTCAAAACTACCCAATAGCATCCGAAATCATTAAACGAGATATATACGTTGATGATATTATCTCTGGGGCGGATGATATAGAATCTGCAAAAGAAATACAAACTCAAATCAAAAACCTCTTACTTTGTGGAGGTTTTAAACTAAGAAAATGGTCCTCTAATTCACCTGAACTTTTAACTGACATAGCATTAGAAGATTGTGAGCTAGCATTCGATTTTGACTCAAGCTCGGAGTCAACGATTAAATCACTTGGGTTATATTGGAATCCTCACTCAGATCACTTTCTTTTTAAGGTATCACTTCCACCACGGCAATCGCATACAAAAAGATCATTACTCTCGGATGCTTCAAAGTTATTTGATCCCCTTGGTTGGCTAGCTCCAACAATAATATTGGCCAAAATATATTTTCAAAGATTATGGCGTTCTGGCACAGCTTGGGACGATCCCTTACCCCACTCACTTCAAATTGAATGGGAAACATACCGCAATACGCTACACGAATTGCAATCGATAAAAATTCCAAGATGGCTTGGTACAACACAAATATCATATACAGAAATACATGGTTTCTGCGATGCTTCAAATGTGGCCTACTCAGCAGTATTATACTGTCGTACCGTGTATAATGATGGCACAATTTCAGTCAATCTAATAATTGCGAAAACTAAAGTTGCCCCCATTAAACAAATATCGTTACCCCGTTTGGAGCTATGCGGTGCGCTCCTGTTGTCCAAATTATATCAGAAATATTTGACCGCAGTTAACGGCCAATTAGTAAATCCTAAATCATATTTCTGGACAGATTCAATGATCGTTCTTGCATGGCTAAATGCCTTGCCAATTAGATGGAAAACTTTCGTCGCTAATAGAGTTAGCCAAATACAAGATGCGACAAATATTGCCGATTGGTATCACGTTCGCTCTGAGGACAACCCTGCGGACTGCGCCTCACGAGGACTTCAACCTCGCGACCTACAAAATCATCCACTTTGGTGGTCTGGGCCTAAATGGCTTAGTCTATCAAAATCACATTGGCCAAAGCAGGAATCTTCAGACTGTCACACAACCTTAGAGCAAAGAACCATCGATACAACAGCTCTTGTTTCTAATATATTCGAACCTGAGATCAATTATTTAACAAGATTTTCATCCCTAAATCGTTTACTTCGAGTAACGGTGTACGTATATCGCATTTATTACAACTACTTTGCAATAAGCGTATCAAGTATTATGAGACCGGAAGAAATCCGTCATTCGGGTACAATAACGTCTCCAGAAATTCAATTTGCATTGTCGAAGTTGATTCGGATATCTCAATTGTTTCATTTCGGCTCAGAAATAAAAAGCTTAAAAATTAATTCTCCAATTTACTCAAAGAGCAAATTGTTAAACCTACACCCATTCATCGATGACGAAAACATTTTGCGCGTAGGTGGTAGATTAAGATTTGCGGATATTGACGAATACGCAAAATATCCCATAATTCTTTCTAATAATTGTAATCTGTCCAAACTAATCGTTTCCGATTCACATTTAAAGACACTACATGGTGGTCCTCAACAAATGATGGCCTACATTCGCCAAAAATATTGGATTCTAAATCTGAGAAATTTAGCGAAATCTATTTTTCACACTTGCAATGTTTGCATTCGTTTCAATAAAAAACGTTCCATTCAACTTATGGGCTCACTCCCTAAAGTGAGAGTAAACGAAACTAGACCATTTCGTCATAGTGGTGTAGATTATGCGGGACCCTTCGATATCCGTATGTCTAAGGGTAGAACACCCAAAACTTACAAGGGATTCATTTGTGTCTTCATATGCTTGGTAACAAAGGCAATCCACATCGAGCTTGTATCCGATATATCTTCGGAAGGCTTCATAGCAGCTTTCCGTCGATTCACAGGGCGTAGAGGAAGCTGCAGTGACCTGTACAGTGATTGCGGTACTAATTTCGTGGGCGCTAACAAGGAACTGATGAAGATGAATCTCGGACTAAAGTCAATGGTACCAGAAGACGTGAGGGAACTGCTGGCAAACGATGGAACCACCTGGCATTTCATTCCTCCTGCTTCCCCACACTTTGGTGGACTTTGGGAAGCAGGAGTGAAATCAGTTAAGTACCACCTTAAACGAATCATTTTAAATAGAACTCTCACATTTGAAGAGATGTACACACTTTTAATTCAAATCGAATCCTCTCTTAATTCTAGACCTCTGTGCCCTCCCAGTGACGACCCCACAGATCTAAGTGTTCTCACCCCGGCACACTTTCTGATAGGAGAACCAACCAATATCATCCCGGAACCAACATTGCTAGATGTTAATACCAACAGGCTCTCAAGATGGCAACACATACAACAAATGTACCAACACTTCTGGGAGAGATGGCGGAAGGAGTTTTTAACACGGCTCCAGCAACGACCCAAGTGGACTACACAACAACCGAATTTTAAGGTCAACGATATAGTCATTATCACCGATGAAAGATATCCTCCAGCAAAGTGGCCTCTGGCCAGAATAACTCAGATACACCCAGGACCTGACAACATCTGTCGAGTCGTCTCTATTTTTTCTAATGGAAAGACATTTTAACGACCCATCACCAAGTTGCGTTTACTACCCCACAACGAACCTCATCAATCAACGATGGATATATATTGTAACCAGCGAGTATCAGGCGCTGAAAAACCTGATCCCTCTACATAACGAAAATTCGCATGTATATGAGAGGAAATGCTCATACACCATTTACTATATTTAATATTAAACTAAGTTAATGAATTAATTGTAAATCATAATTAAGAACAGTCGTTCTTGCCCGGCGGTATGTTCAGTAGATTGTATAATTTATTTAAATTGTATCATACATACATAATTATATTCACACCCTGTTACTCCGAAATCTCCCAATCTACCAATCTCCCAATTTTTAACTCCCCATTCAGCAACATCCTCTCTATTATCCAGTACTCACCACACATTATGTTTTATGTGTAATTTCCCACTCATGATCGCTCCATCTTCCATTAACATACCTCACTTGAGATTAAACCACCGCTGAGGCAAGTAGTTATTTTATAAGATCGATATTGAAAATAAACTCTATTAACCTATTATATAAAATTAATATCTTTCCTACTTTTTCTTTTCTCCCTTTTTCTTTTCTCCCTTTATCTTTCCTACTTTTTTTTTTCTCCCTTTTTTATAATTTATCGAGCTATCGAACAGTTAACTTGCATAGTTTACCTTATTTTAATTTATAATTATAATTAGCAAAGCCAATAAATAAATAAATCATTGTTTAATCTTAAATTATTTAACTTTTATAGACTTTAACTTCACTTAAGTGCAATGTAAAAGATTCTATGTACAAATAAATGAAAATGAAATAAAAGGGGTTAACATGAATAACGACCCATTTTTCAACTACCATCCTCAACCCTTGCAGCTTATTATTTACTAAATCGTGATAGTCGAACTACATAAATAAGAAAAATAAAGTAAATTTAAATAATTTCGCGTCTTTAAATAATTTCGGGACTAGCCAATGGACTGCTATATCCCACCAACCGTTTACAATTAAAGTAGAATTATTGCTAAATGAGTTTAACTCAGTCGTAAAAAAAAGGAAAGTTTTTGATAGTATTTACAGTAAAAATAAAATGTTAAAGTAAGTAGGTATGGACGTTTTAAAAAAAAGCACAAAAAACTTACAATGTTTCCATTGTTTACCACGAATGAGGATCAATGGTCATGCATTATCAAACACTATCCAGTGCATGGCCATTGTAAAAGTATCACGAAAAAAGTAAATGTACAATGTTTTAGTTGTTGATTAACAATGATCATTCTTGATCAATCGCTTCCCTATGATAAAGTAAGCATGGACGTGTTAAAAGAAACACGACCATTGTACAATTTTGAATTTGTTAATCAACAATGATCGTGCTTAATCAATCGCTCACGGTGCTTGCTTTAATACGAAGAACCTAATGCGTGGTTATTTAAACACGAAATTGACAATAACGTTATAGATTTACGCAAAAATATCCGTTATATCAAAGTTATATCTGTCTAGTGACATTTTGTCCAAGACGTCTATGTTGGTTGTCCTTTCCTGATGGCAGCATATATTTTGTCTTGCCCTCATTGACCGCCAAACCTATCTTCGCCGCCTCGGCGAAAAATCGATGAAAAGATGGTGGATATCGATTTGGACTTCCTGGGTTTTTTCCAAGATCTGCCGCAGTGTGAATATTTGGTCGATGATGGACTTTCCTGGCCTTATGCCACACTGATAGGGACCAATCAGGTTGTTTACGAAAGGCTTCAGACGTTCACAGCACGGCAGATAAGACCTTGTACGCGAGTTCAGAAGGTCTCCTTTCTTGAGGATCGGGCAGACAATGCGCAAAACTTTTTCGTTTGCCAGGTTCGTCAACAGTAAAATCATCCGTATCCGAGGCTTGTTGTTGCTTCGTAACTAGGTAAGTTTTCTGGAGGGCCAGGCCTTTTGTTGGATCCCTTGGACGAAAGGGGCTGGATTCCTCCGGTGTCAGTAACCCACTTCGGGGATGTCAGTAGCCGCCGTTGGCCAATTAAGGGTTCATCCGCCACCATCTCTGTTTCAGGACCCTGAGCAGTCTTGAAAAATCCTCACTGACCTGAATGAATTCATCCGCCGTACGTCCTCTATCTGAGGTGCTCAGCTCATGTAAGACTTCTGAGACTCGAGCAGACAGTCAATTCCGACAGAACATTACAGGGGCCTAACTCTGTAATTCGATTCGAAAGTAAAAACTGTTCGAAAGTTGTTTCCGATTCTAATTTCAAATGTTACTCTGTATAACTTTCGAATCGAAAGGAAATGTTGCAAAGAAACCTAGCATCTTTCGAATAAATGTTCCGAGACTAGAGCTGTTTTTTGTCAAAAATTACATTTTCAATTCAACAAAAAGTCAAATAATTAGTTTTTGATTAGGTATATAAGCTTATTCGTCCATTATTGAATTTCACTATGGATATGGATTCAGTTGCATTGTGGTTTGATGAAGAAATTTGTGCTGAAGAAAGAATTGAAAGAAAGAGGTGCCGTGAATTAAGGTAGATGGAAATAATGTCGATCGACTTTATTTCCATAAAGTATTGGAAGTAATGTCGAATTGCGTCAGTTTCCATTTTCGATTTTATTTCCATAATGAAAGAGTAATTATGTAGAATATGAGAATGGCAATATAATAGAAAAGAAAAATAATGTATGTTTGGCAATAATGTAGAAATTATTTTGGAAATAAATGCGAAAGCTGAAATCAGATAGGTAATAACGTAGAAACATCTTTGGAAATTAAATCGAAATTCAGTATAATGCAAATGATAAAAACCATGAACACAAATGATGCAAAAAAAAATATATTTCTCTTTGTAAATGCCGTTGTTCTCTCAGAGCTTATCAAAGTTTGGCTGCATTTGCAGTTACCAAAATCTTGGCGTTAGTTTATTTTAGCTTAATCTTTTATTACTAATGCAGTTTTTGAAGCGACAACAAGTACCTGTACATATAAAATTGGAACCACTTCCAAGTTAAAATATTATGGCTGAAAAAAGTGAAGCTTAATTATTATTAACAAACAGACGTAATGTCCAATCTGAAACGATCAAAGTCTAAATGGACCTTATGTCATTTTCAAAAAGACATAATATGCATTTGGACCTTATGTCCGTTTCAAAAAGACACAATATCCATTTTGAATTTAAAAGAAAAAATAATGACCGTTTGGACATGTCCCACAAACAGTCGGGTGTTTATCATTGATTTGTATGAAGATGAAGAAAAAATATTAAAATAATAGGATAAAGATTTCTGATATTAATATTTGAAGTGTGGTGACCGCGGCGGCGCTGGGGGGGAGGGGCGGCGGGCGCGAAACGCTGGTCGCGGGTCGCGGCGCGATCGCGTCCGCGAGCGAAAGGCGGTTCACGTTGCAGTGGCGCGCGCGGCCGCGACCGTTCTCGGCGGCAAACGCCACGCCGCCGCGAACCGCGTTTCGCGCCCGCCGCCCCTCCCCCCCAACGCCGCCGCGGTCACCACACTTCAAATATTAATATCAGAAATCTTTATCCATACAAACATATTTGAAGTGTGGTGACCGCCACACTTCAAATATGTTTTTGTTTTTGGAAATAAAGTTGAATATTGCTGGCAATAAAGTCGAAAATGAATTTTTAGGTTGGGAAATAAAGTCGATTATTGAAACTTAGCTTTAATTGATTACATTTATTATTGAACTGGTCGACATTATTACTCTTTTTATACCGATATAATTGGAAATAAAATCGAACATGGAAACTGACGCAATTCGACATTACTTCCAATACTTTATGGAAATAAAGTCGATTCGACATTATTTCCATCTACCTTAATTCACGGCACCAAAGAAAGACAATAAGAGACAATTCTAACATTATCGGTTTATCAAGTAAAAAGTAATGTGATAAAACACAATGGAGCCTTACCAATAATCATTTTTAATCTTCAGCTTAAATATTTTGACGGTCACAGTGGATTATTTTATATGGAAATGTTCGCCATTGTGACTTCGTAAAAGTTAGCCTGGACACTAAAAATGATTATTATGCTGGATTTACATTACCACGCCACGCAATTTTGCATGACTTCAGAAAGAGTGATCCGTTTGCTACAGTCAAGGCTAATGATCTGTAAGAGTGAGACCACAACCCTCCGTAAAAAAGTTATGCAAAATTGCGTGGCGTGGTAATGTAAATCCACCATTAGTACCGCGGAAATTTTAATGGCAAAATGATTTATACTAAAAATGTTTCCACATTTGTAAAAAAAATGATCGTCTTTCAAAAGATGCATTTATGTATGTTTTGAACAGCATAAGTGATGATCTGAGAGAAAGAAAAAGATCATCGCAATCATAAAACTAGCTGCAACGCTTAAATTTATTGCACAAGGTGGATACCAGCATCAAATAGGTCAAGATCGATTCACTGGGCTGGCGCATCAGACGGTTTCCACGGTTATTTCTGAGGTCTGTAAAGTTTTCGAAAAACAGCTGTGTCCAACACATAGGGCCTTACCAATAATCATTTTTAATCTTCAACTTAAATATTTTGACGGTCACAATGGATAATTTTATATGGAAATTTTCGCCATTGTGCCGTACAACTTAGCCTTAGACACTAAAAATGATTATTAGTACCGCGGATACATTTTAATATGACGAATGAGGAAAAGGCAGAATCAAAAAAATATTTCCATTTGAAATCTGGAATACCGGGAATTGTTGCAGTCGTGAATGGGACACACATTCAAATTATTAGACCGAACAACAATGAGCATTTATTTTTTAATCGGAAACTGAAGCACATCATAAATGCAATGGTGGTAAGTTTAAAGTCTAGTTCTTGATTTTTTTTTAATGTATGGAGCTTTGTTTCTTGAAGAAATGTGATCACCGGATGATTTATTCGAGCTGTTACTGGAAGTTACGGTGGAGCATCTCACGACTTATATGTTTGGAATCTTGCTAATCAGCGGTAATACCTTGAATACAACTTCCAAAATGGAGACAAATCAACTAGTATAAATCCGGATGGGAACACATAAAATTAATAAGAATTTCAAATTGATTTTGTTTTGTATTAATATTCCCTTTAAAATAAAAGAAAATCTTTAAAAATATCATCATATTAATATTTATTATATTTTCTTCAATTAATTTATAACATTTCATAAAAAAATATTATTTATGTATTTTTTTTTTTTAAATAAAACCTTGCATTTTAGCTTTCAGCAAAACCATTCCGGATAGTAAATAGATATCGAATGAAATTTCAGAAATTCGAATGTAGGTATTTAGCAACGAAAATAGAGTTGTATAGTACGAAATTTCCGATTTTCGAGCAAAAGTATCTAGACAAATTAAATTCGTATTTAAATTTCCGATTTTCGAATAACATAGTATAATTTTCCGAATTCGAATGATTTAAGTTTAGAATCGAATTACAGAGTTAGGCCCCAGTGTTGCTATTTTCTTCGTGTTCAACACTCGCGCTTTTAAGTTCAGCAAGTCACGCCTGGATGGGCAGACCAGTACCCGGTGGTTGCCACTATGAGGTAAAATAAACACAATTGATATGTACGAAAAGTTACAACAGCTGGGCACCGCCAGGTTGATGCCAATCAGCGCCTGCCCGATTCATACATACCCAATCAACAGATCAGATAGTACCTACTAAGCGTTTGTATTTATGCAACTTATCGTTTATTCTACAACTTGTAAGCCTCCCCTTATATGTTTAAAAACAAAGATTACTATTATATCCTAGCACCTAGCATGACTTTTTTCATTGACACATACCCCGCGCCTTTTCATTAATGTGTTGATAGTAGTTAAGTTATGCTAACCCTTTATGTATTTTGATGTAATTTAAACCCATTCGTATTGAAGAGTGGTATAATATGACATAATGCAGTATGCGTCGCTATTGTATTTCATAATAATTAAATTAAATAATAACATCTGTATTTGCTTGCGATAAGTCAATGTTCAAACATAGCTATCAATGTTTTTTTTTTGAGAGCGGGTATAGAAATACTGCTTCAAAATTCGGCTTTGCAAAGTTCAAGGCGCCTGCCTACAACGATGCTGTGCTGTGCCTTGCCTGGGTCAATCGAGAAAGATATTGTTGCGTTTCTTTTGTTCTGTGCGGAAGATTGTTAGCCAACCTTTGAATGAGAAAATGTTGATTAAAATGCACAATTTTTAATTTAATTGGAGACTTTATTTCCTTAACTTAAAGTTTTGTTCTTGTGGTTCCCGAGAGGATCTTTTTTTTTGACTTCTTTCTCGCGCTTTTTCTTTCTTGACAGCTCTTCTGTGCGAATCCATGTGGTTGCTTGACGTTTTGTGAGGTTTGACAGAAGAAGAAGGTGTGTTCCGTAGAAAAATAAAAAGGTCCGTTTTATTGTAGGTCGTGGCGGTTTCTACGTCAACGTACGTAGCTTCGGGTATAATGCTGATTAGCGGCTTCGCAACAATATGTTGGTAATATAAATATAGGAGTAGGTATATTTCATGTTTTCACATTACACACAATTGGGTTGTCTTTTCAAATTTGAGTTGAATTTGCTTAAAAAAATGTATATGTAATGAGTTGCACTATTCTGATGACTGTATGAAATTGCAGCTGTGAGGTTAAACGAAGGTTTAAACGGCAGAATACTGGCATTTAACTTAAACCATGAGTTAAACTCCACTTTAGGTTTAAACGAGCACTGTAATAAACAAAATTTATTGAACGAAAGTTTAAACCAAGACAGGCATTAAAACTCGCACTGTGATACTGGGCATTAATGCTACATTTACAGAAACATATTAAGGGTGTTCACTTAATCTGATAAATTGGTGCAGCTCGTAAATATATAAATTTCTGCGGTGCTTTAAATGAACACCCCCGGAAATGTTATTACGTAAACCGCGTAAATCGACTGTAAATCTGTAATCAAACAAACAATTCATACGGGCTGTTTGACATTTGTGACTTGCGTAACTTTCCGCGGTTGGTTTCCGATTCCGAGTCTAAATCGTCGCGGAAAATTATGAAGTCTGCGTAAACTATTCTCCATACAAAATCTGACAGTTCATTTACGAGGGTGTAAATTTCTGCAGTTTACGAGGCTTTTACGCGCTTAAGTGACTACCCCTATTACTACAATCCCTATAATGCTTGCGGCGAATTTTAAGAAAAACTGAAGTCCTTTAAAAAACTTTGGTGTACATGTCGGAAAAAATTTAAATACTATACGAGCGCTCAGTTATGGGAGCGGCTCGAAATGCTGTTTTGCAAAAAAAAATCTTCTCACAAAAATTCTGCTTTTCAAAACTCTACTTTTTTATACCCTCCTTATCAGGAAGGTATATTGACTTTGCCATTACATTAATTCTAACGCCGAGAAGGAGTCGCCGGAGACGCTATAAAGTTGTGTATATATTCTGAATAACGATCAAATTCGGAATCGATTTAGCCATGTCCGCCTGTCTGTCTGTTGAAAACACGATAGCGTCCAAACGAATCGACTTAGGCGAGTTTTTTGTGAGAGTAATTATTTTTGAAAATGGACTATGGCGGTTAAGTAGTTCTGATACCCCCCATACAAAACCAATATTAGACCAATGTGTACGTACTAACTCTCATGCCTAATATTTCGCATGACTAGTATGCAGTGGATGGTATCAAAGCATCGCATCGGTCAGGCCGATGATAATACTTTTACTTGTTTTTAGTTCTGCCTTACAAAATTCAGCTTTACAAATTTTAAACAATAAAATTCAGCCCTTTCCCCACTAGAAATATAAACAAACAAAATATTTTTTTACTTTGCCAACAAGCTGTAATATTAAATTAAAGGTAAATAAATTACGCAAAAAAACAAAAAAGAAATTATTAGGTAGGTAGGACTAGGTAGTATACAAATTACCATTTAATTTCGTCACTACTCGTCCTTTGCATTTTTCTTTTACATGGTTTTTACATGTAAAATTATAATTTATATAAAAATAAAAAAAAACCAATCACGCTAACTTATCTTATTTTGGATAGCCAAATACACCAATGTCCAGTTGCACAGTCAGAGTTTAAACTCTCGTTTTGGTTTAAACCTTCGTTCAACAAATTTTCGGTTTCACTGTGTTCGTTTAAACCCAAAGGGAGTTCAACTCTCGGTTTAAGTAAACGCCTGCATTCTGCCGTTTAAACTTTCGTTTCGCATTTTGAGGTTTATTTTGACAGCTGCTATTTCGTAAAGAGAGATGAGGGAGAGAATAAAAAACATAAAGGGTCCGCCATCTAACGTTTTTTTTTCAACTAATGCTTATTTCGCGAATGGTAACACTTAGCTCATGTCTGATTTGACAGATAATTAGATTTATCCTTCCGATGAACGAATACAGAGTTGCCACTATTTTTCAAAATAAATTTCCCTGACTTCCCTGATTTTCCCTGACCAATTTTCAAGTTTTCCCTGACCCAAATTTATACATTTATCAAAAAAAAATTCGTCCTTTGCATTTTTCTTTTACATGGTTTTTACATGTAAAATTTTAATTTATATAAAAATAAAAAAAAAACCAATCACGCTAACTTATCTTATTTTGGATAGCCAAATACACCAATGTCCAGTTGCACAGTCAGAGTTTAAACTCTCGTTTTGGTTTAAACCTTCGTTCAACAAATTTTCGGTTTCACTGTGTTCGTTTAAACCCAAAGGGAGTTCAACTCTCGGTTTAAGTAAACGCCTGCATTCTGCCGTTTAAACTTTCGTTTCGCATTTTGAGGTTTATTTTGACAGCTGCTATTTCGTAAAGAGAGATGAGGGAGAGAATAAAAAACATAAAGGGTCCGCCATCTAACGTTTTTTTTTCAACTAATGCTTATTTCGCGAATGGTAACACTTAGCTCATGTCTGATTTGACAGATAATTAGATTTATCCTTCCGATGAACGAATACAGAGTTGCCACTATTTTTCAAAATAAATTTCCCTGACTTCCCTGATTTTCCCTGACCAATTTTCAAGTTTTCCCTGACCCAAATTTATACATTTATCAAAAAAAAATTTGTCAGTTAGGTAATATCATTGAGTTTATATACATAGAGGAATCAAGAATGTTTCAATTATACCTCACAAGATGTCGCCTGCATGTCCAATTGCGAAAAAACACTCAAAGTGAACAAAACGCTCAAGTAGAAAAAGGAAATATAGGAAATGGAGAAATTTAAATGCACTCAATCTTTTTGTCTTTTTATCCTCTAAGAAGTGTGACAACTGACAAGAAGTAGCCTCACTTCAAATACACAATATTAGGCAATTTTACATTTGTATTGAAAAAGAATCGTAAGTTCTTTAATATACCTACTTTGGTATTTGCAATGATATTTCCTTTGGGGTCGTTGTAATAATTTTATTTTGATTTTGTGTGGCGTGTTTAAGGAAATATACATTGATTAGATTAGATTAAAAAAATTGCGAGAGCCTTTATCGGCCAGGCACTGTGGCCTCTCTAGAGGAGCCTATTGTGCCTTCCCTGGTGGGGTCCTAGAGCCATTTTTTGACTCCGGAGACATTCAGGAAGATAAGAATCTTCTCTGGCGGTAGGTCAGTAAGTTTTGCTGTAGTGACGATTTCTTCGCCAATGACTTTCTTTCTGAGACGGAAGAGAGCAGGATTCTTCACTCTCAAGGCACAGTCTACATGTGGGGTCCCGGTCCGGTAAGACTCCAATTCGGTGAAGGTGTTTTTTCATAAGACCATGTCCAGTAATAATTCCTGTCAGGATTCTTAGGTTGTTTTTCCCAGATTAGTAAAAATATAGGATTTTCTGGGGATAGTTTGAGAAAGCTGTTTGGTGCAATTCTGCCCAGGTATACCCTGAAGCATCCCTTACTGACACCACAGAAAGGCTCAGGTCCGATAAGTTGCGCCGACTTTAGCCAGTGAGTCAGCTGTTTCGTTTCCAGTAAAGCCCCTGTGGGCTGGAATCCAGTGTATCCAGTGACTAGGTTTTTCTTTGCAAGTTCGTGGATGACCAAAACCAGGTTCGATTTTATAACACATGAGTCCAGAGCTTTAAGAACAGCCTGGTTGCCTGAGAAGATAAATATGGTTTTACCACGTGTATTAGAACTTAAATTTGTTCTAGCGCAGTAGTTAATGGCATATCTTATATACATAAGACCATCCCATAATTAAAATTCATGTTGTCTTTAAAGTAAGCATTAAGAACAAATTTAAATAGGTAGATCTAGATACAAATTTATTAAATGCAAAGTACCTATGTATGTATCTACCATATTCAAATATTGGGGCATATTGGTTAACATTGTTTAAACTGTTTCTAAGATGACCTTCATCTTAATCTATCTTGGTTAAACATTGAAAATGAAAAATAATCCAATTTAAAAAAGAAAGAAATTAAAAACAAGTAAAAGTGTTATCATCGGCCTGGCCGATGCTTTGATACCCTCTACTGCATAAAAGTCATGCAAAATGTTTGCCATGCAAGTTAGTATGTGTCTAATATTAGTTTTGTATGGTAAGTAGCAGAACTACTTTACCGACATAGACAATTTTCAATACCAACCTGACGACGGTTAAAAAATGTCCTCTCACAAAATTGCATTCACCTAAGTCGATTCGTTTGGACGCTATCGTGCTTTCAACAGACAGAGATATATGGGTCAAATATTGGCTTTGTATGGGAGGTAACAGAACTACTTGATCGACATGGACCATTTTTAATACAAACTTGAAGGCCATAAATATAAGACCTCTCACAAAATTTCAGTTGCCTAAGTCGATTCGTTCGGACGCTATCGTGGTTTCAACACACAGAGAGAGACGTGGGTCTAATAGTGGTTTTGTATGGGAGGTACCAGAACTACTTGACCGACATAGCCCATTTTCAATACCAACCTGGCGATAGTAAAAAGAAGTCGTCTCACAAAATTTCATTCACCTAGGTCAATTCCTTTGGACGCTATCATGCTTTCAACAGACAGACAGACAGACGGACAGACAGACAGACAGACAGACAGACAGACAGACAGACGGACATGGCTAAATCGATTCAGAATGTGATCCTGATTCAGAATATATATACTTTATATGGTCTCCGGTGAATCCTTCTTGGCGTTACAAACGTAATGGCAAAGTGAATATACCTTCCTGTGGAGGGTATAAAAATCAATGTTTGCATATGAGACATAACTTCAATGGATTCCAATATCAAATGAAATAATACGTTGGTTTTATAATTTTTTTTTTCGATTTTTGTAGTTTTATAACTTTTTAATAGAATTATTCTTCGACATATTGCAATAAACTTTTATCTCTGGACCTGGAGGGGGGCGATTCCCTTCAAGGGACAAGTGGTTGTCATCTATAAATGGAGATAGGGAATTAACAGATTCATTAACAGAAGTAAATGATGGAACATATTCTTCTATAAAGGATTCTGTTAATCCCGGCGAGCAGGATGTGTTTATATAATTTTGTTTTACACTTTTTTTTCTTTCATATGTTTGTCTTGTCACATTTATAGATTTTTTTAAAAGTTCTTTACAAATATCGTCCATACTATAGCCATTGCAGAAACAAGATCCAGGAAGGGGAAGGGGATAGGAATTTGGTAGCAAACATTTTTTTGTGCCTTTTACAGAAATGTTTGATGCTGGAAAATGTTTTTCGCAAAATTTAACTACACCTTTACCATTGTGCAGTGAAACATTTCCAGAATGCTTTATCCAAACAAATCTGGCACTACTAAAGGGCAATCCTAAAAAAGATTTAGAGCACCCTGGCGTATATATATTAAAACAGTTCCAGTAAGAACAGGGGATGGAACTCATTTTTAAATTAATCAAATTCCCCAATTTTTATTCGTAGGTATTCCTATTCCTATTAAAATCATGTACATCCATATGCAAAACCAGTTCCAGATCCAACCCCAACGCATACCTATTCATCCCCCATCATCACCGCGTACAAAAAAAATGAATCGGTTGGCGAGATCGCGAGGATTTGAGTCTGATTATAAAACATAAACATAAAACAAAACGAAAAAAAAATGCTACCTACTCAATCGACAGATGACTGTATCTGTCCCACAGTGCACAGTCCTTCTTTGTTCTTCTTCTTCTGTGTTGAGTTGTATTTTTGGTTTCATAATTCTTCACTCAAGATTAAGTCCGTAAAAACAAGAAAAAGCTTAAACGATTACAACACTCCACGCGAGGTAAATTTGAAACTTGCTTTTAAAAATGATGATTCCTCTATGTATAAATACTCAATGGTAATATCAAAGAATATATAATTACCAAGAAGTACTATCTGACTTTGAAAATGAAATCAAACACAGAAAGCTCTTTTTTAAATAATGAAAAGAGAATATCAAAGAATATATAATTACCAAGAAGCAGGGCTTACTTTATGCGACTAAAGTTGCATTTTGCCCCTTTTTTTCTTTCCATCCCCAATGAGACGACTTTTCCAAAATTGTCCATATTTGCCCCTTTTCTGTATTTCGTTGATAGTTCTTCCCATTTTGGAAAAAAAAACACCCTTTTGTATGAAATACGAAATGTGACAATAAATGCTTCACGAAACTACTTCACAATTAATTGGGATCTGAATGCGTCCTTTTTCTATCAGCCAGAGGTATCAGCTATTAGCTATTTATGTCCTATTGTCATAAGTTTAGGCATTAACAATTTAGCTATAACCATGTTCCATGCAACAATAAGATAGAACGAGATGAAAATATGCGTAAGCCACTTAACTTTAGTGAACTCCCTCGTTTTTTTTCTGACATTTATGGGCAAATTAGTATTGCCCCTTTTTCTACGCAAATCCCCTTTTTTTTGCGACTTTTTCAAAATCTTTGAAGTCAGCACTGCCAAGAAGTACTATCTGACTTTGAAAATGAAATCAAACACAGAAAGCTCTTTTTTAAATAATGAAAAGAGAGCCGACTGAAAAATAATTGAGAGTAAAGCTCTTTCTCATACAACCTCGATCCACAAGTGGACCCTCAAAAAAAAAAAAAAAAATTAAAACTGCAGTGAAACAATCCTTAGAAAATATTATTTTGAAAACAAAAACTGTTATTTCTCAATAAAATAGCATAGTAAAAAATGAAGGAAAATTCGATTTTGTTTATTATTTATTCTTATTTACACCTGGTGTGCCAAGGAGACTGATACTTCAACTACAGAGGTGCAGCTGAAAGGGTCCTTTTCTTGCGGAAATTTTACCAATAGGAGAATCCAGTAGCGGAAATTTAAATATTTTTGCTTCTGGATTATGCCTTCTTGTCTTGAAATATAACAATCAGTTATACCTAATACAGCATTTTATGCCAGATCGTAAACAATTTTTTTCATTCATTTTTTGGCAACGCAAGAAATAAATTGTCCACCACCATCTGCATGTGCATCAACGAAGCGAATGAAAAAATCGTTACTGTGTACAAGGATCGTGTGCCTTTCGTTTCGTATCGTCAATCCTCGTCATCGTCTCGTCGTTCATCAAGAACCGGTTATGCGGAAAGCAGAATATTCTGTTGGTATATGTGCGTGTACCTGGCTATAGGCATAAAGAGGTATCGTAGGTGGTATTATCATGTGCTGTGGTGATGACTGTGTCGCTGTTTGTATTGTAACTTCTCGTTTTATGAAATTCTCTGAGCGCAAGATTGAAAAGTTCTTGATAAAGAAAAGCAATAGCAAAAGCTGTGAGAGCGGGCAGCAATGTTGGAACCCGCCATACAAAAATTTTCAGTAGAAACATTTGTATGAGATGCGTCTTCTTGGTAATTATATATTCTTTGGTGCTACCATTGTATATACACACTATAGTACTCTCATCCCATCGCATTGAATTACGCGTCTTCGACGATACAGGTGGCGCTTCAGTTGATTTAGTTTGTACACTGCCAGCCAACTCCGATCATTGGGGAAATGTGTATAGAGAAAACCAAAATAAACAAAACAAAGTCAAACTGGTTTGCCTCTTCTCTTTCTTCATTCATATCGCCATTTCCATCCAACAGTAGGTATAAAATTATTTCTGATGTAATGTAACAGGGTAGGGTAGAGAACTGCAACTGGTTTGGCTTTTCATAGTGAGAGGAGAATAGAGGAAAGGAGGTGCAATGAGCAAGAGCAAGTATAAATCAACAGCATGGTGGTCGTGGTGTAGGATAGGATGGTGGTGGTGGAGGATTTGTGTGTTTGGAGAGGGGTGCACGATGCAAGGGGTGATCAGTTGGGAAAGACAAATTGAATAAAAACTAAATTTGGCTTCCTTTCTGTCGTTGCAGAAGATTTGAGGATTGGGCATAAAATAATGTATGTTGGACTTTCACTATTTTCCATATATTTTTGTCAAATATGAATCGATATAAGTGATTTTTATACCCTCCACAGGAAGGTATATTCACTTTGTCATTACATTTGTAACGCCAAGAAGGATTCACCGGAGACCCTATAAAGTATATATATTCCGAATCAGGATCACATTCTGAATCGGTTTAGCCATGTCCGTCTGTCTGTTGAAAACACGATAGCGTCCAAACGAATCGACATAGGCAACTGAAATTTTATGAGAGGTCTTATATTTATGGCTTTCAGGTTTGTAATAAAAATGGTCCATGTCGGTCAAGTAGTTCTGGTACCTCCCATACAAAACCAATATTAGACACACGCGTGTACCTATACAGTACATACAGTGGAGGGTATCAAAGCATCGGCCAGGCCGATGATAACACTTTTACTTGTTTTTAATTGATTCTAACATATTATAGTAGGCATTCGTCTAAAAATTTGTAAGTTGGGAAAGACAAATTGAATAAAAACTTAATTTGGCTTCCTTTCTGTCGTTGCACAAGATTTGAGGATTGGGCATAAAATAATGTATGTTAGATTCTCACTATTTTGCCTATATTTTTGTCAAATATGCATCGATTTAAGTGATTTTTTAATTGATTCTAAAATATTATAGGCATTTGTCTACCTTATGAGGTTTATAATGTAGAAGCATTTTATGTCGGTAAAACGAGCAGCTAATTATTATAGGTATCTACATTCTATATCTCTCTCTATATAAAAATCAATAATTATTGTGCGTTAGTCTCGCAAAACTCGAGAAAGGCTAGATGCTAGACCGATTTGGATGATTCTTTTTTTTTTTTGTTTTGTTCGTCTTGAATCAGGGTTTGGCAAAAAAGAAAATTCGGAAACCCCCAAATGAAAAATTGCAAAAAATGTAAATTTCCATTTTGTAAGGGAATATAAGTAGGTACACCACTAATGATCGCAAAACTGGAAAACCACCGAACCAAACCCAAAGGTAGGTATTTCTGTGAAGTGTGAAAAATTTGACAATTGTACAAACAACAAAATTTGATACTCTATTCTTCAACAGTTTTTAAAATTTGAGACATTGATATGCGTTCTGCTGATGGACAAAAATATATCTGTGCAATAGATACCTATACAATTGCTATAGGCATGAGCAAAGCCGGCCGGGTAGGTACAGCTAGTATATTTATCTATATATGTAGTGCAATTATTGTTCCTTTGCCATAACCACTAATACGTAATCATTTCGATAAAACTAATATAGGGAATTAAATCTAATGAGTAGATACATTTGTACATAGGTACATATTCAGGGGATTTATACGGAACTATTTAGATTAAAGTATGTTTTTCAATGTAGGCACTACTATGTATTTAGAAGAAGTTCTCAGTTTGATTATCATGCATTTGGTATTGCAAAATAGAAAAATAAAAATATCAGTTTCAAATTCATTTAAATAAGTGATAAAAAGCTTTTATTTTACAAAGCTTGGCTCCCGTGATTGTCGAAGAATAGCGCCACACCCCTTTGTCCAATGTTAACCAAACTTCACAGAATAGCCTTCGTACCAAAAACAAAAGATGTTCTCCAAATGTGAGTTCAGCCAGGTTTGTTGTTTTCGAGATATACCATGATTTTTGTATGGACGGTGCCACGCCCCTTTGTCCAATTTTGTTTACATACAAACCTGATACAGAAGAATATACCTTTATAGAAAATAAAGAATCATCAAATTTGGTGTAGCCAAACTCGAGTTATAAAAGGAATATAAAAAATAGATTACTAGCAGTCCCGTGATGGTCTGGCTTGTGTTATTTGGGGTTACCCGCCTGATGCTGTTATTTCTGGTCTGGAGACAATTGTGAGCTATTCGCTCGTTACGAACTGATTAGTATAGTGCGTCTATATGTTAAAGTCGTTAACAAATTCTCAGACATATTTTTATTCCTTTTTGATTTTCATTTTCCCTCACTTTCGTGTGATCGTTGATCAATGGTTAGAAAACGGGCTTAGATTATCCGTTTTGGGCTGTGCGTTGATGACTTAGTTATATAAAATCAACAATAGCTTACTTAATTTCATAACGAGAATCTAATCTGAACTGCAAGTCTCTAAATACATATTCATCAATTTCTTACATACTAAAATAATCCATATTTTAAATGTTAGGGATGATTTGGATGATTGCTGCAATAGCATTCAGCGTAGCACTGCGTATAGCCGGAGCCGCTCCTAAAATAATTGTATCTAAATACAAAAGGTTAATTTTGGGTTTAAAATTAAAATAAACCAATTAACTCAAACTGTCAGCCTACAAATCGCATACATACTTATGCACAGTTTGAAACAAACTACTAGAGGTACAAACGAATCCGTCCTGTCGTTAAGAATACAGCTACCTACCACCACGCAGACAAACAGGTAGGCAGAATTGCGAGACTCAGTTTTTGAGCTGTAGGTAACCTACTATCACCGTAATATCATAATTAATTGTTCTAAAAATTTGGACCTAAAACAATATCTTTCTCACACTACCTACAATATGAGAAAATTGAAAATTTGGATCGATCAGGGTACCTGATTTTATTTGCTAAGATCCAACCAAACTTCCCCACTAGTGCACCTCACATGCTCACCCACCCCATAATTTTCAAATCATCATACATAACCTACCCTTGACACCTAAGTCCAAAAGTCACGACACCACCGCCCATAAATCCAAGAAATACAAAATATGTATTGTTAAAAATCCGATCTATGATTTCATATTTCTCCTTTCCACATTGTTATCCTCTTAAATATCAATTCCAATCTTCATCACTCATCAGCATCACACTCATTATCATGCTAAAAGTACTCTTCCCACACACCACCACTATATGCGAAAAGTATAAATCGATCCGATCTTTCATTTCATATTCCCTCTTTTCATATTGTTATTCTCATAAATGCTAAAAGTACACTTCGCCTAACCTACACACCACCACTACTAACTACCTACGAGTATAGGTATATATCGTATATGCGAAAAGTACCCGATCATTCATTTCATTCCACTTCCACATTCCACTCCTTAACAATGCAATCGGTGGAGAATAAAAGACAACAAAAATACTAATTGTTCTTTCTCTTTCATCTGCATGTTGTCAATGAGACGAATAAGAAAAGAAGAAGGCATCATTTAATTTCGTTTCAAATAATCCAATACAACTACCATGTTCGATTTGAGTAGTTGGTCTCAGAGGTGGTTGGTGGCGCTAGTGCATAAATGCGAAGTGATAGTACTATAGTGTCTATATACAATGGTGCTACCCAAGTGTGTTATTCAAAATACAAGTTTTAACCAAATACTTCACACTTCTGGACTGCAAACGAGGATTTTGACAAGTCCGAGTCTCCAATAGAACCAAGAAAATACTTACGTTTTCCACACCCTGGGGAAGATACGCGTGCAAGAGGCGCATTGGGTATATCTGCCGCCCCCGAAGTGTTCCAAAGCATAATGGAATCCCTCTTATCACACCTACCAAATGTAAAAATTTCAATTGATGACATTTTAATTCATTCCAGATCAAGTGAAGGGCTTCGAAAAACCACAGCAGAAGTCATCAACATCCTGAACGACAACGGCTAAAAGCTAAACCAAACAAAATGCGTGTTCGAGCAACGAAAGGTCAAATACCAGGGACACATCATAAGCGAGAACGGAGTGACAGCTGACCCAGACAAAACGGAGTCGATTCAACGTTTGAAATCACCAAAGAACAGAAAATAACTTCAGAGAGTTCTTGGGAAATTCACTTAGCTGAGTAAGTTCATCCCTAATTTTTCAGCCCTAACAACACCACTACGCGCACTCTTAAAAAAGTCAAACCCATGGGAATGGAATACCGTTGAAAAGGAACCATACATGAAATTAAAAACCGCTATAAGTAAAACACCCGTATTAAAGTTATATAATGTGAACGATGACGTCAAGCTACAAGTCGATGCCAGTTCAACCGCACTATGTGCAGTTCTCCTGCAAAAAGAGCAACCGGTAGCGTACACATCAAAAGCCCTAACTAACCCAGTATGTCTGGGGAAAGAAATTGGTCATTGAATCTCACCACAAACCGCTGGAAACAATTTTCCGGAAACCGCTTCACGCGTCACCAGCCCGCCTTCAACGAATTTGTCTAAGTCTCTTAACGTACGATCTCGAAGTCGTATTCAAAGAAGGTAAACAAATGTTTATCGCTGACCCACGACAATGACTCAGACTTACAGGTTCAACTTATTCTATCCATCTCCGATCGAAAAGCTTATTCAGCTAACTAAATCTGATAAACAACAACTGACAGTTACTCTGGCTTCATCAAGTTCGAGAAAATTAAGGAACTAATGGCTAAAAACGTGATAGCATTCTTAAAAAAATCCTTGAGACCGACAATGGACAACAGTATTCCTGTACAGAATTTAAAAAAATTTTCATCCGATTTTAACCATGCCACTTGCTCACGGTATCACCCTAAAGGAAATGGGCTCGCAGAAAGGGCTGTACAAACATCCAAAGCTATAAGAAAAACAATTCAACTACGACAACTCTGACTACCAACTGGGCATAATTAATTTCATGAACACCCCACGAGGAGATCTAGGAACACTTGCACAGCGCCTCTATTCAAGAAATCTGAGATCCCTGGTACCAACTCCCTTGTCATCACTCGTAACAAAACAGATTCAGCATGATGTGAGCGAAGAGTTACAAGTCGATCGTCAAAGACAAGCAAAATACTCAAACAAAGGAGCGAAAGAGAGTACCCAGCTTACAAAAGGGCAATGGGCAACAGGTTGTAACGAGAACAAATCCCAACAGTGTGGAAACCGGCAGTAATAGAGAGCAGAGTCCATCCACGATCATACATCCTCAGTGACAGCAACGGAAAAAAATATCGTCGAAACTCCAGTCACATCAAAACAAAAGAAGCTCACATACAGATTCCATCAAAATGCATAGCGAGCTTTAACCACCAAGAGCCGACACAATCACAACTAACTCTCGCAAGCACTACGAACAATTCTTTGAATCCAACTTCATCTACCCCAAACGTATCCACAGACTCAACTAAAACTTCCAATGTCTAAGCAGGTAAGTCATCATCCTTACCGAACTGTCAATAACAGCAACCGTCACTACGAGATCCGGAAGAATTGTCAAACCACCAGAACGACTCGTGTACTAACAATTTGATTTCCGATGCTCCAAGAAGGGAGATGCAATGTGGCCTGTCCCTAAGAATTATAATGCACCTACTCGTGAAACTACGAATCACTATCTGTCATCCCCCGAGTAATTATGACATCTACCCACATGGGCACTTGCTAACCTCACTTTGCTAAGCATTTTCATAACCATCCTTTTGAATACTGAATTAAAACCCGAATAAAGTAATTGAATTTATAGTAAAGCGTTGACTATTATTTACAACGTGTTTGCATAAATGAAAAATAAATAGTTAAAAAAGTTTTCAGATATATAAATTTTATTAAATTTTCCAACATCTCATTTTTATGAAACTTTCTAAATTTATATTTAGTTTTTATAACCATATGATACATTTAAATTTTTATTAGAAGTCAAAAGAAAATAATTTTTTATTCTCCAAACTAGAGTGACCCACCCTAGTACAGTAGCTACTTAGCTTTTATACGACTTTTCCGATATCGTTCCTTGTCTCTTCTTTCAGAAAACTCATGTCGTTTTCCATTGGGCAAAAAGAAGCGTCCGGGAGCGTCCGGAATCAAGAAAATCACTTCTGAAACCGTTCCATTGGCGCAAAAAATACTCTTCTGTTGATTCTGAGGAGAGAATTTCGCTTCTCGATTTGAAGTCAGAATCCACTCAAGAAGCACTAACACAAGTGCATTTTATGTATTTTATACAAGCCAGCTGGCAGCAGCCATAGGTACAATAATTGTTGACGTTTCATCAATGCGTGAGTGTAGTCGCCCAGAAGCAGTTTTCTTGTTCCATTGGATTTCGGAATGAGTGAATCCCCGAGTGAAACCAATGGAACACGACATCACTGTGTGAAGTGATCTGAGGTTTATACGAGAGAATACTGTCGTTTAACTTAAACTAAAGAAAGAACTCTGTTCAAGGTTTAAATCAAATTATGAAACCGAATTAATTGTTGAACTGAAGTTTAAACCAAAAGTGTAGTTTGAACATTGTGAAACTGAGGGTTAACACTTCAAAAGAATTTACTTTTATTTGTTTGTTTGAACAATTAACGATTCAAGAAAAATTACAATCTCGGTCTTTATTCATTACTTGGCGTTCACTAATTTGTTAACGACAAAAATTTGCGATTTTCTTGTCGTTTTGTGGCGTTCAATTCCCTAAAGAATGACATTGCAATTTCTCACATGACTTTCGTCGTACACTAGCGTTCAACGACGAAAAAACGCCACTCGTAATTCTAAATTCAAATTGGCGTGTTTTAAATCGTCGCCATAGAGCTTAATTCAAGCATTGTATATACACACTATAGTACTCTCATCCCATCGCATTGAATTACGCGTCTTCGACGATCCAGGTGGCGCTTCAGTTGATTTAGTTTGTACACTGCCAGCCAACTCCGAGCATTGGGTTAATGTGTATAGTATATGGATAGTGAAAACCAAAATAAACAAAACAAAGTCAAACTGGTATCTGGTATGCCTCTTCTCTTTCTTCATTCATATCGCCATTTCCATCCATCAGTATGTATAAAATTATTTCTGATGTGATGTAACAGGGTAGGGTAGAGAACTGCAAGTGCAACTGGTTTGGTTTTTCTTAGTGATAGGAGAGGAGAATATAGGAAAGGAGGTGCAATATTATGAGCAAGAGCAAATATCCCAGCAAACATTTTTCTTCAGTAAAAGTGAAGAATCACTTTACATTCAGTAAAAATGAAGAACATGCCTTCATTTAACATTCATTTATGTGAATCAAATCTGGTTTCAGATTAAAACGAATATTGACATTCGATTTTCATTCACATAAGTGAACAAAAATGATTATGAGCAAGCTATCTCAAAAAACAAATATCTCGCACTACATTTTCAGAATTCAAATTTCAAACGACATTCAAATTTCCTTCACTTAAATGAATAAAAGTGGCGGTGCACAAGATCGTAAAGACAAAGATCGAGGGTTATTTTTGTGCAAGAGAAAACTTGTTTTTGCGCAAATGGATAGTGACAACGGAACCTGGAAATGAAACAAAGAAAATATAGAAATTAGATGCGTCAGTTCGATTAATTGCTTGCAACGGACGGTGGTCCCCACTCACGAAAATAAAAAGATTGAAAAGTATAAAAAAGACAGAAAGACCAGCAATAAAAGCATCTGCGAGCAAAAGCATTTTCTTGGAGGGGTGCTCAGACTAAAAAATCTGCACGGTCTCTAACAACCGTAGTTGCCCTACGAAGTAAGTTAAAAAACAAAAATTATAAGCTCATATTAACTAAATTTATTTATTTTTTTTAAAGATGCAATTCACGCCAAATACAACCTTTCGGAGGATATTTTCGAGCAAGCAGCGATGAGGCACATTCAATACGCCAACGAGCGGCTCAAGCCAAAAAAAAAAAACTGAATATAAGCATTCATTTTAGTGAATGTTTCTCCAATAATTTATGAATCATTTATTGATATGATTTATGAATCTTTATGATGATTTAAAAATGATTCAGTCAATATTCACTTAAGTGAAGATGTATCGTGACATTTTGCATGACACTTTTCTATAAGTAAACATGCTTACATTCATTTTAGTGAATGTTTCTCCAATCATTAATGAATCATTTAAAAGATTCATAAATGAAGGCCCATTTCTCAGGAAAAAGGATTCAAATTGAATCATAAATGAATTCATATCTGAATGTTTTCTTCATTTAACTGAATCATTTATGATTCATTTCTGAAGAAAAATGTTTGCTGGGATAATTCAACAGCATGGAGGTGTAGGATAGGATGGTGGTGGTGGAGGATTTGTGTGTTTGGAGAGGGGTGCACGATGCAAGGGGTGATCAGTTGGGAAAGACAAATTGAATAAAAACTGAATTTGGCTTCCTTTCTGTCGTTGCAGAAGATTTGAGGATTGGGCATAAAATAATGTATGTTAGACTCTCACTATTTTGCCTATATTTTTGTCAAATATGCATCGATTTAAGTGATTCTTTTTTTAATAGATTCTAAAATATCATAGGCATGTGTCTACTTTATGAGGTTTATAATGTAGAAGCATTTTATGTCGGTAAAACGAGCAGCTAACTATTATCGGAATCTACATTCTACATCTCTCTCTATATAAAAACTAGCGTAGCCCGTGTACACTTCGTAGTGCAAAATAGTTAAATAGATAAACTGTTTTTATTGTAATGGCCTGTGGTTCTTACACAGCATTTTTTGTTTTTTCAGCAATCGTATTGCCTAGACAATATGATTGACTTTCATTATTTATATCATTGTTACAAATTTTAAAAACTTTGGCTTCCAATCCCAAGCCTATCGAAAACTGTACCCGCCCGGCTTTGCCCGTGCACAGGAATTGTATTGTTTAGGGGTTAGGTAATAATGTTCTTTCGTAAAATGCGAGAAATGATAATAAATCGACTTAGTGGAATTTTATTTCTACTTAAACCTGAAACACAGCAATATGAACAAAACAAAAAAAGGAGAAATGAAAATCGGCCCAGCGATTATGGAGATATAACGTCATCGAGTTTCACTCCATTAGAAGATGTTTTTTGTATAGGAGGTATAAGATTTTGAATATTTTTTTGTATGTGAAGTGCCGCTCCCCTTTAACCAAATTTGACCAATCTTTACAGGAGCACTCCAGGGCCAATAATTAAGATCATCTGTAAGTTTGAGCTCAATCGATTCGGTGGTTTTCTAGATATACGATTTTGAATGTTTTTTTTATGGGCGGTGAAACTCCTCTTTGCCAATTTTGACTAAACTTCACAGAACCATTCCAGGGACAATAACTAAGATCTTCTGTAAGTTTGAGCTCAATCGATTTGGTGGTTTTCTAGATATACGATTTTGAATTTTTTTTTGTATGGGCGGTTTTTACATACAAACCTGCTACAGAAGAATATACCTTTATAGAAAAAAATCATCAAATTCGGTGTAGCCAAACTCGAGTTATAAACGGAATATAAAAAATAAATTACTAGCAGTCCCCTGATGGTCTTGCTTGTGTTATTTGGGGTTACCCGCCTGATGCTGTCATTTCTGGTCTGGAGATGATTGTGAGCTATTCGCTCGTTACAATTAACAAATTCTCCTACATATTTTTATTCCTTTTTGATTTTCATTTTCCCTCACTTTCATGTGATCGTTGATCAATGGTTAGAAAACGGGCTTAGATTATTCCGTTTTGAGCTGTGCGTTGACGACTTAGTTATTTAAAACAAACAATAGCTTACTTAATTTCACAGTAAGAATCTAATATGAACTGCAAGTTTCTAAATACATAGGTACCTATTCATAAATTTCCTACATACTACAATAATCCATATTTTAAATGTATAGGGATGATTTGAATGATTGCTGCAATAGCATTCAGCGTACCACTGCGAACTTTGTATAGCTGCTCCTAAAATAATTGTATCTAAATACAAAAGGTTAATTTTGGGTTTAAAATTAAAATAAACAAATGAACTCCAACTGTCAGCGTACAAATCGCATACCTACTAATGCACAATTTGAAACAAACTACTAGAGGTACAAACGAATCCGTCCTGTCGCTACAGCTACCTACCACCACGCAGACAGAATTGCGAGACTCAGTTTTTGAGCTGTACCTACTATCATCTTAATATAATAATTAATTGATTTATTGATAATTCCCCCCGGCGGATTCCATGAAAGGGGTGAATATCTTTCTCACTACCTACAATATGAGAAAATTGAAAATTTGGATCGATCTGGGTACGTGATTTTATTTGCTAAGGTCTAAAACAAACTTCCCCACTAGTGAACCTCACATGCTTTGCTCACCCAACCCATAATTTTGCAAATCATCATATCATAACCTACCCTTGACACCTAAGTCCAAAAGCCACGATCATGACGCACCACTGCTGCCCATAAATCCAAGAAACACACAAAATATTTATTCTTAAAAATCCGCTCTATGATTTCATATTTCTCCTTTTCACATTGTTATCCTCTTAAATATAATCGTCATCCATCACACTCATCATCATGCTAAAAGTACTCTCCCCACACACCACCACTCCACTATATGCGAAAAGTACAAATCGATCCGATCTTTCATTTCATATTCCTCCTTTTCATATTGTTATTCTCATAAATGCTAAAAGTACACTTCGCCTAACTGTTGGAAATGTGAACCTGTTTTATTGAATCATAGAAATTATGTTTTTCTTTGTTCAAAATTATTTTAATATATTTTTCATTCGAATAAAATCAGCTTATCAGATAAGACTTGTTTGGATTTTTCTATAATCTGCTAATAGGTTATGGGCCCAGCAATAATTATTAATCGAGATAGACGTATCACGAAATTAAAATACCGAACAATATTGCTGAAAATTCTGAAGCTGCGAATCAAAAGATTATCGTCCAAAATGGAAGTTGGTCGATTGAGAAGTTGGTTGGTTCCGAAAATTGGTCTACCTGGAGTTTTGGGATAAAGACTAGGCTAGAAATGGAGGATCTTTGGGACTGCGTAGAAGGAAATTGTTCAGACCGAAACAAGGAGAAACAAGCTCACTGTAAAATAATTCTTTCTGTCGACAAGCAGCTTTATGTACATATTGAGAATGCTGGAACTGCTAAGGAGATCTGGAAGAAATTAAAGGACCTTTTTCAAGACTCAGGTTTGGAGCGAAGAATTGGTTTATTGCAGAAGCTGTGCTCTGTCCAACTTGTGGAGTGCAAATCAGTAGAAAATTACGTTTCTCAAATTGTGTCGACTGCGAATAAGTTGAATAGCATTGGGTTCACTGTTGCTGACGAGTGGGTTGGAAGTCTTCTTCTAAAAGGCTTGCCTGATGAGTACAAACCGATGGTGATGAGCATTGGAGCCTCGGGAGTTGCTAGGTATATCTGCTGACAGCATAAAAATGAAGCTTTTACAGGATGTCAAGTTTAATCCTTCAAACAATGCTAGCACTAGCAGTGGTGCCTTGTTCACTTCAAAATCGGACAAATTTAAGAAACGTAACAAGCAGAAGAAGCCCAAGGAAGACAACAACAAAGCTTTGGTTGAATGTTATAACTGCAATGGTATTGGACATATTTCTACTAACTGCTCTTCTCCGAAGGATGTGCAAAGTTCAAGTGGAAAGAGAAGAGGAAATAAATCTTTGTTCTCTGCTTTGCAAGTAGAATTCAGCAGGACTGAAGTGGGGGAAATTGAGAACAATGCTGTTGAATTTGATGGAGAATTACCTGAAGACCCTGGTATACGACGGAGTGCACGTATTGCGAACCAAGAGGTCATACATTACACGTACGTGGCTTCTAATTATTCGGAAGATGAACCTGTCACTGTAAAGGAAGCTATGGAGGGACCTGAAAAGACTGAATGGCTTCAAGCTATAAACAACGAGATGGAGTCGCTGATTGAAAATCAAACTTGGATTCCCACTAGTTTACCAGATGGGAAATCAACTATCAAGACCAAGTGGATTTTCAAGAAGAAGAGTGAAGCAAATAACAACATTCGTTATAAGGCCCGCCTTGTTGCAAAAGGCTACAGTCAACGGGAAGGCATAGACTACGAGGAGACGTATTCTCCAGTTGTGAGATACACATCCATCCGATATTTGATGGCGCTTGCTGTTAAGTATAACTTGGACATACAACAAATGGACGCCGTGACTGCCTTTTTACAAGGTGAATTGAAGGAGGACGTCTATATAAATCCACCAGAAGGTTTTCAAGATAACTCTGGTCATGTATTCAAGTTGAAAAAGGCCTTGTACGGGCTGAAGCAAGCCAGTCTGGTTTGGAACCAAAAATTAGATCATGCCTTGCAGAATAATGGACTGAAGCGTTCGAATGTGGATCCATGTATCTACTATAAAAGGAATGGATCAAAAATGACATATTTAGCCATTTACGTTGATGACATTCTAGTTTTCACCAACGATCCGAGTTATTTTAACCTACTAAAGAAGAAGCTCATGACGCAGTTCAAAATGAATTTTCTGGGAAAGGCTAAGCAGTGTCTTGGGATGCGGATAACTCATGC
This sequence comes from Cheilosia soror, assembly GCA_949372485.1. Lineage (NCBI taxonomy): Eukaryota > Metazoa > Arthropoda > Insecta > Diptera > Syrphidae > Cheilosia > Cheilosia soror. Next base: position 45,930,320 of record OX443562.1, on the reverse strand, counting down.
CAAAAGTTTATCTGGATCAAGAAAAGTATATTCAGAGGATGCTGGCACGTTTCAATATGGAAGAATGCAATGCCGTTGGTACACCTTTGGATGTAAATCAAAAACTTACTAAAGAGTTATCTCCCAAAACTGAGAAGGAGCAATCGGAGATGAAGAAGATCCCGTACCAGCAAGCGATTGGAAGCTTGTTATTCGCTGCAAATTGCACTAGACCAGACATTTCGCAAGCAGTAAACCACCTCAGCAAGTTTAACAACAATCCAGGCATGCAGCACTGGAATGCGGTCAAAAGAGTGTTTAGGTACTTGCAAGGTACGAAGTCAGCAAAGATAGTATTCAGTCGCGATGGAAATCCTGATTTGCTGGCATATTCAGATTCAGACTGGGCCTCTGACAGTGACGATAGGAAATCAGTAACAGGATACGTTACTCTGCTACAAGGAGGTGCAGTTTCGTGGAATAGTCGGCGTCAACAAACAACAGCTCTATCCACCACCGAGGCCGAGTATATGGCGTTATCATCTGCAACGCAGGAAGTATTATGGCTTCGAGAGTTGGATGCAGAGCTTAACATGAGCAATAAACCCGAAGTTCCGACTACAATCTTTTGTGATAACAAGAGTGCTCTGCACCTAGCGACAACATCAAGTTATCATCCTAGGACAAAACATATCGACATACGTCATCACTTCATAAGAGAGAAGTATCAACTTGGACTCATTAAATTTGCAAGTGTTGGCACAAATGACATGGTTGCAGACAACTTGACGAAATGAGTAGTTAAACAGAAGCACAATTTCTGTTGTGGAAAAATGGGACTAATTTTCTAATTGAAACCAGTGGGGGTGTTGGAAATGTGAACCTGTTTTATTGAATCATAGAAATTATGTTTTTCTTTGTTCAAAATTACATATTTGAATATATTTTTCATTCGAATAAAATCAGCTTATCAGATAAGACTTGTTTGGATTTTTCTATATTCTGCTAATACTAACCTACACACCACCACTACTAACTACCTACGAGTATAGGTATATCGTATATGCGAAAAGTACCCTCTTCCACTCCTTAGTCCTTACTATACAATCGCTGGAGAATAAAAGACAACAAAAATAATAATTGTTCTTTCTCTTTCATCTGCATGTTGTCAATGAGACGAATAAGAAAAGAAGAAGGCATCATTTAATTTCGTTTCAAATAATCCAATACAACTACTATGTTCGATGTGAGTAGTTGGTCTCAGAGGTGGTTGGTGGCGCTAGTGCATAAATGCGAAGTGATAGTACTATAGTGTCTATATACAATGATTCAAGTTACAAATATATCAGTGGTCATTTCACTCAGCCGAAATCAACATTAAAAAAAAATACGCCCATGCGTCATGCAAAATGCAAACCGTAAAAGAAAGCAAGCGTACAGAAAGCTGCAAATGACGAGAGCGTGTGTAAGAGGAGCTGCTTCGTGGACAGTTGTAGGCCTTAATCATAAACAATAAAACAAACAGTAAGCACAAAATAAAATACGGGGAATACCTGCAGGTCAGTACAGTCGGTGTTGCTAGTCGGTACATGAGCATTATTATACCTACATTCATTTAAAAAAAGGGGATAAGTAGCAGTATAAGGAATGACAAATTCTCATGTCATTTCAATCGTTCCGTATTGTAGGTGCGACAAAATGTTGCCGCCCCCTAACATGTGCCGCGGCCCTCGCCCCAACTATGAAAAAATAAATAAATAGTTGGCGCAACAGGCGGTAGACACCCAAGGCCTAGCTTCTCGCAACCATTCGTTTTGTGTGAGCTTCTATTTATGGGACGAATGGAAGGGACCTACAATTTTATGCCGAGTCCGAACGGCTGAATTGAGAAGCTTTTTCATGACAGTCATACTCTCGGATGTTTGTCAGACGTTCGCGAGAGGTGGCGCAGTAGAAAAAACTTTTAAGATGTAGGTAATTTGTGTTTTTCCGGGGATCGAACCTGGTATCCCTCGCACAGTAGTCCAGCACACTAACCGCTGCGCTACTGCGCCCAAATATGGCCCTTCCTAAAGAAATAAGTTCATTTTTTGTTTCTGTAAAATTCATTCAAACGATTTCCATAGATTTCCATTTTTCCATTTTTAGCGATGCCAATGCTATGAATATTACTCCACACTTTACGGTTTACGGCAGCCAACCAAGAGGGATACTTGGGACTTCGAATTTCTAATATCCATTACGTTACGACTTGGTTTCGAAGAGAACAGTAGGATTGCAACTCAACAAGGCGGAAGCGCTTCCAACGGTTATAAGCCTGATCACGTAGGTTAATGAGTTGGCGAATATGTGCAGTGAACCAGGGCTGCTCTTTAGAGTGAATGATTTTTAACACTACGCGTGTTAACCTTTTTAACCTCAAAATTCAAAAGGCGGCATGGTCATTTCATTATCGTTCCACTACCAAATAAATCATTTGTTAAGTAGGCACCATTCCAAATATTGTCCTTGTTAAATACATTAATACAAATCACGATCCTATTTTTGGCAGATAAAGGAAAGAACATTTAAAAAACCAACAATGAATTTGAGTTGCGTTACTTTTAGTTGTTTTATATTCAACCGTATACCGATATCTCCGACTTACGATATATTATAATTCTTTTAAGTTTACACACCGTCACTCATGAAAAGTGTTAAACCGAGTTTTGCATAAGGGAGGAAATATTGCTCCGAATTTTCAGTAATAACTTGTATAATAGCCATATCATTTATGCGCCAATTGAAGACAAAAGTTGGTAAAATAAATCAAAGTAAAGGAACACCTACAATTAAAGGTTCTAACCATATCGATCAAATAATGATTCAAATGATTCTTCATATGCAAAGCAAAAGCACTTATAAGCACTTAGGAATTTACTAATAATTCTTATCAAACCACTTTGAAGCCACAAAGTTTTTTTTCTTATCATGGATAAGACAACCCATCTGCTGCTGCTATCTGCCAGATTGTCATTAGAATCCGGAGCACCCTGTACATATGCATATTATTTAAACACATTCTCCATCTTTTTTAGAAGTAGCTATGTACGTTCATCCAGTTATGTAGAGTGCAGGTACCCGTAGTTTGTCTTTGTATCTCGAAGTAGTTTTCTGTTGTTTCCAACCAGATACGAGATATCCAAATTTAGCTGGAGAAACTACCTATAACTTTCCAGCGATATGTAGTAAATTTTGTTTCATTTTTAGAGTAAAATTGGTTTCGTATTCCTTTATTTGCTACGCAAAGTTTTGAACTCAAACTTCTAAGCTACAATAATCTAACGCTAACCCACACTGTTGTAATAACCAAAAAAGTATCTGTAGGTAAATATATTTACTTACATTTATATGAAGAACAACGGGCGTCCCTAAGTATGCACACGAGCGACGTTACTTTTCTTACACCCACAAATATTCAAACCTAAGTCATATCTAGAATTCACGTTCGTAGCATATACTGGCAAATCAAAAACCCTAATCCATTCAGATAAAAAACAGTTACGTAGGTAAATATAAAAGGTATACATAATATACTTATCTGAACCCCAACTTCTAATGATTATTCTTATGAGTGAAGTATGGAAGTGATGAAAAAGGAGGGATTTCAGACGGTATCCGCATTCAGAGACACAGCAACACCAACACCATCTGCATAACCCTTTATCATTATTTCTATATAAATTAATGGCAAAAACTTATAATGTATGAGGATCAACAAAAGGTGGCCATTTATGCTTCAGGTTTGTACTTTACCATCTTACATAATGCATTATGTGCCAGCGTATTTTAAAAAGTTGAATGTTTTATTTAGGAACACGAGAAAGGTGGTAGCGTGGTTATACTTATGTACCTACTCATAAGATGTAAGGTTGTGTTCCGTTATGGCTCCAAGTGTTGGTGGCGTAAAATTTTATGCGTACAAATATCTATGCAAAAAAAAAAAGTTTCTCAAAAGCCAAAATATTCACATTTGACTAGGTATGAGTACGTAATTTGCAAATTCAGCACAAAGACATCCAAACAAATATCTTCTTGCATTACGTGGGTATAGACATGTTCTATTGATGTACAATATACATATATTTATATTCTTAATCAACGAATATCCCTCGGTATTGTGTACAGAAAACTTTAACCTTACATGTTTTTCAGGTCCTTAAAGATACTTGAGCTGTTTGTTGAAACCCTCACCCTTTAACCGTTATACATTTCCCCTACCAATTTAGTGATTTAGTAACTTGAGGAATAGTTTCCCATACCTACCTACCTACATCAGATGAGTACCGGTTTTGGTCTTCGAAAAATTAAACTAGTTTCATGAACTGAAATAGCAAAACATCTCACGATTCATGAAAGAAGGTTCACAGATCTGGTTAAACAGGTTTAGTAATACAATTTCGTTTCAGTTGGTCTTGTGCTGATCACTGGTTGACTTGACTTGTAGGTGAATTACATATTTAGTTATATTCCCTTCTGGGACCATCATAGACGCGTGCCTTTTTATTAGCTGGTATTATGTTTTAGGGTCCCTGGGCGCGTGTGGTGTTTATACAACATGATAGGAACTCGTTACAGAAGGGCTGAATAGCATGCAAGTCAGCGGGGAAGGCTTGCATTGGTGTCAGAATTTTGCGACGGCTTCTCACCCAGCAAGAATGGCGACGGCTATCGAGATTGCAGTGTTGGGCAGTGTTTTTTTTTCATTTGATTCTTATTATAAAACTATAAAGCAATCTTTATTTTTTTACTTTCTTATCAAAAATACACTGAGGACAAAGTTTCGCGTCGAAACAACGTGTGGAAAATCAACGTAGATGACTCCGATTCCTATCGAGCACTGCCTGTAAAATTAAACGCAGAGAATATCCAATGGTTTACTTATGCAAATAAGTATGAAAAACCGTGGCGAGTCGTTGTTAGAGGACTCCACCCGTCTTGCGGAAAAGAAGACGTTATAGAAGACGTGCAAACCCAAGGCTTCAGAATTCTTGACGCCGTGAATATAATCAAGAAGGAAAAGCAATGTACGGAAGGAGACAAAGATACCGTAGTTAAACGCGGTCTTCCATTCTTTATGCTTACTTTTAATAGGACCGAGAATATGGATAGCATTTTCAAAATCAAAACCATTCTAAGCATCTAGGTCAAAATCGAGCCCATGGGCAATTAAAGGAGAACGATACCTCAGTGCCAACGATGCCAAGGCTTTAACCGCACAAAGGCATACTGCCAGAAAGAACCACGCTGCGTAAAATGTGTGGGTGCACATCTCTCTGGAGAGCGCAACAAAACCAAGCAGACCACAGCGGTTTGCGCCAATTGCACGAAAAATTACCCAGCGAATTATCGAGGTTGCAAAATCGCTAAAGAACTACAAAAAAGACGCGAGACTCTCAAGAAACCGATACATCCGGATCCAAGGTTAAAGGATCCTAATACCGATAAGCGCAAGACCGTTAAGGCACTCAAAAGGACTAAACCAAACAAGGAAAATATTAAGAAAGCGCAAAAGAACGTTGCTGGTCCCAGTGCAACGGAAAACCCGTTATTCATTGGTAAGAAATCGTACGCGAAAGTCGTGACACATGAAAACCAATCAAGATCAGCAGCAACAGAATCGATCTGCCAGTTATTAACTGTGATAATGGAAAAACTTGAGGAACAAACAAAAGTTAATCAAGTTATATTTGACAAATTGAGCAAGCTCGAGCTTAAACCTCGCAAGACAAACAGCAAAAGATGACTATGATAGACCTGCTCAAGATACTAGCATGGAACGCAAACGGACTTCTGAAAAAAAATTTAAGAACTAGAATTATTCCTACAAAAAAATAGTATTGATATATGCTTGATATCCGAAACCCACTTAAAAAGGGGACCTGGAGCCAAAATAAAAGGTTACAGTGACTATCACGCATATCATCCCTCGGAAAATGCGAGAGGCAGATCGTCTCCTTACATTAAAGAATGTATTAAGCACTCCGAAGACATAGTAATAGAACTTAATTTTATGCAAATAAGTTCAGTTTTGGTAAAAATAAACCACTTAGACTACCACATCGGATCTTGTTACTTCCCACCGGAATATAGACTGGTAGACGACGACCTCGATCGCCTCTTTGACTTACTCGGATCGAATTTTATCATCGGTGGTGACTTTAAAGCGAAACACACTTTCTGGGGTTCAAGATGTAATTCAACATATTGGCCAACTGATAAAAATAAAATCCCTGACCTCGTTGACTTTTTTATAGCAAAAGGGTTAACCAAAAATCTGACTAAAGTTGAAGAATGCTATGATTTATGCTCAGACCACTCAGCAATCACTCTGCAAATAGGTGTAAATGTAGCAAAAAAAGAAGGTCCGCTTAGGTTAACTAGTAAGAAAACCAATAGAGACTGTTTGTTCGAGCCCCCTCATGGACTTTCGGTTACTCAACAACGGCATCGACTTAGAATAGGCACGTGGAACATCTCTTCGCTCACGGCTATTGGAGTGGATACCATTAGGAGGGAGAGTTGCGATCTTAAAGCTAAACCTTAAAAGATCAACTCTAGCTCTAGTGGAGGTGTATGCACCTAATCTGGAGTCGGGGTACGCAGCTTTCTTAGATGAAGTTGATGCAGCCCTTGAAAAGGTTGCAGATATAGATTCTTATATCCTGATGGGTGATTTCAATGCTCATGAGGATGTGGATTCCTCGACATGGGGCAGCGCGATTGGGAAACACGGTGACCCCGATCAGAGCGCGAACGGAGAGAAGTTGTTGGACTTTTGTTGTTCAAATGGAATATCCATTATGAACACTTTCTTTCCACACAAAGATATCCATAAATACACATGGAACCGTCGAAGTCTTTAGCAGAAATCGCTGATAGATTTCTTTGTGGTACCATCGTTTATTAAAAGGATGGTTTGTGATGTTCGTGTGTTGAGAGGGGCTGAACTGTCAACTGATCACCACCTGGTGTTGTGCAAATTGTATCTCAAATACCTATCCTGCCAAAGCGTTAACCAAGAATGGTTACGCGCATACGGTGGGAGGGGCTACAGGACGATGAGATACGGGTGGAATTTGCACGGCAGATATCTGAAAGGTTTGAACAAATTCCAAATGTTCCATTGAATGTAGAGGAAGAATGGCAGTTATTTTCAACAGCAGTCATTGCCTCTGCAGGACATGTTTGCGGAGTGAAGCGGCTCGGTGTGGCGGCTGGTGGTGAGAAAAGAACCGCGTGGTTTAAAACGCACGGAGTTCAAGAAGCTATCAGAGAGCAGAACAAGGCTTTCAAGGTGTGGATTCTCCTCGAAACCGGTACATTGAGGCGCGAAGACCTTGCAAATTGGCTAGTTAAGGCAGCCAAAGAACAATCTTGGGAGGAGTTTGGCGAGAAATTAGACCGTGACCACAGATCTGCAATCAAGGTGTTCTGGCAGACCATCCGCCGTCTTAGAGGAAGGAAGTAGAACATTATTGAAGCAGTCAAATCCAAAGATGGTACACTTCTTTCCAATGAGGAGGACATCTTGCGCAGATGGAGCGAGCACTTTTCTGAATTGCTCAATCCAATCCAGGGCATTGAGGATGACAGATCCATAGCCTTGAGCAGGGCGGAAAATAGTCCCACGGTAGAGGAAGTCACTTTTACGATCAAATCGCTAAAAGCTGGCAAATCTGCCGGAGTGGATGAAATCCGGCCAGAAATGCTCAAGGCCTTATGTAGAGAGGGAGTCAAATGGCTCTCTCGTCTCATTAAAGTGGCCTGGGAATGAGGCGAAACTCCCAATGATTGGCAGATTGGGGTGATTGTGACCTTTTTCAAGAAAGGGGATAAAAGGGATTGCTCCAATTACAAGGGTATATCGCTTTTAAGTCTCCCCGGAAAAGTTGTTGCCAAGGTGCTGGAAACGCGTCGCAGAGCTGTGGTTGAGGCACGATTAGGAGATGAGCAGTGCGGCTTTCGTCCCGGCAGTACTATAAGAATACACTAATAAGAAAGTCGTTTGTAGATATATTTTGTTAAAAAAGTTAATGCGAAACGCATTACTGGAGTCGAGGCCAACACTAATTGTGATGACAATCGTACACTCCAAAGTTATTCATCCATAAATATGTTTATGATTGAAAGTAGTTTGATTAAAAAAGTTATTGTTTTATTAATAAAAGGGGTGCCAATAATTGGGCCAAACAAAAGCTGATGGGGCTCAATTATTGCCTAGGGGTGCCAATAATTACATCCTATGTAGCTACAATAATTATTGGCACTGCCAATAGTGTTGTACTTTTGTGAGTGCCAATAGTTGTATCATGCAAACCGTTTTTATTGGTTTTTGTTATTTAAGTGTTTTTCTGCACAAATTTCGGTGAGTGTATTTGGATCAGATATGTGCGGTGTAAAATGCTCAGGCTCTCTAAGACAATATAATATTTAGTGTTTAAAAGCACTTAGTTACCCTTATGTTCCACTCTTGTAAGGTGTGTTCAAATACATCTAACATCTTATATGATATTCATACATATTGCTTAACGGTAAATTTAGGTTTCCTTTTTTTAAAAATACACAATCTCTTTTACTTTCTCGAATTTATTAAATTTTAAATAACATTAAAAACAATTGTTTGCTTATTTCTTTTAATTATTAACTTATTTAAATTAAATAATTCCCAACGAAGAAAATATTTTTTTTGTATTTCCCTTGTAAAAACATTTATGTATGTTTTAATTTTTATTTTCTAATTTTAAACAAAACATTTTGAAAACATATGTAAATAGAATAAGATAGAAAACATGGCGTTTTTCTGTTTTTAAGGGTGCAAATAATTGTAGTTTTTGGGGTGCCAATAATTATGCCAGGGTTCTAATAATTGTGGTTTTTGTAAGCTTTTAGTAAACTGGCATTTTATATATATTTTCAATAACTAAACCCTTATTTATAAATTTTAATCAACGAGGAATTTATTAATCTATACTTTTGTATACAACTACAGATTCAAATCACTCTTTAAATAAAAATGTTATATTTAGTTGATCAAAGTTGAAATTTCCTTACGGGTGCCAATAATTGTAGTCGTTACGCTATAATGATTCTAAAGAACTTTTTGCTCTATCCTCAGGCCGTGGATATAAAAAATATAATAATTACAGCGACGATTTTGGTTTTAAGGGTTTTGGGATCTCCTATAACATTGTTGATCTAATTTGCATTTGAACTATTCCGAACCTTTTAATCTGTAATGTACCACGAGCGCTTGTAACGTTCTGACCTCCTTAAAATAGTGTTTATTCTCATATAGGACGTCTATCATCTCAATTACTATTTTTTTTATATCTATGTATAATGCGAGTAACTATACACTTTCATCCCCTATCAGACAGAATGCTCTCGTAGTACTATATGCCACAATAAGGGGTGAGAACAATTTCCCATCGAGACAAATTTATTTTATTTAGCAAAACTAGTTTCCACTCAAAATTGTAGACGACAGGGATCATCATTCAATGCATTTTATCATTTAGTTTTATTTAGACTCTGTTTGCATCAACTGTTGCTTCTTGTTCGCTTTAATGTTATTTGGTCGGTTATAATAAAGACAACTTTGTAATATTAGTGAAATAAAAAATGGTAAGATATTTATTCTGTATGTCTTAGTATAATGTAGATTAAAATCGGGTGCGCAATCCAACAATATTGCTATACTTCTGCACATTCATGAGCTTCAATTTTAACCTATTATAGCTAATAATTATTATGAAATTATAATTTACAACATCAATCCCACCGAACCGAAATTCTAATTTTTGTTTAAAATTTTAACTAATCAACGATATTTATTGCAGACAGTATTTTTGTTTGGTATTGTGATTTTACATAATTGATACGCTAATTCGAATACAAGGTTATATTCAAATTAACTATTAAGATAATGGAAGCTAAAAAAATAATGAAGTGTTTGTGTTTTCCAAAGCAATCGCAGATTTATAAATGGCACCATTATGTAGATAGTCAATAGTGGATAAAACAAGCGTAATTTATATAGGACTTCTATATCTCAACCATTCATTTGTATATTTTTTGTTTCATTTTTTTGGGAGTAGTGGATAGGACCAATACTCTTATGTCGCGAGAGAGTTGTGCAAATACGTTTATGGTGTAATTGTATTGTTTCGGTTGCAATGTGCAACGGCACGAAGTTAAATTTTTGGAGATCATAACAAGTTTCAAATTCAATTTTACATTTGCAGAGCTGTACATCTAGGCTTGCCACCTTCTAGAAAATCTTGTGGAGGACTTAAAAAAAAATCTTTTTTTTAAAACCCAAAATGCGTATACATAACATATATAACATATTGCCCCATTATTACACAATAAATACTAATAAAATAATAATTAAAGCTTAGTACGCTGCTTGACCTAAATTTTAGCTCCCATACAAAATTCTCTTCAAAATTTAAGCCAATCTATTTAGCCGAGCGGTACCCTAAAAAATTAAATTTTCATTTCACACTGTAGGTACTTCATATATCTGTCATTTAGCGCGGTGCCCAATAATAGTTCGGCACATTTTTTCTCCTGTGTTTTACGATTTTATCTAATGTTTGAAGAGAAAAATTGGAGAGCAGCTTAAAATTTAAAATTCATTCCCATGAATCGTGTAGCCACCGTCAAAAGAAATGTACAATTTCGCAAGCGAAGAGAGAGTGGAGAATTGTACCAAACATTGTACTACAATTACCTCTTTTTGACATTATTTCGCAGTAGCAGCGTACTAGGCTTTAATGGTCAATGCGGATGCAGAGGCAGACTGCAGAGGTCAATAGAATCTGAAGAGATGAGAAACATGAAACTCTCGCTTTTGCAGGCAATGCCGTTTATATTAAAACTTCACTCTAATGTATTTGCTGCCACATTTGTAAATAAAATCGTACTTTTTGAGAAGTGGGGGATTTGATATTTTTTGTTTTAGTAATTATTGTAAGTGGAGGAGATTTTTCTTTTTGCGGAGGACGGAGGACATCACCTTATAAAGGAGGACTGTCCTCCTCAAAGGAGGACGGGTGGCAAGCCTAGTACATCTAAAGAGCGGGTAAAATAAATTTAACGAGCAGGTACACCTTTTGTAAAGTGTAAACCTCTTTGAAAAACACTTGGATGATCTTATGATCACTGGTAAAAAGGATTCCAGACCTAACCTAACCTACCCTCCACAGGAAGGTATATTCACTTTGTCATTAGATTTTGTAACACCAAGGAATAATCACCGAAGACCTCATAAAGTATATAATATTATGAATTAGGATCAAATTCTAAATCGATTTAGCCATGTCTGTCTGTTTGTTTGTTAAATACTAAATCAAACCAATATTAGACCCATGTATCGCTCTTTCTGCTGAAAATACGATAGCGTCCAAAAGAATAGTCTTAGGTACATTCATGAAATTTTGTTAGATGATTTCTTTTAATGGTCGTCAGGTTGGTATTAAAAATAGTCTACATTTGTTAAATAGTTCTGGTACCAATATAAGTCCCATTTGTCTCTCTGTCTGTTGAAGATACGATAGCGTCCAAACGAATCGATCTAAGCAAATAAAATTTTGTGAGATGACTTATTTTTACCATTGTCAGGTTGATATTGAAAATGGGCTATGCCGGTCAGGCAGTTCTGGTACCTCCCACTGATATGTCTCATGCCTGTACACTGTATAGTATAGTGTACAGTACATACTAACTCGCAAGTCGCAATGCAAACAATTTGCATGAGTTTTATGCAGTGGAGGTTATCAAAGCATCGTCTAGGCCGATGATAACACTTTAACTTGATATATTTTCTTAAAGAGAGTGGTGGCGATAGCACGCGCTGGTCGCATTCCAATTTTCATTATTTCCATTCTTATACGGGATCGTTGCCATCTCATGAACAAATTTCTTCACCTCAAGCCAAAAAAAAAAAAAATAAAAAATAAATCTGACATATAAGGGGTGATAGTAATTTCTCATTCACACCACTCAGTTTTTTTCTTTAGAAACACGTTTCCATGTGAAAAGTAGCTGTAGGTATTCTTCTATGTGGTAAATTTAAGACAAGATTGGATAAGATATATTTTCCCACAGAACTTGTATTCTATAAAAAGTGGTTCCGATCATTCTACCCCTTTTCTTTATTATATCTAAAAGGTATTTTTTTTAAAAAAATTGAAAATTTGTTTCTTATTTGTTTTGCTTCGGATTTTCATACCTAAGAACAATCTACCGACATTATTGCTTTGAATAAAGATATCCGTCGGAAATGAGAATTGTTCGCAACGCATACTCCGTCGAAGGCGACGACGTATTGACTTGACATGATATTGTATCGCGCTACATCGGGGTTTTCCTATTTGGTGCTTGTATTTATACCCCCCACAGGAAGGTATATTCACTTTGCCACTACATTTGTAAGTGTAACGCCAAGGAGGAGTCACCTGAGATCCCATAAAGTATTATATATTTTGAATCAAGAGCAAATTCTAAATCAATTTAGCAGTGTCCGTTTGTCTGTCTGTTGAAAACACGATAGAGTCCGAACGACGTGACCTAGGCGAATGAAATTTTGTGAGATGATTTTTTGTTACCGTCGTCAGAATGGTATTGAAAATGGGATATTTCGGTCAAGTAGTTCTGGTAACTCCCATACAAAACCACTATTAGACCCGCAAGTCTCTCTGTCTGCTGAAATCATGATAGCGTCCAAACGAATCAACTTAGGCGATCCCATACGGGTATAAGAGAGATTATGGACTTGATCTAACCATCTCATCCTTGGTCTACATAGAGGACGCCTGCCTGATGGTACTGATTCCATAGCACGTCGTGGAATCCTGGTCAGGGACATGCGTTTAACATGACCAAACCACCGAAGCATGGATCGCTCCGTCCGGAAAAGTAGCTGCTCGACATTGAGTTCCTCACGTATTCTGGTATTTTTGATGCGATCTCTACGGGTCACACCAGCAATACTACGCAGAAATCTCAATAATGCCCAAGCTGTCTCAAAATTGATCCAGCCTGACCAATCCTATAGGTAAACTCAGCATTGCTCCTTCCATCATTCGTGAATAAGACCCCGAGATACTTGAACTTCTCCACCTGTTTCAATGGAATTCCACTAACAAGCAGAGTGCATTGAACAGGCGTTCTGGAGACGATCATTACTTCAGATTTGTTCACGTTTAGCTTAATCTCAGCTTCAACCTTTAGGAAAACTCAGCATTGCTCCTTCCATCATTCGTGAATAAGACCCCGAGATACTTGAACTTCTCCACCTGTTTCAATGGGATTCCACTAACAAGCAGAGTGCATTGAACAGGCGTTCTGGAGACGATCATCACTTCAGATTTGTTCACGTTTAGCTTAATCTCAGCTTCAACACAAACGGCTACAAACCGATCGAGTGCGCGCTGAAGTTCAGTCTGAGAGGACCCAAGGATGACCAAGTCATCAGCGAAGAGCAGATGACTTATCCTCAGATCTCCCAATTCGAAACGTTCTTTTGAACGCTTTTGATTTAACGCCGTTTACCCGAACACAGCTTTTACAGTTTGTGTAAAGAGATTGAATTGCTCTCAAGAGAGAACCGTCAATTCCATACTCCTGCAATACACTCCAGAGTTTACATCGAGGGACTCGGTTGTAAGCTTACTGCTAATCTCCTAATCGTGCCTCAACCACAGGTCTGCAACGCGTTTCCAGCACCTTGGCAACAACTTTTCCGGGGAGACCTAAAAGCGATATACCCTTGTAATTGGAGCAATCCCTTTTATCCCCTTTCTTGAAAAGGGGCACAATCACCCCAATCTGCCAATCATTGGGAGTTTCGCCGCATTCCCAGGCCACTTTAATGAGACGAGAGAGCCATTTGACTCCCTCTCTACATAAGGCCTTGAGCATTTCTGGCCGGATTTCATCCACTCCGGCAGATTTGCCAGCTTTTAGCGATTTGATCGCAATAGTGACTTCCTCTACCGTGGGACTATTTTCCGCCCTGCTCAAGGCTATGGATCTGTCATCCTCAATGCCCTGGATTGGATTGAGCAATTCAGAAAAGTGCTCGCTCCATCTGCGCAAGATGTCCTCCTCATTGGAAAGAAGTGTACCATCTTTGGATTTGACTGCTTCAATAATGTTCTACTTCCTTCCTCTAAGACGGCGGATGGTCTGCCAGAACACCTTGATTGCAGATCTGTGGTCACGGTCTAATTTCTCGCCAAACTCCTCCCAAGATTATTCTTTGGCTGCCTTAACTAGCCAATTTGCAAGGTCTTCGCGCCTCAATGTACCGGTTTCGAGGAGAATCCACACCTTGAAAGCCTTGTTCTGCTCTCTGATAGCTTCTTGAACTCCGTGCGTTTTAAACCACGCGGTTCTTTTCTCACCACCAGCCGCCACACCGAGCCGCTTCACTCCGCAAACATGTCCTGCAGAGGCAATGACTGCTGTTGAAAATAACTGCCATTCTTCCTCTACATTCAATGGAACATTTGGAATTTGTTCAAACCTTTCAGATATCTACCGTGCAAATTCCACCCGTATCTCATCGTCCTGTAGCCCCTCCCACCGTATGCGCGTAACCATTCTTGGTTAACGCTTTGGCAGGATAGGTATTTGAGATACAATTTGCACAACACCAGGTGGTGATCAGTTGACAGTTCAGCCCCTCTCAACACACGAACATCACAAACCATCCTTTTAATAAACGATGGTACCACAAAGAAATCTATCAGCGATTTACACCTCCACTAGAGCTAGAGTTGGTCTTTCAAGGTTTAGCTTTAAGATCGCAACTCTCCCTCCTAATGGTATAAACTCCAATAGCCGTGAGCGAAGAGATGTTCCACGTGCCTATCCTAAGTCGATGCCGTTGTCGAGTAGCCGGGTTAAACCCGGCCGACTACCGAGCGTGACAAGTCGACCGTCAGACGCTCGCAAACTGCCACCTTTCAGGCCTGGCTCCAATGGGCGCCCTACTATGACAGGCAGTAGTCCAGCACACTAACCACTGCGCTACTGCGCATTCGTCGAAATAGAATATACCAAAGACAAAAGCATGGAAAGCAAATTCAACGGAAATAAAAAAAATAGTTTTAATAAACCTATTACATAGATTATGGAGGTATCTATGTATTTATATATGTATTATATTTTATTAAAAAAAACTAATGATTGTGAGAGGGTAGACCTAGAGTCCTATACCGAAATGTGGCGCCAGCGCCAACTAATGTTTTTTTTTGTGTTTATGAAAAAATGAAAGCAAGACTTTACTTTACTGCCCATTCGAAAACAACAGTTTTTTCACAGTACGATTGATGAGAGATATAAATAAATTAAATAACGCAAAATTTGCAGTTTTTTATTAAAATTTTACTTTACTGACCATTCTAAAATAAAGGGTAGGTAATTGAATTGATTCTCTGGCTGTATAAAATGCACAGTTTTGTTGAAACCACATGTTGGTCACATCCATATCTTGTAATATAGGCACTAAAAACTGGGTTATCATGTCACGATAACGAACACCATTAATTGTTACTGCCTGTCCAGCCGCGTTTTCGAAGAAATGGTCCGATAATACCTCCAGCCCAAAATACGCACCAAACAGTCACACATTTGATGCAAATGTTTCTCAACAATTACTCTTGAGTTTTGTGAACCCTAAATGCGACAATTTTGACGATTAACAAAGCCATCACGATGAAAATGATCTTCATCACTGAAGATGATTTTGTTCGAAAATTGTGGACTGTAGCTGAAAAGCCTTCATTATTTTTAAAATATTGCTCATGCTCAACAATGAAAATGCGTTGTTCTTTCGTATAGCCTAAATTTTTACTTATCCCAAACTATCAGCTGTCACATTGTTATCTTTCTTTCCGTTGACATCCTTTAAAACTCAATTATAAAAACTCGATTAGAGAATGCAACTAGGTATAGCGCACCCCATTTAGAGATAATGGAACTTGGTAGGCCATCTCCATCTCTATCTATATCTTCTGTATAAAAACAAAGTGGAAAAAGTATGTTTCCCTCTGTCGGCCGTAATTTTCAACCAATTTAGTTGATTTTTTTCTAAATGTCGGTTATTACGGTGATCGGGCGATAGGCCAAACAAATTAAAAATCGCACAAAGGCGTGGCACTGCCCATACAAAAAAACATTCAAAATCGTATATCTCGAAAATCACCAAATCGATTGAGCTCAAACTTACAGGTAATCTTACGTATTGGGCGTGGAGCCCTCTTGTGAAGATTGGTCAAAATCGGACAAAGGGGCGTGGCATCGCCCATACCAAAAAAACATTCAAAATCGTATATCTCGAAAACCACCAAATCGATTGAGCTCAAACTTACAGATATCTAATCTAATCTTAGGTATTGGTCGTGGATTGCTCCTGTGAAGATTGGTCCAAGTTGGACAAAGGGGCGTGGCACCTCCCATACAAAAAAAACATTCAACATCGTATATCTCGAAAACCACCAAATCGATTGAGCTCAAACTTACAGATATCTAATCTTAGGTAGTGGCCGTATAGTGCTCCTGTAAAGATTGGTCAAAGTTGAACAAAGGGGCGTGGCACATCCCATACCAAAACAAAAACATTCAAAATCGTATATCTCGAAAACCACTGAATCGATTGAACTCAAACTTAGAGATAATCTTAGGTATTGGCCCGAAAGTGGTTCTGTGAAGATTGGCCACGGCCAATACCTAAGATTATCTGTAAGTTTGACCTCAATCGATTCAGTGGTTTTCGAGATATACGATTTTGAATGTTTTTTTTGGTATGGGCGGTGCCACACCCCTTTGTCCGATTTTGACCAATCCTCACAGGAGCACTCCACGGCCAATACGTAAAATTACCTAGTAAGTTTGAGCTCAATCGATTTGGTGGTTTTTGAGATATACGATTTTAAATGTATTTTTTGTATGGGCGGTGCCACGCCCCTTTGTCTGATTTTGAATTTGTTTGGCCTATCGCCCGATCACCGTAATTACCAACATTTAGAAAAAAAAATCAACTAGATTGGTTGAAAATTACAGGCGACAGAGGATACATACTTTTTCCACTTAGTTTTATATAGATAAGAGAAAGAGAAGTGGAAAAAACTATATGTTTACCTCTGTCGCCCATAATTTTCTACCAATTTAGTATATTTTTCTAAAATGTCGTCATCGGGCGATAGGCCAAACAAATTAAAATCGTACAAAGGGACGTGGCACCGCCCATAGAAGCTTTTTCATGACATTTATGCTCTCGGATGTTAAAAAAAACTTTTAAGATGTGATTTGTGTTTTTCCGGGGATCGAACCTGAAACCTCTCGCACAGTAGTCCAGCACACTAACCACATAGCCACTGCGCCCACTAAGAGAATTGCTTACTTAGTTAAATATATCTAGTTCGCACTAACTAAAAGATATACACTATTTCTATATAGTCCGGTGATGAATCTAAATACGTACATCTGACGTTATGTATCTATCTACAAATAGGTAGTAAAATCGGGTACTGTAATTATATAGGACTAGGTGTTTACCTACTTAATAAAGTGAATTCTTGAATTGCCGTCGTAAGAAAAAAATGCGCAAACGCCAAAATTCAAAAATTGAGTTAGCGGCATATTTGGAATCGTTAAACAGTGCCTGTTGGTGACTGGTGGGTGCCTAGTACCTCGACTGGAGATGGGGTAACCAACCCCTGTGGAAGGTCGTTGGTGGCAGCGAACGAGAGAGGGGGGAGGAGTGTCTACGCACTAAGACACTTCCTCTTGTTTCAGGCGGCAGCGGATGAATTCCCTAGATGGAATCAACGGTGGCGTCTACAGTTCCGGTCAGGTCGAACTAAAGTGTAATCCCTGTATGAGCTGCTTCGACATATTTGGATACCAGGTCTATGGGGATCTCCAATACTGAGCCAGGGTGTTGGAAAAGAGTTGGTGGCGGACGAACCCTAAACGGGTCAACGGAAGCGCTCACATCCCAAAATTGGGTTACTGACATCGGAATATCCGACCCTCTGTCCTAGGGTCAAAACAGGGCCTGGCCCTCCAGGTTGGGGGTTGTGCCGACGGGGTAACTTCCCGACCATGGAAAAAATAAATAGCCTGTCCGGAGTATGATGTAAAAGTTTTACTCGGGGATTTCAATGCTAAAGTCGGAAAGGAAAACATCTTTGGCGGGTTAGTTGGTAAGCACAGAATCCACGAAACGACAACAGACAAAGGCTACCGACTAATCGATTTTGCAGCAGCTCGTAATACGGTGATAAGTAGCACTAGGTTTCCAAGGCTAAGGATCCACACAGCAACCTGGCGCTCTCCAGACGGTCGAACCGCCAACCAAATCGACCATGTGCTAATCGATGCGAGGCACGCATCCAACATCCTCGACGTGCACACATTCCGAGGGGCAAACGTCGGCTCTGACCATTTTCTTGTCGCGGCTAAATTCAGAGCTCGACTGTCCAACGAAAAGAAGCTGCGAACTGCCCAGAAGTAGAAATTCGACGTTGGACGCCTTAGCACACCTGGAGTAGCCAGAGCCTACAGCGAGCGCCTGAGTATGAAACTCTCCTCTGTGCACTCACATATCACAAACGCCAACAATCAGTGGTGCCAGTATCGCGACATCATCAAGGAGGTAGCCGAAACCACCGTAGGGTACCAGCCACCCCAGAGAAAGAGCCCGTGGTATGATGATGAATGCGTGTACAGGAAAAAGGTGACAGAAGATGCACACAAGAAAGCTCTGCAGCGCAAAACAAGGGCAGCGAGAGAAGAGTATCGAGCCAGGAGAAGGGACGAAAAGAAGATCCTGCGTAGAAAGAAGAGGGCTTACGCAGCTTCCCAGATCAAGGAGATCGAAGAGTCGCGCGATCGTAATAACATCCGGAGGTTTTATAAAAAAGCTAAGCAACTGGCTGCTGGCTACAAAACCGGAACGCAGGCTCTTCGAGATAGCGAAGGGAACCTAGTCACCGAAGCGCAGGGAATAGTAGATGTGTTTAAGCAGCATTTCCAGCAGCTGCTTAATGGGCATCATGTAGAGAGACTGATAGGGCAAGAAGAGAACACACGTCCAGTCAATGAAGAACTAGTTCCACCACCTAGTATATAAGAAGTTGGCTTAGCTATAAAAAAGCTTAAGAACAACAAGGCCGCAGGCTCTGACGGTCTACCAGCGGAGCTCTTTAAATACGGTGGTGATGTTTTGGTAGGGAGCATGCACCGAATCATCAACCAAGTATGGGTGGAAGAAAACATGCCCGATGACTGGACTATCAGCTCCATATGCCCCATCTAAAAAAAAGGCGATCCTATGTCTTGCAAGAACTATCGAGGCATATCCTTGCTAAATGTCGCATACAAGATCCTATCCAACGTACTGTGTGAACGTCTAAAACCGTTCTGCAACACACTAATCGGCACGTACCAGTGTGGCTTCCGGCCCGGCAGATCGACTATAGACCAAATTTTCACACTGAGGCAAATCTTGGAAAAGACCAACGAATTTCAAGTCGAAACTCACCACCTATTCATCGACTTCAAAGCCGCGTATGATAGCATACATCGTCAGGAGCTCTATATGGCGATGGCCGAATTTGGAATCCCGGCAAAACTGATTCAGCTGTGGCGCGTGACGCTGGAAAACACGCGCTGCAACGTGCAGTTTGGAAGGAGCTCTTCCGAACTTTTTCAAACATGCACCGGATTTCGGCAAGGAGACGCTCTTTCATGCGACTTCTTCAATCTCGTACTGGAGCAGATAGTGCGCAGTAGTGCTCTTGATACCCGGATACCCGAGTAACTATCCGGGTACCCGGATACCCGCATTTTCGGGTATTACCCGGGTACCAAATTATCGGGTACCCGTAAGGTTTTGGGTACCCGGAATGTTTCGGGTACCCGTGTTAGTTCAATGAATTGAATTGCTATTTTTTGTCAAAGCATGTTTAATAGATGTTTTATTAATTTCTACTATAGAATACGGTACATACTTTCAATTTATTTTTTATAGCTGCTTCCCTCCTCTCCCTGTGGTATATATTCCCCACTAAAGCTGGTGTAGTGTATTTTTAATTTTATATTGAAGTAGAGTATGACTGGACTATCAGCTCCATATGCCCCATCTACAAAAAAGGCGATCCTATGTCTTGCAAGAACTATCGAGGCATATCCTTGCTAAATGTCGCATACAAGATCCTATCCAACGTACTGTGTGAACGTCTAAAACCGTTCTGCAACACACTAATCGGCACGTACCAGTGTGGCTTCCGGCCCGGCAGATCGACTATAGACCAAATTTTCACACTGAGGCAAATCCTGGAAAAGACCAACGAATTTCAAGTCGAAACTCACCACCTGTTCATTGACTTCAAAGTCGCGTATGATAGCATACATCGTCAGGAGCTCTATATGGCGATGGCCGAATTTGGAATCCCGGCAAAACTGATTCAGCTGTGTCGCGTGACGCTGGAAAACACGCGCTGCAACGTGCAGTTTGGAAGCAGCTCTTCCGAACTTTTTCAAACATGCACCGGATTTCGGCAAGGAGACGCTCTATCATGCGACTTCTTCAATCTCGTACTGGAGCAGATAGTGCGCAGGGCAGGTGTCAACACGAAAGGCACTATCTTCAACAGGTCCGTCCAGCTGCTTGGCTATGCGGACGATATTGACATCATCGGTCGCTCCCAGCGTGCCGTGATAGAAGCGTTCACGGCGATTGAAGAACAGGCGAAATCCGTTGGGCTTGAAGTAAATGAGGACAAGACTAAGTACATGCTATCAACAAACAAACAAGCATCTGTCCACCGCCTAGGACAAAACGTCACTATTGATAGCAACAATTTCGAGGTAGTTAAGGAGTTCACCTACCTCGGAGTAAACGTAAACTCCACGAATGACACCCTGGAGTGGAGATCCGGCGAAGAATTACCCTAGGAAACCGTTGCTCCTTCGGTTTGGCAAAACAACTGGGTTCAAAACTCCTAACTCGAAGGACGAAATGTGTGCTCTACAAAACCCTTATCCTGCCAGTTCTGCTTTATGGCGCCGAGTGCTGGACGATAAGCAAGAAGGGAGAGCTGATACTGGGCTCCTTCGAAAGAAAAATACTTCGGCGGATTTTTGGTCCTGTGTGCGAGGAGGGCGAATGGAGGAGAAGATACAACCGCGAACTCTATGAGCTGTACCAAGATGTGGATGTAGTCCAAAAAGCCACAACACGTCGACTACATTGGCTCGGCCACATCGAGCGAATGGACAATAATGCTCCAGCCAAGAGGGTCTTCGAATCCCAGCCCCCAGGAGAAGATACAACCGCGAACTCTATGAGCTGTACCAAGATGTGGATGTAGTCCAAAAAGCCAAAACACGTCGACTACATTGGCTGGGCCACATCGAGCGAATAGACAATAATGCTCCAGCCAAGAGGGTCTTCGAATCCCAGCCCCCAGGTTCGAGAAGACAAGAAAGACCGAACCTCCGTTTCAAAGACCAAGCCATCGCGGATGCCAGAGCGCTTGGTCTGGACAATTGGAAGCAGCGTGCCCGGGATCGTAGAGGATGGAAGGCTGCAGTGTCTCAGGCAGAGACTCTTCACGGGTCGGGAGCCCGATAAGTAAGTAAGTAGGTAAACAGTGCCTTATTTTTGTGCGAAGCTTGAAGGGCACATTTCCAACAGCAAATGGCTTCAAATCAGCAATGCAAATATGGGCACATCTAGCATGCTTAGCTTTATTGGTAAGTAATAAAGGCTTATCTGCCATTTGCTATGTTAAAAAGGCCCATTTGCCCAAATTTGTAGTTAAATCGTTAAAGTGAATGGTAAGAGCAACTTATTGTCCTCGTTTTAAACAAAGGGAATATAGGTAAATTTCATATTTACGTAAACACCGACTGACGGTTACCCTCCATCTTTTTCCCAATACAAACCGCCTCTCTTTCGACGTAAAACTGCAGAGAAGACTACTCCAAATATTCTTCTTTGACCTGTACCAACCACCCTCCAAAGAAGTGGACTGTCAGAGGCTACTAACGCGGGGTTAGACTGCTTCGGTCACCTTTTGCCTTCCCTGAAGACTAACTGCCAGCTGGAGGAACTGATTACATCAGTCAGCTTCCTCTTGAGACAAATGTAGGAGGGATTAGACTGTTTCGGTAATTCCTAATAAAGGGAATTAACGTTGGCAGATTGCTACATGTGTACTTCGTCTTTTTCTGGAAGACAATCCGTCACAAATACTTTCGGTGGTAACTTTAGTAATTTTAATCTATTGGGTTAACTGCTTCAGTTACCACACCACCAAGACCTCTTAACAAGGTAAGATACAGATATCTCTCTCTCAAAAGAAACAGATAGCAATAGAGTTCCCAATTTCCCATTTGCAATATCCGGCCCATAAGTTTTTCTACCGACTTTCCCCTTCCCTTCCCTTTCATCTGGTATCACAATGGAGCTATTAATATTGTCTAAGTGCGTCCTTTTAGGAAATCCACCTAACCTAACCTCATCTAACTCAATGAAATAATTTATTTTAATTTCTTCCTCAAAAACATTAAAAAAGTTTATCAACTTACATATTGCAAAAACTCAGTTTTGTTAAATCTTCAAGCTATTTTTTTGAGCTTATACCTAGGTACTAAGAGAAAAAGTCGCAAATTCATTTACTCAAAGTAATCGCCAAAATTACTGAAAATTACGGACACGATAAAATTACATAATTTTTTTTATTAAGAAATACTTTTTTTTTTAATTTTCAAAACCATTTAATTTGAAGGCGCGAAAACCAAAAACAGTAAATTACATTTATCTCAAAACTACTAAAATGGAGATGCGCCCTTTCTCCTTCTTTTCTTAATGAGATAAATATAAAAAAAAAATTTGTAGATATACAATATATAGTATACATAGGTACCTACTTACATAGTGACTTATCGCACTAGAAAATCGTAAGAGGCTTACCATCTAACAAATAGTAACTGTCACCCAAATCTCATGTGGCGGCAATTTTAGGAGTTGAGACTAAAAGTTAGAGATTAAAATGTCTCAATTATCATACATACCATTGTATAATAATTATTTACTATAACGTTATTGGAAAGATGGAAGGTATTAAAAGAACAAATTAACTACCTATACCTAAGAACTGAAATATACCCATATAACCAAGTCTCTTATGATGGTTGAGGAATTGCTAAAATAACAAAAATTAATAAACATAAAGAAAACGCCAATAAGAAGTAATTTAGAATTCAGTATCTCTTTAAATAGGTAGGCGCTGCAACGCCTAAAAAATATCTCTGGGTGTGGCACATCTTTTAGCTCGTTCTGATGAATATAAAAGATGCCTTTATAACGTTCACACATACACACGCAATTCAGCTACAAAAATGCTGTTGAATTCATAGGGATGGGATAACAAGCTACTCACACAGTCATAACACGAAAAAAGAATGGTGAAAACGAACACAAAATTGGTCTCTACTTTTTTCTTTTGCTTGTTTTTCTAGCAGTTTCGCAAGGAAAACTATCAAAAGTAAATATCTACATCCATATTTTTTGAACAAAAACTCAAAATATAGGTATGTATGTACTACATTATGGTGGTAGTTTTCTCGTATACGCCATGAAATAGAACATCAAAAAACACGCCCAATGAAAACGTATTCGTTAGACTTTTTTTGTGTTCGCATTTTTCAAATGGTTATACGTATAGATCACGTATACTCAAATAAAAGAAAAAAGGTGCGTAAGGCCGCACACTAGTAAGAAGAAAAGAGAGAACCTATTAGAAAAGCGGAGAAAAATTCAGGGAAAACATTTTTGCGTTAGTGGTGGTTAACATAACTTCACCTAGTAGCTAGTATGTTCAGCCAGCGCTAAGGATATAGGAAAGCAAAATCACAAAGAGAAAAATGTGTATTGAGAATTCATTTTGAATTTTTGCTTGGCCATGGGGTTAAAGCATATGATTACTATACCAATGATTTGCCCTTCGTTCCGGTATTTGAATGTGTTTGGATTTTCGTTTCCTGTGTGTAACTGAACTCACCCTAGCGCCTTTAGCTTAACAAAAATTCTAAAAATGTTCTCCTGCCTGGAACAGGACCAGGAGTATGCGTATAAATTGCGTTTTCTTGCCTTTACAAATACAAGCGCAAGATTTTGTATTGTATGATTTTTTTTACAAATAGTCGTATTAGATTTTTCGTTATTTTTTAGTTTAATCTCTCGCAGTAGGTATAGGTATATGCGAAAAAGCTCAGGTTTAACGATAACCTCAAATGCTGGAATAGGTACCTACCTATGTACATATTATGTGTATGTATTGTATATCTATCTACACATATTTATATGTATACACAAATGTATTTATGCAATTATAAGCATAATATGTAGGTACATACACTCATCAGTAATATTGCCTTTAAGTAATTAGGTACCTACATGCTTAAGATTTAAGATTCTTGAGTTCAGTACATAAATGTATTGACCAATTTTCATTAAAAGAGGCTAAATACGATTTTATCTAGATGTAGATACCTATTATAATCTACCTATGTACCTTACCTACACACGTATACGCAGGTATACATGCCACGTTATTGAAGAAGAGACAAATGAAAAAATTAACTGCTCTTTAAATTGGTTTTTAAGAATCATTCTGATACATAGCTTGCCTCGGTGGTCGAATTTGCGAATACCAATTCGGTCTCACGAAATCTGTAGATACCGTAATTCAGACTTAAAAATCTGTAAAAAAATGTTTATCCAGAAGATAATAATAAATAGATAGGTATATTGAAATAGGAAAAAAATAATTAATAATGATAGGTTGCTTATGAAAATATATATTCAAGAGTCTGATTCATCGTCATCAAATTGTGCGCTATTGACTGACATCTTTTACTAATGGCAGCTAACTTCATCATCGTTGTCGGAGGAAATAACATTGGAGCTAAGAGCATTTTTGAATGCTTATTTGCCCTGGCTCCCTATTTTTCTCAATAGTTGTGGGCGTGGTTATTTCCGCATAGAAAATAATAGAAATTAATGCATTTTTAATGTACACTGAACCAAAAACATACGTAGATCCAACGAATTAATTCGTTGTCTCAACGAATTTTTCATTAAAATTCAGCCGATGAAAACGTTCGTTGGCTCAACGAATAGGAATTCATATATTAACGAAGCTGTTAATAAAGCAACGTATTTTTCATAAAACTAACGAAATCTGTTCATAAATTAACATTTTATTTCATCAATAACATTCTTCGTTGATTAACGATTTATTCGTTGAGTCAACGAATTTCTTTCATTGATTAACGAAATTTTGTTCAATGATCAACGCAAAACTTATACCGAGTCAACAATATTTTTCATAAATTTACGTACCGTTTTCATTGAATCAACGAATATCGTTCATAGGTCTATGTCCCACTTTCATTGGATTAACGAATTTTTTTCATAAAATTACGTTTTATTTTCGTTAAAACAACGTTTATTGATTGTTGGTTAACGAAAAGTGTTCGTTGAATCAACAATACTTTTCATAAGTTTACGTACCATTTTCATTGAATCAACGAATATCGTTCATAGGTCTATGTCCCACTTTCATTGGATTAACGAATTTTTTTCATAAAATTACGTTTTATTTTCGTTAAAACAACGTTTATTGATTGTTGGTTAACGAAAAGTGTTCGTTGAATCAACAATACTTTTCATAAGTTTACGTACCGTTTTCATTGAATCAACGAATATCGTTCATAGGTCTATGTCCCACTTTCATTGGATTAACGAATTTTTTTCATTAAATTACGTTTTATTTTCGTTAAAACAACGTTTATTGATTGTTGGTTAACGAAAAGTGTTCGTTGAATCAACAATACTTTTCATAAGTTTACGTACCGTTTTCATTGAATCAACGAATATCGTTCATAGGTCTATGTCCCACTTTCATTGGATTAACGAATTTTTTTCATAAAATTACGTTTTATTTTCGTTAAAACAACGTTTATTGATTGTTGGTTAACGAAAAGTGTTCGTTGAATCAACAATACTTTTCATAAGTTTACGTACCGTTTTCATTGAATCAACGAATATCGTTCATAGGTCTATGTCCCACTTTCATTGGATTAACGAATTTTTTTCATTAAATTACGTTTTATTTTCGTTAAAACAACGTTTATTGATTGTTGGTTAACGAAAAGTGTTCGTTGAATCAACAATACTTTTCATAAGTTTACGTACCGTTTTCATTGAATCAACGAATATTATTTGTTAATTAGTGTACCCTGTTGCTTACCTGAACGAATTATTTCGTTGAGTAAATATGTTCTTTATTCTTACAGGATCACCTGGGAAATTGGAATTACCTATTCTGTAAAAGAAATTTGTGAAAGAAAACTAATGTCATTCAATAGTCAGTATAACAACAAAATTTATTGTAACAAAATTTATTGTAACAAAATTGAAAAGTAAAGTCAGACTGATTTCAATTGGGTATTAAAAACAGATAATTATGTACTTTAACAAATTTGCACATTTACCTAAGTGCACTACCCAAGATGCTAATTTTAGAGTTTTTTATTGAATATGGTATTTGGTACAAATGCTGTTGTACAAAACCCCAAAAGTTAGAACAAGCAATGGGGTATTCTAAGTTAAACAAATGAAATATTTTGAACAGAATGTCCACTGCTCTAATGCAGGATTTAAATTTAAATTTAACTCCGTCAAAATAAACAATAAAATCATTTATTAATGTAAGTTCATCCCCAATTCCTATTAGGAAGGGCTGAATACTTTCTGACCTTTGCTTCAAATGTAGAATGTGCTCCTCTACCTGCTGCGCTGTTTTACCAATGAACAAAAACGCTTCCTGGGAATCCTTAATGGTGAACTTGATCGTGTTTTTCTTGCCGACTTTGTCCTTCGCCACCGTTTTTTGCGTAGGTACCAAGAAACCGTGCATCGCGTACAATAGAACAGCATCCCTAGCAGCTGAAAATACAAATAAAATCACAAAAGTATATATTAGATTTTTGCGTTTAGAGCTATTATAGAGAGTGTATAAAGTTTATAAATAAGAGGGTAAAAGTTTAAAGAAAATGTCATGTATCTATGTTAATATATAATATATTAAACCTACTTTCTGTTATTTTGTTGTTCCTTAAATCATTAAGGAGCCCATTTAATCTTGGCTCTTTTATGTTTCGGTCTTCGGATAGAAAATGTAGTATTTTTTTAAATACTTCATCCCAGTTGTCTAGGAGGGATTTAGCGCCGCTGTGCATTACCCTGAAGTCCATGTCGATCTATATTTGAAAGAAAAAATGTTTTCGAGACTTAATTAAGCAAGTGGATGACATATAGGTATACATTTTTTATTTATACTTTTGCGCAATAATTAGATGTTAAGTGAATAAAAATGAATACGCTTGAAATACATTGCACGGCGCTGCGCTAGGAGTATTTTTAGGCGTGCGTAAGTTTAGTGTATTTATTTTAATATAAAATATTAGAATTATAAATTACCAATCGAAAACCAAGTGGCTGCTTATAGTTAGGCCATTTGTCCAAGGCCTCAGCAGTTGAAACGGATTCCCTAATTTGGTTTATTCTAAATTTTGCGCAACCCTGCCAATAATGGTCAAACTCGTCTGCTGAGAGATTGTCGTATTTTATTGTTCGTACAATAGCTTCAGCATTGCTTTCTGAGACTTAATAATTACGACAATTTTAGTAAAATGTGTCTATAAAATAATAATAAGGTTTTTTTTACCAAGTATTTTTTTATCGGAACGGCTACAACTTGGAGATTCAGTGGGAACGGGGCTGGAGCACGCTGACCCAAACGCTCTTTTCATGTTGCAATATTTGTTATAAAGTCGACCCCTTGTGGACGTTCTGTAATATTCCTGGAAAAATATCGAAATCAGACACACTTGTTTTGAGTTTCCGTTCCAGCACATACGATTTTTTTTAAATTCTAGTAAACTTTATTCTGATTTTCAAACATTCTAAACATTAAATAATAGAGTAAAAGCTAGCAACGATTTTTCTCAAGTCATTTTAGCAAGGCTGTAACTTTGTGAGCTTAGTTCGTGGTGACTACTGAACACGAAAATACATTTCTGGCAGCGCTGCGTTGGTTTATATTGGAATGCCATAACCTCAAAGTGAAAGAAATTTACCTTATTTTAGCAAACTTAAGATTTTGGTATATGATGAAAGCGGATTTTTGGTTTAGCTTTGAGGAATTAGTAGAATGACAATATCTCTAACATAATATCAAAAATTAAACTTTGCTATTATGACTTAAATTTTGCCTTTTTTGCACTTTAAAACCGGCAAACTGATATGGCAATTGCATTTTCTGGCTACATCGGTCGTAAATTAACACATACCAAAATCTTAAGTTTGCTAAAATGAGGTACCTACATTTTTTGCCCTTTTGAGGTTATGACATTAAAAATTCGTGTTCAGTAGTCACCCCCAACTAAGCTAACAAAGTTACAGCCTTGCTAAAATGACTTGAGAAAAATCGTTGCTAGCTCTTAGTCTATAATGAGTACATTATGTGTTTAAAAATACAAACCAATTAGTATTTTCAGTTATAAGAATACGGGTATGAGTATTCGAATCGAATGAAAGTCAGACAGGAAAAATTTCAGAATTATTAATTATCTCTTTTATTAATTTACCAATTTCTCTGTGGGAAACCGTTCGAGGATTTCTCTTTCGATTTTGTAGCTTTCTTTTAAGCTCAATGTTGTTTTGTTCTCCTCAAAATAGGTTGCCACAGTGCCTATGAGCATGATCCTCTGTTCATCACCAAATTGTTTCTTAGAATTATAATGTTCTATCAAAAACCTCCCTTTCAGTGTGTTATTAAGAATAGTTGACAAATTAACAGTTTGTTCAGATTTGTCACAAGGTGACCCAATACAAGAAGACGGATATGGGGATGAACGGGATGAACTTGCTTTTCGTAACACTATCGGTGAGAAATGCTCATTGCTATATATGCGGTTATGTTCCTCCTTCCACTTTTCTAGCTCGAATTCAAATAAAATTTTTAGCCCATCGGGAACTTCGGATAAGTAAAGGGGAATGTGGCAATTTTTCATTTTTCTTAAGACATCAATGGATATCCTTTTTCCTATGAGAAAGAGAAATTATAATCATTTTTTGATTTCAAAACCACGGAGACGTAAATAGCGAAAAATTAAAATTGCATTATCAAATTTTATAGACACTAGTGTTTACTATGATCATACAGTAAAAATTTATATAAAGAACAGTAGTTCATAAGTAGTGATCTACAACGCGGTCAATATTTATAGTACAAAAACATATACAGCCCAATTCTAAATGGTAATTCCCGGGGATTTTTTTTCCTTTTCCCATTTCTCCTATTCTAAATAAAAACTTCCGAGGAATTTCTTTGCTTTCCCTTTTCTCGTACTATTTATAAACTATTCTATTCGAAAATGGGAAAAATACTCCGGGAAAATAAGTAGGCATTTCAAATGTCAACAAAAGGGAGATTATTCTGCAATTTGCCGTGAGTTTGTTCCCCACGCATTTGCTAGGGAGTTTAATGACAAAATGTTAGCCTTTCTTTTTTTGCAAATTAAATATTGAGGTAAATTGAAATGATTTTTTTTAGGTTCAAAACAACAAGCAAAAAGCAAATTGTCTCCCGGGAATTTGAAATTGGGGAATTTAACTCCCGGGAAAGAATCTTCCGGCTAGTTCTTTTCGCCGGGAATATTTAGAATTGGGCTGATAATGTATTTTAATAACTTGATTTCATAATTCAAGTTGTTGTTGCTTTAAAATGTATTTATTCATATTCTTTTTGGAAATTGTGCTATTTATATGTTCATGGCTGCATCCGGCAAACCAAGATAGTATATTTTTGAAAACGGAAATGCAGTAAATTTGGCAATATAAACATTGCGAATAACGTTGAAAAAGGTTTTGACTTTGGGCGACTTTTATGTCCACTATTTTGTTCATATTTAAAATGCGTTTGCACGTTTTTTATTATACTGTAATTTGTTAAAAATATGGTGTCCCAGTTAAGAAGATCAATGCTGTGACTGAAGAGTCCTAAATATCTAAACAAATTTGAACAAGCAATGGGGTATTCTAAGTTAAACAAATGAAATATTTTGAGCAGAATGTCTACTGCTCTAATGAAGGTTTTAAATTTAAATTTAACTCCGTCAAAATAAACAATAAAATCATTAATTAATGTAAGTTCATCCCCAATTCCTATTAGGAAGAGCTGAATACTTTCTGACTTTTGCTTCAAATGGAGAATATGATCCCCTACCTGCTGCGATGTTTTACCAATGAACAAAAATGCTTCCTGGGAATCCCTAATGCTGAACTTAATCGTGTTTTTTTGACGACTTTGTCCTTCGCAAAACCATTTCTTTGCGCAGGTACCAAGAAACAGTGCATCGCGTGCAAAAGAACATTACTATAGAACTTCAGTGGCCTACACTTACCGGATTGGCCTTCTTAACTGGAGTACAATGTATTTAATAATGTTAGAAGAAATTAAATTCATGCTGTAGCAATGACTTTAACAATTTCTTACCTATAAGGATATCTGCCAGCTCACTTAAGTTCCAACTTTTCAGAAGGTCCCGTAGTTTGTCGTTTTTTGATTCCATTTGAAAATTATCATCACTATCCAGCATAATGACGCCTGCTTCGTCGCTTGGTACATCAATCAAAATGAGGTCTTGTGGATTAAAGGTTTGAGCTGAGTTCAAGTTGAATCCAGTGTCAGTGAGTTCACTCTCAGTTTCGGGTAGCTCGTCACAAAACTCATCATCAGAGATATAAGGTGGTAATGGTGCAACTCCTATGTTAAGTGGGTTCTCCTCGTTCGAATTTATATTGTCGTTTTCGGAAGAAGTACTAAAGTTCATCCCCTGAGAATTCATATCGCTATTCCTGATATCCATATTTGTGAGTTAATACTGTTGAGATACTGAAAACAAAATAAACCCAACTTTTATATATTTGCAGCGAAATGTTCTTTGATTCTAATCATTGTTCGTCCTCTTGGTGTTTTAATGCAAGTTAAAGGAGGCCCGACAAGGTCGTTTACATCTAATACCGAAAACTCTCCTAAGACATCAGGTTCTATATCGTAAGCCAAAAAATGTGGATGATATTGAATTGAGTTAATTTGTTGACAAAATAGCAAAATTGAAAAATTATCAATAGTAAAAATGTTTAAAATTGTAAATATCTTAATATCATTTTTGTATGTTGCTACATAGTATCCATCTTTGAATATATACCCATTGTATTTAATTTTGTGAAATGATTTAATTAGCATATGCTCTATGTGTAACAGTTCGGATATAATGTTATTAAAAGGGCTGATTTTTCGATCCGATTCAATAAATGAATAAGAATGCTCTTCAGAGTTGAGATCCATTAAAGAATATGCAAATTTTAATTGATACTTTATTGCTAAAGTTAGGCAAATGTTTTTTCGTGATGTTGTAGCTCTGGAATATACTTTGAATTGCCTATGTTTCGCCTCGTATTTAAAGCACCAAAATGTTTTCAATGGTCCGGATTTTCTGAAAATTGTTGGATAGTGAATAAGATTATGATGCTTTGGTTTAAGTGTGTCATTAAAAAGGCGGGTGTAGTCCGAGTTGTGTTTAGTTATCTTGGTACTTAAAAGATTAATAAAATCAGAATTGATCTCGCAGCAGAGGATCATATCTATTAATTCCAAAAAATTCAAAAGGAAAGCCCAAACATCGTCGTCTTTATGCACCATGTCGCCAACCATAACTGGGAAGCAGTAAACAAATGTTTTCATTTCCCGAGCTGACATTTTAAAATGTTTCATTGATAAATGAGCTGCTGTTATTTCCCCTGAAATGTTGTCCATTTCAATTGATCCGTAATCAAAATTCCTTTTTCTCGAATTCAAAGTTTCTATAGTGAAATACTTCGCCGTTTCAATACAATATTTTAATATATGGCTCATATTATAGTGGCAAACTCCTTCAAATAAGTCGTGCATAACATCGACGCTATAGTTTTCTACTACATGAAATGATGGTATTCGATTTAATAATGAGACTTCTCGGATTCCACTTTCTGAAGATTGCTGGGTTTCAATATCGTTATCATAGTTTATTCGATTCCGCATTAAAATTTCGTTTTCAGTACTTGCTGTATGGGTTTCAGTTTTCAGCATTTTACATAATCTGCAAAAGCTGTTACTAACAAATGATCTGTTAAAATTAAGAAATGTGTTGAGGCCTAAGTTATCTCCTAGCACCAATCCCAAGATGAAATGAATATGCTGCACACCGTTTTCTGTTAAAATATCAATTCCATCTACTTCTAAATGAATTAACTCATCAATTAAGGCTTTCCAGCATTTTTCATTTCCAAACGATTTAATATCCTTCGATTTAATAACTGCTCCCAAATATATATTTTCTAGCTTTGATTCTTTTTTTCTCAAGCATGGAAATGAGTAATATACATTACTTATTGAATGTTGGCCGCTATGAGAACCCAATGGGTTATTAATTTCAAAATCGTCGTTAAATAAAAAATATGGGATTAGATTTTTGCCAGGATACATATTCACTTTTTGTTTCCATAGTTCTCCTTGAACAAAATTTGTGGTGCGGCTACATTTCGTTAGCTCATTTATGTTTTCGAGTACATCAATTAGTAAACCCTTTTTTTCAAATGTTTTTCTAAACTGAAAACGCATTGGCATTATTACGCCTGTCACCTTTTCTTCATCGTAAGCTAATATACCACTGCGATGAACGGCCCCTATTGATTGATCAATGGTGAATTCCTGTGCATTTTGCATATACTGCTCTTCCTTTAGCCATTGAAACAAACGATATTCTGTTTGAGACAATTTAAATGGACTTCTGCACTCAGTCACCAAATCCACAAACTCATTATGTATTTCTGGACAAGCAATTTGTAATTTTTTTGTGGAAAATACTTTAAACATGTCTAAGAGTGGATCTGTGATGTACTGCTTTATGTGTTCTTGAATTACATATACATCTTTTCTAGTGAAATTATTATTGGCATGCAACACCAACGAAAATTTAGCAGCGAACTGTAAAAAACTCTTAACAGTACATACATTGAATGACTGTGTGGCAGTACATGGTTCGTCTGTTGCTTCAAAAATAATTTCGGATGCATCAATGTTTAAAGCATTACTTTTGCCAGAATCTTCGGAAAATGTA
The DNA here is from genome assembly GCA_949372485.1 of Cheilosia soror. Classification (NCBI taxonomy): domain Eukaryota; kingdom Metazoa; phylum Arthropoda; class Insecta; order Diptera; family Syrphidae; genus Cheilosia; species Cheilosia soror. The sequence goes on along the minus strand of OX443562.1, from coordinate 45,896,984 downwards.
TAGTCTGATTTTATTGCAGTATGCTCTGATACTTTGATACTTTTATTTTTAAAACATAACATAGATTTATTTTCGGCAGTTCTGGGTTCATGCTTTCGCTTTGCATGTCTTTTAAAGCTTGCAATATCGTGAAACACCTGATAACAAGAACTTTCTATACATCTAAATGTACTATTAGTTTTGAGTTCGTGTTTTCTTTTGAAATGTGTGATTAAATAGTCCGTTGTGGAAAAAACTTGTTTACATAAGAAACAAATCATTTTGTTCTAAAAGAAATAATAAATATTCTTGGTGTAATTTGCAGTAAAAGTTGTGTGTAACAACAGTAAACTCTCGGTTAATCGGGCTGATTAGGGCCCAGCTTATTTCAGGAAATTGAAAATACCGGTTAATTGCTTTAACACAAAGAGTGCTGTAGCTGCAGCTCGCACGAACGAACTGCTAAATATTCAATACATACAAATATCTAATGATAGAGTAAACACCGAGTACATAATCTATTACAGAATAATTGAATGTCTGCTGAAAAGGTAAACTGTCTTAGATCTATTTTCATAGATTTTCAGGAAAAATTGGAGAATCGAATGCACTAAACTGTTAAAAATTCATTTAAGTCGACTTAATGTAGTTACCTTTTCAGCAGAGTAAATTTTTTCTCAGACGACGATTTTCTTTCCTTTAATTATTGGATTAATTTCGTCACTTTTCCTTGAGTTTTTCTAGTTTTTCTAATTATTTTTCACACAAGTCATACGCACAAAATGTAAAAAGTAAGCGCGCATATTGCTTATGTGATTTTGAGCCTTGTGCGAATAAAAGAATTTTTGCCAGAAAAAGTTGTACAAAATACACAACTAATACTGGCTTCGCTTGAGGATAGTGGTGCTATGCGATTATCCGGTTTCGACTGTATAATATCATCTTATTAGGAATAATTACTAAATACTGATACGCATTTTTATCGACTATGCAAATAGTATACGAAGATTACCTACAACTACGCGTATATTGAATTGGAGAATCGAATGCACTAAACTGTTAAAAATTCATTTAAGTCGACTTAATGTAGTTACCTTTTCAGCAGAGTAAATTTTTTCTCAGACGACGATTTTCTTTCCTTTAATTATTGGATTAATTTCGTCACTTTTCCTTGAGTTTTTCTAGTTTTTCTAATTATTTTTCACACAAGTCATACGCACAAAATGTAAAAAGTAAGCGCGCATATTGCTTATGTGATTTTGAGCCTTGTGCGAATAAAAGAATTTTTGCCAGAAAAAGTTGTACAAAATACACAACTAATACTGGCTTCGCTTGAGGATAGTGGTGCTATGCGATTATCCGGTTTCGACTGTATAATATCATCTTATTAGGAATAATTACTAAATACTGATACGCATTTTTATCGACTATGCAAATAGTATACGAAGATTACCTACAACTACGCGTATATTGAATTGGAGAATCGAATGCGCAAAACAGTTAAAAATTCATTTAAGTCGACTTAATGTAGTTACCTTTTCAGCAGAGTAAATTTTTGAGCTCAATGAGAGTTTACTGTAGGTACTCTAAAATTAAGAATGTAATATAAATGTTATGACTTACATTTTTACTTCCAGGCTTTCTTATTTTCGGCAGCGACTTTCCTCCTTTGATTTTCCTTTAGATTTTGCAAGTCACCAATTTTGTTTAGTTTTTCTATTTATTTTGCACTCACGAGACACGTCTGGTCTAACTCGGATTTCATTGAATAATGTAAAAAGTAAGCGTTCTTTTATTGTTTCGACGAAAGATTTAATTTAATATTCGTAACTTTATGAAACAAAACGTTCAGCCAACGTAAAATTTAATAAAGGTACGAATAGTTTACATAATCAAATTAAATCTTTCGTCGAAACAATAAAAGAACGCTTACTTTTTACAATATTGAATGAAATCTTTTGTTAATTTATCCATGGACGCGAAGCAGAGGATTTTCTTTTTTTTAATTATTGGATTAATACCGTCACTTTTCTTTGATTTTTTTGTTTTTTTCTAGTTTTTTTATTTATTTTTCACACTAAAAACACGCGCGAGACTCGTATGGTCATTATGGTCGGACACTCGGACAACGTCTGCACAAAATGTAAAAAGTAAGCGTCTTTTTATTGTTTCGACGAAAGATTTAATTTGATTATGTAAACTATTCGTACCTTTATTAAATTTTACGTTGGCTGAACGTTTTGTTTCATAAAGTTACGAATAGTTTACATAATTAAACTAAATCTTTCGTCGAAATGATAAAAGGACTCTTACTTTTTACATTATTGAATGAATTCTTTTGTTAATTTAGCATATGGGCGCGAAGCAGAGAAGGCGAAGATTAAAAAACATGGCTGATCGTGAGTTGCAGCGGCTGGTGATGTTCAATATTCATGGTGGGTTGGAGCTGTGTTCGGTAGATGTTCACATTTTCAGTTGTGCGGGGTTCACATTGTATTAAAAACAGTTTACGATTTTATGTTAATGGGTTACTTAAATTTTTAGACTGTTAGGTAGTATTAAATGAAACTGCCGATATAAATTTGACATGACATCTTAGGTATAGTTATAATAAGTAATTGTAAATATTTAGCAGAAATTCGTGTTATGATATGAGTCTTGAAAAATACAGCAAAGACTATTTATTGTAATTTCCCTGGTACATACTTTACTGTTTTAAGCTTTCTGTTGTATATTTTGATGAAAATAAGTTTACATTTATTGAAAGTGTTTGTTGTTGGTATTATCAAAAAGCGAGTACATTTACAACATTTTCATAAGCTTTTAATGTCGATTTCCATTTTGCAATAAAAATCACTTTTTCCAGTTTCAGACCAGTTTTTCTGCTCTAGAAATCAGCTGTCAAATTCGTTTTCCATTTGATGGAAAAAAGCACTTTATTTAAGATTTTGATCACTTTTGCGAATCTCGATTCACACATACTTTCACCAATACCAAAACAAGAGACATTTGTAAACACAAATTGCAATAAAAAAAATAGCTGACTGTCAACACACCAACCCAAATGCAAAAAAAAGTAATCTCATTTCATGTTCCATTGGGGCAGGAAAAATCTGAGATCTGAGAGCAAAACGGCAAAAGCCCAATGGAAATCGACATTAGTTGACCAGGAGTTAGTGCTCCCGCAATAGTTTTGAATCATATTTTGCCCAAATGTGGAAGCGATTTTGCAAATTTGGAAAAACCTCAATACGTCAGAATATGTCATAAAAGGGTGCATGTCGTGTACTCGGCATATTATTGGCGCTAACATATGTTGGCATGCGTGTCACCCATATGTCCGACTCAGAATGGCATGTAAATTTCGGAGAATAAAAAAAAAATCGTTTGAATTGAAGATTTTTTGGACGTTTTTAAATCCATTGACATCGTAGCCATCCTTTGATGGAATTTGTTACTTTATGGCTTGATAGAAAGAAGACAAACCATATTTTGGGATATATACTCTATTTATTTCGAAATGTCACCAGAAAGCCCTAAAAGCGAAAATAAATCACTAAAATTTTTAATATTTTATGACTTTCTGGTGACATTTCGAAATAAATAGAGTATATATCCCAAAATATGGTTCGTCTTCTTTCTATCAAGCCATAAAGTAACAAATTCTATCAAACGATGGCTACAATGTCAATGGATTAAAAAACGTCTAAGAAATCTTCAATTGAGGCGATTTTTTGCTCTCCGAAATAGCCAATAGCGATGGAAGTGCGTGACATTTACTGACGCTTTAATATTAGTTAAATAATATTTCTGTTCAACACCTTACATATTACAACATATTACATGCATCTCCGGGGCGGCAAAACACATGCCAGTCACCGTCGACATACGAATATGCCAACTTTGATACAAAACGTGCATGCCGTGTACTCGGCATACTTTTCGCACATGCCACAATATAATAAAACGTGACATATTCTACAATATGTCGAGTAATTATCGTGACGTCAGAGTGGCATGCGTATGTCGTGTACTCGTAGCTTAACTCGCATGGCAAACATTAAGCATGACTTTAAGCAGTGGAGGGTATCAAAGCATCGGCCAGGCCGATGATAACACTTTTACTTGTTTTATGTAGCAGTATAGTACCTATTAGAGTAGGGTTCTGGGAAACAAAATTTAGGTATTTACAAAAATAGCGCTAAGAGAGAAAAGCGCGCTACATGATTATTGTGAGTGATTCGTGTTATACGACGGTTAAAAACCACTCATATATTTTTTTTATAAATATCCTTTAGTTGGTGTCAATTTTAATGAATTTGGTGGAACATGAAATACCTAAATCGACATGGTTTTTGTTTTGAACATTCACTAGGTAGCGATATGTTCCTAGCTTGTGATTTGTTGTTGCGATATTGTGAGTTTCGTGTGGTTTTCGAATATGCGGATCAAATATTATCAACAGTACAAATTATATTTTCGTTCAAAACTGAATTTACATAACCAGGCATCTACCTACGTGTAATACGTTTTTAATGAAATGTAAACAGTACCTAACGTAATTCTCCATACTAGGTATTATATCCTAACCCATGTGTTGTGTTGTGTTGAAATGACTCATCTTCCGAATGCGCCACACCACACAATTGCGCAATATGAGAGAAAGAGTACATATGACTCGTCTCATTATATTTACAACGCCAAAGCGGTGTTCAAAGAGCAAAACAAAAAACTATGTTGAATTCAACACAGCACACCACGCAAGTGTGCACATTCAGCGACACGACATAGCACACGTTAAGGCACTAGTTACAACCATCAGTAAAATGCGTACACGAAACAGTACAAAAATGAAACGTTTTGCAAAAAATCGTTTATTGCTATCGGAAAATATGTGCCAGTAAAAAAGCATGCATTTTAAACGTTAATTTACGGATCTTGTTCATTAGTTAATTAATATTTCTTTGGGTAATGACAATTTACGTAAAGCTATGAAAAGTATTCATAGTTAAACGAAACTATTCGTTGGCATGGCATACTGTTTCTTTTTATAAATCATGCGTTATTAAACGTTTTAAACGTTAATTTACGAATCTTGTTCGTTAATTAATTAATATTTCGTTGGGTATTGACATTTTACGTTAATCTATGAAAAGCATTTTATAAATCATGCGTTGTTGAACGTTTTAAACGTTAATTTACGGATCTTGTTCATTAGTTAATTAATATTTCATTGGGTAATGATAATTTACGTTAAGCTATGAAAAGTATTCATAGTTAAACGAAACAGTTCGTTGGTTTGGCAAACGTTTTTTTTATAAATCATGCGTTGTTTAACGTTTTAATCGTTAATCTACGCATTTTGATAATAGATTAATAAATCCTTCGTTGGGTAATGTAATTTTACATTAAACTATGAAACATTTTCATCATTGAACGAAACTGTTTGTTGGCGTGATGAGCGTTCTTTTATTAATAATGCGTTGATTAACGTTTCCTACATTAATCAACGAAAGTATTTGTTATTTAATGAAATTTTTCTTTGGGTTAATGAAATTTACATTAAGGTATGACGGTTTTCATTATTTTACAAATTTTATTCGTTGGTTCAAAGTTCATTAAATTACGAAAGCTTACGTTAAAATAATTTCATCAATTTGGCGTAGAGGAAAAAAATTAACGAATCAACTTTCATTGAACCAACGAAAGATTCATCAAACAACAAATACTTTTTATGAAATTTTTCGTTGAGACAACGAATTTTTCATTGAATCAACGAAAAACAAGTTAACGTAACGAAATTCGTACCATTACGAAGAATAATTTTTTCAGTGTATGTATGTATATGTATGTACCTACCTATAACATTTCACGAATAAACCAAATCGATTTCTGTGTATCGATATTTCTAATTTATCGCGCGATTTTGTTAGTTTTATTTTCTCAAATTGTCAAAACCTAGAATTTTATAAGTTTATTTCCTTTTCTAGAAAATAAAACTAAAAAGTAGCTACTCACATTACATGTTCCGCATGGGATATATTATACACCACAATTAATAATTGCCTGCATTCACAGGATGGACGAACATTAAACCAACTTAAAATGTCGTTCTGATTGAGGCAATGTTTCAATTTACTCAGCGATTTTAGATGCCGGGAATTATGGTGTATCCAAATTGGCTTTCTAAAATCCCACCCAAGTGGGACATAAGCCCCAAAAATAAAAGTTGGGCTTTATGTCCCTGGGCCTTATGTCCCTGTGCCGGCGAACTATTCCTTTAGTAATATCCCAATGGAGGGAACGGATTTAGAGGCTTCTTCGATCGCCAATCCGAGATCAGCAGTTACTCGGATTGGCGGTTGGTTACGGTAGGAATGAAGAAGGGGGTCACTTTGACAAACGACAATCTACGGTAACAACGACAGGAAACAACTACACGGACTTAACAATGTACTCTTACGACTTCATGGACTTTAGTTCAGACCTAAACGACAACTCTTCGTTCCGAAATGGAACAGGGTCAATCAAGCGAACTGACAAGACGATCCAAAAGGGAATTCCGCAAATGGGAACTATCCAAGAGGAACAAATACCTATTCCTGCAAGAAGCCTGGAATTCGAAAGCCGCAATAGACAAACTGAATGAACATCGACTCATAAACGAACGCATTTAACAAGACAGGACGGACTGCAAACTGAACAAATACAATCGTCTTTAAACGAAGCAGAGGTAGAACGAACGAACAGACTATAAACCGAACAAATACCAGAGGTCGTTTGTGATGCTGCGAGGCATAATCCGGTCGAATTGATGTCAGCTTTTGCTGAAACAATGAAAAGCATGATGTTCACATTTCAAGACAGCATTAGAACAATAACGGAGAAAATTGGCAACTTGGAGCTCTCCGTAGCATCACAAAGAGCCCCTCCCATAACGAGAGACAGACAATCAGACCAGACAAGAGAACAAACCATAACCCTACCTCAGACTTGTAACTCAAGACCCAGTATCCGGTCAGAGAGATACTACTCACGCGATTCAAGCGGGAAAATTGAAATTCCAGGATTTCGCAACCTGGGGCCTGTTTCTCCGCTACTACATTAACTACATCATTATAACATCGATTCTACACTACCTACATCAGTTACTTTTTTCTGTTTCACACATTACACTGGAAGTGTTGTATGATGTAGCTAATTGATGTACCTGATGTAGTTGATTTGACATTTCTTTTGTATTGAATGTGAGTTTAGCTTTCATTTTAAGACTTCTACTCAATTGAATATAAAGGATTGTATAAAAAAAATATTTCACACCCAATAAATTGCAACCATTATACCTACATTAGGTCTGTTTTATTGGCAATCTATATATCTCAGTGAAGTAAAGTAAAGTTGAATCTTCAGCACGCAATTACAATAACTATATAGACTATCGAAAGTGTCGAGCAGTGTGTAAGTTGTAGTAATTGAGTGTTAAAGATTCTACTTTACTTTACTCTACTGAGATAGATTGCCAATAAAACAGGCCTATTGTAGGTATAATGGTTGCAATTTATTGGGTGTGAAATATTTTTTTTATACAATCCTTTATATTCAATTGAGTAGAACTCTTAAAATAAAAGCTAAACTCACATTCATGACAAAAGAAATGTCAAATCAACTACATCAGGTACATCATAAAATCATAATTTGCTTTGTTAAAACAAAATAATTAACACATATTTTAAATTACAACACGTTTGTACTTTTGCTACATCAAAATATTTTGTTGTATGAATGTAGCTTAATGTACTACAACAATACATTGTTGTAAAGCTGTGAAATAGAATCATACATTATTCCAATACTTCCAGTCGATTCTCCGTGCCTACATTGATGTAGTATAACAGGTACTACAACGACTCTGTGAAACAGAATTGATGTAATACAATTGTCAAATTGCTACATTGTAGCTGATGTAGTAGCGGAGAAACAGGCCCCTGACCTGCTTTAGTTGCGGGTGGGGCAATCTTAGCTTTAATTGTTCCAAATGCCAGGAAAACATGAAATTCGGCGGTGCATCCGGAGACCAGAAACCCGGTCAAAAATAGATTATGGTAACATAATAATATTGTATTACTAACAATATAAATCACAAGTTAACTATCATTAGCCATTTTTTACATTATAAACATTATCCATGTTGAGAAAACGTTTTTTATGTGAATCTTGAGTTTGTAAACTTGTTTTTTATTTCGTTTGTTTAAAGTTTACTGAAACTAATTTTTTATTTTATATGACGTGTTTTAAGTCCTTAAATACACTTTTAGTGCATGGCCATAAGAACAGGCACGTAGCCAGGGGGAGGGCTTGAGGGGCTGAAGCCCCCTCCGAAAGTCTAGACAAAAAACTAAAATTTTCTAAAGCCCAATTTAGACGATCATTTCAGTTTCAGTTTCAGTTTTAGTTGCAAAAATGAAAGCGTTTAACTGAAACTAAAACTGAGACTGAAACTGATGGAATTCCCATAAGTTTTCAAAAGTTTTAGTAGATAAATCTTCTAACCTTCAGCATTATTTAATGTTCGTCCATCCTGTGAATGCAGGCAATTATTAATTGTGGTGTATAATATATCCCATGCGGAACATGTAATGTGAGTAGCTACTTTTTAGTTTTATTTTCTAGAAAAGGAAATAGACTTATAAAATTCTGGGTTTTGACAATTTGAGAAAATAAAACTAACAAAATCGCGCGATTTTTTTTATAACTTATAAAATTCTGGGTTTTGACAATTTGAGAAAATAAAACTAACAAAATCGCGCGATTTTTTTAGTTTTATTTTCTCAAATTGTCAAAACCTAGAATTTTATAAGTTTATTTCCTTTTCTAGAAAATAAAACTAAAAAGTAGCTACTCACATTACATGTTCCGCATGGGATATATTATACACCACAATTAATAATTGCCTGCATTCACAGGATGGACGAACATTAAATATGCTACCAACTTAAAATGTCGTTCTGATTGAGGCAATGTTTCAATTTCCTCAGCGATTTTAGATGCCGGGAATTATGGTGTATCCAAATTGGCTTTCTAAAATCCCACCTAAGTGGGACATAAGCCCCAAAAATAAAAGTTGGGCTTTATGTCCCTGGGCCTTATGTCCCTGTGCCGGCGAACTATTCCTTTAGTAATATCCCAATGGAGGGAACGGATTTAGAGGCTTCTTCGATCGCCAATCCGAGATCAGCAGTTACTCGGATTGGCGGTTGGTTACGGTAGGAATGAAGAAGGGGGTCACTTCGACAAACGACAATCTACGGTAACAACGACAGGAAACAACTACACGGACTTAACAATGTACTCTTACGACTTCATGGACTTTAGTTCAGACCTAAACGACAACTCTTCGTTCCGAAATGGAACAGGGTCAATCAAGCGAACTGACAAGACGATCCAAAAGGGAATTCCGCTAATGGGAACTATCCAAGAGGAACAAATACCTATTCCTGCAAGAAGCCTGGAATTCGAAAGCCACAATAGACAAACTGAATGAACATCGACTCATAAACGAACGCATTTGACAAGACAGGACGGACTGCAAACTGAACAAATACAATCGTCTTTAAACGAAGCAGAGGTAGAACGAACGAACAGACTATAAACCGAACAAATACCAGAGGTCGTTTGTGATGCTGCGAGGCATAATCCGGTCGAATTGATGTCAGCTTTTGCTGAAACAATGAAAAGCATGATGTTCACATTTCAAGACAGCATTAGAACAATAACGGAGAAAATTGGCAACTTGGAGCTCTCCGTAGCATCACAAAGAGCCCCTCCCATAACGAGAGACAGACAATCAGACCAGACAAGAGAACAAACCATAACCCTACCTCAGACTTGTAACTCAAGACCCAGTATCCGGTCAGAGAGATACTACTCACGCGATTCAAGCGGGAAAATTGAAATTCCAGGATTTCGCAACCTGGGGCCTGTTTCTCCGCTACTACATTAACTACATCATTATAACATCGATTCTACACTACCTACATCAGTTACTTTTTTCTGTTTCACACATTACACTGGAAGTGTTGTATGATGTAGCTAATTGATGTACCTGATGTAGTTGATTTGACATTTCTTTTGTATTGAATGTGAGTTTAGCTTTCATTTTAAGACTTCTACTCAATTGAATATAAAGGATTGTATAAAAAAAATATTTCACACCCAATAAATTGCAACCATTATACCTACATTAGGTCTGTTTTATTGGCAATCTATATATCTCAGTGAAGTAAAGTAAAGTTGAATCTTCAGCACGCAATTACAATAACTATATAGACTATCGAAAGTGTCGAGCAGTGTGTAAGTTGTAGTAATTGAGTGTTAAAGATTCTACTTTACTTTACTCTACTGAGATAGATTGCCAATAAAACAGGCCTATTGTAGGTATAATGGTTGCAATTTATTGGGTGTGAAATATTTTTTTTATACAATCCTTTATATTCAATTGAGTAGAACTCTTAAAATAAAAGCTAAACTCACATTCATGACAAAAGAAATGTCAAATCAACTACATCAGGTACATCATAAAATCATAATTTGCTTTGTTAAAACAAAATAATTAACACATATTTTAAATTACAACACGTTTGTACTTTTGCTACATCAAAATATTTTGTTGTATGAATGTAGCTTAATGTACTACAACAATACATTGTTGTAAAGCTGTGAAATAGAATCATACATTATTCCAATACTTCCAGTCGATTCTCCGTGCCTACATTGATGTAGTATAACAGGTACTACAACGACTCTGTGAAACAGAATTGATGTAATACAATTGTCAAATTGCTACATTGTAGCTGATGTAGTAGCGGAGAAACAGGCCCCTGACCTGCTTTAGTTGCGGGTGGGGCAATCTTAGCTTTAATTGTTCCAAATGCCAGGAAAACATGAAATTCGGCGGTGCATCCGGAGACCAGAAACCCGGTCAAAAATAGATTATGGTAACATAATAATATTGTATTACTAACAATATAAATCACAAGTTAACTATCATTAGCCATTTTTTACATTATAAACATTATCCATGTTGAGAAAACGTTTTTTATGTGAATCTTGAGTTTGTAAACTTGTTTTTTATTTCGTTTGTTTAAAGTTTACTGAAACTAATTTTTTATTTTATATGACGTGTTTTAAGTCCTTAAATACACTTTTAGTGCATGGCCATAAGAACAGGCACGTAGCCAGGGGGAGGGCTTGAGGGGCTGAAGCCCCCTCCGAAAGTCTAGACAAAAAACTAAAATTTTCTAAAGCCCAATTTAGACGATCATTTCAGTTTCAGTTTCAGTTTTAGTTGCAAAAATGAAAGAGTTTAACTGAAACTAAAACTGAGACTGAAACTGATGGAATTCCCATAAGTTTTCAAAAGTTTTAGTAGATAAATCTTCTAACCTTCGGCTAACCACGAGTAAATTGAAAGCTCAACTGCATACTAGACTGATGTCTAAATACACTGCAGAACATCAGTTTAACTGAAAGCTTAACTGATAGCTCAACTGAAACTAAAACTAAAATCATTGTCAAAATGGGGCTTTAAGCCCTAAATTCAAATCTATAAAAATAAGGAGGCTATCCCTAGGTATACAGTATTCAAACGCTAGGTGTACACTGTGCAAGCCATATCTTTAACCTGGTTCTGCCAAGTCAACCCCTGAAATTCGCAATTGCCTTTGTGTAGTTTGGCGTATTTTTTAGGGAAGTAAGTATAACTAAAGTAAAAGTGAGTATAACAATTTTGCATGTAAAACCAAAAGTGAGTATAACAAAACCAAAAGTGAGTATAAAAGTTTTGCATGTAAAAGTAAAAGTGAGCTAGCTATAGATTCTCAAAAACATACACCCATTATTGAAATTTCTTCCGCAACTGTTCAAATGCATTATATAACTTTCAAAAATGTCATTAAAAAGCACGCACCAGAGAGCTAAAAAACTCGACTTCTACGCCTTTGTGAAACAAGGTTTATTGAAAGGCATGCCAGTATTATTTCCTTTGATTTGTCTTCAAATGCATCTCAATAAATCTTAAAGAAATAACGAGCAGAACGATATCTTCGAAAGCATAAACACTTTTGGCAGCGGTCCGAAAAAGTCAATTCCTAGTACGCCTCATTGCATGCGAAAAACTGTTCATTTTAACGCTGCCCTTATTAATTTTCTTTAGATTTCGTTTCTGCAATCGACCGCACAAAAGAAGTTCTGAATTCTCTTAAGAACATCAGAGAAAATACCGAAGATTTTTTCAGATAGACATTTCAATCCGCATCCCATCTTGCAGAGGACTTATTTGAAGTTAAATTAAGAGCTCCAAGAACTTCATTGGAAGAAATAACGCGTTCTAATCCAAAAACCTTTCTACTGAAGCCTATTTTAAAGTGTCTACAAATACGATATACTGATTCCTTGCATTACATAGACTCGTTAATACAAAATCTTACGGACAGATTCATGGTCAACGATGACGTTCTACCATCGTTTCAAGCTCTTCTCCCAGGTTTTGCTGCAGTTGAGCGAGTGAACGAAATGGAAAAGCTAACAGGCTAACACGTTACTTTGATAATGCAATTTCGTTGTCAGCTGTGAAAGCTGAATATATTTTTTGTTGCGAAAAAAAATCGTCGAGGGATACTTCTACCGAAGTTTTGAAGGTATAAATTTCGAGGTAAAAATTTCTTTCTTATAGTATTAGCAAAGCTTCCAGTGACTACAGCTGGTGTTGAAAAAACCCTTTCAGCTATGAAAATGATTAAAACAATGTCCCGAAGCGTTATGGAGAATGCAAGGTTAAGTTAACTTGCTATGATATCTGTTCATTCGAATATTATTGTGGATCTAAATAAGGTGATTGATCTCATGTTAAAAAAAATCAAGAAGTCTTCTGCTTCGAAAAAAATGTGTGTAAAATAATTATTTAAGTATGTTCGTTTACATAAGTACATACGATTTAAAAACTAATACTGTTCAATAGCCAGACAATCTGTGGACTGTATTCATTTGTACCTGCTTTTCCTTTTTGCTCTCCTGCTTTGCCTAGAAAATTTCTTTAAAGAAAAAAAGTAACAGACCGACCGAATTTGAGCCAAATTTTTTATTGATTCAAGATAACAGAAAAAATTAAAAATATGAAACGAAATTGCAAACGACTGAAAAATAAAAATATTAAGTAAAGTAGATACATTAAGCATAGTGGATTATGTTAAATTGCTTTCAAAGCGTCTTTGTTTGGTGCCGGCGTTAACACATTCCCCCCGTGAATGCTCTGCTTCACTCTCAACGGGTAGCCGGCATAGTTTTTGTATCGGGCGCTCTAAAGTAATGAAGGGCACCTTTTTCTCGGTAGGCTTCATTTTCCAATCCGATGTGGCCACTCGCAGGGGAGCATTGCGTACAATCCCATCAGCTCCAGCGAAAGTCTCGATTATTCGTGCCATTTTCCACAGTGTCGGGGGATGTTGTCTTCAAGGATGGTCACCAAATCACCCACCTTTAAATTTGATTGCACTCGTCGCCACTTCGTCCGCTGTTGTAGTTGGTGGAGATAGTCTCGTCCCCATGCCTTCCAAAAGACCTGGGTCATTTTTTGAATTTGCTGTGCTAGTTTCAAACGATTATCTGGAATATCCACTACGTTTGCGCCGAAAAGCTGTGTAATCGGTTGGCCGATGAGAAAGTTCGCGGGAGTGAGAAACGATAAATCTTCTGGATCATCAGATAGCGCTGATAGTGGCCTGGAGTTCATTATCGCGCTAGTCTGCGAAAAAATGGTTTGGAATTCACTGCTTTTAAGTTTATGTGGCCCAATCACCCGGCGAAGATGATACTTCATAGATTTGACAGCCGCTTCCCAAAGTCCTCCTTGGTGCGGCGCTGCGGGCGTGATAAAACGCCAGTTAGTGCCATACCGCAGTAGTGCTTTTGACATGTCCATTTCATTCCAGCTGTTTAGCATTTTCTTGAGTTCAACAGCGGCGCCCTCGAAATTCTTGCCATTGTCGCTCCATAACCGCACGCAAGCGCCCCGTATGCTAGTGAATCGTAGAAATGCCTGTATAAAGTCGGCTGTTGAAAGACTCTCAACCAGCTCCAAATGCACTGCCTTCGTAGCCATGCACACAAACAGAGCTACGTACTTTTTCTCGACAATCATCGTCCTCCGCGTGCAAATATGGACCAGCGTAGTCCTCTCCCGACATGGTGTCACTCGATCTGTAGGTAGTTCACTCATTATTTGCGTCGCCGCCTGATGTCGGTGACGTGTGCATGTGACGCATTGAAAATCTATTTTACGCACTGCACGACGGAGATTAGTTATCCAGAATTTGCGCCGTACAAGCGCCATAGTTTCGTTAGGTCCACCATGCAGCGATACTTCATGCGCTTCTCTAATTACCAGAATGGCCAATGGGCTGACATCAGGCAACAGCAATGGATACTTTTGTTGGAACGAGATTGGTGCACGGCCTAAACCACCGCCCAAGCGCAGCAAACCCTTATCGTCGAGCCACGGCGTGCAGTTAGCTATCGGACTAGATGAATCAACACCTTCGCTGTTAGAATTTTGAAGCGCCTTGATTTCTTTAGCGTAGTATATACGCTGCTCCTCCCGCACCCAGAATTCTTGCGCCACCACAATTTCCATATTGCACAGCGGGCCGCTCCGGCGAAATCCCAGTCTCTGTCGCGCGTGCGAGAAGATCTACGCCACGCAGAGTTACGCTCATCACTGCAAGTTGTTTGTAACGTTGTCTAGGTCGTGTACTATCGCCCACCGATATATGTTCTCTCATTACAGCCAAATCCGTATCAGCTGTCATTTTAGGTTGATTATGGGGCCAGTGGATCTTTGTTTGCAGTAGCCATGGCGGACCATGCCACCATGCCGACCATCACGCAGCTCAACGGCTGAGGTGCCGCGGCTAAGTCAGCTGGATTGTCAGCCGATGGAACATAGCGCCAGTCCGCGCCAGCAGTTAGCTGATGAATCATTTGTACTCGGTTGTTTACATATACACCTTTAATAATGCTGCATTCTTCCTCAGCCAGGCTAGCACAATCTGGGAGTCTGACCATAAAGTGACCTCTACGTTCTGTAGTTTAGCCGTTGTTCTGAACGTGTGAAGTAGCTTACTGAGCAATAGTGCCGCGCACAGTTCCAACCGTGGTATTGTGACCGTTTTCAGTGGTGCAACCCGTGACTTTGCTGCAACGAGTGTGCATTTGATGCCTTCTTCCGTTTCCACCCTAACGTAAAGCGCAGCGCCGTACCCAAGAGTTGATGCGTCCGCAAATCCGTGCAGAGAAATTTTTAGCTGTCACCCAGTTCCCAGCCATCGAGGCAATCGAATTTCTGTGAGCAGTGGTAGCTACTGCTCGAAGCGCTGCCATTCTCGATATATGGTGTTAGGAACTAGTGAGTCCCATCCGGATTTCACGTTCCAAATTTTTTGCATCAGTAAAGCCGTTGCATCAGGATCAGGAAGCCGTTTGGATCAAATATTTGTGCAATCCGACTCAGCACTTTACGCTTGGTTGCCTCTCTAGCTTCTAGAGCCGCCAGCGGATGAAATTTAAACATAAGCTCGTCCGTTGCCGGTAACCAGCGCAAACCTAGTACGGTCGTGTCCTTAAATTCGCCGAGATTTAACGTTTCTTCTGAGTCACCGCCTGTGCTTTCTGGCACCACGTTCGGCCTATTTGATCGGCATTTGTCCAATATAAAACCAGACGAGCGCAGCACCGCATCTTGACACAACTGGCGGCCTTCTGTATCCGTTTCAGAGCCTGATAGGCAATCGTCCATATAAAAGTCGCATTCCACAGCATCCGCACCCTTTGGGTACTATGCTTTTGCTTCTCGAGCACCCTGAATCATCGCCCGGACTGCGCAATGTGGTGCCGAAGCCAAACCAAAGTAACCACCGTCAGCCAGTATTCCTTGATTGGACCGTTGATGTTAGGGCGCCAAAAAATGCGTTGCAAATCCCACTGCGCTGGGTTAATGCGCACCTGCAAATACATTTTTTTAATGTCAGCAGAGATAGCCACTGGTCGGCAACGGAAACGCATAATTAAGTCAGCTAGGTCGTCCTGCAGTTTCTCGCCCACCAACTGCACCTCATTAAGTGAAAGTTTTTTATCCGTTTTACATGATGCGTCGATCACAATCCGAAACTTTTTTAGCACAGCGTGGTGTGGAATGTGATAACACCAATTCTCTGGTGCCCGGTCAGCCAACTGCATTTGACCAGCGCGCAACAATTCATCGATGGCTGCAAAGTATTTTTCTTTTAAAGTCGGGTCACGCTCGAAACGACGTTCCAGCTGCCGAAACCTGTGCAATGCCATAGCCCTAGACGATCCAAGTTGTTCGATATCGGTGGGCAGTGGAATGTTTACCTGGAGTCGACCGTCTGGGAGCCGTCGATGAGTCTGCATAAAGATTTCTTCGCAGCGCTCCTGCTCAGCTGTCCGTATACGTGTCACCGCAATTTCTTCCGTTTCCCAGAATCTTTGTAACGGCTGGTCAAGCATAGGCTCTGTTGACTCGATAACACTTGTTCCTGCCATTAAATCATGATGTGAACTCGTTCCTCCGCCGTACATCAACCAGCCTAAGCTTGACGGCTGGAATGCAATTCCTAATGAATTTAAAATACAACCATCGCGGATCACAATTGCCCATACTCCAGCACCGAGCAGAATATCGATGGGTGCCGGAATACATGCTCGAGGATCGGCTAAATTCAAAGCTGCTTCTGCTGGAATAATGGATTCTGGAATATTTTCGCCCGGCAGCCACAGCTCCGACAAGTCTGACCCAATCACAAGAGTCACAGTGGTCAATGGTGTGTTATCTGCTCTTGCCAGCAATTGGCAGGTCACTCTACGCGTGTGTATTTTCTTAGATGCTCCGTGAACACCATGAATTCGAATTCTGTACTGCTGCGTAGGCCACTTGAGCGCGTGAATGGCTCTGTCGCTGATAAAGTTTGTTTGTGCGCCAGTGTCGCACAATGCCCGCAGTGGTGGTGATACGAGATCATCTAATTGGATACGTACGATGGCGGTGGCCAGCAATGCAACACTGACTCCTTCCTCTGTACCGGCATTTGCTTGTGCTTGAAAGGGTATACTGAGGTCACTACGCCCTTTATATGCCATTAATTGCTATCGCGTATCTTCACCTTCCGCTTTCGGGTCACCAGCACCTTGTTGCGTACCGACATATCGTTGAAGCCGATGAAGCGACTCCAAGGGGCCACCAATGTTATAATTCATTGGGCAAAGCACGCTGTTATGCTTGACCTTACAACGCGGACATGCTTTTTCCGGACACTTCGCAGATTGATGTCGAGAGCTGAAGCAATTTATACAGCGCCTGTGCTTAGCCACATACGAAAGACGCTCAGCCATTGGCAAGACCTTCAACTGGGCACAGTGGAATGGCCAATGTCTCTGTCCTGAGCACAGATCGCAATCCGGAAGTGGCTCGTCACCACGGCTGATGTTTCGGCCACGGTCATTTAACATATTCGCTGCTCTACTGCCTTTTGAGTATGTCCCGATGACCCACTGAGCGCTGCTGCTCGGATCTGCTGCTGGAAGTTGGGACAGCAAACTAGCTCGCAATTCTAAAAAGCGAAACATTCCGTCGAGTGTTGGCAAATCCAGTTGGCAATCAGCTGATCGACGCCCCGACCATTGCACACGACTATCAGTGTCAAGCATCTGCTCGAGTTGGTAAAGCAGCATGTGTTCTGCCACAGCATCAGGGTTCAACAATAACTGCAGCTGACGAAAAGAGCTTCTTGCTGCATCAAGCATCTTTCGCATGTTATCACACGATGGGCGTTGCAGTGGCACGAATAGTATTGTATTCGTTACCATATCGCTTGCACATTTCTTCCCATAGCTGATCGTAAGTGCTGCCATCGCCAATTGGCCAATTGCTATAAATCTTTTCGGCTCGACCAAGAGATGGCGCATTTTTTGCGCATTCGAGAACTTTAACTGATTATGCACATCGGCCTCGAATATTGCGCGAAAATTAGCCCAGTCGGTCTCCAGTTCGGAGAAATTGGGTATACGGGGTGGCTCTGATAATTGTATCTGGATCGGCGGACCACCGAGTGGTGCAGAAAGGGTGGTTTCTCCTTGCAAGTTTAGATCAGCTGAAAGCAGTTGTTCGCGAAGTTTCAATTTATACGTTAAATATTCCTCTTCAGCTTCGGCCAAGAATGTGCTACACTCGCTAAGCTGTTCTTCCGAAAGAAGTTGCCGATCCAGCATTCGCCAATCTGCCTCAAACTTTGCCCAATGCTCTTCGATACGACTGAGACGAGTCCGCAACTCGTCGGCCGACCATTGCGCTATTTCTTTATTGGTATGGCTGGTTACAATGCGCGCCAGCATTGCGCGATATAGCCGCATCGACTGTGGCACAAGGCTTATCATCGGTCGTGGTTGCATAGCTCTATTCATACCTTGCATTGGAATAACAAATTGTCGGTGCTCAACTTCCTCTTTCTCCATTGCATGCGCGGCATCGATTTCCGCTTGCTGTTTGCGCGAAATTTTAACAAATGCTCCTGGCCCCCCTACAAGAATGAAAGAAATTGCCCGCAATTAGCAAAATGCACCTCTAATTTTGACGCATATCAAAAATCTAGAATAAATCTCAAATTTCCGAGCGAACGCATTTTTGCTCGAAATACTGAAATCTATTTAAACAAATGCACTGCACCACTAGCGCGAACAAATATCCAAATTTGTTCGCGAACGCATTTTCTCTCCAAAAGATGGAATTCATTTAAAAAGGTAGATAAAGGCATTGGATTCGATAGTTGTCAGCGCAACAACAACACGAATAGTGAATAGCACGAATAATTCAAATTTCCGAGCGGACGCATTTCCGCTCGAAAAAGTGAAACATATTAAAAAAAAAATGCACTGCATCACAAGCGCAAACAAAAATCCATATTTCTTCGCGAACGCATTTTCGCTCCAAAATTCGGAATTTATTTAAATTGCACAATTCCAATGCATTGCCCCTACACTCTTTCTTACTCACTTGGGCCGCTCTGGCTGCACGCATCGTTTTCGCTATCGCTCGAGCAATATTCGTCGCTAATTAGCATCTTTGATTCATCCATTTTGGGATTTTCCAGCTACAAAAGAAAAACGAAATTAATGCTAAGTCTGTCCTCAATTTAATAATTCCATTATTTAGCAGAAAGGTCAAAAATCACATCTCATCCTGTCCCTAGGAAATGTAAAAAAAAATTGATTCCACCACACGCACCAACAATACTCTTGCTGATAAAAAAAAGGCTCGATGGACCATGTTCAATAGCCAGACAATCTGTGGACTGTATTGATTTGTACCTGCTTTTCCTTTTTGCTCTCCTGCTTTGTCTAGAAAATTTATTAAAAGAAAAAAAGTAACAGACCGACCGAATTTGAGCAAAGTTTTTTATTGATTCAAAATAACAGAAAAAATTAAAAATATGAAACGAAATTGCAAACGACTGAAAAATAAAAAAAATGTGCACGACTGGGTCGCACGTAACTTTCTCGTTTATTGCGAATCTCGCAGAATCTCAGAGTCATTTTAGCAAATTTTACGTTTAAAATCATACCCACTCAAGGTGTAATTAATACCGTAAATACATACTACATAAACATAAACATACGTATTAACTAGAACACTTTATTACTTTCAAATTTCACCCCGAAGCCCGAACTGACACTTGAAGGAGGCAAGTAGGCGATGAATTTCAAATTATATTGCTATGTACTGAAGTTTTGGACTTTACAAAAATATACCGTGTCTGAATGCAGATCGGGATTTGGGTAGTCATTTTTGAGAAATATTCATAAAACGGTAATATTAGAGTTTTCTGAAAAAAACTAAGTACGTGATCAAGTTAAGAATGCTTATGTTGTCTTAAATATGTATTTTGATCAAAATCGTTAGAGCGGTTTTTTGTAAAATTATGCTGACAAAAATGTTACAATTTGGATTCGA
This sequence comes from Cheilosia soror, assembly GCA_949372485.1. Lineage (NCBI taxonomy): Eukaryota > Metazoa > Arthropoda > Insecta > Diptera > Syrphidae > Cheilosia > Cheilosia soror. The sequence goes on along the minus strand of OX443562.1, from coordinate 45,876,931 downwards.
AAAGCACTATTATTAAACTGTTTAGCTGAAAACTGAGTACGACATATTCTTCAGGATATAAACATTACCTAGCAGATATATTTTCATCCAAATCGAAAATGGCGTTTTCGAGATATGAGCAGTTTTTAAAGTACCGGTTTTAGCGATTGGGAAGGACGCATTCATGGTTCAAAAAACACTATTTTTCAACTGTTTAGCTCAAAACTGAGCAAATTGTATTACTATGGATTTAAGAATTACCTGAAAGTAACATTTTTTATTATAATCGAAAATGGCGTTTTTGAGATATGAGCAGTTTTTTAAAGTACTTTTATTAGGGGTTTGGGTGGATATCAAAGGACGTAGTCTTCTTAGGGAAAAACTGAGTTTGCTATCAAGTTAAGAATGACAATAGCACCTTAAAACTATTAAAAAAAAAAAAAAAATTTTTACCGTTTTCGAGAAAAAGCCAGTTTTCAAAACTGCCGTTGCTGGACTTTTTAGCGAAAAACTGGGTATGCAGTCATGTTAAGCATGCCTACACTAACTCAACGATCAATTTCGGTTCAAATCGTTAGAGCCGTTTTCGAAAAAATCTTAATTGTTTAATATTTCGTAAAATGTTTATAAACACTGTTTAGCTCAAAACTGAGTACGACATATTCTTCAGGATATAAACATTACCTAGCAGATATATTTTCATCCATATCGAAAATGGCGTTTTCGAGATATGAGCAGTTTTTAAAGTACCGGTTTTAGCGATTGGGAAGGACGCATTCATGGTTCAAAAAACACTATTTTTCAACTGTTTAGCTTAAAACTCAGCAAATTGTATTACTATGGATTTCAGCATTATCTGAAAGTAACATTTTTATTATAATCGAAAATGGCGTTTTTGAGATATGAGCCGTTTTTTAAAGTACTATTATTAGGGATTTGGGTGGATATAAAAGGACGCAGCCTTTTTAAGGAAAAACTGAGTTTGCTATTAAATTAAGAATGACAATAGTACCTTAAAAAAAATTTGTTTTTTTTAAATCGTTTTTACCGTTTTCGAGAAAAAGACAATTTTTAAAACTGCCGTTGCTGGACTTTCTACCGAAAAACTGGGTATGCAGTCATGTTAAGCATGCTTACATTAACTCAACTATCAATTCTGGTTCAAATCGTTAGAGCTGTTTTTGAAAAAATCTAAATTTAGGCATATTTCGTCATATTTCGTACAATTTTTATATGGGAGGTACCGTTAATATTAGGGCTAGCTTAAAAAAAAAAAAACGTTCCGAGCGGGAAGCCTACAAACTCTAAATACGAAGTTTGAAGCAAATCCGTCCAAGCGTTTAGATTCCCCAGGGGTGGGACAGGCAGACATACGGACGGACAGAATTGCGAGACCCACTTTTTTGAGTTCCCCTATCATCGTAATATCAGAATTGATAAAAATCTCGAGTTCGAAATTTTGTACGAAAACAATATCTTTCTCTTAGATACTATACGTATACGAGAAAGTTAATATTAAGTAAAGTACATTAAGGCTGGGTGTTCGAGGGTATATGATTTTTCGCCCCGATGGGGCTTGCAGGGCTTAAGAGATAATTGATCGCAGTAAACGGCTTTCGGCAGTAAATAAATAGATGCTGTTAGTGACCGTCTTAGAATTTAGATTTTTTGACTGTTAAGTACCATAAAGTCCCAAAAACGTCATTTTTTGGGTGTTTTTATTTTCGCCCCGGTGGGGCAATATCTAAATGAAACTTTTTTATTTTTTTTTATGTTTTTATTTTATAGCCAATGTGTTAAATTCGTTAGTGACCGTCTTCGAATTTTGATTTTTTGAGTTTAACTGTTATAATCTGCAAATTAAAGTGACCAAAAGGAAACAGTGTTTGTGGAGCAACCAGAACTTATTTTTGTCAGCTTTTCAAAACAGAATAACATTCAAACATTTATGTATCTGTTCATTGAATAAAAATTAAAGATTTGGTTCATAAAATAGTTAAAATTGCATTTTGAAAAGTTAACCTTTTTTGTTTCACAACTCACGCTCCCATATGCAATGTTGTTCACAAAATATCCGTCCGACACAGCGCTAATCGTTTTCTCTATAATTTTGTTCTCTCGCGAGAGTCTGTAATTTGCAGATTGTTGTTTGCCGCATTCGTTGCCACTGGGATATGGAGAAAACAAGTTTGGTTTGAATCCAACGTTGCCGCAAAGAAAAAAAAAGTGTGGGCCTTTTTGAGGGCCATTTGCAAATAGCTGGGGCCACAGCCACAATTCACCAAAGAAAATTACCTATTAAAAAAATTTAACTCAAATTTAATAATAATACAGTAGTTACAAAAAAGTTATGGCTCCTTAAAATCAAAATTTTAAAATTAGTTGTTTCATTTTTTTACTTAAAATGTTTTTTTCTCAAAATTCTTAATAAATTTTTATTTTTTATTAAATTCTTTATCCTTGAGAAATTTCCTAAAAAATTTCCTACGATCAACAGAAGTTGTAGTAAAAGCCATTTTTTGTCAAACAAAATTAAGTCAGAATAATAAACTAACGTACCTATGAGCAATGGTTGACAGTTAATTGTCGAATATGAAAAAAAGCTTAACATTGGTGAGTGGATCTCCATAAAGTGTATCAAAAAGTCAGGCCCGGCCCCAGCCAAACTACCTCCCTGTGCAAGATCTACAGAAAGCGCCCTTTTTTCATATTTGCACACATGCATGTCTTTTTCACATCACCCAGGAAGTAGATTTTCAATGCTATTTTTTATTGAGGTATCTAATATTGGCTTTGTATGGGAGTGGCAGGTAACCAAACTACTTTACCGATATTAAGCATTTTCAATACCAACCTGACGACCGTAAAACGAAGTCGTCTCACAAAATTTCAAATTTCGTTTGGTCGCCATCGTGTTTTCAACAGAAAGAGAGACAGACGGACATGACTGAATTTTTTCGGAATTTGATCCTGATCAAATCCGGTGACTCCTGATGTTACAAATGTAATGAAATGACAAAGTGAATATACCTTCCTGTGGAAGGTATACAAAATGTATTAACTCATAAATGAACTTTACATATAGTAATCTCTCTGAGTCTTCTCATCATTTGCATCTACTCTTAATATTAGTACCCAACTTAGTTGAACCAAACATCTTTGTAAGATAGAAAAGTCAAGTACTTGTGTAAATGCAAACGCATAAATTGTTTCATTTTAGGAATTTTAAGCTCAGAGTGAAAAAATTCAATTGAAGCAATATTTGGTCTTCTTTTTATTTTTTTCTATTGCCACTTTTAATTTAAAAATGTATACTTACAGAAAAGAAATTACACGAAACATTTAAAAACAGTCAAACAAAATTCGTATCTAGCTAAAAAAAACGGCTGGCTGGATTTTAAAAAATGTTCCAGCTAAACGCATTTTAATCCAGTCAGATCTGACAGGAAAGCGGTCAAAATGGCAACGCTGCTGAGAGTCTGAAGTGGAAGAGAAGAGAATACTATATTTTCATATACAACTTGCTCTCTTTAATTTATTTGTTACTGTTTTTCGTAAATGAGAAATCCCATCCATACGTAGTGTTGGTGTTGCCAGGCGAAAATTTTAAAATCCAGTCAAATTTGACTGTTTGACTGGATTTTTTCTCTCCGAATCCAGTCAAAAGAAACAGTCAAACACTAAAAGCAAAAAATTCCAGTCAAAAAAACAGTCGAAAATGTAAACAGATATTTTTTCAAAAACAATAATAGGTGGGTCATCGTAGTTTCTTTTTAAATAATAGGTAATTTCAACACTGACACCTGCTTCCAGCTCGAAATCTTTACAGAAAGCCAGTATCATACCTGCGCGTAACGAAGTGAGTGACAGTGACAGTTTGGATCATTTTTCTCCGAAAACGAAGCTGAGAACAACGTTTCGGTCAACGGCCGCCGTTACAGAGCCATGTTAACCGACTTTTTTTTTACTGGAATTTAAGACATGGATTTAGACGTCCTCTGATTCATGCAGGATTGAACGCCATGCCACACAGCCCACGCCACAATCCATCTTTTGCGCACCAACTTCCCAAAACGTGTTATCAGCCGTCTCGGCGGTGTCAATTGGCCTCCTTGGAGCTGAGATTTGACAATCCGCCCTCCGCACTCAAGGCCAACATCATCCAAGCAATCCGTGAGCTACAGCCCGAAACCACCAACAATGTCTTGGACAATTGGAGTAACAGAATACGCTACTGCGAAGCCAGCCGAGGCAGCAACTTGAACGACGTTGTATTCCGTAATTAATGGGAATGTTTGCTCTTACTAATAAAGCCATAATACATGGGAACAATTTTATTTTGTTCATTTTATTGCATTTTTAAAAAGAAACTTGTATTTGGCCCACCCTTTATATTTTGATCTATAGTATTCTTTACAACTTTTTGTATAACTTCTTCAAGTATTTCAAAATTTATACAAAATTTTTTTTTATCTCGAAAATTAGGTATTTCTAATGGTCAAAATAGAGTTGTGTTTATTTTTTGTTTTTAAAATCTGGAACAAACAAACTCAAAACATAAACAACCGAATTAAATGCAAAGGAAATCATTCAAAATTCTCAAGAAACGCTGCGCAAACTGAAAGAAATACTAGATTCAATTTGACTTTCAGCGGCTTGCGGAAAATGGGTGTGTTCATTTCATTGCACTGCGCTCTGCGCGAATCTCATATACGCTAGGTTTACATTGAAGGTGTAATTTTTTTTTAGAAAAAAATTCCAGTCAAAAAAACAGTCGGCTGGATTTGATTTTTTTTTTCAGTCAAAACCGAAAAAATCCAGTCAAATTTGAATGGAAAACAGTCAAACTGGCAACACTCATACGTGCAGAATCAAAAACCTGCACGTTCAACACAAACAATTCCGTAGAATTAATTTTTTTGTTGGACATATTTTCCTATGAAAATTTTGCGAGTGACTGTGCAAGAAATAAAACCTGCACATACGGGGTGGAAGTGGAACTATTTTTGTTTTGAGATTTTTGAACTAGGTTTTTTTGTAAAATGTAAGTGGATGTGCAAGTAATATACTTACACGAACAGGGTGGAATAGTTTGATATAAGGTAGGTAAGAAATGAACTTGCATAGGTTTAGTGCGATTTTTTATTTTGCGATATTTTGAGTTAGATTCTCCCTGAAGTTGCAACCTTGCAACATTGCAAGTAATGTGAGTTAATGTGCAAGAAATAATTGAGCACAGGTGTGGTGGATGTTGTTATTTTGGAATATTTTGAACAAGATTTCTTTTTAAATGCAAATGGCAGTATTAGTTCGCGCAAGATAAAATTAATTAATTAATTTCTTAGGCCTATTAATTGTCCACGTAGCTGCGCTTCATTTCGTAGTCGCACATGCGACTTTGCCGCTCCGTGGACAGCGCTTCGTTTGTTTATATGCAAGCTGCAAGGAAGCTGCAAGCAAGCATACAAAAAGCTGCAAATGACAAAAGCGTGCGTATGAAGCGCAGCTACGTGGACAGTTAAGGCCTTACTCCTAGCAATGCGCCCCCAGAACTTTGGCGCCCTGTGCATTTGCACATCTTGCACATATGGTTGGTCCGGCCCTGCAAAAAGTGATAACGTGGAAATAGTGTGTGACTGAATGCATTCAGTATCAGTTTCAGTATGCGAACTCGTTTATGTTGCAAACACAATGCAATATTTGAGATAGACTAGGTTTTATTATGTATGTATGTATGAAATGCAAAAATCTATGTTATCAAAAAATTAAGATTTACGGGCCATTTTGAGTTGGCCCGGGGCAAAGGGCAAAAATACAAAAAAGTGTGCCAAATGGCTCGATCGGGCACTTTGTGGCACCGCTCTTTGGATCTTTTTTTTGGTTTTCTGATAGATACATACTAAATACTAATTACTTAATAATATTATTGTTGTTGTTTGAAGTCAATCGGGCATTGTGAATGTGATTGTGAGGCATAGAGGCAGGTTGGATAAATATCATCGTTAGACGTTAACTACACGCTACACGTAATATAATTATGAATATGATAGGGAAATCAAATCGAAATGAAAAATTATATTGAGAGCGGAATATTTTTTAGGGATGATGAATGATGATTGATATGGATTGAGAGCTTGAGAAGATTTGAGAATATGTATGGGAGTGGGAGCTGGGCTGGGAGGTGAATGATGATTTTTTTTATTCTCATGAGTTGAGTTCAAATCAAACTACCTAAATGCAATTTTGGGTCATCGTAAATAAAATACCTACTGTACCTATGAGGAAAGGGGTTGGTTGCTTTGCTGTTCCCTATTTTTGGCGGAACTTTTCAAAATAGATTAGTGGTTGTGTGTTTCAATATTTTGAAAATTATTGTGTGTAGTATAAGTATATATACACAACATCCGCTTTTATTGGTGATATTGAAATGGCCATCTATTCATAAATCATAATGTTTGGTCAATGTTTTGCATGACCAGTCTGGAGAAGAATAAATTGTTAATTTGTGTGGAGGTTAAAAATTCTAGAGACAACAATAATATGTGTTCCTGTTGGCAAACTCATTGTTTGTTATTACAAAATTTGAAGGCAAATTAGTATATAGAACTGGGTAATGTTTTGTTGCACTTTAAACGTTGTCCAGGTAACTCATTCACGATATAAAAACAGTGTTCTACAGGATGCTATTTTTGTATTTCATGCCGCATGTGGTTGGTTTGTAAGGCGGCTATAGATTAGGTGCAGCTTTGAAGCTCCTCTAAAAAATATTTTTAGGGGTTACCCAACCTTTTCAATGCCTACCGACTTCACAGTGTTTAAAATACTTAAAATGATAGTACATACTCAATATCTATCTACGTACTAGCATGGCATTCACACCCGGCTTCGTTCATGATATTTTTTTTCCGCATGATGCTGCTGTATATCTACAAAATTGATCTCATTATATGTAGTCATATCTCTGTAGAGTGAAGATAATTACAATAAGTAATTTTTCTCTCCTAAAGGGAGTAGGGGGATAATTTAAAAAAATGCCAAAAAAGCCAAAAACTATTATAATTTTTTTAAACACTATTTGGGAGTAGTACAATATATGTACATATAGGACATAATGTACATGTATGTATATCCATCCATCAATCGGATGGAAAATATGAATTTTCCCATATAAACTATGATGAAAATTTGAGTTTTCTTGCTCTTACCATTTGGGCTAGGCCCTAGGCGTCCCCAATCAGTCAGGACAAACTTTTTATTAAATTAGATAATCCATACCTACATCCAAAAATGGTGCGAGCAGGGCTGCAGCCGTTTGTTTTTGGATAGGATTTGTAGGTATCCTATATAAATATATAATATGTATACTAAAAAGGAACCCAAACACACAAAACAAAGCAATAATAACAAATTAGCCCTAACAGGTTTTTATAAACAGCCAGCATAGAATACCAAAAAATAAAAGCCAAGGTCAGGAATGAAAATTTGTATAATATGGATTTTGGATATTCATATTATTGCTATGTACCTATTTCGATTTGTGCTCACAAGCTGTGCTTGCTGTTGCTGTTGCTCCTGTTGCTGCAAATGTTGTTTATCTAATACACTGAAACCAAAAGTGTGTGTGATATAGAATTTCCTAACGCACACTTATGAATATGGCTTTAGTCATAGCGACGTACAATCGCATTCGTAAGCACAAATCGAAATAGGTACATATATAATACATATTATATATTATATATATACATATATGTAATACATACAATAATTTTTTTTTTGACCGTATTTCCGGTCAAAATCTCTGATTTTAACTTTTGACCGGATTTTTTTAACCGGATTTAGAAAATAAAAATCCGGTCAAAAGTTAAAATCAGAGATTTTGACCGGAAATACGGTCAAAAAAAAAATTATTGTAGTATAATATGTATTACTAAAAATATAAAACATAAGTTAACTATTTTAGGCCATTTTTATACATTATAAACATTATCCATGTTGAGAAAACGTTTTTATAATATGCGAATCTTGAGTTTGTAAAATTGTTTTTTATTTCGTTTGTTTAAAATTTACTGAAACTAATTTTTCATTTAATACCTATGACGTGTCTTAAGTCCTGAAATACACTTTTAGTGCATGACCATACAACGTCTTCCAATGTCCATGAGGCAGGTAGATTTTGAGTGAGTAGAAAGGAGAAAAGTAGCATAGAAAATGCGCAGAAAATCTATTTTCAGAAATAATTCTGGAATGGCCTGGGCAGGGCATAAAGGTTCTTTTTCGTACCATTGTGCTTTCGATATAAATCTGCATTTGATATTTGCATTGATAGAGTGAGGGCGTCAAAAACGGGCGTCGGCTTCGGCTTTACTATAAAATTTGTTTGTTTTTCCGATTTCAATATTCTTTTACCTGTCAAATTTTATTTCATTGCAATGACGCCTCGTTTTTGTTTGTAGCCAAGTCGTTAATGGAAATAAAAGTCAGGCGAAGACGTCTATGGCTAAATAATTATTTTTGGATAATTTTCTAACACTTGAAAAGAGTAGTTCACCACTTCTTATCTGGGATTTATCGAATTTCACACTTTTAATTGAAATGCATTGTTTAATTTCCTCTTCAACATTCTAGCAAAAGAAAACGTCAAAAAATTAGCCTATAAGATAATTTATTATCCTGCTCCCGAAGGAGAATTCCATGTATTATGTTGTAAACGCCCCAATATTCGCAGTAAATTGGTTTCTGTTTGAACTTGGGAGCGTGTTCGTAATGTATGGCAAAGTTTTATTCAAATTACCCATAGAAATCTATCCTTATTTATAGTCAGTAGAACAATGTTATTTTCCAGTCAAAAAAGCGTTTTCCGGTTAAAAACATTTTTCGTTCCGGTCAGAAAACGGTTAGACCGGATTTCAAAATTTTCTCCGGTCAGAATAAATAGATTTCGGTCAGATATGACCGGAATCCGGTCAGAATAGAATCACTGTTTATTTTGTTGTGCAGACAATTTTGTATTATTTTTATTAATTGAGCTGAGCGAGTCTGCACTCTGCAGTCACAATTGTGATCTTGATAAGGGAGGGTGTGCTCGGCTATTTGAAATTCTGTGCACTAATACATGTAAACACGTTTACTTGAGCACGGAGTTCGAAGCTGACGGAGACCCACCCTTAAGTACCCCGTTTGAATTATAATATACTATTGAAGTCTTTTGTAATAAATACTAATTATATACCGACATAGCAAAAGCAAATTGATCTGCTTTTGTAAATATGTAGCTATATTAGTAATTAGTGCGTTATTAGATAGTACATCAGCTGTGCAAATTATTTTCGTTTGTCAATGAAAACATACGAACTTTATAAGGATAATCATATCGAAAAATCTAAATTAATAGATGAAGAAGAAGAAGACGATAGTAATTGCTTCAAAATTAAGTCCACGCCCATTATTTACATTTTTGTTCTGATTCTGAGTAATTGCTTTCTTTGGAATAAGATTGAGCTGCGCTGGACAAAAAACGTTCGGTCATTGAATTGCAACGGCAATTACATCCATAACATTTCAACACCAGCAGCAAAAAAATTTTATTTGTTCGATTAAGTTTATGTTTCCACATATTTAAAAAACATCTAACATAAATTTGTCTGTTTATTAATTTCCTCATTCACTCTTCTATTACATTCAATGAACTGTTTTCAGCAGCATCTAAAATTGACTGAAATAAAGTGCGAACCAATCGAAAGCAGACGTGGTCACTGGGCAGTGGGTGTTGATGTTGCTTCCAAAGTAGTAGCCGACAGCATATCAGTGAATCTTAGTTCTGCCGCTGATGGTTGCGAATGCTCACTCCAATAAAATCGGCAACCGCCAATTGAATTGATACAAGTGGACAGTACCTACCGCAATACGATTAGCAACTGGGTTATTGGTCGCAATTCACGCGATCAATCAAAGAAAAAAATCACATCACTCAATCCTATATTTATAATTCAATCGATTCGGACTACTTCGCGATGTACAATACCTTCTCTCATCACACGGCAACGAATTTATTATTTGCTGGAGCACCATCATTGTCGTCCGCTTTGAGAGACGAAAACCATAGTTGAAATTACGGCCATCCCATTTTTCCAGTCCAAAAGTGGTAGCATCTTGTATTGTCGCCTCTCACGTACAAAATTATCTATCTCCTCATCATCTTCGCTGCTCGAAGACGATGGCCATTCATTTTCATTCATTCATTCATTTTCACTCGTGAATAAGACCCCGAGATACTTAAACTTCTCCACCTGTTTCAATGGGACTCCACTAACATGCAGAGTGCATTGAACAGGCGTTCTGGAGACGACCATCACTTCAGATTTGTTCACGTTTACCTTCATCTCAGCTTCAACACAAACGGTTACAAACCGATCGAGTGCGCGCTGAAGTTCAGTCTGAGAGGATCCAAGGATGACCAAGTCATCAGCGAAGAGCAAATGACTTATCCTCAGATCTCCCAATTCGAAACGTTCCTCGCCAAGACTGCGCTGTAACATCCAGTCCATATAAGTAATGAAAAGGAGAGGAGACAAGACGCACCCCTGACGAAGTCCAACGCCCACGGTGAAAGGTATTGATTTAACGCCGTTTACCCGAACACAGCTTTTACAGTTTGTGTAAAGAGATTGAATGGCTCTCAAGAGAGAACCATCAATTCCATACTCCTGTAATACACTCCAGAGTTTCCCTCGAGGGACTCGGTCATATGCTTTCTCCAAATCTACGAAGCAAGCGTAAACAGGTGTAGCATACTCCCAAGCCTTCTCAAGTACCATTCTGAGAGTGAATAACTGGTCGGTTGTGCTTCTGCCGGGACGAAAGCCGCACTGCTCATCTCCTAATCGTGCCTCGACCACAGCTCTGCAACGCGTTTCCAGCACCTTGGCAAAGACTTCTCCGGGGAGACTTAAAAGTGATATACCCCTGTAATTGGAGCAATCCCTTTTATCCCCTTTCTTGAAAAGGGGCACAATCACCCAAATCTGCCAATCGCTGGGTGTTTCGCCGCATTCCCAGGCCACTTTAATGACACGAGAGAGCCATTTGACTCCCTCTTCACCTAAGGCCTTTAGCATTTCTGGCCGGATTTCATCCACTCCGGCAGATTTGCCAGCTTTTAGCGATTTGATCGCAAAAGTGACTTCCTCTACCGTGGGACTATATCCGCCCTGCTTAAGGCGATGGATGTGTCATCCTCAATGCCCTGGATTGGATTGAGCAATTCGGAAAAGTGCTCGCTCCATCTGCGCAAGATGTCCTCCTCATTAGAAAGAAGTGTACCATCTTTGGATTTGACTCCTTCGATAATGTTCCACTTCCTTCCTCTAAGACGGCGGATGGTCTGCCAGAACACCTTGCTTGCAGATCTGTGATCCCGGTCCAATTTTTCGCCGAACTCCTTCCAAGACTGTTCTTTGGCTGCTTTAACAGGCAATTTGCAAGTTCTTCGCGCCTCAATGTAACGGTTTTGAGAAGGAGAGTCCCCCAAGTGAATCCACACCTTGAAAGCCTTCTTCTTCTCTCTGATAGCTTCTTGAACTCCGGGCGTTTTAAACCACGCAGTTCTTTTCTCACCACCAGCCGCCACACCGAGCCGCTTCACTCCGCAAACATGTCCTGCAGAGGCAATAATTGCTGTTGAAAACAACTGCCATTCTTCCTCTACATTCAATGGAACCTTTGAAATTTGTTCAAACCTTTCAGATACCTGCCGTGCAAATTCCTCCCGTATCTCATCGTTCTGCAGCCCCTCCCACCGTATGCGCGTAACCATCCTTGGTTTACGCTTTGGCAGGATAGGTATTTGATCATTGAGATACAATTTGCACAGCACCAGGTGGTGCTTGTCTGTCTGGTGGGATCGGTACTTGGTGGATCTATTTTTAGATTTGTGAGGGTGGTCGGTTTACTTGGGAGATATGGGAATTTATTTTGTTGCATTTAGTTGTGCGGCTAGTTATTGTTTGGTTAAGGTTTAAGTTTGATGGCTTGTTTACGGAATGCTGACAAGGGGGATAGAGATTCATATTTGTGAGATAAGGGAATCTATTTGATGCATTTAGTTGTACGGTTAGTTATTGTTTTGGTTGAAGTTTAAGTTTCATTGTTTGTTTGCGGGAATCTGGCAAGGGGAGAGAGATTCATATGCGGTGAGGATCGATGGTGAGGTTGAGATTTTGAGTGTTCTCTTGATTTAATTAAAACTGAAATAAGAAGGAAAAAGAGTTTACACTATAAGAAACATTTGAAAATCGATCGCTGAAGTTCAGGTTTACACTAAGGACAGTGGGTATATTTTGTTGTCGACTTGTGGGAGAAGGAACAATTGAATTATGTTTTGGTGTGAGATGTTAAAAGAGTGTGAAAACCTGTGTGGGTACTTGTGAAGTTAGTTGGACACTAATAAAACTCTCGGATGTAATGATGAATAGATCGAATTTGGAACTCTATGCCACACCTGAAGATGGATCCAAGTGTTTGATTTTTCGTTTGAAAAATGGAGAATGTATAAGTTCTATTGCAAACTTTGCAATAAATCTTCAAACTTTTCAACATGTTAAACTGCAGAATTTCGGTGGCGACATAATAATATATGGTATGGTGAGGTTATACAGAAAAGTAGAAGGAAAACTAATATTTTTCGTGATGTTGAAACATTAAAATTGAGAGCAAAAACCCGTGAAGAGGTACTGATTTTGAATTGAAAGTCGATAGTCAAGGGATTACGTCATCAGATCAATCAATTGATAAGGATGGATAAGTACGTTTCTCTGTATGTATTACACATTTCCAAGTTTAAAGTTGTTAATTTATGTTTTGTTTGTTTTGTTACAGTACTTTATTTTCAGAGGAAAATGCTGCCAACAACTCTATGGCAATCAATAATAAAAATAATGATATAGTGGAAGATGTAAAAGAGACTGTCAAACGTCAATTACAATTTCAAAGTCCCTCAGGCAAACTTCATAGTGTAAAAAAGAGTTTGGAATTTTCATCTCCAGAATCAACTCTACCAGGAGAAGATGACAGAAACCTAAAAAAGATAGGTATACCGATTTAGACTTAAATGAATATCTAAGGATATTATAAAAAACAAAAGCCCATTTAAGAAACCATGATAGTACTCTACAAGTTAACGGAAATAAAGGATACAAGTACAAGCATGTTATTTAACCTCTACTAAAGCGTCTAACAGAGAAAGTTATCAAGAAAGTTGGAAAATCATACTCTGTGTACTCTAATAATCCCGTCGATTATGGGCCATTTTATTCACTTCAAGTTGAACACAACTTGGGGATTTTTATTCTCAACTTGAGAAATTGCTTTTATTCACTCGAAGTTGACTCACTCAACTTTGTATATTCCGAAGTTGAGAAAACCAAGAGTTGATTAACTTTGGATTCGCTCAACTCCCCGAAAAAGTAGAAGTTATGAAGCAAACTTGGGGTTTTACGTCAAACGTCAGAATTTTTTTATTTTTTATTTCTGTGTTTGGCAGTTCACTTCTTAAGTGACGAAAATAATATTAATAATTCATTTTTAAAATTGAATAAAACAATCAATAATGTATCGTGCAAACTATTTCTGGGAGATATGGCCATCGTGCCCCGCCATGTAGCTGACCTCCCCGTGGTGGGGGGCGGGCAACATGTCTAGGTTTACCTAGACATGGCTGACGAAGCACACACCCAACGATGACAAGAAGAACTAAAAGAGCCTCGGATATTGCCAAGCCTGTCATAATAGGGCGCCCTTTGGAGCCAGGCCTGGAGGGTGGCAGTTTGCGAGCGTCTGGTGGTCGGCTTGTCACGCTCGGCAGTCGGCCGGGTTTAACCCGAAACGGCTACGAGCTTCCTATCAATGGTCTCGCAAACCATTATGGGGGTCAGAGGGTGGATGCGCTATGCACCAATAGGGGCATAAGTGGACTTTCGACAACTCGAAAACGGCATCGACTTAGGATAGGCACGTGGAACATCTCTTCGCTCACGGGAAAAGACCTGGAGCTTGTTGGGAGGCTGTTAAATATCGACTAGATATAGTTGGTGTTTCCTCAACAAAGCAAAGGGGTTCTGGAACTGTGGACCTTGCAGATGGGTGGAAACTTTTCATGTCGGGAGTAGCACCTACAATGTCTGCTCAGGCGGGAGTGGGGATACTCACAAGTCCCAGGCTGGCAGGCAGAGTATTGGAGTGGATACCATTAGGAGGGAGAGTTGCGATCTTAAAGCTTAAGCTTGAAAGATCAACTCTGGCTCTAGTGCAGGTGTATACACCGAATCTGGAGTCAGGGTACGCAGCTTTCTTAGATGAAGTTGATGCAGCCCTTGAAAAGGTTGCAGATATGGATTCTTATATCCTGATGGGTGATTTCAATGCTCACGTGGGAGCGGATTTCTCGACATGGGGCAGCGCGATTGGGAAACACGATGACCCCGATCAGAACGTAAACGGAGAGAAGTTGTTGGACTTTTGTTGTTCAAATGGAATGTCCATTACGAACACTTTCTTTCCACACAAAGATATCCATAAATACAAATGGTACCGTCGAAGTCTGCAGCAGAAATCGCTGATAGATTTCTTTGTGGTACCGTCGTGTATTAAAAGGATGGTTTGTGATGTTCGTGTGTTGAGAGGGGCTGAACTGTCAACTGATCACCACCAGACAACTGCCATTCTTCCTCTACATTCAATGGAACCTTTGAAATTTGTTCAAACCTTTCAGATACCTGCCGTGCAAATTCCTCCCGTATCTCATCGTTCTGCAGCCCCTCCCACCGTATGCGCGTAACCATCCTTGGTTTACGCTTTGGCAGGATAGGTATTTGATCATTGAGATACAATTTGCACAGCACCAGGTGGTGATCAGTTGACAGTTCAGCCCCTCTCAACACACGAACATCACAAACCATCCTTTTAATACACGACGGTACCACAAAGAAATCTATCAGCGATTTCTGCTGCAGACTTCGACGGTACCATTTGTATTTATGGATATCTTTGTGTGGAAAGAAAGTGTTCGTAATGGACATTCCATTTGAACAACAAAAGTCCAACAACTTCTCTCCGTTTACGTTCTGATCGGGGTCATCGTGTTTCCCAATCGCGCTGCCCCATGTCGAGAAATCCGCTCCCACGTGAGCATTGAAATCACCCATCAGGATATAAGAATCCATATCTGCAACCTTTTCAAGGGCTGCATCAACTTCATCTAAGAAAGCTGCGTACCCTGACTCCAGATTCGGTGTATACACCTGCACTAGAGCCAGAGTTGATCTTTCAAGCTTAAGCTTTAAGATCGCAACTCTCCCTCCTAATGGTATCCACTCCAATACTCTGCCTGCCAGCCTGGGACTTGTGAGTATCCCCACTCCCGCCTGAGCAGACATTGTAGGTGCTACTCCCGACATGAAAAGTTTCCACCCATCTGCAAGGTCCACAGTTCCAGAACCCCTTTGCTTTGTTGAGGAAACACCAACTATATCTAGTCGATATTTAACAGCCTCCCAACAAGCTCCAGGTCTTTTCCCGTGAGCGAAGAGATGTTCCACGTGCCTATCCTAAGTCGATGCCGTTTTCGAGTTGTCGAAAGTCCACTTATGCCCCTATTGGTGCATAGCGCATCCACCCTCTGACCCCCATAATGGTTTGCGAGACCATTGATAGGAAGCTCGTAGCCGTTTCGGGTTAAACCCGGCCGACTGCCGAGCGTGACAAGCCGACCACCAGACGCTCGCAAACTGCCACCCTCCAGGCCTGGCTCCAAAGGGCGCCCTATTATGACAGGCTTGGCAATATCCGAGGCTCTTTTAGTTCTTCTTGTCATCGTTGGGTAGACATGTTGCCCGCCCCCCACCACGGGGAGGTCAGCTACATGGCGGGGCACGATGGCCATATCTCCCAGAAATAGTTTGCACGATACATTATTGATTGTTTTATTCAATTTTAAAAATGAATTATTAATATTATTTTCGTCACTTAAGAAGTGAACTGCCAAACACAGAAATAAAAAATAAAAAAATTCTGACGTTTGACGTAAAACCCCAAGTTTGCTTCATAACTTCTACTTTTTCGGGGAGTTGAGCGAATCCAAAGTTAATCAACTCTTGGTTTTCTCAACTTCGGAATATACAAAGTTGAGTGAGTCAACTTCGAGTGAATAAAAGCAATTTCTCAAGTTGAGAATAAAAATCCCCAAGTTGTGTTCAACTTGAAGTGAATAAAATGGCCCATAATCGACGGGATTATTAGAGTACACAGAGTATGATTTTCCAACTTTCTTGATAACTTTCTCTGTTAGACGCTTTAGTAGAGGTTAAATAACATGCTTGTACTTGTATCCTTTATTTCCGTTAACTTGTAGAGTACTATCATGGTTTCTTAAATGGGCTTTTGTTTTTTATAATATCCTTAGATATTCATTTAAGTCTAAATCGGTATACCTATCTTTTTTAGGTTTCTGTCATCTTCTCCTGGTAGAGTTGATTCTGGAGATGAAAATTCCAAACTCTTTTTTACACTATGAAGTTTGCCTGAGGGACTTTGAAATTGTAATTGACGTTTGACAGTCTCTTTTACATCTTCCACTATATCATTATTTTTATTATTGATTGCCATAGAGTTGTTGGCAGCATTTTCCTCTGAAAATAAAGTACTGTAACAAAACAAACAAAACATAAATTAACAACTTTAAACTTGGAAATGTGTAATACATACAGAGAAACGTACTTATCCATCCTTATCAATTGATTGATCTGATGACGTAATCCCTTGACTATCGACTTTCAATTCAAAATCAGTATCTCTTCACGGGTTTTTGCTCTCAATTTTAATGTTTCAACATCACGAAAAATATTAGTTTTCCTTCTACTTTTCTGTATAACCTCACCATACCATATATTATTATGTCGCCACCGAAATTCTGCAGTTTAACATGTTGAAAAGTTTGAAGATTTATTGCAAAGTTTGCAATAGAACTTATACATTCTCCATTTTTCAAACGAAAAATCAAACACTTGGATCCATCTTCAGGTGTGGCATAGAGTTCCAAATTCGATCTATTCATCATTACATCCGAGAGTTTTATTAGTGTCCAACTAACTTCACAAGTACCCACACAGGTTTTCACACTCTTTTAACATCTCACACCAAAACATAATTCAATTGTTCCTTCTCCCACAAGTCGACAACAAAATATACCCACTGTCCTTAGTGTAAACCTGAACTTCAGCGATCGATTTTCAAATGTTTCTTATAGTGTAAACTCTTTTTCCTTCTTATTTCAGTTTTAATTAAATCAAGAGAACACTCAAAATCTCAACCTCACCATCGATCCTCACCGCATATGAATCTCTCTCCCCTTGCCAGATTCCCGCAAACAAACAATGAAACTTAAACTTCAACCAAAACAATAACTAACCGTACAACTAAATGCATCAAATAGATTCCCTTATCTCACAAATATGAATCTCTATCCCCCTTGTCAGCATTCCGTAAACAAGCCATCAAACTTAAACCTTAACCAAACAATAACTAGCCGCACAACTAAATGCAACAAAATAAATTCCCATATCTCCCAAGTAAACCGACCACCCTCACAAATCTAAAAATAGATCCACCAAGTACCGATCCCACCAGACAGAGCATTATTGATTTCGCAATAATCATACACATAAATAGATCCACCAACTACCGATCCCACCAGCCACCGTATTATTAATTTCGCATTTTTGTTTGTCTACATTCAGATTCAGAAAACTAAAAAAAACAGCAACTCACAACTCACACCAACACAACTCACAGCAAAAAAAAAAAAATTAAACCAATAAAATCAATCTTCCATCGCACAACCCATCCATCTCTCGCACATAGTTTGTCTCTTTCTTTCTACTGCGGTACGTTAAAAATCAAATTTTTATATACATATCTACATTCTATACATCTATCTCTATATAAAAATCAATAATTGTTGTGCGTTAGTCTCGCAATTCGCAAAACTCGAGAAAAGCTGGATGCTAGCTAGACCGATTTGGATGATTCTTTTTTTTGTTTTGTTCGTTTTGAATCAGGGTTCGGAAACCCCCAAATGAAAAGCCGAAAAATTGCAAAAAACCTGAATTTCCATTTTTTATGGGAATAGGTATAAGTACACCACTAATGATCGCAAAACTCGAAAACCACCGAACCAAACCCAAAGGTTAGTACATATTTC
Source organism: Cheilosia soror (assembly GCA_949372485.1). NCBI lineage: Eukaryota > Metazoa > Arthropoda > Insecta > Diptera > Syrphidae > Cheilosia > Cheilosia soror. The sequence continues at coordinate 45,858,699 of OX443562.1, read as the reverse complement.
TGTGAAGTGTGGAAAATTAGACAATACAAACAAAAAATTTTAAACGCTATTCCTCAAAAGTTTTTAAATTTTGTAACATTGATATGCATTGTGCTGATGGACAAAAATATATCTGTGCAATAGTATATTGTATACAATTCCTAGACACGTGCAAAGCCGGTTATCTTTATATGTAATGTAGTGCAATTATTGTTCCTTTCCCATAACCACTAATACATAATCATTTCGATAAAACTAATATAGGGAATTAAATCTAAAGAGTAGGTAGATACATATGTACCTACATAGATACATATTCAGGGGATTTATTTAAATAAAAGTATGATTTTCTAACAATATAGACATTACTATGTATTTAGAAGAAGTTCTAAGTTTGATTATCATGCACTTCGTAGTGCAAAATAGAAATATAAAAATATCAGTTTCAAATTCATTTAAATAAGTGATAAACAGCTTTTATTGTAATGCTCCATGGTACACATTTTTGGATTTTCAAGGAATCGTATTGCATAGATAGTATTCTTGTCTATCAGGACAATGCATACCAATGTTACAAATTTTACAAACTTTGGCTCCCGTGATTGTCGAAGAATAGCGCCACATCCCTTTTTCCAATTTTGACCAAACTTCACAGAATAGCCTTCGTACCAAAAACAAAGATTTTATCAAAATATGAGTTCATATACCACGACTTTTCAATGGACGGTGCCACGCCCCTTTGTCCAATTTTTTTCACATACAAACCTGCTACAGAATAATACCTTTATAAAAAAAAAGAATCAAATTCAGTTTAGCCAAATTGGATTAATAAACGGAATATAAAGAATAAATTACTAGCAGTCCCGTGATGGTCTTGCTTGTGCTATTTGTGGTTACCCGCCTGATGCTGTCATTTCTGGTCATTCTGGGCGCAGTAGCGCAGTGGTTAGTGTGCTGGACTACTGTGCGAGGGATCCCAGGTTCGATCCCCGGAAAAACACAAATTACAAGTTTCACCTCTCGCGATCGTCTGACAAACATCCGAGAGTATGACTGTCATGAAAAAGCTTCTCAATTCAGCCGTTCGGACTCGGCATTGTAGGTCCCTTCCATTCGTCCCAAAAATAGAAACTCAGACAAAAACGAATGGTTGCGAGAAGCTAGGCCTTGGGTGTCACCCGCCTGTTGCGCCATCTATTTATTTATTTATTTATTTTTAACAAATTCTTTTACATTTTTTTATTACTTTTTGATTTTCATTTTCCCTTACTTTCGTGTGATCGTAGATCAATGGTTAGAAAAAGGGCTTAGATTATCCGTTTTGGGCTCTGCGTTGATGACTTGGTTATTTTAAACAACCAATAGCTTAATTTCATAGCAAGAATCTAATCTGAATTGCAAGTTTCTAAATATTCATCAATTAGCTGAATACAAAAGGTTATTTTTGGGTTTAAAATTAAAACAGACAGACAGAATTTCTCAGTTTTAGAGCTCTACCTACTATCATATTAATATCATAATTAATTGATCTAAATATTTGGACTTAAAACATTATCTACCTACTACCTACAATATGTGAAAATTGAAAATTTGGATCGATCTGGGTACGTGATTTTATTTGCTAAGATCCAACCAAACTTCCCCACTAGTGCACCTCACATGCTCACCCACCCCATAATTTTCAAATCATCATAACCTACCCTTGACACCTAAGTCCAAAAGCCACGATCATGACACCACTGCTGCCCATAAATCCAAGAAATACAGAATATGTATTGTTAAAAATCCGATCTATGATTTCATATTTCTCCTTTCCACATTGTTATCCTCTTAAATATCAATTCCAATCGTCATCCGTCACTCATCAGCATCACACGCATCATCATGCTAAAAGTACTCTCCCCACACACCACCACTATATTGGAAAAGTAAAAATCGATCCGATCTTTCATTTCATATTCCTTCTTTTCATATAGGTATTCTCATAAATGCTAAAAGTACGCTTCGCCTAACCTAAACACACCACCCCTACTAACTACCTACGAGTATAGGTATATTGTATACGCGAAAAGTACCCGATCATTCATTTAATTTTGCTTTGCATATTCCACTTTCACTACTTTCCTTACTATGCAATCGGTGGAGAATACACCGCGTCTCCACGAGCAATATTTCATAGCTTGCCATCTGTCATTTCTGATAGAAAGAAATAACGATAGTATGCAATAAAATGTAGGGTGGGCATTTCATATCATACTATTTCCATAGCCATTACACGAAAACACATGCGTCACAACAAAAAAGTACACCCCATAGCCAGAGTATATCCATTAATGAGTAGGGACACTCTCTCTACATATGCATTTCATTCTACCACAAAGCAAAACGCAGAAAAAATCGTGCAATAAGTGGAAGCAGGTCGAAAGAATACTTTTTTCCTGAATACAACGAATGCTTGAGAAGAAAAGGGTACACAACACATTTTACCTGTACCACTACATGGAGCTTGCTGTGTACGACGATCGATTGTGGGTTTTTTCATAAAGCATTTTTAAAGGCGGTAAACTCGGATTTCGATGTGTGTACCTATTCACTTTATGCAGTGTGACCTGCTTTGCTTTTTGGAAAATGGTTTCATGCTTCGTTTTTCTGATTATTTTTTCCAGGAATTACAACTAATTCTGAACTCCTACCATTAATATTTCAATCTAAAATATGAAAATATATGTTTCTTCTTTGTTCTGACTTCGCTTCAAATAATGCAATCCGATATTGGGCCTAGTAGCAATAGAAATGATTTCATTCCATAATTGCTAATTGTTATAATAACTGGTCACACTGGTTCTGCAGTGACGATGGGGTTGGTTTTTTCATAAAGCATTTTTAAAGGCGGTAAACTCGAATGCTTATCAGTTGTGCGAAAGAAGGGAAATAAACACAATACAGGGTGACCCGTGATAGTTTTCGGTGCGAACAAACTGCAATGCAATTGTTTTTGGATTAAATAGAAATTTAAATAGGAAATGGGAAAACATATTTTGAAGTGTTTAGCCTGCGCGGTCGAGAACAAAAAGAAAATGAAGGTGTAAAATATTTTTATGTGCCGATAATGGAGGGCATTAAAAGTTTAACTTTATTGGTTTTTTAGTGATAACTCCTGAAACTATTCCTTTCCTGACTCCTTTTTTGGAGGTGTAATTTTGCATTACAATTTTTTTACGCGCTGTTTATTTTGCTATTGTTTTGCTTGTATTGCGCTTTATTAAAAGATAATTGGTAAAAGCAAACGATTGAAATATAATTTATTGTGCAAGAAAGAAATGAACACGTGAAGTGGAAAAAGGCAAAATTAAAAGAGTGCGTTGGAATTCAAAAAGTAAACAGTATTGCCACACATAAAGAAACATAACTAAGATATAAGTTGTCTTGGCAAGGTATTGCCAAAGCGCTGGTTGAATTAACGTTCAAGTTCAAGTTTCAACACCTTGAACACATTTAAAATACATATCTACGCCTTTTGGTTTTTAAATTAATAGTATTGCTTGTGGTCGAAATGTGTCCTAAGTTATATTAAACTTTAATTCATATAAATTTAAAGACCCCAACAAATTCAGAAGACCATTTTTGGAAAATGAAGAGCAAATCAATTTCATATGAAATGCATTTTTTAAGTATTGCTTTTTTCGATAAGTCTGCCAATATAACTAAAAGGATGGCAGCAGAATATAAATATGTAGTCTTATTGGTATTTCAATTGACTTAATTACCATTTTAACGCAACCGAGGAAGAAATAATGAGTTGCTCACTCCATTTCAATTCATTTGTGAATTTAAAAGATCTTTTTCAGCAAAGTTACATGGAGAAAATAGTTGCGAGCCAACAGCAAATACAGAGCTTTCCGGCGTTGAAATAAACGCTTTCAAAACTGAATCTATAAAACTGCTGATTTTGGTAGTGAAAATGCGTTTTATTATTTTGCATGCTATATTAAAAAAAAAACGTCAAAAACCCAAGTGTGAGTTGGAACTAAGTCAGCAACATAGTGTTTCCTCCATATTTACAGATTTTTAAGGAAGATGAAAGTGCGCATTTCACACGTTCGCCTAAAGAATTTTTAGATGCATTAGAAAGTTTATAGCAAAATAAAAAAAATATAATTTTGAAATGAAAATGTATTACCCACATATTAAAAAATAAATGTGATTGATTACTGTAAAATTATTATGTAGGCACGTGTTTGAGAGCATGACTTTATCAAAAAATTTAATAGAATAATCAAAAAAAACAACAACAAGCATAAATATCTTAGCGTAACACACATGTAATTATAATTTTGTATTTAATAAAAATGTATGACAAGTTAAAAATGTTCCTTTTTTAACGGAGCACCCTGTGCCATTTTCCGAAAAAATACTGCTCCTCTTTTTTCTCTCTCTCACTACCCACTTTATATATCCGTCTATTTCTCATGTCTGTGTGACACAGTAATACTTGCTGATAAGGAAATTGTCGAGAGTGTCCCTACTCATTATAATGGATATACTCTGCCCATAGCATACTATCGATAGCAAGCTATGAGCTGAGCAATAGATGGAATACCATTTTTCATAGAATACTATTTGTGGTCTCCACGAGCAATTTTCATAGAATACTATAATGGCAAGCTATGAAATATTGCTCGTGGAGACGCGGTGATAGAAGACCACAAAAATAATAAGCGTTCTTTCTCTTTCATCTGCATGTCAATGAGACGAATAAGAAAAGAAGAAAGCGAAGAAAGGAATTTTCGTAATAATCCAATACAACTACCATGTTCGATGTGAGTAGTTGGTCTTAGAGGTGGTTGGTGGCGCTAGTGCATAAATGCGAAGTGATAGTACTATAGTGTCTATATAGTTACAATGCTTTTATCTTTTCTATTTCCCTTTTTAAAAATCGGTAACACGTTGGCAGGTTTTAACAATATCGATCACATATAAAGCGATGCTTTTTAAAATGGTATTGGAAATTCCGTCTTCACCAGAAGAGTTGGAGAACACATACAAAAATGAAGTGCATGTTTTGAAGGCATAATTAAACTCGAATGGTTTTGATTTAAACCAACTCCACATTAAGGAATTGTTTTTTTTTTCGGATCGGTAGCCGTTCTATTATTCCGATGTGTCCGGACTGATTCCGTACTCCGTGTACGTCGGCCGATATTTCCTCCTCGACGTGGCATTGTTCTGTAGTGAACAAACAACACATAAACTTATATTTGAATTCAATGG